>OW443348.2:2510000-5010000 GCA_937001555.2 Hypsopygia costalis | reverse complement strand
AGTTTGGGGAACGCCGTGAACAAGAAAAACAGAATCTTGTAAAATTTTGGTAATTATCTGCGAAGTAGCACTTCTGATTGGAAAGATTAAACAAAATTTTGAAAAACAACATGTAACTACGAAAATATATGAATTCTGCTTACGACTAACAGGCAAAGGACCCATTAAATCTATTGAAATGGCCTGAAATGGACGTGAACATTGCTTTGGACGTCCCATTTCTCCTAAAGTAGTGTGATTTTGGATTTTATGAGACAAGCACTTTTCACACGATGTTACAAATTTGACTACATCTTTGTACATACCGGGCCAATAGTAACGTAAAGCAATCCGTTTGTAGGTTTTAAAGATACCAAGATGTCCGGCTGTAGGCTCGGAGTGATTTTCGTAAACGATTTGCTCACGCAACTCGCTCGGTATAACCTCCTTCCAAGAAAATTCAGACTTTAGTTCACACTTGTCCTTGCTAAGCCGAAATAAACTATTATTTTTTATAATAAAATTTGGAAAATTTTGTTGATTATTAAGGCAACCGTTGTAGGTGTTTTTGTACCAAGAATCGGATGTGGTATCAAAAACGTTCGATGTGCTGATGGCACTTACAGGGATGGCTCTAGAGAGCGCATCTGGAATGACATTATCCGAGCCACGACGGTGCTTGATTTCGAAATCGAAGGATGACAAACGCACGCCCCAGCGAGCCAGTCTTCCCGTAGGATTGTTCAAGGACAGAAACCATTTAAGCGCACTGTGGTCGGTGTATACCGTGAACTGTTTACCGTTCTCCAAATAGCACCTCCAATGCTCCAGAGCAGAAATCACAGCCAAAGTCTCGCGCTCAGTGATGCTGTAATTTCGTTCAGGTGCGGAGAGTGATCTACTCATGTAAGCAATGGGGTGTTCTTTGGAGTTTATGGTTTGGGTAAGCATTGCACCGATACCATAGTTGCTGGCATCCGTATGTACCTCAAACGGGAGGTTGTAATTGGGACAAGATAAGACTGGTGCTGATACTAGGCATTCCTTTAATTTTAAAAATGCAGCTTCTGCTTCTTTAGTCCACTCAAAAGGAGGGGAATTTTTCTTATTAGACGTTAATTTGTTCAACGGAGCTGCTATGGTGCTAAAATTTGGTACAAACCTACGATACCAAGTGGCAGTGCCTAAAAACCGTTTGACGTCCTTTTTTGATGAAGGTGTAGGATATTGAAGTATGGCCTGCACCTTTTCAGGATCAGTTCTGAGACCACCACTATCCACGACATAACCAAGATATTTGAGTTTATCACGAAAGAAACAGCATTTATCCTGGTTAATTGTTAGATTAGCATGTTTTAATTTGTCTAATACGCAAAGAAGCAGAGAAACGTGACTGTTAAAGTCGTTACTTACAATAATGACGTCATCCAAATATGCAAAAACTTTCTGGTCGAATTCACTGAAAAGTAAGTCAACTAGACGCTGTTGAGTGGCCGGAGCGTTAGTTAAGCCAAAGGCAGTACGTTTAAATCTGAATGTGCCTCTGCCAGGGACGTAAAAAGCTGTTTTGTCTCGATCGTCAGGATGAATGTTGATTTGCCAAAATGCTTTAGATAGATCGATGCTTGACAAATATTTCGCATCGCGAAGATTATCTAAGATCTCAGAGACGTAGGGCAAATTATATGCGTCCTTCTTCGTCACTGAATTTAGTTTTCGGCTGTCCAAGCAAAATCGAGGCTCGCCATTCTTTTTGGTCACAATTAACACTGGGGAAGACCATGCGCTTTCACAGGGTTCGATAACGTCGAGAGCCAACATTTCGTCTACCTGTTCCACAAGAATACGTTGTTTCTCAGGCGACATGCGGTAATAGCGCTGACGGATCGGTTGAGTATCTCCAGTATCAATACGATGAGTGATCAAACTGGTATTGCCAAGACCTTTGACTTTTGAAGAAATTTCTTCAAACTGACGCATGACGTTATCTGCCATGACCTTTTCAGTGTTACTAAGGGTATCATAATTTTGCAAAAAGGTGTCTTTATTAACAGAGGCAATGTTGTTACTAGTAGGACCAATAGTAATTGAGTGCAAATGTTTTGGACAGATTTGAAATTTGCGCCAAAAGTCAATTCCTAGAATAAGATTATTTTCAATTTCAGGGACTACTAATGCCTTAATGATGTGAAATTGGTTTTCAAAGTGAATGGGAAGATTCATAGAACCAATGCTATTTAATTTCTGGCCTCCAGCAGCTACAAGAAAAGTAGGATTCAAAGTGCTGCTTTCAAGTTGAAGACCCTGATTGAGAAGTGCTTTTTGTGCATTATTACCTACTATAGTAACCGCGGAACCTGAGTCTAGCAATCCTGCTATAACAAGGTCGTTTATTTTAACAGAAACATAAGGTCTCAAATCGTTATTTGGTTTACAAGAAAGAACTGAAACAACTTTATAAATTTTGAAAAAATTAGAGATCGTTTGTAACCAGTTTTTCCAATCTTCTTTATCAAAATTGCTATTGTCACAGTTCTGACCAACTAGTTTTTTGAAATTGGTTTTAAATTAGTTTTCTTCTGGTTACAGTCGGGACACTCTGGTGTCTTAACGTCTTTCTTACCACAAACAAAACAAAGAATATTGGATTTGTCTGCTGTACATTGGCGTAGGCCATGAGTATCCGTACGGCATCTCGGGCAATAACGACGCTTTGGTGTATCAATAGCAGCTAAATATTTTTGGTTAAAATTAGCATAACCATTTTTATTTTCATTTTGTTTGCTGTAACCCTGTGCATTATTGTTTCTATTAAAATTGTCATATTTATTATAAGGTTTCGGTTTAGAGTATGCAAACTCAGGCGCTAATGTATCCGATGAAGGGCCTGGTGGTTCACGAAAATGTGAAAGACGCGCTTGAACCTTCTCAAAGTTAGTACACAAAGATCTCAGCTCTTCAATGGATTTAATTTCGGGAACCGAAGCTAATATATTGGAATAACAGGGACGGATATTATGTAAAATTATCTCCAATTTGCTTTCTTCTGAAGGAGTTTTCGACAAACGTGAAAACAACCCAGACATAATAGACAAATATATAGTTATGTTTTCGGTCTCACCCTGTGTTCTAGAACGGATTTCAGATAAAAGTCTATAATCATAATCAGACTTATCGAAATCTTCTTTGAGTCTATTCAAGAGACAGTTCCAATCAGAAATAAGATCTTTGTTACTTCGGAACCAATGAAGTGCATTACCAGAAAATATCTCAGTTGCATGTGAAAGTAATTTTTCATCTGACATATTCCTAGCCTCTTTAAATTCATTTGCCCTTTGGATGAAGGAACGGACGCAACTATTGCCATCATATTTTAGTTTGCTGATGTCTTGCGAGGTACGATCGCAAGTGACTGAGACGTTTATGGGGTTTAAAGAAGGTGAAATTTCACTAACGCTAGCAGAAGAGGCTAACGGGTCGGCTAAATACTTATCTTTTAAAGAGTTAAATTTATTAAAATATTTTTTAAAGTGGTCAACGCAAGAATCATAAGCGTGTGCAACTTCTTCGCTACGAGTCATTCTATTAAGACGATGGTATAAATGATGAATCAAGTTTTGTATTCGCAAAAGACTGGTGCGGTCAACATCAGCATCGAAACTTGCTTTAATTTTAGTTAAAACATTTGAGACACCTTTAAGATCATCCTCTATATTTAAAGATGAATCTAAAATATCCTCAGAAGGAAAGAGTGGAATTAATTTAACAATTTGCTTGCGAAGTTCTTGTACGGTGGCTCCGGGAGTCGTACCTCTAATATCTACCTCGTATTCAAGCTCTGATTTTTGCAACGATAAAAACTTAATTGGATAAGCCATAATATCAAAACCGAAATTTTGCAAATAGTGAACTAAAAAAAAATGGACTGGTTTTATAGAACTAATAAAAAAATACTCTGTTCTTTACAAAATAAATGAATGAAATTAATTAACGTTTTGGTTGAAATGAATGAAAATGATAATGAATTTTGAGAAAACAAAAAAATAAAAAAATCACAGGCACAGAACTAAAAAGAACAAAAATATAAAACACTAAAAAAATGCAACTAATGTGTAACTTAACAATAAGTCTAAAGAGAAAAAAAAAGAACTGGACACTTTGAAAAAAGTCCGAATTACTTACTGCAACATAAGATTGATAATATTTTACTTTGAAGGTAGGATGATTTCTATAGTTGCGGTCAAAGAACACAATTTAAGTCAAATACACAAATTACCATTTTACAATAGAAATGAATAAAAATATTACACCTTAGTTGCGAGCAACCAAAAATAATAAAAAAAACGTTTCACAAAACCAAAAAATAAAAGAAGCACACAGACATGCAACTACTCTAAGAAAGCAGAACTCCGGGCATAGAAAAGCATGAGAAAATTTAGAAAAAAAAACACTTGGGCGCCAGTGAAGCGTTTGTGCGTGAGGTGCTATAAATGAGCAACACAACACTCAATTAACAAAATATAATTTATTAAAAAAAATATATATAATAGCTCAGGGGTGAGTTTAGAGGCCCTACTATGCCGGTAGTTCTGGTTTCCCAGTCAAGAGGTACTGTCCTGGGGTCCAGTGCTGGGGAGTGGAGTTGCCGGTGGCTTGATCTTGCGGCTGTCCAGGACTCAAGTAGGCAGGTATTTATGTGCTGAGGTAGTATGTGCCCGTACGGGTATCTCCTATTCTGTAGTCCGAAACTGGAACCCTGGAAGTGATGGCCAGTGTCAGTGAAATGCTATAAATATATAATGACGGCCAGCCATTTTGCCACGAGAAGTGATGATGATGATATGAGGTGATGGTGATGGACCTAGGTACCTACGTTTAGTGCAATGACTGTGGCTGATGGACTGACAAGAACAGAGTTTACAATAGAAAACTAACTACTTGTTCTCAAAGATAACAATGCAATAAAAAAAATGTTCTAGATTCAATTTATTTTTATACCGGGCGGTAGCAGAAGATATCCACGCCCGTGCGAAAAATCTATGAGTTTCTATACTCGACGTAATGTTACTTTTATTTAGATATTACCAGAAACACTATCTAAATTCACAAATTTAATTTAAAAATTATCTAGAAAGTAAGATTACCTAAGGGATGCTAAAATGAAATAATAGTTCACCACTTACCGAATTTCGGGTTTGAATAGCACTTAGGTCTTAACACTTTAGTTAGTTGTTAGGTACTCGTATACTGGTATAAGTTTAGTATAAAACTTTCACTTCTTCCACAATTCAAATCACGACGCAAGGACGTTCTGGGATGAGAACGTATATCGTGTGTCTCGTAGCAAGGAAATGATGCCAATGATGACCGGTTAACGGTGCATCGAGATATAAGAAATAAACTACCTACATAAAAAAAACGCGGCATGTTGCAGACACTAATGCAGAATCAGCCGTTCTTGAGTTGACCAATTTTTATCGTAAGTAGTGTTGATAAATTAGTTTGTTTTTATGTGAATATATGTTTATTATTATTTTAATTGTAAATAAGTTTAGGTATTATATATTTTCTTTTATTTAATTTTAGTTTTAGTTTAGTTTTAAGTAAATTTGTTTAAATTTTTAAATAATAGACATTGTGATAATTTTATATTAACTAGTACCGTGTACTACGTTACAATGGATGAAAATCTTTGGATCTAAATCGGTAACCAAAATCTCGAAAATCTAAATTGGTAACCGAAATTTTAGAGCTACTTACGAATGATCAAACCACATGGTTTTTTATACCTCCTCGAGCACCCAACTTTACAAGACTCTGGGAGTCCGGTGTTAAATTGACATTCGAAAAGTTTGCAACACAACCCAGGTCGAAACTTAGCTTAAATTCGCTATTAGTATAACTAATTATTTAAGTACTCATATATCGCAGAGCAGGCATATGGTTCAATGGCTTGTCCAATCCCTGTGGCATAGTTGGCAAATGGAGTAATTGACAACTAACTTGAGTTTCCTGGGCTTCACTTGACTAGCCATCTCTTTAGGCTTTAATGCCTTACTTGTCATATTGCTGTCTCTCACATTGCTAAGAGGGGAACACAAATACCAAAAGCTTCCTACTCCTACTAATTTCTTCTGATTAAATTCGTTGTGAGTTCCAAGGCAGCCGTAGTTTTTCCCCCGGGACTGCAATGGACTTCACTGTTCATTGCCTTTTTTGGCGGTCGCTGCTGTTAATCCTGGCTACACTGGAGATACTGTGTGGTGGGCCCCCGTCCCCATCTAACTTGAGCGGTTAACAAAGCAAATTGATATTGAAATGGGTAGGTACTGTAGTTCTTGTGAAATATGACAAATTGCCTTTTGGGACAAGTAGTCGAGCGACATCCAGGCACAGGCGGCATAACAAGAGACGTTTCCACTTTGATAGGTACAAAAGACATTCAAAATACTAGTTGTTAAACTGTGCCTTCTGCCTCTGAAAGATTAGCTGCAATGTAGATTGAATTGTAGCTGTCTCAAGTACATTTCACGTTAGTTGTATGTCATGTTAGTCCTTTACTTTTCCGTGAGTTTTAAAGGACTCAGATGATCCTAGGGTTGGGGGATGATTAGTGAAAAACCTATGTAGTACAGAGAGGAATATATATATTAATATATATAATCAATATTTTAAATTTTGAAGTGCATTGTGTCAAATTAATAAATATATTGTGTTTTTCATTAAACACGTACAATGTTGGAAGTATTATTTACATCTCTGAACATCTCCCTCCGAAGACCCGAACTACCGACTACATAACAGTTCTTAGCGAGAGAATTAGTTAGAGCAGGAAAGTATAATTCATTCACACTGGCACACATTTCGTATTCGAACGAATCCAATTCGACCTACTGATGAAGAAACTATTTACGCCTTAGTCGGTCAGGTTCGTGAGCGACTAATTCTAACACAGGATTCGAATGAATAATTCTAACAATTTCAGTTGGGTCGATTTAAGTCACACAATTTGCCGATTCGATTTGGAAGATTGCTAGGTACAAGTCATCAATTAGACGGCGAAAAACAGATTATCTATAGACTCTCTATTATTTTATGCTTATTTAATGAAACTTCAGATCAAAATTAATATCTGATGTTACGTGACAAATGGTTGCGAATCGCAAAATTTTATTATAGAACTCAACTATTGCTACATTTTGAAGTTGATTCCGAATAAATTCTGTATCAGTGATGAAAATATATTTCTGAAGTTTGATATAGGTAAATTGAATCTCCGTTGATAAAACCATACTTCGGTAAGGCAAATCAGAAGATCGTCTATAACGACATGATTATGAACAGTCAACACAGTATTGAAATACGGTCCGGGAACCACCACTTCAAGCAGATTGCTGGATTTACATTAATGCTACATACAGCAGCAGTCACCGTAGCTGAGCTGCACCTGACTAGCCATGGCTTTATGGATTTATCGCTTATTTTGGAATTTGACTTCCCCTCTTGGCAATATGAGAGACCTAAAGTTTAGGATTTTACTGTCTCTCACATTGCTGAGAGTGGAAGTTAAATTCCAAAAGTTTCCTATACTGTTAATTTCTTGTGTATCATCATCATCAGGTCCATTTTAGTCTCCACTACAGGAGCACGACCCTCTCTCGTCCGTCCTAGACGGAAGGAGGATTTGGCCTACACTCCCCACGCTGGCCAAACGGGTTGGGGAGGCAGGTCTTGTGTATACTGTTAATTAAATACGTTGTGAGTTCCAAAGCAGCCGTAGTTTTTCCCCTGGAACTTCATTGCAGTGGACTTCATTATTCATTCATTGCCTTTTTGGTCAATTTATTCGCCGCTGTTAATTCGTGTGTAGCCAACACAGCAAACACAGTGATGGGAAAGTGCTTGCTGTGTTGGCTACACAGCAAGCGCTTTCCCACCACTGTGCTTGCTGTGTGTGAACTCTTTGGTGTATCAGGACGGGGTCCTTCTTCTTATACCAATTCTTATACCAATACTACTACTATATAATAGTAGGTGTTGATGACGTCGGAGCAGAAACGTCAGTTAGACGTGGTAAGACCTTTATTAACTCCTATTCAAGCCTAACAAATTACGAAGGCATATGACCACGACGGCAATATTACACCCACACTTTGATTTGGTTGCACTATGATTTCTACTAATGTTACGGGTAAACAAAAAAAAAATAGCGAAAAAGATATTCGTGATTTTGGGAAGCCCTGAATTATTTTAGAATCTCTTCTAAGCGTGGATGTAAAATGCATTCAGGAATTAAGGAAAACTCTAGCGATAAATTACGTAGCAGTAAGTGAGTACCATGTTATGATTTCTAGACTGAATATACCGTAAAACTGTAATAATATTATAACAAGTATCAGTAAACTAAGTAAGTTGCCGCAATCGGTCCTGATTTTACCCGACACTAAATTCAAACAGCTTATTAAGACCACCTTATGTAAAAAGGCTTACTACAGGACCGACGATTACCTTAATGATAAAAATGTATGGCAAAATCTCGGCACAGGATGTGAAGCACAGGCGTCTTATCTTTACAAGTAGTATTGTGGATATACATATTTAGACTTTATACAATATGTATATACTACTATGATTTTTTATATTTTTTACTATTATTTTTTTTTTCTCTTATTTTGGTTGAATACCATTTTTCTTTTTATTGTATTATGATAATATTGTATGGCTATTTAAAAAAAAAGACCTATATTGACAGTTTCTTTCGGCATTTCTTCTCGTCAATGGTCATTCCGAAATGCTGGTAGATAAAAAAATATACCTAGTTGTAAATGACGTGTCTAAGTGCCCGCGAGGGCCCACAGAATAAAGAATTTTGACTTTGACTTTGACTTTGATTAAAAAAAAAATATTGGCTTATTTTGTTGTTGTTGTAAATATCTTTATGGTACAAAAACAGTTGCAGTAGACAGAATGGTAAAAATGTTGACGTACAATTTGTACAAAGGTGGAATTATCCCATAAAGGGATCTCTTCCCGCCAACCTTTGAGTAATTTAAATGACACAGCAAAAAAAAAAAATAGGAGGAGTGTCCAGATGACCAGAACTGTATTAGGACTTACACGTAAGTATGTAAGTCTACTTAGGTAGAAGTGCCAATTTTATTTAATAAAAATATAAGTACAAATAATATGAATTGTTCGTGGTTCATTACCACTCACAATTGGACCCTGTTATGCAGAATAGATCCAACCAATAAACTATGACAAATTGAGAGATATATATACCGAGACACCTTAAATCGAGTTTTATATATTCGCAACAAATTCTAGCTGTTTGATGACATATGCTTCCCAAAACTTATACTGCGTGATATTTTTATTCCTATTAAACTTTAATAGTAGTTTATGAAACTGTTGCATAATAAGGGTTATTAAAATACGAGTGTCAGTTTATAACATGAGCCGAAGGCGAATGTTATAATAGACCACACGAGTATTTTAATACCTAATTATGTGCAGTTTCATACACTACTTTATCTAATCTCATGAAATATATGATAATAATATTTTAAATACAACCATGAAGTTAATTTAACAGCTATAATTCTTACTTAGAAATCCATTTGCAGATCGAGCATGCGTAATGCGCATGCGCGACGCGCCGTGCGGCGCCGCGTTCACAGATTATGTAGAAAAATTTTGCAAAGTTGCAATGTATTTGCATTGCAACCTGTTTAAAATACCTGTATCCAGGGCTGAAGCTGTATCGAAATGGTAAAAAAGTTATTTTACGATACAGTTGTCCATATAAGAGCTGTATCGAAAAATAACTTTTTAAATTTATTTTGATAGCTTGTGCGTAAAGACTGTCATTATGATACTGTGTTTAGTTTTTTAATGTGTAAATTTCAGTATGAGATTAGATAAAAAACTTGAAAGTAACATAATGTCGGTTGAATTTATTCTGCATAACAGGGTCCAGTTATGCTGTGGTGCGAAGATACAGTAGCAAAAAGAAAAGGATAGTGGTGCGTCACTCGTGCTCGTGTGCATAATCTAAAGATAAGATAGACCAAGGACATCGATTGATTAGTTATCAGTTTGATCTAAATACAATATACAGTTGACTTGTTTGTTTTAAACAATGGATTCACACGAACGTGACAAACCGTATTCTAGTGAAAGTGAAAGTGAAATAAAATTTCCTGATCACAAAACAGAAAAAGAAAGTGAAAATGTTGAGAGTGAAGATGAAGAAAAAGAAGATGAATATGAAAATAGATATAATACAAGAGCTCTGTCGCAAGACGCAGAAACGTATGAATTAGAGACATTTGAAAATAATCTAATGATTATAATTAACAATAAAATGAGTATTGATGGGGATCGCAGTGAGGGAGTTGACAAGGATGTGGAGTCCCTAAAAAATACTTTTAGCAAATTTGGATTTTCTATCGAAGAAATAAAAGATTTTACAAAAACTGATATTCTGTCAGAATTAGACAAACGTGAGTAATCATTACGTAAATGTATTTTAGTTTGCTTTTCTGGTAATGGTAGTGTATATATAGGTAAATTATAACTGCAGTGCTTAGTTTTTTTATACCACTAATGTGATTAACAAGCATACGACTTGTAACAGCAGTACACGCGTGTTGCCAACTCTGTAATAACCTCTTCACGTTCTTTTTGAAGAACCCCAAACCTGGGGCCCTATCGCCGAAGCTGAAGCCGATTACCATCGGTTTTTTTGAATGCGAAATAGAGATTAAATCTTAGATTGTTGGTAATTACGTTTAGCACGGCTGGTAGAAACCCTAGAGCTCTAGCAACTAAGCTAAATATTTTTTCCAATAACTTTAAGCTAAGGCCAATTTATGGAAACAATAAATCGGCTTCAGCTTCGGCGGATTGTGGAATGTTTATTACCCATCCATAAATTACGTCACACGAATTTCATGATTTTTTGACCCCTCCCCCCCGTCCTTGTCACAGCTGGTCACATTTGTGAGACTGCCCCCCTCCCTAGTGTGACGTCACATATTTTGCAAATTTACATCTAGAGTTGCAAATATTTCTGAGTTTTTCGTTAATAGTTCAAAGTTCGTGTTAACACTTAGATTATAAGAGATTTTGAAATGTGACGTCACGAAATTTAGGACCCCTCCCACCCCCTTGTCACACTATGTCACACTTCATCGACCCCCTCCGTCCCCCTTAACGTGTGACGTAATTTATGGATGGCCCCTTACAAGCTTGTATTTAATTTTACCGTATTGTCTGGAATCAAATGTTGCACCCACTTCCCAGTATCAGATTGAGCTGAAATTTCTTACACTCGTTGCGTTTTCCCTATGATGCATGTTTACCTAAATTTATCTAAGTTTTCAATCCAATATGGCGGCCGCTACTGTTATTTATATTTTTTTCACTTATTCCCTTGTGATAGGTAAATTAATAATATTTTTTAATTCTTTTTTATAATAACAACAAATAAAAGCATGGTTCATAAAAATAGTTGTACTGGAACCCTATAAAATATTTAACGGGTATTTAACGGATTTTTAAAATATTATATTAACAAATGAAAATGCACATGACTATTATAGTTTGTCTTTCAGTATAAACGAAATATTGTTATGGCCACCATTGCCACAATATGTTTACACTCCGCTACTCTTGGTACTCCGCTGATATTTGGTACCAATATTACGTCAAATACTATGAAATGAGAATGAAAATATATATTAAAATGTAGTTTATCAATAACACATTCAAATACATAGCTGTGTGTGACACGTCCTTTATATTCATACTATTAATAATACTAGTTTTAGTCAAGAATCTAGCATTTTTATCTGGTGGATAACCTCACAGACTTTATATTTCCTTTTCGGCTTTTTCTCTTCACTGTCTCTTATTGGCCGCCATTACTCTTTATACGTAAATATTTATTAATTATTTACGCTACTATCGAGTTCGAGTTTACCTGATATACAACATGACTAAGAATTTTACAATTTGCCTTCGGTATATGGCGTTTATTAACTTACGACGCCGTTAGTAATCTGACGATCTATAGGTTATGCCGACGACATATAATTTCAAGGCGTTGATAAAAAATTCATTAATCAATATCAATAAAAAAACGCATGCTTTTAGGGATTTTATTAAACAATTTTATGGGCATACTAGGCTGGATTCTAGCCCACTCCTTAGCCCAGAAATGGAGGTTGAGTGGAGCGAGTAGATTTGCTGAGTGTATGTTTTCCATTGATTTCAATGGAAAACGTATTGATGATCATTCCTCAAGGATATGATCGATGACTTAAGCATGTCAAGGTCTTTAATTGTGACAAGTGCCATCAAAATCAGTTCGGTGGTTTTTTTATGCAACTAAAGTGAAAAACAAGCATACGGCCCGCCTGATGGAAAGCAGTTACCGTAGCCTATGAACGCCTATAACACCAGGGACATCACACGCGCGTTGCCGACCCTGTAAAAACCTCTTCACGCCCTTTTTGAAGAACCCCATGCTGTAGTCTCCTGAGAAAACCTCGACAGGCAGTTCATTCCACAGTTTGACAGTACGCTGGTGAAAACTTCTCTGGAACCGCACAGTACGCGACCACTTAGGCTCCAATGTGTGAGGATTAATTCCCTGTCGATGGCGAGCGGTGCCACTGTAGAAAGAGGCCGTGGGCATCATGTCTGAACACACCCCATTATACAATCGGTAGAACACACAAAGAGACGCAAAATCTCGTCTCAGACTTAAAGGTTCTAAACCGTCTGTCAGTTTGGAATCATCGACAATCCTCACAGCACGCCTTTGAATCGAGTCACAAGGTGCAAGCTGGTATCTAGGCGCTCCCGCCCATAGATGGCAACAGTACTATATATATACAGTACAGTATGCGGCCGTACTTGCGCTTTATAAAGCAGAAGTCGTTGCCGCGGGTTGAAGTACTGCTTCGCCCTGTTGAGCACACCTAGTTTCTTCGACGCCAGCTTGACCTTCTCCTCCAGGTGACATTGAAACTGGACGTTGCTGGAGATTTCAATTCCGAGAATCCCAATATTTTTGGCGATGGTAAGGGGTGTGTTCTGGAATTGGGGAGCCACTGCAAAAGGGGATTTCTTAGCGGTGAACGCGCAATCTTGTGTCTTAGTGGGATTGAACTGAACTAGGTTCTTTCGCCCCCATCGGAGACACAATTCAATGTGCTCTCGATCTCTGACACAAGTTGTTCTCGACTCTCCTCCACCAGAGAACGGGGTATATTAGCGCGGCCCGTGTAATAAGCGTCCCCAGTGCTGTCGTCAGTATAGCAATGAATGCTGTCAGTAGACAACATATCATTGATATGCAGCAAAAACAGCGTCGGGGACAATACCGAGCCTTGCGGGATGCCAGCATTAATGTCCATGCTACCGGAGCAACTGCCATCCACAACGGCTCTAATGCTTCTGCAGGACAAAAAGCTAGCGACCCATTCGCATAAACCCTCAGGTAGACCGTACGCAGGCAACTTCGAAAGAAGACTACGGTGCCAGACCCGATCGAACGCCTTCGCCATATCAAGACTAACAGCTATTGCCTTACCTTGACTCTCCACGGCTGAAGCCCAGCGATGTGTAAGATACACTAGAAGATCACCAGTCGAGTCGACCATGACGAAACCCGTATTGATGGTCGCTGATCAGGTCGTGATCTTCTAGGTATTTCAGGAGCCGGTTGTTAATAACGCGCTCCATTACCTTGGAGAGAAGGGAGGTAACAGCGATAGACCTGTAATTCGATGGGTCTGATCTGTCACCCTTCTTGGGTACAGGGTGTACGTTCGCAGTCTTCCACGATGACGGAACTTGTCTCGTGAAATAAGAGAGGTCGAAAAGGCGCGTCAGTACAGGACACAACTCAGGAGCACACAGCTTTAGCACCACTGCCGGAATGCCATCTGGCCCACTCGACTTACGAACGTCGAGGGATAGCAATGCCCGCCGAACATCTCGATGAGGTTTTGGAGGTTGTGTAACTCATATGGTTGAGTGGATTTATACTACGTCGGGTGACAGACTAGCATACCGCTCGCCTGATGTGAAGCGGTTACCGTAGCCATTTTAACGAGTACTGCCTCTAAACGAGCGATCGGAATGCCTCTAAACGCCACTCAAAAGTTACTCTTGGAAATGAAAAGCCCCTTACCACCAACTCTTATTGCGATTCAATAACAGAAAAGAATGCTTATTCATACCAATGAATAAGCGACTCTATTAAATTTGAAATAGAATCGCTTATTCATTGGTATGAATAAGCATTCTTTTCTGTTATTGAATCGCAATAAGAGTTGGTGGTAAGGGGCAGCGGCGCCGGCTTTCAAAAAACCTCATGGGTGCTCATACGCATTTGATAACTCGAAAATAATAAATTGAGACAACATCACATTGTCCTGGTCCCAAACTAAGGTTCTCCTATGGAAACCAGTAACAACGAAGGTACCACAAACAACCAGACCCAACACAAATATCTGTTTCATCAACAAACATTTGTGTTGGTGCGGGAATCTAACTCGCGACCACTGCGTCTAAACCGGCGCTCTAAACCATTGCGCCTAACGGTCGTCGGGTAATGATAAAACGCCCATCCCAAAAGGGCGATTACTGATCAGTTTCTTGATGTCTATTCTCAGGGGTGCTCGGCACCCACTGTTTAATTCTCATGGGTGCTCGAGCCTCCGAGCACCCACGGAGTCGGCGCCCCTGGTAAGGGGGCTTTCCGATCGCTCCACTCAATAATAACAATTCTTTTGATACAATGTCGAGTTTGAAAAGTAAATTAAAGTAGGCAGTAGCAATTTTGTGGGATCTCTAGTGTAGTCAATGCGCAGCCCAAGGTTTTTAATGATAGTCGAATACGGAATAATGCGCTATCAAATGAATTAGGTAGTAGATAAAGTGTCTTGATGAAGCCTAGATAGACATTTATTGGGTCGCTGCTTCACATTTTACTTAATCTAAGATAATGAAAAATACTTAATTTAATTCCATGAATTAGCAAACAAAGACTAATTGAACAAGAACAAAGACCGCGTAGGACGACGAAGTCTTGGGTGCCCTCCCTCTAGATGGTCCGATGACCTAAAGAGAGCGGCTGGGAGCGGCTGGATGCAGAAGGCGGAGGATCGTATTTGGTGGAAAGCATTGGGGAAGGCTTATATCAGCAGTGGGTAGATACTGATGATGATGAAAGAGGAGGTTGTTGGCGTCGTTGCGCGTGTCAGTCCAATCAAACACAAGTTAAGCAACGTCAACCGCAGCCTGTCCATGGGTGGGTTTATTTATTATGGATATTTAGCTTCGGAGGGCACGTTAAGCCGTCGGTCCCGGCTGTTGTCGTTAAGCCAAGTCACTGGCCTTTAGACGGCGTGAAACGCTGGCCTCCGCCAACCTGTAGTTGAGCAGTGTGGTGGAGTATGCTCTAAACCCCCTGACATTAGGGAAACCTTCTGTGGATAGGTTGACACTAATTAGATATAAAATTTGATCAAGCCATCACCTTATCAGCTTCCAAAACGTGGACACAAAAATGTTATTTGTGTGTGATTGTAAGAAGTGTTGGGGTGTAAGTGATTCATCAACATCTTTGAACCAAAGCCAACTTCACCTGCACGCGGTGCACTCTGCTGATTGATAAACGAAGCTCTGGCGAAAAGAGAGGTAGGGAGCGTAATAGTAATGTAAGCTACCCGACTGGGGAATGTACACTCCACCTCGCAGAATACCGCAGCGAAATAACAAATCCCTTGAGGGTTGTTGTGTTCCTGCGAGTGAGTGAGGTCACCAGGAAGGAAGGAGATGCTGCGTTGGCAGCGGGGGTGGCGCGAATGATATTTTACGTTGCGTTCTGGCTACGGTAACCGCTTTACATCAGGCGGGCGTATGCTTGTTGGCATCGGACGTATTATGAAAAAAAGTGATCAACATATCTTTATGCTTAATGATTAAAATTTACTGCAGGTACCTATTCTGATAATAATAATTATTTTGCTATTGCATCATGTTTTATAATTATATTTGAATTTTCTGCAATGGCAACAAACATGTCAAAACGAACATGAAAAGGCGTATTATGAAAATCAGACATTATGGGAAAAGCTTTTTTTGGGATTTGAACAATATGTTAAGCAGTACATTAAGCCTCTCAGACCAAATCAGACGGAAGGGTTTTTTTTAGGACAAATTACTGTAGTTTGTATTTTAATCTGAACTAGCTCTGTATTATGACTTATTTTGTAAATAGATGAATTTTTTTACGTAGAACAAGAGCCTTGTTCAAGATAGGGGTGCGCGACTTTACACTGCTGCGCATTACATGTGTGCGCATAACTAATAGCAAACTGTAATGCTCATTAAGTTACATATTAATATAAAATATTTATAAATGTACTAGATGACCCCGGTGAACTTTGTTTCACCTACATCTATCTACTTAATAAATATATAGTTACGATCTAAGATCTATGTCTCTTTAAGAAGATCCTACCCTGCCCGAACCTGGAGGATGTGCCATTGCAAGACATTTGTTTCCTAACTTGCCGCGTTCCATAAAATTTGACAATACTATGACTCTCTTTGCCATGTCCGAGAATTCCTGACGCGGTCCTTTTACGAAACATCGCGCATACTGCGCAGCATATTCAACTCCATGAAAGACAACACCTGTACGTGTCGCTCAAGTATTGGTAATCCTTTACTAACTTATAAAATAGTCTAATCTTGGATTTATAGATTTCTCCTTTCAACTTGGCGGAATTTTGGAGTCACAGATGACACTGGTTACCTCAAGCTACTTAGTCCAAGCTACTGAAATCGCGCAGACGATGCTATCCGATGATCGAAGAACAGATCCCAAGTACTTAAACCGTCCGTGCATTCGACCATATTCTTATGTGCACGGTCGTGGGATCTGTTGTTTTGTATCCCAAGTCTTTCCCGTATTCGGATTCAGCCCATAGTTCTCAAGTGACCTCTTCCATTAATTCTCTCATCGCATCAACTGCACTCTATCCGCATTCGCCAGTGCAATTATATCAGCATACATGAACACCCGTCGACCCACCGCACAGAGCTGGTCCATGTGGATACATGATACTACTTGACAATTCGTCTAATACCACGAATGTCAAATGAATGAAAAAGCCAGACAACAATGTCTGGTTTTTTCTTAAATATATTTTTTCTTGTAGAAGCTTTTTTCTCATTCTTCTTTTAGCGTTAGAGTAGGATTTGTATCAGTAGCAGATGTTCTAGCTATAGGCAATGATATTATATGTTACTATCATAGGTGTATTTTCCAAGACGTCATCTGCATATATTTCATCATCTTGAACTACGACTTTTTCTATATTTTTATTTATTTCTTGGCGTAAGTATTGCAACTTTTCTTGGCATGAAGAATATATATGTACGAACTGTATTTTTGGTTTCTTCATCGTACTTTTTTGGATTTTGGAAATAAATAAAAACTTACTTAGTTTTAACGCCAAATTTTTCATTTGCGGGATCCGCGGATCCGCCCTTTGAATGTGCGGGATCTCGCAGATTAATTAAAGCATCGTGATCCCGCGGGAATGCGGGATCCCACTTTGCGGGATTGCAATCCCTAGTCACAGATGATACTGGTTACCTCAAGCCACTTAGTCCAAGCTACTGAAATCTCGCAGTCGATGCTATCCGACGATCGAAGAACAAAACTCTGTTGTTTTGCAGCCCAAGTACTCGATCTTTCCCGTATTCGGATTCAGCCCATAGTTCTCAAGTGACCTCTTCCATTAATTCACTCATCGCACCAACTGCCCTCTATCCGCATCCGCCAGTGCAATTATATCAGCATACATGGACACCTACCGGCTAAGCTGAAGACGATCCCCACCGGTGTTTCTGATCACGAAAATCAAACTTCAACTTGGAAGTATGATACTTGTGTTTAGCTTAACTGACAGTAACTCTGGAGCTCTACGGACTAAGCTGAATATGCTTGTCAATAACTTAAACGTAAGACCTATTTTTGGAATCAAAATATTCGATGGTAATCGGCTTCAGCTTCGGCGGTAAGCCCCCTGATCCATGTGGATCCACGATACTACTTGACAATGCGTCTAATATTTAAGAAACCACAAATATAAAAACAGACTAAGACTGATCGCTGGAGGACACCGACCTTAATGGGAATTTTGTCTCTCCTCTCCGACAGAGGTCTAAACTATGGATTTGGAATTTTGGTACATGTCTCGGATGATGTCGATATAAAAACCTGGCAGCCCTTTAGACTTCAGTAAAGAAAGTTCTCGCCAAATAAATTTATGACTAAATGATAAAATATGATTATATTAAAATTATAGATTTAGGTACTTCAGAAAATAATGAGGATCCGTTTTATTTTGTAATAGGTATCACCTTGGTTAACATGACAGACCTATAAATGTGATGTAGATCTTACCATATTCAAAGTTATACAACTCTATGTGAATCCACAAACCTCGTTCAGCGTTTAGCCCCCATTTTCTGGTCTATTCGCATTGCTGACACTGGTTACATTTTTTGCAATCATTTTTGTAATTTACAATCCGAGTGTTTATGAAATTTACAAATTTCTATCATTTATTCTTAAGTACTGTACAAAGCATGATTTACCATAAACATTCACTACATATTTCAACTCCTTTCTTGATGTCTATTAGTTTCTATGTCACTTCTGAGAAAGTCATATTTGACAACCAACAAATATGACGTCGATTCTTTGTGACAATGACACTATTGATAGGTAGGTTCGCCATCTTTGGTGTTATGACATTCGATTATAGTAGGAACACTTTGTATGGGAAATTAAAATTCTTGTTTTCACTATCTTTCTTGAATTTTTTCCAAAATTTCTCACCGTTTAAACCTTCCCTGGGCTAAGACAAACATTTCAAAACCAAAATCAGCTAAATCGGCCTGGCCGTTCTCGAGTTTTAGCGAGACTAACAAAAAGCAATTCATTTTTATATATAAGACTAGATGACCCGGTGAACTTTGTTTCACCTACATCTATCTACTTAACAAATATATACGATCTAAGATCTGTGTCTCTTTAAGAAGTGCCTACCCTGTGTGCCCGAACCTGGAGGATGTGCCATTGCAAGGCATTTGTTTCCTAACTTGCCGGTTTCCATAAAATTTGACAATACCAGCTTAATTGACTCTCTTTCCGTTTACTTGCCATGTCCGAGAATTCCTGACGCGGTCCTTCTACGAAACTTCGCGCATACTGCGCAGCATATTCAACTCCATGAAAGACAACACCTGTACGTGTCGCTCTATTATTGACGATTTTTTACTAACTTATAAAATGGTCTAATCTTGGATTTATATATTTGTCCTTTCAACTTGACGAAATTTCGGAGTTACAGATGTCACTGGTTACCTCAAGCCACTTAGTCCAAGCTACTGAAATCTCGCAGTCGATTCTATCCGATGATCGAAGAACAGATCCCAAATACTTATACCGTCCGTGCATTCGATCATATCCCTAAGTGCACGGTCGTGGGATCTGTTGTTTTGCAGCCCAAGTCTTTCCTGTATTCGGATTCAGCCCATAGTTCTCAAGTGACCTCTTCCATTAATTCACTCATCGCATCAACTGCACTCTATCCGCATTCGCCAGTGCAATTATATCAGCATACATGAACACCCGTCGACCCACGGCACTGAGCTGGTCCATGTGGATACATGATACTACTTGATAATTCGTCTAATACCACGAATGTCAAATGAATGAAAAAGCCAGACAACAATGTCTGGTTTTTTCTTAAATATTTTTTTTCTTGTAGAAGCTTTTTTCTCATTCTTCTTTTAGCGTTAGATTATGATTTGTATCAGTAGCAGATGTTCTAGCTATAGGTGTATTTTCCAAGTCGTTATCTGCATATATTTCATCGTCCTGAACTACGACTTATTCTATAATTTTATTTATTTCTTGGCGTAAGTATTGCAACTTTTCTTGGCATGAAGAATGTTTATGTTCGATCTGTATTTTCGGTTTCTTCATCGTACTTTTTTGGATTTTGGAAATAAATAAAAAATTACTTAGTTTTAGCGCCAAATTCTTTATTTGCGGGATCCGCGGATCCACCCTTTGAATGTGCGGGATCCCGCAGATTAATTAAAGCATCGTGATCCCGCGGGAATGCGGGATCCCGCTTTGCGGGATTGCAATCCCTAGTCACAGATGACACTGGTTACCTCAAGCCATTTAGTCCAAGCTACTGAAATCTCGCAGTCGATGCTATCCGATGATCGAAGAACAGAACCCAAGTACTTAAACTGTCCGTGCATTCGACCATATCCTTATGTGCACGGTCGTTCAGGGATCTGTTGTTTTGCAGCCCAAGTACTCGATCTTTCCCGTATTCGGATTCAGCCCATAGTTCTCAAGTGATCTCTTCCATTAATTCACTCATCGCACCAACTGCCCTCTATCCGCATCCGCCAGTGCAATTATATCAGCATACATGGACACCTACCGGCTAAGCTGAAGACGATCCCCACCGGTGTTTCTGATCACGAAAATCAAACTTCAACTTAGAAGTATGATACTTGTGTTTAGCTTAACTGACAGTAACTCTGGAGCTCTACGGACTAAGCTGAATATGCTTGTCAAACGTAAGACCTATTTTTGGAATCAAAATATTCGATAGTAATCGGCTTCAGCTTCGGCGGTAAGCCCCCTGGTCCATGTGGATCCATGATACTATTTGACAATTCGTCTATTATATAAGAAACCACAAATGTCTAATATATACGAATATGCCTAATATGAACAAAAACAGACTAAGACTGATCGCTGGAGGACACCGACGTTAATGGGAATTTTGTCTCTCATCTCCGACAGAGGTCTAAACTATGGATTTGGAATTTCTGTACATGTCTCGGATGATGTCGATTTAGAAACCTGGCAGCCCTTTAGACTTCAGTAAAGAAAGTTCTCGCCAAATAAATTTATGACTAAATGATAAAATATGATTATATTAAAATTACAGATTATATAATAAAATTACAGAAGATATCACCTTGGTTAACATGACAGACGTATATAATGTGATGTAGGTCTTACCATATGCAAAGTTATACAACTCTATGTGAATCCACAAACCTCGTTCTGCGTTCAGCCCCCATTTTCTGGTCTATTCGCATTGCTGACACTGGTTACATTTTTTGCAATCATTTTTATAATTTACAATCCGAGTGTTTATGAAATTTACAAATTTCTATTATATAATCTTAAGTACTGTACAAAGCATGATTTACCATAAACAGTCACTACATATTTCAACTCCTTTCTTGATGTCTATTAGTATTGTGTCATTTCTATGTCACTTCTGTGAAAGTCATATTTGACAACCAACAAATATGACGTCGATTCTTTGTGACAATGACACTATTGATAGGTAGGTTCGCCATCTTTGCTGTTATGACATTCGACTATAGCAGGAACACTTTGTATGAGAAATTAAAATTGTTGATTTCACTATTTTTCTTGAATTTTTTCCAAAATTTCTCACCGTTTAAACCTTCCCTGGGCTAAGACAAACATTTCAAAACCAAAATCAGCTAAATCGGCCTGGCCGTTCTCGAGTTTTAGCGAGACTAACAAAAAGCAATTCATTTTTATATATAAGACTAGATGACCCGGTGAACTTCGTTTCACCTACTTATAAATATATAAGATCTAAGATCTGTGTTTCTTCTTAATCCTACCCTGTTTGCCCGAACCTGGAGGATATGGCATTGCAAGACATTTGTTTCCTAACTTGCCGGTTTCCATAAAATTTGACCATAAAAGCTTAGATGACTCTCTTGCAGTTTGCCTGCCATGTCACGGACATGAAGCTATATCCGATCCGGGATTTCCTGACGCGGTCCTTCCACGAAACCTTGCGCATACTGTGCACCATATCAACTCCATGAAACGCAACTCCTGCACGTGTCGTCGCTCAAGTATTGACGATGCTTTACTAATGTATAAAATGGTCTAATCATCGGTTTATAGATTTGTCCTTTTAACTTTGGCGGAATTTTGGAGTCACAGATGACACTGGTTACCTCAAGCCACTTAGTCCAAGCTACTGAAATCTCGCAGTCGATGCTACCCTATGATCTAAGAACTGATCCCAAGTACTTAAACCGCCCGTGCATTCGACCATATCCTTACGTGCACGGTCGTCGGATCTGTTGTTTTGCAGCCCAAGTACTCGATCTTGACCGCATTCAGATTCAGGTCATAGTTCTCAAATGATTTCTTCCATTAAATCACCCGTCGCACCAACTGCCGCCCTATCCGCATTCGCCAGTGCAATATCATCAGCATACATGAAAACCCATGAACCAACCGCAGAGATGGTCCATGTGGATCCATGATACTACTTGACAATTCGTCTAATATCACGAATGTCTAATATATAAGAATATGTGTAATATGAACAAAATCAGACTAACGACTGATCCTTGGCGGACTCCGACATTAACCGAAATTTTGTCTCTCCGACAGAGGTCTAAACTATGGAATTGGAATTTCGGTACATGTCTTTGATGATGTCGATAAAAGCCCCTGGTAGCCCTTTAGACCTCAGTAAAGAAAGTTCTCGGCCAATAAATTTGTGACTAAACGACAAATGTGAATTTCAGATTTAAGTAATTTAGAATAAATAATGAGGAATCTGTTTTATTTTGTAATATAATCTTGGTCTTTGGAACATGACAGACCTATATAATAATTATGATTTTGGTCTTACCATATGCGAAGTTATACAACTCTATGTGAAACCAAACCCCGTTCTGCGTTCAAACCACATTGTCTGGTACTATTCGCACTGCGGACGCTGATTACAATTGCAATCATTTTTGTAATTTCCAATGCGAGTGTTTATGAAATTTGCAGATTTCCATTATTTATTCTAAAGTACTGTACAAAGTATGATTTACCATAAACAGTCACTACATATTTCAACTCTATTCTTGATGTCTATTAGTGTAGTGTCATTTCTATGTCACTTCTGAGAAAGTCATATTTGACAACCAACAAATATGTCGATCCTTTGTGACAATGACACTATTGATAGGTAGGTTAGCCATCTTTGTTGCCATGACATTCGCCTATAGTGGGAACACTTTATATGGGAAAATAAAATTGTTGTTTTTACTACCTTTCTTGAAATTTTTCCATAATTTCTCACCGTTTAAACCTTCCCTGGGCTACGGCAAACATCTCATAACCAAAATCAGCTAAATCGGCCAAGCCGTTCTCAAGTTTTAGCGAGACTAACAAAACAGCAATTCATTTTTATATATAAGATAAGCACAGCAAAGCAATTCAGAGATAATCTGACGTGTGTGTTTTTCGTCCTGTTGCTAGGCAACATAAAAGATAAGTAGAGTCGCCACAAACCCATGGGATTCAGTGGAGTCCCCTAATCCCCTTCTTCCACTTAGGTAACTAAACTTTCATAACCAGTTACAAGACAAGAATTATATTTCACTGTTTGATAACTAGTTGTCAGAGAAGAATTATTTTACCACTTCCATTTTTGTAACCAGAGATATTAGTTTGTATGTATGTTAAGGATTGTTTTGGGATGTGTTAAGGATTGTTTTGGGATGTGTCCCAGCATTGGGGTGGGTTTGGGATGTAAGTGGCACGTGCACTCTGCCGGCAAGCGAAACAGACTCTGGCAAAAGAGAGGTAGGGTAGACCATATTTGTAAGATGCCGGGAAGTACCTCCACCTCACAGAATACCGCAGCCAAATAACAATTCCTTTGAGGGTTGTTGTTTCTGCGAGTGAGTGAGGTCATCAGAAAGGAAGGAGTTGCTGCGTTGGCAGCAGAGGTGGCGGCGCGCCACCAATGTTTCATGTTGCACGCGTTAATATGGTTACGATAACCGCTTCACATCAGGCCGGCCGTATGAGTCTACCAATAGCTGATGGGAGATTATTCAAATCACCATCGGAGTACTACAGCCAGGTATCAGCATACATATGAAACGTTTTGGGGTGTAAGTGGTTCATCAACATCTTCGAACCAAAGCCAACTTCACCTGCACGCGGTGCACCCTGCTGACTGACAAACGAAGCTCTGACGAAAAGAGAGGTAGGGAACGTAATTGTAAGCTACCCGACTGGGGAATGTACCTCCACCTCACATAATACCGCAGCCAAAACGAAGGTTAGAAACAAGTTCGTAATTTTAAATAGAGAACAGAAGAGGAGAGAGAATACTGCCTTGTGGTAGACCGGCAGCAAGAACTGAAATTTCATCAAATTGGACTGACTGTCCGCGACCACGAAAATAACTAGACAACCTTTACAGAGACTTGAGATGAGAAAGGACTTCAAGAAGGATATTAAGGTATCATCCACGGTATTAAAGGTGATGGAAAAGTCCTACTAGGATCAACACGGTAAGCCTATAATTCTCAATGTTGTCCATAATATCACAGCATTTTGACTACTCTTCTTGAAGTGTTGCCAAACAAAAAAACGGGACAAATCTTTGTGGACTTAGGTTTCAAGCAACTTTGAAGTAGGAAAGTATACAAATGGGCAGCAGTATTTAATGAGATATTTTCGTTAGAACAATGACATGTGCATTATGGTATAAAGAAGAAAATTGACCAGTAGAAAGGGAACAGATGATATGTGCAGGGAGTTCTTGGTCCAGGATATGAGTAATCATGAAACAACTGGCCCCTTACCACCAACTCTGGTGGTAAGGGGGCTGATGTTCTTCTTAACTAGCTGACTTAGACGGTCGGGGGTTTTTCAATTTTTAATTTAATTGACTTTTAATGGCTGTGCTCGCCATCGGCAGCTAATTCATTCAGACTTGTTGGAATCAATGCACTGCTTGCTTCTTGAGAGGTGTTCTCTTTTTCCCAGGCAAACTCCCAAGTTGTGCAATCAATTTCTTGCCGAGGTTTTCTCAGGAGGCTACAGCATGTGGTTCTTCAAAAAAGTTCATGAAGAGGTTTTTACATGGTCTGCAACTCATAGTGTTTCTTCTGTTGTTGCAAGCGTAACCATAATCTATGATGACTGTTTACCATCAGACAGATCGTATATTTCCTTACCAGTTTAGTGGTATATAATCATGAATCATTTAGCATATCAATATTAATTTGAATCAATTCTGATTTCAAATTTGTACTAATAAACCCAAATAAACTATTAAAGGCCATATTACATTTTATGTGATTTTTGCGTAAAATGGCCAATTTTGGCGTTCTTGATCTCGGAAACAAAAATACATTAACAATGTTGACTTATTGAATAGTACAGAATACCTATTGGCATAGTACGTAGCGGCCTCGCTTTTTGTAAATTTTGCTTAACTTTTTAAATAAACCCAAAATTGCAGAGAAAGATTTTCATAAAATGCGCGCATTCACTATTTTGAGCTCCTGGATTGTACTACTGTTCCAAACAAATGAAATAAAAAACATATAATGTTATTTGTTATATAGTCGTATAGTACATAGCGGCCTCGGAATTTTGAAATATCATTGATTTAATATTGAAAAAAAAAACATTCTTTTAACCAAAAAAACTTCGAAAATCGCTTTAAGTAAACTGTTAATTTCTCGAATAAACGATAATATTATTGAGCAAAATTTATACGAGAATAATTGTTACTTCATGATGAATAAACTTTGTAGCATGAATTTATTATCTTATTTCAATAAAAACGATAAATATAACTTCAAAATTACTACAAAACACGATGCTCCGGCGGCCTTCGCGGGTTTAGTACTGCGCGAGAGCTCGTCAGCGTGCAAATGTAATAGGGCTCTTAAATGCGGATGCCAACTAAATAAACCACGTGCAAGCAAAAATAATAAAAAAAACATTATGTATTATTTTGACGAGTATTGACGAGCTCAGATGGAATGGTTAGCAATGGCCACTTTGACTTCGTGGTTGCGGGTTCTCGCACAAGACAAATATTTCTGTGCATGTCCGTTTGCCTTAGTCTGGGTGATTTCTATGTAATAGAATGTATATATTTACAAAAAAAATGTGTTTAAGTTTATTACCATTTATCTTATATCTAGTACCCATAGTTCAAGCTTTGCTTAGTTTGGGACTAGATGACCGTGTGTAATTTATCCAGGAATATTTATTTATTTACTTTTATTATTTATTTTAGTTACCACACAAGACCTGTCTGACTACGGCTGTGTTATCGTGACGATCCTCACTTACTGTGAAAAAGAAGGCGAGTTAAAGGCTAAAGGTGATGAGTCTTACAAAGAAACGGATATTTTAAAACGCCTCAAAGTGACTGCAAATAGTACCCTTATCACTAAGCCGAAGATAATATTAATTCGGGTAATGCATAAGTCCTTGGCAAGTTTTTATTACTCTACCTATTCAAAATATATCTATTAAATATATTTCAAAATTTTCAGGCTCCTATATGGAATAAAGATGTGACTATAGAGCTAACTGCTCGTCTTAATCTAGGGAGTGTAGTGCCAAACAGTACTGATGGAAAACAGCCCTACAACTTGCCAGCGGAGTCAGATGTGCTCATCTATACCTGCGATGGTTCAAATTATAGGTATGAACAATATTAAAATTATCAAAAATAAAAAAGTGGGTAAATTATTTTAGATAATTTACCCACTTTTAACCTTTTATCATTTTTATTTTTGATAATTTTTGATGTTGATTGCTCTTTATAACAATGTTTGGTAGAATCACAAACGTCATCTGTTTACCTTGATAATGCCTTAGCGGCGAAACCGGCCGGTAAATATTATTTAATATTAAATAATATTTACCGACCGGTTTCGCCGCTATTTAATAAATATAATTACGTGGAACAGTACAAGTGTTTATATGTATGTTTTATTATAACATTATGAAAATAATGTTTATTCAACAGATACTGTTGATTGTTCACACCTGGTGGAACATTAACCTTATGGGTTACGCAAAACTTTAAATGTATCCCACGTACTTTTTATATATGTAATTAAGAATATAATATGTAAAGTATCACATCATGTATCTTTTTAGCTCTGGATTCATTCAAACTTTATGTAATAACATTGACGACTTCGCGGCAACAGAACACCTTTTAGATATCCTAAATCGAGTTAACCGAGATGTAGCAATTGATATAGGAGGCGAATTGCTCACGGAGATCGACGGACAAAGCATAGTTGCAAGAAATGAAAAAGAGCCAGTAAAACACTCAACATTGATAAGGAAACTGTATCTGAAGAAATATATTGGTAGTGCTTCGGCGAGCCCATCCAATCGCCATGATGACTCGATTAAAACTGAAGAGTTTGAGGAAAACCAATCTCTCTCAGAGAAAAAGGAGACGGAGTCTGGTAAATAGATTTTTTACTCTAGTTTAACATTTTACAGGACAGTAATGACGATACCAGTGCTTTGACAAAACAGGAGTTTAACAGTACGGACATCGCAGTAACTACAAAAAATGGTGTATAATGCACACCGGTGCTTACCGTGTTATGCTCATTCATATTTTAATTGTAAAGAACAAGATTTACTGTCTACCTACAAGATAATCAATTCTTTGTACTGTCAAATCTAGGATCTGAAATATACCTACCTACATTTCTAGACGGCTTAAATAAATATTTCTGGACAATTTTACACATCGCCATCTAGTCCCAAATTAAGCGTAAAGCTTGTACTATGGGTACTAGACAACTGATAAATGTACTTAAATACTTTTTTTTTGTAAATACATACTTATAATACATAGAAAATACCCAGACCAAGACAAACAGACATGTTCATGCTCACAAATGTTTGTCATGTGCGGGGATCGAACCCGCGACCTCGGAGTCAAAGTGGCCATTGCCATAGTACAAATAGAGAAGTAGGAGAACTCAAGCCCCGAGCGGGAGATAATAGCCTAATCACGTAGGGTTGTCGCTTAATAGTTTATTCAACCGTCAAAAATACTTAGTCAATCTCTATTATACAAAATTAAGTAAGATACAAAATACAAAATTAAGTAGGGTAAGTGTTAGGGATCTGTAACAAAAAGCCGGCCAAGTGCGAGTCGGACTCGGTCACGAAGGGTTCCGTACCAAAAACGACACACAATCACGTTTGTTGTATGGGAGCCCCCCTTAAATATTTATTTTATTCTGTTTTTATTATTTGTTGTTATAGCGCCAACAGAAATACATCATTTGTGAAAATTTTTACTGTCTAGCTACCACGGTTCATGAGATACCTACAGCCCTTGGTGACAGACGGACAGACAGACGGACACCGGAGTCTTAGTAATAGGGTCCCATTTTTACCCTTTGGGTGTGGAAATCTAAAAAGAATAAAAATAATTATTTTTGTACATACACCAGGAGTGACTGCAATTTTTTCATTACCTACATTTTAATGCATGCTTACTCAGTGACAAACGAGCAGACAGCCCACCTGATGGTGAGCGGTAACTGTCGCCCATAACATCCACGATTCACGCATTCAAGCTGTTGGCAACAAATTGCAGAATCGCAGGTGCGTTGTCCTTAAAACCGGAACACAAAACACAACAATGCAAGCATTGTTGCTTGGCGGCAGGAATAGATAAGGCAGTGGTCCTCACCCAGGCGGACTCCTACCATTTGATAAAACCTACTTCATGTTATCTGTTTAGTGATTTGAAAAATTACGGTCTAAATATGAATAGGATTAATTAAAACGTAGCTTTACTGAATCATAATATTTATTCAAATAATCTAAATTATTATGAAAATATATTTTTATTAAGTACCTATTATATATTATTTTTTACACTGAACTATTTTTAATACTTTTTAATTTACACACTTATCATGTGATTATTAGGAGTGTCGGTGGCCGAATGGTTAGGGTATCCGACAAATCGGGGAGTAATACCATAATAATTTGACATTTTTGAATATGAAATAACAGCGGAACAGGTTTAGATTATTCTTTATTGTTTATTTATTTTTTTTAAATTTTTGATTATAACGAATGACTATAAAATTATGTATTTAGAATTAATTGACTATGTTAGTTTTAAGAAAATTTTCAACACAATTGTATTTAATTGTTAAGAAATAAAAAAAATGAAAATGAAAAAATTGTTATTGAGACATCCATGAACACTGCAATGTTTTTATGGCTAGTCGACTTTGTAGCCATCTTTAACGAATTTGTAGTTATATACGACGTAGGTAGGTACCTAAATCTTCAAATTATTCACGAACGTCAGCGCAGGCGCGAATCTTGCGCGGTTTTGCGTACGGCGCAGCTCCGACATAGTACAAATATATAAGTAAGACAACTCAAGCCCCGAGCGGAGGATAATAGCCTAAACACGTAGGGCTGTCGTTTAATAGTTTATTCAACCGTCAAAAATACTTAGTCAATCTCTATATAAAAAAATAAGTACGAGTAAGGTAGAAAATACAAAATTAAGTAGAGTAAGTATTAGGGATCTGTAACAAGAAACCGGCCAAATGCGAGTCGGACTCGGTCACGAAGGGTTCCGTGCCAAAAACGACAAACAATCATGTTTGTTGTATGGGAGCCCCCCTTAAATAATTGTTTTATTTTTAACGTGAATATATAACTAAATATTATGTAAGTATTTCAAGCGTCTACCTATTGCCATTATAAATTGGGAGCAAAAACGAGCAAAAAGAAATACGTTTGTTGTATGGGAGCCCCCTTAAATATTTATTTTCTTCAGTTTTTTTAGTATTTGTTGTTATAGCGCCAAAAGAAATACATCACCTGTGAAAATTTTAACTGTCTAACTTTCGCGGTTTATGAGATACAGCCTGGTGACAGACGGACCGACGGACGGACGGACGGACGGACAGCGGAGCCTTAGTGATAGGGTTCTTTTTTACCCTTTGGGTACGGAACGCCAAAAAACACCTACATATAGAACATCAACATCACCAGAATGATAATAATAAATAAATAAATATTGTCAGACAAATTACACAGCGCCATCTAGCCCCAAAGTAAGCGAAGCTTGTGTTATGGGTACTAGACCACTGATAAACATACGTAAATACATTTTTTTAGGGTTCCGAACCTCAAAAGGAAAAAACGGAACCCTTATAAGATCACTTTGTTGTCCGTCTGTCTGTCTGTCTGTCTGTCTGTCCGTCTGTCCGTCCGTCTGTCCGTCTGTCCGTCTGTCTGTCTGTCTGTCTGTCTGTCTGTCAAGAATTTCTATGTCGAGAATGCGTGGAGGTATCAAGCTGAAATTTGAACTGTATACTCAGGTCTACGGTCCCATGAAGTTAAAAAAAAATCAAACTGCTAAGTTTACGTAGCAAAAAGTTACGGCCGTTTATTCAGCAAAAAACGCATATTTCGACACACTCAAGGGAATTAAAACCTATAGGGTACTTCCCGTTGACCTAGAACTATGAAATTTGTCAAGTAACATCGTTATAGACTACAAACAAGTACAGGAATAAATCTCAAAACTATATATTTGTAAATAGATCTTAAAAAATAGGGGGTCTATATTTTTTATAGTGTGTCGAAATTTCAAATTGAACCTACTAGTTCAAATGGACAAATATGAAAGGGCTTGATGTACACATCGCAAAATATATTTTATTTATTTTTTTCGACGCATTATTTCTTATTTATAATGAAAAATATCAAATTTAATAATGATACTACGTACCTACGGAACCCTCGGTGGGCGAGTCCGACTCGCACTTGTCCGGTTTTTTTTGTAAATACATACTTATGATACATAGAAAACACCCAGACTAAGACAAACAGACATGTTCATGCACACAAATGTTTGTCCTATGTGGGAATCGAACCCACGAGCGTTGGTGTCGAAGCCGCGTCATTGACCGCTACGCCACCAAGCTCGTCAATGATGTTTTTTTATTTATCTAATTGGGTGACTGAGTTCCCAAAGATTCATCGTCATCGAGTGTAACGAATGGGTCTCGTCAGGAAGATCATATGAGTTCAAACAGAATATTTTTCCTATCAGTAATGCAGGAGTTCCACTGTTTTCCGTCCTGCTCCATCATCAGACCCTCGTTACCAAGTGTAATGAAAAGGCTTCATCAAGAGCAATCTAATGAGCCCAAACTCGAGGGGTTAACTATTAGCCACTGAAGAGTTCCAGTAGCGAGCTCATGGCTCCTACTGGCTCAAATTACGTTAACATAAACATGTACACAGCGGCTCACTATCGGCACTGAAACCTAACACCTCCTGGTTGCTAAGCTTGAAAGTTCTCACTCAATACATTAATGAGCCGTGGGGCCAGGACAAAGCAAGCAAATCGTTGTACACATAGAAACACAAATTACGATTTTATTTATAAATCTTATCTTTGTTAACAAAAGTCTGGCTCCCGGTGTATATAGGTAAGTACGTTTTATTTTTTCAACGGTCGTTACGATGTTACTACCTAATTTATAAATTTAAACCTACGTTTATTCCTGTGCCTACGTTATACATAATCAAATGAAATCAAGGATTCAAGTGATCTACATAAATAGGTAGGAATGAGATAACTTTACATCAAATCTGGACCAGAACTATTTCCCAACTAAGCAATTTCGATAGGTACTGGTAAATAGCTAACATAAAATTATGTATGTAGGTAGCTACGTATGATATAGGTAGTAATAGATCACATAGGTACTCACCGTTCTTGTTCGGTAGGTAGTGTGAAGAAAGATAATTTTGGATTTGACAAATTGCTGTTGAGACATCCATGAACACTGCAATATGTTTTATGGCTAGTCGACTTTGTAGCCATCTTTTACGTGCAGTTATATACGACGTAGATACCTAGTAGTACGACGTAGGTACCTCTATGTTAAAATTGTTAACGAACGTCAGCGCAGCAGGCGCGAATCTTGTGTGAGAGCGGGCGGTTTTGCGTACGGCGCAGCCTTGACTGGCGGTCCATTTAACCTCCCTAAATGTTGTCAGTATGTGCGTGCGACGGCCATACGTACGGGCGCGCTCACATACAAACCACGCTCGGTGCGTTTGTATGAAGTTACCTTACTTATATATTTGTACTATGGCTCCGACCCCGACTGGCGCTCCATATAACCTCCTATAAATGTTGTCAGTGTGTGCGTGCGACGGCCATACGTACAGGCGCGCTCACATACAAACCGCGCTCGGTGCGTTTGTATGAAGTTACCTTACTTCTCTATTTATACTATGCCATTGCTAACCATTAGACCACCAAGCTCGTCAAACTTAACTTTGCTACTTAAAGTAACTGTGCCGTTGTTTCCGTGCAGCGGTAAATGCCCGTGGTTACTGACGTAGTTTGCTATGATACTATTTAAGTACGGCTACAAATGTAGTGGTTTTTTGTATGAAAAGTCGTAGTGACAACCTCTGAAATTTGAATTCAGCCTTCTGTCCCGTAAAGTGTTAAAATTCTACTTCCTAATCCCAGGCGGAAAAAGAGGGATATTTTATATAAAATATTATAAAGCTGAAGAGTTTGTTTGTTCGGTTGAACGCGCTGATCTCAGGAACTACTTATTCGAATTTTAAAAATTATTTTAGTGTTAGATAGCCTATTTTTCGAGGAAGGCTATATAGGCTATAACATCGTGATGTTATAGCCTATATAGCCTTCCTATAACATCGTTATGTTAGCGTGCTACAACCAATAGGAGCGGAGCACCAAAGAAAAATGGACTTCCGTTGCGTGGGCTGCATAAACGGTTCAAGTTACGCAACAATATATACGATGGAATTATCTTAAAAAGTTCTAAAACAATGTCCGTGATAGCATATGTCTGTCTATCTTTTAAGATTGGCTCTCTATAACCTTTAAATGGTAACCATACGCTTCACTCTCAACGGTCTGTCACACGCAGTTGCGCGAGTCAGCTAGTTTTATATAAATTTGAATGTGATATTGGTACGGCTAAATATAAGTGTGAACATAACCCTCAGTTTAGCCAGCAAATGTGCAGATTAGCCGAATTGCAGCTGCTAAAAATGTTTAATTTATCAACCATGTGTCAAACTGTTAACATTTATTGTTACTTAATGAAGGTTTATAAACGTTTGCCGTTATATAATTATAGCTTTTTAACTGACGATCTCGGTAGTCGAATGGTTAGCAATGGCCACTTTGACCTCGAGGTTGCGGGTTCGATCCCCGCACAAGATAAACATTTGTGTGTATGAACATGTCTGATTGACTTGGTCTGGGCGTTTTCTATGTATTATGTGTATGTATTTACAAAAAAAATGTATTTAAGTATTATATCAGTTAATAATAATAATAATCCTGAAGGACGGTACGGTCGATATATGTCGAGCATGCCACCGTCCCGGTGAGTCACTCAGGCATATTGTTTCCGGTTGTTCTCATCTTGCTAACGGCGAGTACTTGCATAGACACAATCAAGTAGCTAGGATTATACACCAGCAACTTGCTCTTAAATATCGCCTTGTGAGCTCTGAAGTACCATACTACAGGTATGCACCTGCGCCAGTTCTCGAGAACGGTAGTGTCACGCTCTACTGGGACCGGTCTATTATCACTGACAGGACTATTCTCGCAAATAGACCTGATATAGTGGTATTAGACCGGGTGACGAACCGTGCAATTCTCGTTGACGTCACCATTCCCCATGATGAGAACCTCGTTAAGGCCGAGAAAGAGAAACTTTCTAAGTACTTGGACTTGGCCCACGAGGTTACCAACATGTGGCATGTGGACTCAACGATTATTGTTCCGATAGTCGTGTCAGTAAACGGACTTATAGCTAAGAGCCTCGACCATCATCTCGAGAGGCTCATGCTAGGCAGTTGGGTCAAGAACCAGATGCAGAAGGCGGTTCTTCTGGACACGGCACGCATTGTGAGGAGATTCCTCACTCTGGAGCCCTGACCACCGGTAGTTTGGGTCTTCGCTCCACTACCGGCGGGTGCCCCTGTTTTTTTATATTTTTAAATGTATTTTTTTTTATATTTATATTTAAAAATGTAATAAAATAGAGTAAAATGTGAAATAAATGGAATAATAATAATAATATATGTGTGAAATATATCATGAAGGATGGCACGCTTGACATCTGTCGGGCGTGTCATCTACCTGGGGAATCCCTCAGACATGTAATTTCCGGTTGTTCTCATCTTGCTAACGGCGAGTACTTGCACAGACATAACCAAGTAGCCAAGATCATCCATCAGCAGCTTGCCTTGAAATATGGTCTTGTGACCACCGAAATGCCGTACTACAGGTATATGCCAGAAGCGGTTCTTGAAAATGACCATGCCACATTGTACTGGGATCGATCTATTATCACTGACAGGACTATTGTAGCCAATAAACCTGACATTGTGCTAATAGATCGATCAACGCGCCGAGCAATCATTGTAGATATCGCTGTCCCACATGACGTTAATCTTGTGAAAGCTGAAAAAGATAAACTAACTAAGTATCTTGATTTGGCTCACGAGATTACCGACATGTGGGATGTCGATTCTACAATGATTGTCCCGATAGTTGTAACGGTTAATGGTTTAATCGCCAAGAGCTTCGATCAACATCTCAAGAAGCTCGCGTTGGGAAGCTGGATTAAGGGTCAGATACAGAAGGCTGTCCTCCTTAGCACGGCACGTATTGTGAGGAAGTTTCTGTCTCTGTGACCTTGACCACCGGTAGTTTGGACCTTGTTCCCGCTATCGGGGGGATTCTGTTTTTTATATTTTTTAATGTATTTTTATTTTTATATTATATATTAAAAAATGTATCAAATAAGATTTTAAAATAAATAAATGTGATAATAATAATAAAAACTCTTTATTGCACCAAGATATGACAATCATAAAAGACAATACATATGAGAGAGTACAATAGGCGGCCTTATCGCGAATGCAATTTCTTCCAGGCAACCTTATTATAAAGGATAAAAATATATGGTAGACAAAGGTAGGTGGCGCATGAAAACAGAAAACATAAACTTAACAAAAACTTAACATATATAAATACACATGATACGGTACACATAGATACAAAACTATATTGAACATGTCATCTGAATGAAGTAAAATAAAAAGTTCATTTCGAAAGATAATAGCTTTTAACAAGGTGTTTAAAATTGTTTAGCGTTTGTGCTTGCCGTATTGAGAGCGGTAATGCGTTCCAAAGGCGAACAGCCTGAACAGAGAAGGATTTGGTGACAAAGTTAGAGGAATGAGAAGGGGTTTTCAGGCGAAAATAGAAGGCGTCGCGAAGAGTATGACCTTCGCTGTGGACGTTTCTGTGAAAGGAAAAATATTCTTTTAAGTAAGATGGAGTCGAAGGATTAAAGAGGATAGAGAATAATAGAGAAAGAATATGCAAATCTCTACGCTGTCGGATGGGAAGCCACTTGAGTTGCGTACGAAAGTTAGAGACATGATCATATTTACGGAGACCATATATAAAGCGGATGCATAGGTTCTGAAGACGCTCAAGTTTATTGAGTTGCTGTTCAGTAAGGTCCAGGTAGCAAGAGTCAGCGTAATCAAGGATAGGAAGAAGTAATGCCTGTGCAAGCGCAATTTTAGTGTCTAACGGAAGGAAGTAGCTAAGGCGTCTTAACGAGGTCGCGGTTGAAAAGATCCTCCTACTGACTTCGGCTAGCTGAGGGGTCCACGATAACGTTCTGTCGAAGTATATGCCCAGGTTTTTTACTTTTTCAGTCAACTCTATACGCACCCCGTCGAAAACAATAGGCGAAAGATTAAGCCAATTTATTCTTGAGATAAATCTGGGACTGCCAATGATAATAGCTTGAGTTTTTATCGGATTGACTGTGAGCCCATGCGATTTACTCCAGTGGGAAATACGAGACAGGTCACAATTGATGGTATCAATAGCTATGGAGATATCGTCGATATGAGCTTGGCAATAGATTTGTAGGTCGTCGGCGTAAAGATGGTAGGATGAGCGAAGTTGCAAAGTGATAGAATTGATGAACAACGCGAATAAGAGAGGAGACAACACGCCACCCTGAGGCACGCCGGCACACGTATCACACCACGAAGAAAAAGTATCGTCAATACGAATACGTTGCCTACGCCCATACAGATAAGAACGAAACCAGTCAATTACGATTGGAGATATGTTAAGAGAACATAGCATGGCTAGGAGTACGTCAAAATCTACACTATTGAACGCATTACTAAAGTCAAGAAGTGTCAGGACCGTAAGTTGAGATTTCTCCATACCGAGACGTATATCATCTGTAATCCTGATAAGTGCGGTAGTCGTGCTATGACCGGGACGGAAACCAGATTGAAAGGGATTTAAAATATTATTTTTAGAGAGAAAACTATTAAGTTGTTGCTGAATAAGTCGTTCCAAAACTTTAGATAGGAAAGGGAGTATGGAAATAGGACGATATTCAGAAAAGGAACAAGGATTAGCTTTTTTAGGCAACGGTGTCACAAAAGCATCTTTCCAAATTGTTGGAAAAATGCCAGAGTTGATACTATTATTTAACAATATTGTAATAATAGGAAGAAGGATATCAAGGATAGGAAGTATCATAGCACGACTAACATCATCAGCTCCCACAGCACCTGACGTAATAGAAAGTATGCTCTTCTTAACATCACAATCAGTAAATTGACTAAAATGAAATGGTGGAAAGTCGGGAATTGGAATAGATGAAAGATGATTCAATGTATCAGTTTTGATGCTACCACTGAAAGCAGAAGAAGACGAGAAATGTTTATTAAGAGAATCAATATCTATATTATTAGGAGAGACATTATGGCTATTCCTTCCAACTCCCAGTGACTTAAGGAATTTCCAGACTTTGGCTGGAAACTAGTATCCATAGTACAAGCTTTGCTTAGTTTGGGCGTTTGGGACTGGATGGCCATGTGTAATTTGTCCAAGAATATTTATTTATTTTTTATAACTAATAGAACGTTTTAACGCTACACGAATTTTATGAAACGAACGTTTATGAATTGTGATTTTTAAGATTATATCCAGCTTATTAAACCTTCTATAACTTTCTATGAATAGCAGAACTGTTAACATTTATGTTTTTATTTATCAAGTAGCGTTACGGCTCTGGAATCAATGGCCTTTAGAACCCATAATATTTGTATTATTTCCTATCTAATTCCCGGCTTCAAGGACATGCCGTAAAATGTCGTCAGGAATCTTCTAGTTTCTCCATTGCTTGTAATAAGTCAACAATGAAACCAATAGTGCAATTATTGTGTTGTTTTGCACGACTTCTTGGAATGACTCAACATCCCCGATTCAAACCTTATAGTCAAATCAAATTTCTTGCACCATAATGCACTATCTCTATTATCAATCAATATAATTATAATAAATAATAAATATTATCAGACAAATTACACAGCGCTATCTAGCCCCAAAGTAAGCGAAGCTTGTGTGGTATGAGTACTTGACAACCGATAAACATACATAAATACATTTTTTTTTTGTAAATACATACTTATGATACATAGAAAACACCCAGACTAAGACAAACCGACAAGTTCATGCACACAAATGTTTGTCCTCTGTGGGAATCGAACCCACGAGCGTTGGTGGCGAAGCCGCGTCATTGACCGCTACGCCACCGAGCTCGTCTATATATCGATTATGGATTAAATTATTACAATTTGTTTATAAGAACAACCACGCTCACCAAGTTCGCGCCAAAAAGTCTTAATATTTATGATTACAGACGCAAGGACTAATGATGAGAACATGACGTCTGTCGCGCCCCCTACCGAGCATGAAGAAGAGGAAGACGCATAACTATTAGTAATATGTACTTTTAATAAATTAATTGGCGAACCCGAACTGCATCTTTTTAATATAAACCCGAAATTATAACACAAATTGACTAGGGGTTGGTTTAGTGTGGCGAGTACATCTCACACCTTCGGTTTGCCGACTCTAACCCTAAGTTTGACTTTGGCAATCAAAAAATTCGATGGCAATCGGCTTCAGTAAGTCGGTAGGGGCCCCTGGAACAGTTTGTTTGTACTATTACTTATATACTTATACATGTATATATGTTACGGCTAAAGGTGGGTGTGAACATAAACTTAAGATTAGCCGGCAAATGTGCACATTAACCGAAACGAAACGGCTAAAAATGTATTCGATGGACGCGCCCGGCCGGCGGAGGGCTTGAGGGGGCGGTGGGGAGACAATGCGCGCGCACGTGGCAATGAAACTTCCGAATAGAATACTATTTTAATGAATTACGACGTAGGATGCAAGAGCGAGCGAAGGGCCCCCGAGGTTAGGTTTTGTTAGGTTACTTTAAACCCTTTACACAGAAAAAAGAGCCCCGCTTAGCGGGGCTCCTTTTTCTCGGGGCGTCGAAATAGCACCACAGTCTATGAAATATGAAAGGTAATTTAGCCGGCTAAAGATAGAAGAAACTAACATTAACACCTCTTCGAAGTTAGACCTAAGTTTAGCCGGCTAATCTTAAGTTTATGTTCACACCCACCTTTAGCCGTAACATACTGTGACTCCGCCACAATCAATGCCACAAAATGTCGTGTATGGTAAAAGTTGGAAACGTTAACTGTTAAAACGCCACTGTTCTTTTGACGTGAATACTATATATATTTCAAAAAAATGAATGATAACAAAATCGGGGGATACAGTTTGGTGCTGCAGCTACAAATCTATAATCTCCATCAAAAATTCAATCACACCACTATATCGATAGATGAAAGATCAAAGAATTTATTACGCTAAGTAAGGACTATGGAACATCGCGTGCGGGGGAGGGTGAAGCGCTGCCATTTTAAGATAATTTTAGTGCATATAACGTATTCACGTACAACAACACACGACGGTGTCCATGACACTGCCACACCTCATTTTTTCGGTAAATGATGGATAATCTTAATGGAATAGGTTTACGAAAGTTCTACCTCTACAATGCTTGAAAAATGTAGAGATCTATTGTCTCAGCGCACTTGAAATGGTCTGCATTTCATAATACTACGTTATAATTGAGTTTGGCGCGCCACGTACGCAACCGCTTAAAATAATCATTCAATATCGTACACCATTCATGCATGAAGCAAGGTTGCAGACGAGATACTAGTCTTATACCACACCCCGGCCATTCCATACAAAAGTCGCGTCGTTTACTACTACATAAACAATGGCGTCTGTGCAGAGCGTAAATGAAAGTGTGTGCGTCCAGCGCCATACAAACTGTTCCAGGTTGGTCTCAGAGGGGAGGTGAGGTCGACTCGAGAGAGCGGCAGAGTGTGGCCATGTTGTACGTATCTAGTACTATTACTTGTACTGTGCTTATACGAAACTAGCTTACGACTGTGATTTCACAACGGGACGGGTTCCCACCACACGTTCCCACCAACCGTGTCTCCTGTGTAGCCAGCCAGCGGCGAGCAAATTGACCAAAAAGGTAATGAACAATTATCCCCACTGAGTCCCAGGGGTAAAATTTACAACACTCATCTTATAACATCATTGACTTACAACGAATTTAATCAGAAGAAGCCGACTCCACCGTAGAAGAGAGTCCGATATGATCATGGAACAAAAACCAGTTAAATAGCTAGACAAGCTAACGAATATGAATTCTACAGACGTACGTTTTTTACAATTTTCTTGTTATACATTTATATTTCGATATGTAAAATACGTTCAATCTGACATTAGCTCCCTATAAAAACGTACCAAATTGATCTACCAATAATACAGATTGAACTTTATTCTACGGATAAATACTAAGTTAGTACGACTAGCTTTTGGAATTTGATTTCGTCTCTTGGCAATGTGAGAGACAGCAGACAGCAGATGGCTACGGAATGGATGGCTACTGTACTGCACATTCCCACCACAGTGTCTCCTGTGTAGGCAGGATTAACAGCGGTGACCACCAAAAAATTAAATGAACAATGAAGTCCAATATAGTTCCGGGGGTAAAATATAGCTGCCTTGGAACTGACAACGAATTTAATCAGAAGAAATTAGTAGGAGTAAGAAGCTTTTGGAATTTGACTTCCCCTTCTTAGCAATTTGAGAGAAAACGAATGATAACAAAATCGGACTAATCGGAGGATACAGTTTGGTGTTGCAGCTACAAATCTCCATCCAAAATTCACCAATGAATAAATTCTTTCATCCTTCATCAATGTATGATCAAAGAATTTATTACGCTAAGTAAGTAACATCGCGTGCAGGGGAGGGGGAAGCGCTGCAATTTTGAGAATTTTAGTTCAATTACTAATAAATTTAGTTCCACTTCAACTTTTTTTGGTTGATTTGTATTTGTTGTGTAATAACAGATATGTCGATGAAGATATGATAAAGGCGACTAAATAAGTCGCCTTTATTGACAAATCGTAGTTTAGCTCGTCTACCAACCGCTGCACAGTATTGAATTTTACAATTATATGGACAAATGAAAACTCATAGGTACTGAAGACATATAATAAAGCTTTTAGTACTTAATGGTACTTATACCTTTTGAACTTTCGCGTTGCATGATTTATAAAAGTAATCACATTTAACAAAAATAGTAGTTTATGAAACTGTTGCATAATAAGGGTTATTAAGCGAATGTTATAAAAGACCACACGAGTATTTTAATACCTAATTATGTGCAGTTTCATACACTACTTTATCTAATCTCATGAAATATATGATAATAATATTTTAAATACAACCATGAAGTTAATTTAACAGCTATAATTCTTACTTAGAAATCCATTTGCAGATCGAGCATGCGTAGTGCGCATGCGCGACGCGCCGCGCGGCGCCGCGTTCACAGATTATGCAGAAAATTTTTGCAAAGTTGCAATGTAGTTGCATTGCAACCTGTTTAATTTACCTGTATCCAGGGCTGAAGCTGTATCGAAATGGTAAAAAAGTTATTTTACGATACAGTTGTCCATAGAAGAGCTGTATCGAAATATAACTTTTTAAATTTATTTTGATAGCTTGTGCGTAAAGACTGTTATTAAGATACTGTGTTTAGTTTTTTAATGTGTAAATTTCATTATGAGATTAGATAAACACCTTTATTATTGTTCTGTTCTGTTCCTGTTCTATTAATCTATGTCAATCTCCAAAACTTAAACAATTCCCGTAAAAAAAAATCGTGTCAATCCACTGGCTTTTATTGACGTGAAAGAAGGACAAATAAATAAACACACTTTCATATTTATATTATTATAGTGTGGATCGAAGACTAGGTGTATTATTTAAGATTGGTTTAAACTGAACAGATTTAGTTTACGTTCGTTTAGAGGGTTCCGTACGTAGGATCATTATAAATAGATTATACATCAAGCCCTTTCATATGATACCCCATTTGAACTAGTAGGCCCAAGTTGAAATTTCGACTCCTTATAAAAAAATTTAGACCCCCTATTTTTTAGGACAAATGAATAGTTTTGAGATTTATTCTTGTACTTGAAATCTATAAGGATGTTACTTGCCAAATTTCATAGTTCTCGGTCAACGGGAAGTACCCTATGAGTTTTGATACCCCTGAGAATCTGTCGAAATATGCGTTTTTTGCTGAATAAACGGTTGGCTCTTTTTTTTACGTCAACTTAGCAGTTTGATTTTTTTACAACTTCATGGGACCGTAGACCTAAGTACATAGTTCAAATTTCAGCTTGATTCCTCCACGCATTCTCGATATAGAGGGTCTTGACTGACAGACAGACAGACAGAGGGACAACAAAGTGATCTTATAAGGGTTCCGTTTTCCCTTTTGAGGTACGGAACCCTAAAAATATTCAGTAATAAAAAAATTACCTATCTTTTATATTTCCATCGAAAAGTAGAAAATCGATGTGGAAATATGCGTTTTTTGCTGAATAAACGGTCATATCTTTTTTTTTACGTCAACTTAGCAGTTTGATTTTTTTACAACTTCATGGGACCGTAGACCTAAGTATACAGTTAAAATTTCAGCTTGATACCTCCACGCATTCTCGACATAGAGGGTCTTGAATGACAGACACACAGACAGAGGGACAACAAAGTGATCTTATAAGGGTTCCGTTTTTAACCCTAAAAATATTCAGTAATAAAAAAATTACCCTATCTTTTATATTTCCATCGAAAAGTAGAAAATCGATCACTGTGCGAATCGAGTTTAACAATTTGGATTTACCACAGTGGGCTAATTCGGGATTTGAGGATGCCAAAATTACTCTACCTTTACATCGAATTCCAATCGCCTCGCCACCAGTTATTTTTAGATAAAGAAACAAACATTCACCCGTGATTGTTTCCAAGGAGTGTTTATTTGATTATTCATTTTAACGATTTCAACACAATCTTATTTATCCAACGAGAGAATATATGGGGTGTAAGTGGTTCATCAACATCTTTGAACCAAAACCAAACTCATCTGCACCCTGCTGACTGACAAAGGAGACTCTGGCGAAATTAGAGGTACGGCCTGGCATATTTTTTAAGCTGCCCGCCTGACTGCAAATAACAAATCCCTCGAGGCTTGTTGTATTCCTGCGAGTGAGTGAAGTATTTTCTAATTCTGTTTTTTATTGTAATTCCTAAGGGGGCCATCCATGGTACCTGGAAGACCTAAAGGTGGAACAGATCGTAAGGTTTTGCAAGGAAACAGGTAGGTTCGACGGAACGCCGCGATTGCCGGATAAACCCACATCCTCCCCCAAAAGGGAGGACCAGGGGAAATGGGTGAAATGGCCTCAGGTAAGGCTGATCACCCGCCCGACAGCCGGCGTCCCCGTTGGAAATAATAATAATAAGGGGCCATCCATAAATTACGTCACACGATAAAGGGGAGGGAGGGGGTCGATGAAGTGTGACATTGTGTGACAAAGGGGTGAGAGGGGTCCTAAATTTCGTGACGTGACATTTCAAAATCTATTATAATCTAAGTGTTAACACGAACTTTGAACTATTAACGAAAAACTCAAAAACATTTGCACCTCTAGATGTAAATTTGCAAAATATGTGACGTTACACTAGGGGGGGGGGGGGGGGGGGAGTGTCACAAATGTGACCAGGCGTGACAAGGACGGGGGGAGGGGTCAAAAAATCATGAAATTAGTGTGACGTAATTTATGGATGGTCCCTAAGTTGTCGACAGAGTTTGCAAGCTGAAATGGCAATTGACCTGTCAAATCTGCCGAATAAGTTTTGGCAGATGTGGGAGGAAGGTATTAGAGTCGACGCCGCGCGTAGGATGACGAAGCGGTAGATGCCCTCCGTCAATCGTGATGTTTCGATGACCTTAAGAAAGCAGCTGGAAGCGGCTGGATGCGGAAGGCGGAGGAAGCGGTCACCAAGGTGGATAAAAAGAAGAGGAAGAAGCCCGCCAGCCGCAACCTTCGCGGTACCGCACGGACCGGACCATGCCAGCTGCGTGTAGAAACACCATCGACGCAGCTGTATGTTTCCCGGTTGCACTGGACTACAAAGGTGGAAGATTTTGTGAAATACGTGCGCTGGAAGGCAAAGTTCACCCTTAGGGTTGAGCGGTTGGAATCTCGCCATAAGATGAATTTTAATTCATATGTGGTGAGAGTTCCAAGTCCAATCCACCATCTATCAAACTTTTTAAGGGATGAATTTTGGCGGAGGGCGTCGTATTTCGGAGGTTCCGAAGTCGGTCGTCGAATGCAACGCGATACACTTCGCCGACTGCACGTGTAATTAAATTAGTTTATCTAATCTCATACTGAAATTTACACATTAAAAAACTAAACACAGTATCTTAATGACAGTCTTTACGCACAAGCTATTAAAATAAATTTAAAAAGTTATTTTTCGATACAGCTCTTCTATGGACAACTGTATCGTAAAATAACTTTTTTACCATTTCGATACAGCTTCAGCCTTGGATACAGGTATTTTAAACAGGTTGCAATGCAAATACATTGCAACTATGCAAAATTTTTCTACATAATCTGTGAACGCGACGCCGCGCGGCGCGTCGCGCATGCGCACTACGCATGCTCGATCTGCAAATGGATTTATAGGTAAGAATTATAGCAGTTAAATTAACTTCATGGTTGAATTTAAAATATTATTATCATATATTTCATGAGATTAGATAAAGTAGTGTATGAAACTGCACATAATTAGGTATTAAAATACTCGTGTGGTCTATTATAACATTCGCCTTCGGCTCATGTTATAAACTCACACTCGTATTTTAATAACCCTTATTATGCAACAGTTTCATAAACTACTATTAGTATATTATTTTATATGTATGTTAGTTATAAGGTATTTATCTATGGACTTATGTTTGTAAACAATAAACATGTTGATCTGCAATAAATGATTTTTATTTATTTATATCCAGCAGTGGGTAGATACAGGCTGATGATGATAATGATGAATTCCTAAGAACATAATGTTCTATTTCTAAGACAACCCACTATATAATTTGTGCCTGAATATCGGCAGTCGACTTGAGATTCACCATCTTTCTTGAAGTCGTTTAAAACGTCTGGTTAGCAACATGTTATGGTATTTTGTTTAGGTGAGCTAACGTCGTAGGTAGTCAGCTGCTCACTGTAAATATTTGAGGTAGAACACGTGGAAACGAAATTCCTTACAGGTTAACTCATTGTAACATTTGCAGGTAAACCCAAGGTTAAGGTTAAACCGGATTATATTTAGTCAGTTTTATCGTAGCTAATTTCGATGCCTCCAATGAACACTACGCCAACTCAAAACATACACATCCAGATACACACCGCTAATATGAGTTATACATTTACTTAGCGGTTTGTATTTGTCGATTTGTTGTGTCTGTGTGTTTTTTTATAAATAAAATTCAGGTAGCATAATGTTACTGAAGTAATTATTACTACTTTGTTTATTTATTTATTTCTTTAAATCTTTATGGAAGACTTACAGCCGATAACTTGGGGTGTAAGTGGTTCATCAACATCTTTGAACCAAAGCCAACTTCACCTGCACGCGGTGCACCCTGCTGACTGACAAACGAAGCTCTGGCGAAAAGAGAGGTAGGGAGCTTAATTGTAAGCTACCCGACTGGGGAATGTACCTCCACCTCACAGAATACCGCAGCCAAATAACGGTTCCCTTGAGGGCTGTTGTGTTCCTGCGAGTGAGTGAGGTCACCAGAAAGGAAGGAGATGCTGCGATGGCAGCGGGGGTGGCGGCGCGCGAGCGATATTTTATGTTGCGAGCGTTAATATGGCTACGGTAACCGCTTCACATCAGACGGGCCGTATGTTTGTCTGCCACCCGACGTAGTATAAAAATAATAATAATAATAATAACACAACATAATAGGCTATTTTCCAATGTTTAAAAATTGTATAAATTATTTAACAATATCGTAAAATACACAAAATTATAAAGTTCTGCAAACTTTCATTCTAATATCTTCTGTCCGACTTATTTTAGGGTCGATCAAAGTTTGGTGGGAAAGTCCATTTTAAAAGTATGAAATTATTAAAAAATAATATTTCCATTGGAGAAGCAATAAAAATGCTATAACTTTTATTATGACAATAATTACATAAACGTAATATTTAACATAGCTATCGTACAAATTTCTGATTTGATGCTTAAAAAATACAAACCTGTGACGTCATAATTCGGTAGTCTTTTGCATGGAGCGTTTTGGGGCAGTCTAAAAATTGTGATTTTCAAATTACCATATCTCGAGAGATTTTTGTGCTATCGAAGTAATTCTTTCACCTTTGGTTATATTATGGAGACGTCCCTCCATATCAAACCGAAAAAAATGTTAGTCAAATAGCCTATTATATGAATAGAAAAACAATAAGCCATTTACAAGTCCCCATAAATAGTGACGAGATAAAAATAAGAAATCAAACATTAGGTACCACTAAACGCGTCACAAGCATAAGGTCCAGTGATTGAACCCAAAACCACAATAGCCGCACAAAAATGCAATACCTAGTAAGAAAAAAAAAATGCAGTATAATCTGTAAAAGAAAAAAAAATATTATTGTTACAAAGGATTTAGATAAAAAAAAGAAAATTATCGAAATTTTAGTTGGCGTAGTGTTCGTTGGAGGCATCGATTTGAACATCGACTATCGAGGAACATTGATGAGCTCGATAGTGTCATTGCGCGTGGTAGGCGTCGTCAGGAGTCTGTATCTACTCATGCTGGATATAAGCCTTCCCCAATGCTTTCCACCAAATACGATCCTCCGCCTTCCGCATCCAGCCGCTTCCAGCCGTTTTCTTAAGTTCATCGGACCATCTAGAAGGAGAGCGCCCAACGCTTCGCCGTCCTACGCGCGGCCTCCACTCTAATAATCCTCCCCCATCTCCCATCACTTACTCGGCAGAAGCGACCGGCCGGCTGCAGTCGTAAGATGACAGTGGTAAAGCCAAGCCAGTGGCCTATAGGCGGCTTGAAAACACTGGCCTCCGCCAACCCGCACTTGAGCAGCGTGGTGCTCTAAACCCCTTCAATTGAGATGAGACCCGTATCCCAGCAGTGTGATGCGGTGTGAAGGTAGACGACGATGACCTTCATATTCAGGGGGACGGGGATTGGGGTGTAAGTGGTTCATCAACATCTTTGAACCAATGCCAACTTCACCTGCACGCGGTGCACCCTGCTGACTGACAAACGAAGCTCTGGCGAAAAGAGAGGTAAGGAGCGTAATTGTAAGCTACCCGATTGGTGAATATACCCCCACCTCACAGAATACCGCAGCCAAATAACAATTCTCTTGAGGGTTGTTGTGACCCCACCTCACAGAATACCGCAGCCAAATAACAATTCTCTTGAGGGTTGTTGTGCTCCTGCGAGTGAGAGAGGTCACCAGAAAGGAAGGAGATGCTGAGTTGGCAGTGGGGGTGGCGGCGCGCAAGCGATATTTTATGTTGCGAGCGTAAATATGGCTACGGTAACCGCTTCATATCAGGCGGGACGTATGCTTGTCTGCCACCCGACGTAGTATAAAAAACTAAATCTGGCAACCCTAATCCCAGCAGTGGGATGCGGTGTGAAGGTTGATGACGATGACCTACATAATCAGGGGACCACGGTCAAATCGATAACTCATCCTTTATCGAGTCATCTGGCCCAGATATAAAACCACGTCATAAATAAACTCAGCCGGAATTCGTTGGATGTTTATTTTTGTTCGGTTTTAATTGAGTGAAGTACTTCTTTTAATGCAGCACTAAAATGAGTGTCTTAAATGCCGTCGTTAAAATACCGCGGTAAGGACTCAAGTGCTCGAAATAGGACGAGCGGTTGTTAAGGAGACATTGGCAGTAAGGGGCCATTCATAAATTACGTCACACGTTAAGGGGGAGGGAGGGGGTCGATGAAGTGTGACATTGTGTGACAAGGGGGTGGGAGGGGTCCTAAATTTCGTGACGTGACATTTCGAAATCTATTATAATCTAAGTGTTTAAAACACGAACTTTGAACTATTAACGAAAAACTCAAAAACATTTGCAACTCTAGATATAAATTTACAAAATATGTGACGTCACACTAGGGAGGGGGGAGTCTCACAAATGTGACCTGCCCCCATACCACCAACTCTTATTGCGATTCAATAACTGAATAGAATGCTTATTCAGACCAATGAATAAGCGACTCTATTCAATTCGAAATAGACTCGCTTATTCATTAGTATGAATAAGCATTCTATTCAGTTATTGAATCGCAATAAGAGTTGGTGGTAAGGGGGCAGCTGTGACAAGGACGGGGGGAGGGGTCAAAAAATCGTGAAATTCGTGTGACGTAATTTATGGATGGCCGCAAAGGTTTGTTTGTTTGTTTGTTATAACTTTATTATACATCAAAAATAAAAACCTGTACAAAGGCGGATAATTTCGCCTAGGATAAGTCCTTTATCTCTCTTCCATTTCTAGAGTATAGAAAGAATTAAATTTAAAGGCGTATAGTAACAAAGTACAGTAATCGCTGGTAGTAATGGGACGGGAATGGATGGGAAGGTTTTTTTTTATACTACGTCTTGTGGCAGACAAGCATGCGGCGGGTGGCAGGTCGCCTGATGTGAAGCGGTTACCGTAACCATATTATGTCTCGCAACATGAAATATCGCTTGCGCGCCGCCACTCTCACTGTCAGTGCAGCAGCTCCTTCCTTCCTGGTGACCACACTCACTCGCAGGAAGAATAATTTTGTATGAGGTCCGTGTATACAGTAGATCAATGTTCTGCCAACTTTGTGCCGCGGCACACTGGTGTACCGTGATCGTTAGTTGGTGTCATCATCATCATCAGGTCATTTTAGTCTCCACTACAGGAGCACGAACCTCTCTCGTCCGTCCCAGAGAGGAGGATTTGGCCTACACTCCCCACGCTGGCCAGACGGGTTAAAGAGGCCTGATCGATGTTTTATAATATATTTGCCTTAGTCGCCTTGTACAACATCCACGGGAAGAGACGGAATGATTCTATTCTAGTCTGCAGGAAACCATACGGCCAATTAGTTGGTGTGCTTTGGAAAAATAAGATTGTCTCATAAATCTAAATAGATGGACGGAACAAAAAATTCTTACACAAATAAAAACTGTTCTTTTATTTATGATGTACCTCCTAAAATTTTCGTTTTCCTGGATGTACCTTAAACTTAAAAAAAAATGCGGAACACTGCGTTAGATATCTCTCTGGTTCCAACTGTTGTCACAGATATTTCCTGCCCAGTATCACTTCACTTGAGCAGGCTCTATGTCAATTGTCTAAATGACTCTACAATATTGGTACATTACAATGTGTGTTTTTTTATACCACGTCGGTTGGCAGACAGGCATACGGTCCGACTGATGTGAAGCGATTAGCCATATTAACGCTCGCAACATGAAATATCGCTCGCGCTCCGCTACCCCCCTGCCAACAGCAGCTCGGCAACTGCAGCAACTCGGAATGAGTTTGAGTTTGTGAGTCTTTGATAATCAATAGGCTACTTGACCAACATTTTTTTCGGTTTGATATGCAAACCGAAAATAATGTTGGTCAAGTAGCTTATTGGTTATCATAAGGGACGTCTTAATAATATAACTATAAGTGTAAAATCTCTCGAGATAAGTTAATTTGAAAATCACAATTTTAGACTTTCCCGAAAACGCTTGACTTTGAAGTTACATATTGTGATACGATACGAGAATACTAAATTTGACATTTGTGAGATCGAGACTGGATCGGAACTGAATTTTGACCACAATGTAATCACGAGAATTGCATCCTCTGGACTATCAGGTCTGCACAGTAAAGCGTCTATTTATTCTATGGTCCTTTTCTTTCTCTCCATCACCTACTCGACCGCTCGCTCGATTTGAGTAGTTTAAAAAACTTTTTTTTATTATACTACGTCGGGTGGCAGACAATCATACGGCCCGCATGATGTGAAGCGGTTACGTAGCCATATCACCGCTCGCAACATAAAATATCGCTCGCGCGCAGGAACACAACAACCCTCAAGGGAATTGTTATTTGGCTGCGGTATGCTGTGAAGTGGAGGTACATTCCCTAGTCGGGTAGCTTACAATTACGCTCCCTACCTCTCTTTTCACCAGAGCTTTGTTTGTCAGTCAGCAGGGTGGACCGCGTGCAGGTGAAGTTGGCTGTGGTTCAAAGGTGTTGATGAACCACTTACACCCCAAAACGTGGTTTGCAAACAGTTGTTTCTGTTGATAATTATGAGGTGAGCTGTCGATTAGACTATAAAATACTACCTATCAAACAGCTTTGAAGTATTTCGAAGAACGTAAACCAGGCCTTGCCGCTTTGTTCTGCAGATCGGTAAACACATTGCCATTTTACAACCACTAAAATTCTTTTATCATACGTATTGGATTGTTCTGGGAACGATCCCTCGTAACATTTGAACACGTTACTATTTTTTTATACTATTGGCACTAGGGCTTGCAAAAATATTCGAATATCATCCGAATAATCCATACAATATAGTTTTAACAAAAAAAACCGAGTCCAAAAATTACTCTACAATAGTAAGCAGCACTAAAAAGTTAAAAACACTATCAGAACTGACTTTTATGATATAAAAAAAATAGGACCAATCTGGAAGGAAGAAGTATATACTCTTTCAAATAAAAAAAAGTTTTTTCAAATCGGTTTATAAATGATAACAAACGTAAAAAAAAAAATACAACCGAATTGAGATGAAAGTAATAGAGATTGAAAATGCTCTGTTACTTTTTACTCCTTCAAATCTCAAATTCGGAGTCCTTATTCTGTGCACTTATATTTTTGCAAGACCTATAAAAAAATAAAAATAAAAATTATACCTACTATTGGCACTAGGTCTTGCAAAAATATTCGAATATCATCCGAATAATCCATACAATATAGTTTTAACAAAAAAACCTACTCCAAAAATTACTCTACAATAGTAAGCAGCACTAAAAAGTTTAAAACACTATCAGAACTGACTTTTATGACATGAAAAAAATAGGACCATTTTGGAAAATTCTCTTTGAAATAAAAAAAAGTTTTTTCAAATCGGTTTATAAATGACGGAGTAATGAACTAACAAACATAAAAACTCCTTCAACTGCATCTGCATTTTCTGCATCTGCATGCATCTTTGAACCAAAGCCAACTTCACCAGCACGCGGTGCACCCTGCTGACTGACAAAAGAAGCTCTGGCCAAAAGAGAGGTAGGGAGTGTAATTGTAAGCTACCCGACTGGGGAATGTACTCCACCTCACAGAATACCGCAGCCAAATAACAATTACCTTGAGGGTTGTTGTGTTCCTGCGAGTGAGTGAGGTCACCAGAAAAGACGGAAGAAGATGCTGCGTTGGCAGCGGGGGTGGCGGCGCGCGAGCGATATTTTATGTTGCGAGCGTTAATATGGCTACGGTAACCGCTTCACATCAGGCGGGCCGTATGCTTGTCTGTCACCCGACGTAGTATAAAAAAAAAAAAATGAGCAACCCGGCTAAATTTGATTTGTAACACGCGTCTGGTAAATTCACAACGTGATCATGAGAGCACTTCTCTATTTGGTCGGTTTGTTTACGTTGACACGATCGAACGCGAACAAAAAACTCGCACTAAGCACTCGCAAGTAACTCCTGATGTTTGAGTTATATATTTTTATAATTTTATTACGTTAAGTATATATTTTTTAATAATATTGCGTGGAATATGGATTAACATGTTTTGTGGACGACGCCGGTGGTCGAATGGCTAGCAATGTTCACCTTAGACTCCGGGGTCGTGGGATCGATCCCCGCATAAGACAAATATTTGTGTGCATGAACATGTTTGTTTGTCTTGGTCTGGGTGGTTTCCATGTATCATAATATATGTATTTACAAAAAAAATGTATTTAAGTATAATATCAGTTATGTAGTACCCAAAGTACAGACTTTGCTTAGTTTGGGAATAGATGGCAGTGTGTAATTCGTTTAGGTTTTTTTTTTTTATTTAAAGCTTTATTAGACTCATGCACTGTAGCAACTGCCAAACATCAAGCATTCAATGGTCGATGGAAAAATCCCTGCATGGGCATGGGACAAGACATTATTATTTAAATAGTTGTCTTGGCCAACTTGCCAGAATATTATAAATATTTTTTTGAAAAATGGAAAGTTTCACCTGCCCCCCGTAGGTGCGATTTGAACCCACGACCTCTTGATGATAGGTCGAGTGCTCTTCCAACTGAGCTACCAGGAAGGTTTGTGTTGCTGACGAATTTTTGCATCTTATATTCAACTGCGTGAGTCACAGTGTGGCGTCATCAACCTATTAAGTTATTACACTACTAAACAAGGCATAGCAGTCCATCGTTGCAGATGAAATTCGACTATTTTTTGATAACACCAAACTAATTAAATTTTTATTATTTAAATAGTGGTCTTGGCCAACTTGCCAGAATATTATAAATATTTTTTGAAAAATGGAAAAATTCACCTGCTTAGGTGGGATTTGAACCCACAGGGTTCAACATGGGACAAGTCGCCATTATATATGACATTTCTTTTGTACTCGTATCATCTACATGTATGTTTTAGTACAATAAAGTTTATATACAAACAATTATTAAAATTATTGCAAGCCCTAATTGGCATAGACTTAATTAAAAAACTAATCGCTCGCTGCGAATTGAAATCTCGCGATTGTATTTAGAGTTCCCTGCGGACTGCTTGTAGACTGTAAATAAATAGCCATTTGTATTTTTTTTTCCTTAATTATACTACCATTAATTATTAATACAATTATAACAGATCATTTATATACAGTAGAAATAATAACGGCCCCAGTACACTCCCTTGAGGTACACCGCATTTATTGACATGATGTATTTCAACAGCTTGTTCTCTTATAGGTAAATAGGAACGAAGCCAACTCAAAGTTGGCCCCCTTATCCCATAATTATTCAATTTAGACAATGAAAATGGGCTGTGTCTGTGTCATGAACACGGCCGTGTTTTCTACGTGAATACGTTATATGCGCTAAAATTATATCAAAATGGCAGCCCCCCACCCCCTCCCCCGCACGCGATGTTCCATTTCCATAGTCGTTACTTACGTTAAAATTCTTTGATCCTTCATCTATCCAGTGATGTGATTAAATTTTGGATGGAGATGATAGATATGTAGCTGCAACACCAAACTGTATCGCCCGATTTTCTTATCAATAGTTTTTTTTAATTGCCCTCCTATGAAAGCAATTTTAAAGACGTTATTCACATCAATAATTTGTGTGAACATAATATAAAATTTCAAAGTTTACTTACACCTTGAAGTGTCATATTACCAAATCGGACATTTGTGTGACTAGATCGGACCTGAGTTTTGACAATATTGTAATTAGAACATCTTCTCAGGTACCACATGCGACTTTTTTGGTTCCAATATGTTAGGATTCCCGTCGCGTCGGTTACAACGTGCAATAAACAGTTCTTAATGATTCCGTCATGCAAAAATTGGTGATTTATTGTGTGAATCCTTTGCATGGCCACAGCACATGTGCTCACAAATTAATAGGACGTTATGGGAAAAGGCCAAACTCCGATTGTTTTGTTGATCTATTTAACCTATTTAACTTCACCATGTAGTACTACAAATTTTATGAATGAAAACTTTAGGAAGAGACATTCGGATAACAAACCGGTAGGAACAACAATTTCGGGTAAATAAATTTAGGTGAGCCAATATGCACCCAAATGAAATAAACAATAAAAATAATAGACCCCGAGCTTTGGCTTTCACAGCTTGAGCAACAATTCATTCAGTCTCGAGTCACGACGAAAGAAACTAAATTTAGCCAATTAGTCAACAAATCAACTTCAACACTATGAGGCTATATAGTATCAGATAGTATATATAGCATAGTTCCATAATAAAATTTTGCGATGCGCAACCAATCATAACGTAACATCCGATATTGATTTTGATCTGAAGTATCTCTGCATTAAATAAGCCTAGAACAATAGTGTTACTACCTTAAGTCATAAAGATTATAACTGTATTTCGCAATCTAATGATTGATGACTTTACCAGAGTATAAGTACATAATAAATAGTACTACGTACAGTATGACCTGTCCTCTCCCCTGAGATAAATATGGAACAGCCCCCTTACCACTATCTATTATTGCGATTCAATAACTGAATATAATGCTTATTCATACCAATGAATAAGCGACTCTATTTCAAATGGAATAGAGTCGCTTATTCCTTGGTTATTGAATCGCAATAAGAGTTGGTGGTAAGGGGGCAGATTTGATGTGTGCTAATGTGAATGTTTTAACAACATTAAACCGTGGTTTAATCGGTTGTGCAGAAAAACTAAACTTCGCAAGCAAGCTACATACGAGGCTTGGACCACGCCTTTACACTCACGTTACAGGCGTTTATAGGCTGCGGTAGCTGCTTTCCATCAAGCGGGCTGTAAGCTTGTTTGCCACTTTAGTGGTATAAAATATATATATATATACTTTCCTGCTCTAACCAATTGCTAAGCAGTGATAAGAAGTCTTCTGGTCTTCGGTGGGTATAAATATAATAAACACATAATTTATTTATTTGTATGAACTCCATTTATTTTACTTTTTGACAAATACACTTCAAAGTTTAAAACTATCGATTATATCTTATATATAAAAATGAATTGCTGTTTGTTAGTCTCGCTAAAACTCGAGAACGGCTTGGCCGATTTAGCTGATCTTGGTTTTGAAATGTTTGTCGTAGCCCAGGGAAAGTTTAAACGGTGAGAAATTATAAGGCGAGTTTTTGGAATCAAAAAAACCCGATGGTAATCGGCTTCAGCTTCGACGGTAGGGCCCCTGTTCTTCGATCATCGGATAGCATCGACTGCGAGATTTCAGTAGCTTGGACTAAGTGGATTGAAGTAACCAGTGTCACCTGTAACTCCAAAATTCCACCAAGTTGAAAGGACAAATCTATAAATCCAAGATTAGACCGTTTTAGAAGTTGTTGACCGTTTTAGATTTACTGTTTTAAAAACGGCATGAAACTTCTTTAAAAAGTTCAAATATTTTTATAGCCCTGCCATACACTCGTCGAGTGGCGAGGGAAGTAGCGAGGGAAGTAGGCAGGAACGTAGTGTGGCCACGTTACTCGTCATGCCGCTCGTCTTGCTCTTCGTCTTGCCCATCATTCCCTGTTTTGTCGGTTTTTTGGGCGCGAGTCAAAGGACCGGCAACGTGAGTGCGAGTGGCCGGCCACATAATCGCCTCAGACGCATTCCGCATCGAGCGCTCGGGCGCGTAACACGCGTCATATTTATTAAATCATTTTTTTTAAATCATGTCTGTCATGAACATTTCCCTATAAGAGCTGGTAGCAAAAAAGAAATGTTTGATGGCATCTTTTAGAACGTTAGTCCATAAAAAAAAGCTTCGTTTCGCTATAATAAAAATGCATATGCCACAGCTTCAACGTCCATTGTATAGCAAAGGCAAATGTCCAAGTGCGGAGCGTCGCGAATAATTGCGCGAGTAGAGCAGTGTGTGGGCAGAGAGGGAAACATCGCGGCAGCGCGAGGAGCAAGGCGATGAGCAGCGCGAGGAGCATAGTGTGGCGGCGGGGTTAACGAATTTCGTTTCTTAATTTGAACCTTTCGCCATAGCGATGCTCAATATAAAATCTTGCTCAATGCTTTTTGTGCGAGATGCTGGGATTGTTGGAGAGAGTGTGATCGAGTAAAAATCCGATGCCAAATCACTAGGTACACAGCGTGGATTTATTTGCCACAAGTCTTCTTACAGAGTAACTATTTTCTACTCAGGAGCGCTTCAGTGTTTTCTTTCTTCTATTTTCTTATTCAGGAGCGCTTGAGTATTTTTCTTGTTTGCCCGTCGTCTTCAACTGGAGCTGGAACTGGAACTGACGAACGTAGGACATGCTCCGATTAATAAAATGAAATTAAAAGTAGGTCAATCTATAAGGTCGCGAAAAGGGTTGACCAATCAGAGCGATTGAATTATTTATAATCGACTCTATCTCTATCTCTTTCTAAAATTTGCTATCTCTTCCTATCGGCATGTCCTGACATTCGAAAGTTTTACAAATATTGTACAATCTATTTTTCTATAACGAGGGCTTATATAACTAACTTATTATAACAAGAATTATCTAAATACGATCATTATTTACAAAGTTATAAGCATTTTAGTGCAAAGTGCTTACGTCGCGGTAACGCCTCTTCAGGGCACCCTAGCGGGATATTGAAAAACGTCAATTTCTATCCTTTATTGGTTTAAAACTTACAATCTAATGTTAAACACGTAAAATATACATTATCATCTATTAACCAAAACAATAATTACACTTAAGGATCTATTACAAGCAAAGTTATACGACTTTCAAATTTTCATAATAAAAAGTGATTCTTACTATTTCTTACGAACTATCTTATAATTTTATAAACTTATAACTACGTATAACCGTTATCTATACATAATATCTATTAGTAATCGTTGTCCTGCACATTTCTCCCGCCGTGCATCGTAGTCGCCGCCGCTCGACACGATGCAGTAGATGCCTGTGCAGGCTTGCTGGTGTTCACCGGGATGACGATGACTTTCTTAGCTGGCCGTCGGAGCACTCCCCCTCTGGTAGCCACGTCGACTGTTCTGACGACTCCGTCGGGGCCCGGGTATGTGGCGCAGATTCGTCCACGTACCCAGGTGTTGCGTGGATGGTTGCCGTCGACGATGAGGACCAGGTCGCCGTTGTGCAGAGCAGGCCCTCGTCCATGGGGCTCCCGCCGGTTTCGGAGTTCAGGCAGGTACTCCCGGACCCATCGGGCCCAGAAGATGTCGGCAAGGCGCTGTGAGGCGCGCCAGCAGGCGCGCAGGTTCAGGTCGCGCTCGCTAAACTCGCCCGGTGACTGCAGGCGTCCTGGCCCGCCCAGGAGGAAGTGGTTCGGTGTGAGGGCTTCTGGGTCTTCTGTGCTGACGGAGACGTGCGTGAGTGGCCTGCTGTTCACCGTGTGCTCGGCCTCGACGAGCAAGGTCTGCAGGACTTCTTCCGACGGGTGGCGCTCATGCAGTGTGGCAGAGAGCGCTGTCTTTACAGAGCGCACCATACGCTCCCAAGCGCCGCCCATGAATGGAGCGCCCGGGGGTATGAAGCGCCAGTCGATGGTCTTCTTTGATGCTTCCTCTGCCATGGCCGAGTTGATCGCCTGGCGTAGTTCCTTGTCGGCTCCGTGGAAGTTGGTTGCGTTGTCGGACCACAGTTGCGTTGGACGTCCTCGGCGTGCGATCATGCGTCTCAGCGCCATGATGGCGGAGTCGGTGCTGAGGGAGGCGGCCATTTCCAGATGGACAGCGCGCGTGGTGAGACACGTGAATAGAGCCACGTATCGTTTCTGGTGGGTCCGTCCCACGGTGATTGTGAGTGGACCGAAGAAGTCCCACCCGGTGTAGGTGAAGCTTCGCTGATGGTGTGCGAGGCGACATGGAGGGAGGTCACCAGTCGCAGGGTGCGGTGGAGACGCCGTACGCATACGGCACCTGATGCAGCTTCTGATGACCGCCTTCACAGTGGGTCTGAGGCGTATGACCCATCGTTCTTGACGGCACTCGTTGACGGTTGCTTCGACGCCCGCGTGATGGAGCTGCTGATGAATGTGTTCAATCCACAGCCTTGTTGCACGGTGTTCGCCATGCACCACCAGTGGATTCTTCAAGTCTTCAGGTACACCGGTAGCTGCTTCTATTCGTGTTTTCAGCCGTAGTTCGTTGTCGGTGAATTCGACGGTCAGCTGATGCAACTTACTATTTTTCTGTAGTGGTCTTCCGATCTTCATATCGCCGATTTCTTCACCAAAGGAGTCTTCTTGTGATGCTCGGATGATTAAGTTCTCGGCGCGGCGTAACAAGTCAGCTGAGATCGGCCTATAGTGCCTTATTGAAGTTGCAGTGATTTTTTCTGTGTGTTTGACTGCTTGTTTCTTCTTATAAGTTCGGCGCCAATCTGAATCATCCGTAGCATTTTTCTTTGTTCGTTTATAACTCACTATTTGTTTTGGCGGTCGACATAGTTCGATAAATTGAAGTACTCGAGCTGTTGCGCGTAGATAGCGTTCCCATTTTGAAAATCGCTCGACTGTAGGTAGACTGTATACTAGGCTCGGCGACGCTTCTTTGCTTGTTACGGCGTATGTTCTTTCTTCTCCCGTGTCCTTCTGCGTACTTCTTTCTGCTTCCTGTGGCCATAATTCGGGTTCCTCGTACAAAAATTCGGGGCCACGGAACCAACGGTGAAGGCTGGTGAAGTCTGTAGGGACGTCTCTGGTAGCGTCGTCGGCGACGTTGATTTTCGTAGGTAGCCACCTCCATTCGTTCGCCGCGCTGTGTTCTTCGATTGCTGCGATGCGGTGAGCGACGAAAGGTTTGTAAGACCTTGAACCCGTGCGAATCCAAGTGAGCGATGTCCTGCTGTCAGTCCAGTAGTATGTGGCTTCGGGCTTCTGCTCGTGTTCCTTCCTTACAGCTGTTGCCATGCGTGCACCCAACACTGCTGCCTGTAGCTCGAGTCGCGGAATCGAAGTAAGCTTGAGCGGTGCGACTTTAGCTTTGGCCGTGATGAGTGTCACGTTAACGCTGTCGTCTTCAGAAACAGTGCGCCAATATAGCGCGGCGGCGTACGAGGCTTCGCTGGCATCCACGAAGACATGCAGTTGGAGTGATCTTGCCGTACTGTAGCCTGGGTAGCATCTTGGCACGGTGACGTCGCTGAGATTCTTGAGGTGTTGCATCCATCGGCTCCATGCTTCTGCCAGGTCTTGATCCAAGCATTCATCCCAGTCGGTGCCACGCCTCCAGACTTCTTGAAGTATCTGCTTGGCTCTAATGGTGATTGGCGACACCAGGCCGAGCGGGTCGAAGAGTGACATCACTATCTTCAATGCTTCTCTCTTGGTCGGCGTGTTGCTGTTCAGTACCGTTGCTGGGACGCGCACCAGGTCCAAATTGAAACCCAGCTGGTCTTCATTCGGTCGCCATATGAGACCGAGTACTCGTTCGAGCTGGCATCCATCTTCTAAGTTCACCATGGAGTCTTCCGATGCTGCTTCTCCCAGCTGTTGCAGTAGTTGGATGGAATTCGAAGACCATTTCTTGAGTTCGAAGTGTGCGTGTTGATGGATTCTTCGAACTTCTCGGGCGATGTGAACGGCGTCTTCGATGTTTCTGAAACTATCTAGGTAGTCGTCGACGTAATGATTCTTCTTGATGGCTTCTACGGCGTGTGGGCTTTCTTCTATGAACTTCTCAGCGTTGATGTTCTTCACGTAGATTGCAGTCGCAGGCGAGCTTGACGCGCCGAAAATCACGGATTTCATTCTATATTCTTCTGGCGGTTTGCTGTCACGTCGATTTCCACGCCACAAATAACGCAATGCATCTCTATCTTGTTCGCGCAGTTCTATTTGCATAAACATTTCCGCTATATCTGCAGTTACGGCGATCGGATATTGACGGAAACGCATCAGTACACTCGGCAGCGGCTGCAGTAAGTCAGGACCGATGAGTAGTTGATCGTTGAGTGAAGTCCCATTAGTCTTGGCTGCGGCATCATGCACTATTCTCATTTTCTCGGGTTTCTTCGGGTTGAAGACAGGAAAGTGCGGTAGGTACCAACTTCTATTAGCGTTTGTTCTTGTAGGCGGCGCAAGTTCGGCGTAGCCCTTTGCTACGAGTGCCTCCATTTGTTCGCAGTACCTCTTCCTGAACTCTGTGTCACGATCTAATCTTTTCTCAACTGTGTGAAGCCTCCTTAGAGTATTTTCGTAATTATCTGGCATCTTGATTTCTTCACTCTTCCATAATAAGGCGGTCTGGTACTTTCCCTCCGAAGTCCTCTTAGTGTGTTCTTGCAAAATACGAAGTGCCTTTTCCCCTGGGTCGCTGTTTGGTCTTCTTGGATCGATGTAGAGGTTGTCAGCTGTTATGAAGTTCTTCACTACTCGGTCCATGTCTTCATCAGCTGAGTGGTTGATGAAGTTGACTCGATGTCCCAAGGTTCGAGTGTGGCTGCCGTGTAACACCCATCCTAGTTGTGTACGCGATGCAACTGGCTGATTTCTTCTACCTATTCGGGATTCTGTAGACAGCAGAAGGTGCCAGTTATCCTGGCCGATGAGGATCTTTGGCTTCATGATGCCATGCTGTAGCTGATGAGAGATGTCCCGTAGATGTTCGCACTCAGTGATTGCTTCTTGAGGTATCTTCTGAGCTGCCAAGTCCAAGTTCTTCATGGTGCGCGCCTCTATCTGTAGCTTGTTTGCTCCATGTCCTCTTGCGTTGAAGGTTACACGATGAGACTTCTTGTAGGTGGCGGTGTCTCCATCGAAGGTCGAGATGTGCAGCGTTTCCTCCGGGCCGTTGGCTCCTATTCGTTGAGCTAGTTCTTCATCTATAAGGGTGATGGTGGAACCATCATCCAGTAGCGCGAAGGTGTCCGCTTCTCCCGCCGGTCCGGAGATGTGCACTGGTGCAATCTTCAAATACGAGGCTGGTTGCGGCGCCCATGCTGAGTTGATCTTCTCTTCGACTTCGGTCTTCAGGTCTTCCTTCTGTGAATGAAGCATTCGGTGGTGGTAGTGCTTGCAGTCGTTTACTTCGCATCTCTTGGGACGGCAGCTATGTGTACTTTTCCTATATCGCAAACATCGGAAGCAAAGTCGGTGTTTCTTCGCCATATCCCAACGGTCGTGCACTGTTGCGTTCTTGAATTTGTAGCAGTCAGCTGTGGCGTGTCCTTGGCGATCACACAGGTTACATTTCGGCTGCCACTGTTGATTCTGCATATTGTTTACTCGATGACGACGGCGAGTTTCATAACTGTCTGTTGATCCTCCTATGTTCTCTGGCGGTGCATACGGGCTGCATATTTCCGCTTCTCTTCTTATGAAACGGCTAAACTTCAACAGGTCGGGCTCTTCTCTCGGTTGGGTGGCTGCATATTCATACCACTGCCTCTTCATTGTTGGAGTCAATTTCTCAACTATATTCTTCGAGACTTCGGGGTTGTACAGATAATACACACAGTTGAGGGCTTGCATTGTTGCAACGATGTTTTCGACTTTCGTTGCGAAAGTGCAGATATCTCGTGGTGAGTCGGTGAGGCGTGGCAATGCTCGTAGTCGATCCATTTCTGCCATTGCTATTGAGTCTGGCCTCCCGAATCTTGTTTCTAACGTCTTCATAATGCAGTTTGCGTCTGCGTTCGCTATAAATAATCCTTGTACGGCTTCTTTTGCAGCTCCCTTTAAACTTCTTCGTAGTCTCGACAAGTTGTCCGTTGTTGAATATTGATGGGCCGACTCGTAGTACGCTGCTTTGAACGTCAAGTAATCTTGATACGCTCCATTGAAGTTCGGTAGTTCGTGCGTTCTTGATCCTGTGTGTCGGGCTGATAGGACGGCTTGTGAGATGGCTGCTGTTAGTTCTTGCAACTCGGTTCGCCGTTCTTGTTCTTGAGTAGGCGCGGTTGCATGCGGCGTGAAGCTGTTCGGCTGCCAAGAAGCTGCTGTGCTTGCTTGCGGCTGTGACGTCGCTGCGATGTTCACTGGTGACGCAGCGTTGTAGTTCGGATGCCAGGGCGCTGCGATGGCTGCTGGCTGTGACGGCTGCGTCATGTTCGTTGGTGGCAAGGCGGACGACGGAGCGTAGAAGTTCAAGTGCCAGGGAGCTGCAAAGGCTGCTGGCTGGAGTTGCTGCGTCGTCGCAAAGTTCGGTGCCACATTGACAGGCGGTGCGCTGGAGATCGGTGGCCACGGAGCGACTGTGTCCGTTGGCCTGTAGGGCTGCATCGCTGTCTGGTTCGGTGTAGGTGCAGGCGTAGATCTTCCTGCTGGCGGCGGAGGAGGCGGCATCAGTATTGCGGCGTGTTCGTTCACGGAGAGACGCGGAGCCGACGGGAGTGCGGCGGTGACTCCCGCCGGTGTTGGCGCTGGGGTGCTCCAGGATGCGGCAGTGATCACTGGAGCCGGTTCAATAGTCGCCTCTGGTTCTGGTTCATGCTGTCCCTCTGTGATGGCAAGGTGGCTGGTCTGTAGCCACGTGCGGACGCGTTTTTCTCCTCCCTCGCTGTCGACTGCAGATGCTGCGTCTTCTTCATCACTTGATTGTGCTTCTATTTCTGCTATACGAGCTTTGGCGAGTTCCAGCTTCGCTTTGGCGAGTTCATGAAGGGCTTCGGCAAGACGACGGGTTTTCGCAGACTTATGGCTTGAGCTCTTGACACGCGACGGCACGGCTGAAGGCGCACGGAAGTGATGACCGGTGGCAGCAGGCGGCGCGGTGGGCTGCTCTGGACGCGGCGCGAAAGGTTCGGTGGCAGCCTGCGGAACGGCAGGTTGCTCAAGACGCGGCGCGTGTGAATCCAGGGCGGCCTGTTGCATGACTGGCCGCACGGCGCTGGACTCGTTGGCTGTGGCAGCCCGTGGCGATGATGTCTGCTCGGTCGTGGCGGATGTGGCGCCGGTGACTGTAGACTCCGTCGCGGTGGTGGCTTCAGACGACGTAGTCTTCTCTGCAGATGACCCTGTAGCCGTTGTTCCCGATGGTGTGGATCCTCGTGGTTTTCCACCATGCTGTGACCTGGTAACAGGCATCTTGGAAATTACTCGATGATCTCTCCCCAAAAGATCCGGCTCGAAGGACCACTCGATGTGCGAGATGCTGGGATTGTTGGAGAGAGTGTGATCGAGTAAAAATCCGATGCCAAATCACTAGGTACACAGCGTGGATTTATTTGCCACAAGTCTTCTTACAGAGTAACTATTTTCTACTCAGGAGCGCTTCAGTGTTTTCTTTCTTCTATTTTCTTATTCAGGAGCGCTTGAGTATTTTTCTTGTTTGCCCGTCGTCTTCAACTGGAGCTGGAACTGGAACTGACGAACGTAGGACATGCTCCGATTAATAAAATGAAATTAAAAGTAGGTCAATCTATAAGGTCGCGAAAAGGGTTGACCAATCAGAGCGATTGAATTATTTATAATCGACTCTATCTCTATCTCTTTCTAAAATTTGCTATCTCTTCCTATCGGCATGTCCTGACATTCGAAAGTTTTACAAATATTGTACAATCTATTTTTCTATAACGAGGGCTTATATAACTAACTTATTATAACAAGAATTATCTAAATACGATCATTATTTACAAAGTTATAAGCATTTTAGTGCAAAGTGCTTACGTCGCGGTAACGCCTCTTCAGGGCACCCTAGCGGGATATTGAAAAACGTCAATTTCTATCCTTTATTGGTTTAAAACTTACAATCTAATGTTAAACACGTAAAATATACATTATCATCTATTAACCAAAACAATAATTACACTTAAGGATCTATTACAAGCAAAGTTATACGACTTTCAAATTTTCATAATAAAAAGTGATTCTTACTATTTCTTACGAACTATCTTATAATTTTATAAACTTATAACTACGTATAACCGTTATCTATACATAATATCTATTAGTAATCGTTGTCCTGCACACTTTTTCTTTCGTAAATTGTGGAGTCTTTTTCTAAATTTATTTACTCTATCTGTGTTTGCAGTTCTTTATATTTAGGAGACAAAATTTTCAATTTGCTGGTCTTTAAAGACAGATCAGCTAGTTCGATAGTCGTCAAGTTAGGTTGCCTTGTAATTTTATTGAAAAAGTTTTAAAATTTTGTAATTTGTCCCTTAATGGAACTACGTTTTATAATTACATATTTCAGTATATTTTTAAACATTGCTGCTTGTGTACGCAACACAGGCTCAGTCATTTTTGTATTTTAATAAAAATATATGAAATATGTACTAGAAATGACTAGAAATATATTTTTTTAAATGTGTGCGTATGTAAGAAAAAACAGAATACAATCTACAAGACAATTCAAAAATAAAATAAAAACCGGACAAGTGCGAGTCGGACTCGCCCACCGAGGGTTCCGTAGGTACGTAGTATCATTATTAAATTTGATATTTTTCATTATAAATAAGAAATAATGCGTCGAAAAAAATAAATAAAATATATTTTGCAATGTGTACATCAAGCCCTTTCATATGATACCCCATTTGAACTAGTAGTTTCAATTTGAAATTTCGACACCCTATAAAAAATATAGACCCCCTATTTTTTTACATCTATTTACAAATGTATAGTTTTGAGATTTATTCCTATACTTGTAGTCTATAACGATGTTACTTGCCAAATTTCATAGTTCTAGGTCAACGGGAAGTACCCTATAGGTTTTGATTCCTTTGAGTGTGTCGAAATATGCGTTTTTTGCTGAATAAACGGCCGTAACTTTTTTCTACGTAAACTTAGCAGTTTGATTTTTTTTTAACTTCATGGGACCGTAGACCTGTGTATACAGTTCAAATTTCAGCTTGATACCTCCACGCATTCTCGACATAGAAATGTTTGACAGACAGACAGACAGACAGACAGACAGACAGACAGACAGACAGACAGACAGACAGACAGACAGACAGACAGACAGACGGACAACAAAGTGATCTTATAAGGGTTCCGTTTTTCCTTTTGAGGTTCGGAACCCTAAAAAGGCGTAAAATTTGTAGAGAACTAAAATGGAATATTCTCACGCTCTCAGTCCGACGGCACACAAGAATCCAGCTACGCTGCGTGTATTCACGTTTGCAACCCGCCGTATGGTGAACAGTCAGCAACCGTCAGGAAAGTATTCAAGTATTTATTCAAAACAATTTACATTGTGTCTGAAATTTTATAATTTATATTATATTATTAGTTATATTACATACATAAATTCAAAATAATAATAATGGGATGATAATGTCAAAATATGTTTTAAATCAAGGAGCAAATAACATTTTTTTTTTAATTTTTAAAATAATCGTCAATCGAGTAATATTTTTTTTCCAATAAATGTAATTATAATTTTACCTTAAATAAGCTCAGGCTCTCTAAATCCTTCAGTTCTTTCGGCAACTTATTATACGCTTTGTAAGCTTGATACTGAGCATTATGTTCCATTATTTTAAGATTGGGTATAATATAATGATTTAGAGCCTTTCGTCTGGTTTTATCTCTTGCCTGTCAATCATCATTTGATTCAATGCTCAAAGCTGGATTCGGTGTTCACGTAAGTACCATTTTATAAGTTACGAATATATTTGTACGTTACGATTTAATCGGCCCTTGTGTGAATGTGTGTTGAGTATACGGAAAAATAGTAAACGTAAAGAAATCCAATCGAGTAGTGGTCGTGTGAATGTATCCAAAGTGCTTCAGCGACTGAGTCGCTGCGATAACGCAGCGGTTGGACATGTACGGGATCCGAAGCACAGATATTATAACAATTACAATCGAAGCATTTTCTGTACCCATTCTACGCTTCGCAATATAGAAATCCTAATACTTTCTCGATATTTTCTAAGATACAGTTTCCTCGTTAATGTAGAAGTGATCATTGGCATTTGCTTGTTTGTAGACATTGTATTATCCTTTATGTTAAATTTAGTATCTACAAAATCTGTCGCGACTATTCTATTTGTATGAAGTAAAATATAATCTATTTGTATGTATCTATTTGTATGGAGTAAAATAAATATTTAATAGATCTTTTTTGTTTGCCAAATCGTTGATTGTCTTGCATAAAGTTTGGATGTACCAAGTACCGTTTTTTGTCCTGAAATACATAATAGTAAATTGCATTTTTTTTTTATACTACTTCGGATGGCAGACAAGCATACGGCCCACCTGATTTGAAGCGGTTACCGTAGCCATATTGACGCTCGCAACCTGAAATATCGCTCGCGTGCTGCCACCCCGCTGCCAACGCAGCATCTCCTTCCTTTCTGGTGACCTCACTCACTCGCAGGAACACAGCAACCCTCAAGGGAATTGTTATTTGGCTGCGGTATTCTGTGAGGTGGAGGTACATTCCCCAGTCGGGTAGCTTACAATTACGCTCCCTACCTCTCTTTTCGCCAGAGCTTCGTTTGTCAGTCAGCAGGGTGCACCGCGTGCAGGTGAAGTTAGCTTTGGTTCAAAGATCTTGATGAACCACTTACACCCCAAATATGCATATATATAATATGATTCTTATTAACCACATAAAATTTATCTCAAAACCATTAAATATATATGATTATATAATAGGTAGGGGAAAAAGTCTTTTCGCATTATAGTATGTATGAACTTGTAATAAAATCTCTTTGGTTATACCATTTGTGTCTGGCAGGTTTTGATATCTTTAAAAAGTTTATATTTTAAAAAAGATAATTCCAAATTCAAATTAGGTAAATGTGTGATTTTCATTTGTTTTTTTTACTGTCAAGATGAGTGAATCTAATGAAGAAATTCGATTCATTTTAAAATTTTACTACAAAAAAGGTAAAAATGCAACGCAAGCTGCGAATAAAATTTGTGACGTTTATGGACCTAGTGCAGTGTCTGTGAGAGTAGCACAAATTTGGTTTAAGCGTTTTCAATCAGGAAATTTTGATGTGAAAGATGCACGTCGCTCTGGTCGCCCTGTTACGGATAAAATGGATGCCATTTTTGAAAAAGTGGAGCAAGAGCGGCATATCAGTAGTTACGACGTAGCTGAAGAATTAGGAATTGACCACAAAACAGTTTTGGCGCAATTGAAAAAAGCTGGGTACACTAAAAAGCTCGATATTTGGGTGCCTCACGATCTCACTGAAAGAAACCTAATGAACCGTGTACTCATTTGCGATTCTTTACTACGACGTAATGAAAGCGAACAGTTTTTGAAGGAGCTTATAACTGGTGATGAAAAGTGGATCACGTACGATACGAAAAAGGTCGTGGTCAAAGGCCGGTCAGGCTTCACAGACTCTGGCAAAACCCGGGTTAACCCGCAACAAGGTGATGCTGTGTGTATGGTGGGATTGGAAGGGTATTATTCATTATGAGCTGTTACCGCCAGGCAGGACTATCGATTCTGAACTCTACTGTGAACAACTGATGAGATTAAAGCAAAAAGTTGAGAGAAAGCGGCCGGAATTAATTAACAGAAGGGGTGTGATTTTTCATCATGATAACGCTAGACCTCACACATCTTTAGCCACTCGGCAAAAATTAAGAGAGTTTGACTGGGAGGTGTTAATGCATCCGCCGTATAGTCCTGACCTTGCACCTTCTGATTTCCACCTGTTTCGGTCTCTTCAGAATTCTTTAGGCAATGTCAGGTTACCATCACGAGAAGACTGCCAAAACCATTTGTCGTGGTTTTTTGAACAGAAGTCCCAAAATTTCTATAGTAATGGGATCATGTCTCTACCTACAAGATGGCCAAAAGTTATCGAACAAAATCCCCTCGGACCTCCGTTGTGAGCAGTCGTGTATTAGATGCTATATTATTTTTATTATACTTAATTTAAAGTAAATTGTGCAAAATTAAATTCATAAGAAAATAGGAAGACATAAACTAAAGATACATCTCACCTCTAAGCGTGTTAGTCATAACCAAGCGCAGTAATTGAAACAAATATAACGTCTTCGGGTGAGTGGAGGTGGGACGACATGATTGGTGTATAGCTGTCTGCAATTACCACAGAATAAGAATACGGAAGCGAAGAAGGAAGTGAGGGAAAAATTTTGATTACAAGGTACAATTTGAATTTATACACTTGTTGGACTAAGAACTCATAGCTACGAAAGGATCACTTTACGTGTGTGCGTCTCACTCATTCGTACCGCCAGCGAAACAGCTTTTGTCCCTGTTCATCGAGCGCCGCCCTCTGTGACGCGCATCGTGTGCCTTCTCACCTTCTCATACGGGTGTGTTCATGGGTTGGAGTGCGCATGCGCATTGTCATAGTTTCTGCCCGACTAAGCTAGTGCTGTGCTGACTGCTGTACACTATCGTCGATATATGATGTCTTGGTACTTTCTTGGTTCATATAGTGTAGAAAAGAGAATACGAGCTATCTACTAGGAATACAATTCATGAAGAAGTTGCAAACTTGAGCTTAATTATATCGAATTAGAACCTTGTGCATTGGTTTGGCGTTGCGCAAGTAATATTGGGAATAAATCTTTATTTTCCTATTACAATAATTAATAATTATGCCTAAAGTGACGCGTACGCCTCCTGGCAGTAGCACCAATGTAACACCGGCGGGATCGGACTCTGACGTTCCGAGTAACGTCCAGAGGGAAGGGACGGGACAAGCAGAGCGTGTTAATAAAAGAAAGAGAAATTCGGAAGAAATTTTGGACGACAGATTTACAGAGTTTAAAAATGAAATTTTAGCCATGATGCAGACATTATTAGCGTCGCAGAACGAGCGACTAACCTCTCTTGAGAATCATCTTATTGAGGTAAAATCGCTTAATTTATCCATCCAGACCACAAACCAAGATATTGAAAAATCCACAAAATTTATGTCAGACCAAATTGGTTCGATTGAGTCGAAAATAAATAAATTAGAAGGGGATCGTAAAAACGCGTCACTGCACCTATCAGCAATGCAAGACAAAATAGATGAAATAGAAAAAAGAAGTATTAAATCGTGTATTGAGATTCGAAGTGTACCAAAAATTAACAAGGAATCAAAAACTACCCTTTATCAGTACATTCAATCGCTATCTACATTCATTCAGTCGCAAACACAACTTAACGACTTACGTGACGTGTATAGAATACCAAGCAAAGCAGAAAACAAACAGTCTACAATTGTCGTGGAATTCGCAAACACGCTCCAGAAGATACAATTCCTAAGTATGGTCAAAAAGTTCAATCGTGATAACCCCTCGAGTCAACTTAACACCTCACACCTAGGTATGAGTGGTGATCAGCAGTCTATTTATGTGTCGGAACACGTGACATATAGAACCCGGCGCCTATTCTATCTTACGCGCGAGGCTGCCAAGGCCTTGGAATATGAGTACTGCTGGACTGTAAATGGCAATGTTTACCTGAGAAAGAAAGATGGAATGCCTTATATTCTTATAAAAAGTGAATCCCATTTAGAGGAATGGAAGAAGTCGAACTCTAAATGACTACCATTAGTTCTTTATTTTATAAGTTTTTACTTAATTTATATTAGTTATTTTGCACCTACAAACAACTCTAAACTACGTTGCACTGAAACACACTCGCATTGTATTACATATTTTATTATATATTATTACTTTATTATATTATTTACTCATACTTATTTACAGTACCTAGCTACATCATTCTTCATAAATATTATTTCTAATACTTACAATTTGGGAGCACTGTTGGTTTTAATGCTAATTAAATATATAACCTACATACATACTCGTAAGTGGATGTCCATAACTGATAATGCTAGTCCATTGATAAAATTAATTCATTCGTTTTCTTCACTATATCTAAAACGTAAAGCGAGCTCTAAACGAGCATTAATTTATACCAAATATAATGATGAAAAATATACCAATCTCGTACGCAACCCAATAAACAATTCCGTCAATATGGATACATCAATTTACGTTCAATGTTATTTTATATAAGATTTAAACATGAATGACGATATTTACACTACGATTAGAAACTTAGATTATAATGATCTTTTTTCATCATTTGCTTGTGCACCTGAAGACTGCAGTTCGTATTTAGCTCAGTCAAATAAAAGTTTAACTGTTTTTACACAAAACATACGTAGTATATCGCATAATATCTCCGAATTTCATACATTGCTGGCTCGAATTGGTTGTATTTTTGATATCATTGTATTTACAGAGTGTTGGCTTTCACATAATTTTATACTACCGCAAATCGACGGCTATAAAGCAATATTCACACAAACTTTATACAACCAAAACGACGGTATTGTTTTGTATGTTAAAAATGATCTTCTTTGTAATACCTATGAACCACAGTTTTCAAATGCAAATTGTTTAGTGTCCATAATTAATAACTCAATAGCTTTAATATCAATTTATAGACCTCCATCTTTTCGGAATACGGATATTTTTATACAATCACTGAACACATTATTAGAATCGCTTAATAAATACAAGCATGTACTACTAGTAGGGGATATAAATATAGACATTAAGCAGGATAGCTCTGACCCACACGCATCACAGTATTTAAATTTAACGTCGTCATATGGAATGACCCCAGCTCATACATTACCGACTCGGGTACTTAATTGCTTGGATCACGTCTTAGCTAAAACAATTTTTCCGTGTACCTCTCTGGTAGTCAAATCTAATCTTACTGATCACGATACTGTAATTCTGTCCCTGGATCTCAAACAGCCGAAATATAACATACGACACAAACAAATGTTTAATAAAATAAACTATACAGGCATAACAACTGACATAAAAGCTACAAATTTTCAACACATTTTAGATTCCAAAGATGTAAATTTCGCTGCAGAAAAGTTAATACATACCCTAAAAGATATAATAGACAAAAATACGACTAACCATATGTTACCAAGACGCACCACTCCTATCAAACCATGGATAACCCCAGGAATTTTGCGCTGTTTGAGAAATAGGGACAGAATGCATCTGAAGTTAAGAAAATTTCCAGATAATGAAATCCTCAGTATAACTTATCGTAGGTATCGAAACTATTGCACTAATATCATTAAAAAACTTAAATTGCATTATGAACGTACGGAGTTAGAAAAAGCTAAATCCAATATTAAAAAGACGTGGCAAGTAATTAATTCTATTACGAATGCTAAACCTAAGGTTATTGTGACTCAGGATCTTCTTTCAGTCTCTTCGTCACCTTCCACCTCTGTCAACGCGGTCAATAACTTTTTTGCAAATGTTGGTAAGGAACTTGCAGAAAAAATTAAGCAACCCACTTCAAATATAAATACAGCTAAGCATTCACAAATTCAAAACAATACATCATCTATTCCTTTAACATCATTTGTTTTGCTGGAGACGGATATAGACGAAGTTTCAAATTTGATATGCGCCCTTAAGGATACTGGTTCAGTGGGCTGGGATAATATTTCTGCCAAGGTCATAAAGCAGAACAAGGAATGGTTGATTCAATCTATAACCCATGTATGTAATCTGGCAATACGAACTGGTCAATTTCCGAAGGTTTTTAAACAGTCCCTTATAAGTCCTATACATAAAAACGGCGATAAAAACGTAGTTAATAATTATCGGCCGATTTCTATCCTTCCAGTTCTTTCGAAGATCCTTGAGCGTATTATTAATAAAAATCTTATTAGATATTTGGAATCAAAATCACTACTATCGAAAGGTCAATTCGGTTTTCGTAAACAGAAATCCACTGCTGACGCCGTGTATGAACTTACTAATACAGTCGCGAAAAAGCTAGATGCAGGGCAGAAGTGCTTGGCTGTTTTTCTAGATTTAGCTAAAGCATTCGACACGGTGTCGGTACCACTTCTTTTACGAAAGCTGGAAAACAGCGGTATTCGTGGGATCCAACTTAAATTATTGGAGAGCTACTTACAGGATAGAACACAACTTGTAAAAATTGGTGAACATATAAGTAATCCTCTCCCTGTTAATTATGGTGTCCCGCAAGGCAGCATATTGGGGCCGACTCTCTTCCTAGTATATATAAACCAATTATGCGATATGACTATTTTGAACGGGCAAATCATTTCTTTTGCCGATGATACTGCCTGTATATTCTGGGGAGACAATTGGGACCACGTATTTCGCACTGCTCAAAGGGGTTTTAATGATGTTTCTATTTGGCTTCAGCAAAATCTTCTGAGCGTTAACACCAGCAAAACCAAGTACTTAACGTTCTCTATCTCGAGGAGATCCCAACCGGTGACAAATCTATATAACATTCGGGCCCATTCGCCAGTATGTAGGGAATCCTTGTTTCACAATGACACCTGTCCTTGTCCGATCATCGAAAGATCCACCACTATTCGATACCTAGGTGTAATAATTGATAACAACCTTTCCTTTGTTCCTCACATACAAGCATTATCTTCCCGGATTCGTAGACTAATGGCTATTTTCAAAAACATCCGTCATGTTGCCGATCCTCGGCTTATGAAAACTATTTATTTGGCATTGTGCCAATCGCTGATCCTGTATTGTATTGACGCTTGGGGTGGAGCCGCTAAAAGTCATTTAATCACATTAGAGAGATCCCAGCGCAGTATTTTAAAAGTAAGCCTTTTCCGTCCCTTTATGTATTCCACTTCACTGCTGTATCAGGATGCAGAGGTGTTGACAGTCAGACAGTTATTTATCCAAAGGGCAATCCTAAGGATCCATAAAAGCGCAAAGCCAAACAGTATGCAGGTATCTGATTCGCGACGTCGCAAAGATAAAGTATTTATCACACCTCTATTTAATACTTATTTCATCAATAAATTTCTTTGCTTTATTGGCTACTTTCTCTATAATAAGATAAATAAAACCACAAAGTTAATTTCATTAAATAGCCATCAGTGCAAAAAATCAATCTTTCTATATTTATTGACCCTTACATATGACAAGACAGAAGAATTGTTAACTATTGTAAGATGAGTGTATTTGCAATAACTCTTCTATGTGGGTATTTTTACACGATATAAATTTATTTATATATATTTGATATGTATGTGTATGTGTATATATGTATATGTATGTGTGTATATGTATGTATGTGTATGTATGTATGTATTATAATATATAATTATGACGTAGGGTATTTATTGCATGTGAATGTTTTATTTAGGATTATATAAATTCTTGTAATTAAGTATTTTATATACTAATTTACAAACAGTTACAAACATTCCTTTTTTCACAGCATTTATGATCCATGAAAAGACATATTTTCAATCTAATCTGTACGAATTTTTAATGGCACAAGTGTTGTGTTGGAATTAAGTATATCTATTTTACCGGATAGTGCCATGCACTTGTGCTTGCCTTGTTTGCGAACAGCAAATAAGTGTCCAAGATTTTCGATACACACATGCCTTGCTTGGTTGTGTGGAGCGTCTTAGTGTTCATAGGTACAATACACACTACAAAATGGATAAATTATGAATTTTATTATATACATCTCAACATCATTTTCTCTCACTCGATCAAAAACACTCACACTTAAATTCCCACACATTTTGGAATGCACACTACAATTGCAGCATTTCGTATACTCCTTCACACCCTTTCACTTTGACAGTCAAAATATCACTTCATGCTCACTTAATTTGTACTTATATATGATTACTGGAGAGCACTGGTGCTATAAATACAGGTACCAACCTAGTTATGGCATCAGCGTCCAAATTTGTATGCTTATTGTGCCGCTCTAACGGTTCTACCTAAGAACTAAGAATAATATTGTTATTTAATTGTCAACTATTTTCAACAGTTATGTGCACACACAATGTATTCTTGATTTTGTAATGCATGCTTATTTATTAAATAAAGATTATTATTATTATTATTATTATTATTATTATAAAATGGCACCTACATACTTTAGTTGAATGTAAATAAACTTTATTAAAAAATGTTTTGAATTTTCATATAAAATACGAAAAGACTTTTTCCCCAACCTAATATATATATCGCCGTTATACTGCGAACTAATTAATTCGAAATTTTATGGATTGAATTTTGAATATGACTTAACAATGCCAAAGTACTTAAAATTTTGCGGTCTTTCGTCTGCGAAAACCCATTCAACGCTAAGACGTATACTTTTGATTAAAGCTAATGTTTTTTTTTTTTTTTTTTTTATACTACCTCGAGTGGCAGACAAGCATACGGCCCGCCTGATGTGAAGCGGTTACCGTAGCCATATTAACGCTCGCAACATAAAATATCGCTCGCGCGCCGCCACCCCCGCTGCCATCGCAGCATCTCCTTCCTTTCTGGTGACCTCACTACTCGCAGGAACACAACAGCCCTCAAGGGAACCGTTATTTGGCTGCGGTATTCTGTGAGGTGGAGGTCCATTCCCCAGTCGGGTAGCTTACAATTACGCTCCCTCTCTTTTCGCCAGAGCTTCGTTTGTTAGTCAGCAGGGTGCACCGCTTGCAGGTGAAGTTGGCTTTGGTTCAAAGATGTTGATGAACCACTAACACCCCAATGTTAAATATATATGGCACTATCAAGATTTGCTGTCAAATACAAAGCAGTCAGCAGATTTTACTTGACTGCCACCTTATCCGTCTCCAGTGATTGTCATTTAAACTGATAAAAAATTTTTTACCTCTAAGAGAGCTCAAGAAGTATTTAATTTTTTTCTTAAGAACTACCATTTTTTCAGATTTATGTTTCCATACAAAATTAAAACTGCCTAATACAAGCTATATATATAATATAATAATAATAATGTCCGCAGGGCAGCTTGTGTGGCGAGCTGTTGTGTGAGTAGCGACACCACGGACCCGAGTCTCCAGAGAGTCGGTCAGGGCCTTCGTATCCGACGTGTCTTCATCGGTCGGAGTGTAAACACAAGAAGGCCCGCAGGACTCTCAGCTCTGGCTTGCCTTCATTGGCCGTCCAGAGAGGAGCCGCTAGAGCTATATGCTCCAGGGGTGGAAGTGTTAAAGGGCATCACGCCGCGAGTAACTTCGGAGAAAGCGCAGCACACCTCTCAACACCCCTAAGTCACTCACACCGGTGTTGCCCCTGGCCATTTTCCTGGCATTTCGGGGGCCCATCTAGTGAGTGGCAAGCCGGAACATGTCCATAGCTATGTTAGTAATACAGATTTTATATATAAGTTAAGATAGCATCCAAATCCCTACAGCGAATAACAATTAAACTAGTTCTGCATGATGGAGCTATTATCAGTTTTTGCCTTGGATTCGCGACTAGGAATTATCTTCACAAAAATACATCCGTTTCGTAATTTTACATCATTGACAGACGAACTAGGATGTGGTAGAGCTGGAAGTAGAATTGAGGTTAGTCAAATGACAGATTATGGTTCTTCCGTAAATTCCGACGAGAGGGAGAGGAAACCATGATACTTGAATCTGGCAACCTCTATTACTACTGTGAAGGAGACCAGCTATCCAAGGACGGTGTCGGGTTCCCCGTTCATAAAGCTCTCATCAATGACGTAGTGAAGAAATCCAGTGCGTCGTCGAGGGTAGCATATCTCGTGCTGAAACTGACGGAGAGATACTCTTTGAAAGTAGTACAGGTATATGCGCCAACAACGACACACCAGAAAGAAGAGGTCGAGGCCATGTATGAAAATTTTACAAAGGCCAACCGTAATATCACCAAAACCCGTTTCACGGTTGTTGTCGGGGACTTCAACTCCAAGGTGGGAGTACAAGAATGCGGTGAATCAGTAGTCGGAGGGTTTGGTTAAGGGTCTAGGACAAACACAGGGAACAAATGCTGGTAAATTTCCTGCAAATACAGGGGCTTTTTGATAAACTCGTTCTTTAAAAAGAAACCCCAGAGAAGATGGACCTGGTAAAGCCCCAACAAAGTGATTAGGAATGAGATCGACTTTATTATAACGCATAAAAGGCGGATATATAGGGATGTGTCACTGATTAACAGGTTTGGTACCGGTAGCGAACACCGATTTGTACGAGGCATTCTAAATAGTCGAATCTACGACCAACTCATCCTCAAATCATTCTCAAAAGTTTCAATAGGAACTTTAAAATCAATTCAGTTCATTAGAAAACACTGCGTACATGGACAAGGAATCAGACAGAATAGGGAAAACACTACACGAAGTCTCAAGATCTCAAGAGGCTAAGCTCTCTAGCGAAGTCTGGCTCTTATACAGAAGCGACGAGAGGCGACAGCATCAGTTAGAGCTTCAACAGACTGTGCAGCTTTAAATAAGCTGATTTGACGGCCGGACTTCAATGCTAAACGAATTGATACATGATTGCCCGCAACGAAGGGCTAAAAGTCTTTCCTCGGTCTTCTGAAACGGCTTATTTGTCGAAGCTCAAGATAGAGGATGGTCGAATCGTGTCTTCTAAGCCTGAAATCTTCACAGAGATAGAGAGGTTCTTTGGCAAACTTTATGCTGCACATGCACCTGTCCCTATATCAGATGCTTGTGTACTTGTTCGCCGAGCACCGCTAACCCAACACGAAATCAAAGACATTCAGGATATCAGCATCTCACTCATGCTATCGTTAGGATAGCATTTGAACAGCTGTAGGTAAGGCTCCCGGTGAAGACGTAATTACAATAGACCTGTTGAAAGCTTGAGCAACTCCGGTTCTAAAGGAACTACATCTGTTTGATTTCGTCATTCACAATGGGACTGCACCAGTCGCGTGGCCCATAAGTTTGGTCGTCTTGATCTTCAAAAAAGGTAACAAATCCTTATTGAAGAATTTTAGACCGATCTCATTCCTGACCCACGTATATAAGCTGTTTTCAAGGGTTATCACGAATCGTCTCGCTCGAGGGCTTGATGACTACCAGCCAACGGAACAGGCTGGATTTCGAAAACGCTACAGTACCGTGAGACTCATACGTACATTGTGTGCAGAAAATCTCAGAGTACAATTTGCCGTGCTGTGTGGCTTTTGTGGATTACGAGAAAGCTTTAGACTTCTATGAAACTTTGTCTGTTCTGGAATTCTTACAGCGATACCAATAGTCCACTACTATATCGACGTGCTGAGATGGCCATATAGCGCTTCAACAATGACTGTCCGCGTCCAAGACCAGCAGTCTGAGTTTATGCAGCTGCAGCGGGGAATACGTCAAGGGGATGCCATTTCCCAGAAACTATTTATCGCTGCTCTGGAAGACGTAATTAAGTCGCTGGACTGGAAAAAACGGTGCATCAGTGTGAATGGCGAGTACCTACATCTCACACCTTCGGTTTGCTAACGACGTGGTCATAAAGGCTGGATCGCTGGAGGATCTCGATCGTATGTTGACCGATCTCAATGCTGCATCTCGATCCGTGGGGTTGGGATGAATTTCGACAACACGAAAGTCATGTACAACGATGGTTAAAGACTAAGTCTTCTTCGCACATTCCATATAGCTGTAATGTTCCATGTACCGGTGTAATTTCAATAAAGAGATCAATAGCAGCCGCATTCGATTGGGCTGGGCAGCTTTTGGTAAGATTCGGCACATCTACGCCGCACAGATATCCCAATGCTTAAAGACTAAAGTCTTCAACCAGTGCGTCCTCCCTGACCATCGGACTGGTCCACAGGCAAAACCAAAGTTGTCGACATAGCCTTCAGAGTTTGCAAGCTGAAGTGGCAATTGGCCAGTCACATCTGCCTAGTAAGATGCCTACCTTCGATGGTAGGTCTCACTTAGATTGGTTACACATATCTCGTGTATTTAGCGACACACATCATTCTTTTTCACCAACAACAAACCTAGCTCGCCTCAATAATGCTCTTAAAGGAGAGGCTAGGGAGGCAGTAGCTGCCCTTTTGATGAGTACTCATGACCCTATACTTGTGATGAGAGAGCTAGAACTGCGGTTTGGTAGGCCAGACGTAATAGTAAGTCGCGAAGTAGCGACTGTGCGAGCTCTCCCTAGAGTAGTTGGCTATGGAAAGGACCTAACTATATTTACTTCTCGCGTTAGAAATTGTGTTGAAATTATCCGTTTACTTAATCAAAAACGATATCTGCACTCGCCCGATTTATTTAATGCATTATTATCTAAGTTATCTCAACTACTAAAATCTGGACTGGCTGGACTATGCAGCTCAGTTTGAAGGTATTTCTAGGTTGGAGTTATTAGCGGACTTTTTATCCCGAGAGGTAGAGTTGCGAACGAGGTTTGGTGGTAATAACGAATTTTCATATTCTCGTGACAGAATTCATTCTGTTTCCGAGCAAAATGTTGCATCGTCTAGTGATACTAAAATATCAATAATTTCGACAACATGTCAACTTTGTAAAAAATCACATAATTTACTTCAGTGTGACAAGTTTGCGTCTATGACTGTTGACGAGCGTTGGCAGTTTATAAAAGAAATAAAGGTGTGCCATAAATGCCTAAAAAAAGGTGGGCATAGATATAGTTCTTGTAAAGCCCGTATGAGTAAGTTGCTATTTAATTTAGAGAAACCCAACACTGAGAACAAAGCAATAGCTATAGGTGAAGAGGTCGTGGCGCATACGAGTATTTCGCTATCGCCCGTTTATAAGCCTCGTCCTTTGCTTAAAATAATAAGCGTCATTGTTTCGGGTCCCTTAGGGAGCTTAGAAACTCATGCCCTTTTAGACGATGGTTCGACGGCGACTTTTATAGATGCTGAGGTAGCGTCCAAGTTGGGCCTGAAAGGGGTAACAGGTCAAGTCCAATTAGATTGTGTAGGAGGTCTCACACGGAATACAGGGGTCCAATATGTAGATTTTAAAATCAAAGGTAAGTACTCCTCTACAACCTACACTATACACAACGCACGCTCTATAAATGGCTTAGGTATGGCGCGCCAAACGCTTCTCCCTAGTGACATAAGTCAGTATTCGCATTTAGCCGACTTGGTAGATGTTGTGTGTTATGAAGATGCACAGCCGTCTATTATATTAGGTTCCGATAACTGGCATTTAACCATTTCCAAGTCGACTCGTAGAGGAACGAAATCACAGCCAGTAGCGATTAACACTGCATTAGGCTGGGTTCTTTTTGGCTTTGGAACTAGCAAATCTAAACCAGTAGATTTTATTAACCACGTGTCTTTGACAGACACTAATTCTGATGATGTAGAGACTTCTCTCGAATCTCTTATAAAAGAGCAGTACAAACTAGATCCCATCGGAATATCTAAATGTATGGCACGCAGTTGTGATGACGAACGCGCTTTGGATATTCTGGAACGTACCACAAAGCGTTTACCTAGCGGTCGTTATGAAGTTGGACTCTTATGGAAGACGGATGATTTGATTGTACCGAATAGGTATGGCCTAGCCTTGTCACGATTTTTAAGTTTAGAAAAAAAGATGACTCAAGATCCTGAGTATGCATCAAGGTACAAACAGAACATTCGCGATACACTTGATAAAGATTACGCGGAGGAGTGTCGCAAGAGATCAGATTCCCCGTACTGCTGGTATCTCCCTCACTTTGGTGTTGTCGATCCAAAGAAGCCTAACAAGTTACGCATTGTTCACGATGCTGCAGCTAAATCCAATGGAGTTAGCTTGAACTCGTTACTATTACCTGGGCCAGATTTACTGCAACCACTTTTACATATTATTTTCCGTTTTAAGGAAGACGCGATCGGTATGACAGCGGACATTAAGGAAATGTTCCCACAGATCAAAATTCGTAATCAAGATCGGGATTCTCAGAGATTTCTTTGGCGTGACAACCCTAACGAGCCAATCAAGACATATCGAATGTCTTCTATGATATTCGGAGCAGCTTCTAGTCCAGCTTCTGCTCTCTATATAAAGAACAAAAACGCTAAAGACTTCGAAAACCAATATCCAGATGCCGCGCACGCAATTTTATTTGATCATTACATGGATGATTACATAGGCAGTGTTTCAACTGTAGAACAAGCAGCTTGTCTTGCGGCAGATATAGTTCATGTACATAGCCAAGCTGGGTTTGAGATGCGTGGCTGGATCTCCAACAATCCAAAAGCGCTGTCTCTTTTACCCAACGACCTTTTATATAATGCAACCAACAACTAGTTCTACTGTAAATAACTCTTCAGTCACATCTGTAGATAAAATGCATAGTATCAATTTAGGCTCACTTCCATCATCAATTCGTACCCTAGGCCTCATCTGGAAACCATCAACTGATGTCATTACCTTTAATGTTGGCATTGAAGATAGCTTGCCTAATCCCCTTACCAAACGCAATGTACTATCTCAATTAATGCGCGTATACGACCCCTTGGGCATTCTAGCCCCAATTACGATGAGAGGACGCATTCTATTTCAAAACGTTTGGCGAGCAGGTCTAGATTGGGACGAGGAACTGCCTCAAGTAATTGCTGAATGTTGGAAGTCTTGGTACGAAGACTTAGTTTTAGTTTCCAACATTAGTATCTCACGTTGTTATATCACTCATGACAAAATTTCTCGGCGCGAGCTTCATGTTTTTTGTGACGGAAGTGCACAGGCTTACGTTGCTGTTGCCTATTGGCGCATTTTATACGTTGATGGTAACGTGAAGCTCGCCCTTATTGCTAGCAAATCACGTGTAGCGCCACTGTCACCGACGTCAATCCCACGTTTAGAGCTACAGGCAGCACTATTAGCCGCTCGGCTTGCCACTACTATTTGTGAAGCTCATCGTTATAAACCTGCTAGTCGCACTATTTGGAGTGATTCCAAAACAGTTTTGGAGTGGCTTAGAAATGATCCAAGAAACTATAAACCTTTTGTTTCTCATAGAGTTGGTGAAATACTGGAACTCACGACTGTGTGCGAGTGGCAGTGGATTTCTGGTGGTCTTAATGTGGCTGATGATGCTACTCGAGATAATCGCATACCTATCTCTGTAGATTCTCGATGGATTCGAGGTTCTCAATTTCTTTTAGACAGCCTCGAACCTCAAGTACAGTCATGTAATTGCACATCACATATAGATACTCTTGCACCTTCATTTGTAAATTTCATACCACTAGCAGCTGACTCACGTAGATTTAGTTCTTGGATTTGGCTATTGAGGGTAACCGCTACTGCCCATAATTACTTAATCCTTCTATACAAGCGCTACCTATTTAATCGCGGTGTAATTATTGACGATTTGAACTTGATTTCAGATTACCTATTTTCGTATGCTCCTCATGTGCCCTCTGATGTAAGCGTTAAACGTAGGCGTTCTTTGCCATGTAGGACGTCACTAACTGCTGCAGATTTACGCCGCTCAGAAGCACACATATTATGCCAGAGCCAAATCGAGTCCTTCGAAAGCGATTACCACAGATTGAGAGACAACAAGCCATTACCTCCCCGGAGTCGTCTTACAAACCTTTCTCCAAAAATCGCCAAGAATCATTTAATATATTTGTCTGGTCGTGTTGCTGCCGCACCTCATATTGACAACAAGGTAAAATTTCTTGCTATTCTCGACGGTAAACACCCTGCAGTCCGTTTATTGGTTCTCTACAAGCACCAAAAAGCTGCCCATGCCAACTCTGAAATGGTCGTTAATGAGATACGGCAAGAGTATTGGATAATCTCACTTCGTAGCACAGTCAGATCCATTGTTAGTTGCTGCCAACTGTGCCGTATCAAAAGAGCTATTCCATTCCATCCTCCTATGGGAAATCTTCCTGAAGCTAGACTAGCACATCACAACCGACTGTTCACCTTTTGTGGGTTGGATTATTTTGGGCCGATACAAGTAGCTATTGGCCGCCGCAGAGAAAAGAAGTATGTTGCGTTATATACTTGTATTGTTTCACGAGCTTTACATCTAGAAATCGTCGACAGTCTATCGACGGATGCTGCCATGATGAGCTTAAGACGGTTTATAGCTCGCCGAGGAACACCGTCGCAAATCTATTCAGATAGCCGACAGTTGAGAGAACTTTATGGAGAGGCAATCTTAGATTTCGCAGCCAACGAAAGAATAGAATGGCATTTCATCCCACCGGCAGCCCCATTCATGGGCGGAGCCTGGGAGCGGTTAGTAAAATCTGTGAAGACTGCACTACGAGTTACAATGAAGGATAAGACTCCGACACACGAAATATTAGCGACCTTTTTATTAGAAGCAGAGGCAGTAATCAATTCCCATCCTCTAACGCACGTTGCTGTCGACCAGGAAAGTGAGGAAGCTTTAACTCCATTTCATTTTCTTATTGGCTCATCATCTGGACGAACAATTCCTGCAAAATTGGAGGATGCGGATCTTACTGGAAGGTCTGGCTGGCGTAAAGCACGCTTAGCTGATCACTTTTGGATGCGTTGGGTCAAGGAATACCTACCGACCTTACATCAGAGGCGCGGAGGCGGGACCTCCCCTGATATTAATGTGGGGGATCTTGTACTCATAGCAGACAGCTCGCTGCCGCGTAATGTATGGCCACGAGGTCGTATTGTCAACATTTATCCCGGGCTATATAACATAGTTAGGGTTGGTGATGTGTCGACTGCAGCTGGTAATCTAAAGAGACCTTGTAAAAAATTAGTTAAACGTAATGTATAGTCATGTAATTATTTTTCTGTTCTTTTAAACTTAATTACAATTTTAATTGTTACTTTCTCCTCTCCCGGAGAGATGTGCAGAACTCCTTCACATTCTTTTTATAAATTTATTGTTTTTACTTTTCTAACTGTACGTCACTATTTTTTTACTTGTCATTCACTTCAATAAAGAAAATGTAATATACACATGATCGACCAATTCGTATTATTTTAGTTTGATCGCGTATAACATCTAAATTAAAACGAATTAGCTATATATCATAATTTAGTTGTTATAACCTATAATGTTGTTACTTTATAATTTGTTGTGTTTCTACGAGTAAATAAGTTCGCCGGGTAGGAGGAGACTGTTGCGTTGGCAGCGGGGATATCGTTTTTCGAGCGATATTTCACGTAGCGAGAGTTATGGTTACGGCATTGCTACGGTAATGATTTGACATCAGGATGGACCGTATGCTGGTTTGGCATTCAGCGTAATATAACTAGGCGGGATTCTAGGGGTCGAAATCGATGTTGAATGGAGCGAGTAGATTCGCTGAGTGTATGTTTTCCATTGATTTCAATGGAAAATGTATTTGATGATCATTCCTCAAGGACATGATAGATCTAAATTTTTTTTCGACACAATCCTCAAGCATGTCGATGTCTTTAATTGTGATAAGTTTCTTCAAAATCGGTTCAGTGGTTTTGGAGGCTATTCAGTTCCAAGAATGATAAGCATTCCGATCGCTCCACTGAAAAAAACCAAGAACACCTTCAACTAGGGTTGCCAACTTATTTTTACAAGAAAAACAGTATGTTAAAAGCTGCGTAGCAAAACAAACAGTATAGTAAGGCCCAGTGCATGCGGAGCAGTACAATAAACAGTGCTATGGTCAAATGAAGTTTTTTTCAGCAGTATTAAAGCATAGAAAACAGTATAATAATTATTGTTTTTAACAGTATGGTTGGCAACCCTACCTTCAACAGCCCTCTTACCACCATTTCTTATTGCGATTCAATAATTGAATAGATTGCTTATTCATATCAATGAATAAGCGACTCTATACCATTTGAAATAGAGTAAATAAGCATTCCATTCAGTTATTGAATCGCAATAAGAGATGGTGGTAAGGGGGCTGGTAGAGTCCATAGTTATATTCGTGTACAGAAAGAAAGGAGTTGCAGCGTTGACAGAGGGATTGGCGGCGCGCGAGAGGTATTTCAAATTGAGAGCGTTAAGGCTCATTTTCATTGGTCGATAAGTCGATAGTTAGCCCGAATGCGGGGACTACCATAGGGTAGGGTAGGGTTGCCAACCATACTATTAAAATCATTATCGCAATAAGAGATGGTGGTAAGGGGGTCACAGACCTAAATGGCAAATAATTTGTCACTGTTTACATGTAAAACTAGCTAACTACCGCGAATTTACCACCTACTGCGCCAATTTTATCAGGTGTTATTTCAAACAAAAGGTTTAATGAGCACTTGTGCAAAGTAACATATTAGCAATACAATGTAAATTGCTCATTGGCCGATTTCCAAATAAGATGATATTGTCAATTCATTCTTTAGGGTTCCGTACCAAAGGGATAAAACGGACTCTATTGTGTATTGTGCTATTACTGAGACTCCGCTGTCCGTCCGTCCGTCCGTCCGTCTGTCACCAGGCAATAAATATTTAATTCCCTCTACCTATCCCTCCCATACAATAAAAGTTCAGCAACAGGTAGACGCTTGAAATATTCTCAGAATATCTAGTATAAATTCACTTAGACTTTAAAAATAAATAATTAAATTAAAATAAAACAAATACCTTTACAACAAACGTGATTTTTTTTTTGCCGTTTTTATAGATAATGGTACGGAAGCATTGCACTTGGCCGGTTATTTTTAACGACTGGTGGCAGACAAGCATACGGCCCGCCTGATCTGAAACAGTTACCGTTGCCGTATTAACGCCTCAATTGGAGGTTCAGAGCATACTCCATCACGCTGCTCAACTGCGGGTTGGCGGAGGCCAGTGTTCTGAAGCCGTCTGAAGTCCACTGACTTGGGTTAACGACTGTCATCTAATGACAACAGCCAGGACCGACGACTTAACGTGCCCTCCGAAGCACAAATGAGATCGAGATACATAAACCCATCCGCGGACAGTTGTGGTTGCCGTTGCTTAACTTGCGTATTTGATTAGACTGACACGCGCAACGACGCCGTCTCCAGCGCAGTTCCTCGCTCGGATATTAAAGGCTCATTTTCATTGGTCGTTAGGGCCCGTATTCGGTGTGCGGGAGATTTCTGTTTTAGCATGCCATAGGGCCCGCATGCGGGAAACGTTTTCATTGGTTGTTAAGGGCCCGAATGCTGAATGCGGGAGATTTCTGTTTTAGCATGCCATAGGGCCCGCATGCGGGAAACGTTTTCATTGGTTGTTAAGGGCCCGAATGCTGAATGCGGGAGATTTCTGTTTTAGCATGCCATAGGGCCCGCATGCGGGAAACGTTTTCATTGGTTGTTAAGGGCCCGAATGCTGGGTGCGGGAGACTTCTGTTTAAGCATGCCATAGGGCCCGCATGCGGGCCGTAGGAACTTGTGAACTGAGTTGTATGAGTGAGTCTTTATGCGCCCCGCATGCTTTATACCGACCGATAAATTTTATTGGTCGTTATCCCAAATGTGGGGAGTTCCCGCACGCATTTAATCGACCGAGTTATCTACCGTTGAATTTCATTAGTCATTAGCCAGCTTGCGTGGAGTCCCCGCATTCGGGCTAACGATCGACTTATCGACCAATGAAAATGAGCTCTAACGCTCTCAATTTGAAATACCTCTCGCGCGCCGCAAATCCCTCTGTCAACGCAGCAACTCCTGTCTTTCTGTACACGAATATAATTTTCACTACATTTCACGCTACACCCTACCTTTTTTTCTGCTAGAGCCTCGTTTGTTAGGCAAGAAGGTCTATGAGAAGATGGATTTTTTCGTTTTAAAACTATGGAATCTAACTGTCTTGTGTAATGTACACACTGACTCTTAAATTTACAGTATATTTATAAGTTAAAATTTATCCATGTCCCAATTTACAGAGACAGAGCCAACTTGAGGGAAGGACTGACTAACGAGATATATCGGGAATTAAGACATTCGTTCTTAGTCACAATTATCCTTCAGAGTTGCAGCATACGCATATGTTTTTCAATCAAAGATATAAACAGGTTACGCCCACACAACTATTTGTTTTTGTTGTTGTTTTTTTTTACTGCGTCGGGTGGCAGACAAGCATACGGCCCGCCTGATTTGAAGCGGTTACCGAATACACGTTGCGTGCACGCACGGTTGCGAGCGTTAATATGACTACATTTTAACGCTCGCTACATGAAATATCGCTCGCGGCGCGCCGCTACCCCCGCTGCCAACGCAGCATCTCCTTCTTTTCTGGTGACCTCACTCACTCGCAGGAACACAACAATGCTTAAACGAATTGTTATTTGGCTGCGGTCTCTGAGGTTCTGAGGCTGCGGTATTCCGTGAGGTGGAGGTACATTCCCCAGTCGGGTAGCTTACAATTACGCTCCCTACCTCCCTTTTCGCCAGAGCTTAGCTTGTCAGTCAGCAGGATGCACCGCGTGCAGGTGAAGTTGGCTTTGGTTCAAAGATGTTGATGAACTACTTACACCCCAAAACGCAATTTGTACACTTATTATCCTGTACGTCCTATTAAATGAGTAATTCTTACATAATATAAACTAGCTGACGCGTCAGACGTTGTCCTGTCTGTCAAACGACGGACAGTTCTGCCAAACAACATAAAGTTACATTAAAAAAGTTATTACGGTCGTTCAGTTTTCTAAAAATTTCTAATTTTCCGCGCAACTTTCTTATTTTTTTCTTTCATAAGAACCTTCTACTTAGTACCAAATAATTATAAATAGTAATAAATAACAATACAACATAAAAAGAAATAGCGAAATCGGAAATAGGAATTCATTTTTATATACTTTTCTTTTTTTATCACTTAATCTCTTTATTTGCAAATGTAGGTAACAAATCGACGGCGAAGTGCCAATACCTCCTATCTAACATTTTTCGGGAAATTGACTTTCTTTATGCCATTCACTTTAAAATCAATTTCTATTTTATATTTCAAATATATTTATATTTCATTGAAACTTTAGCTTTCCATATTTGTATATTCACCATACAAATGAATTTATTATTTTTAAAGGTTTCAGGAAACTAAACGTTTTTTTACTTTCTGTGAAATTTTGTCCGTGTTAGTTAGAAGATATTGGTACTTCGCCGTCGAAATATTGATTGATAGACCTATACTTATATAGATATAGAGATTAATTTATGCATTTCATATTTTTTTACTGCGTGATATTTAATTAGTTTGGTGTTATCAAAAAATAGCCGAATTTCATCGGCAACGATGGACTGCTATGACTTGATTAGTCGTGTAATACTTAATAGGTTGATGACGCCACACTGTGACTCACGCAGTAGAATATAAGATGCAAAAATTCGTCAACAATACAAACCTTCCTGGTAGTTGTGTTGGAAGAGCACTCGACCGGTCATCGAGAGGTCGTGGGTTCAAATTCCCACCTAGGAATAGGAGGTGAATTTTTCCATTTTTTTTAATATTTATAATATTCTGGCAAGCTGGCCAAGACAACTATTTAAATAATAAAGATATAAAACGTTCTCTAAATACAATGCTCCTGAGGTCTTAATAAGCTGATTATAATTTTCGTATTCATAAACCTGTTATAGCTATATGACCACTAAATGATGTTGTTATGTTGTTTCCACACGATTTTGTAAGCCCGAAGGAAGAAAGTCTAAGAGTGGACGCCTCGTATGTGGCGACCAAGTCTGAGGCACCCCTATCTAGAAGGCCGCCGACCTCAAAAAAGCTGGAAATGACTGGATGCGGAAAACAGAGGATCGCAAGTGGTGGCAGCGGCAAAGCATTAAGGAAGTACAGGATGATGATGATGACGAGGTCTAAAATCACAACAACTACGAACGAAATTCATCTGCAACGATGGACTGCTATCGTCAGCGTGACCAGTTAACGAGCACCCTTCCGGTAAGGGTAGGCTAAAAAAATCATCAAAACCGATATTCCAGAGATACGGTCACTACACTGAACCCTGAGGGCAGCCCTGCGTGAGCACCTTTGAAGCAACATTATGGCCAAGTTTTAATTTAGTTGTACCATTCAAAAAGTACAATCGAATGAGAGAGTAGATATTGCTAGGGCAACCTCTCACCTTAAGTTTCAGCAACAACATTGGCCACCAAGCATTATCAAAGGCACCTGAGATATCTAAGAAAATAGCTACAACATACTTGCTCTCCGAGAGCTCAACAACTTTGCGCACTGCGAGCACAGCATTAACAGTAGACTTGCCAATGGTGAAGCCGTACTGATTTTTATGAAATTACGGGCCACCGGGCAGCAACCGTGGAACAACCAAGCGCTCAAGCAGTTTACCCAACGACGGTAGCAGAGTAATAGGACGGTGGGACTTCGGATCGTCCGGTGGTTTATCACCACCTTTTGGTATTATTAACGCCACTTCGCAAAATGCCAGGGAAATGACCTTCTACAATACACCGAGTAAGTATTGTTAGGATAGGTTCAGCGGCTACTTTACAAGCTTCTTTAATCATTCTATTCGAAATCTTATCATCACCGGAGGCTTTATTTGTAGGCAAAGCTTTAACAATAGACATAAACTCATCCATCGACGGTACATTTGATACTGGAGTGGAAGGGCACAATTTGATGGACTGCTATGCAAAAATTCGCCAACATAACATTGTAAACCTTCTTGGTAGCTTAGTTGGAAGAGCACTCGACCTGAAGTTTAACCAATCAGCCTAACAATCATCCTGGGTCAAAAGTAGATTCAACAGAAGCCGAGCGAGCGAATCGGGCGAGGCTCGACTTGATTTTGAATGTTCCTAAATATGTTGTAATTAATAAACAAAACCTAGGCCATAGAGTAAGGAACCTCTAGATATACATATTTACAGAATCCTCTCAAATATTTAAAGGTTGACTGGAAGAGATCCCTTAGAGGGATAAGTCCGCCTTCGTACTTTTATTCTATGTAAACTTTTATATAATTATTGTTTTTTTTAGTGCAATAAAGATATTAGAAACAAACAAACAAAACTTATGTAATACGACGCCGCGTGGCTGCCCTAGCGATCGCTTCCACATTCTACTCAGCAGGGAGGTGAGGTAGCCTTGTGAGAGGGGCAGGGAGTGGTCATACCGTACGGTGTACGTTGTACTATTACTTATTCTGTGGTTTAATTATCGGGACGGGGGCCCACCACACATTCCCATCCCACCGCTGTGTCTCCTGTGTAGCCAGGAATAACAGCGGCGACTATCAAAAAAGGCAATGAACAATGAAGTCCATTGCAGTCCCGGGGGTAAAATTTCGGAACTCACAACGAATTTAATCAGAAGAAATTAGGAGTAGGAAGCTTTTAGAATTTGACTTAACTACGTTTGTGGTTTAACTAGTTAAACCTAGTCCACGAGCGCCTAGTATATAATAATTATAAACGAATGTGTGTGATTTATTGCTCCTCTATTACCTCAGGCGCCGTAAATTTCATATTTTTTTATGATTAACATTTCATTTATGTGGAGACCAAACTTTGCTCGCGTCACTAAAGTAAATAAATATTTCTGGACAATTTACACTGCGACATCTAGTCCCAAATTTAGCGCAAAACTTGTACTATGATAAATGTTACTTATATACATTTTTTTTTTGTAAATACATATTTATAATACATAGAACACACTCAGACCAAGACAAACACACATGTTCACGCACACAAATGTTTGTCTTGTGCCACATCGAACCTGCGACCTCGAAGTCAAAGTAGCCATTGCCAGGCATTCGACCACCGGTGTCGTCATTGGAATGTCCATAGTTTGTGTAATAAAGAGCAATTCTTGTCTAAAATCTGTTCTTTAGTTAGACCATATGAACCCAAAGGCTGAACACTAAGAGCGAATTTTGTCACAAATTCGGTCTTAAAAACGATATCTGCCATGGCTTAGTCGAGCTTAGGGGTGTAAGTGGTTCATCAAGATCTTTGAACCAAAGCCAACTTCACCTGCACGTGGTGCACCCTGCTGATTTACAAACAAAGCTCTGGCGAAAAGAGAGGTAGGGAGCGTAATTGTAAGCTATCCGGCTGGGGAATGTACCTCCACCTCACAGAATACCGCAGTCAAATAACAATTCCCTTGAGGGTTGTTGTGTTCCTGCGAGTGAGTGAGGTCACCAGAAAGAAAGGAAGGAGATGCTGCGTTGGCAGCGGGGGTGGCGGCGCGCGAGCAACATTTTACTTTGCAAGCGTTAATATGGCTACGGTAACCGCTTCACATCAGGCGGGCCGTATGCTTGTCTGCCACCCGACGTAGATTAAAAAAAAAAAGAGCTTAGACGAACTGTGGATTTTTTTATATGAGGGGGGGGACGGACGAGCATATGGGTCACCTGATGGATAGCAATCATCACCGCCCATGGAGCTCAGCAACACCAAGGGTTCGTTCCGGTGACATCACTCACTCGCAGGTACACAACAACCCCACTACTATTAATTTCAGATTATTTATTCTCTACACTAAGGTTGTCTGGAAGAGATCGCTCGACGATATCGACATACCTTGGGCGACTTGAAAATATTGGCCTCATTCAACGCTGTTGGTAACCCTGGGGTGTAAGTGATTTATCAACATCTTTGAACCAAAGCCAACCTCATCTGCACGTGGTCACCCCCTCATAAAAGAGAAAACTGAAAACTCTACATAAAAATAATAATGATGAAAATATTAATAGTGTTCGATACCTAAAATCCGTGGTGCACGGCAGTTGAGTTTCACTTGACTGACTAGTCATCTCTTTGGGCTTTTAACGCCTTATTTGCAATATTGCTGTCTGCTTCCTACTCCTACGAATTTCTTCTGATTAAATTCGTTGTGAGTTTCAAGGCAGCTGTAATCTTACCCTCGGTACTGCAAAGGACCTCACTGTTCTACACTGGCTACACAGGAGACACAGTGGTGGGAATGTGTGGTGGGCCCCCCGTCCCGAAATGATGAAAATATGCTGGCATTTTCATTGTAGGCACTCTAAAATACTCTAACCCTTCACGTCGATTTCCCAATGATACAGCCCATAAATTTTAAGAGCAAGAAGGCCGGCATAAATTTGAAGGTGAGAATGTTATGGCAGACACAATATAATTAACAACAATAATTTTCATAGTATTGGCAGCACCTTAAACAAAACATTAAATGTTTTACACAGGTAAAACCTATTTTTAAATTTGTTTAATTTTAGGTTTACAACCTTGCTTGTGTCTCCGTCGTACCTGACCAATATCCAGCTTAGGGTAGCCATCCGTCCGGGTTTCCCAGGATTTGTCCTAGTTTGGAGGACGTCTAGGCAGCGTCCGGGCGGGGATTCATTTGTAGTCCAGGGTTGAAAGTTTTAAATATTGTAGGTAAAGTCGAGAGCTCATAAAGCTTTTCACAGTCCAACGTGTAAATCGTCACGAGTTCGTGTCTGTACAATGAATAAAACTTATAAATAAATAGAAGCTCGGGGGGGGGGGGGGGGGGGGCAGCTGCCCATCGCTGCCCCCCCTTGGCAACGCCATAAAAAAAAATGTTGTGAACCTAAAATTACACAAGTTTAAACCTTGCTTGTGTACCTGAACAATATCCAGCTACGCTAAGCCTATGTCATCTGAAGGTAGGCTTGCCATCCCTAAACGCAAGCAATCAGGACAAGATGCTTGATAGCTAACATCGGAATTTGAATCTTAAAACCAGGACATGTCATCTGTGTTTTTAGTACTAGTACTATTTTTATTCTTGACAAGTCGGTTATTGACGAGCTCGGTGGTCGAATGGTTAGCAATGGCCACTTTGACTCCGAGGTCGCGGGTTCGATTCCCGCACAAGACAAACATTTGTGTGCATGAACATGTCTGGTTGTCTTGGTCTGGGTGTTTTCTATGTATTATAAGTATGTATTTACAAAAAAAAATGTATTTAAGTACATTTATCAATTGTCTAGTACCCAAAACACAAGCTTTGCGCTTAATTTGGGACTAGATGGCGCTGTGTAAATTGTCCAGAAATATTTATTTATTTATTCATAGCATGGAATGGCGGTAGTGATTTCAAACTTTTTACCCTTGACTACAAATGAAATCCCGTCCGGACGCTCCCCGGACGCAGTCCAAACTAGCACAAATCCGCGGAAACCCGTACGGATGGCAACTCTATCTGGAGCGAATGTAGTCCAAACAAAGGAACTAAACTAACCTAAACAAAGGAGGTAGCAAATTAAACTCTAAAGAAACGTGCCTCTGTTTTTTTAAATAAACAAAACTGCATTGATTTTTTTATACGTTTTTATATACGTTGAAGATATAACGCGCTCTAAAACAATTAAAATGCGGCAAGGCTGGAGGAGAAGATGGGGTTATACCAGAAATGCTAGTAAAAGGAAGTAATACACTTTTGGTCAATCTCGCTGTTTTATTCAACAAATGTTTTGTACATGGAAAAATCCCGAAAAACTGGGAAAATGCAATAGTCATTCTATTGATTTTTTTATATTGGTACCATTTCCCACACTTAGGTATCGAACCGGCTAGAATTTGAAAGGCGTCTTGTATTTTTATCGCATCAATCGATAGGATCAAAATATAGAATAGAACGATAGAATACAGCCCCCTTACCACCATCTCTTATTGCGATTCAATAACCGATTAGAATGCTTATTCATACCAATGAATAAGCGACTCTATTTCAAATTGAATAGAGTATTTGAAATAGAGTCGTTTATTCATTGGTATGAATAAGCATTCTATTCAGTTATTGAATCGCAATAAAAGATGGTGGTAAAGGGCCAGTTTTGTTCTTCTGTAAAAATAAATGAATCCATTATGAGATCCACCCTGTATGCATAATCAAGAAGAAAAATTAACCATCGGGATAGACCACTACGCTGCTGGACACTCACCTCTGAGTGCCTAGTGCGAGTTTTTTGTACGCGTTCGATAATGTGAACGTAACAAACCGACCAAATATATAGGTACTCTCATGTTGTGAATTTATATGACGCGTGTTACATATCAAAATTATATAGCTTACTCGCTCACATTTCGAAGTGAGCAACCCGGGTAATTTGGATATGTAACATGCGTCTGGTAAATTCACAACATGAGAGTACTTCTCTATTTGGTCGGTTTGTTTACGTTGACATTATCGAACGTGAATAAAAAACTCGCACTCAGCACTCCGAGTGCTTAGTGGAGCTTTTCTACGCTTTCGATCATGTCTATTAACAAACCGATCAAATAGAGACGAACTCTCATGTTCATCTCAGTACGAATTAATAAGACGCGTATCAAGATCAAAATTATGTGACTTACTTGTTCAGATTTTGAAGTGAGCAAGCAACCTCTTTAGGGGTGTAAGTGGTTCATCAACATCTTTGAACCAAAGCTAACTTCACCTGCACGCGGTGCACCCTGCTGACTGACAAACGAAGCTCTGGCGAAAAGAGAGGTAGAGAGCGTAATTTTAAGCTACCCGACTGGGGAATGTACCTCCACCTCACAGAATACCGCAGCCAAATAACGGTTCCCTTGAGGGCTGTTGTGTTCCTGCGAGTGAGTGAGGTCACCAGAAAGGACGGAGATGCTGCGATGGCAGCGGGGGTGGCGGCGCGCGAGCGATATTCAATGTTGCGAGCGTTAATATGGCTATGGTAACTGCTTCACATCAGGCGGGCCGTATGCTTGTCTGCCACCCGACGTAGTATAAAAAAAAAACCTGGTTAATTTGGATGTAACACGCGTCTGGTAAATTCACAATATGAAACTTTTTCTCAATTTGGTCGGCTTGTAAACGTTAACACGATCGAATGTGAACAAAACCTCGCAGTAAGCACTCTGACTGCAATCTCGTGTTTTGAGGCAGGCGAAACCTCGGCACAGACCTCGGGTTGAAACGAATCAGCAATATTGAACATATGCGTTATAAATATTTAAGTATAGATTTATTAGATGACGTACGACAATAAAACTTATTTATGTGCATTCCTTTGACGCATAACCTATATCAAAAGAATAATAAAACAAAAATGACAGTAAAATTCCATTATATTATTGAATGTCAGATTAATATTACAAATGGAGATTATGTGTTGTCGAATGTCGAGAATCAGGGGATTAATAATAAATAATTGTTTATTTTCTTCACAACGTTTTAACAATGTGGCACTTAACCACAGCATAGTAATACAACCAGTAGTTTAACTTCATACTAGCGCCCAAATCGGCGCACGCTCACAAACAAGCGTCATTTACACGACCGCTCAGGTAGATTTGGTGCGCGAACGAACTAGGGTTCCCAACCCGGATTGCCCGGGAGACTCCGGTAATAATGTTTAATCTCCCGACCTCCCGCGAAACAATAATTTCTCCGGTTTTTCTAAAAATTCTACGCATCCTTCGCTCGCACGTCACTACTCGCTCTCTTGCAATCACGCACACACACACCACCACGTGCCGCTGCCTGTATAAACCTATTGCTTCTTGCAAAGTGCTTTGCAAAGTGTATTCAGGATAATGGAACAAGCATGGAGCAAGGAAAGAAACTATGATTTTGTGACGAAAAACCGACAGATATTAGATGCTGCTCGAAAGCAGAATAATTAAAAATTTAAACATCGGACGCGCAGCATGCGCCATTTAGCGCATTGCGCGTAGCAAAATTTTTTTTTTTTTTTACGTAATCCCGAATTGATATCGGAAAACCAAGGCCACTTTACATTACTACTTTTTGATGCTCTATACGAATCCGAAGTCAGAATTTCGAAATTTTGAGTTTCATGGCAACGGACAGACAGAACGACCGGACGATTTCATAAGCTCATTGAATTTCGTTGAAAATTAATTGAGATTTTCTTTCCACGTACAGTACACCTCCTTTCCCCCCCCCCCCCCCGCCTCCATTTAGTCTCCCGGGTTGATCCTTTCAAAAGTTTGCAACCCTAGAACGAACTGACAATATGTTGTTTCGCGCACCAAATCTACTTGTCTGCGTGCGCCGATTTGGGCGCTAGTATGAAGTCAAACTACTGGTTGTATTACTATGCTGTGACTTAATGTAATAGGCATACAATCATACGGGACGGGGGCCCATCACACATTCCCACCACTGTGTCTCCTGTGCCAGGATTAACAGCGGCGACGGCCAAAAAAGGCAATGAACAGTGAAGTGTAGTGAATTAATTGCTCTTGTTATGTTATGTTAATGATTGTATTTATTTGTATTTAATGTAACGATATTGGCAATTAAAAGAGTCGGCCTTGAGTTTCTTGCCAGTTCTTCTCAAGAAGCCCCGTCGCCGGAACTGGCACTTAAATTCACTTTCACATTCAAGATAGTGTGATGAAAGTGAATCTAAGCTCTGCGAATTTAGACTAGTAATGATTTATACATCTTCTTATATTTAATTTGTATGACGTTTCTAAGTGCTTCATAAAGTCCAAGGAATAAAGATTTTTAAATTTAGATTTTTTGATTTTGAAGTGAAGTCCATTGCAGTCCCGGCGGTAAAACTACGGCTGCCTTGGAACTCACAACGAATTTAATCAGAAGAAATTAGTAGGAGTAGGAAGCTTTTGGAATTTGACTCCCCTCTTTGTTTTTTTTTATACTACGTCGCTCGGTAGACAAGCAAACGGCCCGCTTGATGTGAAGCGGTTACCGTAGCCATATTAACGCTCACAACATAAAATATCGCTCACGCGCCACCACCCCCGTTGCCAACGCAGCATCTCCTATCTTTCTGGTGACCTCACTCACTCGCAGGAACACAACAGTCCTCAAGGGAACCGTTATTTGGCTGCGGTATTCTGTGAGGTGGAGGTACATTCCCCGGTCGGGTAGCTTACAATTACGCTCCCTACCTCTCTTTTCGCCAGAGCTTCATTTGTTAGCAGGGTGCACCGCGTGCAGGTGAAGTTGGCTTTGGTTCAAAGATGGTGATGAACCACTTACGCCCCAAAATTACACCCTCTTAGCAATGTGAGAGACAGCAATATGGCAGATAAGGCATTAAAAGCCTAAAGAGATGGCTAGTCAAGTGAAGCTCAAGTGCCGTGTACCAGGGATACGTCTATAAAATTAAACATAGAAAACAAGCAGTAAGAGGAGGAATCCGTAAAATATTTTGTACTGTTACTACGATATCATCCATATACTGCGATGACTGTTTACCATCATGTCGTACACATAGGTCGTACGTTTGTTTAAGAGGTTTAGAGCCTACTCATACATACTTAAAACCCCCAAGCCACAGTATTACTATTTTTCATACAGTAGGGAATCGCCTTTGACGTGGGACGATGCCGCCGCCCGCGTAGGTATCCACGCGGTCGTTCGCCGATATGCAAGGGTTGTCACAAAATTCGAAATCAAATAATCTTTAATATTTTTATAATCATTTATCAACAAGAATATAATATACATTGTGCAGGACAACGATTACTAATAGATATTATGTATAGATAACGGTTATACGTAGTTATAAGTTTATAAAATTATAAGATAGTTCGTAAGAAATAGTAAGAATCACTTTTTATTATGAAAATTTGAAAGTCGTATAACTTTGCTTGTAATAGATCCTTAAGTGTAATTATTGTTTTGGTTAATAGATGATAATGTATATTTTACGTGTTTAACATTAGATTGTAAGTTTTAAACCAATAAAGGATAGAAATTGACGTTTTTCAATATCCCGCTAGGGTGCCCTGAAGAGGCGTTACCGCGACGTAAGCACTTTGCACTAAAATGCTTATAACTTTGTAAATAATGATCGTATTTAGATAATTCTTGTTATAATAAGTTAGTTATATAAGCCCTCGTTATAGAAAAATAGATTGTACAATATTTGTAAAACTTTCGAATGTCAGGACATGCCGATAGGAAGAGATAGCAAATTTTAGAAAGAGATAGAGATAGAGTCGATTATAAATAATTCAATCGCTCTGATTGGTCAACCCTTTTCGCGACCTTATAGATTGACCTACTTTTAATTTCATTTTATTAATCGGAGCATGTCCTACGTTCGTCAGTTCCAGTTCCAGCTCCAGTTGAAGACGACGGGCAAACAAGAAAAATACTCAAGCGCTCCTGAATAAGAAAATAGAAGAAAGAAAACACTGAAGCGCTCCTGAGTAGAAAATAGTTACTCTGTAAGAAGACTTGTGGCAAATAAATCCACGCTGTGTACCTAGTGATTTGGCATCGGATTTTTACTCGATCACACTCTCTCCAACAATCCCAGCATCTCGCACATCGAGTGGTCCTTCGAGCCGGATCTTTTGGGGAGAGATCATCGAGTAATTTCCAAGATGCCTGTTACCAGGTCACAGCATGGTGGAAAACCACGAGGATCCACACCATCGGGAACAACGGCTACAGGGTCATCTGCAGAGAAGACTACGTCGTCTGAAGCCACCACCGCGACGGAGTCTACAGTCACCGGCGCCACATCCGCCACGACCGAGCAGACATCATCGCCACGGGCTGCCACAGCCAACGAGTCCAGCGCCGTGCGGCCAGTCATGCAACAGGCCGCCCTGGATTCACACGCGCCGCGTCTTGAGCAACCTGCCGTTCCGCAGGCTGCCACCGAACCTTTCGCGCCGCGTCCAGAGCAGCCCACCGCGCCGCCTGCTGCCACCGGTCATCACTTCCGTGCGCCTTCAGCCGTGCCGTCGCGTGTCAAGAGCTCAAGCCATAAGTCTGCGAAAACCCGTCGTCTTGCCGAAGCCCTTCATGAACTCGCCAAAGCGAAGCTGGAACTCGCCAAAGCTCGTATAGCAGAAATAGAAGCACAATCAAGTGATGAAGAAGACGCAGCATCTGCAGTCGACAGCGAGGGAGGAGAAAAACGCGTCCGCACGTGGCTACAGACCAGCCACCTTGCCATCACAGAGGGACAGCATGAACCAGAACCAGAGGCGACTATTGAACCGGCTCCAGTGATCACTGCCGCATCCTGGAGCACCCCAGCGCCAACACCGGCGGGAGTCACCGCCGCACTCCCGTCGGCTCCGCGTCTCTCCGTGAACGAACACGCCGCAATACTGATGCCGCCTCCTCCGCCGCCAGCAGGAAGATCTACGCCTGCACCTACACCGAACCAGACAGCGATGCAGCCCTACAGGCCAACGGACACAGCCGCTCCGTGGCCACCGATCTCCAGCGCACCGCCTGTCAATGTGGCACCGAACTTTGCGACGACGCAGCAACTCCAGCCAGCAGCCTTTGCAGCTCCCTGGCACTTGAACTTCTACGCTCCGTCGTCTGCCTTGCCACCAACGAACATGACGCAGCCGTCACAGCCAGCAGCCATCGCAGCGCCCTGGCATCCGAACTACAACGCTGCGTCACCAGTGAACATCGCAGCGACGTCACAGCCGCAAGCAAGCACAGCAGCTTCTTGGCAGCCGAACAGCTTCACGCCGCATGCAACCGCGCCTACTCAAGAACAAGAACGGCGAACCGAGTTGCAAGAACTAACAGCAGCCATCTCACAAGCCGTCCTATCAGCCCGACACACAGGATCAAGAACGCACGAACTACCGAACTTCAATGGAGCGTATCAAGATTACTTGACGTTCAAAGCAGCGTACTACGAGTCGGCCCATCAATATTCAACAACGGACAACTTGTCGAGACTACGAAGAAGTTTAAAGGGAGCTGCAAAAGAAGCCGTACAAGGATTATTTATAGCGAACGCAGACGCAAACTGCATTATGAAGACGTTAGAAACAAGATTCGGGAGGCCAGACTCAATAGCAATGGCAGAAATGGATCGACTACGAGCATTGCCACGCCTCACCGACTCACCACGAGATATCTGCACTTTCGCAACGAAAGTCGAAAACATCGTTGCAACAATGCAAGCCCTCAACTGTGTGTATTATCTGTACAACCCCGAAGTCTCGAAGAATATAGTTGAGAAATTGACTCCAACAATGAAGAGGCAGTGGTATGAATATGCAGCCACCCAACCGAGAGAAGAGCCCGACCTGTTGAAGTTTAGCCGTTTCATAAGAAGAGAAGCGGAAATATGCAGCCCGTATGCACCGCCAGAGAACATAGGAGGATCAACAGACAGTTATGAAACTCGCCGTCGTCATCGAGTAAACAATATGCAGAATCAACAGTGGCAGCCGAAATGTAACCTGTGTGATCGCCAAGGACACGCCACAGCTGACTGCTACAAATTCAAGAACGCAACAGTGCACGACCGTTGGGATATGGCGAAGAAACACCGACTTTGCTTCCGATGTTTGCGATATAGGAAAAGTACACATAGCTGCCGTCCCAAGGGATGCGAAGTAAACGACTGCAAGCACTACCACCACCGAATGCTTCATTCACAGAAGGAAGACCTGAAGACCGAAGTCGAAGAGAAGATCAACTCAGCATGGGCGCCGCAACCAGCCTCGTATTTGAAGATTGCACCAGTGCACATCTCCGGACCGGCGGGAGAAGCGGACACCTTCGCGCTACTGGATGATGGTTCCACCATCACCCTTATAGATGAAGAACTAGCTCAACGAATAGGAGCCAACGGCCCGGAGGAAACGCTGCACATCTCGACCTTCGATGGAGACACCGCCACCTACAAGAAGTCTCATCGTGTAACCTTCAACGCAAGAGGACATGGAGCAAACAAGCTACAGATAGAGGCGCGCACCATGAAGAACTTGGACTTGGCAGCTCAGAAGATACCTCAAGAAGCAATCACTGAGTGCGAACATCTACGGGACATCTCTCATCAGCTACAGCATGGCATCATGAAGCCAAAGATCCTCATCGGCCAGGATAACTGGCACCTTCTGCTGTCTACAGAATCCCGAATAGGTAGAAGAAATCAGCCAGTTGCATCGCGTACACAACTAGGATGGGTGTTACACGGCAGCCACACTCGAACCTTGGGACATCGAGTCAACTTCATCAACCACTCAGCTGATGAAGACATGGACCGAGTAGTGAAGAACTTCATAACAGCTGACAACCTCTACATCGATCCAAGAAGACCAAACAGCGACCCAGGGGAAAAGGCACTTCGTATTTTGCAAGAACACACTAAGAGGACTTCGGAGGGAAAGTACCAGACCGCCTTATTATGGAAGAGTGAAGAAATCAAGATGCCAGATAATTACGAAAATACTCTAAGGAGGCTTCACACAGTTGAGAAAAGATTAGATCGTGACACAGAGTTCAGGAAGAGGTACTGCGAACAAATGGAGGCACTCGTAGCAAAGGGCTACGCCGAACTTGCGCCGCCTACAAGAACAAACGCTAATAGAAGTTGGTACCTACCGCACTTTCCTGTCTTCAACCCGAAGAAACCCGAGAAAATGAGAATAGTGCATGATGCCGCAGCCAAGACTAATGGGACTTCACTCAACGATCAACTACTCATCGGTCCTGACTTACTGCAGCCGCTGCCGAGTGTACTGATGCGTTTCCGTCAATATCCGATCGCCGTAACTGCAGATATAGCGGAAATGTTTATGCAAATAGAACTGCGCGAACAAGATAGAGATGCATTGCGTTATTTGTGGCGTGGAAATCGACGTGACAGCAAACCGCCAGAAGAATATAGAATGAAATCCGTGATTTTCGGCGCGTCAAGCTCGCCTGCGACTGCAATCTACGTGAAGAACATCAACGCTGAGAAGTTCATAGAAGAAAGCCCACACGCCGTAGAAGCCATCAAGAAGAATCATTACGTCGACGACTACCTAGATAGTTTCAGAAACATCGAAGACGCCGTTCACATCGCCCGAGAAGTTCGAAGAATCCATCAACACGCACACTTCGAACTCAAGAAATGGTCTTCGAATTCCATCCAACTACTGCAACAGCTGGGAGAAGCAGCATCGGAAGACTCCATGGTGAACTTAGAAGATGGATGCCAGCTCGAACGAGTACTCGGTCTCATATGGCGACCGAATGAAGACCAGCTGGGTTTCAATTTGGACCTGGTGCGCGTCCCAGCAACGGTACTGAACAGCAACACGCCGACCAAGAGAGAAGCATTGAAGATAGTGATGTCACTCTTCGACCCGCTCGGCCTGGTGTCGCCAATCACCATTAGAGCCAAGCAGATACTTCAAGAAGTCTGGAGGCGTGCCACCGACTGGGATGAATGCTTGGATCAAGACCTGGCAGAAGCATGGAGCCGATGGATGCAACACCTCAAGAATCTCAGCGACGTCACCGTGCCAAGATGCTACCCAGGCTACAGTACGGCAAGATCACTCCAACTGCATGTCTTCGTGGATGCCAGCGAAGCCTCGTACGCCGCCGCGCTATATTGGCGCACTGTTTCTGAAGACGACAGCGTTAACGTGACACTCATCACGGCCAAAGCTAAAGTCGCACCGCTCAAGCTTACTTCGATTCCGCGACTCGAGCTACAGGCAGCAGTGTTGGGTGCACGCATGGCAACAGCTGTAAGGAAGGAACACGAGCAGAAGCCCGAAGCCACATACTACTGGACTGACAGCAGGACATCGCTCACTTGGATTCGCACGGGTTCAAGGTCTTACAAACCTTTCGTCGCTCACCGCATCGCAGCAATCGAAGAACACAGCGCGGCGAACGAATGGAGGTGGCTACCTACGAAAATCAACGTCGCCGACGACGCTACCAGAGACGTCCCTACAGACTTCACCAGCCTTCACCGTTGGTTCCGTGGCCCCGAATTTTTGTACGAGGAACCCGAATTATGGCCACAGGAAGCAGAAAGAAGTACGCAGAAGGACACGGGAGAAGAAAGAACATACGCCGTAACAACCAAAGAAGCGTCGCCGAGCCTAGTATACAGTCTACCTACAGTCGAGCGATTTTCAAAATGGGAACGCTATCTACGCGCAACGGCACGAGTACTTCAATTTATCGAACTATGTCGACCGCCAAAACAAATAGTGAGTTATAAACGAACAAAGAAAAATGCTACGGATGATTCAGATTGGCGCCGAACTTATAAGAAGAAACAAGCAGTCAAACACACAGAAAAAATCACTGCAACTTCAATAAGGCACTATAGGCCGATCTCAGCTGACTTGTTACGCCGCGCCGAGAACTTAATCATCCGAGCATCACAAGAAGACTCCTTTGGTGAAGAAATCGGCGATATGAAGATCGGAAGACCACTACAGAAAAATAGTAAGTTGCATCAGCTGACCGTCGAATTCACCGACAACGAACTACGGCTGAAAACACGAATAGAAGCAGCTACCGGTGTACCTGAAGACTTGAAGAATCCACTGGTGGTGCATGGCGAACACCGTGCAACAAGGCTGTGGATTGAACACATTCATCAGCAGCTCCATCACGCGGGCGTCGAAGCAACCGTCAACGAGTGCCGTCAAGAACGATGGGTCATACGCCTCAGACCCACTGTGAAGGCGGTCATCAGAAGCTGCATCAGGTGCCGTATGCGTACGGCGTCTCCACCGCACCCTGCGACTGGTGACCTCCCTCCATGTCGCCTTGCACACCATCAGCGAAGCTTCACCTACACCGGGTGGGACTTCTTCGGTCCACTCACAATCACCGTGGGACGGACCCACCAGAAACGATACGTGGCTCTATTCACGTGTCTCACCACGCGCGCTGTCCATCTGGAAATGGCCGCCTCCCTCAGCACCGACTCCGCCATCATGGCGCTGAGACGCATGATCGCACGCCGAGGACGTCCAACGCAACTGTGGTCCGACAACGCAACCAACTTCCACGGAGCCGACAAGGAACTACGCCAGGCGATCAACTCGGCCATGGCAGAGGAAGCATCAAAGAAGACCATCGACTGGCGCTTCATACCCCCGGGCGCTCCATTCATGGGCGGCGCTTGGGAGCGTATGGTGCGCTCTGTAAAGACAGCGCTCTCTGCCACACTGCATGAGCGCCACCCGTCGGAAGAAGTCCTGCAGACCTTGCTCGTCGAGGCCGAGCACACGGTGAACAGCAGGCCACTCACGCACGTCTCCGTCAGCACAGAAGACCCAGAAGCCCTCACACCGAACCACTTCCTCCTGGGCGGGCCAGGACGCCTGCAGTCACCGGGCGAGTTTAGCGAGCGCGACCTGAACCTGCGCGCCTGCTGGCGCGCCTCACAGCGCCTTGCCGACATCTTCTGGGCCCGATGGGTCCGGGAGTACCTGCCTGAACTCCGAAACCGGCGGGAGCCCCATGGACGAGGGCCTGCTCTGCACAACGGCGACCTGGTCCTCATCGTCGACGGCAACCATCCACGCAACACCTGGGTACGTGGACGAATCTGCGCCACATACCCGGGCCCCGACGGAGTCGTCAGAACAGTCGACGTGGCTACCAGAGGGGGAGTGCTCCGACGGCCAGCTAAGAAAGTCATCGTCATCCCGGTGAACACCAGCAAGCCTGCACAGGCATCTACTGCATCGTGTCGAGCGGCGGCGACTACGATGCACGGCGGGAGAAATGTGCAGGACAACGATTACTAATAGATATTATGTATAGATAACGGTTATACGTAGTTATAAGTTTATAAAATTATAAGATAGTTCGTAAGAAATAGTAAGAATCACTTTTTATTATGAAAATTTGAAAGTCGTATAACTTTGCTTGTAATAGATCCTTAAGTGTAATTATTGTTTTGGTTAATAGATGATAATGTATATTTTACGTGTTTAACATTAGATTGTAAGTTTTAAACCAATAAAGGATAGAAATTGACGTTTTTCAATATCCCGCTAGGGTGCCCTGAAGAGGCGTTACCGCGACGTAAGCACTTTGCACTAAAATGCTTATAACTTTGTAAATAATGATCGTATTTAGATAATTCTTGTTATAATAAGTTAGTTATATAAGCCCTCGTTATAGAAAAATAGATTGTACAATATTTGTAAAACTTTCGAATGTCAGGACATGCCGATAGGAAGAGATAGCAAATTTTAGAAAGAGATAGAGATAGAGTCGATTATAAATAATTCAATCGCTCTGATTGGTCAACCCTTTTCGCGACCTTATAGATTGACCTACTTTTAATTTCATTTTATTAATCGGAGCATGTCCTACGTTCGTCAGTTCCAGTTCCAGCTCCAGTTGAAGACGACGGGCAAACAAGAAAAATACTCAAGCGCTCCTGAATAAGAAAATAGAAGAAAGAAAACACTGAAGCGCTCCTGAGTAGAAAATAGTTACTCTGTAAGAAGACTTGTGGCAAATAAATCCACGCTGTGTACCTAGTGATTTGGCATCGGATTTTTACTCGATCACACTCTCTCCAACAATCCCAGCATCTCGCACATACATATTTACAAATGTTGCACTGCTAAATATTTACGTGAAGGTTTATTTTTAGATTTCAATTTTCTATCATTAAATATAACAATATAATGAATTCGCATTCGGATAAACAATTTGATCATGAAAATATGGGGGAAACATAAGCATGGCTGTGATATAAACTGTACTTGTTTTAATAATACCTACCTATAATTTATCTAAAAATATTGTTTCCTACAGCACCTGGTTGGTGTTGGTATGTTAACTTATTATGGCGAAGACAAAAGTCCCTATGTTCATTCGTAACTAATAAACGGCTGAACCAATTTTGATTAGTTGTAAAATTTTTCTTTATTGCGCCAGTGTCACGGAGTATATCAAAATTTAAAAAAAAATAGCGGATTTCTGGTGCCAGCCAAGTTGATGTAGGTACCAAACAATTAACGATTTAAATTTGATTACGACTTTACTCACTTCATTTTCGCAAGATACTTGATAATAGAAACTAGGAATATCAATACCCAAAATGCAATGACTGGATAGCAAAATTTACTGTATATATATAACTAAAATGTGTAAAATAAAAAAGTAAATAAAAATTATCAAAAAACGTGATTGCTTAAAAAAATTTAAAAAAAGAAACTAGCCCTGAAACAAAGATCTTAACTACTAGGTATGGATAGGCCATTCTAAGGAGATAATTTGTCACGAACCGATGAGTCATTTGGCTTTTCGACAGCGAAAATAATAAATATGAGAGTATAAGTTAAAAATTGGTGTCCCATTTGTTTATAAAGTTTATAGTGTACATTTACGTAACATAAACATACACATAGGTTCGTCCCACACACAGCACGTGCATATAGTCGCAGAGACAAATTTTATGTTAGAAATGGCACAGCCATACGTAGTAATTAATATCTTTGCCCAGAAATCTTGAATATAGGTGAATATAGAACCTTGTCTTTTTCTGTCGGTTTAAATAAAATCATAACAGTTGGATATTAGACAAATACCTACTCCTTCTGTGTCCGACATCCCAACTATTAAGAAGGTGTAAACATAATAATTACACTTTGGGCAAGAGCATGCGCCGTAAAGAATATATATACCTACATATTTACACTTGAAAACCCCGCTAGGTTGGAGTTCGAGTTACGAAGTACTTAACTATTTAGTCATCTGTCGTTGGAGTACAAGAATTCGGTTATTTGTTGTATACTTATAGTTGGAGTACCTTGCACTTCACCAACAATATAGCTACATACATTTCAACAAAGACAAAGTAGGTAGGTTTTTACGAAATTATAGAAAAAACTTACCTTGCGTCACGGGGAAATCTATAAAATTTTAAATTCTTGATGTGTTCCGACATCGAGTTACAACCGTATACAGAACAATTTGTATTCACCGTCATAATAAATAGGAATCACTGAACGTAAATTAAAAAAAACGTTTAAAACACTCAGTACGCGCACGTGACTGCCTTTCACGGTGGCTCCCACAAACTACGCTTGTTTGTGGGACGCTGACCGCACCGCCCGCTTCTCCGCGGGTTCCCCTCCCTTGCTCTGCGCAAGTACCTTCGCTTCCCAACTGTATGCTTTTAAAACTGTGCCCAAGCATAGCTCCCTCCATCGCTGGTGTAGCATGTGACGTAATCATTACATTCGATGAAGGATTGATTGAAAAAGATGCAGGATTTTTGACGTGACAACGTCTTATAATTCGATGGAGCCGGCTGCACGCACGAAAAACCATGACTCATGCGGCGTTACCTCGCTCTGAGGCGTTCCATTAAAATTTTCTTTTGAAAAATGCAAACATTCCATCAGTATTTTCTTATGACGTTGCCACGTTCAACTATCGTCAGTAAACCGACTTTACAGACAACCGATTTTTAAATAATAAACAATACTAATAACTAGGAATCAATTCACCTAATAAAATTTTAAATTGTATGTCAGAAAAAGTTTGGACACAATATATTGTGATTTGGACGTGAATATTTATTTGGTGGCAATTTATTACCTTTAAATCAAAGTTAAATTTTTAATCAATTACATTATTTATATTTTTAATTACTTAAGTTTAGTTTTATTCCAATGACAATGCTATTGTATAATAATTTAATTAATAGACTAGTAATGTATGATTACTGACAAATTTAATGTTAATTTATCAATTTTAAATGTATTGAAACAAAATTTAAATTAAAATTAAATTAAATTTGCATGCTATTTTAAAATGGCTAAATAGGCTGGTGATGTATTTCACAATAACATCTGTTTAAATGCCCTTATGACCCATGGTTACACAGATTAGTTACACTGGTGTAACCACTGAGCACACTTATTACCAGTGGTCACATTTAAAATAGAAATAGTTGATAGTTAAAAAGATCCTAATGGGGCTAGTAAAAAAGTTTCCTTTCATAACCAGTTACAAGAGAAGAATTATTTTTCGCTGTTTGATAACTAGTTGTCAGAGAAGAATTATTTTTCCACTTAATATGTTTACTGCAAATAAATTATTTTAATGTTTTACGTGACTTTACCTTACTCACTGCTACATTGACTAATGGTGTTGAGTTAGCAATAACTTAATATAAACTGAAATCTCTTTCTTGAACCAGCCCGACGATCAGCGCCCAGGTCTCCGCACTTTTATCGGGTAGGATGCACTGATTGCAGTCTTTAGTCTTCAAGCATAGGCGTATCTCTGGGTGAGGATATACAAAAGCTTGGATTTTGGGGTGGAAGCGGTTCATCAACGTTTTTGAACCAAAGTCAACCGCACCTCCATGGCGCACCCTGCTGACTGACAAACAAGGTTCTAGCGAAAAGAAAGGTAGCCAAATAACAATTCCCTTGACGGTTGTTGTGTTGCTGCGAGTGAATGAGGTCACCAGAAAGACAGGAAGGAGTATAGGCTGATAACGGATCCGCGGCGCCTTGGTGTGGCTGATCTTCATGGGCGGTGGTGATTGCTTTCCATCAGGTGACGCACATGTTCGTTTGCCCCCCTCTCATATATAAAAAAAACCTTCCAATAGCTGCCCAGCCCATTCAAACGCGTCTATCAATCTCTTTAACCCTATCAATGGTAAAAAAATAAATGAACATAGAATCAAGAAGCATATTTACTTAAACAATTAACATTTATTAATTTGAATCATACTAGGAAAATAAATAAATAAAAGAATACTGGAAAAGTGAAAACATAAAATTCCTTTATTATTTTCGTAAGTTGTAATCAATATTGATAATTGAATAATGGTAAGTTATGGTGTAGGAACACTAAGCACTCTGCTCTTTGTGGTCGCAATCGGTTTATTTTCTCCTCATAAACGTTACCAACTTCCGAAAATAATCGCTCACTGTATACTGTACTACGATCACGTGTTTTCGCGCCTCATTACATACACCAGAAACTGAACCGAGTAACTCGGCCGAGTACTCGGTTCGGTAAAAAAAAATTGGTTGCCTGTAAAGTCGGTATACGGGCGAAAGTTTTACGTGACAACGACTTTGAGTGGTAAAATGTTTTCGAGTGGAAGGGACGCATGCCTTTCACTTTTTATGTCTGTCTCTCTCGCTCTTAGGCGGGCTAACCATGCCCGAGTGGAAGGGACGCGTGCCTCTCACTCGCTCTCATTGTGAGCGCATAACGTGAGCGCGGAGCGTAACGCAGTTTCTTGAAGTGTCACCCGGCTAACCAGTTTATAAGACGTTGTCACGTCAAAAGAAAACCGAGTATACTCGGTACTCGGTTACTCGGTAAATTGTGTACTCGGCCCATCTCTACTGAATAACCTTCCTGGCAACCAGAATGTCAAAGCCACGTCATGTCTATTTGCTGCAGAATGATGAATTGCCAAACAATAGTGGTTGAGTTTCACCTGGCGTTTACAGCACGGCGGTATTGACGTCCGTCCAATACAAAGATGTCAAGAGAAAACTGGTAGATAGGTTACGTATAGAAATCCCACTTGTTGAACGCACGTAGTTTACCAAGGGTTTTTTTATTGCACGTCATATTTCAAACGAGTGTCCGCCCGATTTGAAACGATTTCGTAGCCTGTATACGCTTGTAACACAAGAAATATTACTCTCGCTAATCCACGGTTCTCTACCAATAAAGCATTTTCTCCTGTTTGGTGACTTTTCTCAACACAAGAATGCTTAAGGGTATTGTTATTTAAGTTACGGTATCTATCTGTGAGATGGAGGCACTTCGCTATACGCTATCCCGATATCGCTAGAACCTCTTTTACTAGTCGAAATGATGCACCACGTGTAAGTGAGCCTCTTGCACCTCTGAATAAATATAAATTAAGTAATTTATTTAAAAATAAATCTGAGTATTGAGTGATATACGCCCCATTTCTATGATCATTTATTATTGGAAATAATTGGAATATTCCCAATGTGGTGATTTGGTAAAAAGTCAAGTAACATGGAGTTTTTGCTACGACGTGTACCTGCATAATTTTAGTTGTTAAATCGTATAATTGTAACACAGTTACTCCTGTTTTCTTATTGTATTATTAAGTCAGTAAGTATATACTGAAATTTGAAACCACAATCCTGAAAAATACAACTCAATCAATACCACAAAATACCTATTATATTTATAATTATAACTAGCTTTCGCCCGCGGCTTCGCTCGCGTGAAATTTGGGGTAATACATGTTTACTCATTTATCTATAGAAGTACTCGTGTAAAGTTTAGGATAAAATAGTCCAACTAATCTCGTTGCCCCATACAAAATTTTGACCACCGTTTCACCCTCTTAGAGGTAAAATTTAAAAAATCCTTTAAAGTAATTTCGTGTCCATTGTGTTATATTTTCATATCGACGCCATTTTCGTAATTATCGTCCCAGAAAACCATAGAATCAACACCTATATATTTTTTGTGTCATTTGTGGTCACCCGTCCTAGTTGGAACCACGACAGGAGTTGCTTAACTTGCGTTAGCGCTACGACCTCTAAGCATCTCTCTCATTGTATTATTTACTTTAACGTTGATAACATAATACCTTCATAAAGTTTCAGTCAATTAAACTGAAAAGTTTCAGTCAATTCAACTGAATGGTTATTTTGTACCATTTTATATGTGATTCTTTAGATTGATATAACTTTTTTATTTATGAACCGATTGAAATGAAACAAACACTAAATGTTAAGTTGAGCAAACCTTAACGCATTAGTGAAAACCGTATTCAAATAGGTTAAGCCGTTTCTGAGATTAGCGTGCACAAACGTACGGACAAACAGACAAACAGACAAACAGACAAACAGACAAAAATTCTAAAAATCATTGTTTTGGGTTCTATTGCGTTCATAAAGCCCCCCTATATTAGTTTTTCTTATATATCTTCAATGTACAGACAGCGGCCAGTTACGATTTTATTATATGTATTGATATTGATGATATTGTTTTTTTATATGTACCTATTGTGCACAAACTAAACAAAACTTATATATCGATACTAGATAATTGATAAATATACTAAAATACACTTTTTTCTACTAAATACATACATAGAAAACACCAAAACGAAGACAAGCAGACAAGTTTCTGCACACAAATGTTTATTTTGTGCGAGAATCGAACCCGCGACCTTGGAGTCAAAGTGGCCATTGTTAACCATTCGACTAGCGAGTCTGATTGGTGTTTGTCGCAGTGGTTGTATCAAACAATTTCTTTCAGTGAAAATAATACCTATCTACCCGACTCGTTCTTTTTAAATATCTCTGCAGCAATCTATTTCAGATTGAAGTGGAATGCACTTTGTGTGAATTCGACGTCACGGTTCTCAAGTTGTTTCTGGGTATTAAGTGTATATTTTAATCAACTAACGCTCATTCCACTGCCAGGTCCATTTTTAGGTGTTCCTACCTAATGGTTACATAATGATCAACCGCTAACAATTTTTTAATACAATAAAAAGTTGAATTGATAAAATAAAATAAAAAGTTGATTTAAAAAAAAAATTGAAACCGACTTCAGTTGGCGAGCGCAGCTTATTGGTGGAATACCCTGGCAGACGCTGCTGCCCGTCTTCCGGGAGAAAAGTTATCGCGTGACACAATATTCCTTAGTCGCCTTGTACGACATCCAGCGCAGAGCAATGGAGTGGCAAAATTTTATTGTGCCTTATGGTAGCACCATAGGGCAAATTTAATGGTTTCCTCGATTTTTCTGGGATCCCATCATCAGACCCTGACTTGGTGAATATTTTTTTTTTATTTGAAAGGGTAATTGCGAGGTGGTTCCCGCAATTACCCTTTCAAATAAAAAAAAAATGAATTTGACCATACGTGCTTATAAAACTAAAGGGTTTCCCTTGATATCCCTGGCATCCCATCATCAGATCCTAACTTGGTGAATATGGGACCACCTTGCAATCATACCCTTTCAAATAAAAAAAGAATTATGAAAATCGGTTCACAATTCGCAAAGATATCGAATAACATACATACAATGGTTGTACGGGCCACCGCTCGTCCATTTGCTATCGTCAGCAATTTACGCGATGCTATGCAAAAACGGGCCTTCACGTTAGACGCCGGCGCGAACTCACTGTATCATTCTATCATCTTTAGCATTATCTATCAATTAGCAAATAAAATCCTTTTCGTATTATCAAATAGTATAAATCTATCAACCCCTACAATGGTACTTATGTAGGTATGTTTACATGCGTCTATCAATCTCTTAACATTATATATTTGATTAGCAGTGGGTAGATACAGGCTGATGATTAAATGTTCTCCTATTCGTCGTCAACCCTGATTCATTCAACTGTCGGGATACGGGCCTCCCCACAAACAAAGGGGTTTAGAGCATACTCCACCACGCTGTTCAACTACGGGTTGACGGAGGCCAGTGTTTTCAAGCCGCCTACAGGCCACTGACTTGGCTTTACGACTGTCACCCAATGACACCTAATGACAACTGTTCCGCTTGCGTGCTCGGTTGGTTTACCGAGCGCAAGAGCGGAGCAGTTAAAGGTCCTCTCGTCTGGTTGGTTTACTGGATGAGATACTCGCATCCCCGTGATGTAACCAAATGGCTGGCATATGGGGCGCATTAGCTGTTAGGTATAGGGAAGAGGTTCTCACTCTTTCTTTTTTGAAGTCGGTTAAAAAGTAAATTGTTTCAAAAACTGGGTACAGCTTCATCAATATTAAGGATAATCGACAATGTACAGTATTGTTAATCGACTCCAAAATAGGAGGAGTTTTTTCAGTTAGGCTGTATGTTTTTTTTTGTAATGTTTCTGATTTCATTTTTATAAACCGATTTGAAACAAACTTTTTTATGTGAAAGAGTATAACTTCCAGATTGGTCCCATTTTTTTCATATCATAAAATTCAGTACTGCTATTAAGGTTCATGAAGTTTTTTTTAACTTTTTATATTAGTGATGTTTGCGATTGTAGAGTAACTTTTAGAGTCGGGTTTTTTTTGTTTAATATTATTTTAGTTGTTTATGCAACGAATAAAATAAATAAATGAATTTATTTATTGTTAATGTTTAATTTACTCATTTAGTGTTGATGAGAGTGTACAGTCGACGTCAACTCTAATTCGTCCCACTGCTGGGATATGATTCTCCCCTCAATCGGTTAGTCAAAGGGGTTAGAGCATACTCTGTTCAATTGCGACTTGGCTTAATGACTGTCATATAGTGACAACAGTCGGGACCGCCGGCTTATCTTGCCCTCCGAGCTCGAGATAAATAAATCCATCCATGGACAGGCTACAGTCGGCGTTGCTTAACTTGCGTGTTCGATTAGAGTGACACGCGCCGCGACGCTTTTGAGCTCCTCAGTGTAATCAAGTAATGAAATCTTAAAATGTCAATTTTGATTTTAAAAATTTATAATGCAGGTAGACGCGATTTTTTATTTTAATAATAATGAACGAAACATCTGAGAAATACTGTTTAAGTTGCTTTTCGTTTTGAATTTAAAACTCAAAATTATACAAAACACGCTTACACCCTTTTCATCGTCAACCGACTGCCGACGAAGGTCTTAAAAGCCCTATGACGTGAGACTACTGATGCAATTGAGTCATATTTAAAATTAACTTTTGAAATCACCCTCAGTTACGCACATAATATATATTGTTTATTTAATTTTGTTGTGCTATATGAATTATTTTGTGAGATATATTAAAATCAGGTGGGCACAGCAGCGCTCGACTCAGTGCGTTTAAATCAACCGTGCTAACCGGACGAACTTCGCGCGCTCGATAAAGTCGCGCTCGCGATTCTTAATTCGAAATTGACAAACTTTTATTTTTTAAACAAAATAGAAGTTCGGATATCGACTGCCAGTGTTGTGAATTATGGCTAGATGATTTTTAATTTGTGGCCAGTGTTGACTGATTTGCGTTTGTAAAGACTTAATTAGCATTTTCGATTTTGGTCTCTTTGGCTGTGTTTTAGTTTTAAGTGAAGCAAGCAAGCATGCCTAACATGTAAGTAAAACATATTTATCATAACAAAACGTTTTTCGTATTGAAATTTCGTGTGTACTGTTTAGTTTAGAAAGTTAAGAAGTTTGAGGTTCCTTATGCAAATCACTTTGTGGTCTATTTTATTACAATTACCCCCGTAGTACATATAATATTACCATTTATTGTTGATTCTCTGTGGGCAAAGTTTTTTTTTACATTTATGGTCTTGTACGGCTTGTGCTAATTGGCCAAAGTTTTAGTGGCACTTTATTTTTAATTCTCTTTTTTAACATTGAATTCTATGTAATAAATTAATTTGACATATTTAATGCGTATGTGAAACTATTGGCTCAAAGCAAATAGGCAAATTGTAAAAATATGTGTGGTCGAATTTCAATGTCAATTTTAGATTATTTTTTGTGGAATGTCGTGGGAAAATTCTTTAGACACTGATTTTAGCTAATATTTGATAAGTTATCTTATCATTCGAAGGTTCATTTTTTTCTTTGTTCACAACTTTATCGTTCTATTTATTTCTAGCGATAAATATTATTTTTATCTTTTTGAGTACTTTGGGTACACTCACTCACTCATCGTCGTGTGTCGCCACCCCCACTACTAACGTAGCAACTCCTTCCTAGTGACATCACTCACTAGCAACACAAGAACCCTTAAAGAAATTATTATTTAGTTGCGGTATGAGGTGGAGGTTTTACCCTAGTCGGGCAGCTTGTAAAAATGCTGTTAGTCTGTCAGCAGGGTGCACCACGAGCAGGTGAGGTTTTGGGGTGCAGTGGTTCATCGACATTTTTGAAGCAAAGTTAACCTCATCTGGCGAAAAGAGAGGTAGGGCGTAGCGTATTTTTAAGCTCCCCGACTGGGGAAGTACCTCACCCTCACATATCTGTGAGGTACCGCAGCCGAATAACAATTTCCTTGAAGAAAGAAAGGAGTTAACCGCTTCACATCAGGCGGGCCGTATGTTTTCCGTATGTTTTGTTGGCCGTATGTTGTCGTGGATACGCAACCTTTTTTATGCTTGGCTGCCACCCGATGTAGCATAAAAAAAATTACGAAAAAAAAATGATGATGAAATTATCAGGGCATGAGAAATCCACAAAACGAGATGGAAATGGGAAGGTTGAGCACCAGCGAAGCGTGGGCGAGAACACCTAGACCAAGACAAACGTATATGTTCATGCACACAAATATTTATCTTGTGCGTGGATACGCAACCTTTTTTGTGCCAAAGAAGCTATTTCTAACCATTCGACCACCGATCTCGTCAAATGACTGTTAATGTGCACGGAAAGTAATCATTCATTCATTCATCCCGTCCCATCGAGTAACAGTGTAACGTTGGGAATTCTTTTCCTAACCAGTCACAGTGTTACAGTTGAGGGTGTGACTCTTTGGGAACAAACGAAATAAAGCAGCCATCCTCTAAGTACGTGTCGTGGAACCCTAGGGTTCCGCGATACCCCTGTAGGGGTTCCGCAAGAAATTAGAGAAAAAAAATCTAAACATCTCTTTCTGGTCGAACGTTTTATTGTAGGGTTCCGTCAAGTATTTCGCTTTCCAAAAGGATTCCGGCACTAAAAAAGTCTGATGACCGCTGAAATAAAGTATTCATTTGGGGTGTAAGTGGTTCATCAACATCTTTGAACCAAAGCCAACTTCACCTGCACGCGGTGCACCCTGCTGACTGACAAACGAAGCTCTGGCGAAAAGAGAGGTAAGGAGCGTAATTGTAAGCTACCCGACTGGGGAATGTACCTCCACCTCACAGAATACCGCAGCCAAATAACGGGTCCCTTGAGGACTGTTGTGTTCCTGCGAGTGAGTGAGGTCACCAGAAAGGAAGGAGATGCTGCGATGGCAGCGGGGGTGGCGGCGCGCGAGCGATATTTTATGTTGCGAGCGTTACGTAATATGGCTACGGTAACCGCTTCACATCAGGCGGGCCGTATGATTGTCTGCCACCCGACGTAGTATAAAAAAAAAAAAAATCATTCGTTCATTGAAAAATATAGGTTTTTTATGGGAACAATATTTTCTGTCACCTAAGTTTAGATGTGTCACTAATCTGCAGTACCCTAATAATAATATCTATCCCCAAGAAATATATTAGTCATCATTTTAATCATTAGTATCATTTAATTCGTTTGATCATCAAAATAATAGATCTGTCACCAAATAAATAGATGAGCTCCTTAATTTAATGAAAAAATGGCTAATAGGGGCGAAGTCAAATTGGCGTCATATTCACTGACGAGTCTTACCAATACTTGGTCAATGTAATAAATCATGTTTTGGTTATATTTGAGTTCATTTTAGGGTTTTCTTGTGTCCTGTTATGGGAAATAGGAGCTCCGCGAAGCGGAGCGAATAGAAATATTTAAAACCCATCATTTACCATAACAATGCCTTACAAAACTACGAGAATTACTCACTCATATGTTTTGTTTAAGTGAGTGCTAATTTGTATTCCCTATTATTACGGCATACCCTTGACATAATGTGTGTCTGACTTATTAACAGTTCTTTTGGTTTCATGGGGGCGTTTTGTTTAGTGTTGCCACCCGTACTTTATAATAAAGTATTGTACGTCATTTCAAGTAATTGTACTCTATACTTTATGTGAATATTAAAGTACACGAAAATACTTTATTTCGCATGATTTGATTTCATTTAGATTTTGTAAAGTTTAAAATAATTACTTATTTAATTTAATTTAAATATAGACTGTAAAGATATTGTGAAATTGTTTAGTAGAAATACAAATTTGATACAAACTGCAAAAAGCAATAAAATTATGGTTTTAAATATAATATATAATGATAAATAAATTGTACTTTATTTTGATACCATGTATTTTTTAATCTTACCTATAATAAGCAATGTACTTAATTACACAGAGAAAATGTGGCAACCCTAGTTTTGTTGTATGTAACAATTACATGCGCATCGTAATGGCGCCAAACCACAGATTAGATAATACCAAACTGGGATTTCCTTTTGTAGCAACCCTAGTACGGCCCCTAGTAGACTATCATAAATTATTTTATTAATTTTTTTTTTATACTACGTCGGGTGACAGACAAGCATAAGGCCCGCCTGAGGTGAAGCGGTTACACAACCATATTAACGTTCGCAACATAAAATACCGCTCGCGCCGCCGCCACCTCCGCTGCCAACGCAGCATCCCCTTCCTTTCTGGCGACCTCACTCACTCGCAGGAACACAACAACCCTCAAGGGAATTGTTATTTGGCTGCGGTATGCTGTGAGGTGGAGGTACATTCCCCAGACGGGCAGCTTACAATTACGTTCCCTACCTATCATTTTGCCAGAGCTTCGTTTGTCAGTCAGCAGGGTACTCCGTGTGTAGGTGAAGTTGGATTTGGTTCAAAGATGTTGATGATCCACTTACACCCCAAACCTTACCTTACCTTTCTTACCCTCCTTTTGTAGTAACCAACAATAGTACGGCTCCTAGTAGACTATCATAAATTATTTTATTAAACTTAGCTTTATTAATATAAAATCGATCGGGAGCCACGGGGCAGAAATCGAGGTTGAGTGGAGCGAGTAGATTCGCTGAGTGTATGTTTTCCATTGATTTCAATGGAAAATGTATTTGATGATCATTCCTCAAGGATATGACCGATCTCATGTTTTTTTCGACACAAACCTCAATCATGTCGAGGTATTTAATTGTGAGAAGTTTCATCAAAATCGGTATAATGGTTTTTTTTATACCACTAAAGTCGAAACAAGCATACGGCCCGCCTGATGGAAAGCATTTACCGTAGCCTACAATTATATGCACGCCTGTGATGCCCCTGGTGTTACAGGTGTTCATAACGCCTGTAACACCAGGGGCATCACACGCGCGTTGCCGACCCTGTAAAAACCTCTTCACACCTTTTATGAAGAACCCCATGCTGTAGTCTCCTGAGAAAACCTCGACAATTCACTCCACAGCTTGACAGTACGTGGGAGAAAACTTCTCTGGAACCGCACAGTACGCGACTACTTAGGCTCCAATGTGCAAGGACAAATTCCCTGATGATGATGATTGAAAATTTGGTGCCTATTCATTTCCAAAAATGACTTTTCCGCATATAAAAGCGGTCCGCTTGCTCCACTTAATTACCAATATACTTTTTGCAGTAAATACTGAGGAAGAGGTGTGGCCGTGTAGTTTCCGGCAACTCCGTTTCTTCCCGTGAATGTCGTACAAGGCGACTAAGGGAAATACATTATCAAATATCGATCAGGCTTCCCCAACCCGTTTGGCCAGCGTGGGGAGTGTAGGCCAAATCCTCCTTCCGTCTAGGACGGACGAGAGAGGGTCGTGCTCCTGTAGTGGAGACTAAAATGGACCTGATGATGATGAATGAGGAAGATATTGAGTACTTTCGATTCGGATGAGACATGAAACTCCTCAATGATAAACTGTCATCAACCCATGTTCATTCCACTGCTGAGTTACGGATCCTTCAAATAATTTGGGGTGTAAGAGGTTTATCATCATCTTTGAACCAAAGCCAATTTCACCTGTACGCGGTACACCCTGCTGACTGACAAACAAAATTCTGGCGAAAAGAGAGGTATATAGAGAGCATAATTGTATAAGCTATCCGACAGGGGAATACTTCCATCTCACAGAACACCGCAGCCAAATAACGATTCCCTTGCTTGTTTTTGTGTTCCTGCGAGTGCGTGATGTCACCAGAAAGGAAGGAGAGCTGCGTTGCGTGCGATATTTTATGTTGCGAGCGTTAATATGGCTTCGGTAACCGCTTCACATCAGGCGGGCAGTATGCTTTTCTGCCACCCAAAGTAGTACAAACGAATCTTCAACTTTAACTTAAACGTAATAAATGACGTCTCTCCACAATTGCCGTAAATTACCGATTGTATCGCCGATTGACGGCTAGCCTTAATTGGATCGACAGACGACTTCAATTTGTCTTTGATTTTATACCTCACTTTATCGATTGTAACGAGTACCGGAACTGTATCGTTGATCGACATTTAGCCTTGTTTGAATCGGCAGATAAATTCGAATTGTCTCCGATTTTATTTATTATCGTTATTGTGTTGTTTTTGAGATCGTTTGGCTTTATTGCCCATTGCTTACGTATTAAAAAAAGCCGGCCAAGTGCGAGTCGGACTCGCGCACAAAGGGTTCCGTACGTATCTACGAGTATAAAAACGGCACAAAAATCACGTTTTTGTTGTATGGGAGCCCCCCTTAAATATTTGTTTTATTTTTATTCAATTATTTATTTTTTATATTTAAGTGGATATAAAACTAAATATTATGTGAGTATTTCAAGCGTCTACCTATTGCCGTTATCAATTGCGAGCAAAAAATCACGTTTGTTGTATGGGAGCGCCCTAAAATATTTATTTTATTCTATTTTTTAGCATTTGTTGTTAGAGCGTCAACAAAAATACATCATCTGTGAAAGTTTCAACTTAATAAGTCTAACTATCACGGTTCATGAGATATAGCCTGGTGACAGACAGCCGGACGGACGGACAGCGGAGCCTTAGTAATATCCTTTTTACCCTTTCGGTACGGAACCCTAAAAATGAATCGCTGAATGTGTTGCTAAGCGCCAATCTCGAGAACAGCTGAACCGATTTCGCAAATTCTTTTTTTAGAATATTCTTTAAAGTAGTGGGAGAACAGTGCGAGTATGGTTCTTACGCAGAGGAAAATTAAACAAATTGCCTGAAAAAGTCTAAAAACAACAAAATCTTTTCTCTCCACAAGATCCTAGATCTTTGAGAGAAAAGATTTAAAAACCGGTGCGAAGCCGGGGCGGGCAGCTAGTTAAATCATAGAAAACAATTGTAATGCCAAATAAAATTATCTTATCTGTTATTATATTTTACATTACGCACAGAAAGCCTAATGCTTGTTCCGTCTTATTATTATGTATCTCTTTTTAATCACGGGTCAAGCCCGGTCATTTGATAGGCATGCGCGGGGATATGGATCCAACGCGTAGAGGCCCCTTTGAGAAGTTTGATGTAATGTTGTACGCCCGCCGTGACCCGCTCCAAGATATGACAATGGAACGATATACCCATGAGCAGGTCTCGGCAGGCGTTGAGACTATTGCGAAGTGTGATGGAAAATAAATGGGCTATGGAGATGAGGTCTGGTGAACTTAATATCGGGCTATTACAGAAGAGCGACGGACGCCTGCCATAACTTATATTATTATTTAATTTGAATTATTTTGAGGTCACAACGTCATTTATATGAATACCTAACTTCATTAATGCGATCTGCGCATGCGTATCCTTATTAAAATTAATTCGCATTCAAAACTAGATTGCTAATTTGGACCATAAGTGTAAATGGAATCGGGCAAACCAGACGGGCAGGTCACTAGTGTCAAGATAAATTGGATTTTTAAAAGCCACTTTTAATTAAAATTTACACAATATTAAAAGTTTCAACGCATTATATTTTATAATTTGTGTATAATGAAACGTTATAAATTGCATCAGATAATTTTAACAAAAAAAAAACCGACTCTAAACATTACTCTACTTTTATGGATGTAGATACAGGCTGATGATGATGATGGACCTATCTGGAAGTATACTCTTTCAAATAAGAAAAGTTTTTTCAAATCGGTTTATAAATGACGGAGTAATGAAATAACAAACCTAACAGTACGTAGATACAGGCTTACGATGATGATGATGATGATGATGATGAAAAAAATATAGGATGAATCTGGAAGCATACTCTTTCAAATAAAAAAAGTTTTTTTCAAATCGGTTTATAAATCACGGAATAGGTAACAACAAACAAACAGGTTTAACAAACATTAAAAAAAAATACAGCCGAATTGAGAACCTCCTCCTTTTTGGAGTCGGTTAAAAACGGTTCCTGCTGTTGTATGGGTAGCTAGCGATAAATAGTTACATAGACTGTAGCCATCCTTATCAAATCAGCTATTTAATAAACATTCTCGAGGTTTGTGCCGAAAAAAAATTGAGATCGATCATGTCCTTGAGGAATGATCATCAAATACATTTTCCATTGAAATCAATGGAAAACATACACTCAGCGAATTTACTCGCTCCACTCAACATCGATTTCGGCAACAATCATCAGTATCCACTTTAAAAAAAAGTGTATTTAAGTAATATATCAGTTATGTAGTACCAATAGTACAAGCTTTGCTTAGTTTGTGCCTAGATGGCAGTGTGTAACTCCTAATTTATTGTTACAAATGACATAATAATATTGCATATTTGTATTATGGATTATGATCATATTGCTGTTATTTTGATATTGGATATTGACATATGTTATGATATAGTATTTTAATAATTTAATTTTTTTTTTTGCTACACTATCGCATTAGGTATCATATGCCTGTAATGATAAATGTATGTTGATAAATAAATAAATTCATCCAAGAATGTTTATTTATTTATTTTATTACCAGTTGGTCTGGCCAATACTGATGCTGTGGCGCCGTTGCGTGTGCTATTGTAAAAAAAAAAAACGTTATGTCTACAATGCAGGAAATCGTCCATGAGTGGGTGATTATTTGCTAATAGAATCAATTCTCAGAAATATGATAACTCGTTCTTATCGACCGATAGGCAGATATTACGTGTAAACTAACTAGCTACCTGTAAAATATAAGAACGGGAACTAACGCGATCGACCGGCCGTGGTCCACTGGCTGCAGTTTGTGACCACGGCCGGTTCAAACTGGGGCCCTACCGGCTAAGCTGAAGCCGATTCCCATCGAATATTTTGCTTGCAGAAATCAAACTTCTATAGTGCTACAAACTTATCTGACCCGGTGGAAAAATTTAGAACTAAAGCGGCCATCTTGGAATGTAGTATTGCCAGGTACAATTAATTTACTTACCGCGTATGCACATTCCATTGAGGTGTATTTTTTTAAATACATAATATTATCTTTTTCTACACATATTTCATTTCTTACAATAAAAAAATCGTCAACGAGTTGTTTTTGTGCAATATTATAACTCTCTAATATTATATAATAGCTATGATCGCGACTTAACGTGGTCCATTTTTAAAACTAATCAACAAAAAATAGAAGGCAATTGATATTTAATTGAAACACCACACAACACAATTAATAAGTATATCAATGCTATTATTTTAACACTGTATAAAAATCAAAGAAATATATTATATTTCTTTGATTTTTATGTTTCCTCTAAAACGGGCGGCATTTCGTTTAATGGCTACACTTAAGTCGATCGCACCGCCCCCGCCACCGGGCCAGATAAGTTTGTGGCACTATACTTTGATTTACAGTCCTTGTGTTTAGGCTTAACTGGGACAATCCCTGGAGCTTCAGCTTCGGCGGTAGGGAACCCTGGTCAATATGTAGAACCGAATTATTAATTACTGTTGATGTCCGAGGTATAAATGAGTTACGTACAGACGTAACTTATTTATACCTCGGACATTGTCTACCCAAATAGTTCGATATTATATAGATCACGTTTAATATATTTTTTTTCAAAAACCGCCGACCTCTGATTATAAAATATTTAACATCTCATTATGCAAATTATTAAATAAATTTAGCACCGATAACGACGCTAAATAACTTGATTTTTGATTTCATTTCGATATTTTTATTGAAGTTTTTAATGAAATTTTGAAACTAGACCGCTTCTTAAAATTAATATTGAATTTCTTAATATTATCGTCGTCGACAACCCTTATTCATTCCACTACTGGGATACGTGTTTCCCCCTCAATCGAAGGGGCTTAGAGCATACCCCACCACGCTGATCAACTGCGGGTGGGCGGAAGCCAATGTACTTAAGCCTCATAAAGAGCACGGACTTCGCTTAATGACTGTCGTCCAATGACAACAACCGGGACCGATGGTTAAACGTGCCCTCTGAAGCACGGAGGAACTCGAGATAAATAAACCCATCCATGTACAGGCTACGGTCGTCGTACATCCTTATTAATATTATATTAGTCGACAATTACTTCGGCGTCCTAGAGCGTGTCAGTCTAATCGAACACACAAGTTAAGCGACGTTGACCGTAGCCTCTCCAAGGATGGGTTTATCTCGAGCACCTCCGTGCTTCAGAGGGCACGTTACGCCGTCGGTCCCGGTTGTTGTGATTAGGTGACAGTCGTTAAGCCAAGTCAATGACCTTTAGGCCTCACCTCCACCAACCTGCAGTTGAGCAACGTGGTGGAGTATGCTCTAAAACCCCTTCGATTGAGAGGAGACCCGCATCCTAGCAGTGAGATGAATAAGGGTTAACGAAGAAAAAGAATAAGTAACATGACATTCATTGACTGTTAGGCGGTACGAAGTTCGCCAGGTCAGCTAGTAGGGATGTTTGGAGCTCCGTAACCGAAACCGAAACTATCGGATATCCGAAATAAAAATCTATCCGTAACAGTAACCAAAACCGATGTAATATTATTTACATATCCGTAACCGTATCCGGATCCGAAATTTCATATCCATAACATCCCTGTCAGCTAGTTCATTATAAATGCTTATCTGCCAGAGATCATCGTAAGTGGTTCATCAACATCTAGCAACTACGAATCAAAGCCAAAATCACCTGCACGGACTGACAAACGAAGCTCTGTCGAAAAGAGAGGTATTGAGCGTAATTGTAAGCTACCCGACTGGGGAATGTACCTCCACCTCACAGAATACCGCAGCCAAATAACAATCCCCTTGATGGTTGAGTGAGGTCACCAGAAAGGAAGGAGATGCTGCGTTGACTGCAGGAGTGACGGCGCGCGAGCGATATTTTATGTTGCGTTAATATGACTACCGTAACCGCTTCAGATCAGTCGGGTCGTATGCTTGTCTGCCACCCGACGTAGTATAAAAAAAAAGTCCCAGCAAAAAGTGCTACTATAAACAGCCAGTTTAGGTATTTTTCCTTCATTTCATAGGATTAAGACAATATTTTTGAACATTATCTGAATTTCCCATTCTCAGTTTGATGATTGTTGGGTGGCAGACAAGCATACAGCCCGCCTGGTGTGAAGCGGTTACTGTAGACATTTGCCGACGATAGCAATTTCCTTGACTGTTGATGTCTACTTACGAGTGAGTGAGATCACCAGAAAGGCAGCGATATTCTAAGTTGCGAGTGTTAATATGGCTACGGTAATCGCTTCACATCTGGCAGGCCGTATTCTTGTCTGCCACCCGATGTAGTACCGACTGGGGAAGTACCTCCATCTACTTTTTATTCCAAGATACTTTTGCCGCTTTAAGGGCCTTTAGTTAAACTAATGGTCTTTGAGCCAAACATATCTGCACGTGATCGCTTCATGGCTATAAACATGGTCTTAAATTAATAAAGAGGTAGCATCTTAAATAAAATTTAATCGGTCAAGTGGACGTTATTTTCATTCTTCCAATCACCTTGACTCGCTTATTTACGATTAATCGATTTTATTATTGAATCGATTGAACGATTCGCTATAAATCGATATCAATTTGACTGAATTATTAGCTTCTGGATCGATGTTTTGTATTTAGGTCGGTGGTTTTTCTTGTAGAATTTAAAATTGTTATTAAATGTTGTTATTTAGGTTTTCCTACCCAAAAGTTGCCAACGGGATTCTTTTACTGACACTCCGCTCGGTCCGGAGCCATCTCTTTAGGCTTTTAATGCCTTATTTGCCATATTGCTGTCTCTCACATTGCTAAGAGGGGAAGTCAAAAAGGTTCCTACTCCTACTAATTTCTTGTAATTAAATTCGTTGTGAGTTCCAAGGCAGCCGTAGTTTTACCCCTGGGACTTCATTGTTCATTGCCTTTTTTGGCGGTCGCCGCTGTTAATCCTGGCTACACAGGAGATACAGTGGTGGGTATGTGTGGTGGGCCCCTTTTTTTTACCACTCCGCTGTCTGTCCGTCTGTCTGTCACAGCGATCTATCATTTGAACCACCATAATAATTAATTAATGAATAAATAAATACCTATTCCTCGACAAATTACACACGTCCATCTAGCCCAAACTGTCTAATCTATCTAATTCCAAACTAAGCAAAGCTTGTATTATGGGTACCAGATAACTGAAATGATACTTAAATACATCTTTTTTTGTAAATACCTACATAATAATACATAGAAAACACCCAGATGACAAACAGACATGATCATGCACACAAATATTTGTTTTGTGCGGGGATTGAACCCGCGACCTCGTAGTCAAAGTGGTCATTGCTAACCATTTGACCACCGAACTCATCATGAATGAATGATAGAATGAATGAAACATTTAATTGTATTTCCAGCACACACATAATCAGTTCTTTCCAGTCTTAAGACGTACTCTTTAACCACTTCAATTGCTGCATTTTCAATAACCACCTGGCTGGGGATAACGGGTCAAGTTTTTAAATAATTTTGCCAACCAACCAACCAGCATATACTTGAAAAATATAAGTTATGTCATTAGGCCATTAGCCCTCCCAATGCAATTATTATCCCCCAAATTATCCCCAATCATTATCCTCCAAATTACATCGTTGTCGTATTAATTACTACCAGAATAAAAAGAATTCGCTATAATCACAGCATCACGATGGCACAATTAATATAACCAACAGTAGGTAAACTGTAAACATTGAAGAGGCGCTTTCTTCTGGATTTAATGGCAGTTCACGAACAACAGTTTAAATCCAGACCGGATGAATCAAAACAAATCTAGCTGAATCCAGTTGGATTTGCTCTCCATCCAGCAGAAATCCAGATTGCCGCTGGATTGCATAAATAAGTAGAATTACCGCCAATATTCGTAAATTATTTGACATAGACTAATCCACACGATTTATAAATCGAAGTTAATTCATTTATCCTTGAGTGAAACTAACCTACTGGAATAAATCCTAAACTTAGGGTTGAAAATTTGGAAATTTTCACAATTCTTTCCGAAAAAATTAGTCGAAAACTTCTTTTCTTGCCGAAACTTTCCGTAATTTTCATCGCTAACTAATCCTTAACTAGTTTTTTAAAGATAAATGCAAGACCTTATAAAGGTGAACGTAAACTTATCTGCCCCCTAGCCAAGTGCAATTCGTAGCGTAACGAACGTTAGATAGATCACGTGACATTTGTCAAAATCGAACATTTTAGTATGAGAATTGAACTAGTAATTGAATTGGCTGAACCGCCGAACGAAGCGTACGAAACGAATTTTAAAATTCTTTATATGAAATCTTATGACACCTCGCACACCATTCGGCGCCGAATTATATTTTTAACCCCCACGCAAAAACGACAGGATGTTATATACATATATTAGACGTATCAGTGTGTGTGTGTGTGTGTGTGTGTCTGTTTGTAGTTTGTTCCTTCACAACAACTTCGTAGCTCCCGAACATATGAACTGGTTTTTTGGTTTTGTATTTTATTTGAAAGGTAAATTAGTCGGGAGTGTTCTTAGTTATATTTGACGAAAATTCGTTTCGTTCAGTGCGTTCGGCCCGGATAAGTGTGCGTTCAACTGTGTATGTTTACATGAATGTATGTTGCGTGAATTACGTTCTATACGAAGTTAAGTTACTGGTCGGAATAATTTATGTCTACCCGTCATCGGATAAAAACTATAACACTTATTTAAACGTCATTCACCTGTCTAACATTTCTAGCGCCGGCGCCATGCGCCAATTCCAATCTCAATAAAAAACTAATCTCAAGGAATTCAGTCCAGTTTATGCAAATTTTACCGTTATTCGTTAAAAGTAATATTTATACTATACCTACTACGTTGAAAATATAAATAACTTAGATTTATTGAGTTGACGTTTTATACGCGTCACGTCAAGTGATCGACGGAGATTATCTTGACGGTTTTATGTCTGACAACAAAGTTTGGGAAAGAACGGCAGTTTACTATAAAGAATGCTATTTCTTTTTTTTTATACTACGTCGGCCGGCAGACAAGCATACGGCCCGCCTGATTTGAAGCGGTTACCGTAGCCATATTAACGCTCGCAACATAAAATATCGCTCGCGCGCCGTCATCCCATCTGCCAACGCAGCATCTCCTTCCTTTCTTTCTGGTGACCTCACTCACTCGCAGGAACACAAAAACCCTCAAGGGAATTGTAATTTGGCTGCGGTATTCTGTGAGGTGGAGGTACATTCCCCAGTCGGGTAGCTTACAATTACGCTCCCTACCTCTCTATTATTATATTATTCGACGAGAGAGGTGCTCCTCTCGTGCGTTTTTTCTGGGATCCCATAATCAGACCCTGACTTGGTAAATACGGGACAACCTCGCTATCATACCCTTTCAAATAAAAAAAGTATTTTGAAAATCGGTTCACAATTCGCGAAGATATCGAAGAACCATGCCTACAAAAAGAAAAATCAGTCGAATTGAGAACCTCCTCCTTTTGTGAAGTCGGTTAAAAATATATATTTAAGTATTGTTATCAGTTATCTAGTACCCATAATACAAGTTTTGCTTAGTTTGGAACTAGATGGCGCTGTGTAATTAATCCAGAAATATTTATTTATTTACTTATAGACAAATTGATAGCTTCCATCGCATCCATACTAGAAAAACTCTAGAAAATGAGAAAGGTTGACTTTTTTTGAATATTACGGAATATGCGGCAAAAAACCGGTTTAACAAACAGTTCGGTAAAAGATCTAACACTTGGCAACCCTAGTCTTGAGTCTTGACAAGATTACTTTCAAATCCTTTTCGTTAATCTTTCAAAACTGGTTCTGCATGCGATAAAGCGAATTAAGTAAATTGCATTCATTTGCAGTTAAAACCTGATTATTTCTGATTAAAAACTTTCGCTTTTAAGTTATTTTTGGATTAAATAATTTCACAATAACAACAGTAAGTACTTTGGGTGCTTTCAAAAAGGTGTAAAGAGTGTGGTGAACGGTGTTGATGACACACACAATCAGGGACGGGGACCACTGTGTGACCACCACTGTGTCTTCTGTGTAGCCAGGATTAACAGCGGCGACCATCAAAATAGCAATGAACAGTGAAAAGTCCATTGCAGTCCCGGGGATAAAACTACGGCAGACTTGGAACTCACAACGAATTTAATCAGAAAAAAAAACCGGCCAAGTGCGAGTCGGACTAGCGCAGGAAGGTTTCCGTACCATCTACTATATAAAAATAAGTCGGGTTTTCCTTCCTGACGCTATAACTCCAGAACGCACGAACCGATTGCCACGGTTTTGCATTCGTTGGAAAGGTCTCGGGCTCCGTGAGGTTTATAGCAAAGAAAATTCTGGAAAAATTTGAAAAGAAAAGCGGGAAAATCTTTTTTCACATACAGCGCCACATCTTCCCCCTCCCGCGCCTATGCGAGACGGTCGAACTAATCTGTCTGTGCGATTTAATATTGCAAATTAAATAATTATCATAATTTGTGTCGTAAAGTGTGTGGGCATTTCGGTGAATTTTGTTCATCTGATCTGAATTTATAATTTTCGCTGTAAATTTCGATCTTATTAAGGTTTTATTTGTAAATAAGTAGATACAGTGATTATTGTTTTCAAACTAGTAGGTATACAAAAAAAAAAATTGTGCTTCTTAAATACAGCTGCATCAATCGTTGTAAAACAGGTTTGGCCCGTAAAAGGTACGTAATAATTTCATATTTTGTTATTCTATTAGTGTTTTTATTGGTGTTAATAAAAATTAGTACAACAAATACGTTAATCTCTCAGTGTTGTCCCTTTATAAATTTACCCCTGAATCGGGGAAAAATTTATTTTGATAGGTAATTTTATTTTTATTCCTATTAACTGGTTACATAAACAAAATGTCAAGTAATACCGATGATCCTGGTGGCACGACACCAATTTTTGGCCGTAGTAATTTGACGCTGCGTTCACCGCCGGCAACTAATGCTAAGCGAACATTTGGTGATATATCACCAAGCCATTTATCACCCGATGAAAAGCGATTGCAGCGGTCAGCAAGCACAGAGAATATAGACAATTTACACAACTTAAGTCTTAGCACCTCAGCTGAAATTGTTGATCGAAATATTGATTATATAGAATTTGTTCGCGAATCCTCTGAATGTTTGGCAAAAATTAATGAAATAATAATTGGGCAGACCTCGCGAATTGGCGTTGCAAATAAATCAACGATAATGGGCATGACCCAACGAGTTACCTCATTGATATCTATGCTAGCTATAAAGTCAGCCACGGCGGAAAAACATCTCGCTATCTCGGAAAAAAAGCTCGCGATTGTCGAACGAGATTTATTAGCCTTAAAATTAGATTCAAAAAATAATCCCGTTGCGCCTGTAACTAAGGCTAGCGAGTCGTACGCCGATAAATTGAAACTTCGTTTGCCGAAGCAAATTAAGCCGGTTCAAACTCGCGAGCCAGTACCTTGCATCGTAGCCTATCCAACTGAAGAACGATCCGCGGAATTAACAACATCCGAAGCAACCAAAGAGGCACTTATGAAAGCAATTAAGCCATCCGATGATGGATTTCAAATTGTAGGGGTCAAGAAAACTGCGAAATCCGGTGTAGTAGTACGCGTTTCTAATGACGTTCAAATTAAAAAGCTGCAGTCAATTGAAAGCATAAAAGCGGCTGGACTTAAGCTCGAAAAGCCTAAAGGACGCCGCCCGCGTATTATTATAAAAGACATTCCAGATACAATGGACGACACTAAATTTTTAGCCGCGTTATATAATCAAAATATAAAAGACGAATTAAAAATTACATTTTCGGAATATCTAAAAGACATAAAAATCGTACGTCGACGCCCTACAGCCTACGGCAGGAAGTGGATGGGAGTCGAAATCTCCCCGGAAATACGTAAACACCTTATTTTGACAAAAGATAAGATTTTTATAGATTTTGCCACATGTAGATTCGTGGACGATATAGAAGTCGTGCGTTGCTTGAAATGTCAGCAGTATGGGCATGTCAGCAAATACTGCTCGGCAAATAACCCCACCTGTGCCCACTGTGCCGAAGCACACGACTCCCGGGAATGTCTGAAGAAGTCTGAAGCAGACTTTAAACCTACATGCGCAGCATGTAGGCGTCAAAAAAAGACTGCTGACCACAAGATCGGGTCAGAGTCTTGCCCCACATACGCAGCACGGTTAGAGTTTAATATTTTAAACACCACCTATGGATAACGTCGTAATTGCACAACTAAATCTACACAACGATAAAATTGCAACATCTGAGTTGGATAAGCTCGTTGCGGACTATAAGCTCGACCTTGTTTTAGTTCAGGAGCAGTATCAAAGATCTCAATTAAACAGTAAATTTATACAACTTAATAACAAGTCGCGCGCGGGTATATATGCGCCAAGGGGCGGATTTACTATAACATCAATCAATCACCTAATGCCAACTCACTGTGCGGTAGCTGAAGTAACATCTCCATATTTAAGAGTATTTGTAGTCAGTTGTTATTTCCAATTTTCTGACCCTGTGGGTTCGCATTTGTATCATCTACGAAGAGTATTGCATGCTCTTACTGGTCATAAGGTTATTATAGGAGCAGACGTAAATGCATCATCACCATTATGGCACGGCAAGTTGAGAGCGACCGACGCCGACAGACGCTCTGCTGTTGAAGAGTTCATTGCTGAAATGCATCTTCATATTCACAATACCCCTGAAGCACCACCTACTTTTAGTAGCCCAATGGGCGAGTCTTTTATTGACGTCACACTTTCTAGTGCAGACGTCCGAATACAAAACTGGCGCGTTCTTCCTGAAGCTTCTTGTAGTGATCACCGCCTGATTGTGTGTGAGTTCTCCCCAGTTGTTGATAACTTACATCCGCAACAGTTAATAGGTTTTCAATATAAAACTAGGAACGCTGACTGGGCAAGCTTTGCTTCACTTTTCGCTTCCCGCGCCAAAGATTTTACTCGTAGTGAACTTACAGTCACGGAAAGTGTTGAAATTATGTCTGACACATTCGTATATTGCGCTGACGTTGCATTAGGTCGAAAACCTATAGTTAATAACAGACGATGCGACTGGTGGAATGATACCCTTGTTAGGTTGCGTAGGCATTTCCGTGCCGCTAGACGTAAAATCTCAAAGTTAAAGAAACGTAACGTCGAAGGCGAAATTTATCAAACCGCTCTAAGTGACTTGCGTATTGCTAGATCTCACTATCGCGCTGCTGTTGAAAAATCGAAAGGTAATTTACTAAAACGTATTGTAGAAAGATTAAATAGTGAGGGCCCGTGGTCTCCCCTATATCACGAATTTAAATCAAATAGGCGGATTGATCAGGCGTACGTATCCAATATAAAATTGAATAATTCACATACCCTTGGTGTAGAAGAGACTGCTGAGACCATTCTGCACGCGTTAATTCCTGATGATTGCGCCGATAGTGACAGTGACTACCATCGTGAGGTTAGGATCGCGGCGGATTTGTGCCCTTCCACTCCAATATCAACTGTACCGTCGATGGATGAGTTTATGTCTATTGTTAAAGCTTTGCCTACAAATAAAGCCTCCGGTGATGATAAGATTACGAATAGAATGATTAAAGAAGCTTGTAAAGTAGCTGCTGAACCTATCCTAACAATACTTACTCGGTGTATTGTAGAAGGTCATTTCCCTGGTATTTTGCGAAGTGGCGTTATAAAAATAATACCAAAAGGCGGTGATAAACCACCGGACGATCCGAAGTCCTACCGTCCTATTACTCTGCTACCGTCGTTGGGTAAGCTGCTTGAGCGCTTGGTTGTGCCACGGTTGCTGCCCGGTGGCCCGCAATTTCATAAAAATCAGTACGGCTTCACCATTGGCAAGTCCACTGTTGATGCTGCGCTCGCAGTGCGCAAAGTTGTTGAGCTCTCGGAGAGCAAGTATGTTGTAGCTATTTTCTTAGATATCTCAGGTGCCTTTGATAATGCTTGGTGGCCAATGTTGTTGCTGAAACTTAAGGTGAGAGGTTGCCCTAGCAATATCTACTCTCTCATTCGATCGTACTTTTTGAATGGTACAACTAAATTAACACTTGGCCATTATGTTGCTTCAAAGGTGCTCACGCAGGGCTGCCCCCAGGGTTCAGTGTTGGGACCGTATCTCTGGAATATCGGTTTTGATGATTTTTTTAGCCTACCCTTACCGGAAGGGTGCTCGTTAACTGGTTACGCTGACGATGGTCTCTTATTAATCAATGCTAATTCAAGATCTAGCATAGAGAAACTAGCCAACACTAGCCTAGGCTTAATTTCAGATTGGGGTTATCGTAATCGTCTCGATTTTGCGCCACATAAAACATATCAACTCTTGCTTAAGGGAAATTTACAGGTTTCACCGCGATTTCATTTTAATGGAGTATCAATTGCTAATAGAAGTTCGGTTTGTTACTTGGGTTTGCTTTTGGATAGAAATTTTAATTATATCGAGCACATGAAGCAAGTAGGTGAAAAAGCGAAAAAGAATTTCTATGCCTTAACACGAATTTCTACCTCTACGTGGGGATTAACTTTCAAAACGTTAAAAATTATTTATACCGCCACATACTTAGGATGTGTTACGTACGGTTCACCTGCGTGGGCAGATAGGGCTACTATAGGTGCAGCACGTCGTAAATTGCTTCAAAGCCAGCGCCTTGCTCTGATATTTTTATGTAAGTCGTATAGAACTGTAAGCACCGAGGCACTACCCGTGCTAGCAGGTGTGTTACCAGTAGACTTAGAAGTACAACGCCGCGCTTCAATGTACTATACATCTAAAAATATGGTCCCTGATTTCTTGAAAACTCGTGATCGTGAAAAAATAGTTAGACTGTTTAAACCTATTAATGAAGTATTTGAAACATTGCTGTCTGAATGGCAGGAAAGGTGGGAAACTTCTACCAAAGGACGCCACTTGTATCTGTTCTTTCAATCGGTAAGAGATAGATTAAAGAAAAAGTGGTTAGAAGTTGACCACCCCGTTTCGCAATTTTTAACTGGACATGGCAATTTTAAGGCAAAACTCTTTTCGTTTAAATTAGTGCCGTCGCCCTTATGCGAGTGTTCTACTGCTAATTCTGAATTCGATCAAACAGCACACCATGTTCTCTGGGAGTGTGATCTTTGGCGGCGGGAGCGGGATGACATGTTGAATTCATTGCAAGTTGCATCCGGGGTAGTATACTATTCAGATTTGGTAGCAACAAGGGAGAATTACCAAGCGTTCAGACGATTTTGCAATTCATATTATTGGAATCGATGTGTTAGGTAACAACTCAATGTTTTAGGTCCCCAATAGTGTTAGAAACTTAAAATCCGTGGTGCACGGCAGTTGAGCTTCACTTGACTAGCCATCTCTTTAGGCTTTTAATGCCTTATTTGCCATATTGCTGTCTCTCACATTGCTAAGAGGGGAAGTCAAATTCCAAAAGCTTCCTACTCCTACTAATTTCTTCTGATTAAATTCGTTGTGAGTTCCAAGGCAGCCGTAGTTTTACCCCCGGGACTGCAATGGACTTCATTGTTCATTGCCTTTTTTGGCGGTCGCCGCTGTTAATCCTGGCTACACAGGAGACACAGTGGTGGGAATGTGTGGTGGGCCCCCGTCTTTTTAAATACAGCGCCATCTGGTGGCGAAACGGAGTTCGCCGGGTTTGCTAGTTATCTATAAAAACGGCAAAAAAAATCACGTTTGTTGTATGGGAGCCCCCTTAAATATTTGTTTTATTTTTATTCAATTATTTATTTTTAAAGTGAACATAAAACTAAATAATATGTGAGTATTTCAAATGTCTACCTGTTGTCGTTATCAATTGCGAGGAACAACGAGCAAGAAAATCACGTTTTTATTTTGTTCTATTTTTTAGTATTTGTTGTTATAGCGGCGACAGAAATACATCATCTGTGAAAATTTCAACTGTCTAACTATCACGGTTCATGAGATACAGCCTGGTGACAGACGGACGGACGGACGGACAGCGGAGCCTTAGTAATAGGGTTCCTTTTTACCCTTTGGGTACGGAACCCTAAAAAAACAACGGAGTGCCGATAGAAGTGAAAAGATGAACATTAACGTTGTGCATTTTTGAGTATTTTGGAATGGTTAGGAAATAATTTCGTACGAATTGCTTTATTTATCAGTATAACAGTACTATCATTTATGTGGTAAAATACAATATTCATTTATTGCGCTATCGTACGCAAACATAAATTATTCAAAGCAATCTCATTCGTATCGTCTTTCCTTAAAGTTGGATTTTGTAGTCTCGCAGCTTTGTCTTATGAACTGTTATTTCGAAACTATTTCGAATCATTAAAATATTCAAAGAATTCTCAATCGTATTGTCTTTGCTTAAAGTTGGATTTTGTAGTTTCGCAGCCTTGTCTTACTAATTTTCGATCAGGACACGTGATCCTGGCGCGAGTTTAACATTTTATATCCATCCCAAAAAGTGCACAACGCCGCTAAAGAAGTTTCACTTCAAAATTAGTAGGAGTAAGAAGCTTTTGGAATTTGTTTTCTCCTCTTAGCATCATGAGAGACAGCTATAACGAATATATGGCGAATAAGGCATTAAAAGCCTAAAGAGATGGCTAGTCAAGTGAAGCTCAACTGCCGTGCACCACCAATGTCTTAGAATGTCATTGTGCACCACGGAATTTATGTATCTAACCCTATTGGGGACCGAAAACATTGAGTTGTTACCTAACACATCGATTCCAATAATATGAATTGCAAAATCGTCTGAACGCTTGGTAATTCTGGTAAACTTGTTGCTACTAAATCAAAAGAAGTCAATCAGTCCCCTTGCCAGCAACTATAGCGACTCTATTTAGAGTCGCAATTGCAATAAGAGTTGGTGGTAAGGGAGCTGTACTATGAATTGTAGGTATTGTTATCATAATACATAGGTACTGCGTTGTTGTTTGTTTACCCCAATAAATAGAAAAGAGAACTTTTTACAGGGTCGGTAACGTGCAAGTGATACTCTTGATGTTGTTATCGATCATAGGCTGCGGTGATCGCTTTCCATCAGGCGCGTCGTATGCTTGTTTGCTGTTTTACTGCTATAAAAACAATGTGAAAGAGAAATATTATTTCTACTCGTGAATTTGGCCGCTTACGTCGGGTGGCAGACAAGCATACGACCCGGCTGATGCGTAGCAGCTACGTAGCCATATCAACGCTCGCAAGATTTAATATTCGCTTACGCACCGCCACCTGCACTGCAAACGCAGCAACTCCTTCATTTGTTTTTTGCCCCTTGTAACCCCTTGTAACCTCACTCACAGGATCACAATAAGCGTCAAGAGAATTGTTATTTGGTTGCGATATTCTGTGAGGTGGAGGTAATTCTCCAGTCGGGCAGCTTACAAATACGCTATGCCCTACCTACCTTTCGTTTGAGCCTCTTTCGCTAGTTTTAGCTTAGGCAGGGTGCAGGTGAGGTTGGCTTTGACTCTAAAAATCGCGATGATCCACTTACACTCAAAATTTTGTCCTTCGTAATATTTTCCATTATATTTTTACATTATAGATTCTAGAAACAATGGAAAAGATGCAACACCGTCTGTGTTTAGTTTACACAAGTGTCTTTTTGTTTTGCTTTTGGTACAAGGTTCAGTTTACACGAGTTATGGAAAAATATGACAATGAGAGATGAATATTTATTTCTGTTTGTCATGCAAAATAGTCGAAACTGTATTTTTTTGACATATTATGCTAGGAAATATAGCACAATACCAAGTGATTACTGCGAGTTTTTGTTAGCGTTCGATCATTTTTGGGGTGTAAGTGGTTTATCAACATCTTTGAACAAAGACCAAGTTCACCTGCAAGTGGTGCACCCTGCTGACTGACAAACGAAGCTCTGGCGAAAAGAGAGGTAGGGAGCGTAATTGTAAGCTACCCGACTGGGGAATGTACCTCCACCTCACAGAATACCGCAGCCAAATAACGATTCCCTTGAGGGTTGTTGTGTTCCTGCAAGTGAGTGAGGTCACCAGAAAAGAAGGAGAGGGTGCGTTGTCAGCGGGAGTGGCAGCACGTAAGTGATATATTATGTTGCGAGCGTTAATACGGTTACGGTAACCGCTTCACATCAGGCGGGCCATATGCTTGTCTGCCACTCGACGTAGTATAAAAAAAAAAAACATGTCAACGTAAACAAACCAAACAACTTTAAAAGAACTCTCATGATGATATAAATTGATAACACGCGTGTTACATATCAAAATTATGTGGCTTACTTGCTTAGATTTTGAAGTGAGCAACCCGGCTAATTTGGATATGTAACATTGAACGTGAATAAAAAACTCGCACTCAGAGTGCTAAGTGTGCGTTTTTTATTCGCGTTCGATCATATCAACGTAAACAAACCGACCAAATAGAGAAGTACTCTCATGTTGTGAATTTACCAGACGCGTGTTACAAATCCAATTTAGCCGGGTTGCTCACTTCGAAATGTGAGCGGGTAAGCTATATAATTTTGGTATGTAACACGCGTCATATAAATTCACAACATGAGAGTACTTCTCTATTTGGTCAGTTTGTTTACGTTGACATTATCGAGCGTGAATAAAAAACTCGCACTCAGCACTCTGAACTCAGTGCAGTCAAGACTGAGATGTACAGTCAAGAGTGCAGACATAAACTAACTTACTCATAACTTTGCATGAAATTTTTTTTTTATTTTTTTTTTATACTACGTCGGGTGGCAGACAAGCATACGGCCCGCCTGATGTGAAGCGGTTACCGTAGCCATATTAACGCTCGCAACATAAAATATCGCTCGCACGCCCCCACCCCCGCTGCCAACGCAGCATCTCCTTCCTTTTTGGTGACCTCACTCACTCGCAGGAACACAACGACCCTCAAGGGAATTGTTATTTGGCTGCGGTATTCTGTGAGGTGGACGTACATTCCCCAGTCGGGTAACTTACGCTCCCTACCTCTCTTTTCGCCAGAGCTTCGTTTGTCAGTCAGCAGGGTGCACCGCGTGCAGGTGAAGATGGCTTTGGTTCAAAGATGTTGATGAACCACATACACCCCAATAAATGTTGCTTATGCCTTTTGTGAATTCAATGGCCACCATTTAATGACAAAACATCGGACGCGCAGCATGCGCCACCATTAGCGATTTTTTTTTTCGAAATCTCGAATTGATATCCGAAAACCAAGGTTACATTACTATTTTTTGATGCTCTACACGAATCCGAAGTCAGAATTTCTAAATTTTGAGTTTCATGGCAACGGACAGACAGAACGTCCGGACGATTTCATAAGCTCAATGAATTTCGCTGAATGACGTATTACACGTGACAGAGTAATACGTCCATCATCACCCATCCTCAAAACCTTCGCCGAATCAATTTCAATCACCTGCACGTGGTACATCCTGCCGACTAGAGAAAGAGGATCTGGCAAAAGTGAGTTACGGTATTTGTAAGCTGCAAACTGGGCACGTACCTCTACCTAGCAGTGGTTGTGTTCCTGCGAGTGAGAGAGGTCGCTAGAAAGAACGGAAGGAGTATAGGCTGACAACGGATCGGCGACCCCTTTCTGTTGCTTATTTCCATGGGCGGTGATGATTGCTTTCCATGAGGTGACCAACATGCTCGTTTGCCCCCTCTCACATAAAAAAAGCTTTTGAGGTCACCTTATCCCATCGCTCGCTTGATGCTGCGTTTTGCGTCATATTTTTTTTAACTATGAAATAATAAAAGAAAGATCGACACGGTCCCTACGTATAGAGCGACATGTCAAAAATGGCAATTCTTTTTCATTGCATAAATTGCTATAGATTGCCCGTAAAAAACATGACGAGATCGGTGGCGTAGCAGTCAATGACGCGGCTTCGACACCAACGCTCGTGGGTTCGATTCCCACACAGGACAAACATTTGTGTGCATGAACATGTCTGTTTGTCTTGGTCTGGGTGTTTTCTATGTATCATAAGTATGTATTTACAAAAAAAAACGTATGTTTATCAGTTGTCTAGGACCCATAACACAAGCTTCGCTTACTTTGGGACTAGATGGCGCTGTGTAATTTGTCTGACAATATTTATTTATTTTATTGATTGTATTTAGTTAAAAAGTAAGAAATTAACTCATTTGTCCAATAATAATATTCTTTAATTACTATATCGTAGTATAAGCAGACATGTCTGAAATCACATGTCGCTTTATACGTAGGGGCCGTCGAATATTTATAGTTTGATTGATACAAACATGTTTACTATTTGCCTACCAAATATTTCAGCCATGACAGTCGTAGGAATTTTACAATGAGTGCTAGTAATGTTTCCAAATGTCGCTCAACAACTAATCGTGTTTGTTAGTAACGAGATAACACTCCACCATTATTGTTCATCACACTGAAAGAAAATATTTACATTTAACATTTTTATGAAGTAACGTAAACATTGCGGTTGTATGGTTTGAAAAAAAGATTTAATATATAAAACAAAAACAAAACATTATTAGGATATATTGACGAGCTCGGTGGCGTAGCGGTCAATGACGCAGCTTCGACACTAACGCTCGTGGGTTCGATTCCCACAAATGACAAACATTTGTGTGCATGAACATGTCTGTTTGTCTTAGTCTGGGTGTTTTCTATGTATCATAAGTATGTATTTACAATATATATATATATATTTACGTATGTTTATCAGTTGTCTAGTACCCATAACACAAGCTTCGCTTACTTTGGGGCTAGATGGCGCTGTGTAATTTGTCTGACAATATTTATTTATTATTTATATAAATTTACACTACAAACTGAATTAACTAAAAATAAACTAATCTTCCCACCTAAATCCCTAGCCCGGTTGTCGTAGAGAATGCAGTTCTTGAAGTGGTTAAAGTGCAATATCAGTGACAACGACAGACGGAATATGCTGGGAACGAACAGCCCAGGTAGTCATGCTCACTAAAGTGTTCAAACTGGTGGTGGTGTCGTGTGGCGGGTCGCCGCATTCCCAATAAAATGGTTGAATGCGGTGATGGCTGCCCCATGCATCAACTCGTGAACGGGTGCTGCCAGAGGGGACTGGTCTGCCCTGGCTGTCATGGTTGCAAGGTAAACAATAGGAGGATTTAGGTTATATAGTAATAGACAATAATATAACTATTAGCTTATGCTAATAGTTATATTATTGCACGTCGCTATTATTAGCGACGTGCAATTTATTAATTGTAAGAATATTATAAGATAAAAATAGAACATTGTTAATAAAAGGTACGGACCCCGAGTCTGTAGACTGTAATAAATATCAATAAAAAAAATAAAAAAAAGTGGTTAAAGACTACCTCCACCTCGGACAGGCCATACAGCTGGGCCGGGGTAATTTCAACAAAGAGATGGATAGACGCATTCGACTGGGCATCTTTTGGGACGCTTCGGCACATCCTCACCGTAGATATCTCCCAATGCCATGCCCAAAATGTACAATCAGTGCGTCCTCCCCGCTATGACCTACGGTGCAGAGACTTAGACGCTGACCGTTGGGCTGGTTCACAGTTGTCACACAAAGTGGTCGACATAGCTCTCAGCGAGTTGAAGTGGCAGTGAGCTGGCCACATCTGCCGAGTCAGCGATGGCAGATGGAGGAGGAAAGTCCTAAAGTGGAGGCCACGTATAGGGCGACGAAGCGTAGGGCGCCCCCTCTCTATGGACCGACGATCTCAAAAAAGTGGCTGGTAGCGGTTGGATGCGGAAAGCGGAGGATCGCGTGTGGTGGAAAGCATTGGGAAAGGCCTATATCCAGCAGTGGGTATGGTGGGTATGGCCTGGCATAGGTGATGATTATGATGGAACTAATCTTAAAATGAATATTATGATATATATGTAAAGAAAGAAAAAAAATATCTAAACCGCGTCAAAAAATTCCTCCGCATCTTTGTCTAAAGGCATCGTGCCCTTCTCACCTTCTGGGCACGATGATAATATTGCACGGCTTCACATAATAGAGTCCAGAATCAAATGGAATTTAATCAGCATCAATCAGCCCATGATCATCCCACTGTTGGGACATGGATCTCCCCTCAACGGAACGGGTTTAGAACATCCACCACGCTGCTCTACTGCGTGTTGGCAGGAAGGAAAAAATGGAATTTAATACTATAATAATATATGGTGTTTTTTATGTATCATAAGTATGTAGATATTTACAAAAAAAAAATGTATTTACGTATATTTATCAGTTATCTAGTAGTACCCATAACACAAGCTTCACTTACTTTGGAGATGGAGCTGTGTAATTTGTCTGACAATATTTATGTCAATATTTATTTTATTTATAATACAGGATTTAAAAATTGTTTTGCTATCGGTATTTATCTCGGCGCCCGCGCCGTCATATGAGACTTAATTACCAAGTATGCAACCTTGAGATTCCGTTTGTCTGTCCGTACACAATTGATATGTAACTGTATATAGAACTTCGGTCATATAAAATTTATTGACGTCAAGAACTTTTTTTTTAAACAATTGGGGTAAACGAGCATGTGGGTCACCCGATGGAAAGCAACCACCACCGCCTATGGAGATCAGCAACACCAAGGTGTCGCCGATCCGTTGCCAGCCTATACTCCTTCCTTTCTTTCTTTCTGATGACCTTACGCACTCACACGCACACAACAAAGGAATTGTTATTTGGCTGCGGTATTCTGTGAGGTGGGGTATGACTGTGGGTTCTTCCCCAACCCGTCTGGCCAGCGTGGGGAGTGTAGGCCAAATCCTCCTTCTGTCTGGGACGGACGAGAGAGGGTCGTGCTCCTGTAGTGGAGACTATAATGACCTGATGATGATGATGATGATTCTGTAAGGTCTCCTCCTCACAGAATACCGCAGCCAAATAACGATTCCCTAAGTACCTCCGTACTTCCCCCGCCGGGTAGCTTAAAAATATATTACGCTCTTTTCGCCAGATCCTCTTTTGTCTGTGAGCAGGGGTGCACCATGCCCATATGCGTTTGGCTTTAGTTTAAAGATGTTGATGAGCCACTTGCATCCCAAACTTCTATATCGGGTTGTCGGGAACCCTGTTAAGAATGCTGACATACGGGTCTTCCATCCATCGAGGGGGTGAGAGTTGCTCAACTGCGGGTCCGCGGAGCCCAGTGTTTTCAAGCTGCCTAAAACCCACTTCTAATAACAAGGATTCAAAGAAATTATAGGGGCTCAATTTCGTATTCTCGCGTATTGGTTTAATCAATAATAAGGGTGTAAGTGGTTCATCAACATCTGTGAACCAAAGCCAACTTCACCTGCTGAGTGACAAACGAAGCTCTGGCGAAAAGAGAGGTAGGGAGCGTAATTGTAAGCTACCCGACTGGTGAATGAACCTCCACCTCACAGAATACCGCAGCCAAATAACAATTCCCTTGAAGGTTGCTGTGTTCCTGCGAGTAAGTGAGGTCACTAAAAAGGAAGGAGATGCTACGTTGGCAGCGGGGGTGGCGGCGCGCGAACGATATTTTATGTTGCGAGCGTTAATATGGCTACGATAACTGCTTCACTTCAGGCGGACCGCATGCTTGTCTGCCACCCGACGTTGTATAAAAAAAAACAAATAGGCAAAGTAAACAACGCTGACTGTATCCTGTTCATAGATGGGTTAAATCGACCCCGAAGGGTCGATTACGACATACAAGAGGCTTAGGAAATTCATATAGAGTAGGATTATGGAAATCAGAAAATAATGGAAGGAATCTACGGAATAAAAAAAAATTACTCTGGCAATTTGATCTACACTACACACGCGTGCTTCCGCCACCAATTAGTTCATGCAAACTATCGCCGGCCGACACCCGTTAGTGCCGTTAGTAGTTGCATGCTATGTTAGAAAAAAGCTTGGGGGACTTTGTGCCATATTTTTCATTTATCGAGCACCACATGCTTTTTTCACAATTTTCACAAAGATTGATCATTAAAATGTGTTTTTTTTTAAACTATTTATTTTGAATTGCCTCTCTATGGAAGCAATTTTAAAGACGTATTCAAGTCAAAAATAATAAAATATCCATGGCCATTATTAATACTATTAATTTGCAGACGGTACTAACAAAATTACTAAGAATGAAATATATTCATTCCTCATAAAATACTCCTGTTTTATTACAGTGGCGTCCAAGTCTTTAAACCCAATCATTTAACCATTAATTTTCATCAAAGCAAAGCCGTATATCATCTTAACTGAACTTAACTTTATTACATAACCTAATCTAAATCTTATTCCTTTACCATTAAGTTTTAATTTAAATTGCCAGGTTTACGTATAGCTAGATCACGATAAACATAATAATGATTGATAGAAGCGATTTGCAATGAAACGGTGCATTCATTGATGCATTTAAGTGCTTAGATCAAAATGTGGTTGTGATTTAATAGGCTTGGGAATTGCATGTCTCAAAGTATCTATACCTGACCATAGATTAAAGTAACAGTACTGCGGCATAGTATAAGTAATAGTACTTCGTAGAGCAGTGGTACCCAACCTTTTTTGTTCGTGGACAATGTAGAGACCCAAAATCAATGACACTTTATCTCGAGAATACAATATTATTTGGTTTAGTATTTCTCAATCTCTTACATTATAAAACTGCATCATGGACCTTGATTTACCTCTCACGGACCACCGTTTGGGAACCCCTGACGTTGAGTATAGCCACTCCCTGCCGCTCTTACAATCCAACCACCTCTGAGTCGAATGTGGAACCGATCGCCAGGGCTGCCACGTGGCGCCGCGAAGTTCGTCCGTAGTTTATATAATCTATGATTTATTTCTTATTATTTAATCGTTAGCATTAAACTATTACTTTTTCATTACAAATTTTTTTTTTTTTTTGCCGGTTTTAACAGTGACTAGCTGACCCGGCAAATGTTGATTTGCCATACCATTAACCCCTATATAAATATAGGGGTTAATGGTAAAGGGTGAAAATTTTAAGTTGTATGTATTTTTCAATGCTAAATCATAAAAAAATAAAAATAATTGTCAATAAAATAAAATATTTAGGAGTCTGTGACCCTTATCATTTAGGGGCATGAAAAATAGATGTTGGCCGTTTCTCAGACCTACCTATGACGATATACACACAAAATCGGTCCGTCCAGCCGTTTCGGAGGAGTTCGGTAACGAAAACCGCTACACGAGAATTTTATACAACGTGCAACTCCAAGTACGCAAAACCTCAAATACCCCAACTGAGTTTTATTATTATAAATTGATATAACTAAGAAATAATTTAGAAAAAAAAAAATCTCGGAGATATTAACACTTTTTTATGTTCCTAATACAGTGAAACCTGGTTAAGTGAGACTTTAAGGGATCTGTAAATTTGTCTCACTTATAGAGGTATTCCACTTACCCAGTGTCTCAGATATCCAGGTACAAATAAATATCTGCCTCATTTACAGAGGGTTTCATTAATATAGGTCAGAATACAGGTTATTTCAGTTATAGAGGTGCGATTATTAAATAAAATAAGTATTTCACTATACGTTAGTTTTAATCTTTATTGGAAATCAAAAAATCAATATTAAAGGTAATAAATGTAATAAACAAAAATATTCAACCACGTTTTTTTACAAATAGTGTTCGATCATTATACTCGTATTAACGATCAAAGCAAGTAGTACAAAAATGTAAACAAAATGTATCAATTATAAAAATTGGTCATTTTAGTTTATATTTTGGAAGTATCAGCCATCAGATGTTTTTCTATATGTTATAAATTTTATCAAGTATGCTTTGGTCACCAATTGATCATTTCAAATAAGTAACAAATTTAAATGCAAAATAGCCCAAATTATAGAGGTGATAAATTGATGTTGTCTCAGTAACAGATGTTAATGCATATAAAATTCAATCACTGTCTCAGTTATAGAGGTAACTATGACTATAAAATCGAAAGGACGAATCCCAGATATAGAGGTTTGCTTCGTCCCACTAACAGAGGTAATTCAAGGCCAAAGTGTTGGTACCTCAGCATTAGTTCCAGTTATGGAGGTTTCTCACTTATCCAGGTCCCACTTAACCAAGTTTCACTGTAATTCTGATAGTTTATGAGCTCTGTGGCGCTTTCTTATCAAAAAGACGCGCCAATGGCTACGATAGGCAAATATTAATATTAAAGAGCGAGCATCGCGTCAATGACGCGTATGTGCGCTCTGCTTAAGACTTTTTGGACGCGGCGGTATTACGTTTGTTTACCTACTGCACATTTTCTCACTTGATTGTCGAGCGCAATTTAATAATAGACACGACAATTAAAAATAATAATTATTATTTTTCAAAACCAGTTACTTTAAAAATGGATGAAAATTATGGAATTGATTTTACTCATGATTCTGAACAAACTATTTTTAGGTTTTGCGTGCTTGAAGTTACACGTTGTATGTTAGATATGGTCGAGATCGTTGATTTGTCAGTTCGACGTTTTTGAAATCTTTGGAAGTTGAATATTGATACTTATTCCACAATTTTAATAGAGAACCGAGATATTAGATTGTATAATAACCACATCCAATATGCATGAAGGTAAGAGCAAAATATGACGGGCTCGGTGGTCGAATAGTTAGCAATAGCCACTTTGACTCCAAGGTCGTGGGTTCAATCCTCGCACTGGACAAATATTTATATGCATGTCTGTTTGTCTTGTACTGGATGTTTTCTATGTATTATATGTATGTATACAAAAAAAATAATTTAAGTGTTATATCAGTTATTCAGTAGCCATAGCACCCATATTGCTTAGTTTGGGACTAGAGGACCTATTTGTCTAGCAATAATTATTTATAATATATTATGTATGTAATGATTTCTGATTATTTTATGTTTCAACGAAGAAAATGCGTGGTCAATGAACTGCGTTATTTACAGAATATGAAATGAAATGAAGGGGTATTTTATAGTCTGCAGTACTCAAAATAATTTGTTGGAATCAGTGCCAAGTGTTTTGTTAGGTACTCATAATGTATTTATTTTTATTAAAAACTATCTACATTACAAAATTACAAACATCGTACGTACCCGACAACCATGATCTAAGTCTTGTATATGATGGCACAGTACAGAGAGTTCAAGATATAAAATGGTGCTATCATTTAAATTTATGTAAGCATATTTAGGTCAAAAAAATAACAGATATAATAAAGCATCTTTTTTTTTGTTTTATATGAGAGGAGCAGGGGGGGGGAGGGGGGGGGGGGGGGGGAACGAGCTTGTGGGTTGATGGTTGCCAGCATACACTCCTTTACAAAATTATGTGGCTTACTTGGTCACATTCTGAAGTAACCCGGCTAATTTGGATATGTAACACGCGTCTGCTAAAATTCACAATATGAAACTTTTTCTCAATTTGGTCGGCTTGTAAACGATGTTCGAATTAAATTTTAATTATAAGAATAGGCTAGACAACAATGATCTAAAATTATTAAAAAAAATCAGTAGGTATCATAAAATATACAAAACTAGAGCCATCTGCGATCTTAAAATTTTAATAACTTATGTCCGACTTGTTTTATGGTCGATCAAAATTTGGTGGGAAAGTCCAATTTAAAAGAATGAATTTATTAAGAAAAATGTTAACTTTTGTCACGGCACTAGCTAGTAGTATTTAACATAGCTGTCGTACAAATTTCTTTTTTAATGTATACAAAATACCTAGGTGTGATCGTCATAAGTTAGTAACATTTTGTATGGTCTGTATGGAGTGTTTTCGGGAAAGTCTAAAATTGTGATCTTCAGTTATCATAATCTCGAGAAGTTTTTATGCTATCAAAGTTTCTTTCACCTATACCTACTTATATTATAATAACACCCTTACATAACAAATCGAAAAAAAAAACCGGACAAGTGCGAGTCGGACTCGCCCACCGAGGGTTCCGTACGTAAATAATTCAGGAATCTAACCATTATTCTGTGATCTAACCCTCTGTTTTTTAAGATTTCATTACAAATGTATAGTTTTGAGATTTATTCTTGTACTTGTAGTCTATAACGATGTTACTTGCCAAGTTTCATAGTTCTAGGTCAACGGGAAGTACCCTATAGGTTTTGATTCCCTTGAGTGTGTCGAAATATGCGTTTTTTGCTGAATAAACGGCCGTAACTTTTTTCTACGTAAACTTAGCAGTTTGATTTTTTTACAACTTCATGGGACTTTCATGAGACCTGAGTATTGATTCCCTTGAGAATGTGTTGAAATATGCGTTTTTTGCTGAATAAACGGCCGTATCTTTTTTTTACGTAAACTTAGTAGTTTGATTTTTTTACAACTTCATGGGACTTTCATGAGACCTGAGTATTTTTTATATTTTTTGACTATAACGATTGTATACTAACCATACTAACAATACTTGTAAACGGACTTTTACTGATATTTCTGTTAAAATTTTATCGCTCTTATCCGAACAGTATTTTTAGGGTTCCGTACCCTACATATCGAGAATGCGTGTAGGGGAGGTATCAAGCGGAAATTTGAACTGTATGTACCTGAGTATACAGTTCAAATTTCCGCTTGATACCTCCACGCATTCTCGACATAGAGGGTCTAGACAGACTGACAATAAAGTGATCTTATAAGGGTTCCGTTTTTCCTTTTGAGGTACGGAACCCTAAAAACCTATTGCCCCTCAGATTAAGCATTAATTTTACTGCGATAAAGTAACATAGATTATGACCAGCCGTCAATCTCTTTCAGCTAAGTTCACGTTAGATGTTAGTTCAATGTAAGGAGCAATTGGAGCAAGGTCACTAATTACACTGATCTTCAGGAATTTCGTGATATCATCTTTCAGTGACATATCTAACACGTATAATATATCATGATAAGTGACTTATCGCTAACGTTTCAAATATTTAATAAGTTACTAGTCACTAAATTGTTCAAATAAATAAATATTCCTCGACAAATTACTGCCATCTAGTCCCAAACTAAGCAAACCTTGTACTATGGGTATTATTTATTTATTATTTATAAGTGTCATTATACTTAAATATATTTTTTTGGAGTAAAATATCTTTACGCTTGCTTGACTTGGGGAATAAGCTGGTGAATGCGTGACGAGAGTGTTACGGAAACGCCGAACGGAAGTTAAGAGGGAGATATAAAATTAGTAGAGCTAAAGAAGTTTTATTTCACTCGTCTAAAGCCCACTCGTTTTTTTTGCAAATCATCATCATCAGATCATTTTAGTCTCCACTACACGACCCTCTCTCGTCCGCCCCAGACAGTCAATTACGAAACTGGCATCGATTTGAAAATATAACATAATGGACATGAAATTACTTAAAAGGAATTTTCTAATTTTACCCCTAAGAAGGTGAAACGGAAGGTCCAAAATTGTATGGGGAAACGAAATTAAATGGACTATTTTATCCTAAACTTTACACGAGTATTTTTATAGATAAATGAGTAAACACGTGTTTGCTCCGAATTTCACGCGAGCGAAGCCGCGGGCAAAAGCTAGTAATTTTGTGTACTAGCTAATATTGTCAGACAAATTACACAGCGCCATCTAGCCCCAAAGTAAGCGAAGCTTGTGTTATGGGTACTAGACAACTGATAAACATACGTAAATACATTTTTTTTGTAAATACATACTTATGATACATAGAAAACACCCAGACCAAGACAAACAAACAGACATGTTCATGCACACATATGTTTGTCTTGTGCGGGGATCGAACCCGCGTCCTCGGAGTCAAAGTGGCCATTTCTAACCATTCGACCACCGAACTCGTCATCTAATCTCGTCATACATATAATACATATAAGACTGACTTGGGTAGACCAAGACAAACAGACACGTTCATGCACACAAATGTTTGCCTTGTGCGGGGATCGAACCCGCGTCCTTGGAGTCAAAGTGGCCATTTCTAACCATTCGACCACCGAGCTCGTAATCTAATCGATTTAGTAGCGAGATGCCTACTATCGGCCTTGGTTGACTGTTTTACGTTTTCATTTCATTTCTTCAGTCAACCAAGGCCGATAGTAGGCATCTCGCTACAAAATCATCTAATCTTTAATCTCAAAAAGGGTCGGGTTCCAAAAGCTGACAGTCTCTTTCCATGCATCGTTTATTTGTTTTTTTTACTAACGAACAATCGCTTTGTCTTTCACAATCATAAATCGTCACGTCATATGCTAATCGTATGTCAACACTATTCTACAAAGCGATTTTGAACTTTACTATCAATATAATTAAAGTTTTATTTGAGTATTCAATTGCATTACAAGAAAATCATAAATCTTCAGTCATAGTGATTCAATAAAATTTATTTTTATGTGTATGTTTCTGTGATTTGTAATCTGTATCTGCGCATGTGTGACGATTTGATTTTATCTATATCTTAGTGAGATTGATTTATCACTTTTGTTACTTATGTAGTGTAGAATTGGGTTACCATATTTTTGTTTTACCTGTGCGGTTCCAGAGAAGTTTTCTAACGCGTACTGTCAAGCTGTGGAATGACTGTCTGTCGAGGTTTTCTCAGGAGACTAAAGCCCCAGCTACAGCATGGGGTTCTTAAAAAAATGTGTGAAGAGGTTTTTACAGGGCAACGCACGTGTGATGCTCCTGGTGTTACAGGCATTTATAGGTTACGGTTACTGCTTCTCATTGGGCGAGTCGTATGCTTGCTTATCATATACTTTAGTGGCATAAACATCCAGTTATAAATATTTAGACGGGTCGCTTCGCATATCACCGCACAGGGTCGGACTGGGCTGGAAGGGCCCGGGTGGCTGACAAGCCCGGGGCCCGAGACTAGATGATGGTAGATGGTATATTATCCTACGGTAGCCGCAAGTCCCGCAAGCCAGGCCCTTGGGGGGCCCGCGCAGGCTGGGGTCCGGCTGGCAAATGCCACCTCGACTATATGGCCAGTCCGACGCTGTCACCGCATTCCATTTAGTTTAAATTTAACGTTTATGCATATTGCATAAAAGATTTAGTGCGTGCTACTTGTCTCAGATTCGTCTGTGACCCAATGATCTCAAATTAGCATTAGCATTGACCATGACCAAACGATATTTCAATGTCGGTGCCAGAGGTGTCAGCCAAAGTGGCTAGTGATGTATTGTTGTGTTACTAATTATAATAAAGTTCTACTACACCTCCGAAGCTATGCAAGATACTTTTGACGTGAAAACGTGTTTGAAATTGCTTCCAAAGGCAGTGGCGTAACTATACCTTCAGAGGCCCGTGGCAAATTCATCAGACAGGCCCTCTCTAACAAAATATCAAAGTAACCAACACTAACGAAGTATTTTGAATATTTTTGGTTAATAATCTATAATTTTATTTTCAAGAAATATAATAATGTACCTACCTATTAAAATTTGTATGTTGTATATTTATAGCCTAACTTAAAAAATAGTACTTTTGTGCCAAGCTCTCGAGCCTGGGGCCCCTTGGTCCGGGGGCCCGTGGCATTTTGCCCGCTTTGCCGCCCTGTAGTTACGCCTCTGTCCATAGGAACGCAATTAAAGGTTTTTTTTTTTTTTTTTTTTTTTTTTTTTTATACTACGTCGGGTGGCAGACAAGCATACGGCCCGCCTGATGTGAAGCGGTTACCGTAGCCATATTAACGCTCGCAACATAAAATATCGCTCACGCGCCGCCACCCCCGCTGCCACCGCAGCATCTCCTTCCTGGTGACCTCACTCACTCGCAGGAACACAACAGCCCTCAAGGGAACCGTTATTTGGCTGCGGTATTCTGTGACAAAATCGTAGGATACAGTTTAGTGTTGCAGCTATATATCTATCATCTCCATCCAAAATTCAATCACACCACTGGGTAGATAAAGGATCAAAGAATTTATTACGCTAGGTAAGGACTACGGTTAAGGGGTGTAAGTGGTTCATCAAGATCTTTGAACCAAAGCCAACTTCATCTGCACGCGGTGCACCCTGCTGATTGACAAACGAAGCTCTGGCGAATAGAGAGGTAGGGAGCGTAATTGTAATCTACCCGACTGGGGAATGTACCTTCACCTCACAGAATACCACAGCCAAATAACAATTCCCTTGAGGGTTGTTGTGTTCCTGCGAGTGAGTGAGGTCACCAGAAAGGAAGGAGATGCTGCGTGGGCAGCGGGGGTGGCGGCGCGCGAGCGATATTTTATATTGCGAGCGTTAATATGGCTACGGTAACCGCTTCACATCAGGCGGGCCGTATGCTTGTCTGCCACCCGACGTAGTATAAAAAAAAAACTATGAAATATCGCGTGCGGGGGAGGGCAAAACGCTGTCTTTTTGAGATAATTTTAGTGCATATAACGTATTCAGGTACAATACACGGCCGCGTCCATGATCCATGACACAGCCTCACCATTGTTTTTCTCGTAAATACATAATATATGATCTTATTAATAAAAAAAATACGAAATACACAAAGTCCCACAAATGAAGTGCGACGTAAAACCAGTCATAAATCTCAAAATGAACGCAATCAGCACTTTAATCCAAATAGCTCGTGTATTGTTTGTACACGTTATCGCCCACAAGTGGGTCATTGTACCCACAGGTACTGCTCGCGCTTTACTGCTTCACACATTACTACAGACTCAATGAAAGACAGACGATTGTCAATGAAATAGCATTCTAAAACTATTTTATATACCACAAATCTCAGAGCCACAAATACATACAGCTGTGGACAGTAAAAATATCTCTTTTTATGAGGCAATTTTTTAAGTGAAAAATCCGAGTTTTTCTCAAGAGACAGCATGGGGTTCTTCAAGAAAGGCGTGAAGAGGTTTTTACAGGGTCGGCAACGCGTGTGTGATACCTCTGGTATTGCAAGCGTATAGGCTACGATGACTGTTCACCATCAGGCAGGTCGTATGCTTGTTTACCACCTTAGGGGCGTCCATTAATTACGTGAGGTGTTCAAGAGGGTGGGGGTGTTGAGAGGATTGAGCCGAATCTTACCACATTACTAAATCTTACTTGGGGGAGAGGGGCGGTCTAGGCCAATATCACGTAATTTTGAAGTGGAAACTTCTTTAGCGGCGTTGTGCACTTTTTGGGATGGGTAAAAAATGTTAAACTCGCGTCAGGACACGTGACCTGATCAAAAATTTGTAAGACAGAGGGAGAGTGGACCGCCGGCGACGCGGCGCTGGAGAGGAAGTAATATCCCCCTCTCTTTCTACCGCGCGGCAGAAATGTATACCTGCTCCTGCTGTTTATTTTTAATGTAATATAAATTGTCATGTTTGTGTACGATAGCGGAATAAATGAATATTGTATTTTACCACATAAATGATAGTACTTTTATACTGACGAATAAAGCAATTCGTGCGAAATTATTCCCTAACCATTCAAAAATGCACAACGTTGTTGTGTTCAAGTTTTCACTTCTGCCGGCACTCCCGGAGTGCAACCCGTGTTGTTTTTTAGATCGATGCATTGTTTTGTTTCATGGATGCTTCAATCTCCTTCAACTCCGCAGGAATATAGATTGACCCAAGTCATTACGAAAATTTAATATTTTTTCTTTTCAATTGTTTCAGATTGAATCTAGTGGTGTGGTCGTTGGGATTGCTTACTGTAGCGGCTGCGTACACAGGGTCGGATCTGCCCCCAGGGCCGTACTGCGGGAAGGGCCCTGTTAAATGTTGCACTGACCGGCAGGACCAGTGCTCACACGATATACTCGGTAAGTACTCTATTCGTGTATAAATTACTAGCTTTCGCCCGCGGCTTCGCTCGCGTGAATTTCGATCATTTTATTATTCAAGCCAAGTCTAACACGCAGCGCAACCACCTTGATGTAGCACCTTTAATTGTACTATATATACAATTATGCAGTTTAGATTTTTTCATACAACATTTTTTTCCCGCTAACTGTCGTTCCCATGGGAATTTTTCAAAATACAGCCATAACTAAAATTTATATTTACTAAGGTATGCATGCATGCTAGATAAGGTATGCATGCATGCTAGATTGAAAACATCTATCTTACGTGATTTTGATTTTTACATACAAAAGTTTTTTCCCGCTAACTCCCGTTCCCGTGGGAATTTTGCAATATCCTGTTGCAACTAAGCTTTAAGTTTACTAAGGTACCTGCATGCCAAATTTCAAGCGTCTAACTTAAGCGGTTTAGATTTTTCATACAAAAGGATTTTCCCGCTAATTCCCGTTCCCGTGGGAATTTCGGGAATTCCTTTCTTAGTGCACCTCTATGGTACCTAAGCTACGTCCCTTCCAATTTTCAAGTGCCTACGTTTAGCCGTTTAGGCTGTGCGTTGATATGTCAGTCAGTCAGTTTCTCCTTTTATATATTTAGATAACTGTCGTTCCCATGGGAATTTTTCAAAATACAGCCATAACTAAAATTTATATTTACTAAGGCATGCATGCATGCTAAATTGAAAACATCTATCTTACGTGATTTAGATTTTTACATACAAAAATTTTTTCTCGCTAACTCCCGTTCCCGTGGGAATTTTGCAATATTCTGTTGCAACTAAGCTTTAAGTTTACTAAGGTACCTGCATGCCAGATTTCAAGCGTCTAACTTAAGCGGTTTAGATTTTTCATACAAAAGAATTTTCCCGCTAATATCGTTCCCGTGGGAATTTCGGGAATTCCTTTCTTAGTGCACCTCTACGGTACCTAAGCTACGTCCCTTCCAAATTTCAAGTGCCTACGTTTAGCCGTTTAGGCTGTGCGTTGATATGTCAGTCAGTCAGTTTCTCCTTTTATACAGGGAGCTTTTGATTTATCTGCCAGGATTGAAAAGGGTAGTAGTATTACATATGCCGATTTCGATAGTAAATGAAATTTGTGCCCCACGTGTTATTTTTTTTCTCTTAGGAAATAAAATCGCATCATGAAAAGATTAGTTTACTTTGTATGAACCATCCCTCTGTGTCGCAGTCTAGACGGCGTGGTCAATGCGCTCGGGTATGACCCGTGCCGAAAGGCTACGTCACGAGCTGCCAAACGCTTTCCGAACACGGTGATAACCGCGGTAAAGTCAAAGTTTACTCAAATGTTGGGCCGCTCTTTGTAAACGCCGCCGCTTCGCAGCGATGTCTGTCGCTTGATCTCCTGCCGCCCGCCCCCGCACGGGCGGCACGGCAACAGCGCTCGCGCCGCGAGAAAGAAGGAAGAAAGGATCCAAGGAAACGAAAACAGTGTTAACTAGACTTGCGCAAAGCAGTTCACTGAACTGAAAAGAGAGATGCAGTTCTTTTGACGCAAATGAACTATATCACTCATCTAGTTCATTTAGTTCATTTAGTTCAATTAGTTCATTTACTTCTGTAGTTCTTTTGACTCACTCGTTCAGTTTCGTTCAATGTATCTTTGATTCAATCGACTCAGTAGTTCTATTGACTGATTCCTTCTACATTTCTATTGCATCATTTTGATGACATTGTATTTTTGTTTTAAATAAGTGTAACTAATGAAATATTTTATAAATTCCTTTATAAATATTGATTTTCCTTCAAACTTTTCACAGGCTTAGGACTGTCATGCTTGAGTAAAAAGAAATTATTTAGTGGTTAAAATAATAATTAATATAAAAATTGAGCCTTGTACTACTACTATAGCATATTTTCGCTAACAGCTTATGGTTCTTATGTCCTTAGCCTTAGAGTTCTAATTCGGTCAGTCAACCACGCACGAAACTATCTGTCTCTTTTTATCTCGAACAATTACAGAATCTTCCGTCCTTTTCGCTCTCTATCAGCAATTTTGGCATTACAACGTATCTCTCTCATTCTAGCTCGTACGCTTTATGTATTTCCGTTCTTTTTACTCTTTGTCACTCGATTGAACTAAATGACGCAGTGAACTACATGGGACAAGAAAGAGTGAGTGACAAGAACCGGCTTGTATGGTGAACTGGTACAATCGAACTACTCACTCAGGAACTACACAAGTCTAGTGTTAACCGTGATTCGTCCGTGTGTTGACCTAATCATGCCTATACGCCGCAGTTTTACGAAATGTACAAATTTCTCGAAATGGTATGGTATGGTTTCTTGTCGCGAGTGTAAATGCGCACGCAGAATATCTGTACGAAATTCAGTACAGATAGACCTCGATCAGTTACAGAAAGCGGTAGTGGACTTTTTCCGCAGACATTCCATGGCAAAAAAGTGGTAAAACATGTATGTAGACGTGGATAAATTAGTGACTAATTGTGATTTTGTGTAAATAATTTGAATGAGCTTTTAAACACGCCAAGTTTTTGTAGAACATGTTATGTGACTGCGTTATTTTTGAAAACTAACATCGTAACTAAGTTTCGTAAGGTATTCGACGAGCTCGGTGGCGTAGCGGTCAATGACGCGGCTTCGACACCAACGCTCGTGGGGTTGATTCCCACATAGGACAAACATTTGTGTGCATGAACATGTCTGTTTGTCTTGGTCTGGGTATTTTCTATGTATCATAAGTATGTATTTACAAAAAAAAAACTGTATTTACGTATGTTTATCAGTTGTCTAGTACCCATAACACAAGCTTCGCTTACTTTGGGGCTAGATGGCGCTGTGTAATTTGTCTGACAATATTTATTATTTATTTATTATGATATTAATTTGACAGTTCAAAATCTGTGATAATAAGTGTGATGAAAAGTTCAATGACCTTGATAAGGACAATCATCTGCCCTCCTGTAAGTGTATGTTATTATTACCTATCAGTTTTACATTTGATTACATTTTTTTTACCTATCCTATTTTGATTACAACGCATTTTAAAGGAAATATGCAATTGGGACGACGCTACCTACGTACAGCTGTTATTGTTATTATCGACTTCATCTGATAGCGCGGAATGTATTAAGAGCCCTATCACACATTTGCACTATGCGAGATTCGGTATTGAAGCGTCCCGACGGTCACGTGGGTCACAAGTCCTCATAATTTCTATGTTGAAATTACGAATAAGCGATTTTGATACTTTCTCTCTAGTTTCGTATTTTTTTAGTATTTCTACTTAAGAAGTAATTTGTTATAGTTGTATCTACACATTTTTAGAGTGTCATGGATTTAGTATGGGAAGAAACAGATTATATGTACCATAAATGAGACAGATGATTTTTATTAAAAATAAAATTTATTTTATTACCTAATCCTTTATTTATCTAGGTACTTTTTGGTTTTAGATTAAAATTATGGATAAGAATAAAACTAGTAACAATTTACATGGGAGTGTAAAACAACTTTAATCAGAACTACTTATTTGCCAAATTTCTATCAAATCAATCCATGGTTTTGGTGTGAAAAAGCACCAAATGTTCCACCATGATCAAACAACTGTTTAAAAAAGAATGAAAATCAATTATTCTCCGTTCTTGAACTACGTAGTCTGTTACCTGAAACAATTATTATTATTAATAAAATCTGAAATGAATATAACAGCTTCAGCTTCTAAATGATTTTGTTCATACTTACAATCCCAGATTCTGTTTCTATTGTCCACGTATCTATCTCCTCAAGTGCTGGTATTGGTCGTTTCGTCTATATTAATGAAATTTTTCAAACAAAGAAGAACGTCGTGGCTTTAGGTATCTAAAATAAAAATAAACTAAGTTAAATCACGCCAATTCACCAGTGATTTATGAATTTGACAGTTAGTATATCTATACTTTCATATAAAGAGAGAGTTTGGCTGACTGACTTATCATCGTAGAGTCGAAACCTCAGAACCTCGAATGATAAAATCTTCTATTAACTAAAAAAAGTATCTTTTATTAACTAGGTAAGTAAAAAGTCTTAAATTAAAATAATTAAAAATAACGTTAAGTCAAAAATGAAAATAATAAAAAAAACGTGATTCAGGGTTTTATCAAAATTTAAAACTGGCCTCGACTACACATGGTGCACCCTGCCAATAAGCTAATGAGGCTGCGGCAAAAGTTTTGGGGTGTAAGTGGTTCATCAACATCTTTGAACCAAAGCCAACTTCACCTGCACGTGGTGCACCCTGCTGAGTGACAAACGAAGCTCTGGCGAAAAGAGAGGTAGGGAGCGTAATTGTAAGCTACCCGACTGGGGAATGTACCTCCACCTCACAGAATACCGCAGCCAAATAACAATTCCCTTGAGGATTGTTGTGTTCCTGCGAGTGAGTGAGGTCACCAGAAAGAAAGGAAGGAGATGCTGCGTTGGCAGCGGGGGTGGCGGCGCGCGAGCAATATTTTACGTTGCAAGCGTTAATATGGCTACGGTAACCGCTTCACATCAGGCAGGCCGCATGCTTGTCTGCCACCCGACGTAGTATAAAAAAAAAAAAAAAAAGAAAAAAAAGTGGCACATCAGATTAGGTTAAGTGGCAATCGTACATCAAAACCCACCCCGGAGTTAAATCACACAAATCAATGAGATATGTGAATCCCAGACTCGAATGCCGAAGCCTGGGATGCAACCAGGATAACTATATAAAGAAAAAAAAAATTCTGTTTTTCGTCGTGGGATCCCCGACGAAAACAAAGTTCCTTACGCTTTTTCATCAGTCAGAATGTTATTCGAACTATGTAGTGTGAATTAGCCACTATTGATTGTAGAAAATGATGATGAGATGAACAGATGTGTTCAAAATCTTGTCATCTCATTACCGAAACGAATTGAGCTCATTCTCGTGATCTGCACCCCAAATTACCTCGAAAACGATTCCCATGTCGATAGATGGTAAGAGAAAAGAAAATCATACCGCACCTCAATCGATGATGTCGGAATATTTTCTTTATCCATCGTAATGTTTTCTTGGCAGTGAAGTTATTAATTCTGAAACAGTTCCATTATTGTTATTAATGCCGAATAAAAATATAAATGAGTATTATATTAAATAGGTGTATTGAGGAAAGAAAATGGCTGAATCGCTGGAGGATCTTAGTCGAATGTTAAACGATCTCAATGCGGCTTCTCGATCCGTGGGGTTGAGGATGAATTTTGTCAAAACTGTATTTACGTATGTATCAGTTGTCTAGTACCCATAACACAAGCTTCGCTTACTTTGGGGCTAGATGGCGCTGTGTAATTTGTCTGACAATATTTATTTATTATATAATCTTATATTATATTTAATATAATTTATATTAAATATAATATAAGAAGCATCACACGCGCGTTGCGTGTGATGCCTCTTATATTATCTCTGGTGTTACAGGCGTTCATAGGCTACGGTAACTGCTTTCCATCAGGCGGGCCTTATGCTTGTTTACCACGCTGGTGGTATAAAAAAAAGCAAGCGAAGCTTGTGTTATGGGTGCTAGGCAACAGATATACATACGGAAATACATTTTTTCTTTTTGTAAATATATACTTATGATACATAGAAAACACCCAGACTTAGACAATATGGTGGAAAGTATTGGGAAAGGCCTATATCCAACAGTGGGTTGATGCAGGCTGATGATGATGATGATTGAGGAAAGAAGTACCTTGCTTTATTTTATACACATTATGTACATCTTTACTTTCATGCACATTGATACCTACGAGCTTTTCGACCCATGCTGAAAATAATGAAATGAATATTAAGAATAATTCAACAATATGTTGTTGCTAAGCTATGTAGATTCCATAGAAAACAAACACTAGAAAGAATTGTACTTACGTGATCAAAACTTGGTAGTCGTACTATACTCTGACGCCCGGTCGATATTGGCGCGAAGAAATTCGACATAGGTCTCACGCTGACGAGCTCTCGCGCCGTACTAAATTTGAACGGCCGGTGCATCGCATTTTGTAGTAATTTTGAAGTTATATTTATCGTTTGTATATACATAAGATAATAAATTCATGCTCCAAATTTATACATCGTTTATTCCTCATGAAGTAACAATTATTCTGGTATAAATTTTGCTCAATAATTTTATCACGAATTCGATAAATTCACAGTTTACCTAAAGCGATTTTCGAAGTTTTTTGGGTTAAAGGAATGTTTTTTTTCTATATTAAATCAATGATATTTCAAAATTCCGAGGCCGCTATGTACTATACGACTATATAAGAAATAACATTCTATTTTTTTTATTTCATTTGTTTGGAACAGTAGTACAATCCAGGAGCTCAAAAAAGTAATTGCGCGCATTTTATGAAAATCTTTCTCTGCAATTTTGGGTTTATTTAAAAAGTTAAGCAAATTTTACAAAAAGTGAGGCCGCTATGTACTATGCCAATAGCTATTCTGTACTATTCACTAAGTCAACATTGTTAATGTATTTTTGTTTCCGAGATCGAGAACGCCAAAATTGGCCATTTTACGCAAAAATCACAGTCAAAATGTAATATGGCTCTTAAGCACTATGAAACCAGTTCATTGACTACGTTATTTATTTTTTCAAAGCTTATTAATGATATTGGGACGCCATATTTCTTCACTAACGTAACAAGTAGGCTTAATACTATCTGCCATTAAATTCCTGGCTAATACAAAAAAAGCACCTTATATATTTAGATTCATTTCATCGGTCATTCATTCAATCATACATAAAAACTATTTTATTGCTACAAACTTATCTGACCCGGTGGCCAAATTTAGAACTAAAGCCGCCATCTTAAAATGTCATTCACGAACGAGTACAGTTAGTATTGCCAGGTACAATTAATTTATTTACCACGTATACACATTCCATTGAGACTATACATACAATAAAAAAATCATCAACGAGTTGTTTCTGTGCAATATTATAACTCTCTCTAATATCATATAATAGTTATGATCGGGACTTAACGTGGTGCATTTTTAAAACTAATCAACAAAAAAATAGAAGGCAATTGATATTTAATTGAAACACCACAACACAATTAATAAGTATTACAATGCTTTATTTTAACAGCGTATATATTTCTTCGATTTTTATGTTTCCTCTAAAACGGGCGGCATTTCGTTTAATGGCAACACTTAAGTCGATCGTACCGCCCCCGCCACCAGGCCAGATAAGTTTGCGACACTATACATACATTCATTGCGATAGCGATAATAATAGCAATGTTTCAAAAATCTCCGGGTCTGTTCTCTTTGAGAAGTGACAACTCCTAGCTATTTCCCCATATGACTAATCGTAGGTAGATTACTTATTTCACCCATTGTATGTTGATATGACTAGGCCGTGTGGTTTCCGGCAGACTAGAATATCACTACATCTCTATGCTCTAAACCCCTTTGATTGAGGGGAGACCAACAGTGGGATGATTATGGGTTGGTACTGAAGTTCCATCAAGATCGTTTATTCCCCAATTTATGTTTTCATCCCCAAGGCTTTGTCTACGAGAAAGAGTTGGGTCAAGGAATATTTATTATTATTTATTTATTTAACTCTTTGCCGTGTGGTTTCTGGCAGACTAGAATAGAATCACTCCGTCTCTTCCCGTGGATGTCGTACAAGGCGACTAAGGGAAATACATTATCAAACATCGATCAGGCCTCCCCAACCCGTCTGGACAGCGTGGGGAGTGTAGGCCAAATCCTCCATCTGTCTTGGACGGACGAGAGAGGGTCGTGCTCCTGTAGTAGAGACTAAAATGACCTGATGATGATGATGTTGATTACTTATACACCACGATAGACATTTTCGGCCACAAAATCAGTTTGCCATAGATAAGTATGCAAACATTACGCACTTGCCTTGGATTTTTGTGATTTATGGTCTGCGGCGGCAAGGTCTAGCTTATCTAAGTCATGCTTGCGTATGTTCATTGTGTTTTACCCGACTGCGCTTAAAGAAGTTTGATTCTTTTTTTATACTATGTCGGGTGGCAGACCAGCATACGGCCCGCCTGATGTGAAGCGGTTACCGTAGCCATATTAACACTTGCAACATAAAATGTTGCTCGCGCGCCGCCACCCCCGCTGCTAACGCAGCAACTATTTCCTGGTAACCATCTCCTTCCTTTCTTTCTGGTGACCTCACTCACTCGCAGACAACAACCCTCAAGGTAATTGTTATTTGGCTGCGGTATTCTGTGAGGTGGAGGTACATTCCCCAGTCGGGTAGCTTACAATTACGCTCCCTACCTCTCTTTTCACCAGAGCTTCGTTTGTCCGTCAGCAGGGTGCACCACGTGCAGGTGAAGTAGGCTTTGGTTCAAACATCTTGATGAACCACTTACACCCCAAACTTATTTCTTACGTATTCTATTTAATATAGTTAGCAAAGATTATAAAAATATGTGTATATAATAAACCACTATTATTCTATTGAAATCGGTGGTGGTCGAATGGCTAACAATGACCACTTTGACGCAGAGGTCGCGGATTCGATCCCCACACAAGACAAACATTTGTCTGGATGAACATGTCTGCTGTTCGTCTTGGGTGTTTTCTATGTATTATATATGTATTTATTAACAAAAAATGTATATGTAAATACATATATCTGTTATCTAGTAACCATAGTACAAGTTTTGCATATTTTGGTACTAGATGGCGATGTGTTATTTGTCAAAGAATATTTATTTATTTATTATTCTGACTCGACGAACCTCCTACTGGATGGTCCGACGACCTTAAGAAAGCGGCTGGGAGCGGCTGGATGCGGAAGGCAGAAGATCGTATCTGGTGGAAAGCATTGGGGAAGGGTTATATCCAGCAGTGGGTAGATACAAGCTGATGATGATTATTATTATTATTCTCACAAAGCAATGAAGCATTTTTATACAACGTTTAAAGAATACTAGGTGTTACCTGTGGCTTCGCCTGCGTGGGCATTTTTTTTTATAATAGCTCGATTAATAATTGCGTGCGTCGTTACGCGTGTCAGTCTAATCGAACACGCAAGTTAAGCAACGTCGACCGTAGCCTGCCCATAGATAGGTTTATTTATCTCGAGTTCCTCTGTGCTTCGGAGAGCACATTAAGTCGCCGCCGGGCCCGGCTGTTGTCGACAGTCGTTAAGCCAAGTCAGTGGCTTTTGGGCGGCTTGAAAACACTGGTCTCCTTCAATCCGCCGTTGAGCAGCGTGGCGGAGTATGCTCTAAACCTCTTCGATTGAGGGGAGGCCCGTATCCGAGGTTGACGACGAGCTAGATTATATACTTATACAGCCTCGTATGAGGCGACGAAGCGTCTGGCGCCTTGTTTTCTTAAGACGTAATATTTCCTCCGTAAACCGACTTTACAGACAACCAATGTTTTTTTCTTGTCTTTTTCAGGTACAAAATGCTACTGCGACGAATTCTGCAACCGAGGAAGGATCCACGACGACTGTTGCCCGGACTATGAGCCGGTGTGCGCCCCGGGGCCGATAATTAAAAAGGCGCAGTGTAAATACGGCAACGAGATGTATTACCCTGGCGAAACGGTGCAGGATGACTGCCATACTTGGTGAGTAGTAGCTTAATAATATTTACTAAGTAGTAGGTCCAACTCGTGAACGGGTGTTGCCAGAGGGGACTGGTCTGCCCTGGCTGTCATGGTTGGAAGGTAAACAATAGGAGCATTTAGGTTAAGTAGTAATAGACAATAATATAATTATTAGCATAATAGCGACGTGCAATTTATAAATTGTAAGAACATTGTTAATAAAAGGTACGGACACCGGGTCTGTAGATTGTAATAATAATCAATAAAAAAGAATAAAAAAAAAGTAGTAGGTCCATGCCTTTGATGTTTTGTGAAACGCTGCTGCTTTAGGGTGAGGCCACACTAGCGTAATTTTGTGAGATGTGAGTCGCGTAATTCGCGTCGGTTTCGTACAAATAACGAATTCATTTTACGTCGTCACTGTACATTTATATGAAACCGGCGTTAATTACGCGACTCACAACTCACAAAATTACGCTCGTTTGGTCTCACCGTTAAAGTCATTAAACCGTATTATATCGTCTTTAAAACAAACAATATTTAATGAAATATCTACGTAAAACCACAGTAGGTATAAACAATATTACTACGTACGTTATGGTCACTTCTTGCTGCTCTCACAAAGCGACCTCACCTCTCTGAGTCGAATGTGGAACAGTTTGTATGGCGCACGAACGCTCATTCACGCTCTGTACAGACGCCATTGTTTATGTAATAGCACAGTATAAGTACCTAATAGTACTACGTACAGTATGGCTACTCCCTTCCGCTCGTCTCATGTCGACTTCACCTCCCCTCGGAGACAAATCTGGAAAAGTTTATATGGCGCCGCACGCACACACGCACATTCACGCTCTGCACGGACGTCATTGTTTATGTAGTAGTAAACTACGCGAAATTTGTATGGAGTGGCCGGGGTGTGGTAATATATGTATGTATATTTATAAACCTTTTAAACAACAACACAAATTACCTTCAACCGTAAGCATCACTAAAAAGTTAAAAACACTATCAGAACTGAATTTTATGATATGAAAAAAATGCGACCAATTTGGATGTGTCTCTTTCAAATAAAAAAAGTTTTTTTCAAATCGGTTTATAAATGACGGAGTAACAAACATTTAAAAAAAATACAATCGAATTGAGAACCTCCTTCTTTTTTGGATTCGGTTAAAAATAAAAAAAAGCTTCCATTTTTTTCCATTTTTTACGGAAAATCTGAATCACCGTCCTCCATAAAGTAAACGCGTAAATTTTATTTATAAAAAAAATAAGTCATGCTGAGTGAACATCACAAGAATTACTCTGTTCTAAATAAATGCACGAAAATTATAAATAAGAGTACAGTCGCAAACACAATTATTTTTAACGGAGACGACTTGAATAATATTATTGTAAACCGCAAATTGTTAAAAAAAAATATCGTTGTTATATACTTAGATTGACTAGTTTTTTTTTCTTTTTTTTTATACCACTTGGAAAACAAGCTTACGGCCCGCCTGATGGAAAGCAGCTACCGCAGCTTATGAACGCCTGTAACACCAGGGCCATCACATGCGCGTTGCCGACCCTGTAAAAACCTCTTCACGCCCTTTTTGAAGAACCCCATGCTGTAGTCTCCTGGGAAAACCTCGACAGGCAGTTCATCCCACAGCTTGACAGTACGCGGGAGAAAACTTCTCTGGAACCGCACAGTACGCGACCACTTGGTCTCCAATGTGTGAGGATGAATTCCCTGTCGATGGCGAGCGGTGCGACTGTAGAAGGAGGCCGTGGGCATCATGTCAAACAACTCCTTTGAACACACCCCATTGTACAAACGGTAGAACACACAAAGTTTAGTTTATTGAATAAAACGTACAGTACATGTTGTTATTAATAAAAATAAATAAATAACTATTAGGAGACTAATGCACAGCGCCATCTAGATCCTAACTAAGCAAAACTTGTACTGTGGGTGTGGGTGAGCTCGAGCCCCGATTACGCTTTCGTAATTAAATATTATCTTATAAATTACTATCCTTCTGTACATTATATAATTAAATTTTAACTGGCCGATGTTTGTACTTTGTTGATATTTAATAAAGAAATAAATAACGAATCTATTAGGATTTAGTAGTAGTCGATAGGAGGAGTATTAGGAGCTAAAACAATTATTCTTAGATTTTTTGTTGGTCTGTCTGTATGACTGTATGTTTGTGCGCGTTTCACGCAGAAAATATTTATTTATTCATTATTTCTGGCTGTGTGGTTTCAGGCAGACTAGAATAGAATCACTCCGTCTCTTCCCGTGGATGTCGTACAACGCTACTAAGGGAAATACATTACCAAACATCGATCAGGCCTCCCCATCCCGTTTGGCCAGCGTGGAGAGTGTAGGCCAAATCCTCCTTCTGTCTGGGACGGACGAGAGGGTCGTGCTCCTGTAGTGGAGACTAAAATGACCTGGTGATGATGATGATGATTCATTATTTACCCAAAGACTTACAGACTATTACATCCAACACATCTTGCGTTTTATGTGGTTGTATAGCTAAGACAGCTAGAATATCTAAAAAAATTGTAGTGGCGTCACATCAAAGTTTTATGATTTTAATGAATACGTCAGCATCCAAATACTGCTATTTTAATATGCAGAATAGATAACTTCAGTATTGCCTACTTGGAGAAAGGCATAAAGGGACTTTTCCAGGGATGTCAACGCTTGAGTGATGCCTCTGGTGTCGCAAGTGTCTATAGGCTGAGTTGTTCGCTTATTTGTCATCCTACTTGTATAAAAAATAGAAAAGGAGTTATTAACAATTGTTTATTTTCTGAAGTCCACACGGAGGAAGTCGCAGGCGGCCATAATGAATGACTAATGCCAAATACGTTTGCGCAATATTGTAACACTTTTGTTGTTCATTGAATGTCATTATTCTTTCTATTTATCATTTGAATTGTAGGTATGGTGGTGGGTGTGTCGTAGACACGGCCGTGTTTTGTACGTAAATACGTTATATGCACTAAAATTATCTTAAAATGGCAGCGCTTGCAACATCCCCCGCACGCAATGTTCCATAATCCTTACTTAGCGTAATAAATTCTTTGATCCTTCATCTATCTAGTGGTGTAATTGAATTTTGGATGGAGATGATAGATTTGTAGATGCACTACCAAAGTAAATTTTGTTATTCGTTATTTTGAATTGCCTCCCTATGGAAGCAATTTTAAAGACGTATTCACGTCACAAGCACTTTTCTGCTTGGTTGTCCCTTCCAACATATCACAGATAATACATCTAATTACGAAACACGTCACAGCGGAATTTGTTTCAATATATAATGGAACCGACCCAAATTCTGACGGCGGAGGTGACAAAATAATCATCTATTTTATTTCAGTTTTCAGGTGCGAAAACATGTTTTGTAACACACAGAATATAGAAAGAAACATACGCTTTGCTTTAGAATATTATAAATGTTATAAATAATATGCAACGGTGGTTCCGTATGTTACTGTGTTTCGTTGATAGTCAAATGAAAAATTTACTCTTCTGAGATGTCCGATTGATTTGTCCTGCTGTTTTTTGATCCTATCTGAGGTATCTATCTATCTATTTATATAAAAATGAATGTCTATATCCCTATGTCATCGCATCACGCGTGAACGGATGGAACAATTTCGCCAATTCTTTTTTTTTTTTGTATTTGTTATTGTCAGGAGATGATTCTTATCAAAACAAACAACAGAAAGTTGAGCGGATTATTACAAATTTAAGAAAACTGAAGCTCTCTTTCTTCTAGTGACGTGCCGGTACCTAACCTAGCCATAAAACAAATCTAGATATGTTATTTTTATATTCAAGTAGGTACCTAATAATTTATGTCATTTATTTAGTTAAATATTTACTTAGTGTAGTAAAAAAAATGTCGTTCGTACGAGGGATCTCCAACCATTTAAAATTCGGACAGCTTTAACACATTAAAATGCCAAGGAATTTGTCCCAAATATTAATGTATTTATTTGAATCATGTTTATCGCACACGACGACAATAAATCTTCATAAAAACGCAATAACTTCGGTTTAGTGACTGTACATTCGGGTGGCTCGGGCCATCAGCATAATATAAATAAATTTTGTGGTTCATTGTACCTAAATACCATATTTCTTCGGAATATTTAATCTATTTTTTTTTTATTCTTTTTTTAAATTCATTTTGGCGCGATCGTTTCTCATAAAAGCGCGTGTTAATTTTTTTTTGTTTGTTAACTTATTTTATGTCGTTTGAGAGAACTGTCAGCCATTTGACAGATTGCGATTGAAAGCAATTCGAATTCAATATTTATTATTAAGAAGACAGGACATCTGTCGGGTCAGCTAGTCAAAAATAAAAACAGAACCTGTTAATTTAAAAAATCAAAAAACCCGACTGCACCTACAACAGATTTATTAATCACGCTTAACAATAATACGAGGACATCCAACTGAAAGGGCGCATCTACAAAAATGCAATTGTTGGTGAGGCCCACAGACATTCAATACTATATTGAATGTCTGTGGTGAGGCCAGAATTAATGAATGAAAATGATCAATCAACGATAACTATTTTGTTTTACTTCCTATGTTTATGCATTTTGGTATGGTCAAAAGTTTTAATAAGACATTCTATTAGCTTATATTTACATAAAAAAGTGAATGATTTCACATACTTTTAGGTAGTTGCGCCTTTACAGCACAACACTGTTATTCTCACGGTGTTTTTATAAGGGCGAACATCAAGTCAAATAGGTAATGGTATTTGAAAAAGTAGTTAGCTTTATCGCCCATTCACGCCTAAAAAACTGAACGAATTTTGATGGTTTTTGTTTTGTTTGCGTTACGCATTTTCATATTTACTTTGATAACACAAGAAAAAATATAAAAAATAACCGGACAAGTGCGAGTCGGACTCGCCCACCGAGGGTTCCGTACGTAGTATCAATATTAAATTTGATATTTTTCATTATAAATAAGAAATAATGCGTCGAAAAAATAAATAAAATATATTTTGCAATGTGTACATCAAGCCCTTTCATATGATACCCCATTTGAACTAGTAGTTTCAATTTGAAATTTCGACACCCTATAAAAAATATAGACACCCTATTTTTTAAGATCTATTTACAAATGTATAGTTTTGAGGTTTATTCCTGTACTTGTAGTCTATAACGATGTTACAATACTTGTCAAATTTCATAGTTCTAGATCAACGGGAAGTACCCTATAGGTTTTGATTCCCTTGATAATGTGTCGAAATATGCGTTTTTTGCTGAATAAACGGCCGTAACTTTTTTTTTTACGTAAACTTAGCAGTTTGATTTTTTTACCACTTCATGGGACCGTAGACCTAAGTATACAGTGCAAATTTCAGCTTGATACCTCCACGAATTCTCGACATAGAAATTCTTGACAGACAGACAGAAGAACCCTTATAGGGTTCCGTTTTTCCGTTTGAGGTACGGAACCCTAAAAAAACAAAATAATTATTGATATGACTGCACCAATGTGTTTTTAACCCATTAGCGCCCGCCGTACACGGGAAAGTACACCTAAACATTGTACAGTTTAATATTATTCGTTTAGAATTTATACTGATATAATTAGTAATATCATAACTACACAATGCAACTTATCGACGAAAAAATAATACATGACGGTAGCAAGAAAAAAATATTCACTTTCGTTTGTCACAAATTGGCATTAACTATCGAGCTATTCCGGTAAGTTGTAATAATTTATTTTAATTAATAAATCATGAGTTATTTGCTATTTTTTTTTATTAAAAACGATTGTTAGTTCATATTGAAACGTCTAATAACGTTTTAGTAATACTTAGTTTTGATTATCTCCAAAAAACGATTGATTTTAGTTGTATGTACCTGGCTGTGTACAACGGTCACTTATGTACTAATATTTTACAGGCATACACAAACTTATTATATAATGGCGAGTCGACGTGTACAGTGTTTTACAAGTCGAAACAATTATGACAGACTAGAAGAAGCAATTGAATCTATAATGGCTGATGATAATGATGATTCGGAGTATGATGTATTCTTGTTACCACCGGATCTTGCAGTAGTAAGTGATGAAGAAGAAGGAAACGAAGACGACTTAACATGTTCAACTATTCCGAGAGAGGTTCCTGGATCAGTTGAAGTGATTCCTCGCCGTCCAGATCATGATGTATCTGATTGGGATGACAGTGATCATGAGCCCCTTTCAAATCTCACCCAGCCTCCAAAAAGATCCAGAAATGAAAGTTTGACTGAGCCTACATGGAGAAAGACCAAACCAATATATAGCGCAAACCATGAAGCTACCGATAATATTCAGAACAGACAAAAAAACATTGTAGATGAATTGGCTGGCTATAATCCAGTGATGTTATTTGAAAAGATTTTTGATGATGCGACTGTAAAAATGATAGTTGACAATAGCATTTTATATGCCGGTCAAAATAACAGACACAATTTTGAAATGGACTCTGTTGATTTCAAAAGATTTTTGGGAATATTGCTACTAACTGGATACCACGAACTACCATCTGAGCGTGCGTATTGGAGTCTGGATGAGGATCTTGGCATTGAGATGGTTACGAACTGTATGTCACGTAATCGTTTTCTGGACATAAAAAGAAATTTGCATTTTGTGGACAATTCTATAGCTGGAAATACAACCGATAAAATGTACAAAGTAAGATCACTATGTGAAATGATTCAAAAGAGCTCATGCCAGTGGGGGGTTTTTCATGAATCTTTATCAATTGATGAATCCATGATCAAATACTTTGGCCGCCATCCTGCCAAACAATTTATTATGGGCAAACCTGTTAGGTTTGGGTATCGAAATTGGGCGGCAACAAGTTCAGATGGCTATTGTTATACTTTTGATCTGTATTGTGGTAAGTCACACGAAGAATCTGTAGATCCTCTTGGTGCAAGGGTTGTGAAATCCCTCCTAGCAAAAATGCCAATCGTTCCCAACGAACACATGGTGTACTTCGATAACTTTTTTACCAATTATCAGTTGCTGCATGATCTCCGTCTACTAGGTTACAAAGCAACAGGTACAATAAGAGATAATAGAACAAAAAGGTGTCCTGTTACTCCCGTGAAGATTATGAAAAAACAACCAAGAGCGGAGTACGACTATCGTTTTGACACTAAAAATGAAATTACAATTGTACGCTGGAAAGATAACAATATTGTTACAATGGGCTCCAACTATGATGATATTGAACCTTTAGGTAAAGTAAAGAGATGGTGTAAAATAAGGAAACAAAAAGTGGATTTCAATATTCCTAGGCTTTTTATAAATTACAACAAGGGCATGGGCGGAGTTGATCAAATGGATCAGTCAATAAGTCTTTATCGAGTAGCTGTAAAAGGAAAAAAATGGTGGTGGGTCATATTTACTTACGTTGTAGACATGGCTGTTTCTAATGCTTGGAGGCTGCACGTTCTGCTAAAGAATCACGAGAAGGTAACGACATATATGGATCAACTATCATTCAGACGAGCGATAGTACGTGCCTATCTGCAATCATCAAAAGTGAAGACTAGGCCTACATCATCCTCTGTAGTAGGAATTGAGCGCAAAAATCATGGCCACAATCCTGTGCGTATTACAAATCCGCTACGATGTGTTATTTGTCACAGTCGCGTTCGTTGGCAATGTGAGCTTTGTGATAAGACGCTATGTGTGGAACGTCCTTGCTTTGGACAATTTCACTATTGATGCGCCCATTGTACACGGCCGGGTACACCCATGTAATTCCAAAAGTAAATAATTTTTCCAAAATGTTTTTTTATACGTCATTTAATTTGTCTATTCTTAAGCAATAAATAATATAAAAATATATTTTTTACACGCAGTTTCATTTTGGGCGTTAATGGGTTAATAGAAAAAAAAAACACATTGGTGCAGTCTTAATTCCTACTACATTTCCTTTTCGTCATTTTGACCCTCGTGGCGTGGCTGCAAGCGGAAGGTCATCATCACTGGAGTCGGTCTCTGCACGAACACTATTTGGTACATTTCTTCTTGTTTGTTTATTGTTATTCCTCTTGACATTCGCATTTGGTAAGGATTTGTAGTACTGTTGGTATTCCGGTTTGATGACGCCTGTTTCACATAATTTTTGAAGGTCATTGTTTTTGTGGAATTAATAGGTATTCTATTGTGCAATGCAGCATAAATAGGGTTGTTGTAGTCTTGAGGAGTGACACGAGACGTGCTGGTATAATTTTGTCGCTGTGACCTTTTGTTAATTATTGTTTTAATTTCTTGAAATGCTGTAGATTATTATTATTTAATGTTGTCTTGGCCAACTTGCCAGAATATTATATTTTGGAAAATGGAAAAATTCACCTGCCCCCCCTAGGTGGGATTTGAACCCACGATCTGTCTCGATAAACATAACCCTCCTTCGGCAGTCGGGTAATAATCATAGCCGTTAATCAAACGGTTAACTACGTTAATCGCTAATCCGTTACTGAAAAAGTTAACTTCGTTAAAAGTTAAAGCGTTACATTTCAGAAAATTTTACGGAAGTTAACGTTAATCGTTAATCCGTTAACACGTGATAAAAATTACATCTTCTTATAAAAACTGTTGGTTCTGGAAGCTAACAGGTTAGAAACAAAAAAAGACGGGTATAATTATTAGAGTGTATAATGTGCCGTATGTTGACAAACAATGGTTTTTCGATTCGTCTGTTGTATGGAAGAACGTTTCGGCTGTAGTATATCAACTGCAGCGCTTAAGGGTATAGCTGTACTATATTTAATAAATAGATTTGCGAATATCTGTTCCCCGAGGAATGCCGCATCATAACGAGTCTTTCGACTTCATGTCTAGCCACATTTTGACGAGACTTTGATTTGTGGCTCTTATGTTCTTCTTTAGACTGAAAGACAGAATTACTCACGTTGCTGCCTCCGCCACTTAAACTATCTCCGTCCTTCTAACTTTCGACAGCAAAATAGTAACATTTCACTCGCGGCACGCGCCGAGCCGCATTTGTCAATCGGGTCGAGCGTAGTACACGTCAGTGGGGTATCTGTGCTGGATTAACGATTAGCGGATTAACGAGTTAATGCCCAGCTATGGTAATAATGATAATGAAAGGGTATCGATTCGATCACTGATACTAGAACTAGATGCACACTCAACGCCCAAAAAACGTCCTCACCGAAACAGCACCCAAATGACAATCTGGGACCACTTTCACTTAACCACATTCAACGCTTCCATATTTGACATTATTTTCAAATGATCGATTGTCTTTGTCTTAACCTTGATTTTATATAAATGACATAAGAACTAGTCTGAATTGTAAATCTTAAACCGAAAGCCTAAGGGCGAATTTACAATGCGTATTATGAAGTATATGTTTTCTTTTAATATTGGTCTTAAATAAGTAAGATTTATGTCATCTTCTGCGTACTGCGGACATTATTTTGCTTAATTTTTGTACGTTAGTGTGCATCTAGTGCTAGTATTAATGATCGAAGAAGGGTATTCATAAATCTTTTTGAAATTAGTGTTGTCACTTTCTGGACATTTACCACTAAATCAAGGGAAATCGGTTCCCTTTCACTTTTGAGTCGCACCGTACTTCAGTTATGAAATAAATCGATCGCATTTTTATCGTTGCATTTTTATATCATTTTATTTAATCTCATACTCAAATTTAAAGATTAAAAAACTAAACACAGAATCTTAATGTCAGTCTTTTACGCACAAGCCATCAAAATAAATTTAAAAATTTACTTTTTGTATATATATTTAAAAATTTAAAAATTTACAGCTCTTTATGGACAACTGTATCGAAAAATAACTTTTTTCCATTTCGATACAGCTTCAGCCCTGAGTTCAGCTATATTAAGCTGGTTGCAATGCAAATGCATTACAACTTTGCAAAAAAAAAATAGGTACATAATCTGTGAACGCATGTGTCGCGCATGCGCACCATGCATGCTCGATCTGCAAATGCATTTATAAGTAAGAAAAAGAGTTGTTAAATTAACTTCATGGTTTTATTTAAAATATTATTATCATCTATTTCATGAGATTAGATAAAGTAGTGTATGAAACTGCACATAATTAGGTCTTAAAATACTAGTGTGATGCTATTATCACATTCGCCATTATCACATTCGCCTTCGGCTCATGTGATAAACTCACACTCGTATTTTAAGAACCACATTATGCAACAGTTTCATAAACTACTATTCGTTTATCTTTATGACATCGTCGAGTGGATATTGATTTTATTTATAAATAAAATGTTATCAGAGGTGAAAGAGTTGCTATGCGATGTGTTATCAGTATCACTATTATCGTTATCACACTCGTGTACATACCAAATAGTGTCAAACTCTTTAAAAAAATATCAAAAATACATTTTTTAGTTTCGAAATGTGTCCCAAATACTGACAGGGATTATCTTCTTTATTCTTCAGTCATTTTTTGACGTGAACACTTCTTTAAAATTGCTTACATAGGGAGGCAATTAAAAAAAAACCGGCCAAGTGCGAGTCGGACTCGCCCACCGAGGGTTCCGTACGTAGTATCATTATAAATTTGATATTTTTCACTATAAATAAGAAATAATGCATCGGAAAAAATAAATAAAATATATTTTGCAATGTGCACATCAAGCCCTTTCATAATAATATGATACCTCATTTGAACTAGTAGCTTTAATTTGAAATTTCGACCTCCTATAAAAAATATAGACCCCCTATTTTTTAAGTTTTAATTACAAATGTATAGTTTTGAAATTTATTCTTGTACTTGTAATCTATAACGATGTTACTTGCTAAATTTCATAGTTCTAGGTCAACGGAAATTACCCTATAGGTTTTGATTCCCTTGAGAATGTGTCTAAATATGCGTTTTTTGCTGAATAAACGGCCGTAACTTTTTTTTACGTAAACTTAGCAGTTTGATCTTTTTACAACTTAATGTGACCGTGGGTAGACCTGAGTATACAGTTCAATTTCAGCTTGATACCTCCACGCATTCTCGACATAGAGGGTCTTGACAGACAGACAGACGGACAACAAAGTGATCTTATAAGGGTTCCGTTTTTCCTTTTGAGATACGGAACCCTAAAAAATGAATGATAACGAAATCAAGGGATACAGGGGGCTTAGTTTGAGACTAGTTGCCGTGTGTAATTTGTCCAGAAATATTTATTTATTCTATTTATGTACATAAGAAATAATTTCATTTGCATCTCAGTCAAAAATGTTTGTATCTTTCCATACACAATGAACAAGTTACTAAGATCAACAAGTTAAGAAATAAATAAATATATGATAAAAAAAATGTGTTCAAAAAAACGAGTGTGCTCTAGACTACACGACTGAACTGACTGAAGTAAAACTTCTACTTATATCTGCTTCTCAACTTCCATTCGCCTTGCCCGATCATACTTTCTACGTCAAGCGTGTGTAAAGAAGTTTTACTTCAAATCTGCGGTAATTCCAGTTAATTTCAACATAAATGATGACGTTATTTAATTAAATGCAATTAGTAACAAATGAATTATTGTGTATGTCTCAGCAGATCCCACGTTGTGGTCAGATTATAGCTATTAATTAATATAATGCCTATTATACGTAATCCCATGTAATAATAAACTAAATGACTAAGACCAAGAAGACTACGTGCAGGCAAATAAATGAATCAGACATTGGGATGTTGACAGAAAAGCCACAGTATAAGTAATAATGCAAAACTGTTTTCGGCAATATGATTTAAGAAGAAAGTTAAATAACTATAGATGTGGTTAGTAACTCAAATTTTTTTTTTTTTTTTGATCGCGGTAATTACTGTGGTTATTATCATTTTCATCACGCAACGCGAAAGTTTAAAAGTTATTAAGAATTAGAATAATTTAATAGCAAATTAGAGTACAATTTCCTTTATATTTTACACTTACTTAAATTTGTAACTTAAAATAATGAAAATATTGATTGACTCGTGGTCTCTACACTAGGTCGATCCTGTCTCGTGGAGGCCATAGTGATACATGTTCATAATTGTTTTGTATTTTCAAAAAACGTACGAAAGTATTAATTGTAGATTAGAAAATAACATAAAGAATATATTACTGTGAACAATGACAGTTTTAAGTAACTATTCTAATGAATTTCTCCGTTTCAGCGTAAAATAAAAAACTTAGTAAAAAACGTTTAATTAGATGCCTTGCTTGTGTTATCGTGAGTGCCTCAATACTGCAAACATTAACAATTTTATTGTAGATGAAGGGTAACATAAATTGCTGCATACTTCGTGCAAATAATATAGTGAAAATAATTCACTAGTTGGGATTTGAAAACACGGCGTTGCAGCAACCTTTCATACGACGCTGACTGAAGAACTATTTTATGTTGTTTGAGAGTAAATCTCAAAATGTAAAGTATTATTTGAAAATTGTGACATTTGCATACACAAACGTAGCATATTTAGAACAATTATTAAAAATCTAGACTCATCAAGCATCGATAAATTTGGTAATAAAAAGAAATCGATCATAAAAAGTATGTCACAGGCGAATAAAAACAATTGTTTTCAATTGTTTTAAAAAATATGTAAATATAGTTCAGGGGCGAATTGATTGGCGGCTGTGGGAATTGTTGCGATGGGAACGGACGGAATGGGGTTAGGGTCAAAGCGGGCCGGTTGAACTTTTATGGACTATATAATTAACTAGCTTTCACCCGCGGCTTCGCCCGCGTTTACTTCTTTTTAATTGAAAGTATCCTATGTCCTTCCTAATACCTTTAAGAATATGTATATAAAATTTCATGAAAATGTAACACGCGACCATGTTCATGTAGCATCTTTAATTGTACTAAATACGAATGCAAGAACTTTCCCGATAACTACTACACCCGTCCCGCTCCCGCCACGCCGCCCGCGATCGCATAAGCACTGATTGACGCCAAATACAAATTTAAAAACCTATTAGGATAACACAAGTCTTATTACATCAGTTTAAAAAGGATAAATCAAACTTTAAAAAAAATTCACCGACTTCAAAAATCTCAGGAGGCAGGTAGTAGTTATTTTTGGCTTCTTCGTGTCAGAATTTTCCAGTTGGTTTATATTTTTCGCAGCTTCGCTCCCGTGACATTTGGGGAAAACACGTGTTTACTCATTAATCAATAGAAGTACTCGTGTAAAATTTAGGATAAAATTGTCCAGCAATTCTCGTTTTCCCATACAAACCATTTCACCCTCTTAGAGGTAAAATTGATATGTATTTTCAAATCGATGCCATTGTCGTAATTAACGTCCCAGAAAAACATAGAATCAACACCCATATTGATATTATGACATTTCAACCCCATTGTACCCCTACAGAGTTGTCACGTCGGCTATGTTGGATTATTAAATAGTTGTTTTTTTCGTAATCAGCGACCCAATATATCATAAAAACAATACCTATGAATATTTTTTTGACTTTTTCACCACATTTTAGACATTTCAACGCCATCGCACCCCAATAGGAGATGATGGTCACGTTACCGCCTTACGGGTACAATAAATAACAATAATAGGTAATTTCTGGGATAAAAACTATCTTAGGTATGTCCTTTCCCAGGACTCAAGGTATCTCTGAACCAAATTTCATCTAAATCGGTCCAGCGATTTAAGCGTGAAGAGGTAACAGACATTTTGTCGCATTTATAATATTAGTATGGATTGGCGTTCCGAAAACCCTTAAAAACGACACATATATAGTATATATAGAACTTTTATGGACTATATAATTAATTTGTAATAAAGTTTGACAAGGAATGGCTTATATTGCTCTGCGGTACCCATAACTCCTTCGCATTATCATTCATTGAAATGTCATTCTTATGAAAGAAAAAATAATAAAATACTTAATAATAAATAATAAAAACTGAACGATTAGAATCGCTTTTCTAATGTAACTTTATGACGTTTGACAGAACTGTCAGTCATTTGACAGATTGCGCGAAACCAATTCGAATTCAATATTCATAGTTATGAAGACAGGACAACGTCGGTCGGCTCAGCTAGTCATGTTTAAAAGCAGCGGTTTTTAATAATAACCGCGATATAACTGAACCCATTAGACTTAACAACCTATTAATTATATTTGACGAGCTCGGTGGTCGAATGGTTAGCAAAGGCCACTTTGACTCCAAGGTCGCGGGTTCCAGAAGGGATCTCTTCCAGAACCAAAGAATGCCTGTAAGTGAATTTTTTAAGTCAGTGTTAGGTACATTATATACATTAGATAAAAAAGCACAAACGCAAATATAGACAAATACATACAGTTATACAGTGAATTCAAACGCCAGAAACATCACTAAAGTGCGTTCTTAGCTGGCTCTTAAAAGAAGTAATAGATTGAGCCATCATCACTTTATTTGGTAGTGCATTCCAGATATCCGTCTTTATAATGGAGTCAAAATTCAGTTCCGATCCAGTTCCGTTCTCACTGGGACCGACGACGGCTTAATGTGCGCTCCGAAGCACGAACGTCCCACGTCTGCAGAAATATTGGCCAGTGTCATAGTTTATTAGTATAGTAAAGTATAACCGCTCCCTGCTGCCGCTCTCTCGTTCGTATCGACCTCACCTCCCCTCTGAGACGAATCTGGAACAGTTTGTATGGCACGCACACACTCTTTCACGCTCTCCACAGACGCCATTGTTTATATAGTAGTTCTCGACGTGACATTTGTATGGAGTGGCCGGCGTGTGCTTTTGTGGCTCTAAAAATACCGGCATAATTTGTAGACTATTGTTATATAACAATTCGTTATTATAATGAAAATGAAAAATATTTTTATTTTCCATCATAAAGATATCAATACAGTAAATGTGCACGTTAACCCTGGCAATTTTGTTTTAATTTATTTTAAACATTTAATAGTATACAAATTACTTATAAATAAAATACCTACTTAAATATAACTTAGAAATAAATAACTATAAATAATGAAATAAATAAATATTCGTTATTATTAGATTACGATACTCCTCGTAATGTTCCTAAAGATGTGACAATGAATATTGTAAATAGGTTGACCGGCTTTGAACTCCTATCTAATTTTATACTCAGCTGTTTTGTCACGTGCGTAGTTTTTGTCAGCTGTTGGTGTGCATGTTTTGGTTGTTATCAATGACTTGGTAATAATGGTAATACTAATTCGTAATTTTGTGGTGTAAGTTGCTCACCGCCACCTTTGAGCCAAAGCCAACCTCACATGTTCGTGGGGCAATCTGCTGACTAACAAACTATGCTCTGGTCAAGGAGAGGAAGGGCGGCTCAGCGAATTTAAAAGATGCCCGACGGGGAAGTACCCCCACCTCACAGAATACCGCAGCCAAATAACAATTCCTTTGAGGGTTGTATGTGTTCCTGCGCCTGTTCGTGAGTGAGGTACCAGCACTAGATAGAAAGAAAAGAAGGAGTATAGGCTGGCAACGGATCGGCGACCTCTTGGTGTTGCTGATATCCATGAGCGATGGTGATTGCTTGCCATCAGGTGACCCACATGCTCGTTTACCTTCCTCTTATAAAAAAAAAGACAGTCACAAGTCACAACGACCATATGGGCCGTCCATTAGTCACGTGAGGCTCCATAGAGGGGGGAAGGGGTTCGGTAAAAATCACGAAATATCACAAGGGGGTAGTAAGGTATACGTGTATTATAATCGGATTTTTATTGCGAAATTCAAACTTTAGCCACACCCCGGCCACTCCATACAAATGTCGCATCGTCAACTACTACATAAACAACTGCGTCTGTGCAGAGCGTAAATGAGCGTGTGCGCTACAGGCGCCATACAAACTGTTCCCCATTCGCCTCAGAGGGGAGGTGAGGTCGATACGAGAGAGCGGCAGGGAGAGTCCTTACTGTGCGTAGTTTTACTCTATAGTAGTACTATTACTTATACATACTGTGCTTTAGCTTAGATTGGCGGTAATAGGCTTGTATCCCATTTTTTTTTTCGATTTGTTATTTTAAGACGTCACAATAATATAAATATAGGTGAAATAACTAAGTACTTCGATTGCATAAAAACTTCTCGAGATATGATAACTTGAAGATCACAATTTTGGACTATCCCGAAAACGCTCCATACAAAAGGCCACCACGTTATGACGTCACACCGTGCTATTTTATATGCATTAAGTCAGAAATTTGTACGACAGCTATGTTAAATATTGCGTTTATGTAGTCAGTGCCGTAACAAAAGTTATAGTATTTTTTATTGTTTCTACAATGGTAATATTTATTTTTTATAATTTTATACCTTTAAAATGGACTTTCCCACCAAACTTTGACCGCACATAAAACACGTCGGACATAAGTTATTAAAATTTTAAGATCGCAGATCGTTCTAGTTTTATGTATTTTACGTTTTAGAGAGTTTTTATAGTTTTGTAACATGGGCAACAAGCCTATTGTGTTTAGCTTTGCTGGCACCGACAGAGCTCTACCGACTAAGCTGAATATGTTGGTCATTAACTTAAACCTGAGATCTATTTTCGTGATCAAAAAATCCCTGCGGTATTCTATGAGGGGGAGGTACTTCCCCAGTCGGGCAGCGTAAAAAATACGCTATGCTCTACCTGTCGCAGCTGATTTGCAGCGCAGCAAATCAGCTGCGACCTCACTCACTCGCAACACAACAACCCTCAAGGGTATTGTTATTTCGCCAGAGCCCCGTTTGTCAGTCAGCAGGGTGCACCGCGTGCAGGTGATGTTGGCTTTGGTTCAAAGATGTTGATGAACCACTTACACCCTAATTGTCTTGCCAAAAAGAAAGTCTCATTGTATTTAACTAGACACTTGGTGAGACAATGCGTATATTTAGTTAACACACTCAGCGTCCAGGTGGGCCGGGTGTTTCATATGCCATCCATCTCAGAGTTGGCTGCAGTTCGAGATTGTGCAATAGGCGAATTAGTGGTGCATTTGCATTATCGTTAAATCTATGAACTGCATGTCAAGGTTTTCCCAGGAGACTACGGCATGGGGTTGTTCAAAAAGGGCGTGAAGAGGTTTTTACAGGGTCGGCAACGCGCGTGTGATGCCCCTGGTGTTACCATTCGACTACAGGTGATATTAAAGTTATATGACGAGCTCGGTGGTCGAATAGTTAGCAATGGCCACTTTGACTCCGAGGTTCGATCCCTCATATATAATAATATATAACAATATATAACGATATATATAAACGATAAGTTAATCTCTTAGACGATCATTGCTAATAAATTATACTTTACGAGTTTAGTCGATTCGCCAGCACTAAAAAAGGACTGATAAAAAAAATCCACAGACCCTGCAGTTCCCGCAATCTTCGAAGGCATTGAAAATAAAGTTAAGAATAAAACAAATCTTGCGAAAAGATTTTTTATTTTTTTTCAATGTCAAAAATATTTTTTTCACGCTCGTAAAGGCACACCTACAGGACACAATTATTAACCAATTTCACTCGGAGAGATCTCAATCGACGCGCAATCTATCTTCGAAGACTCGTTTTCCTCATTTTTTCGATATATGTAATAGTATTTTTTTAATTAATTACTTACTAAAAAAAGATAGATTTCTCAAAAATTATCCAGCCAATTTTCAAAATTCCTTCACTATCGAATCCACAATTAAATTCTGAACATGAGGACACTTGTTCCATGGCGAAATCTCAATTATCCTCGGAGATATAGCGAAAATAGCTTATTGGCCGAAAAGGATTTGATGGACATTTTCAATGTCAAAAGAATACAAAAATTTGCATTCAAAACATAGCATTCTCACAGAGCGACCTTTTTTGTATTGTTTTCTTCGAAGAAGACATTAAAATCCAAGGCGGTATCAGACTAAACGGATTTTTTTATATGTTGAGTATATACATATATAAATAAATAAATATTGTCAGACAAATTACACAGCGCCATCAAGCCCCAAAGTAAGCGAAGCTTGTGTTATGGGTACTAGACAACGTATATACATTTTTTTTTGTAAATACATACTTAAGATACATAGAAAACACCCAGACTAAGATAAACAGACATGTTCATGCACACAAATGTTTGTCCTGTGTGGGAATCGAACCCACGAGCGTTGGTGTCGAAGCCGCGTCATTGACCGCTACGCCACCGTGCTCGTCATATATCTATATTTATTTATTTCACCACAATAACTTACATTTTAACTAATTTCTAATGTTCGCCAAACTGCAAAACAGTTTATCGGCGACCTTTGACGCTCTATTTTACTATGATACTCATTTGATACATACAGTATGCTAACCACCTAACGTTTATCATGTCGTTACATCCTTTTGATATAATCTAATAACATTACCTTTCCTATCTTGCGTCTTGCTATTCCAATATATTGTTAATTTTGTAGCCAGTTAACTTAATTTAAAAAGTAATCAATCAATGCCCAACATTTGCATGCCTGTGAGAAAGAGGCGAACATTTTGTACCGTTTTCATCGAAACCACAACACCTGTTATTTGTAACCTAATGTTCTTGGAAATAAATAAATATTCTATTCTATTCTGAACGAAAAAAACGGAACGCGTTGCCGGCATTATGTGTTTCCTCAATCATACAATATGGGATCCTTCAAGCGAAGCGTGAAGAAGCATCTTGCGGGCCAGCATGGCAGCGTCAACTGACAGGACATCAAGGTCTCTTGTCCGTTGCCGTTGCGATTGGGGCTCCTCTTTTCGCTTACCATCAGGCGAAGTGGAGCCAATATGCTGAGCTAATATAAAAAAAAAAATCTTTAGCAATTTTATTTACATCAGTATACATATATGTATATCATGCGTCTAATCTAGTATGAGCAATGAAATACAGCTTTTTTATTCGACTCCAAAAAAAGGAGGTTCTCAATTCGGCTGTATTTTTTTTAAATGTTTGTTACTTAATTACTCCGTGATTTATAAACCGTATTGAAAAAAAAAAATTGTTTGAAAGTATACTTCCAGATTGGTCCCATATTTTTTTCATCATCATCATCATCATCAGCCTGTATCTGCCCACTGTTAGGTTTATTATTTCATTACTCCGTCATTTATAAAACGATTAGAAAAAAATCTTTTTTTAATTTGAAAGAGTATACTTCCAGATTGATATTTTTTCATCATCATCAGCATTATTTTCATAATGTAGAGTAGATTTTGGAGTCGGTTTTTTTTGTTTAAAATTATCTTAATATTCATTTAAATAACTATTCGACGAGCTTGGTGGCGTAGCGGTCAATGACGCGGCTTCGACACCAACGCTCGTGGGTTCGATTCCCACATAGGACAAACATTTGTGTGCATGAACATGTCTGTTTGTCTTAGTCTGGGTGTTTTCTATATATCATATGTATGTATTTACAAAAAAAAAAAAATATTTACGTATATTTATCAGTTGTCTAGTATATCCCATAACACAAGCTTCGCTTACTTTGGGGCTAGATGGCGCTGTGTAATTTGTCTGACAATATTTATTATTATTATTATTTATTATTTTCATTACACTGTTATCAACTGTTATTATCACTGAGCCATATGCCACATGCACAAATGCTTATCAGAAAATGACTGCACTAAAATCGCACTGCACTAAAGAACGCTCGCATCGGTGATTGATAGCTCATGCATCGTACATTTTGATATTATAATATTAGTTTTAAAAAAGCTAGCTAGTAAAATCACTATTTTATAATCGGCTTATGCAATGAAATGAAATTATTTATTCTGTCATTGGGCCCTTGCAAAACAAAAATCTTAATACAGGAAAAAAAAAAAATAGAAAACTAATAATATTTAATATTTTTTTTGTCGATAATTATTGATCTATTTTAATCTTCTTTCAGGGTTACATTTTATCATGGGACCCACTGTATATATACATGATATATCATGACATAGTATAGATATACGAGACGAGCTCGGTGGTCGAATGGTTAGCAATGGTCACTTTGACTCAGAGGTCGCGGGTTCGATTCCCGCACAAGACAAATATTTGTCTGTTTGTCTTGGTCTGGGTGTTTTCTGTGTAGTATATTATATGTATGTATTTACAAAAAAAGTGTATTTAAGTATGTATAATATCAGTTATCTAGTACCCATAGTACAAGCTTTGCGCTTAATTTGGGACTAGACGGCGCTGTGTAAATTGTCCAGAAAGATCTCCATGGGCGGTGGTGATTGCTTTCCACCAGGTGACTCACATGCTCGTTTGCCCCCCCCCCCCCCCCCCCCCTCTCACATAAAAAAAGACACGGGTCGGGTAGCATGTTGACTAATGTACGACAGCTTTAATCCACAATATTTGACGAGCTCGGTGGCGTAGCGGTCAATGACGCGGCTTCGACACCAACGCTCGTGGGTTCGATTCCCACATAGGACAAACATTTGTGTGTATGAACATGTCTGTTTGTCTTAGCCTGGGTGTTTTCTATGTATCATAAGTATGTATTTACAAAAAAAAATGTATTTATGTATGTTTATCAGTTGTCTAGTACCCATAACACAAGCTTCGCTTACTTTGGTGCTAGATGGCGCTGCGTAATTTGTCTGACAATATAAAAAAAAAATATATGCATTGTTTTTTAAGCAATTTTGCATGCCCGTCAGAAATACAAGATTTGAATATAAATGAGTGGATAATCAGCAGGCATGTGATGACTCGATGTGCTTGAAAACATTAGTAGATTGCCATGACATCAGAGCTTGTGTCACAACTACGTAACAATGTATTGTGGCGCAGTCACAGCATAGTAATCATGCTGTGGCACAGTCCAAATGGCCAAAGTACGTGTGGAACTTATTAATAACATAAGATTTTTTACCTATTGATGCATTCTGCCTGCTTTCATAGTGACAAGATGAAAGCAAGGTAATTGCCCGACATTCACTCAGCCCCGCGCCATTTCCATTGAGATCACTTTGAGCGGTCAGATTTAATTTATAAACTTTGTAAACTTATCAAGGACCGATGACAATACAATAATTTCATCATCATCATCATCAGGTCCATTTTAGTCTCCACTACAGGAGCACGACCCTCTCTCGTCCGTCACAAACAGGAGGATTTGGCCTACACTCCCCACGCTGGCCAGACGGGTTGAGGAGGCCTGATCGATATGTTCTAATGTATTTCCCTTAGTCGCCTTGTACGACATCCACGGGAAGAGACGGAGTGATTCTATTCTAATCTGCCGGAAACCACATGGTCTATTTAATAATTTCGTAAGTTTTATTTGATTATCCTGGTAATGATCGCCATTAATTTCCTCACATATCACATCGAACTAAGAAGTGGAAAACAAAAATATTTAAAAAAACTAAATAACACGCTTTAGTGATCTCTTTAATGATCATTAAAAGACCGTTTTTTTTTATTTTTTTTAACAAAGTATATTTATTCTAGTGTGATATATTTAGCTTTTTCTGTCGTATCACACATGATACGTTTTGTATCGAAGTATCAGCATATAAACTATGGTAACCTATCGACATCAACCCATAAGTATCCCCCTGTTGGGATGGGTCTCCCCTTGAAGGGGTTTAGTTAGAGCATACTCCACCACGCTGCTCAATTGCGGAGTTGGCGGAGGCCAGCCCCCTTACCACCATCTCTTATTGCGATTCAATAACTGGAACGAATGCTTATTCATACCAATGAATAAGCGACTCTATTTCAAATGGACTAAAGTCGCTTATTCATTGGTATGAATAAGCATTCCATTCAGTTATTGAATCGCAATAAGAGATGGTGGTAAGGGGGCTGTATTTTCAAGCCGCCCTAAGGCCACTGACTTGGCTTAACGATAGTCATCTAATGACAACAGCCGGGACCCATCCGTACTTAGGCTACGGTCGACGTTGCTTAACCTGCGTGATCGATTAGACTGACACGCGCAATGTACAAAATTTCCACATAGGACAAACATGTCTGTTTGTCTTAGTCTGAGTGTTTTCTATGTATCATAAGTACGTATTTACAAAAAAAAAATGTATTTACATATGTTTATCAGTTGTCTAGTACCCATAACACAAGCTTCGCTTACTTTGGGGCTAGATGGCGCTGTGTAATTTGTCTGACAATATTTATTTATTATTTATTTAATGGCGCCATCGAGCTCCTCCTATGGTAACCTATTATATATTCAAAGAGTAATACAATACGGTATTCCTTGATGGTAACCTTCACCAGGTGCGTGCACAGACGGTGTAAAAAATTTATATATATTAAAATATACAACAGTTTCGTGTGAAACCTTGGATTAAGAATTCCTTAAAAGTGTTATTTCAAAACATGTTGTTACGGTGAGCAACGCGCCGGTTTATTTTTGTTACAATTTGTTTATGTAAACTGTGGGAGATTGTTGATGTAATCTCAAAAATTCAGGGGTTTTTAAGGGGATGCGGGCTGCGAAGTTAATTTTATGGAGACCCATTGCGAATCGCCTGCGTAAAATGCTAAGTTTCTTTTATTATTACAAGCTTTTATTGAATTTGCAATGTATGTATGTTTGTCCGGGTGGAATCTTGCAACTTAATTTTGAACCAGTTAGCTTCAACCGATTGAGCTGAAATTTTGTATACACTCTTAGTTTAGATGACAATGCATGGTTAGCTATGTGATGTCATTCTAAATAAAAGGGCTTGCTAAGGAGAACACGAAAAATAATACTACGTTACATTAAATCCAATATGGCGGATAATACAAGATGGCGGACTCGTTTTTTTTTCTGCACTACCACAATATAGGTATCAAATAAAAGGGCATACATGAAAAATATGCCCAATAATAACTAAAAAATAAAAAAACTGTAAAAAAAACTTTTTAAAACAAGCTTTTATTTAAGTGACCTAAAAAGATGAAAATAAACTTTTAATTAAATCAAACTAATCAATTTAGTACTATCACAATTAAAATTTTATAAAAGCTTGTCGCGAGATATGCCTTTATCTAACTCGTTATGACACAATATTGACTTGACATAATAAGAAATAATATGTATCTTAGAAAATAAGCTGCCACTCCCTACCCCCCTTGGCGACGCCCTTGGACCCTGTAAAAACATAGCCCTTCTTTTAAGAAAATATCTCATTTCCGCTTATTTTTAAAAATTTCATGATTTTTTTTAGACAAAATCTTTTTATTCTATACATCAAGAAATAAAACAATGACTTTTATTTAACTTAAAAAAAAATGTTATCTAAATGCTTTAGATAGACACAGGCGTGCCTTTAAGTAATTTACATCGCTGCACTTAGCATGCGTCATAACCTTAACGGCACGTATAGAATAAAATAAATAATGGTTAGATAATAATATTTTTACAAATTATAGTCATAATAATAATTCATTCGAATTGATTTCTCGCAATCTGTCATATGACCACATATGACTGACATTTCTGCCAAACGTCATAAAGGTAGATTAATAAAGTTGATTTAAAAAAAAAATTGAAACCGACTTCAGTGGCGAGCGCATTTTATTGGGCGAATACCCCGGCAGACGCTGCTGCCTGTCTTCCGTGAGAAAAGTTATTGCGTGACACAAGATTCCTTATTCGCCTTGTACGACATCCAGCGCAGAGCAATGGAGTGGCACAATTCTATTCTGCCGGCTACCGGCTAGGGTTTCCCTCGATTTTTTTCTGGGATCCCATCATCAGATCCTGACTTGGTGAATATGGGACCACCTCGCAATTACCCTTTCAAATAAAAAATAATAATATGACCATACGTGCTTAGAAAATTTAAGGGTTTCCATTGATTTCCCTGGCATCCCATCATCAGATCCTGACTTGGTGAATATGGGACCACCTTGCAATCATACCCTTTCAAATAAAAAAAGAATTAAGAAAATCGGTTCACAATTCGCCAAGATATCGAATAACATATATACAAAAAAATATTCAGTCGAATAGAGAACCTCCTCCTTTTTTGAAGTCGGTTAAAAAGTCAATTCTTCTTCTTCGTCTTACCACGATAACTGATATTCACGCGGACGAAGTCGCGGGCAACAGCTAGTACTACATAAATAATGACGTATGTACATAAATAATGACGTATGTGCAGAGCCGAATGAACGTGAGTGCGTGCGCGAGGTGAGGTCGACACGAGAGAGCGGCAGGGAGTGGCCGTACTGTATGTAGTACTATTACTTATACTGTGTCCATAAGTAACTTTTATAAATGCGTACAAATAATTCAAGTATGATTTTAAATTAAAATCGTGCTACATCTATTACTTTAGTGTAGTAGTTTTTGTTTTTTTTTATGATTTCGATTATTTCCAATTACAATCCAGTTTATTAGCGAATCACGAAATGGTTTAGCCATCGGTTGTGGCTGTTTGTTGGTAAAGTGGATGACAATATTTAAGCTTTGCTAACAAAGGGGGGGGGGGGGGCGTTGTGTTCTTGCAAGTCCCTGAGGTCATCAGGAAGAAAGCTGCTGCTTTTCTAGCGGGGGCGAGGGATACCTCATGTTGTGAGCGTTTATATGGCTACGGTATCCGCTTCAGATGGCGCACTAGATGCTTGTATGCCAACAGACGTACTATTTATTTTTTAACGGGACGGGGGCCCATCACACATTCCCACCACTGTGTCTCCTGTGTAGCCAGGATTAACAGCGGCGAGCGGCGACCACCGAAAAAGGCAATGAACAATGAAGCACACTGCAATCCCGGGGATAAAATTACAGCTGCCTTGGCACTCACGACGAATTTAATCACAAGAAATTAGTAGGAGTAAGAAGCTTTTGGAATTTGACTTCCCGTCTTAGCATTATGAGACACAGCTATTATGTCAAGTAAGGCATTATTTGCTATATAGCTGTCTTGCATATTGCCCGACGTATTACAAAAAAAATGTATTGATCTTGGTCAACTGGCAGTTGAACAACGTGGTAGGGATCCAAAACCCTGTCAATTCAGAAACCCATAGCCCAGTACTGGAACCAAATTGTATAAAAAGTTTATTTAAATTATTTTTCACACGCAGGTAAAAAACGATACATAGCAGTTTGGCACAGTATATCATTGTTCTTTACAGTAGTTCAACGCGTTTTATGCGCCATCCAACTAGACACGTCATGTCGCTATTCCAAAACTCGGAGCACATTAATTTTATTTAGATGTAGAGTAGTTTATCCAATTCATCTTAATATGGAATTTACACTAAATAGTTATTTATTATTTAAATCAAATATACGAACTTGTCATTGAGTATATACGTCAAACATTATCACAATAACGATTTACAATAAATATGTTTTTCGTTTAATTTTTTTATCATCTTATTTTAATTTCTGAGGGGATGAATATTAAATAAATATTAAATACTATTGTGTAGGTCTTACATATATTTTATGTATGGCCTGTGGTATTGCTATACTTTCATCTTAGAAAGACCAATTACACACAATGTGCAAAGTTTCATTAAGATCGGAAACTTATCGTGGACAATCGTCGTGACTTTATTTTCAGTTAGATTTTCAATTCACTTAAATTACAAAATATATTACTATTTATTACTAGTAAAGCGCTAATGTAGATCTTACGTTTGTTATTTTCACCTTAATGTTAATTTTGTGTTGTAACAAGGTCAATAAGTAGCTCTCGTGATGTCATCTACTTTACCTGTTGACTGTACAATCTATATTCTTACTAGTTGTCCCGGCGAACTTCGAATCGCCTTTAAATATTTTTACGTTAATTTTTTCGATGAGTTTATAATCTACCCTATCTCTCAAGTTGGATCAAACTGCACACACTGTGCAAAATTTTATTAAAATCGGTTCAGTAGTTTAGGATTCCATCGCGGACAAACAACGTGACACGAAATTTTTATATATTAAGATGGTAATAGCAACGACGATATAAGTATTATAGATATGCTACAAGTGTTAAAAACGAACACCCGAAAAGTGAGCCAACTGTCTCATCTAGCAATTACTTAGCACAAGCAAGCTGACGAAACTGACGTTTGTGAAAATTGATTGAAGTTGCTAAAAATGTCGTCTTCTATATTACGTTACGATAATGCACAATTTCTGTTGATAAAGTATACAAAACCCAAGAGATCCACTATCACACTAAATAATATTTGATGTTCACGCGTATTTTGGGTTAATTTCATAGGCGCTGATTGCTTACTTAGCGAGGGAAAGAGACAGCAAGTATATTAAAGCGCCAAAATGATAAGGATAGCGATAGTCACAGATCCTCCAGACGTCATAATAATAAATATTGCTGGACAAATCATACACTGTCATTTAGTACCAAACTAAGTAAAGCTTGTGCTATGGGTACTAAATAACTGATATTATACTTAAATACATTTTTTTTTGTAAATACATAGTAATACATAGAAAACACCCAGACTAAGACAAACACACATGTTTATGTACATAATAAATAATTAAATAAATATTTCTGGACAATTTACACAGCGCCATCTAGTTCCAAATTAAGCGCAAAGTATGTGTTATGGGTGGGTACTAGACAACTGATAATGTACTTAAATACATTTTTTTTTGTAAATACATACTTATAATACATAGAAAACACCCAGACCAAGACAAACAGACATATTCATGCACACAAATGTTTGTCTTGTGCGGGAATCGAACCCGCGACCTCGGAGACAATGTGGCCATTGCTAACCAATCGACCACCGAGCTCGTCAAGTATGGGTATGCCATATCTATAATATTTATAACAACATTGGTAAGTGGTAACAGGTAATAGCTTTGTCGCCATACCGATAAAAACATAGCATGACTTCATCATGTCATTGACCTTGCAGTATACCTATTATGATTGTTGACGGAAGACCAATCAAAAAATGTTACGCAAATTTTAGCGCCGCATGCCGTAGCGATGACCACTGTATTGCTTGGACTGTACCTCTCACTTTCATTGTGTATTCTTGGCAGAAAGTATCAATAAATCTTATACGTGTGACCTACTGGTTTGTACAGAGCTGTGCGGCGCCATTGGAAAATTAATATACATAATTTAGTGTGTCAATATTTTTTTTTATACTACGTCGGGTGGCAGACAAGCATACGGCCCGCCTGAAGTGAAGCGGTTACCGTAGCCATATTAACGCTTGCAACATAAAATATCGCTTGCGCGCCGCCACCCCCTCTACCAACGCAGCATCTCCTTCCTTTCTGGTGACCTCACTCACTCGCAGGAACACAACAACCAATCAAGGGAATCGTTATTTGGCTGCGGTATTCTGTGAGTTGGAGGTACATTCCCCAGTCGGGTAGCTTACAATTACGCTCCTTACCTCTCTCTTTTCGCCTCAGCTTCGTTTGTCAGTCAGCAGGGTGCACCGCACGCAGGTGAAGTTGGCTTTGGTTCAAAGATCTTGATGAACCCCTTACACCCCATTGAAACACTGAAAATGTTTCACTTTTAGTCGCAAAATGCCAGTAATTCCAATTTGGAGATGCGATTTTGCGTGCATTATTTTAATTAAAAAATAATTTTATCAAACAATATCACAAATTGTGTTACTTTTTTCTTTGTTGTTGGAAAAGAGTTGCACAAGTAACTCGATGCTGTCGTTACGTTTGTCAGTCTAGTCGAAAACGCAAGTTACGCGACGTTGACCGTAGGCTAATGAGTTTATTTATTTCGAGCTCCTCCGTGCTTCGAAGAGCACGTCCCTGTTATTGTCGTTAGATGACAATGGTTAAATCAAGTCAGTGGCCTTTAGGCGGCTTAAGAACACTGGCCTCCACCAACCCGCAGTTAAGAAGCATGAAGAGTATGCTTTAAACTCCCTTCGATTGAGGGTCTCAGCAGGCATGAAGGGTTGACAACGATATCAAATTCATTTTAGTGTCGACTGGAATGATTGAATTTTGTAATTATTTTACACTTTTGAACACACTGAAATAATTTTGCATAAATTGATAAACTTGAATCATAAGAAAATACTATGGACTACCTACTTTGATTGTCTATGTGTCTATCCCAAACTGCCATAGGATTATCTACCCACTCGACCACTAAGCGGCAATTGAGGATTACGGAATTACAAGGAAAACATTATAGTAATCATGACCCAGTTAAATAAATAGAAATAAACAATAGCCGCCCCCACACCACTAACATAAAAGGTTAAATATAAAATCGTCTCGTATAGTAACTATATAGTTTATTATGTCAGTAAGCCAACTTCATACAAGACTTCGAACGAGCGTATGACAAATAGTATTAGGATATTAACGGAACGGGGACCCAGCATACATTTCCACTATGACTCCTGTGTAGCCAGCATTAACAGCTGCCACCAAAAAGGACAATGAACAATCAAGTCCATTGCAATCCCGGGGGTAAAACTACGGCTGTCTTGGAATTGACAATGAATTTAATCAGTAGAAATTAGTAGGAGTAAGAAGCTTTTGGAATTTGGCTTCCGCGTGTGAATGTGAGATACAGCAGTATGGCAAATAAGAGCCGTCCATTAATCACGTGAGGTTTATTTTTGCATATTTAACACCCCCCCACCCCCCACCCCCTTGGTGATACTTGGTGAGGTGTAAGGCTAACCCCCCCCCCCCCCCCCCCTGAAATCACGTGTATTTTTATATTTACAAAGAATCTTAAAATTTTCAGAATATTAATAAGGATTTTTGTTACATCACTAAGGTGACAAACAAGCATACAGTGCGCCTGATGAAAAGCACTTAAAAAAATAAATACACGTGATATCTTACTACACCCCCCCTCCCCCCTTGTGATGCTTCGTGATTTTTGCCGAACCCCCTCCCCCCTCTTTCGAGCCTCACGTCATTAATGGACGGTCCCTAAGGCATTAAAAGCCTAAAGAGATGGCTAGTCAAGTGAAGCTCAACTGTCATAGTGTCATGCACCACGGTGTTTAAGTATCTATCACTATTGGGGACTTAAAACATTGTGTTGTTACCTAACACGTCGATTCCAATAATATGAATTGCAAAATAGTATTAAGATATCATAAACTATACGCGGTACACATACACGTGAGACATGACTAATCTTAGCTATAAGAAGGAATGCAATGGGTACATTGGCATACTGTTCTTTTGATCGGTTAATATCTAAAAAAATATCGACTGCCCTCATAAATATAATGAATTTTTGGAGCTAACGCACATGTATGTAAGTTGTATGTATTTATTTTTATATAAGTGTATAATTCTTTATTTTGATAGCTAGGTACTCCACAAAACATAGGTTTATACTTTTTCTGATTTTAATTTCATTATACAAATTATCATCAAAAAGTAAATTTAAACGTGTAAGTTTACATTTTCATGATCGCCATTCTAAAATTCAGATTTACATTTATTTTATAATAAAGGGGGGGGGGGGGGGGGGGGGGGGCAAACGAGCCTATAAGTCACCTAATGATAAGCAATCTTAACAGGATCACTCATTAGAAACATAATTCTCCTTATTTTGTGCAGTGTTAAAAAGACAGTTTGTAAGCGTAACTAAAATAGTAAATTAAACTGTATAACTTTTCTAAAAACAAAACAATAAAGTATTTTCTAAATTTTGTTGTCCAATTTTAATGCTAACAAATAGGACACGTTTTGTTTGAGAATTACATAATAAATAGTTAATACCTGTTTTGTGTCATTCAACCAAGGTATGCAATAGGGATGCTTCTTAACTCTAGTTGAACTAAGCGTCTTCAAGTTCAAGGTCAGCTGATTTGAACGAAGAATAACGCACATGCAATTTAATCTTTAAAAATCATAGAACAAATTGCCAATAATTGAATCAACTTCTATTCCGAATTGAACTACTGTATTTTAAGTAGTTTATTAACTGTGACAAATTATTAATCATTGTCTATTGACCAAGACATCTATAAATATAGCCATAACCATGACATAACAACTATGTATATGATGATTCATATCATAAATTTGAATCATTAATACTCGTAGTACAAAATAGTTTAATTACTGAGTATGATCTGGTTCATTAAAATGTTATAGTGATTTATTTATTATTTATATATTGACTACTGATTTACATAGTAAATACTTAGAAATTGGCTAGTCATGAAAATATTATTGTCAGGTCTAAAATGAATCATTGTATTTTCTGAATCGTGAGTAGCAGGAATATTTTTGTTAAATATAACTCCACACATATCCTTAAACTAGGGATGACTAGGGTTGCCATCTGTAAACGCTAGCAACCAGGGGCCTTACCACAAGCTCTAAACGCAGGAATGGAACTATGATGGTTGCCTATTTATCAATGAATTTCATTCATAAATTCGCAACCATGATGGTTCCATTCCTGCGTTTAGAGCTTGTGGTAAGGCCCCTGGACAACATGCGTGAAAACTCCGCATTTTGAATCTTAAAACTTGAACATATCATCAGTGATAACGTTTTGTAAATCGATGAACGCCGGCTGCACGCACGAAAAAGCATGACTCATTGTCACGTTCCACCTGAGCCGAGTGCAAGCGAGAGTGCAGAACAAGCGATAGAGAGACACGATCGGCCTAAGCGTTCGGTTTGTGACGCATCCATCTTTCTTCCACTCCATCGGCCGATGTTTTCTTATGGCGCTAACACCTAAAATTACGGATTGCCGGATGGCAATCCTACCTTAAAGTCCACTTACTGCTTTACTTCCCTCCTTACAACTAGGTAGTAACATCTTGGGCTTCAACCAGCCTTGCCAGACGTTCTGATTTTGGAGTCCCGATTGTGCTACTCTACGTTGTAAGCGTACATTAGATGCGATAACTGCTTATCATCAGGCGGGTCGTATGCTTGTTTTCTAGTCTAATATATAAAATTCTCGTGTCGCGATGGTTGTTACTAAACTCCTTTGAAACGGCGGGGTCGATTCTTATGAATTTTTGTGTGCATATCGGGTAGGTCTGAGAATCGGCCAACATTTAATTTTCATACCCCTAAATGATTAAGGGTGACGCAACCCTAAATATATTTTTTTATTTTATTGAATTTTTTTTATTGACGTGACAACGTCTTATAATTCGAATTCGACAGCGAAGTCTCAGTAATAGGATCCGTTAAATCCGTTTTACCTTTTGGGCAGGTACGGAAGCCTATATGTTTTTTTTTTTACTAATACGGGTGGTAGACAAGCATACGGCCCGCCTGATGTGAAACGGTTACCGTAGCCATATTAACGGTCGCAACATAAAATATCGCTCGCGCGCCGACACCCCCTCTGCCAACGCAGCATCTCCTTCCTTTCTGGTGACCTCACTCACTCGCAGGAACACAACAACCCTCAAGGGAATTATTATTTGACTGCGGTATTCTGTGAGGTGGAGGTACATTCTCCAGTCGGGTAGCTTACAATTACGCTCCCTACCTCTCTTCAAAAATTCCATCAAAGATGTCCAGACATTGTTTCCAAAGAAGCCTTTTAAATAATGCGTTATGTTAATATTTGTTCTTTTTATTGCGTTTGCATTTTGATCTTTATTTGCATATTCATAAAGACTGGTGCTAATTCCTCGTCTATTATGTTTGTCCAAGTAATGACAAATATAATTTTTATGGAAGCTGAAAGAGGCTAAAACTAACATTAAACTAGCATTTCTGAGTAGTAGGTATTTAATCTCACTCTTGTGACAAATATACGGCCCACGATCCGCCTGATCTATACTTCTATACAGATTATTAATTTATTTACTCTATGACACAGATAAATAAAATTGGAATGTCTGTTTGTAAAATAACCAAATAATTAAAATACCCGCTTTTTACTAAATACATAAGTATATGAATGGATACACGGTACTCTGTCTGTCTGTTCGTTCCGGCTAATCTCTGAAACGGCTGGACCGATTTTGACGGGAATTTCACAGGCTGATAGCTGATGTAATAAGGAGTAACTTAGGTTACTTTTATTTTAGAATTATTATTTATTTGTATTAATATAAATAAATAACGATTCCGCGTAGTCGAAGCCGCGGGCACAGCTAGTTAAAATATAATGCTGCCTTGATTTTCGCAAGTTGCAATGCAATACACGAAATAAGGTAAGTAAGCTTGACGATTGCTGTGTTCCTGCGAGTGAGGAATGTCGCCAGAAGTGAAATGCTGAACCAGCGGCAGTGTAAGTAGGTAATGGGTGAACATGACTTTGAGACAAAGTCAAGTTCACTCGCACGTGGCGCACCCTGTTGACTAACTAACGAGGTTTTGGCAAAAGAGAGATAGGACACAGCGTATTGTTAAGCAATCTGATAGGGGAAGTACCTCCATACCATTCCGCAGACCGCCTGTAGTACCTAGAGGTCTAGAGAGTTACTGTGTCCGCTTCACATCAAGTGGGTCTATTAGCCTCGGTTCCAAACGAGGGGGCGGGGAGGGTCCTTACTCACTCGCAGGAACAAAATTACCATCAGGAGAATTGTTATTTAGGTAGGGTGCACTACGTGCAGTGAACGTTGGCTTTGAACGCCGGCTGCACGCACGAAACAGCCTGATTCATTGTCACGTTCCGCCTGAGCTGAGCGTGCAAGCAAGAGCGCGGAACAAGCGATATAGAGGCACGATTTTCCTAAGCGTTCGGATTGTGACGTATCTATCTCTCTTCCACTCCATCGGCCGATGTCATAGTACAAATAGAGTACTATTATAGTATACTATTTTTACTATGCCGATGTTTTCTTATGACGTTATCACGTAAAATTATCGTCCGTAAACCGACTTTACAGATAACCAATTTTTTAGCTTCTGATGTTTTTTTGGAAGTTTTTATTTATTTTGTAGAATGTCATTGTTCTATAGAAATGTCGCACCTCGAAGCATCTCACTTTTTGTCACATTTTAACAAAAGAGTCGTTTTATCGGAGTCAGGTAAAGTCGTGATATTTTAAATTACTCACCACTTTTTAGAATATTTAATTCAGTTTAGCCAGCGGTTTAGTATGATACATAATCACAGTATAAGTAATAGTTATAATTATATCATACTACCACAGCCTAGGTACCTTCGGTTGTTTTCCTACCAGTCGTCCAACGGAGATGTCTAAGCAGAGCAATCGTGAGGGGCATGCGCGGTGAGGGAGGGGAGGGCGCTTACAAAGAAGCTTAGTCTACTCTATGGTACTCGATAACTCATTAATAGATTTATTTATTGATTATTCTTTGATATACATATACATTGCTTACTGAAAATGTTTTTGACGTGACAAAGTCTTATAAATCGATGAACCCTGGCTGAAAAAACATGAATCTTTGTCACGTTCCGCCTGAGACGAGCGTGCAAGCGAGAGCGCGGAACGCTTGTGATGCATCTATCTCTCTTCCACTCCATAGGCCAATTATGACGTTATCGCGTAAAATTATCATACGTAAACCGACTTTACAGACAACCATTTTTTTTTAATTAGCTAAGCTAATATAAGTCTCCACTGACACATCTTTCTACTTGTTTCAGTGCCTTAATTTTTTAGTAACGCTTTGATATCAATGCGTTTTAATGACGTATGTGTAAACCATAGAACACAGAAATAGGTATAAACGAAAGCCACATTTCGCCAAACATCACAGGCGTTGGCCTACTAATAATTAGTACTTAATACTATGACTATACAATGAATTTACAGTTGCTGTATTTGTTTATTGTTCGTAATGTCTTTCAATGTATAAGAGACAAAACCACGGCGGAAACTGGTTGTCTATAAATAAACAAGAATATACGATATAATATCATCACAAAATATCTAGTTATCTAGATTTCCTTGATAAAAATTATTAAGGGAACACCAGCTGCCAAAAATATTTTGTATGAGTCATTCAAACCATTGCGAGTCACTTGCATAAATTGCAAAAAATCTTAAAAAAGATACCGAATTAATATAAGTATTGCATAGATACGAGCCCGGTGGTCGAATGGTTAGCAATGGCCACTTTGACTCCGAGGTTGCGGGTTCGATTCCCGCACAAGACAAATATATGTGTGCATCAACATGTCTGTTTGTCTTGGTCTGGGTATTTTCTATGTATTACATGTATGTATTTACAAAAATATATATATATGTATATTTAATTATTATATCAGTTATCTAGTACCCATAGTACAAGCCTTTTAATTGCTAGTAATTTCAGGAAAAAAGAAATATTTTGACGAATACGTCTTTAAAATTGCTTCCATATCGAGGCAATTAAAAAAAAAGAATGATCACAAAATCAGGGGATACAGTTTGGTGTTACAGCTACATATCTATCATCTGTATCCAAAATACAATCACACCACTGGATAGATGAAGGATCAAAGAATTTATTATGCTAAGTAAGGACTATGGAACATCGCGTGCAAGGGAGGGGGAAGCACTTCCATTTGAGATAATTTTAGTGCAGCCACACCAATTTTTTTTCATTATTCTTTGTTTAGGGATTTGGAATAAGTATAAGCTTGTAAATAAAACATAACAGGTATCTTTTGTATATAGGGGCCATCCATAAATTACGTCACACGAATTTCATGATTTTTTGACCCGTCACAGCTGGTCACATTCGTGAGACCCCCCCCCCCTAGTGTGACGTCACATATTTTGCACTTTTACATCTAGAGTTGCAAATGTCTGAGTTTTTCGTTAATAGTTCAAAGTTCGTATCTTAACACTTAGATTATAATAGATTTTGACGATCACGAAATTTAGGACCCCTCCCACCCCCTTGTCACACAATGTCACACTTCGTCGACCCCCTCCCTCCCCCTTAACATGTGACGTCACATGTGACATGTGAGTTCAACGTTCGTGTTTTAACACTTAGGTTATAATAGATTTTGAAATGTCACATCACGAAATTTAGGACCCCTCCCACCCCCTTGTCACACAATATCCCCCTTATCGTGTGACGTAATTTATGTATGGCCCCTATGAAAAATAAAAACAGTTTTGACTACAGTTTTAAACCGACGCGACGCTGGCTTCTATCGCCCCCTTATGAAAGGTCATTTTGACTGCGTCCTCAATAAAAAAATAATTCTATACTGTATATTATATCAATGAAGTTATTTTAATGCTATTTAATATATTCCGATGATATCATTATGTATGTAATATTTTTAAATTATTACTTATTTTATTGACTATAAATGATAATTGCTTGGCGGTTTTGAGGTTTTTAAATAGGTACTAAAGTCTTGCCAGCCCGCTGTTCAATAAATACGTTATGAACTATTGATTCACAAAACATCCTATACCAACATGTCGCAGTAAGATGAGAAAATCAGGGATTTCGCGAAATTCCTAGAGACACCACGAAATCACGGCAATTTCACGGAAACGGAGGGCAATTACTTGGATGAAATTACTTGGAAATTATAAATTTTGTTTGATCCGACGCCAAGCCACAGAATAAGCCAAGCATCATTTTGTACACCGCGATTTTTACGGGCTTTCTGTCCGATATCCCAAAGAGACGGTACGGATTGGAATAATTCCAAAAATTCAGCGATTCATATATTCATATATTATGTTGCGAGCGTTAATACGGTTACGGTAACCGCTTCACATCAGGCGGGCCGTATGCTTGTCTGCCACGCGACGTAGTATAAAAAAAAAAAGTTGCTACTCTGGCAGGGCGTAGAGGCGCGTGAACGATATTTACAGTACGGTACCGCAACCGCAACCGCGCTACGGTAACTGCTTTACATCAGGGCGGTCGTACGCTTATCTGTCACCCGACGTAATATCAAAAAAAATTGGCTTAATGTCTACTTCGTTTGTATGAACCGCGTTCCGAGAACGCACTAAAATCTGTCAAATTACGAAATCAACAAATTATCGCGTTGATATCATAAATACGTCATTATTATATCATCGATGAATTTAACAAATATTTACATAAAACGTGTCGTTAGTACGTTTGTATACTTGTCTGTCAGTTAAGGACATCGTGTCAATGGCGATATTATGTTTCTTTCCACTTCTGTTGAAGTGTATTTTTAACACACTTTTATTAGGTCGACCTGTATGTAACTAACTATGTAATGGAATCTAAGGTAACCGCAACTAATTTAACCATCTTCCAAGGATCGTAGCGTAATGACAATTGGCAGCTGTATGTAGTTCTGATGACAATACAATAATATGGTACTGTCGAACTGATCTGAGAATGGAGCCGAAAGATATGAACTGGAACTTCATGATGGAACATCGTATCATAGCTGTTTTTGTATATCTTAGAAAAGTCTTGTAATGAACTTTGACCACGATTAGGTTTCAAGGTCTGACGATGAAGCCGGAAGATAGGCACTGGCATTCCATGATGGAATATCGTATCATAGTCGTGTTTGCACTTGTGAGAAAGGCCACGTAATGGACTTTGCACACGATCAGGTGCATTTATAAAAGCGTGTTTTTCTAGTGTTTTTTAAACTATTAATATGTAAGAATAATCTTATGGAGAGCTTATAGAAAGTGTCTCTGGTGGTTGGTGCGAGGTGAAGATTGAATGTAAATCATATAAAGGGGTGTGTTCCGAGTTGTTTATTTATTTATTTATTCACAAAGATTAGCCGTGTGGTTGAGGAGCACGACCCTCTCTCGTCTGTCCCAGACAGAAGGAGGATTTGGCCTACACTCCCCACGTTGGCCAGACGGGTTGGGGAGGCCTGATAGATATTTAATAATGTATTTCCCTCAGTCGCCTTGTACGAAATCCACGGGAAGAGACGGAGTGATTCTATTCTAGTCTGCCGGAAACCACACGGCTAAAATGAAATGGTACTTATCCAGGAATAAATCCATCCATAGACAGTCTACAGGCGACATTGCTTAACTTGCGTGATAATTTAGACTGCTGCGCGTAACGACGCCATCGAGATCCACTATCGCCTTAATGGTATAAAAAACCGGCCAAGTGCGAGTCGGACTCGCACACGAAGGATTCCGTACCATTATCTATAAAAACGGCAAAAAGCCCCCCTTAAATATTTGATTTTTTAAATTATTTATTTTCAAAGTGAATATACAACTAAATATTCTGTAAATATTTCGAGCGTCTACCTGTTGCCGTTTTGAATACGAGCAAAAACGAGTAAAAAAAAAATCACGTTTGTTGTATGGGAGCCCCCTTAAATATTAATTTTATTCTGTTTTTAGTAGGTATTTGTTGTTATAGCGGCAACAGAAATACATCATCTGTGAAAATTTCAACTGTCTAACTATCACGGTTCATGAGATACAGCCTGGTGACCGACGGACGGATGGACAGCGGAGCCTTAGTAATAGGGTCCGTTTTACCCTTTGGGTACGGAACTAGGGTTACCAACTATACTGTTAAAAACAGTATTATACTGTTTTTCACTACATTATACTTTTTACTGTTGAACAAAAATAAAGTATACAAAATACTGTTTCTAGCATCAGAATACTTAACACTAGTACAGACTTAGAGCTCATACATTTTTTTAAATGAGTTTTTTTAAGCGTTTTAAACGTTTGTTTTGTTTTTATGCATTTGAGCGTTTTAGTTTTAGTTATTTGTGGTGAGGCATATGAAGTTTTTAAAAAAGACTAAATTAATAAGTTGTGGGAGAAGCTCTTAAAAATATGTATTTAAAACATTAAAATACTGTTCATTTTTCTAAAATACTGTTTAATATTCTTCTCAGACCTCAATATACTTTAATTCTTGTAATAAAAGTTGGCACCCCTATACGGAACCCTAAAAAGGAACATACTTCAATCAATCAATAGCCCATTATAGCAAGAGCGGCGGCCACGGTCTAAACACTGCTCCGTGTGTCCTCTATCTGTTGCCACGCGGCTGCCAATGTCATTTGACCTGAATGATGTCTACACGGGACGAAATCATAAAAAATATTGCGTCATATCAACTAGAGATCATCAATTGATTGATTCATCATGTACCTATTCAAGATATTGGTTATGTCAGTTACGTGACTTGATATTGGGGTGTAAGTTGTTCGCCAACCTCACCCTGATCAAGCCTGACCTGACTGACAAACGCTGCTCTGCCGTAAAGAGAGGTTGGGTTGGATTGTAGTGATCTAGATTAGATTAGAGTGACGCAAGAGACCTAGTTAACAAATTAATGTAACAATACTCGTATAGAGCCGGAAGCGAAGTAAATGAGGCCTTTTGTGTACTTAATGATATTTGGAAGAGACGCGGAGCTGTTTACAATATGTATGGATAGCAATGCAAGTAACATTATAAGGGCGATAGCGCACTGGAGCGGCCACGCTTCGGCCGCGACCACAGTCACGACGTCGAGGGTTGTCAGGGCTACAGGTAGGCACTTTTTTTATAAGAAATAAAGGTATTTCGCTATGTTTATGAATATTGAACAGTATTTTAGACAAATGCACAGTATTTATTTTATTCAATGTTTTAAATACATATTTTTAGGAGCTTGTCGCACAACTTATTCATTTACAGTCTTTTTTAAAACCTTCATACGCCTCAGCACAATTTTAACTAAAATTAAACTAGTGAGGAGCTAATTTTTTATTAAATTAATATTTATATGCTATTAATGACTAAATAAAAAAAAATGTGTGAGCTCTATGTCTAACACTAGTGTTAATTTAGCATTTTAATGTTGGAAACAGTATTTTGTATATCTACGTACTTTATTTTTGTTCAATAGTAAAAAGTATAAAGTAGTGAAAAACAACCATTGGCAACCCTAGATACAGGTTGTAATGCGGCTAGCCGTCTGTCTAGCTGGCTGACTCACGGGTCACTTTGTGGCCGAGGCGGCTAGTTGATGAGTTGACAATAGAAAGATCTTCCCAACTTTTCTTTTTCATATTCCTATTAGATAAATCTGTAGATAAAGCCCACAAGGCAGGTCTACTTTTAACTTCTACGATAATTTTCTCTGTATGGAACTCCATCACGAAACACTACCATTAAACGGGCGCCGCCGGTCGGATACTGGCCGCATTGGCAAAAATAAGTGCGCGGTTTAACTATTAATTAGTTGATATTTGGGCCGCGACCGGCCCGGCCCTACCGCCGTCATAGCCGAAGCCGAGTACCATCGGATTTTTTTATTGCAAATATTAAACTTCAGGTTAGATTGGTGGTAATTGTGTTTAGCTTAGTTAGTAGAAACCCTGGAGGTCAACCGACAGAGCTGAAGATGTTTGTCAATGACTAAAACGTAACACCTATTTTTCGAACCAAATCAAAATATTCGATGGTCTATCGGCTTCAGCTTCGGCGGTAGGACCCCCGTATGCACAAACTACTGGCCGCAACGATCAGCCAGCCGCAGCGGCCCTGTGCGCGTCACGACTTGCGTTTCTATATAAAATTCATGATTTTCTTGGCCGTATATGCGGCCAACCCGGCCGCTTCCAGTGTGCGCTCGCACTTATACACAAGTATTCAAAACACTCGAAGACATTGAATAAAATGCTGAAATCCACAGTTTCTCAACATTACATTTTACCTTTTTCACTTCCTTTCAATACTATATTGTAGACTAGTGGCTCCCGCGACTTCGTACGCGTGACGTTAGTTATTTCGCATAATTTTTAATTATATTCGAAAAAGATAAAAACAATCAATATCTAGACGAATTTTTAGAATCAATGAAGTCGACGGATATTATTTTTTCTAAACCTCTCTGTAAAACCTTAAATACTTTTTATTGTTATAATAAAACATTTCTCCTTATAATAGTATAAGTAAGTACATAGTTGTTTTCAATAATTCTTATGCTTAAATACCATTTAAAATCCTACTGCCATAATTTTTTTAACATCAATAACATTGGACTTTCATACAAACTAACAACCCCGTTTTAACCCCAAAAAGGGGTTTATTTCTAAAGATACATTATTAATAAACCTCCAAACCATCTATAGAGCATACATTTTAAATTTCAAGTCTCTTATTTCAAAAACTTAGGACTTTCATACAAACTTCCAACGCCCATTTTAACCCCAAAAAGGGGTTGATTTCTAAAGATACATTATTAGTATATCTCCAAACCATCTATAGAGCATACATCTTAATTTCAAGTCTCTTACTTCAAAAACTTAGGACTTTCATACAAACTTCCAACGCCCGTTTTAACCCCAAAAAGGGGTTGATTTCTAAAGATACATTATTAGTATACCTCCAAACCATCTATAGAGCATACATCTTAATTTTAAGTCTCTTACTTCAAAAACATAGGACTTTCATACAAACTTCCAACCCCCGTTTTAACCCCAAAAAGGAGTCGATTTCTAAAGATACATTATTAGTACACCTCCACACCATCTATAGAGCATACATTTTAAATTTCAAGTCCCTTACTTCAAAAACATAGGACTTTCATACAAAATTCCAACCCCCGTTTTATCCCTTTAGGGGTAGAGTTTCGTAAAAACCGTTCTTAGCGGATGTCTACACCCTACAAGGAATATACTTGCCAAATTTCAAGTTTGTGGGTGTTATAGTTTCTGAGATTTCGTGATTGTTAATTATGATTATCTGTACGTTTTGTTTTAATATAGCGAAATAATTTTGAATGCCTCTAGGCTAATAAAGCAGCGACGATGAAATACCTAATTTAAAACATGTTTGACCAATAATTGACAAAATAAATACTTACTTACTTATCTTCTTTTTATATTACCTCAAGTGACAAACAAGTTTTACGACCCACCTGAAGCGGTTGTTACCAGAGGTACGCATATTTGGTTTAGAAACAAGAACAAGGCACAATAAATTCATTTAGAGACAAGTCGGCGACCTCAAGTTTACGTAAATTATATAATGCAGTGTTTTTCAATCTTTTTGAATACGGGACCTCTTCATCATCATCAGGTCCATTATAGTCTCCACTACAGGAGCACGTCTCTAGGCCGTCCTAGACGAAAGGAGGATTTGGCCTACACTCCCCACGCTGGCCAAACCCTTAGCCTTGTACGACATCCACGGGAAGAGACGGAGTGATTCTATTCTGGTCTGCCGGAAACCACACTTCTCTCTTCCAAACTTCAAAAATTCAGCTGGAATTTAAAGCTTAAAATTGTTAATGCCATTTGCTTTCGATTTTGTTGACATAAAAATTAAGAAAAGACTTAGGCTCCAATATGTAAAAGATTTGCTTAAAGATTTGATTTGCTGAATTATTGAACAAAATCAGGCCTGCTTACGTTTTTTTATTGTAGCGTATGACCTACAAACATTTGCGTTTTTTCCCCCGCGACCCCCCGAATATAACTTGGCGACTCCCCCTGGGGACTCACAGTTTGAAAATCACTGATATAATGAGTCGCTTTAATCTTAATGTCTGGCTAAAAACGTCAAAAGTGGGCGATGCGATGATTTCTTAAGTAAATATTTAGAGCTTTGTTGCTAAGAACGAGTCTAGACACTTGTTAGATTTTGGGTTTTGGATGTGTGCTAAGTTATAAGTATTAGCGTTTTGACTACTAAGTAACCTTCTCGGCACGATGCCTTTTGATGGTGATGTGAATGAATGAATACCTTATCTTAGAGTGGGTCTAGTGCTGCAGCACCGGTGACACGTCGACCCTCATAGATCTTTTGTGCTCTCCCTAATCTTTTAGTCACTCTTCCCTGACTGTCTGGAGACAAGTTCCATGTACTTCAGTATGCCGCTTATGAATACTTTGACGCGATTTAGTTTTAATTTATTATATATATATACTACTACGAGTGGCAGACAAGCATATGGCCCGCCTGACGTGAAGCGGTTACCGTAGCCATATGAACGCTCGCTCGCTCAGCAAATCCTTCCTTTCTGATAACCTCACTCACTCGCAGGGACACAACAACTCTCAAGGGAATTGTTATTTCGCCAGAGCTTCGTTTGTCAGTAAGTAGGGTGCACCGCGTGCAGGTGAAGTTGGCTTTGGTTCAAAGATGTTGACGAACCACTAACACCCCACTATTTGGATTGCTGTTCTCAATGGGTTTACAAACTGTAGCTAAATAGGGTTATCAAATAAATTAAGAGATTTTAAAAATCGCTTCCGCTTGTGACTTGCAAACATAATTCCATCACTGCATTTAGTACATACTCAAGATGTTTTTGCACATGTTTGCAAAAACAATCTACCTTGGGCATAATTAGACAATAAAGTTTAATTACTAGGCGTTAATGTTCCATAACTGTTTTGGTTAGTTTGCCTGCGACAGCCTTGAATCTGACGCTTTAAATCTTCAGAAATGTCTAGGTTTCGTCATTTGTATTATATAAATTCAAAGTTCATCTATATAATACACGGCTTGTATTTATCCATTGCTGATTAAAGGCAAATATGTGTAATCAATTTTGCCTACCTTAATCCGTCCCTGTGAAAAAAAATAATTTTATTCACAGGAATGGATTTTGTTTTTGAGTTAATTATGTATATACATACATATAAGATTTTTTTTATATGGGAGGGTGGCAAACGATCATGTGGATCACCTGATGGAAAGTAATCACTACCGTCCATGGAGATCAGCAACCCGAAGGGGTCGCCGATTCGTTGCCAGCCTATACTTTTTCCTTTCTTTCTGGTGACCTCACTCACTCGCAGGAACACAACAACCCTCAAGGGAATTGTTATTTGGCTGCGGTGTTCTATGAGGTGGATGTACTTTTATTAGGGAAATTCCCCAGTCGAACAACTCGACTGGGGAATTTCCCTAAAAATACGCCATATCGTATTTTTTAAGCTGTTCGACTGGGGAATTTCCCTTTAATTCCTGGGGAAGACAATTTAGGGCATACCCTACCTCTCTTTTCGCCAGAGCCTCATTTGTAAGTTAGCAAGGTGCACCACGTGTACGTAAGGTTGGCTTTGGTTCAAAGATGTTTATAAACCACTTACACCCCAAAATGCTTGGGTGCAAAATGGAAATACGGAAAGCGAAGGATCGCATATGGTGTAAAGCATTAGGGAAGGCCTATATCCAGCAGTGGGTAGATAGATATAGCCTAATGATGATGATGAATTGTAGACTCCTTTATGTATCAACTTACGAAATTGCTCTAGAGCAGCGGTTCCCAATTAGTTTTTTTTTACGTACCACTTCAAAAAAAAAACCTTAAACCGGTGTACCCCCTTATTGCAGGAACTTTAAATAAAAAATCAAATCTTTATTTTATATTTATTATCATCAAACAAAAGACATTCTAATGACACACTAAAGTTTGACTTACCTACTGATCGTTTAATTAAAGTGAATATTTTTTGGCAATTGTTATTGCATTATTGTTTTTAAGTACTTATTTAATATTTTAGATAAGAGATTGCTGCGCGTACCCCTTGATGCAATCTCGCGTACGCCTGGAGGTACGCGTACCACTAATTGGGAAACACTGCTCTAGAGCTAAAATATATATAAATACATGTATATTTTTTATCGGTTCGTTTTGGCTTTATTTTATCATTGTATATGTATGTGTATTTATCCTTCTGGAATTGGAATTATTCATTTACCCGCGACGGAACGGAGACGGTATATGCGTTTGGGGCGCTAGGAGGTTTGTGCAAATCAATGTTGCCATTTATCTCCAAAACTACGAGTCCGATTTTGATGCGGTTTTCAGTGATGGGTTCGGGTTTGATTGGAGCATGTTCTTAGATAGATATTACAGTGATAACTCACCAGAGGGCGCTGCAGTAAACATTTGTTTGTGCAAAACCAAAACTACTGGTCTGAATCTGATGCGGTTTTCATTTGTAATACCTATGTTTGTTCTCTAAAAAGTTTGAAATAAAATTAAAAATATTGAAAAAACCCACGAAGGTTAAAACGTAGTTGAAAAAGGATAAAATAATTTTGAAACCCCCGACTTAAACAGTTTATGCTATGAACTTAATAAATAAACCCAATAAAATCCGTTGGGGGCTGCCATCTCTATTTTAAATTTCAATCTATTAGGTTGGGGAAAAAGTCTTTTCGTATTTTATATGAAAATTCAAAACATTTTTTAATAAAGTTTATTTACATTTAACTAAAGTATGTAGGTGCCATTATGTTCGATAACTTTTTGTCATCTTGTAGGTAGAGACATGATCCCATTACTATAGAAATTTTGGGACTTCTGTTCAAAAAACCGCGACAAGTGGTTTTGGCAGTCTTCTCGTGATGTTAACCTGACATTGCCTAAAGAATTCTTAAGAGACCGAAACAGGTGGAAATCAGAAGGTGCAAGGTCAGGACTATACGGCGGATGCATTAACACCTCCCAGTCAAACTCTCTTAATTTTTGCTGAGTGGCTAAAGATGTGTGAGGTTTAGCGTTATCATGATGAAAAATCACACCCCTTCTATTAATTAATTCCGGCCGCTTTCTCTCAACTTTTTGCTTTAATCTCATCAGTTGTTCACAGTAGAGTTCAGAATCGATAGTCCTGCCTGGCGGTAACAGCTCATAAGGAATATCTTCCCTTCCAATCCCACCATACACACAGCATCACCTTGTTGCGGGTTAACCCGGGTTTCGCCAGAGTCTCTGAAGCCTGGCCGGTCTTTGACCACGACCTTTTTATGCGCCAAAACTGTTATGTGGTCAATTCCTAGTTCTTCAGCTACGTCGTAACTACTGATATGCCGATCTTGCTCCACTTTTTCAGAAATGGCATCCATTTTATCCGTAACAGGGCGACCAGAGCGACGTGCATCGTTGACATCAAAATTTCCGGATTGAAAACGCTTAAACCAAATTTGTGCTACTCTCACAGACACTGCACTAGGTCCATAATAATCACAAATTTTTTTCGCAGCTTGCGTTGAATTTTTACCTTTTTTGTAGTAAAATTTTAAAATGTATCGAATTTCTTCATTAGATTCACTCATCTTGACAGTAAAAAAAACAAATGAAAATCACACATTTACCTAATTTGAATTTGGAATTATCTTTTTTAAAATTTAAACTTTTTATAGATATCAAAACCTGCTAGATACAAATGGTATAACCAAAGAGATTTTATTACAAGTTCATACATACTATAATGCGAAAAGACTTTTTCCCCTACCTATTATATATATAAAAGAAAGTCGTGTTTTTTACAACACTTATAACTCGAGAACGGCTGGACCGATTGCCATGGTTTTTGATTTGTTGGATTTGTTTCCGTCCTGAATAGCAGAATAACTCTTAAAAACATTGGAAAATTCTCGAAAAAATAAAATAAAGAAAAAACATTTTCCCATACAAATGAAAGTGTCAGTTGAAAAAGGGATTACGATATTTATTGGTTGTCAAATATAAAAACGTCAAATCGATTGGTGTCACTTTTATGTCGCGAAAGTTGTCTGTGATTTGTTATGAAAATTTAAAAATGTCAAATCGATAGGGGTGAAAACGCTTTTCCCATGGGGTTCGAGCGCAAGAATCAAATCAGAGTAAACATCAAAAGAAATGACAATTACAAATCACCAAAATGATAAAACCTATTTCAGAACTAAAAAAAATAAAACAAAACGTTTTTATAAAAAAAATAACAATAAGGAAATCTTTATTTTTATGAAATCTTCAGTTTTTATGGATACGGGTCTTCCCTCAACCGAAGGGGTTTAGAGCGTACTCCAACACGCTGCTCAACTGCGGGTTGGCGGAGGCCAGTGTTTTCGAACCGCCTAAAGGCCACTGACTTAACTTAACGACTGTCATTAAATGATAAGAACCGGGACCGACAGCTTAACGTGCCTTCCGAAGCACGGAGGAGCTCAAGATGAGCTAATGATAACAACCGGGACCGACGGCTTAACGTGCCTTCCGAAGCACGGAGGAGCTCAAGATGAGCTAATGATAACAACCGGGACCGACGGCTTAACGTGCCTTCCGAAGCACGGAGGAGCTCAAAATGAGCTAATGATAACAACCGGGACCGATGGCTTAACGTACCTTCCGAAGCACGGAGGAGCTCAAGATGAGCTAATGATAACAAACCGGGACCGACGGCTTAACGTGCCTTCCGAAGCACGGAGGAGCTCAAGATGAGCTAATGATAACAACCGGGACCGACGGCTTAACGTGCCTTCCGAAGCACGGAGGAGCTCAAGATGAGCTAATGATAACAACCCGGACCGACGGCTTAACGTGCCTTCCGAAGCACGGAGGAGCTCAAGATGAGCTAATGATAACAACCGGGACCGACGGCTTAACGTGCCTTCCGAAGCACGGAGGAGCTCAAGATGAGCTAATGATAACAACCGGGACCGACGGCTTAACGTGCCTTCCGAAGCACGGAGGAGCTCGAGGTAATATAAACCCATCCGTGTACAGGCTACGGTCAACGTTGCTTAACTTGCGTGTTCAATTAGACTGACACGCGCAATGACGCCATCGAGCTTCTCTATTATTTTCTACTATTCATTGTTTTAATTCCATAAAATCATAAATTTTGTTCAGCTAATATGTACCACGACATTCATTGATTGTTAGGCGGTACGAAGTTCGCCGGGACAGCTAGTATAAAAATAAATAAGTATACAAGTTACTATAAAACTGCCAAATTAGTTCATTTAATGGCAGCCTCAACGGATTTTCTTGGGTTTTTTTATTAAGATCATAGCCTCAATTGTTTAAATCGGGGGTTTCCAAATTATTTTACCCTTTTTCAACTACGTTTTAACCGTCGTGGATTTTTCAAAATTTTTAATTTTGTTTTTATCTCATTATCTTATTTTTATTCTTCTTTAACTTATTTATTACTACTGATATTATTTTTATTATTATATTTTGTTACGCTTTATTATATTTTTTTTCTCTGATTTACAGTGTATTTATTTAATATAATTAAATCATAAATTCATACCTATATATTTCTTATTTACTTTTATTTGGTTTGAAATACAATGAAAATAATATATAATTTATCACTAAATAATAAAATACAGTAAATACTTCAAATAAACTTAAAATAGACAAATTAAATAAATACATTTAAATCAAAACTAATTATATATCATAAATAAACGTTAAAAGCAATCTTTTTAGGGTTCCGTACCTTAAAAGGAAAAACGAAAACCTTATAAGATCACTTTGTTGTCCGTCTGTCTGTCTGTCAAGACCCTCTATGTAGAGAATGCGTGGAGGTATCAAGCTGAAATTTGAAATGTATACTCAGGTCTACAGTCCCATGAAGTTGTAAAAAAATCAAACTGCTAAGTTTACGTAAAAAAAGAGCAAAAAACGCATATTTCGACACATTCTCAAGGGAATCAAATTCAACTCATAGGGTGCTGCCCGTTGACCTAGAACTATGAAATTTGGCAAGTAACATCGTTAGAGACTACAAGTACAAGAATAAATCTCAAAACTATACATTTGTAATTAAATCTTAAAAAATTGGGGGTCTATTCCTGAATTTCAGGAAAAGCTCGGAAAAAACTGCGTGGAATCTAATCACGCAGTTTTTCGGACTAGCCCACCGAGGGTTCTGCACGTAGGATCATTATAAAATGATCCTACGTGCAGAACCCTCGGTGGGCTAGTCCGACTCGCACTTGTTTGGTTTTTTTACTATATTAATCTATTTGAATTAACCACGCCTCTTATGAATCCTTTCAAAAACTCTACGGTTGACTGGAAGAGATGTCTTTCAAAAATACCTACTGTTCAATTTATTTGTCTACTTTTCTTTGTGTTGTTTTGTGTATAATAAAGAGATAACTTACATACCTACATGAATGATGAGAAAAAACTAGTCCTAGACCACGTACATTGAATTCTCAGCTAATGATGTCATAATACAAAGTACGTACGTAATTGTAAACTGTATCAATTAGTACAGGAACTAATTGCATGCGAAATGCAAGCAATGTTGCATGCAGGATGGTAATTATTGGCGGAATTTATAGATAGTGAGATAAGTGTCGAGGAGCTTGATAGCGTCGTTGCGTCGATAACTTGCATGATCGATTAGACTGACACGTCTAATCGATCGTGCAAGTTAAGCAACGTCCACCGTAGACTGTCCATGTATGGGTTTATTTATCTCGAGCTTCTCCGTGCTTAGGATTCGAACGTGCCCACGGCACGACTACCGGCTGTTGTCATTAGATGACAGTCGTTAAGCCAAGTCTTTGTGCGGCTTGAAAACACTGGCCTCCGCCAACCCGCAGTTGAGCTGCGTGGTGGAGTATACTCTAGACCCCTTCGAAAGGAGACCCGTATCCCAACAGTGGGATGATTATGGGTTGATGCCGAGATGTGTCAGTGAGTGATGGCCGTGTGATTTCCGGCAGACTAGAATAGAATCACTCCGTCTCTTCCCATGGATGTCGTACAAGGCGACTAAGGGAAATACATTATAAAACATGGATCAGGCCTCCCCAACCCGTTTGGCCAGCGTGGGGAGTGTAGGCTAAATCCTCCTCCTGTCTGGGACGGATGACAGAGGATCGTGCTCCTGTAGTGGAGACTAAAATGACCTGATGCTGAAATGACGGTAGGGTGTCTCGTCAATGGCTCTCTAAATGATATCATTAGAAGAGCTCTTACCACTACGTATCAGCGTTCCTGGATACTCTTTGAAATAGGTATATGTATACAAATAACTTATAAATAAAATACCTACTAAAAAAAATAAAAAGGTATATGTATATGATATCAGGAACTATTAATTTATTTACTCTATGATGATATTAAGCATTTTAGTTCCGGAATTCCGTAGCTCGAAGCTTTTTCTTAAAATCCCTACTTCCCTATCCTTACTATACAGTGTGTCCCGGGATAAACTGTAAAAGGTAACCCTGAAAGGGGTGAAAATAGTTTCTATATATATATATATATATATATATATATATATATATATATATATATATATATATATATATATATATATTCAGTCCGACATTTTGTTGCATACAAGGAAATCCTTACGAGGATTTTATTAATTTGATACAAATGCCATTAATTAATCAACATTGATAGAATGTTACTATTTGAAACTGGTTTTCTCGTTTATAAATAAGTATAAATTAAAATAATATCGTAGCAAGTCTGTATGTACATTGAATATGTTCCAATCAAGACTCATAACCAGTCAAAACCATTTTTGACTGCAAAAACGCTGGTCCAATACATTTCTGCTGATTTTTTTGGACCAAAGTTGTTTTGACTGTTTATGGGTTTTGACTGTAACATGAAGCTGAAGAGTTTGTATGTTTGTTTCGTCGACAATCCTACATCATCCCACTGCCGGGATATGGGTCTCCCCTCAATTGAAGGGGTTAAGGGGTTTAGAGCATACTCCAACTCGACGGCATCGTTACTAATGTCAGTCTAATCGAATACCCAAGTTAAGAACTGTCGACCTAGCCTGCTCATGGATGGGTTTATTTATCTCAAACGGCCCCCTTACCACCATCTCTTATTCATCATCATCATCATCAGGTCATTTTAGTCTCCACTACAGGAGCACGACCCTCTCTCGTCCGTCACAGACAGGAGGATTTGGCCTACACTCCCCACGCTGGCCAGACGGGTTGGCGACGCCTGATCGATGTTTTATAATATTTCCGAGAGACGGAGTGGTTCTATTCTAGTCTGCCGGAAACCACACGGCCATCTCTTATTGCCATTCAATAATTGAATAGATTGCATATTCATACCAATGAATAAGCGACTCTATTCCATTTGAAATAGAGTCGCTTAGAAAAGCGACTCTATTTCAAACGTTTACCAATCGCTTATATGAAATAATAATGAATAGAAATTCAGTTATTGAATCGCAATAAGAGATGATGGTAAGGGGGCTGCTCCGTATTTCGGAGGGCACGTTAAGCCGTCGGTCCCGGGTGTTGACATTAGATGACAGTCGGTAAGTCAAGTCAGTGGAATTATAGTGGCTTGAAAACACTGGCCTCTGCCAAGCCGCCGTTGAGCAGCGTGGAGGAGTATGCTCTAAGTCTAAACCCCCATGACATCCCTCAACAGTGGGATGAGTATGGCTTGATGCCTTATGTAATCTGTAAGCCTATCTGATTCATGAGCTGTTGAATATTATGATCTAACTTAAAGATTCGTTCCAACTAGGGTTGCCATCCATCAGGATTTCCCCGGATTTGTCCTAGATTGGAGGGCGTCCGGAGAGTAGAGATGGGCGTTGGACGAACGAATCGTTTTTTTAAACTGTTTTTTGTGCGTGAACGATTAAACTAGTTTACAGTTCACATATAAACTAGTTTATTCTTTGACTGGTTGATGAGTCCGTTGCGTCGCGTCGCGATCGTCTCGTCTCGTCTAGTGATTTGACAAATGAGATTTTCGTTCGTTTACGTTTACCAATCGCTTATATGAAGAAATACTCTTATCGACGACGACGTAAACTAGTCGAAAATTAGACTGTTTTTTAAACTAGTTCATCGTCGACGGTAAACGGTCTCGTCGCGTCGACTACAAAATCGTCGACGTCCCACCACTACCCGAGAGCGTCCGGGTAGAGTTTCATTTATACCTAGTCCAGGATTAAAAGTTTTAAATCACTACCGCCCGGTCCATGCTGCGAATAAGCGTCTTGTCACAGATTAAAAAATAGTATTAGTACTAAAAATTACTAAAGTCAAAGTCAAAATTCTTTATTCTGTGGGCCCTCGCGGGCACTTAGACACGTATTTTACAATTAGGTATATTTTTTCATCTACCAGCATTTCGGAATGACCATTGACGAGAAGAAATGCCGAAAGAAACTCTGTCAATATAGGATGATGATGATGACATGTCTGGGTTTTAAGATTCAAAATCCAGAGTTTACACGCATCTTGTCCTGGTTGCTAGCGTTTAGAGATGGCAACCCTAGTTTCAACAATCACACGTCGTAAAATAATGCTGACCTATGCATACATTAATTCGTCAAGCATGTTACGACTTTATAATAGAGTGGTAAGGTCGCTGTTTGATTGACACTTCAAAGGACTAGGCGAGGCCCTTACAAGGCGCTATGTGACATCATTAGGATGCACGATTGTAAGAATTCATTTCCATTATATTTCATACATTTCCATATTACATCAATATCATCATCAGCCTGTATCTACCCACGGTTGGATATAAGCCTTCTACTTTCCACCAAACACAATCCTCCGCGTTTCCACATCCAGCCGTTTTCTTTAGGTCATCGGACCGTCTAGGAGGGCGTCTAACGCTTTGTCGTCCTATGCGCGGCCTCCACTGTAGACCTTCCTCCCCCATCTGCCTGCATTTCCATTAATATTTGTTCGATATATTAGTATTTTTGGCTGTGTGGTTTCCGACAGACTAGAATAGAATCACTCCGTCTCTTCCCGTGGATGTCGTACAAGGCGACTACGGGAAATACATTACCAAACATCGATCAGGCCTCCCCAACCCGTCTGGCCAGCGTGGGGAGTGTAGGCCAAATCCTCCTTCCGTCTAGGGCGGACGAGAGGGTCGTGCTCCTGTAGTGGAGACTGAAATGACCTGATGATGATGATCATATTAGTATTTACTTACAAAACAGTAATTTAATTTGGGTACATGCAATCACATGTAGCCAATATAGAATAGGTTATTTGGCTAACATTTTTTTCGGTTTGATATGTAGGGACGTCTCCATAATATAACCATAGGTGAAAGAATTACTTCGATAGCACAAATATCTCTCGAGATATGGTAATTTGAAAATCACAATTTTTAGACTGCCCCAAAACGCTCCATACAAAAGACTTATACTGAATTATGACGTCACAGGTTTGTATTTTGTATGCATCAAATCAGAAATTTGTACGACAGCTATGTTAAATATTACGTTTATGTGATTAGTATCATAATAAAAGTTATAGCATTTTTTATTGATTCTCCAATGGAAATATTATTTTTTAATAATTTAATACTTTTAAAATGGACTTTCCCGCCAAACTTTGATCGACGCTAGAAAAAGTCTGACTGAAGATATTAGAATGAAAGTTTGCAGATCTTTATAGTGTTGTGTGTTTTACGATATTGTTAAATAATTTATACAATTTTTAAACGTTGGTAAATAGACTATTAGGAGAGTGAATCGAACCAATGTTTAGTCAACCAGGGTTCCTTACCGCCGGAGCTGAAGCCGCTTACCATCGGATTTATTAATCGCGAAAATCAAAGTTCAACTTAGACTTATGCTACATGTGTTTCACCATCATCACCATCACCATCAGGTCATTTTAGTCTCCACTACAGGAGCACGACCCTCTCTCGTCCGTCTCAGACAGAAGGAGGACTTGGCCTACACTCCCCACGCTGGCCAAACGGGTTGGGGAGGCCTGATCGATGTTTTGTAATGTATTTCCCTTAGTCGCCTTGTATGACGTCCACGGGAAGAGACGGAATGATTCTATTCTAGTCTGCCGGAAACCACACGGCCACACATGTGTTTAGCTGAGCGGAAAAGATGAAGCTCTACCGACTAGGCTGAAGATGTTTGGCAATAACTTAACCGTATATAATAACTTAACGTATGATCTATTTTTCGAATCAAAATGTTTTTTGGTAATCGGCTTCAGCTACGGCGGTAGGGTTCGGACTCATTTCCACTGGTAGTAGGGTCTGTTTTAGTGGTAGAGATTCTTTTACTACAATAAAGCATGTAGGGACACATTTTAAGAATGCGACATTGTAAGAGCCAACTTCACCTGCACGCGGTGCACCCTGCTGACTGACAAACAAAGCTCTGGCGAAAAGAGAGGTAGGGAGCGTAATTGTAAGCTACCCGACTGGGGAATGTACCTCCACCTCACAGAATACCGTAGCCAAATAACAATTCCCTTGAGGGTTGTTGTGTTCCTGCGAGTGAGTGAGGTCACCAGACATTAAGGAGATGCTGCGTTGGCAGCGGGGGGTGGCGGCTCGCGAGCGATTTTTTACGTTGTGAGCGTTAATATGGCTACGGTAACCGCTTCACATCAGGCGGGCCGTATGCTTGTATGCTACCCGATGTAGTGTAAAAAAAAAAGAATGCAGTATGTTCAAATGTCGGATTGATTGCCTTGTTTTTGCGTCACCATATTATGTATAATTGTTTCTCTCCTTGCATTAAGGTTGTCTAGAGATCTGTAGCGTTGATTTAGCGCTAAGACCACCTTTTTAGGGTTCCGTACCCAAAGGGTAAAAAGGAACCCTTTTACTAAGGCTCCGCTGTCCGTCCGTCCGTCCGTCCGTCCATCCGTCCGTCTGTCACCAGGCTGTATCTCATGAACCGTGATAGTTAGACAGTTGAAATTTTCACAAATTATGTATTTCTGTTGCCGCTATAACAACAAATACTAAAATACAATAAAATAAATATTTAAGGGGGCTCCCATACAACAAACATGATTTTTTGCTCGTTTTTTCTCGCAATTGATAACGGCAATGGGTAGGCGATTGAAATACTCACATAATATTCAGTTACATATTCACTTTAAAAATAAATAATTAAATAAAAATAAAACAAATATTTAAGGAGGGCTCCCATACAATAAACGTGTTTTTTTTTTGCCGTTTATATTGATAATGGTACGGAACCCTTTGTGCGCGAATCCGACTCGCACTTGGCCGGTTTTATTTAAAATACTTTCAGTCCTTACGTATTTGCTTATTTATGTATGTTTTATTGTTCCAATTAAAAGTATTCATTATTTTTTCCTTACAGCACGTGTCAAGAGGACGTCTCACAGACGAGTGCGTCATGGGACTGCGACCGGAGCGAGCCGTGCCTCATGGACGCACGGGTAGTGTCTGGAGTGAACACTATGCGTAACAGCTGGCAGGCCGCCAACTACAGCTTCTTCTACGGAAAGAAATTGAGGGACGGCATCAAGTATAAACTTGGTAAGTTGAACGTTGGATACGTACTAAAAGAAAGGAATTGCAGTGATAAACAAGATAAGTTAATTGAAAAAAATCAAAAAACCCGACTGCTACTACAGATTTATTAATCACGCGCAACAATAATATAATTCCACACAAGCAAAGCCGCAGGCAAAAACTATATATCAAATATATATTTGAAATCAGGTCATCGGGACCTTTATTTTGATACCCATTTCGATATATTTAGAAGAAAAAAAAATTACTCCAACGACAATTTTGCGGCTCACAGCCGCCATTTTTTTTTTTTTGATATAGCCTATGTCACTCGCGTGATTAAGACGAATCTAACGACACCTCTTATGTTGAAATCTATCAAACGGTTTTGGCTGTAGAGCGTGCCAAATAACAAGACATACATAATATATACACTCGAAAAACATAACCCTCCTTTGACAGTCGGGTAAATACATTTACAATAAATGGTTTTTTGGTTTTGTGAAGGGTTTTTGCAGATGAGTGCAGAATAGTCCGGTGGTTAAATGACTCAACTGGTCGATGCGTAATTAAAAAGTTACACGCATTTTAATAATTCTCATAGTAAATATAGTCCGAGATCTTGCATCAAAATTATATCATGCACAAAATGCAACAGTAAACGTTTCATTTCCTTCCGTTTTCAGAGTCTGGCAAAGTTTGTCAATGCATGCAACTGTTTTCTGATCTACGAATGCTTTAGGTGTTCTTTAGCACTACATTAGTTGCTTTTTACGATAGCCATATGTGAATGGGGTGGTGTTATTCTACTCTGCCTACGTTAGGCTCTCTGACTACAACGCGAATTATTAAAATGCGTGTAACTTTTTAATTACGCGTCGACCAGTTGTGTTTTATATCCGACAAATTTCGACAAATTCAAGGCAACATCTGGGTGAAATCAGATTTTCGCTAGGTGGTGTAGTTTTTTTGGGCAGTGCCGAAATAAGGCTTATTTCGGCACTGCCACAAAGAAATACTTATAACTTTTTAACCGGAGGTCGACTAATTCTGATACTTGGTGTCTGAATTCGACAAATTGACGACTAATTCTGGGGAAAATCATATGTTCGCCATGTTTTGTAGTTTAATAGATCCCGAGTGGGCAGTGCCGAAATAAGCTTATTTCGGCACTGCCACAAAAAAAACCTTATAACTCTTTAACGGGACCCCGACAAATTTTTTGCTTTGGGCGACAAATTTCGACAAATTAACGACTAATTTTTTGTCTAGTTAAAATCAAGATCTGAGACCTGGGCAGTGCCGAAATAAGGCACACGAGTGTAGGCCAAATCCTCCTTCCGTCTATGACGGACGGAGAGGGTCGTGCTCCTGTAGTGGAGACTAAAATGGGCCGGATGATGAATATAAACTTTGCTTAGTTTGGGTTGGCGCACTTATAAAGCTCGAACTTTAGTAAACATTTCACAATATTACCACAAGGTCACATTGTAAGGTTCTTTTACTATATTTATGTGAAAAAATATTCATCTGCAGTAATTTACTTTAATATAATAACGAAGTGTTAAATATTTGGACTATAATTTCAGTTAGAGTGTGGTTAAAATTTTGGCGGTAATTTATTATGTTTTACTTAACAATGATTACTTTGGAGTCATTTGGTTTGATAGGATAGCAAAATGTTAAATTTTTGGTTACAGTTTCACATTAAAATGGGGTATAACTTTATTAGTAACAATAGATATAACAATACATAAAATACAACTAAAACTAAATAATACTAAAATAAAAGTAAACTAAAACTAAAATAAATGTGAAAAGTTTGGCCCATGTGGCATCGTTCCCAAGATGCTAGCAGCATTACCTCGCTGCAGGCTGAACTAATCCTTTGGGCGAGGAATTTTCCTAATTCTTTTACAAACCTTTTTGTCCTGGGACCCCACATTGGGTATTAATTTTGGTGATCATTTACTATTTTTGTATTTTACTATGTTTTGTGATAAGTTAAACTTTTGTTTAGCTTATCTATAAGCCTAAAAACATTTCCGGCGTTGAAGAAATAGGTCAGTCAGACAGTCAAAATATTTTCTTTTTTAGATTTAAGATTTGACCTTTCTAAAATGTAGCCTTAAAAGCACATAAAATCGTGACCCGACATGATTTCCAGATTTACTGAACCCTCAAAACAATAGGACATTTAAAGTAATTGACAGTCGTGACTTAGCATTTCATTATCGATACGTCACGCAATTTTGTACTTTATGCGCTGCTGCATAATGTCTATTATGAATATTTTGATTAGGTCAAAACGTGAGATCCTTTTCCATATTTGCGTATAATATATTTTATAATTTTATTATAATAAAGGTTTGTTTTTGTTGGCTAAGGCAAATACGAAAGAAGTACTTTGGTATATTCAAAATTCTATTATTTCAATATCGTAAAGTATACAAAACTATAAAAATCTGCAAACTTTTATTCATCTACCGTCCGACTTATTTTGGCGATCACATTGGCGGAAAAGTCCATTTCAAAAGTATGAAATTATTAAAAAAATAAATTTCCATTGGAGAGGCAATAAAAAATACTATAACTGCGTTGCCAGACGTCCCGATTTTGGCGGGACGTCCCGATTTTTAAATCAAAATTTCATGTCCCGCGCGGGACAGGCTCAATCCCGCTTTTCGGGTATAACTCGACCGTGCGTGTAGCGTGCTGAGAAAGCGAAAAAAAAAAATAATTTACAGCTATCCTGTGAAGAGTTCTTCATTTTTATTTTAGGAAACTTTAAAAGAAGTTAAATCTTCACAGAAATATCATGAATTCTTATGAATAATTAAAAAAAAAGGAATATTAAATAATATTCTGATAAATAATTATTCTCTTATTGTAGGTTGCAATTTGTAACACTCACTCCTCAGAGTACTGTTTGAAACGCCATATTTTTCTAATGAATAAAACTTTCTTGATTTTGATTTCTATTTTTTTTTATTCAGAAGACGAATCAGACTCAACTATTTAACGTAGGGTAAATCTGATTTAAAATATCATATTTTCATTAAAATACATTTTCTATTACTGTTTTTGCTATCTATGGCCAGGTAAACGTAATTTGAACTCAAATAAAAATAAAAATATTTAAAAACTTCTGATTGTATACGTTTTTTTACTATGTCCCGCTTTCGCGAAAGAATCCCGCTTTTTTCACTCAAAAAGTTCCAAAATCCCGACTTGGCAAAAAAAAATCTGGCAACGCTGATTATAATACAATTACATAAACATAGCTGTCGTAAAAATATCTGATTTCATGCATACAAAATACAAACCTGTGACGTCATAACTCAATTCCAAAATTGTGATTTTCAAATTAACATATCTCGAGAATTTTTTATGCTATCGAAGTAATTCTTTCACCTATGGTTATATTCTTGAGACGTCCTTAGATATCAAACCGAAAAAAATGTTGATCAAATTTCTAGTTCCTATTGGAACTTCAAAAGGCAAAGAACTTCACTTAACTTTTCAAACAGGCAAATAATATCGCATTCTCTAAATTATCTCTAACAATAGGCCTTAAAAACAAAAGCTGGAACCGGAATCCAGCACAATAGCAAATAGTCTAAGAGTTAGACCATTATCATTTAGAATTCAAAACAAGTTCAAACTAAATCGAAATGAAAGTAAATCGAGAGAAAGTACGTAGGTACTTCACTAAGGATCAATACTTTGTTATTAAATAAACAACTCTATTGTGCTGGAATTATAAATGTATTTAGAATGTTTTTGAGGGTATTAGAAATGGTGTTCTTATCTGTGGTTTGTGCTAAATCTAATTCTGTTTTGATTTATTTTGATAACGGTCTTGTATAGCCGCTAACCTTCGGCAGGGAGTTTATCCTTAAACAAACTAATGCTTCATTTGACTAGCCCATTTCTTTAGGCTTTTAATGCGTTATTTGCCATATTACTGTCTCGCCTATTGCCAATAGGGGAAGTCAAATTCCAAAAGTTTCCAGTCCCCTTACCAGTAACCACATCTCTTATTGCGATTCAATAACTGAATAGAATGCTTATTCATATCAATGAATAAGCGACTCTATTCCATTGGAAATATATAATGTAATAGAATAGAGTCTAGTGGAATAGAGTCGCTTATTCATTGATATGAATAAGCAATATTTTCAATTATTGAATCGCAATAAAAGATGGTGGTAAGGGGGCTGTTCTTCAGCGAGCGGAACTAGCGGAACGCTTTTTTAACGCTGAAAAGTCATTCTTGGAAATGAATAGGCTCCAAAACCACTGTATCGATTTTGATGAAACTTGTCACAATTAAAAGACATCGACATGCTTGAGGTTTGTGTCGAAGAAAAATTGAGATTGATCATGTCCTTCAGGAATAATCATCAAATACATTTTCCTTTGAAATCAATGGAAAACATACACTCAGCGAATGTACTCGTTCCATTCAACCTCGATATCGGTCCCGTGGGTAGGGTTGCCAACCATACTGTTAAAAACAGTATTATACTGTTTTCTATGCTTTAATACTGTTGAAAAAAACTTCATTTGACTATAGCACTGTTTATTGTACTGCTCCGAATGGACTGGGCCTTACTATACTGTTTATTTTGCTACGCAGCTTTTAATATACTGTTTTTCTTGTAAATAAAAGTTGGCAACCCTACCCGTGGGCTAGAATTCGGCCTAGTTTTACGATTAAATACGTTGTGAGTGTCCAGGCAGCCGTAGTTTTGCCCCCGGGACTGCAGTGGACTTCATTGCTCATTGCCTATTTGGTTAATTTGGTCGCCGCTACTACAGAGCGGGCGGCGCGGCGGCGGCATCGTCCCACGTCAAAGGCCGCATTTGACGTGGGTATGTGGGTGATTTTTCATACAGTAGCGCATCGCCTTTGAAAGGCGATGCGCTACTGTATGAAAAATAGTAATACTGTGCCGCTACTCAGGAGACACAGTAGGTGAAACCACAGATAAAACGGTTGAAATGTGTGGTGCGCCCCTGTGCCAAATACACAACAATGGTGTGCAGTTCTAGAGAGGAATTCCTCCCTTACAATAATCGTTAATTTTATATAATTTTAATAATTGTGTTGGATTAAAGATTCGACATATCGAGTGATGTTCAATTTCGCGGTCACTTGGAATGCAAGGCCAAACTGGCTTCCAGGAAGATTGGTGTCATTAGTAAAGCCAGGCGGTATTTTACACCCCGACACCGCCTTCAACTATACAAAGCCCAGGTTCGACCTCACATGGAGTACTGTTCGCATCTCTGGGCAGGTGCGCCCCAGTACTTGCTTGCTCCATTTGACCGCATACAACGAAGAGCAGCTCGAATAGTCGGTGACCCAATGATCTCGAATCGATTGGACTCTCTCTCTACACGCAGAGATGTAGCGTCTCTTTGCGTTCTATACAAATTATATCACGGGGAGTGCTCCGATGAGCTGTTTGATTTGATACCTGCCGCTGAATTGAACTATCTTACAACTCGCCATAAATTAAAATTCCATCCATATCATCTTGATAATTGGCGATCTACTTACAGTACGTTTCCTAAGACATTTCATACCACGAACAGTGAAACTGTGGAATCAACTTCCCTTAGCGGTATTTCCGAACAACTACGACATGGGTACCTTCAAGAACAGAGTTTTCATTTTCCTTAAAAGGCTGGCAACGGATCGGCGACCCCTTGGTGTCGCTGGTCTCCATGGGCGGTGGTGATTGCTTTCCACCAGGTGACCCACATGCTCGCTTGCCACCCTCTCATATAAAAAAATAATAATAATAATAACGTCATAATTTATTATTCTAATGTCATATTTTAATTTTAATTTACTAATATTATAAGTAATATATATTTACTTATAATGTTAATATTAGTATATTTTTAATTTTAAATATTTTAATGTAATAATAACAAATAATTCTCAAAGTTCTCAAAGATAAATCTTTGAGAAATATTTGATACCTAATTGTTATGTTAAACATTTCTTTAATTTTTACCCGACTGCGACAGAAGGAGGGTTATGAGATTGATTGGGTTGAGAGATGTCGTTAAATTCGTATTTGCTGTGAGAGTGACATATGCTACATCAAATATAAAAAAAAAAAACAATATGGCGGCTGTGAGCCGCAAAATTGTCGTTGCAGTAATTTTTTTTTCTAATTATAAAGGTCTCGATGACCTGATTTCAAATATATATTTGATACATTAGTTTTTTCCTGCGGCTTTGCTTGTATGGAATTATATTATTGTTAAGCGTGATTAATTAATCTGTTGTTGGTGGAGTAGGGTTTTTGATTTTTTTAATTAACTTAACTTGTTCGTTGCATTTTTTTTTCATTTTTAAATATTCATTAAATTGTTTGCCACCTTAAAGCTGCCATACATTAACCACCATGTTGGTCATGTATGAGTTGGTCATATTGTCTAACAAAATGTCTGTGTATGGATGTATTTTCAATCATGTTGGCAGATATTTTAATTGACAACAAGTCAATACACAGCTAATGACCAACACGGCTAACATGTTGGGTAATGAATGGCAGCTTTTACTTGTAACAAAAAATCGACCATATTAGATTTTTTTTAATAACTCTTGTCAATACAATGGGTGTATGTAGTTCATCAACATCTTTGAACCAAAGCCAACTTCACCTGCACGCGGTGCACCCTGCTGACTGACAAACGAAGCTCTGGCGAAAAGAGAGGTAGGGAGCGTAATTGTAAGCTACTGGGGAATGTACCTCCACCTCACAGAATACCACAGCCAAATAACGGTTCCCTTGAGGGCTGTTGTGTTCCTGCGAGTGAGTGAGGTCACCAGAAAGGAAGGAGATGCTGCGATGGCAGCGGGAATGGCGGCGCGCGAGCGATATTTTATGTTGCGAGCGTTAATATGGCTACGGTAACCGCTTCACATCAGGCGGGCCGTATGCTTCTCTGCCACCCGACGTAGTATAAAAAAAAATACTCTTAAGACCTCTCAGATATTAATAAGTCCTCTTTATTTCAGGCACATTCCCCTTGTCCATCGAAACGAAACACATGGGAGCCATAAGATATGACAAAGAAATACCCTACCCCCGACACTTCGACGCCAGAGTCCAGTGGAGGGACTACATCTCGCCTGTCGTTGAACAGGGCTGGTGTGGATCTGACTGGGCAGTGTCCATCGCGACTGTGGCATCCGACAGGTACAGTTTCTTTCTTAACCTTCAATTAGGCGCGCGGGGTCTCAGAGACCCCGCCGGATATTCAATTCAAGTATTTTTTTAAATTATATTTTATTATTAATTCCTTTACTCTATGCTGTAACTAATTTGAGACTCTTAGCGACCTCTGTTGCTCTTTAGAGTAACTAAATTCCGGTGTACGCAATTTAGTATGAACATAGCTGGTACTTTATTTCTCTAGTCCCTGGTACTGTTAATAATAAAGCAAGCTCCTTCTAAATTTTAATAGCAATATATTGCAGTAGTGCCTCATATTTATTATTTTTTTTATCCGGCGCGTACAAAGATTAATGTCTCGTTATTGGTTAACAATATTTTTAATTATTTGGCAATAACAATACAAAATAAACATACTGTACTGTCTACTGTGTTAAAAATACTGTCTCCTTGTTTTTAAAGTATAAAGTGTATAATGAATTTTTAACTATAACTTCATTTACAAGCCAGTTTATTTATGAAACAGTCAAGTACCCAATTGTGAACTTAGGTAACGTCGCCTTAAATGAAGAGGTAGGACAAGGGAAACATAACACGACTGCCTGCATCTCAAGTGACATAGGTCTTGACTGTTGAGATGAGAATGCTAAAAATAGAAAGCCCCGTGTGAATGGGGCTTAAGTTTTATCTTGTTCTGTAAGGCGCGTGGCACACTGAACTGACGGTGAAATAGGGATATCGATTGTATCAAAAGTAAATTAAGGTATGTTATCTGTTATGATATGACAAGTACCAGAAACGAATTTTTAACAACGACTCCTATAGGTTTTTAATATTGTTACTAATGTTATGTACCAAACAGTCGGAGGGTAAATGAAGTCAACTGTGGAGGGTAAATGAAGAAAGACAGGCGACAGTTGTCCATAATATAATCATCTTCAACCTGTATCTATAATATGCACGGTATAGGCTTTCCCCTATGATTTTAACCAAATGCGATCGTCCCCAATGCATCCAGCCACTTGATGCGCTTTTCTGAGATTGTCGGTCCATTCAGTCCAACACTTCATCGCCCTCAAACAGTCTTCATTCTAGAATTTTGGGCACCGTCTGCCATACGTGATCTGCCCACTTGACAAGCTCTATGATCGAATGGCTAGTAATGGCTACACCCGATCCCCGCACACATCTAACATTTGTTATTGTCTTGGTTGGTGGTTATATTAGGTGGTTTTACGTGTATGTATTTACAAAAAAAAATGTGTAAGTTTATCAGTATTCCAGTACAGAAACTTTACGTAGTTTGGGAGTAGATGGCGCTGTGTGATTTGTCCATGAATATTTATTTAATATTTATTTCATTACTACCATTTCAGCTTGCTAGCTCCAAAACTTAGATGTATATATATAGGCAGCCCCTGTGTGCCACGGGTCTTATCACCGAAGAGGAAGGTATCCATTACCCGACCTCAGAAAATTTCTGCCTGTTTATTTTCCGTGTCTTTACATTTCAACTGGAATTTCAGTTTTATTTTAATGACAGGTGATAGGTACTTATACCTATCATAGTCAACCTGTATCTACCCACTGCTGGATATAGGCCTCCCCAATGCTTTCCACCAAATACAATCCTCCGCCTTCCCAGCCACTTTCGTCGTCCAGTTTCGTTGTCATCTGGAGGGAAAGGTCAAGCTGACGTCGAAGAAACTACTTAGGCTCAACCCGCGGCAAAGACTTATGCATAAAGATCAAGTACATCCGCATATGGAGTTCTGTTGTCATCTACGGGCGGGGAGCGCCTAGATACCATTGTTGACGATTCCAAACTGATAGACGATTTAGAACCTTTAAGTCTGACAAGAGTTTTTGCTTCCCTTTCTGTGTTCTACCGATTGTACAATGACCCCATTGTACAATCGGTGTTCAGAGGAGTTGTTTGAAGTGATGCCCATGGCCTCCTTCTACAGTCGCACCGCTCGCTATCGACAGGAAATTCATCCTCACATATTGGAGCCTAAGTGGTCGCGTACTGTGCGATTCCAGAGAAGTTTCCTCCCGCGTATATGTCATGCTGCGGAATGAACTGCTTGTCGCGGTTTTTTCAAGAGACTACAGCATGGGGTTATTCAAAAAGGGTGCGAAGAGGTTTCTATAGAGTAGGCAACGCGCGGTAATGTGTGGTTCCAGAGAAGTGTGTTTCTTAGAATAGAATATATTTTTTATTTATTTGCAAGAACATTAGGTTAACATAATAACAGATGGTGGGTTTTTTAGGAACACGATAAAAAAAATGATCACCTCTTTCTCACAGGCATGCAAATATTGGGAATTTTATTTTTATTCATCATTTCGTGACAAGCTCGGTGGTCGAATGGTTAGCAATGGCCACTTTGACTCCGAGGTCGCGGCGGGTTCGATTCCCGCACAAGACAAACATTTGTGTGCATGAAATGTCTGTTTGTCTTAGTCTGGGTGTTTTCCTATTATATAGAGTATTATAAGTAGGTATTTACAAAAAAAAAAATGTATTTAAGTACATTTAACACTTGTCTAATACCCATAACACAAGCTTTGCGCTTAATTTGAGACTAGATTTTGCTGTGTAAATTGTCCAGAATTATTTATTTATTTAATTATTATTTCAGATTCGCAATCCAGTCCAACGGCGCCGAGACTCTGGTCCTCAGTCCACAGTCACTGCTGTCTTGCAACCGCCGAGACCAGCAAGGCTGTGACGGTGGTAACATCGACGTCGCTTGGAACTATGCTAGTGAATATGGGTAAGTTGAACTTCACAATAGAAGTTACGTAAAAAGCTCAGAGCCATTGACTAAGCGGTAGCGTAGTTAGGCATGGTTAAAGCGGCCCCTCTTCTTAGATTCATGCGTTTATCACCCTGCGTGCGGGTTTGTCGTAGTATAAAACACGCATGCGGGAAATTTACTATTACAGATCCTGCATGCGGGGCGAAAAACGCATGACTTTAAAAATGCCCTTAAAGGGGCATTTTTAAAAGGCTGCCTTGTGGACCTTTTTGTAACCAAATGCTATGAACTAAAAGATCCTACTACTAACTCCTACTAACGTTACCAATGGCTTTATGACATTGTTACTAGGTAACATTACTAATATACATTGTAACTTTTTTTTGCAATTAATGAAAAACTTTTCTTTTAAATTTAAAGAAATTTTATCCCAGTAGTCCAGTCATATATAAAACATAACTAGACTACGGGGACAAAAAATCTCTGTACTTCAATGGATCAACTCATCACTGTACTGTTGGGAAAAAGGATAAAATCTAACTTATTTTTACAGCCTGGTAGACGAAACCTGCTTCCCATACGTGGCCAAAGCCATCCAATGTAAGATCAACCCGAGTTTGGGTCTGCGAGGTAACGGCTGCGTGCCCTCAGTGAGACACCGCAAGACCCTGTACAAGGTCGGACCACCCACCAGGCTGAAGAAGGAGTTCGATATCATGTATGATATCATGGAATCTGGACCCGTACATGGTAAGTCATCCCACCAACCCGCAGTTGAGCAGCGTGGTGGAGTATGCTCTAAACCACTCCGATTGAGGGGAGACCCGTATCCCAGCAGTGGGCTGAACAGGGGTTGTCGACGACGACGACATGGTAAGTATTGGAATGATTTGAATTAGTCAGCAGTGTGGTGGTAGTGGCGTATGCTCTAAAAGTCTAAATCCTCTTTTGTTTGAGAGCATTACCGTCTTTGCCATAAGGGCACACACACAGGCCCGTGCCCAGGGCCTCCCATCTCCAGGGGGCCCCACAGAACAGTCAATATCTCTCATACATTTATTCTCAAAAAAAAGAAAAAAAGACGTGTGGCACTCGGGGACTGCCGCGGTAAAGCTATTGCATAGCATTTTGTATCAACTTATGCAATTGTAATTTTATTTATTTATTTTATTCATGCAGTATTGCTTTTTCTTTGATATTAATTCAAGTTACACTTTTTGAGCGTGGTGACCGATAAGAAAACAAATTTTTCTATTATTAAATAAATAAAACGAGTTTCGTAGAGTCGTACAATACGTCTAATCATGTGTCATGTGTCATGTTCGGGGTACTGCTATAATGCCATATGACGCGGTACGATATGTCATGCCATATGGCAGTACGTTTCAAAGTACTGTTTTGCGCATGTCTAGTCGAAGACTGCCGAACTGAAACGACGTTAGACGATGACGTGGAAAGCGTGAGGTTTTTTCGTTACGGAATTACTCAAGGCCCGCGATAGAAGTTATGCAATAGCTTAAAATTTTTTTCATAAGAATGAGTAATTTGTCAATTAGGAGCAAAGAAAGTGATATCCTTAAAAAAATACCATCATGATGATCGGTTGAGTAGTTTTGGCATAAAAGCGTAACAAACAAACTCACATTCGACTAATTCGCTTTCTTTATTTTTAAAAGGGCCCCAAATTCTTATGTGCCCAATGGCCCCACCATAGTTTAAGACGGCCTTGTTTGAGAGACCTGTATCCCAGAAGTGGGATGAATATGGGTTGATTCAGAAGAAGAAGTAAGGCAATATGCCTGACTTCTTCACTCTATTGTCAAGTCATAGACCTTATCTAAAGCATTGAATGAATGAATGAATGAATGAATGATACTTTATTCAAAAAAAAGCATTTATTTTAACGGGAGGCACCACATATTCCCACCACTGTGTTGGCTACACAGGAGACACAGTGGTGGGAATATGTGGTGGATTAATAGTTCAAAGCTCATCATTCCGCCAACCCGCAGTTGAGCTGCGTGTAGGGTTGCCAACCATACTGTTAAAAACAGTATTATACTGTTTTCTATGCTTTAATACTGTTGAAAAATACTTCATTTTACCATAGCACTGTTTATTGTACTGCTCGGCATGCACTGGGCCTTACTATACTGTTTGTTTTGTTACGCAGCTTTTAATATACTGTTTTTCTTGTAAAAATAAGTTGGCAACCCTAGCTGCGTGGTGGAGGAGTATACTCATCAGATATATATCAGAGCGGCTGTGAACAGCGGCGACCACCAAAAAGACAAAGAACAATGAAGTCCACTGCAGTCCGGTAAAACTAAGGCTGCCTTAGAACTCGCAACGAATTTAATCAGAAGAAATTAGTGGGAGTAGGCAGCTTTTGGAATTTGACTTGAAGACTTTTCTTCGATCATTTCTATAGTAAACGTTTCCCATAGATGCTCGCACAATATACGAACTTAAAAAAGGGTGTGAAGAGGTTTTTACAGTGTAGGCAACGCGCATGTGATGTCCCTGGTATTATAGGCGTTCATAGGTTCCAGTAACAGCCCCCTTACCACCAACTCTTATTGCGATTCAATAACTGAATAGAGAATGCTTATTCATACCAATGAATAAGCGACTCTATTTATTACCACCATTGGTGGTAAGGGGGCTGCATTAAGTCAGGCCGTATGCTTGTTTGTCACTTAAATGGATTAAAAAAAAATACGACGCCTCACTGTCTAAGGCATGACAAGTATAAAACCAAGCATCATTTAGGTACTAGTGTGACCTTACTTCGTGCCTGTATCTAATCTTAATAGACATAAGCACTCGAAGAGGTCGTAAAACAGTCTTCCATCAGTAGCCGATTTGTTTATAGACCAATAAGGTATCATCTACATCAGGGCTGTCCAAACCATATACAATACCGGGCCGGACAAAATTACTAAACAGATTAGTGAGCCGCAGAAACAAATACGTACTTACTTGACATTTTTACTACCTACTTTGAAAATTTAAGCTTAGTTATAACTACCTTGAACCTATCTAAAACTAAAGAAGTTTGAATTAATTAATTATATTATGTTAATACTGGGTTGTCTAAATTTTACACTATATTCGTTTAATTATATATTTAACTAGCGGCCCGTCCCGGCTTCGCACGGGTGGACAAAAAAAATATTGCAATTTTCTTACGGATCCCTAATTTTTTCGAAATTAAAATATAGCCTATGTTACTCCCTGATAATGTAGGTTTCTATTGGTGGAAGAATTTTTAAAATCGGTCCAGTAGTTTCGGAGCCTATTCGTTACAAACAAACAAATCTCACCTCTTTATAATATTAACTAGCGACCCGCCCCGGCTTCGCACGGGTGCAATGCTGATACTAAATGTACTACAGAAGGTCTTTGCACTTTGTCCTATCCAGTCCTTCCCCAGTTATAGGCACACGCCGCCGGCTCCGCGGCCGGTACCGCCACAGCCGTTATGTCCCTGCATTTTAAATGTGTAATATCTTCTAAACTATTCATTTAAATTACATGCTGTGAAGGGCCATATTGATCTATATTAAATGCGCAATGTATTTAAGGTACTTAATTGGATAAGGATTAATTCTGTATTGCTTAAAATCGCTTCGTAAATAAGGCATTATTTCTTGTAAAAAGCAAAGGATAAAATAACGGTTATTGTGTGTTACCACTAAGAGATAGACATATACCATCGCGAACTTTTTTGTAGACCATTTTAAGGTGAACAATACTGTACTACATTATTTTTATCTATCTCGTTGGGTTCAGCCAGCGTTTGCAATGAAAGAGCAAAAAAATGTGTTTATTTACGACATCACATTAGAAACCTCTAAATTATCAGTGTTTTTCTACTATGTTATGCATATATTATACATATAAACTTTCCAGTTAACCCTCCGTATACTAGGTGACTAATCTCATCATGCTATACTATGTGGGGTTTGCTATACCCCAATTATAAAAGGTAGTAAAATCCGCAAATTTGTTCTTTATGATTGTTAAATAATAAGAAATATATTTTTATATCTTATAATGAATTGGTTTAAGTAAAAAAAATCCTATTTTTACATTCGAATAGACTTTTATTAATGAAAGTACAAAAACTTAATTTTTCTTCAAACTATAAAACTATTAAGGTTTTTTCTTAGGCACTAAAATCAAATGGCACAGATTACAATTACAGTCTTGTCAATTTATACGACTACAGTATATCTAGTTTTAAACTATTAATAATTTAAAGTAAAAACCAAAAAATAATAAATTAGATCTTAATCACTTATGTTTCTGCAGTCTTGACAATAAAAATCTGCATGTTCTATACATTGCCGGCGGTTCTTGTAAGTTTTCAAGGGGTTTTTGAAAATACTTTCCAATTCTGTGGCGCAGTTTCCTAGGAAGTATTTGGTTCTGCCCTCTTGTTTCGAGATGGGGTCTTTCTAACGACAAACCTAAATCCCGAATGAATTTTCCTCTCAAGTTAGTTTTATTTTTCTCTTCTACTAGTTTTATCTTCTTTCGACAATTGAGAGGTCATGTTTTAGTTAAACTATTACCTGCAAACAATATTTCATCACATTAAACACCGAAATAATCATATAAATAAATAAAAAACAACAGTAGTTACACTTACCTTTTGGACCACGCGCCATACAAGGTGGGGTGTGTGATACCCAAGCGCACTTTAGGCATGTGCCACACGTTTTGTGGCAGACGCCGGACTAAATGTTTCGCACGAATCGGAGCGGCAACGTCACATTTGCAGCTACTGAAAAAACCAACTTGCGCGCCTTTTTCGTTTAAAAATTGTATCAATTTTTTTTACCACTGGGGTATGTCATACCCCACCTCGTATACGGAAGGTTAAATCACTCTATTTATTAAAAAAAACCGCATCATAATCCGTTGCGTAGTTTCAAAGATTTAAGCATACAAAGGGACATAGGGACAGAGAAAGCGACTTTGTTTTATACTATGTAGTGATTTACATAACTAGTTTAGATAATTAATGATTATAATTTAATATCAATTTATAATTAATTTATATAATTTTCAGTTAGATTCGTTGTATACAACCTACAGCGGTAAAAACATGTATAAAAAACCGGCAAATGGAAAACACGTAACGGGCCGCACAAATATAAGCCGAGGGCCGCATGCGGCCCGCGAGCCGTTTTTTTTTTATATACTACGACGGGAGACAGACAACGACGGCATACGGCCCGCCTGATGTGAAACGGTTACCGTAGCCATATTAACGCTCGCAACATAAAATATCGCTCACTCGCCGCCACCCCCGCTGCCAACGCAGCATCTCCTTCCTGTCTAGTGACCTCACTCACTCGCAGGAACATAACAACCCTCAAGGAAATTGTTATTGGGCTGCGGTATTCTGTGAGGTGGAGGTACATTCCCCAGTCGGGTAGCTTACAATTACGCTCCCTACCTCTCTTTTCGCCAGAGCTTCGTTTGTCAGTCAGCAGGGTGAACAAGTTGGCTTTGGTTCAAAGATGTTGATGAACCAACTACACCCCAAAAGCCGTGCTTTGGACAGCCCTGATCTACATTCAATGATATGCGATAGTCAATTTATGAAGTAGCTAGAAGCTTAACGGTCACATTGAATGCAATATATTAGTGTCAAGTTCCAACCACTTAACAGTTCGGAGAATCGAGTGACAATTGATAATTTTGATCGTTTGAGATAACACTGGGTTCTTAGTAATGGAAGCTTCTGTAGGTAGTAGAGTTGATGATCGATTTGGTTTGTTTTTAATCGACTCAATGAATCGACTCCAAAACAAGAAGACTTTGAAACTTTAAGTACCTACGCAAAAGAGCCGGTTTTCGAATTTATTTTTGTGTTCGAAATAAAGGGGTTCCGCGGCAGTCCAATAGAAGTATTAGAATTTAATCGTGGAATTTAGAAATGCATACTAATATTAACGTTGAAAGTGTGTTTGTTTGTCCTTCTTTGACGTCATAAGGGACCAATAGTTAACCTGATCACCATCAGAATAATGATCACCAATATGGCTTCCGCCAAGATCGTTCAGCTGGTGGTATGCTATCTATATCTACTAATATTATAAAGATGAAGAGTCTGTTTGTTTGGTGTTGAACACGCATATCTCAGGAACTACTCATTCGAATTGAAAAATTATTTTAGTGTTAGATAGCCTATTTTTCGAGGAAGCCTTATAAGGCGTAATGTAATGTAAATAATAAACATCAAGCTACCACCAATATGAGCGGAGCACCAATGAAAAATGTTGTAAAAATGAGAAAAAATATTCCTTTTGAGAACTTTTATTGCGTAAACGGTTCAAGTTACGCAACAATTATATACGGCGGAATTATTCATCTTAAAAAGTTTAAAAAATATATATTATATATATAGTACATAGACCTTCTTTTTGTATACCTATTTCCATTTTCTTTTCATTTGGGAGAATAGGTATTATGAGAAATTTCTTCCGATTCACCTAGACGACTCTCGTCTCTTTCCTATACATATTCGTGTTGGCAAAAGGCTTTACTTGGACTTGTCTTTTATATCTGGCTTGGGTATACATACGATACCTTTTAAATGTCTTATTTTTTTATACTACGTCGCGTGGCAGACAAGCATACGGCCAGCCTGATGTGAAGCGGTTACCGTAGCCATATTAACTCGCAACATAAAATATCGCTCGCGCGTCGCCACCCCTGCTACCAACGCAGCATCTCTTTCCTTTCTGGTGACTTCATTCATTCGCAGGAACACAACAACCCTCAAGGATTTTTTTATTTGGCTGCGGTATTCTGTGAGGTGGAGGTTTTTCCCCAGTCGGGCAGCTTAAAATATACGCTATGCTCTACCTCTTTTTTCGCCAGAGCCTCGTTTGTCAGTCAGCAGGGTGCACCACGTGCAGTGAGGTTGGCTTTGGTTCAAAGATGTTGATGAACCACTTACACTTTTCTTATCCAGGCGACTCGTGTTGCTTTCCCATACAAAATTGTGTTTTCATAAGGCGTCCCTTTATTAAACTGAATTATGTATTTTATTAAATATCTTTTAAAGTAAATATAGCCAACAACTTCTTTACAGCAGCATAGGCGATGCACTCACTGTTTACCTCTTGTTGTGTCTATATGTCGCAGCCAATTCGTAGAACCCGCCGCATTACATAACGGCTAACTTAAGGCGGATTGCCTTTAAATAATCTTTTGGTTAGGTTTGTCTTGTGATTAATTATAAATGCGAGGTTCCACAAACTTGTTGGATACCCAAGTCACCAGATAGCTGGCCGCATATCTGGTGACAATTCACTAATATGATAAAAGGGCGGTTTGAAATAATGGCTTGGCCATTTTATAAAACAGTTAGCCGTTATGTAATGCGGCGGGTTCTACGAATTGGCTGCGACATATATATATTAACATAATTGAAAGATAGCTTTTAAGCTTTTGTTTTGTCCTGTGTAACGGTTTTTATTTTTCTATATAAATGTATGTATAGGTGGAGACTTGTTATTGGCTAATTGATATTTATTGTAATTGTGCATGTAACTATTTAGCTGTAAGACTCCCAAATATAAATAAATAAATGTCCTATCACGTTTCCAGCTATAATGACGGTGTACCAAGATTTCTTCCACTACCGCGACGGTATCTACCGCCACTCGTACTACGGAGACAACTCCATAAGCGGCCTGCACAGCGTCAGGATCCTCGGCTGGGGAGAAGATGGCAGCGACAAGTATTGGGTAAGTTTTTGAAGTGAAAGGTGGCTGTGGGTGTACTATAGATTTGAACATACATACTACAATACTATAGATATGGCATACCATTTTTGACGAGACCCGCGGTCGAATGGTTAACTATGTCCACTTTGACTCTGGTTTCGCGGGTTTGATCTCCACACAAGACAAATATTTGTGTGCCTGAATATGTCTGTTTGCCTTGATGTGACTGATTTCTATATATTGTTATGTATGTATTTAAGTATAATATCAGTTAACTAGTACCTATATATAGTACCTTGCTTAGTTTGGGACTAGATGGCAGTGTGTAATTCGTCTAAGAATATTTATTTTTTTAAGTTTAAGTCACTGTTTTAGATTAAGTAAAACAATAAATAAAAAAGAAATCTTGGACGGATTATACACTGCCATCTAGTCCTATACTAAGCAAAGCTTCTATTAAGGGTTCTAGATAACTGATGTTATACTTAAATACATATTTTTTGTAAATAAATATATATATATATTTTAAAAGAGAGGTAGGGAGCTTAATTGTAAGCTACCCGATTGGGGAATGTACCTCCACCTCACAGAATACCGCAGCCAAATAACAATTCCCTTGAGGGTTGTTGTGTTCCTGCGAGTGAGTGAGGTAACCAGAAAGGAAGGAGATGCTGCGTTGGCAGCGGAGGTGGCGGCGCGCGAGCGATATTTTATGTTGCGAGCGTTAATATGGCTACGTCAACCGCTTCACATCAGGCGGGCCGTATGCTTGTCTGCCACCCGAAGTAGTATAAAAAAAATAAAAAAAATATATTGTATATTGTCAGACAGATTACACAGCGCCATCTAGCCCCAAAGTAAGCGAAGCTTGTGTTGTGGGTACTAGACAACTGATAAACATATGTAAATACATTTTTTTTTTGTAAATACATATTTATTATACATAGAAAACACCCAGTAGAAGACAAAAAGACAGGATCAGAAACAGGATCGAACCCGCGGCCTCGGAGTCAAAGTGGCCATTTCTAACTAATCGACCACCGAGCTCGTTAAATATGTAACAAAATGTGTAACGACGACTCAATAAATAGATTTTTTTTATTATTTTTCTCCAGATTGTCGCCAACAGCTGGGGCACAGAATGGGGTGAAAACGGCTACTTCAAGATCGCCCGTGGAGAGAACGAATCAGGCATCGAATCCTTCGTGGTGAGCGTCCTCATGGACGTGGTGAAGGCCGACAAATAACGCATTTGGACCCACCTCATCACGCCTCTGTGCGTGATCACGAGGGTCATAAAGACCGATAGGGGTTACATCTTTTTGAATAGTACGAGAAACTTTGGATGATGTACGTAAACGTAGGTAGTGATGGAAAATTCTGGAATTATTGGGGGTAGGAAATTGGAGACAGCTGGGCGATATGGCGGCAGCGGGGCGGTTAGATAGTATTTCGTGTGGAATTATTCGATGGCCCCAAACCGATCTGGGGCCCTACCACTGAAGCCAATTCCCATTACTGGGGTAGGAAATTGAAGCCAGCTGAGTGCTGAGTGCGAGTTTTTTAATCACGTTCGATAATGTCAACGTAAACAAACTGACCAAATAGAGAAGTGCTCTCATGTTGTGAATTTACCAGACGCGTGTTACATATCCAAATTACCCGGGTTGCTCACTTCGAAATGTGAGCGAGTAAGCTATATAATTTTGATATGTAACACGCGTCATATAAATTCACAACATGAGAGTACCTATCTATTTGGTCGGTTTGTTTACGTTCACATTATCGAACGCGTACAAAAAACTCGCACTAGGCACTCTGGGCGTTTAGACAGTGGTATCTCGTGTGGATTTACTCGATAGCCCCAAACCGATCAGCTTAGTCGGTAGAGCTCTAGGGTTTCTACCAGCCAAGCTAAACACAATCAGCACAAATCTAAACTGTAGTTTAATTTTCGTAATCGAACAATGCATTAGGAATATGGCTTCAGCTTAGGCGGTAGGTTTCGTGCACATCGCAATACTTGGTTAATATCGCTATCGCCCTTTAGTATAGTACCATCGCCCGGTTGTCGCCAATGTCAAGCCCGCATATTTATACTCGCAGTGGGAATCTATATAAACTTCGGTTTCCATATTTTCCGTTTCTTCACAAAACTAAGTCGATGGATTGAGTTATTTTTTTAAATTTTGCATTTCTATAGCATCAGCTAGCTGTAAAACCTCGCAAGTAAGTATTATGAATTTTACATTAGAAGAAAAAATACCCTAATGGAGAAATTTGTTGATGTCTAATAAAAACTTTCTATGTTTATTCATGATTTTAACATCATGTATAATTTACATAAAACTATGTCATCTTGTGTAGATAAAAAATATTTATATTGGCCGGTCCAATATTTTAGAAGATTTTCATTTACTCGGAACTTTACAAGTCCCTATATCATGAAAGTTGAAATGGTTCTGTAGAAACAGTCTTGGATTACAATGTTTCAAAAGATTAATAAAAATAATCACAAAATTTGATACTTGCGAGATTTTTACACCAGCTGACGATATATTTTATATTATTTCATAAACATGCCGCAGTCATAGTTTAATTAAATTTTATAAAAAAAAAAACGAAATTTTGGAGAATATTCTTCCTGCGAGTTTTCAAGAACTTCCCATCACTAGCTATGGACTCACTAGCAAAAGAGTGTTTATGTCCTAAACTGGTGCTACCTTTGAAGAATAATGAACTTAGCTTGTGAACGAAATTAAAATGTATTTTATAACAATCTTACAAGAAAAAGCAGAAAGTGTTTACTTTAATAACTAAGTACTAATATATATATAGAATCAATGATACCATAAATAACAAAATCATGTACAAGAAATAGTTCAGGGCATATAATTATTACTTGGTTAAGCCAGATTCAAAGTTTTTCTTTATTGGTTTCTAGCATTTAGAGATAGCAACCCTAACTAAAACACGCGTGCCATAATCAATTACTTTTCTTCGTAAAACCACAGTATAAGTAATAGTACTAACGTACAGTATGGACACTCTCTGCCGCTCTCACTAGTCGACCTCACCTCCCCTATGGAACCGATTTGGAACCGTTCGCAAGGAATGCCACAACGTACGAATTGACGTCGCTTGTATTTTATTCTCCATTCAGTTTAAAATATTATGCGAGTATGTAAAAGATGAGAGTTATTTGTGCAGTGGATGGATGTTTCAACATGGATGGATGGATGGATGGATGGATGGATGGATTGATGGATGGATGGATGGATGGATGGATGGATGGATGGATGGATTGATGGATTGATGGATGGATGTATGGGTGGATGGGTGGATGGATGGGTGGATGGATGGACGGATGGATGGATGAATGGATGGATGGATGGGTGGATGGGTGGATGGATGAATGGATGGATGGATATATGGATGGATGGATGGATGGATGGATGGATGGATGGATGGATGGATGGATGGGTGGATGGATGGGTGGATGGGTGGATGAATGGATGGATGGATGGATGGGTGGATGGATGGGTGGATGAATGGATGGATGGATGTATGAATATGGATATGGATGGATGGATGGATGAACGAGCAAACGAGCATTAGTTGATAAAAAATCCTATGCAATAGCTTTACCGCGGCAGTCCCCGAGTGTCACACGTTTTTTTTTCTTCACTACGCCCACCTGATGTTAAGCGGTTAACGCTCGCAACATTAAATATCGCTCGCGCGCTGCCATCCCCGCTGCCAACGCAGCAACTCCATCCTCTCTGGTGACCTCACTCACTCGCAGGAACACAACAACCCTCAAGGAAATTGTTATTTGACTGCGGTATTCTGTGAGGTGGTGGTACTTCGTCAGTCGGGCTGCTTAAAAAATACGCTATGTCCTACCTCTCTTTTCGTCAGAGCCTCGTCTGTAAGTCAGCAGGGTGTACCCCGTGCAGATAAGATTGACTTTGGTTCAAAGATGTTGATGAACCACTTACACCCCCTTACATGTCCGACTAATAATTGTATAATGTCAGCCCTAGAGAACGTCACTCAAACATAGGCACGTGTACAGACGTCAATTGGTTACTACATGCAAAAGCGCCATTTTTGTATGGAGTGGCCGGGGTTTGGTAAAACTTAAAAATAAAAAATCAATCTGACGAATCTGCGAAAATATCTGGAATTATAATATTTTATTTTCTATCTAAATTCTTTTTTCAAAGGTGGTTCTAATTTAGCTAATTTAGCGCATGAATACTATATGACGCACCAGCAAAATTGATAATATGCACCAAACTTAAGCTTAGTCACCATAATAAGGCTTAGACGGACAGTTACGAAATAGAATTTAAAGCGATAAAGATACACTGCAAGCTATTTGTCTATAAAAAAAGTAGTTAAAAAAAATTGAGATCAAACACCAAACACGGGGACGTTGTAGACGTGCGACACTTTCGTCGTATCATACCCAGTTGTCTTTATATCAGTGAAAACAGTTTTTTTTAAAAAAAAAGCAATATCTCTCGATTGATAAATAGATATTTTTTTCTATTCTATTTAATGCTTTTTCATCCTTAGTGGGGACAAAAAAAGTAAAATTCTATATTGCCATCAATTTCGTTTTGTTGCCATAAGGATGTGACAAATAGGATTCTTTTAAATAAAGATTTCCATTCGCCAACGTTGTTGGAGATATAGTCGGCGGTGACAACCCAATTATCGTTTAATTTTGTATCGTATTTAACCATTCTATGCCTTATTTATTTTGTGTTCATCACATAGTATTATTCAACACACACTGAATGCAATATTAATAAAAAAATGTATTATTGTAATGATAATATTTCGTACGAAACGATAGGTAACTGGCCTGTGTTGTTCAAAAACAGTTAAATTAGTAAACATTTTTGTTTAATAAATAATTTTATTTTTTCATCGTTTAAAAATAATTGGAAAGTAACAATTAATTTATGCGATAAAGTTCATTATCTATGTATGTTGGCCAGTTTGTTGCGTGGCATACACTTGCGATTTATTATTCAAGAGTTCTAGACGACACGACACGACTTTTCTACTAGAAGTAGACAAATCGCATGGCGTTTTTGTTACTTAGGGTACGATCTCCGACCGATTAGGTATGTAAGAAATATATTTTTGTATTCGATGTTGCGATATGCATTAAGAGGGAAAGTATGATAGAGACGAAGTGGTTGGACTGCTTAATACTGGAATTAGTATGATATTTTTAAGTTATAAAGTCAATTATGGAGTTTTAGTCTGCCATACAACACTTATCCTAGAATAATTATATCTAATACTTACACCAATATTGCATTGAAATATATAAAAATATATTTATTCAACACTATAAAATTTTGCTATTAGTAACAAGAAGAACAAATATCAGTATAGTAGAGAATAGTATCAGTAAACTGAACAGACGAGCGACTTCTAGTGAAACAATTTTGTCCGACATTTTAAAGTGTTTTTGTATGTATTTACTGTATTAAAAATATCATATTAATTCTATTAATAAGAACATTGTAAAATAAATTTACTTAAGTATTCATATTATTATAAAATTTAAAAAAAAAAACGCTTTCATTTCCATAATCTGTATTTAATTGTAGTATTTTGATCTTGATTACTTAAATTATTTGTGAATCTTTAACTGCCATTTACTTTTAGAGTTTAGTTATCTCTTTACTTATTTACTTTAAAATTCTGTAATATTTGGGGAAAAAAAATTGGGATGAAATTACTTTAGTAATTTGTGAAGTATAAGTACTTTTAGGAATGTTATGGTTGAAATTTAAGTTTCAAAATTATGTTTGAGTGTATAATTTTTTTTCCACACATTACAGAATAATTTACTTATATAAGGTACTTATTTTTTGATATTATATTTTGGTTATTATACCACTGTATGATTTTAGATGTTTGTTATAATTTGTTTTAATTCCTACAACGGCTAAGCCGGACGGGATGTTAGTAACATATATACAAGAGAAATGCTTTTATTTTTTTATTTAACAAAATTTTTGTTACAGAGTTTATAAGCAAAGAGGTATTATAGCGTTACATAATTATAAATTAAGTGAACATGTCTTAAACAAACAACTAGTCTTAGATACAACATAACATAAAATTAAGTAACATTAAATGTGTGTATTCAGTAATATAAGTAGAAATAAATTTAATTATTTTCTAAATTAATTTTTGGAATGTATTGCCTTGAAACATCACATTTTTTTATATCAATGTATTAAAGTGTGTACGATCCATAAAAAACAGAAGAGCTACTTTTAGTTTGACATCTTTACTATAATTATTATTGAAATCTTACAAAGGATTTAGACTTTCACATCACATTTCTTTTTATATTGTCTAATAAATGTCTTAAAGTGTGTACGGTCCATAAAAACGGAGTAGACGAGTTATTTTGATATTGTCATCTTTACTATAATTATTATTGAAATATTATAAAGGATTTAGAATTTATAACAGTCGGTAATTACTTTCAAACGCCGTTATATAATAAAAAGTTGGTACAAAATACCCCGTCTACAGTTACAAAATTGTCATAAGAATGATAATAAAAAAGAACCGGTACATAATCTGTTTTGCACGCTTAATTTTATACTGAGCTAAAAGGGTTTGGGTAATGATAAAAGATATAGGTCTACGGTAAAAAAAAGCAAATAATAACATTATTTACAGCAAGGCACTGCTATACGTGGGTAAAAGACGGCAATATTGCCTCTGTTAGGCCGCTCTAAATATACATTTTCTTCCTAATTTGTGTGAATTGACAGCGCGCGAGTAAAAGAAAAATATATAAGCGCGATAGAACAGTGTTATATCAATTAATAAATTAAACGAACGAACACTGTTCGTTGCGAGAGAGAGTAGGCCTCTGGACATTCGCCCTGCCTTGCACTAAGCAAGTTTTTTAGTCCCATTCAAACATGTTAACGCTGACAAGCCGACCAAATTGAGAAATAGTTTCATGTTGTGAATTTACCAGACGCGTGTTACATAAGTTATGACATGTAACACGCGTCTTATAAATTCACAACGTGAGAGTTCTTCTCTATTTGGTCGGTTTGTTTATGTTGACATGATAGAACGTGAACAAAACACTCACTCTATGAAGATTTCCGTATGAGATAGTCGATTTTCCTGACAAAAATACATGAACCGTTTAATTTAATTAATTGACCATAATTTTTAATAATATCAGTGTTCTTCCTTTGTGATATTAAAACAGAATGCAAAAAGTATGTATGCGCTATAGGTCGACAGCAATGTTACCAGGCCCGGTTTTAATGTAGCTCGATTTGCCTAAAACCTATACCTTGTCTGAACAATTTTATTTCTTTTGACATAAGCTGCGCCTATAAAGTTCCATAATCATTAACAGGCAACCATAGACAACAAAATGTAATATTTCATGGAATAATTCAATTTCCATGAAATATTGCATTTTTAAATGCTTAATAAATGCCTAGTTTTGGGCATATAGGGAATTTATAAGTACTTTTTGGGCATCTCTATTGGCTGCGTGTTAATAATTATGTACTACATAGGCGTGGCTTGAGTCAAAAGTTAAATATTATGGACAAGGTGCAATGTACCAGGTCCAGTATTGTATTAAGTGTGCGCTTTTAGTTTATTTAGAAATAAGTACTACACTTTATATTAAAACAGCGAGCACTGTAACAACGTAACATTTATTTATTAATTAAAGTACATGCTGTATTGTAACAAAGAATAAATATAAAATAATAGTTTTTTTTTTTATTTACATTTAAAGAAAATCCCCCCAATGTCGAACAATTTTAATGAAAATCGTCTATAATTGTAGTTTTTTTTTTATATATATGAGGGGGTAAACGAAACATGTGGGTCACCTGATGGAAGACAATCATCACCGACCAAGAAGATGGGCAACTCCAAGGGGTCGCCGATCCGTTGTCAGCCTAATAACTATCCATAAATTACGTCGCACGAATTTCATGATTTTTTGACCCCTCTCCCCGTCCTTGTCACAGCTGGCTTGTCACATTTGTGACACCCCCCGTCCCTAGTGTGACGTCACATATTTTGCAATTTTACATCTAGAGTTGCAAATGTTTTTGCCTTTTTTTTTTTTTTTTTATACTACTTCGGGTGGCAGACAAGCATACGGCCCGCCATATTAACGCTAGCAAAATATCGCTCGCGCGCCGCCACGCCCGCTGCCAATGCAGCATCTCCTTCCTTTCTGTGGACCTCACTCACTCGCAGGAACACAACAACCCTCAAGGGAATTGTTATTTGGTTACGGTATTCTGTGAGGTGGAGGTACATTCCCCAGTCGGGTAGCTTACAACTACGCTCCCTACCTCTCGTTTCGCCAGAGCTTCGTTTGTCAGTCAGCAGGGTGCACCGCGTGCAGGTGAAGTTGGCTTTGGCTCAAAGGTGTTGATGAACCACTTACACCCACTTTGACTTTTTCGTTAATATGATAATGAATTCAAAGTTCGTGTTTTAACACTTAGATTATAATAGATTTTGAAATGTCACGTCACGAAATTTAGGATTCCTCCCACCCCCTTGTCACACAATATCACACTTCGTCGACCGCCTCCCTCTTCCTAACGTGTGACGTAATTTATGGATGGCCCATATGAACCTATTTTAAAATGTTTTAGAACTTCAAATCGGCGCATAAATATCATCAGGCATAAGAAATTTTCTATTTATTTAACGAAATGAAATCGCTTAACATTTTCACCGACAGTGACGGTGACAGGAGGGCGATGGCGGTCGCGGGGCGATATAAATAAAAGAGAGGGCCTAACGTATTTTGTTAGCTGCCCGACTGGGGAAGTACCTGCACCTCACAGAATACCGCAGCCAAATAACAATTCCTTGACCAAAAAATCTGGACCAAAATGTCCTAAATTTAGGGAAAATTAAAAAAAATACCCTAAGGTAGGTACTGCGTTTACGAACTGTTTTTTTTTTTCAATGGCAGCAAGCCTTGCCTTTAGAGATGGGCAAATTTACGATAAATTCCCAATGAATACATATAAATTCCTTCTTCTTCGCTTCGCTCTTGACAGAGTGGTCGTGGTCGTCATGGGAGGGGGGTATGGGGGCTGTAGTCACTCGCTCACGATGTGTCGCCATTTCGCCCGATGCGAGGTACCCTCGACTCTGCCCTGAACTAGAGTCACCTGCCTCTAAGGGGGCAGGTGTAAGAGTAACTAAATAAGAGTTGGTGGTAACCCACCAACTCTTTTTGCGATTCAATAACTGAATAGATCGCTTATTCATACCAATGAATAAGCGACTCTGTCCAATTTGAAATAGAGTCGCTTATTCATTGGTATGAATAAGCAATCTATTCAGTTATTGAATCGCAATAAGAGTTGGTGGTAAGTGGGCTGTTCGTTTTGAGACAAACAAGTGACTCTATCGCGATTTTTTGGAGCACGGTGATCGAATGACTAACAATGGCCACTTTGACTCCGAGTTCGCGGGTTTGATCCCCGCACAAGACAAACATTTGTGTGCATGAACATGTCTGTTTGTCTTGGTCTAGGTGTTTTCTATGTATTTACAAAAAAAAATTAGTAGGTACATCTATCAGTTGTCTAGTACCCATAGTACAAGCCTTGGGCTTAATTTTGGACTAGATGGCGCTGTGTATTATCATATAAATATTTTTTCATTATTATTTATTTTTAAATTCCTTATTTATTCCTTTATCCCAAAAACCCCGCATTTATATGTACTTATTGAGAATTTGTCATAAATGCCCCACCTAATCAAATCAAATCAAATCAAAATATCTTTATTCCTTGGACTTGATAAAGCACTTAGAAACGTCTGCCTACTCCCCATCATTAGTTGCCATACATAAATTTTCAAAAGTACATTGCCTGATAATGTTATAATAAAGCAAGCAACAAAAATAACGATTAAAAAAAAGTCGGTACAATTAAATATAATTACGTGGACAAGTGCTTTAATATAACATTATGATAATAATGTTCCACCAAGTGCCAACATTCAACAGTATCAACTTTACATTGCCTGAACTTTTTGTACCTGCAGCGTTCAAGGCATTATCAGTCATGCGCGTTGGGCGTCATTAGAATGTTTTCACACAAGATGTGTTCAGATGTGCTAACTGGAATGACGACTGTAGTTCTAACTCGAGGGTCGACTTTGGTTAGCTTTGTTTCGTGCTGCCTTCTCAACGTTTGCTGCTCGAACCTGCAAATCAAACATTAAAGATAATTAGGGGTGTAAGTGATTCATCAACATCTTTGAACTAAAGCTAACATCACCTGCACGTGACACACCCTGCTGACTGACAAACGAGGTTGTGGCAAAAAGAAAGACATAGCGTATTTTTTAAGCTAAGACTGGGGAAGTACTTCCAAGTCACAGAATTTAAGTTTGATCAAGCCATCACCCTAAATTCGTCGGCGTCCATAAACGTGAACACTATGTTTTAACTCGATTTTATGTAAGAGAATAGGCGAGACGACAATGATAAAAAATTATAAAAAATACTTATCAATGTCATAAAATATACAAAACTAGAACGATCTGCGATGTTGAATTTTAATAACTTATGTCCGACTTGTTCTATGATCGATCAAAGTGTAATGGGAAAGTCCAATTTAAAAGAATGAAATTATTAAAAAAAATATTAACTTTGGAAAAACAATCAAAAATACTATAACTTTTGTTATGGCACTAGCTACATAAACGCAGTATTTCACATAGCTGCCGTACAAATTTTTGTTTTAACGTATACAAAATACATAAGTGACGTCATAATTCAGTAGCCTTTTGTATGGAGCGTTTTCGGGAAAGTCCAACAAGTTATCATATCTCGAAGTTTTTATGCTATCGAAGTAATTCTTTCACCTATAGTTATATTATTGTGACGACCTTACATAACAAATCGAAAGAAAAAATTGTCGTCTAGCCTATTTTAAATTGTTATATATTGCTATTGCTTCATGATGTATTATATTGTAAATTTAATTCGCTATTGCGTCATTGGTGTATTAATTAGATTTATTATTTATAGAATACTTAATTGTAAATAGAATTATGACGTTTAACTTTTAATATTACAGATTTAATAGTAGTAAAAAAAAAATAAGAACCTTGCCAACGACAGGGGTGTGCGCACGCCATTTCTGATGTAATCCGATCGGCGCATACTCAGCGGCACTATACCATACACCGATGAGAACATAGCGATTGGCGAATAATAAAAAAAAAGTCACAGAATAATATTGTTACATTTTTGTTAATTATATTGATATTTTTATTTCCCTATTGCGACATTTGATTATATTAGTTTTTAAATACATAGTGTTAAGAGTTTTACAATAAAATGTTGGTGTTAATTATAAGAAATATAAGCGCCTTGTCCAGGACAGGGGTGTGCGCACGCCAATTTATGAAGTATGCCGATGCTGCTGCAAACTCCGCGGCATTATACACCGCTGAGTGTGCGCATATTGCGAGTGAGTGAGTGAGTGTATACCAGTGTGAATCACACTTCTGCCGCTCCACACTATTCTCGCATCGTTAACTACTACATAAACAAAGACGTCTGTGTAGGCCGTGAATGAGCGTGTTTGCGTACGCACGTCGCCATACAAACTGTGTCAGATTCGTCTCAGAAGAAGATACGAGGGAGCGGCAGGGCATGTCGGAAATGGTTTGAAGTCTGTATGTACTTCTCACTAAGGAGAATATAAACAAGTTGGTTGCAAAAACGAAACGATAAATTTCTTTCAGCATCAACCCATAATCATCAAACAGTGGTGTTGGGATATGGATCTCCCCTTCATCGAAGGAGCTCAGAACATACTCCATCACTCTGTTCAACTGCGGGTTGACGGAGGCCAGTGTTGTCAAGCCGCCCAAAATTTGGTGAGATTAATGGAATTCAGAGAAGCTCGATGGCGTCAAACTAATAAAAAAAAATCAAAATATATTTATTTCTGTAACAACATATTTGTTTGACATATTAAAGGTTGATTCCTTCCATTAAGTGTGAAAACACCTGTATTGGAAGGAGTAGTCCTCCGTAACAATAGGTATTTATGTTAAATAAAAATAACAAACAATTAATTAATTATTATGTGTTCTGTGTGCTTGGTAGGTACTCAGAAGTGTGTTTAGTGATATGTGTGTGTCGTCGTATATATTTGTATATGATGTGTATGTATATTTGCCAGCTCTACGATTAATAGGTAATCTTGAGATCGGGAGCCACTAAAATACTATGTTATATTTTCAATCAAACACGCAAGTTAAGCAACATCGACCACAGTTAAGCAACATAGTCCATGGATGGGTTTATCTCAGGCTTCTTCCTGCTTCAGTGGGTTGCCTGCTTCGGCGGTTGTCATTAGATGACAGTTGTTAAGTTAAGTGGCCTTTAAGCGGCTTGAAAACACTGGCCTCTGCCAACCCGCAGTTGAACAGAGTGGTGGACTATACTCTAAACCCACTTGAATTGAGGGTAGTCCCAAATCCCAGCAGTGGGATGAATAACGGTTGACGAAGACTGTGTTCAAGAGACAAAACTACAAATAGAAGCTGGTATCAAGGGGCATAGCTAGTTAGATATAAAAGATTTTATATGTACCTGTAAAGATTGCACCTTTTTATGAAGTCCCATCATGGAATTCGTGATTGAGACCAATTTCTCTTTATTCGTTGCTATGTCAGCTAGCTGAAATAATAAAAATATACAATTTAATAATAAACAATAAGGGGTGAACACTCACCACCACCTTTGAGCCACAGTGAACCTCACCTGTAGGGCACCCTGCTGACTAACGATACGTAGAATAACATTGGGGAGTAAGTGGTGGAGTCATTGGGGTCTAAATACTTTATTATTTACAACACCTTTGAACCAAAGTCAACCTGACCTTCACCTAGGGTTGCCAACTTTTATTTATAAGAAAAACAGTATATTAAAAGCTGCGTAGCAAAACAAACAGTATAAAACAAATAGTAAGGCCCAGTGCATGCGGAGCAGTACAATAAACAGTGCTATGGTCAAATGAAGTTTTTTTCAACAGTATTAAAGCATAGAAAACAGTATAATACTGTTTTTAACAGTATGGTTGGCAACCCTACCTTCACCCTGCTGACTAACAAACGAGGCTCTGGCGAAAAGAGAGGGGCATAGCGTATTTTTAAAACTGGCCCACTGGCGAAGTACATCACAGAAGACCATCCCGCTCATCCCACAATCCTACTTATTTAATAAGTTTGGTGATATCAAAAAATAGCCAAATTTCATCTGCAACGATGGACAGCTATCTCTTTTTTAGTAGTGTAATACTTAATAGGCAGATGGCGCCACACTGCGACTTTACAGCAGTAAAATATAAAATGCAAAAATTCGCCACCATGACTAACCTTCCTGGTGGCTCAGTTGGAAGAGCACTTGACTGGTGATAGATAGGTCGTAGGTTTGAATCCTACCTAGACGGGAAGGTGAATTTTTCCATTTTTTAAAAATAATAATAAATAAATATTGTCAGACAAATTACACAGCGCTATCTAGCCCCAAAGTAAGCGAAGCTTGTGTTATGGGTACTAGACAACTGATAAACATACGTAAACACATTTTTTTTTTTTTGTTAATACATACTTATGATACATAGAAAACACCCAGACTAAGACAAACAGACATGTTCATGCACACAAATGTTTGTCCTATGTGGGAATCGAACCCACGAGCGTTGGTGTCGAAGCCGCGTCATTGACCGCTACGCCACCAAGCTCTAAAAATATTTATAAAAAAAATATTTATAATCATTGGATAAGACCAATTAATTACCAGTGCATCCAACATGGCGTCATTCTGCAGATCCTCCAGCTTCCGTCTTTCCGATGTCAACATACTATGTACTGCATCTTGCTTTTCCCTGAACAAAATGACGAATGATTACCAAAATATTTAAAAAATTTGTATAAAAAATAATAAAATGTATTTTTTGGGGTGTAAGACCACGTGGTAGGTCACCCATGAGATGGACAGACCAGATCAAGGCGGCAACTGAGTGTTTGGTTTGTGAGTGCACCAGGAAAGCTGCAGTCCGCGATTAATGGCGCTGTATTATCAAAATGATCACTCATTGTGATTCATAATGACGACCATGACCACATTGAGGTAACATTGAGACAAAGATAAACGCACATGCACATGGTGCATACAGGGAGCTTTTGATTTATCTGCCAGGATTGAAAAGGGTAGTAGTATTACATATGCCGATTTCGATAGTAAATGAAATTTGTGCCCCACGTGTTATTTTTTTTTCTCTTAGGAAATAAAATCGCATCATGAAAAGATTAGTTTACTTTGTATGAACCATCCCTCTGTGTCGCAGTCTAGACGGCGTGGTCAATGCGCTCGGGTATGACCCGTGCCGAAAGGCTACGTCACGAGCTGCCAAACGCTTTCCGAACACGGTGATAACCGCGGTAAAGTCAAAGTTTACTCAAACGTTGGGCCGCCCTTTGTAAACGCCGCCGCTTCGCAGCGATGTCTGTCGCTTGATCTCCTGCCGCCCGCCCCCGCACGGGCGGCGCGGCAACAGCGCTGGCGCCGCGAGAAAGAAGGAAGAAAGGATCCAAGGAAACGAAAACAGTGATAACCGTGATTCGTCCGTGTGTTGACCTAATCATGCCTATACGCCGCAGTTTTACGAAATGTACAAATTTCTCGAAATGGTATGGTATGGTTTCTTGTCGCGAGTGTAAATGCGCACGCAGAATATCTGTACGAAATTCAGTACAGATAGACCTCGATCAGTTACAGAAAGCGGTAGTGGACTTTTTCCGCAGACATTCCATGGCAAAAAAGTGGTAAAACATGTATGTAGACGTGGATAAATTAGTGGCTAATTGTGATTTTGTGTAAATAATTTGAATGAGCTTTTAAACACGCCAAGTTATTGTAGAACATGTTATGTGACTGCGTTATTTTTGAAAACTAACATCGTAACTAAGTGTTTTTATGATGTTTCCATAAACAAACACATACATTATTCGACGAGCTCGGTGGCGTAGCGGTCAATGACGCGGCTTCGACACCAACGCTCGTGGGGTTGATTCCCACATAGGACAAACATTTGTGTGCATGAACATGTCTGTTTGTCTTGGTCTGGGTATTTTCTATGTATCATAAGTATGTATTTACAAAAAAAAACTGTATTTACGTATGTTTATCAGTTGTCTAGTACCCATAACACAAGCTTCGCTTACTTTGGGGCTAGATGGCGCTGTGTAATTTGTCTGACAATATTTATTATTTATTTATTATGATATTAATTTGACAGTTCAAAATCTGTGATAATAAGTGTGATGAAAAGTTCAATGACCTTGATAAGGACAATCATCTGCCCTCCTGTAAGTGTATGTTATTATTACCTATCAGTTTTACATTTGATTACATTTTTTTTACCTATCCTATTTTGATTACAACGCATTTTAAAGGAAATATGCAATTGGGACGACGCTACCTATGTACAGCTGTTATTGTTATTATCAACTTCATCTGATAGCGCGGAATGTATTAAGCACTATGAAACCAGTTCATTGACTACGTTATTTATTTTTTCAAAGCTTATTAATGATATTGGGACGCCATATTTCTTCACTAACGTAACAAGTAGGCTTAATACTATCTGCCATTAAATTCCTGGCTAATACAAAAAAAGCACCTTATATTGCTCACTGACAAACGAGGACTTGGCTAAAAGAACGGTATAGCATATTTTGTAAGGGAAGTACCGCCACCTCACAGAATAAAGTCATTGAGGGTCATTGCATCCCTCCAAGTCAGTGGTTCCCAACCTTTTTTTGTTTGCGGACCACTACAAGGATTTTGTAGCCTGTAGGATCCCCAGACCCTGCAATAAAATCCTTGTAGTGGTAATATAAATCCATAATTATATACCTCGGGATTTAAGTATTTTGTACAATAATATATTTTGTTACAAACTTGTAATGAAAGAGTATGAGCTTACTCTTTCATTACAAGTTTGTAACACGGACCATAATTTACCTCTCAAGGACCATCGGTTGTCCGCAGACAATCGGTTGGGAACCTCTGCTCCAAGTGAATGATTTCACCATGAAGGAAGGAGTTGCTGCGATGGGAGCGGCGGTGGCAGCGCGAGGTCGATATTTCATGTTTCGACTGTTTATTTGGCTACGGTATCCTCATTCATAGTGATCCTCATTCAAGAAAGAAACTATGAAGAAAGAACCTTTTTAATTGCCAGTTTTCAAAGCAAAATTGTTATGTTTACTTACGTTAATTCTTTCAAATGCGTGTTTATAGTCGTTAAGGGAGGTTCATATATCTCCAGTACACCCTTAGCCAGAAGTTGAATAGTTTTTACATCTTCCGAGATAGTGGAATTTGATCTGAAATATTCTCTTAGGTTAGATTGATCGTACTCGGTAAAATGAAAAGGAAACAAAATGATATTCTCAAGTTACACTACCCTTCCATTCTAAGCTACACGTTGAAAATTATTCGCAGGATTTAATTAGAAAACATTTAAATTTTCAAAAAAAAATATTTACAGTGAGAAATAGACGTAAACAGAAAAATTACTTATTTATCAAATAGCTTTACGGCTCTGGAATCAATACTTTTTTAAGCTCGTCTTTGTATTATTTATTTGTCTTACTGTATTATTATTTTATATTATATAAAATAAAAGATACTATACATATATAAGTTAGTAGGATTAGTCAGGAATCTTCTTGTTCCTCAATTACTGTTAATAAGTCAAAAGTAAAACCGATAGTGCATTTTTTCTGCTGTTTTACACGACTTCTTGGAATAAATCGACAACCTCGATTCAAGCAAACGATTTTAATCAAAGATTCTACTTAATTTTATGTTAAAGTGATTACATTCAAATGATTACTTGCGCCTTACATTAGTTTAATAAAAATTATGAAAATTTGTTTAGAAACACAACCGCGCTCACAAAGTTCGCGCCAAATGCTTCTCTTTGATTTGCTTCTCTTGTCTCACAGACATTCAATTGGTACCCACAGACATTCAATAATGAATGTCTGCTGTATATGTACCTCAATTTGTGAGTACGTAACATAAGTGTCTAAACACACTATCCGAAGATACGCGACTGAAGTTCGGCGTGTTTAGGATTCGTATGTAGAAAACGCAACGTAATTTCGGCATGGTGTGTCGTCACTTCGAATACATTGCAGGCGTAGTCACGCCGAACTTCGGTCTCGTATTTTCGGCTTAGTGTGTTTAGACACTTAGCTCACATAAGTACTCACAAATTGAGGTACATACATATAGCAGAAATTTAATATTGAATGTCTGTGGTGGGTACACTATTGGGTGTTGCACAATGATGATGATATGTGTTGCCTTCTTCATTTCATCCATTTAAATCAATTCCCTAAATAAACGCGTTTAGTTACTCCATTCGTTATTCATTTATTCAATGAAGGCAGGCACAAAATCTTGTTTCGGTACGCATATAAAAATAAATAAATATCAATTTACAAGAAATTAATGATTTTTATTTCGCTACTGCGTTTTACAATTGTATATCAAAAAAATAAAATTACTGTTAATAAAAAAAAAACCTAAAAATGTTTAGTTTGCTTTTTGCTAATTTATGTGTAACGAAACGGGTTTTTTTATGGCCGCGGATTCCTTGTTTTGATTGACGTTCTTTCATTTTCCTTTCCTGTAGTAAAGGGGGGATTTTCGCATTACCCACAGAAATTGAGCGCGATAAGACGATAGTCGCCAAACAACGATTCTTAACTCCTAAGTAAATTACAGCCGTCAATCTGGAAGTACTGCAAGTTACCCGTGAGGACGCTGATATGACGTCCGTGGTCAGGAGACAGGAGCATGACGATTCCGGTGAATACTCGGACGCGTCGCAAGATATCGAACTTAATAACTCGGGAAATGTGAGTAGAACGTCTTACCAAGAAGTCACAATAGCTTATTATGTGAATGAACTTTCATTTTGGCGCTAAAAGTGGTACGTCGATAGGCACTTTCTCCGCGCGCTCTCCTCGCGCTATGCCCATTTCTTTTCGTAGTATTGAGGTCACGGTTTGGACACCGCTCACTGAAACACTACAGACGTGTTTAGACCTTATATTAGAACGCGCCACGTCATTTGTAAACATTGTGTAGGTCATAACAGTGTGAAGAGGCGTAAGAATGCAGTTGTTGAAGGTTGAGGGTTGTTTACAGGATGGAGGCCAGCACGAGTCTGATTATGACTCTCAAGGAAGTGAGTCTGACCATTCGGAAAGGGATCCGGACAATCAGGTAATATATAGCAATAATTTTCATGTCTATCATGATGTTCCAACTAGAATTTTGTTATGATAAAACAGCAGTTAACTGGTAAGCCACACCCAAATGTATTATATATTTACAAAAATTACTAATGCTCGCAAAGGAGCCACTGCTGAACTACGTAGGTCATATATGATCATATATGATAACCTAGCTATGGACTGCCAAAAAGCAGCATAGCATAGTTTATGTGATCAAGGAGCCTCAATTTTTTTTCTATTCCTGGACAAATTACACAGGGTCATCTAGCCCCAAACAAGCAAAGCTTGTACTATGGGTACTAGATAACTGATATACTTAAATACTTTTTTTTGTAAATACATGCATATAATACATAGATAACACCCAGACCATGACAAAGAGACATGTTCATGCACAAAAATGTTTGTCTTGTGCGGGGATCGAACATGCAACCTCGGTGTCAAAGTGGCCATTGCTAACCATTCAACCACCGAGCTCGTCTAACAAATGTTAACCAAGTATGCTCTCCAACTTCTGTCTGTTTATAGTAATTAAGAAAATTCACATTATCATATCATATTTACTTATCTTCCTAGTACACTCAGTACTTTTACCATTTTTCCTTTCTATTAGGAACATTTATATTTATGGTGTATGTTTTGTATCTGTAGAGAGCTTTGTATCTATATATTTTAAATATTTAAATGTCATGCCTATAAATCAGAATTTGCAAACCAATGCACAGTTAAACACATTGTTTTTGTCCTATCTTTCATTTAAAGTGTCACCTGACCAAAACAATAGGTATATAAATAATATTATACAATATATAATATATCTATCTAGTGTCCGACCGAATGTTCGGTTTCGGTTTCGGTTTCGGTCGAGTTTCGGCGAAAATAACGAGTTTCGGTTTAATTTCGGTTTCGGCGGCAAACCTGCCGAAACTACGACCGAAACCGAAACTTCATTCGGGAGTTCCCGCGCTGTGCTCGGTCATGTTCGGCGCAGTAAATTCCATTCAAGCGACGAAGACATTTTGCCGCGTCCACGTGCCTAATAATGTCGTGACTTGTTTGCGTTTGCAGTGCGTTTTGTTTGTTGTTTGTGAGTTTTCGTGTGATTTGTTTTGAATTCGGAAGTTTTATCATGTGCTATTGTTTAAGGGTAGGTAGTAAACATAATAATTTAGTATAACAAACTAATGCATAGATTATAGTAGAATAAAGTCTAACATAAATAACTGAATATTTTGTGGTTAATTTAACTCATTCTGTAATGCTAATTGGTAGGGGAGCCCTTGGTGCCAAATCGAGATTTACTCGAGCGTCATAGAGACCTCTTGGATTGCGAAGCTTAGAAGATAAGAAGAAAAAAATGTCATATAATATGTATATACCTTTTCATCGGTGGAGGGAGCGGCTATAGACTTTCAAAAATGTAAAAAAAAAACAATTGCATGGACATACTCGAGCGCGTCAGATATTGATAGCATCCGTGTCCTACGTATTTTTGGAAATGTACGTATGTTAATCTGACTGTTTCCATGTTGGCGGTGGCCGTACGTAAGGGGTCAAAATGAACAAAAAAAAATTTTTTTTCGAGCGTGTCAGATTTTCTAAGGGGATGTTAAGTGAACCTAAAAAAAGCTCGTATATAATAATTGACGATTTGGATGTGACGCAAACTCTTGGCCATTATCAGAATGTGCAAAAAAAATCGTCAGATTAAGATATATATGGTTCATCTTTATGCCCTAGACGTGCTGTCTCATAATCTGATGACTATCTGGAGGGATTCGCCTAATCTGACAATATTTTTTTATTTTTTTAAATCATTGAACTTAATTAATTGAAAAGCTGAAGAAATAGCATGCAAATAAAACAGTGTAAGTTTTTTAAGTAAATACTTGTCATCATCATCATCAGCATCATTAATTTTTTTTGCGTATTTTTTTTTAATCATCATCTTCCTCCTCTGGCTTGATTTTATCCTCAGATTAAATAAGAAATCATAAAAATATTTAACGATTTTTTTTATGAATAACGTTTTTTTTTAATTATTGGAAAATACCTAATTCTGGAGTATCCTCAAGAATATCCGGTGTTATGACATCTTCATCATCATCTACGGAGAGGGGAGTACAGGCATTACGTAGCTGCACGCTTTAATCTTTATCGATTATTTTTTCTTACTTCGGCTTATGGAAATCGTCAGATTATATATTTTTCGTAAACCTTATTTCCTTCAAAATAAAAAAAAAGTTAGCTACGCTCGAGAATGTCCAATTGACACGTTTTTGACACAAGTTTTTTTTACAACTTTGTAACCCTCTCCTTTTTATACGTCACTTTGAAATTGTCAGATTAGTGGAATACACGTTTTAGCATGTAACTAACTCACCCTACCTTAATCTGACGCGCTCGAGAACCTCAGATGATCAATTTTTTTTACTAATCTGATCCTTTATCCTGGACGGGCGGCCATATATATGGGGCTCATATTTGGTGGAGGCATTTAATCGAGTACAATTTTTAGTAACTCCCGAAATCCCCCTCTTGGGCTCCCATACTAATACGTAAACAAACAATAGTTAGGTACTTGGTACTTACTATAGTGCATTAGTGGTGTTAATATTAAAGATTTAGAGTTTCAACGTTCAATTTAATAATTATAACCAAGTATCTAGCAATTATAACGTAACGTAACGTATTTTTTTTTTATAATACGTCGGGTGGAAGACAAGCATACGGCCCGCCTGATGTGAAGCGGTTACCGTAGCCATATTAACGCTCGCGACATAAACGTGTCGCCACCCCCGCTGCCAACGCAGCATCTCCTTCCTTCCTTTTTGGTAACCTCACTCACTCGCAGGAACACAACAACCCTCAAGGGATTTGTTATTTGGCTGCGGTATTCTGTGAGGTGGAGGTACATTCCCCAGTCGGGTAGCTTACAATTATGCTCACTACCTCTCTTTTCGCCAGAGCTTCGTTTGTCAGTAAGCAGGGTGCACCGCGTGCAGGTAAAGTTGGCTTTGATCAGAGATGTTGATGAACCACTTACACCTCCAATTATAAGAAAAGTACCTACAGTTAGATAATAGTTTCGTAAAAGTTTCGGTTTCGGTTTCGGTTTCGGCCGAAACTGAGACTGTTGCCGAAATTCGGTTTCGGTTTCGGTTTCGGTCGTAAAAACCAGTTTCGGTCGGACACTATATCTATCTGGTTTGTTTTTCCAGATAATATGTAACATTATCTGTATAGATAAATAAAAGTAGAGTGTCTGTTTGTAATATGAAAATAATTTCTTTGTACTAAATGCATATGGATGTATACATGGCACTTAAACCAAAATACCACTTTTTACAATTTTTGTCTGTCTGTTTGTTCCGACTATTCTCTGAAACGGATGGACCGATTTTAATAGTACTTTCACTGGCAGATAGCTGATCTAATAAGGAGTAACTTAGTCTACTTGTATTTTCGAAATGTTATTTTTTTTTAAATTATTTGTATAAATAAATAATAAATAAAATAATTATTCCGCGCGGACAAAGTCGTGGGCACAGCTATTAAAGCATTATTACATCATGAGCTGTAACAAGCTTGTGTATGTGTAATTACACTTCACTATCACTTTCTATTCACTTTCCTTGACCTTTGCATATTTATGTGAGTGTAAAATGCTAAAACATAGATCCCTAAACTTTGTGTCTCAAAGCTCCTAGGATTTTGTGTGATGTAAATAAATAAATATAAATATTTCTGGACAATTTACACAGCGCCATCTCGTCCCAAATTAAGCACAAAGCTTGTACTACGGGTACTAGACAACTGATAAATGTACTTAAATTACATTTTTTTTATTGTAAATACACACTTATAATAGTATATAGAAAACACCCAGACCAAGACAAACAGACATGTACACAAATGTTTGTCTTGTGCGGGGATCGAACCCACGACCTCGGAGTCAAAGTAGCCATTGCTAGCCATTCGACCAACAGGCTCATCATAGATCCCTAAATTTTGTGTTCAGAAGCTCCTAGGATTTTGTGTGACGTGTTGAATAAAAAATTACTCAGTGAATCAGTGACGTAGCTTACTCTAGACGGGCCATGTATCAAGACTTGGTAGTGGGCCTTTCTACGCAAACACTGCAGGGCTGAGGGGGTTCTTCTGTCTACTTAAACCGAACATGCTGGGGGCTGTTGTAGACCGGGCGCCCGTATCATTGATACGTGTGATACGGCGGTAGCTGTACATAATCATTATAATAGTATAGCATTTGCAAAATGTAATTATAATCTATTTATTCTGTTTGCTTACATTTGACAAAGGCTTCTTCCACGTTTCTTTTTATTATGGTAATCTAGTTCGTGCTACAGTTTTTATTTCATCAGTGCACCTTTTAAATGGACTACCACATTTTCTTTTTCTGTCTTTGGCATACCAGTTCTAGACTGATTTGCTCCATTTCTCAGTTCCACAGAGTTATCTAATTTGTTGTAGTTTTGGATAATAATTATTTTACACTAGCTGCCCGCCCCGGCTTCGCACGGGTATAAAGTGGTGTTTTATTTTCCTCGCAATTTTTACGTCTTTTCGTCTTATAAGAACCTTCCTTTAAACCTTAACGAAAATATTAAAACAAAAATCAGCAGAATTGGTCAAGCTGTTTTTGAGTTTTGTGTTTAGCAACATTCTTTTGTATTTATATATAGATCATTAGACCAGAAAATTTTAGTGAATACTGAAAAACCTGATCTTAATTGGTTCAGTTGTTTTTCAGAAAATCTCTAATACTAGCTGGCACGGCGAACTTCGTATCGCCTTTAAATTTTTCCGATGAGTTATAAACTATCCTATCTCTCAAGTTGGATCAAACTGCACACACTGTGCAAAATTTATTAAAATCGGTTCAGTAGTTTAGGATTCCATCGCGGACAAACAACGTGACACGAAATATAAATCAAGATAGAGGCAAACAAAGTTTTTTTTAAGCCGGTATTAAAATCAGAAATCTGAAACACAATCCCGTGTTATGCAAGTTATCTTTCTCGTTTGTGGATTTATGCAAGTAAATTATAACCATAATTCAAGTGCGTGCGGTTTTTAAATTTAATGCTGTGCAACATTTCTAATTTTAATTGTCTTAATTACTTGCAGCTGTTGTATAAGACCTTCATTACTATTTTAATTTATACCATTTTGATATCAAAAAGTGTACATATGTGTAATACATACTCAAGACTGTTTATATATTTTACCAACAGTATAGAGACGGGGGCCCACCTCTGTGTTTCCTGAGTAGTCAGGTTTAACATTGGCGACTGCCAAAAAAGGCAATGAACAATGAAGTTCATTAGGGTACACAGAAGGGTATACAGTTCGCCTGCGATTATATGGCTGCGGTGACCCGTTCACATGAGGCGGGTCTCATCATATTTGTGTATGTTACTAATAGACCATTGTGATACATGGGTCGTAAACACATGGCTGATGCCCGAGCTAAAAATATGGATTACCAAGGTCAAGAGTACATACTCTTGACCCGTGACTGTGTCATAGACTTTTCAATACATTTGTGAGAAAAACAAAATCTATAATAATATTTTTTTTTTTTTTCTTGTTCATAATCTTGCGATCTTATCCTTAGTAGATCTGTTTTAGGAGTTTAGTGACAGGAGCGAATTATTCCCCCAGTGAGGAAACTGTCTCATATTACGTCAGAAACTAAGTGAACAAGATCCCATATGTGTTGTCTCTTGACCCTTCTACAGTTCATTGGTTCACATAATGCTGTCGCTAAGCTGTTGGTGTGGGCTTTTATACGATGGTTGTACGCTCTTGCTCTGCTTTCTACTTCCTCCCTGACCATTTTCAAAATCTATAAATAAAGAAAAATTACTGTTAAAGCTTAAATGTATACAATAAGCTCAAGTCATGAGCCCGGTGGTCGAATAGTTAGCAAAAACTACTTTTATTCAAAAATATTGAAGTACAGTTATTTGCAAAAGTGCATTAAATAACGAAAGCAATTGGCTTGCATTAGCCAAGTTATAAAGAAAATTGTTTTAAACCTTTAGGTGGTGAATTAAGGTTTATAATAAATAATAAATAAATATTTCTAGACAATTTACACAGCGCCATCTAGTCTCAAATTAAGCGCAAAGCTTGTGTTATGGGTACTAGACAACTGATTAAATGTACTTAAATACATTTTTTTTGTAAATACATACTTATAATACATAGAAAACACCCAGACCAAAACAAACAGACATGTTCATGCACACAAATGTTTGTCTTGTGCGGGAATCGAACCCGCCGCGACCTCGGAGTCAAAGTGGCCATTGCTAACCATTCGACCATCGAGCTCGTCATCGTTTATATTACTATTGATAGCTTACAATTGTGAGTACGCGATTTTAATCTTTAAGTTATATATGGATTTTTACAAATGACTGTACCTACGAGTACAGTATAAATGATAGTACTAAGTATAGCACGCCCAACCCCTGCCGCTCACTCGTGTCGACCTCTCCTTCCCTCTGGAACAGTTTGTATGGCGCCTTACGCACACACGCATGTTCACGCTCTGTACAGACGTTATTGTTTATGTAGTAGTAAACGACGCGACATTTGTATGGAGTGGCCGAGGTGTGCTACGAGTGTATCTTTGCCTATTACTATTTCAAAATGGAAATGTGATGTTCTAATGACTGTCAAATATTTCAGGAGGCTGAACGCAGGGTCGATGATGATGAGGACCGGAGTAATCCCCAGTACATCCCCAAACGGGGCACCTTCTACGAGCATGACGACCGAACCGCTGCCAGGTGAGAAACCTTTCAGTAGGGTCAGGGTTCAGGGTGCCGCAGCTCAAAATGAAAAAATAAATGGGATGCGGCTGTCTTATGGACACGGACGTGTGTTGTACATGAACACGTTATATGCACTAAAACTATCTCATAATGGCAGCGCTTCCCACTCCCACGCACGCGTTGTTCAATAGCCCTTACTTAGCGTAATAAATTATTTGATCCTTCATATATCCAGTGGTGTGATTGAATTTTGGATGTAGAGCATAGATTCGAAACTACAACGCCTGTATCCCCCGATTTTGTTATTATTACATTTTTTTAATTGTCCCCGTATCATGTCAAAAAAACCCTTATAGCATCACAATTAAAAAAAGTGGAACACCTGGCCGGCCCATAGATTTACTCTTTTAAAAAAAAAATATTTTTCAACATTCAGCATTACAGGCATATAATACCTAATGCGACAGTGTAGCAAAATTTTAAATTAATTATTAATATACAATGTCTTAGAATATGTCAAATCCTCCTCCTTGCGTCGTTTCCCTCATTGCTGAGGGTCGTGACCCCATGACCTCACTTTTGCACGGATGATGCTCCGCCACTTGTTCCTGTCTTCTGCGGCGTGAACTGCATCATGTAAGCTGGTGTCGAGAGTAGTGCGGATTTGGTCGGACCAACGTCTCGGACTTCGGCTCCCTGGTCTTTTGCCGTCTACCTTACCGGTGACAAGAAGCCTCTCCAGGTTGTCACCACGTATCCGGGCCATGTGGCCAAAGAACTCCAGGGTCCTTCGGAGACAGATGGTGGAGAATCAAATAGTCGATGTCAAATATTTAATGTCAAATATCAAAATAGGAGCAATATGATAATAGAAAATATGCAATATTATTATGTCATTTGTAGTAATAAATTACGAATACAAGAATAATACATTAGAACTAATTAGTAAATTTTAAAGTGTTAGCGAGTATACTATAAGAACTATATTATATACTATAACAAACTATATGAAATAGTCGCGAAATAATCACCGTAAGCAATTTCTCATCCTGGCCGCAGTAAGACGCCAGGATGAAAAATTATAAAAAATAGATTAAATCAAATAGATAAGTATACAATCCCATAGAACTGTGTAGAACCAAGTCAATTGTGAAGCCAAGTGGATTCGCATATTTCCTAGATACGAATAATATTTCAACGTTTTGTGAACATTGCCAATAATAAATACTAATACACACGCAGTCTAAGGCGCGATATTAACGAATGTCAATGACCAAATTGTGCGCTCAAGCGGTAACCATATCGTAACATAGTGAAAGCTGGATTCGGCTGTCTTACTGCGTTGCTGAAAAAAAGGAATACGCTACATGTTTTATATGAAACTTCTTTACATTTTAACGTGAATATGTTTTTAAACTTGAAGCAAGTTTAAAGACGTGTTCATGCTGTGACACACTTGACTTTTGCCGCGTAATAAAATACGGGACCACACATTCCCACCACTGTGTCTCCTGTGTAGCCAGAATTAACAGCGGCAACCGCCAAAAAAGGCAATGAACAATGAAGTCCATTGCAGTCCCGGGGGTACAACTACGGCTGCCTTGGAACTCACAACGAATTTAATCAGAAGAAATTAGTAGGAGTAGGAAGCTTTTGGAATTTGACTTCCCCTCTTAGCAATGTGAGAGACAGCAATATGGCAAATAAGGCATTAAAAGCCTAAAGAGATGGCTAGTCAAGTGAAGCTCAACTGCCGTGCACCACGGATTTCATAATAAATAAATAAATAAATAAATATTGTCAGACAAATTACACAGTGCCATCTAGCCCCAAAGTAAGCGAAGCTTGTGTTATGGGTACTAGACAACTGATAATAATTTTTTTTTTGTAAATACATACTTATGATACATAGAAAACACCCAGACTAAGACAAACAGACATGTTCATGCACACAAATGTTTGTCCTATGTGGGAATCGAACCCACGAGCGTTGGTGTCGAAGCCGCGTCATTGACCGCTACGCCACCGAGCTCGATTTTATGTATCTACCTAACACTATTGGGGACCTAAAACATTGAGTTGTTACCTAACACATCGATTCCAATAACAAGAATTGCAAAATCGTCTGAACGCTTGGTAATTCTCCCTTGTTGCTACCAAATCAGAATAGTATACTACCCCGAATGCGACCTGTAATGAATTCAACATGTCATCCCGTTCCCGCCGCCAAAGATCACACTCCCAGAGAACATGATGTGCTGTTTGATCGTATTCATAATTTGCAGTAGAACATTCACATAAGGGCGACGGCACTAATTTAAACGAAAAGAGTTTAGCCTTAAAATTGCCATGGACAGTCAAAAATTCCACTTACCGATTGAAAAAACAGATACAAGTGGCGTCCTTTGGTAGAAATATCCCACCTTTCTTGCCATTCAGACATCAATGTTTCAAGTACCTCATTAATAGGTTTGAACAGTCTAAGTATTTTCTCACGATCACGCATTTTCAGAAAATCAGGGACCATATTTTTAGATGTATAGTACATTGAAGCGCGGCGTTGTACTTCTAAGTCTACTGGTAATACACCTGCTAGCACGGGTAGTGCATCGGTGCTTACAGTTCTATACGATTTACATAAAAATATCAGAGCAAGGCGCTGGCTTTGAAGCAATTTACGACGTGCTGCACCTATAGTAGCCCTATCAGCCCATGCAAGTGAACCGTACGTAACACAACCTAAGTATGTGGCGGTATAAATAATTTTTAACGTTTTGAAAGTTAATCCCCACGTAGAGGTAGAAATTCGTGTTAACGCATAGAAATTCTTTTTTGCTTTTTCACCTACTTGCTTCATGTGCTCGATATAGTTAAAATTTCTGTCCAAAAGGAAACCCAAGTAACAAACCGAACTTCTATTTGCAACTGATACTCAATTAAAATGAAATCGCGGTGAAACCTGTAAATTTCCCTTAAGCAGGAGTTGATATGTTTTATGTGGTGCAAAATCTAGACGATTACGATAACCCCAATCTGAAATTAAGCCGCCTAGGCTTAATTTCAGATTGGGGTTGGCGTTAGTTAGGTTAGCGTTGGCTAGTTTCTCTATGCTAGATCTTGAATTAGCACTGATTAATAAAAGACCATCGTCAGCGTAACCAGTTAACGAGCACCCTTTCGGTAAGGGTAGGCTAAAAAAATCATCAAAACCGATATTCCAGAGATACGGTCCCAATACTGAACCCTGGGGGCAGCCCTGCGTGAGCACCTTTGAAGCAACGTAATGGCCAAGTTTTAATTTCGTTGTACCATTCAAAAAGTACGAACGAATGAGAAAGTAGATATTGCTAGGGCAACCCTCTCGCCTTAAGTTTCAACAACAACATTGGCCACCAAGCATTATCAAAGGCACCTGAGATGTCTAAGAAAATAGCTACAACATACTTGTTCTCCGAGAGCTCAACAACTTTGCGAACTGCGAGCGCAGCATCAACAGTAGACTTGCCAATGGTGAAGCCGTATTGATTTTTATGAAATTGTGGGCCACCGGGCAGCAACCGTGGTACAACTAATCGTTCAAGTAGTTTACCCAACGACGGTAGCAGAGTAATAGGACGGTAGGACTTCGGATCGTCAGGTGGTTTATCACCACCTTTTGATATTATTTTTATAACGCCACTTCGCAAAATGCCAGGGAAATGACCTTCTACAATACACCGATTAAGTACTGTTAAGATAGGTTCAGCGGCTACTTTACAAGCTTCTTTAATCATTCTATTCGAAATTTTATCATCACCGGAGGCTTTATTTGTAGGCAAAGCTTTAACAATAGACAGAAACTCATCCATCGACGGTACATTTGATATTAGAGTGGAAGGGCATAAATCCGCTGCGCTCCTAACCTCGCGATGGTAGTCACTGTCACTATTGGCGCAATCATCAGGAATTAACGCATGCAGAATTGTCTCAGCAGTCTCTTCTATTCCAAGGGTATGTGAATTATTAAATTTTATGTTGGATGCATAGGCCTGATCAATCCGCCTATTTGCTTTAAATTCGTGATATAGGGGAGACCACGGGCCCTCACAATTTAATCTTTCTACAATACGTTTTAATAAATTACCTTTGGATTTTTCAACAGCAGCGCGATAATGAGATCTAGCAATACGCAAGTCACTTAGAGCTGTTTGATAAATTTCTCCCTCGATGTTACGTTTCTTTAATTTTGAAATCTTACGTCTAGCGGCACGGAAAATCCTACGCAACCTAACAAGGGTATCATTCCACCAATCGCATCGTCTGTTATTAACTATAGGTTTTCGGCCTAATGCAACGTCAGCGCAATACACGAATGTGTCAGACATAAATTTTGCCGCGTAATATATATTATTCTTTTTTGTGATCAAATATACTTGTGATACATCTTGCACATCTAGTGAAGTTCCTTTCTATCTTTGTTTCTGGTCACTGCCGATCTACGCCTGCGCCCGTGCATTATGTAAACAAACTTTTTATTTATCTACCGCGATTATTGTATACGTCTTTAGTGCGCTCTATAGACGAGTATATTGTAAAATGGTGTTAAGTTCTCATGGTAAGTGAATTTGTAAATTCTTCCTTGAGAATAAATAAATAAATCTAAATCTAAATCTTGTTTTTTTTTTTACATAAGCCAATCGCAATATGCGCACAGTGTGCGCAGATCGGCTTACTTTAGAAAACGCACACCTCTGTCGTAGACGAGGCTTTTGCTAATCTTACACAGTAATTATTACATCAATAATAGTAGTTTAAAACGATCTTAAAACTAATATTTAAAAACTTGTAGGAACACGGTGTAGAAGGTTAAATTTGCTACTCCTCACTTTGTTTTCACTTTCCGGATATTTTTCACTAAAGTATCGTGTAGCACTGGCGAAAAAAATATACTGGGCACTTTTTCTATGTTTCTAGCTCAAAGATTGGCGATTTTACAATTTTTTTTTTTGCTACGGAACGGGTCAAAATCTTGGCGTTTACGGCGACGGGCCTCACTAATCTCCGCGTAATATATTAACTACTAGTTGTCCGGCTCGTCTTCGCTGGGTCTAATTTTTTTGTCGGAGGCAATTCGCAAAAAAAAAGAATGATAACAAAATCGGGGCCAGTTTGGTGTTGCAGCTACAAATCTATCATCTCCATCCAAAATTCAATCACACCGCTGGATAGATGAAGGATCAAAGAATTTATTACGACAAGTAAGGACTATGGAACATCGCGTGCGGGGGAGGGGGAAGCGCTGCCATTTTGAGATAATCTTAGTGCATATAACGTATTCACGTACAACACACGGCCGCGTCCATGACACAGTCTCACCCCATTTTTTTTATACTACATCGGGTGACAACATACGGCCTGTCTGATGTGAAGCGTACGCTTCACATCAGACAGGCCGTATGTTGTATAAAAAAAATGGGGTGAGACTGTGTCACATTAAAAAAATGGTAAATAAAAACTCGACCTTACTGCGTTTTCAATAAAGCCTGAAATAAATCTTCTAATCACCGTTCATCATGGCAACTAATTCTTATTGTAGTAATGTTTATTCATACACACATCCGAACACACAGATCACACAGATCCGTATAATTTATACAGTAATGAGAGAAAACATACAAATGTCTATCAGCATAAAGCAGTGGTTCCCAACCTTTTTTTGTTCGCGGACCACTGCAAGGCTTTTGTTGCGTGTGAGATTTGAGTATTTTGTATAATAGTGCGCAGTCTCTTACATTATAAGTTTGTATCACGGACCATAATTTACCTCTCACTGACCACTGGTGGTCCGCGGACCACCGTTTGGGAACCTCTGGCATAAAGTATTGTAACATTTTTTCGCTTTCACGTCGAATGATGTATATATTAAATTCTATTATAATCTATGGTAGCGTTTCTTAACCTTTTCCGGTCCGCGGACCCCTAGACAATACAGCACAAGTACAAAACTAAAAGATATATTTAGGCTCAATTTACACCCCTGCGGAATGGAATGGAAGCGATTTTTTTGCAACTAAATTATAGCATAATGAACTTTATGTCAATTGTATTATATATAAACCAGGGATGTTATGGATATGAAATTTCGGATTCGGATAAGGTTATGGATATGTAAACAATATTACTTACATCGTTTTCGGTTACGGTTACGGAAATGAAGTTATTTCGGATTATCCGATAGTTACGGATAGTTTCAAATACGGATGTTAATTTGTGTAGAAAGTGTTAGTGTTAATTATCAACCAACAGCTGATAACATACCTAGAGGATCACCAGCTGATTAATGATCGCCAATATGGCTTTCGCCATGGTCGTTCGGCAGGTGATCTTCTGGTATATTTGACTCATTGTTGGGCAGTCAGTGGAAAGCAAAGGCGAGGCTTTGGCTGTTAGTCTGGACATAGCAAAAGCCTTTGATCGGGTGTGGCATAAAGCGCTACTATCCAAGCTTCCCTCTTTTGGGTTACCCGAGAGACTCTGCACATGGATTGCCAGCTTTCTCACTGGGCGGATCATTAAAGTTGTGATTGACGGTGCACGCTCGGATCCATTACCCCTAAACGCTGGTGTGCCACAAGGCTGCGTATTGTCTCCTACATTGTTTCTTCTGCATATCAATGACTTGCTGCACGTATGCGGCATCCATTGCTATGCAGATGACAGTACCGTAGACGCAAGATACAGTGGCCTATGTAATGTTTCTCGGGATTGCGTCGATGAGTACCGGGAAAAACTTGTGTCTGAGATGGAGACGTCTCTTGGACACGTCTCTGATTGGTGTAGACTGAACTTAGTCCAGCTGAATCCATCAAAGACACAAGTATGTGCGTGCGTGCGAAAAAAGTCCCCATTTGTCGTGGCTCCTAGATTGGAAGGTACTCCCCTTACTATTAGCTCCAGCATTGGTATCTTGGGTGTTGACATATCCAGGGATGTACAGTTCCGTGGTCACTTGGAGTGCAAGGCCAAATTGGCTTCTAGGAAAATTGGCATCATCAGTAAAGCCAGAAGGTATTTTACACCACAGCATCGCCTTCAACCGTATAAAGCCCAAGTTAGGCCTCATATGGAATACTGTTCACATCTCTGGGCTGGTGCGCCCCAGTACTTACTCGCTCCATTCGACCGCATACAACGAAGAGCTGTTCGAATTGTCGGTGACCCAATGATTTCTGATCGGCTGGATTCTCTCTCCACACGCAGAGATGTTGCATCTCTTTGCGTTCTATATAAATTGTACCACGGGGAGTGCTCGGATGAGCTATTTGATTTGATACCTGCCGCTGAGTTCCACTATCGTACAACTCGCCAAAAATTAAAATTCCATCCACATCACCTTGATATTTGGCGATCTACTACAGTACGCTTTTTAAGGCATTTTCTACCACGTACTGTAAAGTTGTGGAATCAACTTCCCTCAGCGGTATTCCCAAATAAGTACGACATGGGGGCCTTCAAGAACAGAGTCAATATTTCCCTTAAAAGGCTGGCAACGGATCGGCGACCCCTTGGTGTTGCTGATTTCTATGGGCGGTGGTGATTGCTTTCCATCAGGTGACCCACATGCTCGCTTGCCACCCTCTGTTATATAAAAAAAAAAAAAAAAAAAATGGAAAATTTTAATACAAGGTAAACTAAAAAAAAAAATGAAACCTGGTTAAGTAAATCTAAATGAAAAATTAAATCAGCAAATCGCGAGAATCAACTTTGGGACGACTTTTGGAAAAATAATATCATCTATAGTTATAGATCCTCCAATGTCAAGTGGTGGATATCATCTGTCATAGAATTGGCCTTCATTTTTTTAGGTAATTTTAATCTCACAAGAATGGATGACAGATATGGGCTAGTATGTAATTATTATGTAGATAAACGATGCAAGCGTCAAGCGTCATAGTTAGTATGCCGTCTTGGCCCCCGAAAACCTATCAAAATGTGTCTCATTTAGATTCTGCCTCTATCCGAAATTATCCGAAACTTTTATATCGGTTTTGGAGACGGTTTCGGATAGATTATTATTTCGGATTTCCGATAGTTTCGGTTACGGAGCTCCAAAATAACATTCGGATAGAGATCCGAAATTATCCGAACCTTTTATATCGGTTTTGGTTACGGTTTCGGATAGATTTTTATTTCGGATATCCGATAGTTTCGGTTTCGGTTACGGAACTCCAATACATCCCTAATATAAACTTAAATATGGGCCAAAAAAGGTCGCCCGTCTTCTGGGGAATCCTCGCGCATTCTCGAGAATTCCCCCTAGCTACTGATCGTATAAAATCGTATTTAAGTTTTTATGTTATACCATTGATATAAATAACACATTATGTTATGTACAATTTCGTTGCCAAAGGTCGCTTCCATTATATCCTATATCTTTTAATTTTGAATTGCTAATTTTAAGTATTGAAATATGTCACCAGCGGTGAAGAATCGAGCAACACGACATCCGAGACCGCATCGGAGAAGAAAGAAGGCAGCGAGGCCGGAACAGAACGGCGTCGGCCGCCGCGCAAGTCTGACATTATAAACAAGTGGTCACACGATAAATATAACGAAAATGAACAGGTGAGTGACGTATTTAGAGTGGCCAACTTTAGAAAACTAAAAGAAAGTGTTTACGTCCTTCAAAAATATATCTAAAATACTATAAAGCTATGAATATCGATCTATCATACACGATGATGTTATAAATAAATATAAAAAATATTCCTGGACAAATTACACACTGCCATCTAGTCCCAAACTAAACAAATACTCGTATATAACACTCAGACTGAGATAAACAGACATGTTCATGCAAACAAATATTTGTCTTGTGCGGGGATCGAACCCGCGACCCCAGAGTCAAAGTAGGCATTGCTAGCCATTCGACCACCGGGCTCGTCCAATATATTTCTATAGATTTCTATTAAACGTCAAAAACGAACACCCGAAAAGTGAGGTAATTGTCTCACCTCGCAATTAGTTCGCACAAGCAAGCCCACGAATCTTGACGTTTGTGACAATTGAAAGAAAATTCACAATTTATGTTCATAAAGTAAAAAAACTAAAGGAATCCTATATCACACGTAATATTTGATTATAACGCGTATTTTAGGTTAGTTTTATATTTTTGCAAGAAAAAAAAGACATTGCGCCGATTCCGCATAATGGGAAAATGCCAAGGGAACGATGATTGTAAATATAGTATAATATAATTTCAGATGCCAAAGTCCCGTGACGAGCTGGTGGCTATATATGGGTACGACATCAGGAACGAGGATGCACCGCCCCACGCGAGACGCAACAGAAGATATGGGTGAATATTTGCTTAATCTATCCTTCCTCTGTTAAAAAATTTGCGTGGTAAAGGAGCTGATGAATGGTGTTGTTTGTAGATTAATAACACAATGTTCTCCTTGTATATGATAAATACCTATAATTCTCTAAGTTGATATTTTACATTGAGTAATAATGAAAGAGGAAATTTTATGACAAGTCAATAGAAAAACGAACGCGGTGAGATCTATGACAATGTACAAACTTTTTACATGGAGGTTCCGCCACAAAAATAACCTTCTTTTTTATTTCGTCAACACTTATTCATCCCACCGATGGGATATGGGTCCCGTTAATCGAAGCTGTTTAGAGCATATTACACCATCCTGCTCAACGACGGATGTTGTGGCAGGTGTGGCATGTGGTGGCAGTGAACAGGCCACGTAGCTCGCAGGTGACGGTCAAGAGGGCAGGAAGATATTTTTTATACGGGACAGGATCCATGGACCAGTCTTTCCCACCACTGTGTCTCCTGTGTAGCCAGGATTAACAGCGGCGATAAAGACAAAGAACAATGAAGTCCACTGCAGGGGTAAAACTACAGCTGCCTTGGAACTTACAACGAATTAAATCAGAAGAAAATAGTAGGAGTAGGAAGCTTTTGGAATTTGACTTTCCCTCTTGGCAATGTGAGAGACAGCTATATGGCAATTAAGGCATTAAAAGAGATTGCTAGTCAAGTTAAGTTCAACTGCCTTGCACCATGGTTTTTAAATCTTAACGAGAAGGTTCTGGAGTGGCCGGCGTGGACCGAAAAACGAAACATAGGACGGTCTTCCACTAGATGGACCGACGATTTGGTGAAGATCGCAGAGAGTCGATGGACGCAAACGGCTCAGAACCGATCATTATGAAAGTCTATGGGGGAGGCCTATGTTCAACAATGGGTGTCCTTTGGCTGCAATGATGATGATGATGATGAACTTATATTGTGATTAAATAATGTATTGTCACTAACAAGACAATTAAATTAAAAAATAAAATATCCCTTGACCTTCTGGTCTAGTCAAGCCTTTTCATTTGATGATACCCATATTGAGGGATTTATGAAAAAATAAATATTTATTTCGCCATTTTGGCGGCCATCTTAGATTTGAAATGTATCATAGTGTGTATTATTTTACTAGTCAAGCCCTTTCATTTGATACCCATATTGAAGGGGTTCTGAAAAAATATGTAAAACGTCATTTTGTGGCGGCGGCCATGTTGGACCGAGTTTCATCAAACATATCACAAGACTAATTCACCTTACAAATAAAAAAAAGATCAAAATCGATTCATCCGTTCGGAAGCTTTGGGGTGTAAGTGGTTTATCAACGTCTTTGAACCAAAGCCAACTTCACCTGCACGTGGTGCACCCTGCTGACTGACAAACGAAGCTCTGGCGAAAAGAGAGGTAGGGGGCGTAATTGTAAGCTACCCGACTGGGGAATGTACCTCCACCTCACAGAATACCGCTGCCAAATAACAATTCCCTTGAGGGTTGTTGTGTTTCTGCGAGTGAGTGAGGTCACCAGAAAAGAAAAAAGAAGATGCTGCGTTGGCAGCGGGGGTGGCGGCGCGCAAGTCATATATTATGTTGCGAGCGTTAATACGGTTACGGTAACCGCTTCACATCAGGCGGGCCGTATGCTTGTCTGCCACCCGACGTAGTATAAAAAAAAAAAAAAAAAAAGAAGCTACTACAGACCACGTCAAACTTATAACAAACACCCCGTCGTTTTTGCGTCGGGTGTTAAAAATAATTTTCTCAACTTTGTGAACTAGTGACAAAATATTTGTTTTGTTGTGTGGCGATTAACTGTTGTTAAAATGTTTTTGTAAACTTTCTTGCCATTCCTTTTGGAGGTACCGACATTGGCGGTTAGTGAAGTGCCTAACAATATTTATTGTTCGGTTGCATGACTGTCGCTTTTTTAATCTATTTTTTTGTTATTTTATCTTCGGCATGTTCAAGGTACTGATCGTTTTTTTTGTGTTATCTTTAAACTCACTTTAACCTGTTTTGAAGTATGATTACGTCATGATAAAATTGACGATCGTTTTCGATAACAGTAATTACTTTACTGCCAAATGTCTGGGGGATTCCCACACAAGATATTTGGACGGAGTTATGCGAAATGGATTCAGTCAAAATAAGTTTTCTTAGAATAATCGTTATCTAGACACATAAAAATGTATGAAAAAATATATCGCTACCGCTAAAGTACATGTTTTCTTTTTATATTTTATACAAATCATACTGTTTAATTCTATCTGGCATGATTGCATTGCATAAATTCTTGTACGAGTTTTACTGCCCTATCAATTAAAAAATCCATACCAACTTTCAAATAATGCAAAGAAACGAATTAATATTATGCTAAATATAATATAGGTTAGAATTATTCAAGATGTATCTTAAAGCAAACTATTTGTAAGTCAATTACGAGTTTTCTCAAAAGCTTGTGTTATTTTGCATAACTCCATCCACATTTGCATGCAGGTTATATCATTAAATTCTTTTATTTTGTAAATATATATTCACACATAAGATCGCGTCTTGTTTTATTGCCTTTGAATATCTAGATATTCATATGTGTTAGTAGGGATGGTAGACTTGAGATACTATTCTCATATTGTGGATTGTTTTGTAGTCGCGGACCTAACAAGTACACTCGCACCTGGGAGGATGAAGAAGCGTACCGACGGCAGAATGCCATCCAGGCTCAACCGCGCAAGCCACCCAACCCCGAGGACTTCCCCGAGTTGGATGCTACCAAAAAATATAGGTATGACACAAAGACTGGTATCCAGCACCGTTAAATAATTTTAAAACATTATTTTTTTAATGGCGCTGGATTCTGGTAACATTGTACTTTTAAATTTGTATAACGGGTCAGAATACTTGTAATTTACAGCTCAATTTTTGGGTTATATCAGTTTTTGTATCCAGGTGTCCCTTGGGAATTTCGCAAGATCTGGCGTTATTCCTTGTTTACAACCTAAAGAGAAACTCTGTACACAATTGCAGGCCCAGTGACCAACTCGGTCACTTGGACCTATCCAAGTGATTGAATTAGGCTCTGGGGAATCTCTAATTTGGATTTTTTATTAAACGTCAGGACGTAAATGGAAGAAAGTGTTAAGAATCATGCGTATTTATTACGATAGTGAAGAAATTTGTAGTTTATTAATACTTTCCAAATAACAATTCCCTTGAGGGTGTTGTGTTCCTGCGAGTGAGTGAGGTCACCAGAAAAGAAGGAGTTGCTGCGTTGGCAGCGGCGAGCGATATATCATGTTTCGAGTTTTCATATGGCTATGGTAAGCGTAACCGTATGCTTGTCTGCCACCGGATGTGGTATAAAAAAAAATCTCAACCAGTGATCTCGAGACATGTAATAATGAAGTCTACGTTAATGCTGTATTATTAAAGTCTATTTTGGTCAATCATTTAAAAATCGTATCGTTCCATGCCGACAATGAGCTAGATTATTTTGTTCTTTTTCTATAGCAAGAAAACTCGAGCCCCACGTCCCCGCTCCAAATCTCAACCAGCCTCAAACGAATCCTCCGAGAACGGGTCGACTCTCCGTCGCAATGCGTCGATCAAGACGGCCAAGCCAAAACCCAGAGAGGAGAGACCCAAGCCTGTTGAGAGAACACAGAGGATTGTGAGCAAGCCCGTCAGTAGTCCTAAGCCTCAAGCTAAGGAGAAGATGCCGGCAATAGAAAATTTGACTATTACTGCTTCTGTGTTTAATAATAGGTAAGTTTATTGTCAGGGGATTTCAAGGGCAGTAACGCACAAATTACATCACGGTTATGGTTCTCGCCTAGCGGCTCGATCCCCAAATGCACACTCGTGATGTAATTTATGCCTTACTCTCCTTGGTGAATAACTACTATTGTCAAGACATGTACAATAAAATAACTACTATCGTTTGGTGATACTTATGGTCACGTGGCTGTTTATGGGTATCACCTAGCGGCTCGGTTCTTAAGTGGTGAGCACTTGAGCAACGTGATGTAATTTTTAGGGTTCCGTACCTCAAAAGGAAAAACGGAACCCTTATAAGATCACTTTGTTGTCCGTCTGTCTGTCAAGAATTTCTATGTCGAGAATGCGTGGAGGTATCAAGCTGAAATTTGAACTGTATACTCAGGTCTACGGTCCCATGAAGTTGTAAAAAAATCAAACTGCTCAGTTTACGTAAAAAAAAGTTACGGCTGTTTATTCAGCAAAAAACGCATATTTCGACATTCTCAAGGGAATCAAAACCTATAGGGTACTTCCCGTTGACCTAGAATTATGAAATTTGGCAAGTAACATCGTTATAGAATCGTTATAGACTACAAGTACAGGAATAAATCTCAAAACTATACATATGTAACTAAATCTTAAAAAATAGGGGGTCTATATTTTTTATAGGAGGTCGAAATTTTAAATTGAAGCTACTAGTTCAAATGGGGTATCATATGAAAGGGCTTGATGTGCACATTGCAAAATATATTTTATTTATTTATTTCGATGCATTATTTCTTATTTATAATGAAAAATATCAAATTTAATAATGATACTACGTACCTACGGAACCCTCGGTGGGCGAGTCCGATTCGCACTTGTCCGGTTTTTTTTAGGGTTCCGTACCTCAAATGAAAAAAACGGAACCCTTATAAGATCACTTTGTTGTCCGTCTGTCTGTCTGTCTGTCTGTCTGTCTGTCTGTCTGTCTGTCTGTCTGTCTGTCAAGAATTTCAATGTCGAGAATGCGTGGAGGTATCAAGCTGAAATTTGAACTGTATACTCAGGTCTACGGTCCCATGAAGTTGTAAAATAATCAAACTGCTAAGTTTACGTAGAAAAAAGTTACGGCCGTTTATTCAGCAAAAAACGCATATTTCGACACACTCAAGGGAATCAAAACCTATAGGGTACTTCCCGTTGACCTAGAACTATGAAATTTGGCAAGTAACATCGTTATAGACTACAAGTACAGGAATAAATCTCAAAACTATACATTTGTAAATAGATCTTAAAAAATAGGGGGTCTATATTTTTCTAGGGTGTCGAAATTTCAAATTGAAACTACTAGTTCAAATGGGGTATCATATGAAAGGGCTTGATGTACACATTGCAAAATATATTTTATTTTTTTCGACGCATTATTTCTTATTTATAGTGAAAAATATCAAATTTAATAATGATACTACGTACCTACGGAACCCTCGGTGGGCGAGTCCGACTCGCACTTGTCCGGTTTTTTATTTACTTCTTTGGGTGAAATTACTATTGTCAAGCCGTGTACAATAACCACTATCGTCGTTCGGTGTTACTCAAGATGACGCGACCGTTTAGGGCCCTCGCCTAGCGGCTCGATCCCCAAGTACACATCCAATTTTTGTTTTACTTCTTTGGGTGATAAATTACTATTGTCAAGCCATGGACAATAGCCACTATCGTCGTTTGAAGTTACTCAAGGTGACGCGGCCGTTTAAGGGTCTCGCCTAGCGGCTCGACTCCCAAATGTACACTCGTGATATAATTTATGTCTTACTCTCCTTGGTGAATAAACTATTATTGTCGAGCCATGTACAATAACTATCGTATGGTATTACAATAGTAGTATACAAAGTCATGCGACCGTTTAAGAGTCTCGCCTATGGTTGCAAAACATCCGTTAACTACCGTTAATTAACCAAATTTATTGTTAGATACCGATAAAACGCAGTTATTAACGGTTAATTATCCGACTGCGACACCTAAAAAGGGTAGTTTTTTTCTTTTCTTTTATAGTCAACTCCTCGGTCAAGTGAAAAATCGATATCTGAAAGATTTCGTTTGAGATGTTATAAATTATATTTAAAGCGACATACACACATATTCAATTTGGGTGAATTAACTACTAATTTTGAGCTATGTATAATACAACTATCAATCTATTCATGGTCACGTGATTGTTTAGGGGTCTCGTCTAGAAATGCACACTTGTGAAGTAATTGATGCCTTACTCTCCGTGGTGAATAACCTAGTATTGTCGAGGCTTGTAGTATATCAGTTATCGTTTGTCAGTCAAGGCCAGCCGCAGCGCAAGGTGAACGCGGCGGTGGCGCAGCAGAGACCAGTGCCCACCGACCAGGGGAAGAAGAAACCAATGCCCACACAGGTAATAAATCCACGCATTTTTTAAATAGTTCATCGGTACTGGAATCCAGTTCTTTTCTGCATTTTTTTATGTAGTTAAATCTGGTGCCCCTACTAGATGTATCCCAAGAAATTGTATCATGGGTAACCTGATCTTCTGGTGTTATTTTTTTATTTTATCTTTTTATACTACGTCGAGTGGCAAACAAGCATACGACCCGCCTTATGCTAAGCGGACCCCGCAGCCATATTAATATGGCTGCGGTGTCCGCTTATCCAAAACTGCCTATCGGTGTCTAAGTCTTATACTTCAATGTTTAGGCTAACTAGTATGTATGGCAAAATGAGGGTATACTAAGCGGGCAAGTGGGTTTCTCTGAGGAATCGGATCCGGAACGAAGAAATTCGACCGAGAACCAAAGTTGTTGACATAGCCTTTAGAGTTGCAAGCTGAAGTGGCAATGGGCTGGTCACATCTGCTGAGTAAGTGATGGCAGATGGGGGAGCAAGGTATTAGAGTAGAGGCCGCGCGTAGAGCGACGAATCGCTGAACGCCCTGCTACTAGATGATCCGATGACCTTAAGAAAGCGACTGGATGCGGAAGACGGAGGATCGTATTTGGTGGTAAGCATTGGATTATATCCAGCAGTGGGGTATATACAGGTGATGATTATGAAGCCGGTAATTTAATGGGTTAAAGGTGATTTCACTTCAATAATAATGAATGAACGCCGCGTGGTTTCCGGCAGACTAGAATAGAATCACTCCGTTTCTTCCCGTGGATGTCGTACAAGGCGACTAAGGGAAATACATTATCAAATATCGATCTGGCCTCCCCAACCCGTTTGGCCAGCGTGGGGAGTGTAGAACAAAACCTCCTTCCGTCTAGGACGGACGAGAGAGGGTCGTGCTCCTGTAGTGGAGACTAAAATGGACCTGATGATGATGAATAATGATTGTTTAATTCCAGCAGCCGCAGCCACTAAATAACGCAGCCCCGAACAAATCGCCTCCGCTGCAACAAGCACCGCAACCGCAACAGAAACCGCAAACGCAACAGAACAACACGCAAGCTTCAGGTAAGTGTCCTGCTATACTTAACGTAGCTTATATATGACTAGTTACACAGAATAGGCTGTTTGATATTTTTTTTTCGATATGTAAAGACGTTACAACGACACAATAAACATTTGCATGCTAAATTATATTAGCTAAACATGCGCATATTTCACGATGTACCACCTTTATACCATGTTTTAAGCAATAAATGAAATTTATTATTATTGTATTATTAACTGTAAACGGTCTCATAGCGAAAAGTCTCGACTCATACCTCAGGAGACTTTCGCTAGGTCACTGGGTCAAGGGTCGGATTCAGAAGGCAGCAATTTTGGGCACTCCACGCATTGTCAGGAGGTTCCTCAGTCTGTCGCCCTGACCACCGGCGCCACTGGCATATGTCCTGCGCCGGCGGTAACTTTTTATAAATATTTGTATTTGTAATGTTGTATTTTTATATTTATATTGTGAATACAAATGTTGATAAAAAAGAATAATAAATAAATAATTCGTCATAATAATGTTTTATTCAGAATCTATTTACTTATTTAGAAACATGTGATTGGCGTTTGCTTTTAGGTGATATAACGCAATGGTCAGGAGACACCGCTCTTCCATAACACGATTTACATTGAATAGTCAATGAAAATACGAGATGAATAAAATTAAATTCAACATAATTATGATTACATATTTTTTTCCCAATAGGAGCTGAATCCCGTGGTGGAAGTAAACGTTACAGCAGTTTACGTCAACGGCCGCTCGCTGAAGCATACTCACCGCAACAACAACAACAGACTCAGCAACAACAACAGCAGCAACAACCGCAACAACAACAGATTAGATATAACGGTAAATGAATAAATATTTATCTTTATAAATATTTCATTTATTAATATGAAGCTCGATGGTGTCGTTGCACGTGTCACTGCCAGTCTAAACGAACACGCAAGCAACGTCGACCGTAGCCTAGGGTTGCCAACTTATTTTTACAAGAAAAACAGTATATTAAAAGCTGCGTAACAAAACAAACAGTATACTAAGGCCCAGTGCATGCGGAGCAGTACAATAAACAGTGCTATGGTAAAATGAAGTATTTTTCAACAGTATTAAAGCATAGAAAACAGTATAATACTGTTTTTAACAGTATGGTTGGCAACTCTACCGTAGTCTGTCCCTGGATGAACTTATTTATTTCTAGCTTCTCCGTGCTTCGGAGGTCACGTTAAGCCGTCGGTTGCCACAGCCAGGGCTGTTGTCGTTAGATGACAGTCGTTAAGCCAAATCAGCCCTCCTAGCCAAGTGTAATTCGTAGCGTAACGAACGTTAGATAGATCACGTGACATTTGTCAATTCTCATACTATAATTTTCGATTTTGACAAATGTCTAAATTATTTGGTCATTATTTGGGGTGTAAGTGGTTCATCAACATCTTTGAACCAAAGCCAACTTCACCTGCACGCGGTGCACCCTGCTGACTGACAAACGAAGCTCTGGCGAAAAGAGAGGTAGGGAGCGTAATTGTAAGCTACCCGACTGGGGAATGTACCTCCACCTCACAGAATACCGCAGCCAAATAACAATTCCCTTGAGGATTGTTGTGTTCCTGCGAGTGAGTGAGGTCACCAGAAAGGAAGGAGATGCTGCGTTGGCAGCGGGGGTGGCGGCGCGCAAGCGACACTGTATGTTGCGAGCGTTCATATGGCTACGGTAACCGCTTCACATCAGGTGGGCCGTATGCTTGTCTGCCACCCGACGTAGTATAAAAAAAAAAAAAAAAATGTCACGTGATCTAGCTAACATTCATTACGCTACGAATTACACTTGGTTAGGGGGGCAGTGGTCTTTAGGGGGTTTTAAAACACTGGTATATGCCAACCCGCAGTTGAGCAGCGTGGTGGAATATGCTCTGAAGTCCCTTCGATTGACCCGTATCCCAGCAGTGGGTTGCATAAGGGTTGTCGACGATGTCGACGGTAAATATTTACAAGCTTGATCTCCCAGCCCCCTTACCACCATCTCTTAATGCGATTAAATAACTGAATAGAATGCTTATTCATATCAATTAATAAGCGACTATTTCAAATGGCATAGAGTCGCTTATTCATTGGTATGAGTAAGCAATCTATTCAATTATTGAATCGCAATAAGAGATGGTTGTAAGGGGGCTGATCATATTGAGCACCCTGAAACATACTAACAACAACAACAACAGTAACCACCGCAATAATGGTTGTTGTTGCGATGGATTTTGACTCCGAGGGTCGCGGGTTCGATTCCCACGCAAGACAAACATTTGTGTGCATGAACATATCTGTTTTTCTTAGCCTGGGTGTTTTTCTATGTTTTATTATTATGTATTTTCAAAACGAAGTATTGATGTATGTATATAATTGTACCGATTGTTAGAAGCTTTGCTTGGTTTGGGACTAGATGGCAGTGTGTGATTTGTCCAAGAATATACATATTTACCATTTCGCCCACTGGTCGAAATTCGACCATAATGTAAACAAGAGAATATATATGCGTGTGTGTGTATCAATTACATGGTAGTGTGTAATGTTTTTGTAGGGTTGGTATATTTGAGACGTATCCTGGCAGGGTCGCCATGTAGTGTTGGTATATTTGAAACATATTAAAACAATGACTGAATACTATCTTTATTGCATACTCATTATGTATTACCTTACCACTACATTTTTTTTATTGATTTAATCTATTTTTTTATGCATATTTTTTAAAAAATATTATCTTCTGCACTCCTTCTCTATATAAACTATAAGTGTGCGAAATTTCATACTCCACCGTCCGCGCAATAAATATTTCTGGACAATTTACACAGCGCCATCTAGTCCCAAATTAAGCACAAAGCTTGTGTTATGGGTACTAGACAACTGATAAATGTACTTAAATACATATTTTTTTTGTAAATACATACTTGTAATACATAGAAAACACCCAGACTCAGCAACAACAGACATGTTCATGCACACAAATGTTTGTCATGTGCGGGAATCGAACCCGCGACCTCGGAGTCAAAGTGGCCATTGCTAACCATTCGACCACCGAGCTCGTCATATAATATAAATATAATAATATTTATTTATTTTACTGTGTTATATGTAATAGTTATTGCCGCGGCACTTGTATGAAGTGACCGGGGTGTGGCGCTGTGTAGTTTGTCTTGAAATATTAGTTTTTTGTTGTAGAATATCCGGCGGGTAAACAGCCACAGCCAGCGTCCCAGCACCAGGGCAGCCCCGTGCCGCAAATACATCCACAGCAGCTTATACACCCGGTAAACTGACATTCTTTAACGGTGCCCATCATTGGAGCCTAAGTGGTCACGTACTGTGCGGTTCCAGAGAAGTTTTCTCCCGCGTACTGTCAAGCTGTGGAATGAACTGCCTGTCGAGGTTTTCTCAGGGGACTACAGCATGGGGTTCTTCAAAAAGGCCGTGAAGAGGTTTTTACAGGGTCGGCAACGCGCGTGTGATGCCTCTGGTGTTTCAGGCGTTCATAGGCTACGGTAACTGCTTTCCATCAGGCGGGCCGTATGCTTGTTTGGCACACTGGTGGTATAAAAAAAAAATTGAGGTTGGGGAGTGGTGGTAGGGCCCTGATATTTTGGGAAACCAACCGTCGGTTCGTCACGAGCTACTCGACTTAAGAGTACCTAAGTACAAAGGACGAGGAGATTGTAGAGTACATCCGAGTGAAGACCAACTTCAATTTGAGAGTCGAAACGTTCGCCATCGAGTGAACTTCAATTCCTTCGTGGTGAGGTTTCCAACAGAACATGTATCAACCTTCACAAAGGAGAAATGATTGATTACCGCAGCTAAATTGCAACTCTCTTCAGTAAGTTAAAGGAAAAAGTACCAACGCGGACTTATCCCGTTATTATCCCGCGCGACCGTATTTTTTTTTATGCTACGTCGGCTGGCAGACAAGCATACGGCCCGCCTGATTCACATCAGGCGGGCCGGCAGCCGGGCAGCGGTTACCGTAGCAATATAAAGCTCCTTCATTTCTGGTGACATCACTCACTTGCAAGAACACAACCCTCAAGGGAACTGTTATTTGGCTGCCTTATTCTGTGAGGTGGAGGTACTTCCCCAGTCAGCAGATTACAAATACGCTGTACCCCACCTCTCTTTTGCTAGAGCCTCTTTCGCAACTCAGCAGAGTGCACCATGTGCAGGCGAGGCGAGCCGCTTACATCCCAAACCCCGTATTTTTTTTATCACATTCTACCAACGTATCTGCTTACTTGACGAAGCCCAATCGTGTCTCGGACTTCTATTCTTTAAAATATCCTGTTTTGACGTAATAACGTCTTATAAATCGATGAACGCCGGCTGCACGCACGAAAAAGCATGACTCATTGTCACGTTCCGCCTGAGCCGAGCGTGCAAGCGAGAGCGCGGAACAAGCGACAGAGAGGCACGATCGGCCTAAGCGTTCGGCTTGTGACGCATCTATCTCTCTTCCAATCCATCGTCCGATGTTTTCTTATGACGTGATCACGTAAAATTATCGTCCGTAAACTGACTTTCATCATCCGGTCCATTTTATTCTCCACTACAGGAGCACGCCCCTCTCTCGTCCGTCCCAGACGGAAGGAGGATTTGGCCTACACTCCCCACGCTGGCCAAACGGCTTGGGGAAGGCCTGATCGATATTTGACAATGTATTTCCCTTAGTCGCCTTGTACGACAGCCACGGGAAGAGACGGAGTGATTCTATTCTTGTCTGCCGTAAACCGACTTTACAGAAACCAATTTTTTTTTGTTTGTTCAGGTACACCGCACGACGCACGGCCCTTCACCGCCGCATCAACAGCTTCCTCAACAACAAATTTCACAGCAACAAATCCCACAGCAACAAATTTCCCAACCACAGCTTTCGCAACAACCACTTCCACAACAACAGCTTCCTCAACAACACTCGCAACAGGTACGTTATAAACTCTAATGCGGGCGCTACATCAAGCTGCAAACATTTGAACATTTAAATGACGAACTTTGCACACTTGTTTGTACACTTATTGAAGCAACCTGCCACACTGCTTTTTGCAAAGCCATTTCTTCACAGTACGTTGACCAACCACAAACAATATGGACGACGATTTTGTGGATGCAGTGTGCTATTTGAATTTATACTATTTGAGTGCATGTCATTATTTATTAAATGTGCAGAAAAATATGAATCTATCACAACGGCCAAAAGGAAGACGCGTTCGCGCACGCAACTTCCGTGCCGGATGCCGGTACTCGCGCGCACTATCACAACCGTCCGCTCAACAACACTCGCGCGATTGAACTGAACTTTGCGCAAGTGTGGCAGGCTACGCAAACATTTGAACATTGTCGACTTTGAACGCTTTGATGTATGCATGATAAATAATAAATAAATAAATAAATATTTCTGGACATTACACAGCGCCGTCTAGTCCCAAATTATGCGTAAAGCTTGTGTTATGGGTACTAGACAACTGATAAATGTAATTAAATACATTTTTTTTTGTAAATATATACTTATAATACATAGAAAACACCCAGACCAAGACAAACAAACATGTTCATGCACACAAATGTTTGACTTGTGCGGGAATCGAACCCACGACCTCGAAGTCAAAGTGGCCATTGCTAACCATTCGACCACCGAGCTCATCAAATGATGTACGCATGAAGGCATTATCGGCCAATGAAAATGTCCCTTCAGTCTCTGAAATGTTGATAGTGAATAATGAATGATTTTAAATCTTATTATTAGGGTAGTAGAGATTACAATGCAAGTGTAGTATAAATATATTATTGTTTCAGGTGAGACTGGGTATATTGGAACAGCAACAGCTGGTCTCCCATCCGCATCACTCGCTCCACAATATACCTCAGCCGCACACTATGGGTAATGTATTCTACTTGTTATATATATACTAGCTGTTATTCGCGGCTTCGCCCAGGGGTGCGGGATTATCCGCTGGGTCAATCTAAAGATTGTCTGAAAATTTCGTTGAAATCGGTCCAGCCGTTTTGGAGTTTAAACGGAACATACATACATAATTTCTCTTTTATAGGTATAGAAGAAGAAGATAGATAAATAAAATTATTTTATTTGACGAGCTCGGTGGTCGAATGGTTAGCAATGGCCACTTTGATTCCGAGGTCGCCGGTTCGATCCCCGCACAAGACAAACATTTGTGTGCGTGTCAGACCATACACAAACATGTCTGTTTGTGTATGGTCTGAGTATTTTTCTGTGTATTTAGTATGTATTTACAAAAAAAAATGTATTTAAGTATTATATCAGTTACCCATAGTACAAGCTTTGCTTAGTTTGGGACCAGATGACAGTGTGTAATTTGTCCAGGAATATTTATTATTCATATATTCTATTATACCAACCTCCTCTATTATGCCTCCCCAACCCGTTTGGCCAGCGTGGGGAGTGCAGGCCAGCTCCTCCTTCCGTCTGGGACGGACGAGAGAGGGTCGTGCTCCTGTAGTGGAGACTAAAATGACCTGATGATGATGTTGATATATTCTATTTCCATATGTCATCGCATCACGCGTGAACGGATGGAACAATTTCGCTAATTCTTTTTTTTTGTTGTATTTGTTATTGTTAGTTTCTACTAACAATTACAAATACAACAAAAAAAAAAGAACCTTCTGGTTCTTATGAAAGAGAAAATAAAAACAGAAACTTGAGCGGAATATTAGAAAATTTAAGAAAACTAAATCACCATATTAACTTTTAATATAACTTCATGGCGTTTGACAGAACTGTCAGTCATTTGACAGCGTGCGCGAAATCAATTCGAATTAAATATTCATAGGAATACAGGGCAACGTCTGTCGGGTCAGTTAGTAGTTAATAAATATAAAATCTTTTATCTAATCTCATACTGAAATTTACACATTAAAAAACTAAACACAGTATCTTAATAATAATAAGTAAGAATTATAGCTGTTAAATTAACTTCATGGTTGTATTAAAAATATTATTATCATATATTTCATGATATTAGATAAAGTAGTGTATGAAACTGCACATAATTAGGTATTAAAATACTCGTGTTGTCTATTATAACATTCGCCTTCGGCTCATGTTATAAACTCACACTCGTATTTTAATAACCCTTATTATGCAACAGTTTCATAAACTACTATTATTTTATATTTAAAATATTCATAATATCAAAAACGTCATATTATTTTAAATGGTATTTTACTAAACGGGTCACTCACGTATATTTTTGGGTGTAAGTGGTTCATCAAGATCTTTGAACCAAAGCCAACTTTACCTGCACGCGGTGCACCTTGCTGACTGACAAACGAAGCTCTGGCGAAAAGAGAGGTAGGGAGCGTAATTGTAAGCTACCCGACTGTGGAATGTACCTCCACCTCACAGAATACCGCAGCCAAATAACAATTCCCTTGAGGGTTGTTGTGTTCCTGCGAGTGAGTGAGGTCACCAGAAAGAAAGGAAGGAGATTCTGCGTTGGCAGCGGGGGTGGCGGCGCGCGAGCAATATTTTATGTTGCAGACGTTAATATGGCTACGTATGCTTGTCTGCCACCCGACGTAGTATAAAAAAAAAAATATTTGTCGAGAAAGCCGATTAGTTTCGATGTCGCAGTCATCACGATCGTGAAACGCGTCTGGACACCCGCCCTGATGAAGGTCTCCGTTTGAGAAACTAGTCTGATTTCCCTACAAATATATATTAGTGACCTGTTTGATATAATTAATATATTATAATGTCTAACGTGAGTTTTAATAATGTTATAAGTATAAGTTGTGCCTAATTTAGATGGCGCTGTATACATATCTATATAGATTTTTTTTCATATAATTTGTTCAGCAATATTTATTTATTTATGTTTTCTCTTTATTAAAACTTTGTGTATGCCTTAAGGAAAATATGAAAAAAAAAAATTGCCGAATTGGTCGAGCCGTTCTCGAGTTTTGCGCTTAACAACGTTTATTTTTATTTATACCTAAAGATTAAACTACTTTTCTGTTGTTACATTCCGAGGTATGTTAATGATAAATGTTTATTTTCAGGACAAATACCACCTGGTCAAGGTTACGCCCCTCCTGCGATGATGCCGGCTCAATACATGCAGGCATGTCATTATAACAGATTATTAAAATAATGAATGAATGAATGAATTTGAAATTGAAAATTTGAATTTCAAAATTGGATAGGACATTATATTTTGCACGCCAGTTTCTGGTGAAGTGTGTATTGTTCTGAATATTTTAATTTTAACAGCATTGTATACCACATTTCAAGCAAATAAAATTCATTCATTCAATCAATGACCACACTTGGTGTAATTTGTTCAAGAATGTTTATTATAAATATTAGGTTGGGGAAAAAGTCTTTTCGTATTTTATATGAAAATTCAAAACATTTTTTACTAAAGTTTATTTACATTTAACTAAAGTATGTAGGTGCCATTTTGTTCGATAACTTTTTGCCATCTTGTAGGTAGAGACATGATCCCATTACTATAGAAATTTTGGGACTTCTGTTCAAAAAACCACGACAAGTGGTTTTGGCAGTCTTCTCGTGATGTTAACCTGACATTGCCTAAAGAATTCTGAAGAGACCGAAACAGGTGGAAATCAGAAGGTGCAAGGTCAGGACTATACGGCGGATGCATTAACACCTTCCAGTCAAACTCTCTTAATTTTTGCTGAGTGGCTAAAGATGTGTGAGGTCTAGCGTTATCATGATGAAAAATCACACCCCTTCTGTTAATTAATTCCGGCCGCTTTCTCTCAACTTTTTGCTTTAATCTCATCAGTTGTTCACAGTAGAGTTCAGAATCGATAGTCCTGCCTGGCGGTAACAGCTCATAATGAATAATGCCCTTCCAATCCCACCATACACACAGCATCACCTTATTGCGGGTTAACCCGGGTTTTGCCAGTCTGTGAAGCCTGACCGGCCTTTGACCACGACCTTTTTCGCACGTTCTTGTCGTACATGATCCACTTTTCATCACCAGTTATAAGCTTCTTCAAAAACGATTCGCTTTCATTACGTCGTAGTAAAGAATCGCAAATGAGTACACGGTTCATTAAGTTTCTTTCAGTGAGATCGTGAGGCACCCAAATATCGAGCTTTTTAGTGTACCCAGCTTTTTTCAAATGCGCCAAAACTGTTTTGTGGTCAATTCCTAATTCTTCAGCTACGTCGTAACTACTGATATGCTGATCTTGCTCCACTTTTTCAAAAATGGCATCCATTTTATCCGTAACAGGGCGACCAGAGCGACGTGCATCTTTCACATCAAAATTTCCTGATTGAAAACGCTTAAACCAAATTTGTGCTACTCTCACAGACACTGCACTAGATCCATAAACGTCACAAATTTTTTTCGCAGCTTGCGTTGCATTTTTACTTTTTTTGTAGTAAAATTTTAAAATGAATCGAATTTCTTCATTAGATTCACTCATCTTGACAGTAAAAAAACAAATGAAAATCACACATTTACCTAATTTGAATTTGGAATTATCTTTTTTAAAATTTAAACTTTTTAAAGATATCAAAACCTGCCAGATACAAATGGAAATGAAACCAAAGAGATTTTATTACAAGTTCATACATACTAAAATGCGAAAAGACTTTTTCCCCTACCTATTATTATAATAGGAAAACCTATCATGAGCAATACGTTTTTGATGTATGCCTAACTATAATTACGTAAGCTGTTGGATTTCAGAAAAATAAATTTATATGTTTTAAATTTGCGCTGAAAATTAGAAACTTTAAGATAACTGAACGACCATATTAACATTTCTAATCTAACCTTATAGCGTTTGTGAAAACTGTCAGTCGTTTGACAGTCGGCGCTATTGACGCGCTGCAAATATAGTTTAAAGCATCATCAGTTGGAATTATATTGATAAAACAATTAATTCGGTGACTAAGGGAAATAGGGATTCTTTTTTTTCTACTGGATTACACCAAATATAATTAAGACAGGTAACAACTCAATGTTTTAGGTCCCCAATAGTGTTAGATACATAAAATCCGTGGTTGCACTGCAGTTGAGCTTCACTTGACTAGCCATCTCTTTAGGCTTTTAATGCCTTATTTGCCATATTGCTGTCTCTCACATTGCTAACAGGGGAAATCAAATTTCAAAAGCTTCCTACTCCTACTAATGTCTTCTGATTAAATTCGTTGTGAGTTCCAAGGCAGCCGTAGTTTTACGCCCGGGACGCCAATGGATTTCACTGTTCATTGCCTTTTTTTGACGAGCTCGGTGGTCGAATGGTTAGCAATGGCCACTTAGACTCCGAAGTCACGGGTTCGATCCCCGCACAAGGCAAACATTTGTGTGCATGAATATGTCTGTTTGTCTTGGTCTGGGCATTTCTATGTATTTAAGTATGTATTTAAAAAAAAAATGTATTTAAGTACATTTATCAGTTGTCTAGTATCCATAACACAAGCTTTGTGCTTAATTTGGGACTAGATGGCGCTGTGTAAATTATCCAGAAATATATATATATATATATATATTTTGGTGGTCGCCGTCGTTAATCCTGGCTACACAGGAGACACAGTGGTGGGAATTTTTGGAAGGTCCCAGACTTAAAAAAAAAAAAAATTAAGAGAGGTCTGTCGGGTCAGCTAGTTATTTATCTGTACGTTGCATTGTGTCCCTCTTGGCCGTGTGATTTCCGGCAGACTAGAATAGAATCACTCCGTCTCTTCCCGTGGATGTCGTACAAGGCTACTAAGGGAAATACATCGATCAGGCCTCCCCAACCCGTTTGGCCAGCGTGGGGAGTGTAGGCCAAATCCTCCTTCCGTCTAGGACGGACGAGAGAGGGTCATGCTCCTGTACTGGAGACTGAGATGGACATGATGATGATGATGATGATGCATTGTGTCCCAGCCGGCGGCCCAGAGCGGTAGCGGGGGAGTATTCGGCGGCGCCATGTTCGCGCAGCCACCCGCGCCCTACCCGCACCAGATGTACACGCCTCATCACAACTACGTAAGTATACCTTTACTCCAATCACAAATAAGGAAACGACCCTTCGGCAGTCGGGTAAAAACTAGGTCGGATTCTAGCCCACGGGGCCGAAATCGAGGTTGAGTGGAGCGAGTAGATTCGCTGAAAAATTTGAGCTTCGCCTTCTTAACAGTGAGTGAAGTCACGCCGACTTTCTCCGGCCAAGAATAAAATCCTCGCGCGTGTATGCTATCCATTGATTTCAATGGAAAATGTATTTGATGATCATTCCTCAAGGACATGATTGAACTCACTTTTTTTCTTTTCTTTTTTTCGACACAAACCTCAAGCATGCCGAGGTCTTTAATAGGCATCTGAACAAATAAAACTAGAACGATCTGCGATTTCAAAATTTTAATAACTTTTGTCCGACGTGTTATGGTCGATCAAACTTTGGTGGGAAAGTCCATTTTAAAAGTATGAAATTATAAAAAATAAATATTACCATTGTAGAAACAATAAAAAACACTATAACTTTTATTACGGCACTAGCTAAATAAACGCAATATTTAACATAGCTGTCGTACAAATTTCTGATTTAATGCATATAAAATAGCGTATCGTGACGTCATAATACTGTAGCCTTTTGTATGGAGCGTTTTTGGGGAAGGTTCAAAATTGTGATCTTCAAGTTATCATATCTCGAGAAGTTTTTATGTTATCGAAGTAATTCTTTCGCCTATAGTTATATTATTGTGACGTCTTTAAATAACAAATCGGAAAAAAAAAATGGTTCAGATGCCTATTGTGACAAGTTTCATCAAAATAGTTTCAGTGGTTTTGGAGCCTATTCATTTCTATGAGTGACTTTTCGGCGTACATAAGCGTTCCGCTAGCTCCGCTCGCTCCACTTGATAAATCTTGATTTTAGGCAACGCAAGCCGGCGGAGTGACGTACTACAGCTGCGCGGAACAAGAGCAGCTGCCGCGGCCGCAGAGACGGCCCACCGCCGCCATACCCATCGTCCGGCCCGCGGCACACGACAGGTAAATATACTTACCCTTTAGAATCTTTAGACCTGGGTATCGTACAAAGATTCCACGAAAATACGTAAAGCGGAGGTAGAAAAAAAAGAAGAACCGGGTTCTAAGGGACTGGCATTCAGGGTCGTAAAACCAATAACAAAAAAATTAAAGCGACACGGAGGAAAACGTTTTCACAAAGTTTGTGCAGCGAACGTGAGAACTACTTAATAGTTTTAGATATCTGGATAGAACAAAATCATGTTATACAATACAAAATAAAGACAATACAAAAATATATAATGAAATACAAGAAACGAAAAAATATGTATTTATCAATGTCGAGATTTCCACAACGGTGACTAATAAGAATTATTGTATTGGGAATTTTTGTAAAAACATAATTGGGAAAACACAATTGACACGTTTCTTTTGGTTCATATATTCGTATGTTTCCAGGCCGGCCAACTCTACCGAAAAGGATAATATAGACAGAATTGTTGAAAATATGTTCGTTCGGAAACCATGGCCTGCGACGCACGGTGGTGAGTATTCATAATTTGCTATATTTTCACTTATGTAATCCTATAATACGATTAGGCAATGCGTAGGGGAGTCCCAACAACTTGGGGTCATTTTGAACAACGAATTTTTCCCGTTCAGTTAAAATAAGTTTAGATTTCATGGTTTTCCTTACATTTAATATACCATGGTTGTAAGAGTGATTTGATCCTTATGATTGACCCTATCGATTGCTGCCATTTGACAGGATGTGAATTTTTCATATTTCAGCCGGTTCGATTCCTGGGTGTGTAAAGCGTGTATTTAAGTCTTAGAATGCAAAAAGAAAGCAATGATTCTTTTAAGCGAAATTTGCTACCTCCATTCTTTAGAGTAAAATGCCACTCAGTATGTACTTTAGTAACTAATTTATGTTTTTCCATAAAGATAATTTTAACTTCTGGGAGAAATTGTCACTGCACGCCTGGCTTAATTCACGAAGGAATAAGTGAAGTTACATTCCGAAGTGCTTTTACTCGTTAATTGAAGAATTGTTCATATATACGCCAAGAAGGTTCCCTTTTAAGTTTTAAGATCAACATTGTTAGTATATTATTTTAACTAGGTATTTTATTAGTAGTTGTGGTCACGTAATTGTATCTATATTTACCTATAATCCTAGGAAGAAGATCTTTAATTTATTACATGTGATTCTAAACAAATTTGCAACTGTAAAAGAAATTTGATAGGGCATTTTTTAAATGGTGGTGGTAAATTATTCCAGCATTTTGTGGCAGCAAATCTTTCACTAAATATACAAACTTGAATCTGGTACAGGCATCAGCGTGTAGACCATAATAATTCCTGTATAAGATGGCCCTGCATATGTAGTATTCGTGGAACTACGCGTTATCCACTTATACTAGACGTGTTACGGTCTACAAACTGTTGTCTGTACCACTGGCTTTGATTTGCTCCACTAAAATAAATTAAATATGTAGATTTTATTTGAGTCAAATGATTTATTTACCAAATAGCTTTACGGCTCTGGAATCAATGACCTTTAGAGCCCGTGTTTGTATTATATATTTATCTTTATCCCGGATTCAGGGATATGCCGAAAAATATCGTCAGTAATCCTCAATTACTTGCATTAAGTCAACAGTAAAACCAATAGTGCAATTTTTCTGCTGTTTTGCACTTCTTGAACACTTTTAATCAAAGAATTTATAGACAGATTATAGATATCAAATGATTACTTGCACCATAATACACTATCTATATTATGAATCAATATCATTATACATTAAATAATGAAAATTTGTTCAGAAACACAACTGCGCTCACTAAGTTCACCCTCAAAAAGTCCCTTGATAAATGAAAGTACAACATGGAGGCCGACTTTAAACCGTTATAACTCCAAATTATTTTTAAAAGTACTGCCAAACAATTAATAAATAACTGAACTTATTTATTTTATATCAAATAAATATGCATACGATTATGTGATTATTTTTAGTAGTTAGACAATTGGTAGTTAGTTATAGGTAAACTATTCCATCGTCTAATTCCAATGAAATTGTAAAAATTGATTCATGTCAATCAGTTGTTAAAATATTGTAAGAAGGTATCTTGTATATTGGATAATTTGTACTTAGTAAACTAGTTCTTATGAGAGTATTAATTTTATAGTTGCCATTTAATAATAACATAGCTCGTAAACGGTTTTTATTTTTTTCCATGTATTATAAGTGGATGTTTTCTATGTATTATAATAATTATAATTACTTTTGTTTTTTTGTAAATATATAATTTACAAAAAAATAAAAGTAATTAGCGACATTTATCAGTTGCCTAGTACCCATAGTACAAGTTTTGCGCTTAATTTGGGGCTAGATGGCGCTGTGTAAATTGTCCAAAAATATTTATTTATTTTTACTTTAGGTAAACAAACAACGAAAGAAAGATACTGATGACTTAAAAATACTTTGTGTTCTTGTGAAACGTTCGATATCTACATTCGGGATCTCCGTTTACGAGTTATGTTTTTTTAATATTTTTTTTATATATATTACATTATATGTATGTTTGCAGATTCCAAAGAAAAACAATCAGATAATCGCAGCTCCCAAGAACCACAGAGTAAAGAAGCATCTATATCTGACAGTTTAACATCTAGTTCAATATCAACCGATTCTAAACCTTCGGAAAGTAAGGAGGATAAATTTGAAGAACTAAAAGAAGACGACAGAAAACCTGAGAAGGAGACGAAAGAATCTGAACCAGTAACTAACCAAGAAAGTATAGGGACAGATGCCTGACTGGTAAGGATTAGGTATTATGAAAGTTATCAAGCGAAATATTATAGCGGAAGATAATTTTATATATAGGACGGTCACATTCTACTAAAACTACCATTGGAGACTTTTTTAACGCTGGCAACACGTACCGCTAAAATGACGCTTTTCAAGTTGAATTTAAGGGATTTTTTACCAGTATGGCAAGCTTATTTAATATATGTTTCCATACAAAAAAATATTATCATTGAAATATATTGCCATGTTCATCCCTATCTATTTAAATACATTTTTAAGATATTATACCTTGTCCATTTTTAACGGTTTTTTGACATCAGCACGCCCATGAATTATCGTATTGTTTACGTTAAAATTTTATAAAAATAATACTATACTTGATGGACATAAATTGTGGCGTGGTCATAAATTGTGCCTATTTGATTAACAAATCAAAACCATGAATCTATTACAGTCATTTGAAACTTGTATTTTTTTTTCATATAATAAGTGACTAATATGACTTAATTTGTCATGTAACATATTTTTTGACTGCCTTTTTAGGCAATAAAGACAATACTCGCTTCTAGAAATACTTTTTGTAAATTATTCGAAAGTATGTTTTATTTTTTTATTGACACATCATATGTTGTAGACTTGCGCAAAACAGTTCACTGAACTGAAAATAGTGATGCAGTTCTTTTGACGCAAATGAACTATATCACTCATCTAGTGCATTTAGTTCAATTACTTCTGTAGTTCTTTTGACTCACTATTTCAGTTTAGTTCAATGTATCTTTGATTAAATCGACTTAGTAGTTCTATTAACTAATTCCTTCTACATTCTTCTCAGTTCTATTGCATCATTTTGATGACATTGTATTTTTGTATTAAATAAGTGTAACTAATTAAATATTTTTTAAATTCCCTTACAAATATTGATTTTCCTTCAAACTTTTCACAGGCTTAGGACTGTCAACCTTGAGTAAAAAGAAATTATTTAGTGGTTAAAATAACAATTATATAAAAATTGAGCCTTGTATCTTTACTACTATAGCATATTTTCGCTAACAGCTTATGGTTCTTATGTCCTTAGCCTTCGAGTTCTAATTCGGTCAATCAACCACGCACGAAACTATCTGTCTCATTTTATCTCGAACAATTTCAGAATCTTCCGTCCTTTTCGCTCTCTATCGCTAGCAATTTTGGCATTACAACGTATCTCTCTCATCCTAGCTCGTACTCTTTATGTATTTCCGTTCTTTTTACTCTTTGTCACTCGATGGAACTAAATGACGCAGTGAACTATATGGGACAAGAAAGAGTGAGTGACAAGAACCGGCTTGTATGGTGAACTGGTACAATTGAACTACTCACTCAGGAACTACACAACTGTAATATGTTGAAATCCGTCAAACGGTTTAGGCTGTAGAGTGTGCCAAAGAGTTAACATTGAAAAACATTACACTCCCTTCTAATAAGCATTTTTACTATAAAAACCTTATACTCAAACTGTTATTTAATAAAATACATTTTAAAAAGTATGTGACCGTCCTTATCTATGAATTATATTCAAATTATAACTATTTGGCTGTGTCCTATCTGTATGGGCTGTAAAAGATATTTGATAATAAACTCTTGAGCTGTTTACTTAGAGTTCAAAGTGGCTTAGCAAGATTACCTCGGACAATTGTGTAGTGTTGTATCTTTAGAAAATTAAACTAGCCAATGATATTGTATTGAAACTGGTAGATGACGTACATTTTTGATAGTCGTAATTTTGGGAAAGAGGACATTTCGCGTAAGTGGTCCTTTCGGAAAGAAGACATTTTGAAAAAAAGTAAGTTGTCATTATGCGAAAGTGGACCTTATGGGATGGTGGGCGTTCTCACTGCATTATGTTGAGAAATATTCCTTTTTTCGACTGACACTGATATATCCAACGAACTTGCATACATCTATACCAATATCACAATTGGGATTTTTTATTGATTATTAACACAATCCGTCGTCAACCTCTATTCATCCCACTGCTGGGCTATAAGTATCCCCTCAATCGTAGGAGTTTAGAGCATACTCCACCACGCTGCTCAACTGCGGGTTGGCGGCGGCCAGTATTTTAAAGTCTCCTAAAGACCACTGAATTGGCTTAACGACTTGTCATGGTATAGAGTAGGGAGAACAAGTGACGTCATTTGTTCCTATTCAGTACGTTTTTCCTACAAATTAGCTGTTTATAAAACGTTGTTAATTTGACTAATGTGTAAACATTTATATTGTCTAAATTTCTTTGAATATAATTACATTGAATGTACGTATTTTGGTTACATATATAGTATTTTTGTTATTTAAGTAGATTTTAACAAATCCAATTTTGAAACAAAATTAATTCCTATGATTTTTTTTTTCAAATGTATCTTTTACAGCCCGTTAGAGTTATTTTTTCAGAAATCGAAAATTTTATTGACTCTTTAACTGTAAAATAAATTATATCAATGTAAAATAGCTTTTTTTTTAACTTGACTGATTGTTTTCTTATTTATTCGAAGTGCGAATTGCTTGAAAATTGTAATGTGATGCAACTTTGTCACTAAACTTATGTTATGGAATTAATCAAAAAATAAAAATACCATGTATCTAAGAGATTTTTTTCTGTTACGGCAAGTGGAATGTACCGAAAAATAATTGGAGCCTGTTATGCAGAAAAGATCCAATCGACATTTTGTTACTTTTAAAGTTTAATGTAGGAAAAAAAATATCACGCAGTATTTGGGAAGCAAATATCATCATACTGCTAGAATCTGTTGCGAGTATATAACGGAAAAAATTGATTCACTAAAATAACCTGATTTCAGTGGCGTACTAGGGATAAAGCGGGCCCTAGGCAACATTGTATTTCCGGGCCTACTAAAGAAGTTTTCACTTCAAAAATAAAAATTAAAAACCTAATTTTTGAGTCCTGTTGCCTAGGCCTTAGTCCGCCTCTGCCTGACCTTGACATCAAATTAATCAGATTGAACCTGAAATCCTACATTTGATGTGGAATAGGTATTTTTTTATATGCAAAATAGGTTAGGTTGGGTTAGCAATGTAGTTATTTGATATTACGTTAAATAGTATATAAAAGTCGAAGTTTCTCGCTATGTATATCTCTCAATTTGACATAGTTTGCGGGTTGGATCTATTCTGCATAACAGTATCCAATTTTCATTTAACCATTCAAGAAGTGTTCATCTGAATATTCCCTGTTTGAAGTGCGATCTCAATTTTTAATTTTAATAACATTTTATTCAATATGTTATATTGGTTCTTCCACACAGTAGATATATATGTTAACTTAGTATAGATTTGTATCAATCGCATACGTAATTAATCGTGGTAAATTGATTTTATATGCTTTAATCTGCTTTATGCTTTTTTGACACAATATTATACAACCAAATTGAACCAATTACAACACGAAATTATTAGTAGTATACTCATATTGCTTGCCTGTCGTTGTGTAAGTTTGGCACGCTTTGTGCCATACAAAATTAGTGGTAAGGTAATATATAATAAGTAAGTTGCCTGCTCGTCGAATACTGTGTTTATTAGATAAACTTACTCATTATACATTGCCTTACCACTACACAAATCTAATTGGATACCGTTTCCATTTGTGTTTCATTTCCGTGGTCCGCCTTATGTTATATTTACCTACAATTTTATACGTGATAATGTCTTATAAATCGATGAATGCCGGATGCACACACGTAAAAGTATGACTCATTGTCACGTTCCGCTTGAGCGAAGATCGCGGAACAAGCGATAGAGAGGCACGATCGGCCTAAGCGTTCGGCTTGTGACGCATCTATCTCAGTTCCACTCCATCGATGTTTTCTTATGACGTTATCACATAAAATTATCGTCCGTAAATCGACTTTACACACAACCATCTTTTTATGAAAGAATATTATTAAAAAAATACGTCTGTGTGGAAGTAACATCATTTTCTGTCTCGCTTATTAATGACGCATATCCATTGGAAATAAATATGGTGGAAATATTTAATAGATAGCGTATTAGCAGTTATTTAAGAAGCTTTCGCAATTATATATATGTTTTGCAACCTTAAGGCGTTTTATTTTTCAACCATATATATTAGAACCTTTTACCATATTACCGAAAAAAAATCCCATATAAAAGTAAATATATATATGAAGTTGCTCAACGAATTGTAAATTTTTTTCTTTGTCTTAGAATCGGTCATATAGTAAAAGTTGTTCAAGATAATGACTAGAATCGCTTCTAAATACAGTTTCTGATCCATTCGGTGTTAGCAAAGTCAATGTAAAATAAACCTTAACTTTATGTTTACAAAGTTAATTCTGCAATAGCATTACATCATTTATGGCTAAAAAAAACTCACTTATATTTCGGAGTTATGCTAAAATGTAATGGCATAATATACCGTTATGTTGAAATGGGAAATGAACCTTAACGTCATTGTAATTAAGTCAAGTTTACAATATCACTGGTAATCTATTAAATATTTCTCTCCCTACCGACAGAAAAGGAGTCATGTGTTTGTACGATATTTTTTGTTATCAAAATGTGTATATTGTAAATTAATTATTATTAAATAGTAAAGCCTGTATCGCATGTATATAAGTGACATATTAATAAATATGTACTTATTCAATTTTGAACTTTACTGCCTTGACTTAAGTACAATTATATAAGCCAATAATGTTTGGACGTTTCGGAGGTGTCAAAATGTCTAACAATGTTGTAAACTATGAATTTAGAAAAAAAAACACTAAAATTAATTAAAGGCGATATAGGACCTATATGTAACATTTGGAATAAAATGATATCTCAATTTATAGATAAGGTTATAATAAAATTGGTAATCAAATATGTGTAAAATGGCAAATGGCTTATAGCAACGCTTCTCAACCTGGGGTGCTCATTATAGTTGTAAGGAGGGGTGAAGGGGGACAACTTATACCAAAAATTTTGCATTTCGGACAAAATACTATTACAATTAAAAAATTTGAAATTTAAGTTACTACAAATCTTTTGTCAATACGTCTAACAAGAAACATTAAAAAAATCTGTAAACGACTACGCGACAAACATTAAAAGGTAAAAATCGATACCTCCTTATTGTTTAAGTCGGTTAAAATGTACCCTAATGTTACCCGGAAAATTGTATGAATGGTTTCGGCGCTAAGGATGTACACGTAAATATAATTTTACATAGACTGCTAAAATCATAATCTTTTGGTTTCGCCGTTGTCGGGTAAAAAGGGTAATATAGAATACAATAAAATACACACATTTAAAAAAATGCATTTTGCCTCTCAAAATTCTAACTTTTCGAGTTATAATCCTATTTATTCAAAAATTTGATATTCAAAATCCAGAGAAACCTTATTCAGAAACTATAAAAATGCGTATTCAAATTTATAATTGTTCGTTAGTATGCAAGTAATATTATTTTTTATCACTAGCAACACTTTCATAACGATATAAATATAGTACCTATGAATGAGTAATAGTACTATATAGCGCAACCAATAAGTGTAGAAATGGAACTAAATTTACTAGCTGTTAGCGGTTTCGCATACGCAGTCATTATTTTTATAAAGCTTTTTTTTCTCCGGGCAATAACATGTTTTTATATATGTGATATAATATAGCCTTTTTCGCTCTCCAGACCTTAAACTATTCCCATAAACAAAATCATGTCAATGGTACTTTTCGATGTGAAAGAAAGACGAACAAACATGCTTTCACATTTACATTAAGTATGGATATGCAACATTGACTTTTTCCATACAAAAGTGCTGAAATATTGCCATGTGACATATATATATATATATATATATATATATATATATATATATATATATATATTCTTTACGAAGAAAGTGACGACCTCTATTTTGTTCTACCCTTTGGTCGCACTTTAGTATATAATACTAAATTATATAGAATGTCACAAGTTTTTTTGTCTCAATTTATTTAGTTAGGGTGTCGTAACATTAAAAAGGTTGAGAAACTTAGTATAGATGACTATTTCACTTAACACAAAAGTGACTCTAGAAATGGTCGTAATGGATTCCTTAGCTCCGTTTATACATATTAGGCAGAGCGTCTTGTTTCGTCGATTTTCGTTTTAAGATCGAACGAAAAGTGAGTTTCAGAATTCTTTGAACAATTCGACTAATATTAGCAATTTTTAAAATATCGTACACAATCGTATAATGCAATAAATATGGCCTTCTAAATGTTAACAAATTTTAGGAAAATGAAAATTAGCTACTTTGCTACAGGGCATCATTGTCACTTCGCGAGAAATCTACTGTTTCCATAGATGTAGTAATTTTCGATACCATAGACTGTCATATAAAATTGTCATACCGTTGGACTAAAATGAACATTTGATTTTTTTCTTTTTTGCAATATAGTCGGTATAGCAAAAGCTTTCTTATTAAAGTATGTCAGTTTGGTTTTGTTACACTTAGGTAATAATAGTAAAAATATTATTTGAAAATTGAAGTCAAATTTTCTCTTATTTTTGGTATTGTGTGAATAGCGACAGCTACCCTGCTTCATTGTTCATTGTATATTTTATTCTAAACTAGCTGGCCCGGCGAACTTCGTACCGCCTAATTGTCAATGAATGTCGTGGTATACTTATTAGTTGAACAAAATTTATGATGTCTTGAAATTAATATAATGAATAATAGAGAAGCACGATGGCGTCATTGCACGTGTCAGTCTAATTGTACACGCAAGTTAAGCAACGTCAACCGTAGCCTGTCCATGGATGAGTTTATATTATCTCGAGCTCCTCCGTGCTTCGGAAGGTACGTTAATCCGTCGGTCCCGGTTGTAATCATTACATTAACTCGAGGTCCTCCGTGCTTCGGAGGGCACGTTAATCCGTCGGTCCCGGTTGTTATCATTAGATTATCTCGAGCTCCTCCGTGCTTCGGAAGGCACGTAAGTCGTCGGTCCCGGTTGTTATCATTAGATTATCTCGAGCTCCTCCGTGCTTCGGAAGGCACGTAAGACGTCGGTCCCGGTTGTTATCATTAGATTATCTCGAGCTCCTCTGTGCTTCGGAAGGCACGTAAGACGTCGGTCCCGGTTGTTATCATTAGATTATCTCGAGCTCCTCCGTGCTTCGGAAGGCACGTTAAGCCGTCGGTCCTGGTTGTTATCATTAGATGGCAGTCGTTAAGCCAAGTGGCCTTTAGGCGGCTTGAAATTACTGGCGTCCGCCAACTCGCAGTTGAGCAGCGTGGTGGAGTATGCTCGAAACATATTCAGTTGAAGGAAGACCCGTATTTAATATTACCCAGCAGTGGGTAAATATTACCCAGCAGTGGGTAAATATTAAGTTCAGTATTTTACTATGTCACAAAATAAAGTACCATGACACTTGACAACCAATTAATATTCATTTTCAAGCATTCATTCATAAACAATTTTCAAAACAACAACGGACAACTTTCGCGACGTAAAAGTTAGACCAATCGATTTGACATTTAATTGAAAATAAATATCCCAATCCGTTTTCAAATTTAATTTTTCGACAATTTTGTCAATGTTTTAATACTTATTATCCTATACCCACATTTCTGAACGCACGCATACATTTGACGTACGCACGTTAACGTCACGTTTGACAGGTCCGCATCCCCGAACATTTTGTATGGAAAAATGATTTTTCTTTTATTTTATTTTTTTCGTAAATTTTCCAATGTTTTTAATAGTTATTCTGCTATTCTGGACGGAGACAAATCCAACAAATCAAAAACCATGGCAATCGGTCCAGCCGTTCTCGAGTTATAAGTGTTGTAACAAACACGACTTTCTTTTATATATATAGATATTGTCGATATTAGGTTAAATTTCATTTGAACATCACTGTCAAAATTAACCAATGTTTATAAAACTAATGAGATTTTATACGAAATCGTTTAGTTTAGTTCAATTCACATTTCTAAACATTTTAAAATCATAGGTTATGTGAAAAACGTTGTTTTTGGAAACTAGTCCTTTTTGTAAGTATCGTGGGCCCTATATGGGATCGTATTTTAATTAAAAAAACGTAATCTGACCCTTTTTCACTAACTTAGTGCCTAAAGATGATGCTTGCGTGTATATTGTGCCTTAAGCATCAAACATAATTTAGTGAAAACGGGTATTTATATAGAATTAATAGGATTCAAAGCGTCTTTTATAAGTCTTCGTTATGGTAGATGCGTTGTATCTTGCAATTGAATCTCAACTTTAAAGTCTAGATCGTTCGGATGAAATTACCTTGTCCGCCAGTGGGGCTTTAAATGCATAAATGTTATGCCAATTTCAACCGAATGTTAAAAGACATAAAGTTAATTTTCAAATTTTTATGTTGCATATACGTAAGATGTTATAAGAAAGATATGTTAATACCATGATTTGGTTTATAAGATACAGAAACCATAATTTAGGTGTTGTATATGTCTTGAGAGCGATGCAAATTGTCCCCAAGTGTGCTCTATAGCTTATGTACTCTATGGCACCATTCAGTATGCGATTTTCGATGTTACTGCTATTATTTTAAAGACTTAATTATGTTTTGGAAATTACTATAATCATTTTACATCAAAATCCATGAGAAGTCTTTAAAATTATGATCTATGAAAAGTGGAAAGTGTTTTTTAATTGGTAAACGAATATTACCATTATATGTTTTTGTTTATACATAGTTCAAGATTCTAGGCTGATGAAATTGACCAATTTACTTTCATAAAAAAAAAATCTGTGTGACATATTGTACTTTACTTAGCGATATCATGCGATAAATTATTATTTTTTTAACAGTGGTAAAAAACCCACGGCTGATCCATTTTTTTTTTACGAGAAAATAAAGCAATGTTCATTTGTTTTAAATCTCAAGTAGATTTAAAACAAATGTATTTTTTTGAACATTGCCTTTTTTAAAATAAATACAATAATATAGTAACAGTAAAACTGATTTTACTCTCCACAAATTACAAATTGGATATGCAATTTGTGGGAGATCTGGAGTCCCAAAGTAGGCTAAGACCAGGGTACCGCCTAAGGTGAAGCCGATTCCCATTGAATATTTTGATACCAAATATAGGTCTTAGGTTTAAGGTATTGGCAACCTCTTCAACTCTGTCGGTAGAGCTTCAGGGTTTCTACCAACTAAGCTTAACACAATTTCTACTAATCTAAGCCCAAGTTTGAATATGCGGACAGAAAATCCGATGGGAATCCACTTACTTAATTGTATTAGAGATTTCCAATTTAATTACTACGGATAAATTTAACTTAAATTTAAATGTAAACACACATAGTAAAATGTACATAGCCTCGTGTCTATTTATTATTTTTTGACAGATAGATATCTTTGCTATAGGGACAGAGACGTTAGAAATCGCTACTGAATGTTTTAATATAAAAAAAAATATTGTTGATAATCACTCAAATTTACTGGCAATAAAATTACACAAAAGGGTATTTTCTATAAATATAATGTAAAATAAAAAAAGAAGTAAATGCTTTTGTAACTAAGTTGTTTATTTATTATAATAAATAAATCTTCGAAAACTCATTCGCTCGTTTTATTTTTACTTATAACTGGCTGACCTGGCATCAGCGCAATACAGTCACACATTCTAACCTTCGGCCATATATCTCGTCGTGGTGATGACTCCATGGAGCGTCTCGTAGTACAGGGTAAAGTTGAAGGCACCAGACCACGTGGTAGGTCACCCATGAGATGGACGGACCAGCCCCCTTACCACAAAGTCATGCGATTCAATAACTGAATAGAATGCTTATTCATACCAATGAATAAGCATTCTATTCAGTATTCTCTATTTCAAATTGAATTGAATCGCAATAAGAGTTGGTGGTAAGGGGGCAGATCAAGGCCGCAACTGAGTGCTCGGTTTGCGCGTGCACCAGGAAAGCTGCAGTCCGCGATGAATGGTATCAAAAATTATTGCTGTATTATCAAAAAGATCACTCATCGTGATTCATAATGATGACCGCGACCACTCTGGCAAGAGTGTACCGACTAGGAAGAAGCTGATCCGGCGAACTTCGTACCTACCGCCTAACAGTCAATGAATGTCGTGTTATAGAAGAGCTGAACTAAATTTATTATTTTATGGAAGTAATACAATGAATAAATATAAAATAGATATAAACTGTACGCACGCATAAATATTTGACAACTAATATATATCTGTCCTTTTTCAACAATTTGTATGGGAAAATATTGTTTCTTTTATTAAGTTTTTTTCTTCAATATTCCAAAGTTTTAATAGTTATTCGGGACGGAGACAAATCCAACGAAACAAAAACCATGAAAATCGGTCCAGCCGTTCGATTTCGACTTATTATATGTATTCGAACAAACCCCACTTTGTTCTATATATTTAGATTTTCAAGAAAATTGTAAAAAATGGCATCCGAAATGGCTCATTAGAATATGTCTAGGTAACTAACCTAAAGTCACGGAAAGAATTGATTATTTTTATTTAGTAGCTGGTTCACGCGACTTTCTCCGTGTGAAATTTCGACTCTACGCGTTTTTTAACAGCTGAATATTTTAAATGATAATAAGTTTTTGCACTAAGATCAGATTCAACGAAAAGGCGTAAATATTCTTTCAAGCCGAGCTTATTTGTGAAAATTGCAAAAAAAAATTCTGTACTTATGAAAATTAGTTAGTACTTACATTATGTAAGTGTTACATAAAAGGTTATTTAAAATTTGTTGTGTGTGTTTTTTTTCTATTGTTTTTAAATAAATAATAAATGATTCCTGGACAATTTACACAGTGCCATCTAGTCCGTAAGTAAGCAAATCTTGTACTATGGATACTGAATTACAGATATTATACTTAAATATTTTTTTTTCAAATACATACATTATAATAGTTACTTAGAAAACACACACACAAACAGACATGTTCATGCACACAAATATTTGTCTTGTGCGGGGATCGAACCCGCGACCCGGAGTCAAAGTGGCTATTGCTAGCCATTCGACCACCTACCTCGTCAAGAGGATACAAGTACCTATTTTTTTTTAATTGAACCGATAGTTTACCAAAGGAGAGGTACTTAGGGAGCGGAATTGTAAGCTACCCGACTGGTGAATGTACCTCCGCCTCATAGAATACCGCAGCCAAATAACAACTCCCTTGAGGGTTGTGTTCTTGCGAGTGAGTGAGGTCACCAGAAGGGACGGAGATGCTGCGATGGCAGCGGGGGTGGCAGCGCGCGAGCGATATTTTATGTTGCGAGAGTTAATATGGCTACGGTAACCGCTTCACATCAGGCGGGCCGTATGCTTGTCTGCCACCCGATGTAGTATAAAAAAAAACACAAGTAAAAAATTGTAATATCATGGTTACAAGTTTGCGGGTGGATTCTAGTGTATAAAAGTAGATAAATGAAACAAGAAGGTTAGGTATGATTTTATATTGATACTTAGGTACTTACAAACGTCTTATTTATTAAGTACCTATGTCGTGCCTCGAGAATTGATTCATATGCTACATTATTATACTTAGTGTCTAATCAGACTACTTATGCCGAAATTACGCGACCAAAATTTCGATGTAATTATGATAGCTAAGTATGTAAAAAAAAACACTGACACAGGGAGTGCCGAAAGAAGTGAAAACTTGAATATTATTACGTGTGTAAGTATTTTTTGAATCGTCAGGAAATATTTTGCGCTATTGAAAGCATTCCCTTTATCTAACTTTAGTAGCGTGGACCCAACGCGGAGAGCAAAGGTTGACTGACTAACCAATAGACTTGTATAGAAGAAGGCTAAGGACATAAGAACCATAAGCTGTTAGCGAAAATATGCTATAGTAATAAAGATACAAGGCTCAATTTTTATATTAATTATTATTTTAACCACAAAATATTTCTTTTTATTCAAGATTGACAGTCCTAAGCCTGTGAAAAGTTTGAAGGAGAGTTAATATTTTTAAGGGAAATTATAAAATATTTAATTAGTTATACTTATTTAATACAATGTCATCAAAATGATGATTGCATCATTGAACAAAACTGAGAAGAATGTAGAAGGAATCAGTCAATAGAACTGCGGAGTCGATTGAATCAAAGATACATTGAACTAAACTGAAATAGTGAGTCAAAAAAACTACAGGAACTAAATGAACTAGATGAGTGATATAGTTCATTTGCGTCAAAAGAACTGCATCACTTTTCAGTTCAGTGAACTGTTTTGCGCAAGTCTACTAACCAATAGCGCACAGGCAATCATGCGGCGCGCGACCCGCCCGCATCGCCCTACGTCATACCGCATCGCCCTACGTCATACCGCACCAAATAGACCGGTGTCGGTTACGGTAACAGTGTCGCGAGTTCAATGGTTTTTTCCAATCCAATTGGGGTGTAAGTGGTTTATCAACATCTTTGAACCAAAGCCAACTTCACTTGCTCGTGGTGCACCATGCTGACTGACAAACGAAGCTCTGGCGAAAAGAGAGGTAGGGAGCGTAATTGTAAGCTACCCGACTGGGGAATGTACCTCCACCTCACAGAATACCGCAGCCAAATAACAATTCCCTTGAGGGTTGTTGTGTTCCTGCGAGTGAGTGAGGTCACCCGAAAAGAAGGAGATGCTGAGTTGGCAGCGGGGGTGGCGGCGCGCAAGTGATTTATTATGTTGCGAACGTTAATACGGTTACGGTAACCACTTCACACATCAGGCGGGCCGTATGCTTGTCTGCCACCCGAAGTAGTATAAAAAAAAAAGAAATCTCAAAAAATGCCCAACGCGCTAAAGAAGTTTTCACTTCACAAACTCAACGTAATTTTCGGCAAATGTAAGGCAGCACCTTACTGAGAAAGCAGACGTAGTAATTAAGTATAAATTAAGTAAGTACTTCCATTGTATTATGGTACTTCGGTCGCGTATCTTCGGCATAGTGGGTGAACATTTTAAAATCATTAAGTATGCTCATGTCACATTAATACAATGTAAATCAATAATATCGCTAGCTGCGAGTAAGACACCTACTTATTATTTTCTATACAATCTATTATTTACACACATAAAGTAATACCTAACTACTAAAGCTACTCGACAAATTGATCACATTTTATAAGTACTAACTAGAAAAATGCAATAATTTTACATCCATAAAAAAATGTTATAAGTTATGTTAATCGCTGTTACGACTATATATATTAATCTTGATTAAATCGGATATTCGGTAAAATAAATTAATCGATTGGTTGATTGCCAACACTGCTATAACGACTAATAAGTATCCATTCATAAAGTACTGCCGAGAAATCGTTAATATCCATTTCTATACAGTCAAGGCGTAGTATAAGCACCCACCTACTACGATTTCGACCATACATTATGTAAAATTCATAAAACTTGAAGAAATAAACTGATTTTGTTATGCAAAAATAAATAGTTTAATGGTAATGATTAAATAATAAGAAAATATCACTTTATCATTTAAAAGTTCAGTTCAGAATAGATATATACTACGAACCAACTTTCGTAATACTCCGCGGCGTGGCAGCCCTAGTGTTCGGTTCTACATTCAACTCGAAGGGGAGGTGCGGTCGCCTTGTGAGAGCGGCAGGGAGTGGCCTGTCGTACGTAGTACTATTACTATACTGTACATAAGTATGACCCCTGGTACTGTACTAGTAAGGCACTTTATAATGAATACTTAACTACTTACTTTTATGATATTATGGCGACTTATCGGGAAAGCAGTTTAGGTGCCTACGACTTTTGTCATCGGTATCTACCTACGCAATAGCCTTGATTAAAAACATCTAGAAATCTAATAGCAACTCAAACATGATTAGTCTCAACAACATCTTCTTTCTTTTCCACCTTTCTTCTTTCCAAATCAGCGTATATATCTTCTAAACTTCTCATTTTCGTTTCTGGAACGCAGAAGATGAGGTAGAAGACGTTTGATAGGCATATCACGCTGAATATCCAGAATGTGGAGTGGTATCCAATCCATTCGTTCAGTGGGGAGAACAGTTTGAGGAGAGCGAAGTCCGTGCCGAGGGATATTGCCATTATCAGGGTTGCCACTGTTCCTCGAAGCTGTAAAAACAACAAATGTTATGTTAAAAAAAAAATGCTGATTTTTTACTATCTACATTGCAGCTTAGAAAAGTTGTTGTCTGTAAAGTCGGTTTACGGACGATAATTTTACGTGATAACGTCATAAGAAAACATCGGCCGATGGAGTGGAAGAGAGATAGATGTGTCACAAACCGAACGCTTACGCCAATCATGCCTCTCTATCGCTTGTTGGCCTTGTTGCACACTCGGCTCAAGCAGAACATGACAATGAGTCATGCTTTTTCGTGCGTGCAGCCGGCGTTCATTGATTTATAAGATGTTATCACGTCTATAAACTTAACCCCATCTCTAATCCCAATTGTCCTATTTTGATATATGTGTGTTTAGGGGTGTAAGTGGTTCATCAACTTCTTTGAACAAAAGCCAACTTCACCTGCACCCTGCTGACTGACAAACGAAGCTCTGGCGAAAAGAGAGGTAGGGAGCTTAATTGTAAGCTACTCGACTGGGGAATGTACCTACACCTCACAATACTGCAGCCAAATAACAACTCTCTTGAGGGTTGTTGTCTTCTTGCGAGTGAGTGAGGTCACCAGAAAGGAAGGAGATGCTGTGTTGGCAGCGGGGATGGCGGCGCGCGAGCGATATTTCTTGTTGCATAAATATGGCTACAGTAATTGCTTCACATCAGGCGGGCCGTATGCTTCTCTGCCACTCGTATAAAAAATAATGTGGATGATACTCGTGGCTAATAACTGTGTAGATGTTATCTATAATTCAAATAACCAGCAATAATGGAAATGTCTAGTTTGATCTTAATAATAGATAGCAGTCCAAATTCAACCCTTTCTCGTAGACAGAGCCGTGGGGATGAAAACATAAATTGGGGAATAAACGTCCTTGATGGAGCTTCCCTTTGATATATTTGGAGGATTTCGTTTCTTGTGATTTGTCAAAAGGTGTTGAGCTTTATGTCTGAGATAGGTTAGATAAGGGTTAGATTCATCAATATTATAAATAAATAAATATTCCTGCACAAATTATACAACGCCATCTAGTTCCAAACTTAACAAAGCTACTACCATATGGGTATAGGGTACAAGATAGATACTTAACTGATATTTACTTAAATATTCTTCTTTTGTGAATACAAAAATATAATACAATGAAATTACACCCAGGCCAAGACAAACAGACTTGTTCAAAGTTTCAAACAACTGTTTGTCTTGCGCGAGGATTGAATTCGCGACCTCGGAGTAAAAGTAAGTAGTAGGTAGTTAAGGCACACCATGGCCACTCCATACAAATGTTGTCTCATTAACAACTACATAGACAATGACGTTTGTGCAGAACGTAAATGAGCGTGTGTGAATCTCCGAAACGGCGAGGCTGATCTGGGGACTTTCATTTTTATATCATTTTTATACTACGTCGGGTGGCAGACATACGGCCCGCCTGATGTGAAGCGGTTACCCCTGCCTGCCTGCTGCCAGCGCAGCATCTCCTTTTCTGGTGACCTCAATCACTCGCAGGAACACAACAACCCTCAAGGGAATTGTTATTTGGCTGCGGTATTCTGTGAGGTGGAGGTACATTCCCTAGTCGGGTAGTCAAGTCAAAGTCAAAGTCAAAATATCTTTATTCCTTGGACTTTATAAAGCACTTAGAAACGTCATACAAACTAAATATAAGAAACATGTGTAAATCATTACTACTCTAAATCCGCAGAGCTTAGAGAACTTTTTTGGTTCAAACATGTTCATCAACATGTTTGAACCAAAGTCAACTTCACGCGGTGCACCCTGCTGCCTGACAAACGAAGCTCTGGCGAAAAGAGAGGTAGGGAGCGTAATTGTAAGCTAGCCGACTGGGGAATGTACCTCCACCTCACAGAATACCGCAGCCAAATAACAATTCCCTTGAGGGTTGTTGTGTTCCTGCTAGTGAGTGAGGTCACCAGAAAGGAAGGAGATGCTGCGTTGGCAGCGGGGGTGGCGGCGCGCGAGCGAGCGATAATATGGCTACGGTAACCGCTTCACATCAGGCGGGCCGTATGCTTGTCTGCCACCCGGCGTAGTATAAAAAAAAAAAAAATAGCGTAATAAATTCTTTGATCCTTCCTCTATCCAGTGGTGTGATTGAATTTTGGATGGAGATTGTATCTGCAACACCAAACTGTATCCCCCGATTTTGTTATTATTCGTTTGTTTGTTTGTTTGTAATAAACTTTATTGTATTTTATCATACATGTAGATATTACAAAAGAAATGTAATATACAATGGCGGACTTATTCCACTTAGAGATTTCTTCCAGTCGACCATGGAATGTTTGATGGGGAACATTGACATGGGCTTGGTAATTAGTATGTATCTACATTGGCCGTGTGGTTTCCGGCAGGCTAGAATAGAATCACTCCGTTTCTTCCCGTGGATGTCGTACAAGGCGACTAAGGGAAATACATTATCAAATATCGATCAGGCCTCCCCAACCCGTCTGGCCAGCGTGGGGAGAGTAGGCCAAATCCTCCTTCCGTCTAGGACGGACGAGAGAGGGCCGTGCTCCTGTAGTGGAGACTAAAATAGACCTGATGATGATGATGTACATACGTATCGTTTTTTGAATTGCCTCCCTATGGAAGCAATTTTAAACAGGCATTCATGTCAAAAATATCTTACCTGAAAGCTGAACATCTCAGTCATTATCACAAAAGGAAGCGGTTGTAGTCCCGAGGCATCAGCGAATATGCAGACACATAGGGCGACGATAGGCACCCATCCTGGCAGTGCCACGTTGATACTCTGCAGGTAGAACCAGACGCCGAGGAGACACATGCTGACCCCTGCCAAGACGCTTGTTACTGCTAGAAGAGGCTGCAAATAAAAAAATACGAATATTATTGAGAGTAGCAAGGGAAATGCTTATATACGCCGAAAAGTCAATCTTGGAAATGAATAGGCTCCAAAACGATTTTGATGAAACTTGTCACAATGGGGGTGTTTGATTTTTTTTCTGATACCAGATGTCGCTAGGTAGGCGTCGGGTCCAGTTGTCAAATTGTACTGAATTTTTTGACAGTGAAACTCCAAGACGACAAGACAACACAAGACGTCAACAAGACATTTGACAAGATGCTATGAATTGACAGACGATTGGACCCTACGCTACAGTGCTGCTAAAAGGCCCTCATTATATTATAAACCTCGACATGCTTGTGGCGAAAAAAAATTTAGATCGGTCATGTCCTTGAGGAATGATCATCAAATACATTTTCCATTGAAACCAATGGAATACACGTTCAGCGAATCCCCAGATTTGTTCTAGTTTGTAGGGCCGTCCCGGTAGCCTCCGGGCGGGGATTCATTTGTAGTTCAGAGTAAAAAGTATTCAATCACTACCACCCGCTTTATGCTGCGAATAACCATCTTGTCACAGAATAAAAAAAATTGTACCAGTACTAAAAACATTGATGACATGTCCGGGTTTTAAGATTCAAAATCCGGAGTTCTTACGCATTTTGTCCAGGTTGTTAGCATTTAGAGATAGCAATTGATTAGATATGGCAAGCATTTATAGATGCAGGATAGAGAGCTGATGATGATGATAACAAATTCAGTCTAGGTACTTGTGAGATCAGGTAGTCTGAGATACACTAGCTCATGCTCAAGTATTAACTGACTGTGCTCGTTAACGTAGTAATCAGTCTTTTAATACTTAATTATTACTTATGTACTAAGGTCTCATGGTATCTACCTATTATCCCAAAGACAATATGCTTGAAATTACAGACCTAAGATGCCATGTTAGAAAATGTGTAATTTTGATGGTATCTATACATCGTAAGTACCTATAAGCCAAACATATATGTATGTCGCAGCCAATTGGTAGTACCACCGCCGCGCCGCCACATTAAAAAACGGCTAACTTTAGGCAGATTGTATTTAAATTATCTTTTGGTTAGGTTTGGATAGGTTGTTTGTGTTCTGATTAGAAATAGCCAAGCTATTGGATTTTATTATTATAGTATCCTTGGTGATGTACCATCAGGTAACAATTCGATTGTGTAATCATATGATAAATAGGCGGGTTGAAATAATGGCTCTGCCATTTTTTAAAGCAGCTAGACGTTATGTAATGCGGCGGATTTTACGAACATGGCTGCGACATGGTATAATAGTGCATGTAGATAGGCTTCGGTCATAGGTCCGTAGAGAACATGCTATTTTAAGAGCCATATTACATTTTGACTGTGATTTTTGCGTAAAATGGCCAATTTTGGCGTTCTTGATCTCGGAAACAAAAATACATTAACAATGTTGACTTATTGAATAGTACAGAATAGCTATTGGCATAGTACGTAGCGGCCTCGTTTTTTGTAAATTTTGCTTAACTTTTTAAATAAACCCAAAATTGCAGAGAAAGATTTTCATAAAATGCGCATTCACTATTTTGAGCTCCTGGATTGTACTACTGTTCCAAACAAATGAAATAAAAAAAAAAATTGAATGTTATCTATTCGTATAGTACATAGCGGCCTCGGAATTTTGAAATATCATTGATTTAATATAGAAAAAAAAAAAAACATTCTTTTAACCAAAAAAACTTCGAAAATCGTAATAATTAAACTGTTAATTTCTCGAATAAACGATAATATGACGAGCTCGGTGGTCGAATGGTTAGCAATAGCCACTTTGACTCCGAGACCGCGGGTTCGATTCCCGCACAAGACAAACATTAGTGTGCATGAACATGTCTGTTTGTCTTGTTCTGAGTGTTTTCTATGTATTATAAGTATGTATTTACAAAAAAAAAGTATTTAAGTACATTTATCAGTTGTCTAGTACCCATAACACAAGCTTTGAGCTTAATTTGGGACTAGATGGCGCTGTGTAAATTGTCCAGAAATATTTATTTTTATATTTAATATTATTGAGCAAAATTTATACGAGAATAATTGTTACTTCATGATGAATAAACTTTGTAGCATGAATTTATTATCTTATTTCAATAAAAACGATAAATATAACTGCAAAATTACTACAAAAAAAAACCGGACAAGTGCGAGTCGGACTCGCCCACCGAGGGTTCCGTAGGTACGTAGTATCATTATTAAATTTGATATTTTTCATTATAACTAAGAAATAATGCGTCGAAAAAAATAAATAAAATATATTTTGCAATGTGTACATCAAGCCCTTTCATATGATACCCCATTTGGACTAGTAGTTTCAATTTGAAATTTCGACACCCTATAAAAAATATAGGCCCCCTATTTTTTAAAATCTATTTACAAATGTATAGTTTTGAGATTTATTCCTGTACTTGTAGTCTATAACGATGTTACTTGCCAAATTTCATAGTTCTAGGTCAACGGGAAGTACCCTATAGGTTTTGATACCCTCGAGTGTGTCGAAAAATGCGTTTTTTGCTGAATAAACGGCCGTAACTTTTTTCTACGTAAACTTAGCAGTTTGATTTTTTTTTAACTTCATGGGACCGTAGACCTGAGTATACAGTTCAAATTTCAGCTTGATACCTCCACGCATTCTCGACATAGAAATTCTTGACAGACAGACAGACAGACAGACAGACAGACAGACAGACAGACGGACAACAAAGTGATCTTATAAGGGTTCCGTTTTTCCTTTTGAGGTTCGGAACCCTAAAAACGATGCACCGGCGGCGTCCGGCGGCCTTCGCGGGTTTAGTACTGCGCGAGAGCTCGTTAGCGTGCAAATGTAATAGGGCTCTTAAGTCACAGAAATAAAAAAATGTACGTTATTTTTGACGATGGTCTGAGGAGCTCGATGGCATCGTTGCGTTTGGCAGTCTAATCGAACACGCAAGTTAAACAACGTCGACCTTAGCCTGTCCATGGATGGGTTTATTTAGCTCCTCCGTGTTTCGGAGGGCACGTTAAGCCGTTGGTCCCGGCTGTTGTCATTAGATGATAGTCGTTAAGCCAAGTCAGTGGTCTTTAAGCGGTTTGAAAACACTGACCTCCGCCAATCCGCAGTTGAACATCATGGTGGAGTACTCTCGAACCCCTTCGATTGAGGAGAGAATAAGGGTTGTCGACGACGTGATGTTTGTGGGTTTATATGGTTATAAAATTAATTACACCTACAAAACTCACCTTTCTACCAACTCTATCCACAAGTTGACAAGCCAAAAACGACCCTATTATTTGCACAGCTGCGAGCAATATCGACTGTTTGTTCGCCGACAGTTCTATACTAGTTTCTTTATCCCGGCCTGCCTCGGTGAATATGTGACTTGCGTATACTAAAACTGCTATGCATCCACAGAATTCACGCGTCAAGTTGACTATCAATGCCACCCAGAATGCTTTCATTGCTGTTTTGTCGGAATCTGAAAACAAAAGTAGAAATATTGATCATGCGAGGACTGCGATTGTAACTCGAATTGGTGACAAATTGAGTTAAGTACAATGCATTTCCTTGCAGCCGTAGTGATAAATAAAATAAAATCAATATCTTTATATAATATGTTACAGTCAATCTGATAAATTAGTCATTATAAATCCATACTAATATTATAAAGGTGAAAGTGTGTTTGTTTGTTAGTCCTTCTTTCACGTCGAAAGTAACAAATGGATTGACATGATTTTTTTTGGAGATAGTTTAAGACCTGGAGAGTGACATAAGCTACTCTTTATCCCAGAAAAACATCTTATTCCCACGGCAAAAAATAAGGTTTACAATCATTTGACCTTCTTTCACGTCAAAAGAACCTAAGTACGGACATGCCTTTTTTAATGGGGATAGTTTACGGTCTGGAGAGTGACATAGGCTACTTTTTATTCCGGAAAAAACATCTTATCCCATCCCATCCCATGGGAAAAAATAAACTTTGTAATCATTTGTCGTCCTTCTTTTACGTCGCAAGGAACCTAAGTACGGACATGATTTTTCTAACGCGGTTAGTTTACGGTCTGGAGACTGACATGATGAATGAAAAAATGTTTTATTGCCACGGAAAAAAATAATTTGATCCCCGCAGAGGGCAAACATTTATGTGATGAACATTTATTTTTTTCTTGAGTGTGGGCGTTACATCCATCCATACTAATATTATAAGTGTTAAATTAAGTAAATGCGTTTGTTATTACTTCACGCCTTAACTATGCTGCCGATCATCATTAAAATTTATACATATTAGTACTACTTTTTGTCGCATGAATTAAAAAATTTACAACGAAAGAAAAATATACACAAATCAGTAACAGCTTGTTTATAATATATAATGGTTGGCGAAAGTAATAGATTGTCAATTATTAATAATGAAGCTTACTTGGCACCACATCATTCATCATCTAGGTTGACGGTGCTCTATTTTCGGTGACCGGACACAGGAAAACCCTAACCTAACCAAAAATCAACTCAAATCTAATCCAAAACATGATTTATCACTTTGACCATATTATATTAGTCAGTATGAATAATGACTAATTTATTACACTGACCATAACATATACAAAAATCCAGTGCGTCTGAACATACATACCATAATGAAATTTCGCACATTGTGTATAATTTAACTAAACCTAGAAGATTTGATATTTTTTGATCAAATAAATATTTCTGGACAATTTACACAGCGTCATTTAGTCAACGTTTTTGAGGTGTAAGTGGTTTATCAACATCTTTGAACCAAAGCCAACTTCACCTGCACATGGTGCACCCTGCTGACTGACAAACGAAGCTCTGGCGAAAACAGAAGTAGGGAGCGTAATTGTTAGCTACCCGACTGGGGAATGTACCTCCACCTCACAGAATACCGCAGCCAAATAACAATTCCTTTGAGGGTTGTTGTGTTTCTGCGAGTGAGTGAGGTCACCGGAAAAGAAGGAGATGCTGCGTTGGCAGCGGGGGTGGCGGCGCGCAAGTGATATATTATGTTGCAAGCGTTAATACGGTTACGGTAACCGCTTCAAATCAGGCGGGCCGAATGCTTGTCTGCCACCAGACGTAGTATAAAACAAGTCCCAAATTAAGCGCAAAGCTTATTTTTATCAGTTGTCTTGTATGAGTACAAGACAACTGATAAATATACTTAATAACATTTTTTTCGTAAATACATACTTTTATTACATAGAAAACACTCAGACCAAGACAAACAGACATGTTCATGCACACGAATGTTTGTCTTGTGTGGAGATCGAACTCGCGAACTAGGAGTAGCCATTCGACCACCGGGCTCGGCACATTCTAGTGGGTTAATTAATTTTCTAATTCTAATGGGTTAGGTTAAGACATGAAGGTCACTACGACCACTATATTCATAGTATAAAAATCTCGAGACTGTTAAATGCTGGTACAACACATTCACGCCGTGCACAAACATCTCTTGATGTTAAATTAGCAGCACAGAGTGAAGTGGTATCGGTTTTTAGCACGATATGCCACGAACTGCTGGAACGGTCTGCCACCTCCTATCCGGTTCTGTACTGTGATGCATCTTAACATTGGGATGACTAAAGCTATAGTTTGATGGTATACGGCTGTTGTCATGATAATCATTAAGTCACCCGCTTAGGTGGTCTGAAACTCTTGCCTCCGCCAGCTCACAGCTGAGCAGCGTGTTGGAGTATACTCCAAACCCCCTTCGGTTGAGGAAAGACCCGTATCCCAGCAGTGGGATGAAGAAGGATTGAAGACGACTATTACTTATACTTGGCCGTGTGGTTTCCGGCAGACTAGAATAGAATCACTCCGTCTCTTCCCGTGGATGTCGTACAAGGCGACTAAGGGAAATACATTATCATATATCGATCAGGCCTCCCCAACCCGCTTGGCCAGCGTGGGGAGTGTAGGCCAAATCCTCCTTCCGTCTAGGACGGACGACAGAGGGTCGTGCTCCTGTAGTGGAGACTAAAATGGACATGATGATGATGATTACTTATACTGTGCTTATAGTTACTTTCACCTTGGTGATTTTTTGTAAGAAATCTTGGAAGTAAAATTTGACCCACTTCCCAGCAGACGCTGCAATTAGACAATAGGCTATTTGACTAACATTTTTTTCGGTTTGATATGTAGGGACATCTCCATAATATAACCATAGGTGAAAGAATTACTTCGATAGCACAAATATCTCTCGAGATATGGTAATTTGAACATCACAATTTTTAGACTGCCGCAAAACGCTCCATACAAATGACTACCGAATTATGACGTCACACGTTTGTATTTTTTAAGCATCAAATCAGAAATTTGTACGACAGCTATGTTAAATATTACGTTTATGTAATTATTATCATAATAAAAGTTATAGCATTTTTTATTGCTACTCCAATGGAAATATTATTTTTTAATAATTTCATACTTTTAAAATGGACTTTCCCGCCAAACTTTGATCGACGCTAAAAAAAGTCTGACTGAAGATATTAGAATGAAAGTTTGCAGATCTTTATAGTTTTGTGTATTTTACGATATTGTTAATTTATTTGTACAATTTTTAAACATTGGAAAATAGCCAATTGTTTACGTCCCGAATAGCGATTCGGGACGTAAACAAATCTAACAAATCAAAGATCATAAAATCAATCAGCCTAGCCGTTTTATAGGTGGAAAGGCTAGCAATGGCTACTTTCCCCACACATGACAAACATTTGTGTGCATGAACATGTGTGTTTGTCTTATTATATGTATGTATTTACAAATAAAAATGTATTTAAGTATTGTATCAGTTATCTAGTACCCATAGTACAAAATTTGTCCATAAATTGGGACTAGATGGCAGTATGTAATATGTCCAGCCCCCTTACCACCAACACTTATTGCGATTCAATAACTGAATAGAATGCTTATTCATACCAATGAATAAGCGACTCTATTCCAAATACCATCTCATATTGCGATTCAATAACTGAATAGAATGCTTATTCATACCAATGAATAAGCGACTCTATCCAATTTGAAATAGAATCGCTTATTCATTGGTATGAATAAGCATTCTATTCAGTTATTGAATCGCAATGAGAGTTGGTGGTAAGGGGGCAAGAATGCTTATTTAGTTATACTAGTGCGGTTTTGTTTTATAAATATAGTTTACTGACGTGATCACGTCTTCTAAATCAATGAATACCGGCTGCACGCACGAAAGAGGATGACTCATTGTCACGTTCCGCCTGAGCCGAGCATGCTAGCGAGAGCACGGGTTTGGGGTGTAAATGATTCATCAACATCTTTGAACCAAAGCCAACTTCAAATGCGCGCCGTGCACCCTGCTGACGGACAAACGAAGCTCTGGCGAAAAGAGAGGTAGATCACAACCAATGGTTCAGGTGCACATGTCAACGTAAAAGATAAAAACCGGGCAAGTGCGAGTTGGACTCGCGCATGAACGGTTCCGTACCATTATTTATAAAAACGGCAAAAAATAATAATGTCTGTTGTATGGGAGACCCCCCCCCTTAAATATTTGTTTTATTTTAATTTAATTATTTATTTTTATAGCGTCTACCTGTTGCCGTTATCAATATGGTGCAAAAACGAGCAAAAAAAATCACGTTTGTTGTATCGGAGCCGCCTTAAATATTTATTTTATTCTGTACTAGCTGTCCCGGCGAACTTCGTACCGCCTAACAATCAATGAATGTCGTGGTACATATTAGCTGAACTAAATTTATGATTTTATGGAATTAAAACAATGAATAGTAGAAAATAATAGAGAAGCTCGATGGCGTCATTGCGCGTGTCAGTCTAATTGAACACGCAAGTTAAGCAACGTCGACCGTAGCCTGTACACGGATGGGTTTATATTACCTCGAGCTCCTCCGTGATTCGAAAGACACGTTAAGCCGTCGGTCCCGGTTGTTATCATTAGCTCATCTTGAGCTCCTCCGTGCTTCGGAAGGCACGTTAAGCCGTCGGTCCCGGTTGTTATCATTAGCTCATCTTGAGCTCCTCCGTGCTTCGGAAGGCACGTTAAGCCATCGGTCCCGGTTGTTATCATTAGCTCATCTTGAGCTGCTCCGTGCTTCGGAAGGCACGTTAAGCCGTCGGTCCCGGTTGTTATCATTAGCTCATCTTGAGCTCCTCCGTGCTTCGGAAGGCACGTTAAGCCGTCGGTCCCGGTTGTTATCATTAGCTCATCTTGAGCTCCTCCGTGCTTCGGAAGGCACGTTAAGCTGTCGGTCCCGGTTGTTATCATTTAATGACAGTCGTTAAGTTAAGTCAGTGGCCTTTAGGCGGTTCGAAAACACTGGCCTCCGCCAACCCGCAGTTGAGCAGCGTTGGAGTACGCTCTAAACCCCTTCGGTTGAGGGAAGACCCGTATCCATAAAAACTGAAGATTTCATAAAAATTAAGATTTCCTTATTGTTAAATTAAAAAAAAAAAAACGTTTTGTTTTATTTCTTTTAGTTTTGAAATAGGTTTTATCATTTTGGTGATTTGTAATTGTCATTTCTTTTGATGTTTACTCTGATTTGATTCTTGCGCTCGAACCCCATGGGAAAAGCGTTTTCACCCCTATCGATTTGACATTTTTAAATTTTCATAACAAATCACAGACAACTTTCGCGACATAAAAGTGACACCAATCGATTTGACGTTTTGATATTTGACAACCAATAAATATCGTAATCCCTTTTTCAACTGACACTTTAATTTGTATGGGAAAATGTTTTTTCTTTTATTTTATTTTTTCGAGAATTTTCCAATGTTTTTAAGAGTTATTCTGCTATTCGGGACGGAAACAAATCCAACAAATCAAAAACCATGGCAATCGGTCCAGCCGTTCTCGAGTTATAAGTGTTGTAACAAACACGACTTTCTTTTATATATATAGATTTGTGTGGCCGCTATAACAACTTATAGCGGCCATAGAAATACATCGTCTGTGAAAATTTCAACTGTCTAACTATCACGGTTCATGAGATACAGCCTGGTGACAGACGGACGGACGGACAGCGAAGTCTCAGTAATAGCACACCCCGGACACTCCATATAAATGGTGGATGGATGTAGAATGCCGGGTTGTTTACTACTACATAAACAATGGCGTCTGTGCAGAGCGCGAATGAGCGTGTGTGCGTGCGGCGCCATACAAACTGTTCCTGATTTGTCTCAGAGGGGAGGTGAGGTCGACACGAGAGAGCGGCAGGGAGTGGCCATACTATACATAGTACAATTACTTATACTGTGGTAATAGAATCCCGTTTTACCCTTTGGGTACGGAACCCTAAAAACAGTAGGTAACACCAACGAGGAAAACAACCAGGTCAATTGCAAAGTTGACCACATTTTATCAGCCAGGCACTTGCCTTCTGGCTCCTGACACCACACTCATACAACCGAATTAATGAAAGAATTGAGAATAACGATGTAGTGCAAGTGCCAAGGTCTGTATTGATGATTGTTTAAGATCGCGACTTCAATTCCGTCAATAAATATGTTTGCCAATTCTGTTGTGACTTGTGAGTCATATATATCGACTGTCTTGTCGAACTGGCTAGAAATTTTATGTTTAATGATATTTATTCATAATAGAGATAGTGTCGTCTTCTACCCTTACTCATCGCACTGCTGGGATCTGATGGGGTCTCCCCTCAATTGAAGGGGTTTAGAGCATACTCCACCACGCTGCTCAACTGCGCGTTGGCGGAGAATAGAGATAGTGTATCATATACACTATCTCTACCATAATACACTAATAGAGATAGGCCTCTCGTACACGCCAAGAAATTTCACCGCGTCTACTGCAGACAGGACCAATTCATCATGTACACAACAAGAATGTTGTCGGATCTAGACACGAAAACCACCGCACCGCAGCAAAACGTCGCGCGTCATGTCTAGCGCAGACAAGATTTTTTTCTTGGTCAGCGCGGAAGCTGTGTACACAGTTCGTGTGTAGAAACGACACGAATTCTGGCCTAGGCCCGGCGACTTTTCTTAGCGTGTATAAGAGGCCTTAGTGTATTATGGTGCAACTAATCATGTGAGTGCATAAAAAACGGGTTGCACTCCGGGAGTGCCGGCAGAAGTGATAATTTGAACATGAACGTTGTGCATTTTTGAATATTTTGGAATGGTTAGGGAATAATTTCCCACGAATTGCTTCACTTATCAGTATAAAATTACTATCATTTATGTGGTAAAATGTGATACATTATCAAATATCGATCAGGCCTCCCCAACCCGTTTGGCCAGCGTGGGGAGTGTAGGCCAAATCCTCCTTCCGTCTAGGACGGACGAGAGAGGCTCGTGCTCCTGTAGTGGAGACTAAAATCCTCCTTTTTTTTCCTCTTCCCCCCGGACCGCTATAGATTGCGAACGTGTCTAGTGAACTGTTTTGCATTTCTTTTAAAATTAAAATAATTCATTATTTGCAACATTAAGTCGTTCAAGAAAATAGGGCATTATAAACAACTAGAAGATAAAGCACGGCTGGCTGCAGCGAAAAGAGCGAGTGAGTAACAACACTATCTATCTCACACACACCTGAAACCCTACCCGGGGTACCAGGGCATAAGAATCGAGAAGCTCCGCCTAATTAGAACGAGACGTTCTTCCTGCGCATAGACATCTCGCTCCCGCACACGCGCAAGCGCATCAAGAGCTACCGCACTCTATTGCCGGCCCCGCCCACTAAGGAACAGAGATAGCAACTGTACCATATAACTATCCTGCTCTGGAATCATTCACGGTATCCCGCTCTTACACGTGCGCCTGCGCTTATTGCCATCTCTGCATATACCTCATAGAGAACTCCTTGTCACTACTGATATCCTGGTACATCATGGACGGTGAAACAGACAAAATTTTGGACAAATCGTTATCAGATTCGGAGATAATGACCGACCAAACTACCCCGCCGAATAAATACACATCTTTTCGAAACAAAAGGAAAAGGGAAGACGATTTCACACAGGAATTTAATAAATTTAAAGATGAGATGAAGAATATGATGACCTCTTTGCTTAAGGGGCATACAGCAACCCTAAAAGAGATAAAAGAGACCAGTGATAGCATAAAGGACTCGATTGAGTTCCTTACTGCACAGAACGAGGAATTAAAGGGAAAAATAAATAAATTGGAAGAGGAAAGAAGGGAGGACAAGAAATGCATAGCAATTCTCGAAGACAAGCTAGAAAACACACAACTGAATATGCGTAAAGCAAACTTTGAGATAAAAAATGTTCCAAAGAAGCCCAAGGAGACGAAGGAGGACCTAATTGATATGGTGTTACATCTTACAAACAACATACGCTCGCAACTCAAAAGGGAGCATATCACAGATATATTCAGAGTACCTTCCAAAAAAGACGGGTCCCTAAATACCCCGATAGTAGTCGAATCCTCCTCGATTATGGTAAAAACCGAGGTACTAAGGCAATGCAAGGCGTTTCACGTCATACAAAAGACAAAGTTGCGTGCGAAACACCTAGGACTACGAACACAAGAGGAAACGCCAATATTCGTTTCTGAGCAGCTCACGGGGAAAGCGGCCCGCCTGCATTTTCTGGCCCGCGATCTCGTAAAGAGTAAACTTTATAAATTTTGTTGGACATCCATGGGACGAGTTTACGTCAGGAAAAACGAAGAGAAAGAGTCACCATTCATTCACATTAAATGTGAACAGCAAATTTTAGATTTGATTAAAAATAAATGACTAATTTGCTTTAATAATATTGTAGAATCAGTTTGTCAACAAATGCGGGTAAATGTTTATAACCTTGTGTCTCATGTATTTAACTTAGTAAAATCACGTTTGCCCATTTTTAGATGCATTTTGTCCGGCCTATTTCTTTTGATGACACATCTAATTTTCCGGAACGCGAACGTAGGCGTAAGCGTAACGAACCATTGTTGTAATCCTTGTTTTTGCTTTTTAGATTTAAGAGAAGTAAGCTATTCACACACACACACACTCACATATACACACAAACAAAAAACACATCACACACACATGAATACTGCTCATATCTGCTGTGATGTCACTCTGCTTAATATAAAGTTTTCAATACAGAACACTTGTAAACATAAACTAATATATAACTAAAATACGTATTAATAAATACCTGAATAAACTATTAATACTTGATAATATATATATATATATATATATATATATATATATATATATATATATATATATATATATATATATATATATATATATATATATATATATATATATATATATATATATATATATATATATATATATAAATTTATAAATAAATGAATTACGTAATAATAAATATATAAATAAAATATACTACCAAATATGCATAGTACACTTCATACTTTAAATGATGTTGATGAAACTGAAACCGCTTTCTCAACACAATGCGATATTAATCAACTTAAGCAGAATATAAAAATAACAAAAAATGACATAACTGTTTTAAGCCAAAATATAAGAAGTATATATAGCAACCTTGACGACTTTAAAATAATGTTAGATCAACTAAGTTTTAACCCAGACATTTTAGTATTAACAGAGTGTAGAATAAACCAAAACAAGCCTACCCCGTCATTACAAAACTATATATCTATCACCACGTCAAACAATATGAACCAAAACGACGGCGTCGTTGTTTATGTAAAAAGGAAACTACTTCCAGTCATGGAAGAAATACGATTGGTACACGCTACTTGTTTACAGATTAAAGTGTCAAATGTTTTAATTCTTGCTATCTATCGTTCACCATCAAATCAAAATGCAATAAAATTTATAGACTCACTTGATAAACATTTGGACACAATTGGTTCACACAAAAACATAATAATCACAGGAGATATTAACATTAATTTATTATCTAGAGCAGCTGATTCCTCGTATGAATGTAATAACAGGGTCAACTATCTTAATACGATGGCCTCACATGGTTTACTACCTGGACATACCCTTCCGACCAGACAATCCAGCTGTTTAGACCACTTTATGATAAAGATCCAACCCGACAAAACGGCAGCTCGTATAGCTGTTTTAAACACCACGATTACGGATCATGCTGCTATATTTCTAAGCTTAGAAAATTTAAAAACTGAAGCCCCCAATAATAAGCGTATTGAACACATAGACTATGAAAAATCTATTTCGTTAATTAAAAGCAGAAATTTTACCGAGCTGCTAATGAGCGATGACCCTGACTATATTATTAGGAAACTTAGTTCGGAGCTTGAAGACGTGTTAAATAATAGTAAAACCATTAGATATATATCTTGTAAAAATAAACCGATAAGGCCTTGGATAACGCCTGGCATCATAAGATGCATAAATAATAGAAATAAAATGCAATTAAAACTTAGATCTGACCCATACAACGAAACACTCAAGATAACCTACAAAAGGTATAGAAATTTTTGCAACAACCTAATTAAAAAACTCAAACGTAAATATCAAAGAGAACAACTAGAAAAATCCAATAAAGATCCAAAAGCTCTCTGGAACACTATTAATAAAATTACACATTTTAAAAGCACTAAATCAACAAACATTGAATTACTTAAAACTAAAACAGTACCCAACGACTCAGTTAATCATGTTAACGCGTTTTTTGCTGGCATTGGAAAAAATCTAGCTGAGGATATAATACCTATCTCTGTATCCACTAACTTAGAAAAATCTAATAGTATACAACCCTCTCCTCTAACATCATTTGCTCTACTAGATACTGACCCTCAAGAAGTAGCTAACATTATTACTAGACTCAAACCAAATAGTGCCCCTGGCTTTGACAAGCTATCGTCACGTTTTATCATGCTTGTCAAAGATATTATTGCTCCCATAATTAGTCACTTTGTGAATCTCTGCTTTAATAAAGGAATATTTCCTGACTCCCTAAAACTGGCTTTAGTCACACCCGTGTATAAGAGTGGAGAAAAAACAGACCCCAACAACTACAGGCCTATTTCTGTTTTAACTGTATTTTCCAAAATTATAGAAAAAATTAGTGTCCGACCGAAACTGGTTTTTACGACCGAAACCGAAACCGAAACCGAATTTCGGCAACAGTCTCAGTTTCGGCCGAAACCGAAACCGAAACCGAAACTTTTACGAAACAATTATCTAACTGTAGGTACTTTTCTTATAATTGGAGGTGTAAGTGGTTCATGGACATCTCTGAATCAAAGCCTAAAACTTCACCTGCACGCGGTGCACCCTGCTGACTGACAAACGAAGCTCTGGCGTAAAGAGAGGTAGGGAGCGTAATTGTAAGCTACCCGACTGGGGAATGTACCTCCACCTCACAGAATACCGCAGCCAAATAACAATTCCCTTGAGCGTTATTGTGTTCCTGCGATTGAGTGAGGTCACCAGAAAGGGAGGAGATGCTCCGTCTGCAGCGGGGGTGGTAGCGCGCGAGCGATATTTTATGTTGCGTTCGTTAATGTGGCTACAGTAACCGCTTCACATCAGGCGGGCCGTATGCTTGTCTGCCACCCGACGTATTATAAAAAATAAAAACTGTCATCTAATGATAACAACCGGGACCGACGGTTTAACGTGCCTTCCAAAGCACGGAGGCTCGAGATAATTTAATGATAGCAACCGGGACCGACGGCTTAACGTGTCTTTCGAAGCACGGAGGAGCTCGAGGTAATATAAACCCATCCGTGTACAGGCTACGGACGACATTGCTTAACTTGCGTGTTCAATTAGACTGACACGCGTAATTATGACATCGAGCTTCTCTATTATTTTCTATTATTCATTGTTTTAATTCCATAAAATCATAAATTTCGTTCAGCTAATATGTACGACGACATTCATTGATTGTTAGGCGATACGAAGTTCGCCGAGATAGCTAGTAATTATTAAATTTAACGTTGAAACTAACTCTTTAATATTATCACCACTAATGCATTATAGTAAGTACCAAGTACCTAACTATTGTTTGTTTACGTATAGCAGGGGGTGTAAGTGGTTCATCAACATCTTTGAACCAAAGCCAACTTCATCTGCACGCGGTGCACGCTGCTTGCACCTGCATTGGCAGCGGGGGTGGCGGCGCGCGAGCTATATTTTATGTTGCGAGCGTTAATATGGCTACGGTAACCGCTGCACATCAGGCGGGCCGTATGCTTGTCTGCCACCCGACGTAGTATAAAAAAAAGCATTACCGAATGAGTTAAATTAACCACAAAATATTCAGATAGTTATGTTAGACTTGATTCTACTACAATCTATGCATTAGTTTGTTATACTTAATTATTATGTTTACTACCTACCCTTAATACAATATCACATGATAAAACTTACTGAATTCAAAACAAATCACACGAAAACTCACAAACAACAAACAAAACGCACTGCAAACGCAAACAAGTCACGACATGATGTGAATGCTTGGATGGAATTTACTGCGCCGAACATGAACGAGCACAGCGCGGGAACTCCCGAATGAAGTTTCGGTTTCGGTTGTAGTTTCGGCAGGTTTGCCGCCGAAACCGAAATTAAACCGAAACTCGTTATTTTTGCCGAAACTCGACCGAAACCGAAACCGAAACCGAACTTTCGGTCGGACACTAAAAAATTATAAATACTCGTTTACTAAGTTTCTTAAAAAAGTATAACATTCTGTCAAATTCACAATACGGGTTTAGACAAGGAAGATCAACTGAAGACGCTATACTAGAATTGACAACACAAATATCCAACCATTTAGACGCCAAAAAGAAATGTCTCACAGTATTCTTAGACCTCAAAAAGGCGTTTGATACTGTCTTTCTCCCCACTCTTATACAGAAGTTAGAGAATATTGGAGTTAGGGGTGTACCCTTAAAACTCCTTACTGATTACCTACTTGGGCGAAAACAGAGGGTACGTATTGGAGATTACATTAGTGAGGATGCAGAAATCACATATGGGGTACCCCAGGGGAGCGTACTTGGCCCAACCCTTTTCCTCATTTACATAAATAACCTCACCAATCTAAAGATGGACGGTGGTAGCATTGTTTCATATGCTGATGACACTGCCGTGGTTTTTGTAGGACCTACATGGGACAAGGTGTTTGAAAGTGCTAACGCAGGGCTAAAAACGGTTTCTCTCTGGTTGAGGGCGAATCTGCTCTCAATGAATACTGCAAAAACCAAATACATATGTCACTATATAAGTAAAACAACACAACCTGATCCTAGCTACCAACTTAAAGCTCACCAGTGTGACGGAACAAACTTCACCAAGTGTAATTGCACAGTGTTAGAAAAAGTGGAAGCCATTAAATATCTAGGAATTATACTTGACCAAAGGCTATCTTGGCATCCGCACATTGAATATGTAAATAAAAGAACTAGAAAGCTCATATGGATATTTAAGACTCTCAGGCACGTCGCTTCACAAAAACTGTTAAAACAAGTCTATATTGCGCTGGCTCAATCTGTAATCTCGTATTCTGTTTCTGTATGGGGAGGAGCAACAAAAACTAAATTTCTAGAAGTTGAAAGGGGTCAGAGGTGCTTATTAAAGGTTATGTTCTTCAAAAAACTCAGATATCCTACTAAAGATCTATATGAAAACAGCAAACTTCTATCTGTTAGGAAACTTTTCATTGTGTCAGCTACCTTGAAATTACATAAAACACTACCTTTAAGCTCCAATGAACATACAGGAAGAAGAAAACAAAAGGTTGCCCCTATTACCAATACCAGAACAAACTTTGCTAGACGTCAGTTTCATACATTATCGGCTCATATTTATAATAAACTAAACAAAAAACTAAATATTAATAAACTAGAACAATTTACATGTAAATCAATAATAACTGAATACTTAACTACATTGCATTATGATGAAACGGAGAAGCTTATAAATGACTAAGAACCGACTTTTATAATATGAATCATAATCAACCACCCTACGCACAAACAAAAACTCATTGTAGTTTATTAGCTGCTCACTTCGGTGAAAACTAGTAGACTCCGATCCCAAGATATATCGTAGGGCTGAGGACATACTGACATCACATTTTCTCTCTCATACTCTCACATAATTTAATTGCAATCTTGCTTTCTCCCCCCCCCCCCCACACACACACACGTACACACACAAACACACTTCTCACGTACACGTACTCACACATCACACACACACACACCACTCAAGTAAACTAACTGTACTAGGTTAATGAGCTATATTTATAATCATTAGTTTAGCCTTAATATGTACTTACTAAGAATTTAGGAGGAAGAAGAGCGGGATCCCCTGCTACAGGCTTTAATAAGTCTACTAGGTGGGTCTCAGTAACATGTATATTTAGCACAGTAAGGCTGATAAATAAAGAATTTTGAATTTTTGAAAAATGACCTGATGATGATGATGTGGTAAAATACAATATTCATTTATTGCGCTATCGTACCCAAACATGTCAATTTATATTACATTAAAAATAAACAGCAGGAGCAGGTATACAATTTCGCCGCGCGGTAGAAAGAGAGGGGATATTACTTCCTCTCCTACGCAGTGCCGGCGGTCAACGCTCTTTCCAATTTTCGATCAGGCAGGCCACGTGTCCTGACGCGAGTTTAACATTTTTTACCCCTCCCAAAAAGTGCACAACGCCGATAAAAAGAATTCACTTCAATATATAGTTACGTAGATACAATTTCTTCGAAAAATAAAACAAACTTATATATTGCACGTGTTTCTCGCGTCAATCAGATATAACTTCGATACGGAATGATTGATTAGTTAAAATTGATGATTAAACTTTACTTACATAGGAGTTTGGGTGAGAACTTCGTCTCGCAGGTGGTTTGCTCGATAATGAGCCTGTCTACCTCTTCGCTTATGGATTTATCGTCCTGGGGAAGCGATCGGAGCCAGCTGAGCACTTTCGCTGTTTCCTGTGAAAAATATGGTAAATTTTATACATATTTGTTAATTTTTGATACATATTCTTTCTTAGATATATTTGTTTTTTTTTTTTAATTTTCCATTAAATTTCTTAATAAATACATTCAGGTTATGTAACTATTTTTAATGTAACAAAACGTAGAGCTGCTCAAAGTCATAATTGTGCATTTTTGATACATATTCTTAGATACATGTTATTTTTGTCTGTAATGTACCTACTGTTTTACTGTACAAACTTTGTGAGAAGTAAATAAAGTTATTGTTTATTATTTATTAAAAAAAAACCATTAAATTTCTGAATAAATACATTCCGGTTATATTTGTTTTTTTTTACAGTAACAATTCAATACAATATAATTTACTTTTCTCTCAACAACATGTTTTTAATTAAAATTAAACAGGCACCATTAAATAATGAAGAGAACTGGGGCCCTATCGCCGAAGCTGAAGCCGATATACTATTGGATTTGTTCAGCAAAGTGTGTACCGCGGCTATTATATTATATTTAGTGTTTTTCTTCTGCCCGTCTATTTTATGAGATATCCTTATTTTTCCGAGGCACACCAGCTAATGACCACGGTACACCAGTGGGTGTACCGTGTACAATTAGATGTACACCAGTGGGTGTACCGTGCCTCGGGAAAATAAGGATATCTCATAAAGCTAGTGGGTGTACCGCGGTCATTATCCATAAATTACGTCACACGATTTGGGGTGTAAGTGGTTCATCAACATCTTTAAACCAAAGCCAACTTCACCTGCACGCGATGCACCCTGCTGACTGACAAACGAAGCTCTGGCGAAAAGAGAGGTAGGGAGCGTAATTGTAAGCTACCCGACTGGGGAATGTACCTCCACCTCACAGAATACCGCAGCCAAATAACGGTTCCTTAAGGGCTGTTGTGTTCCTGCGAGTGAGTGAGGTCACCAGAAAGGAAGGAGATGCTGCGATGGTAGCGGGGGTGGCGGCGCGCGAGCGATATTATGAGCGATATTATATTATTTATGTTGCGAGCGTTAATATGGCTACGGTAACCGCTTCACATCAGGCTTTATGCTTGTCTGCCACCCGACGTAGTATAAAAAAAAAAAACACGAATTTCATGTTTTTTTGACCCCTCCCCCCGTCCTTGTCACAGCTGGTCACATTTGTGAGACTCCCCCCTCCCTAGTATGACGTCACATATTTTGCAAATTTACATCTAGAATTACAAGTGTTCAAAGTTCGTGTTTTAACACTTAGATTATAATAGATTTTGAAATGTCACGTCACGAAATTTAGGACCCCTCCCACCCCCTTGTCACACTTCATCGACCCCCTCCCTCCCCCCTAACGTGTGACGTAATTTATGGATGGCCCCTTAGCTGGTGTGCCTCGGAAAAATTAAGGATATCTCATAAAGCTAAATGATTTAACATTTATTAAAAAAAAATAAACCTTAATTTTTTTTAAAAAACCTTTAAAAAATTTTGTTTACCTAGACACAAAACGTTTGCGGAACACTGCCCTAGTCGATACTAACCTTTGTCAAAGTCTTAAGATTACCTAGGTAGGACACTCTTAATACTGTGCCTTTGTAATGTGTCCTTACATTAACTTAGTTTCGACCTTAACTACAAACAATTACGGTAATTTAACTTAATGCGATGGTTTAGAAAGAGGACTATTTGTGTCACTAACAGAATTGAGCAATCTTTTTGGGGTGAAAGAGGCTCTCCAGCTTCTTTAAGGCTTAAGCCAACTTCGCCTGCATGTGGTGCACCCTGCTGTATACAATAAAGACGTATTGCTCATGATAGGTTTTCCTATTATAATATTTATAATAAATATTGTTGAACAAATTACACACTGCCATCTAGTCCCAAACTAAGGAAAGTTTGTACTTTGGATACTCTTCGACAAACCTTATGCATCCCACCGTTGGGATACGGGTCTCCCCTCAATACGTAGGCCCAACTGCGGAATAGCGGAGGCCAGTGTTTTCAAGCCGCCCAAAGGCCATGGCTTAACGACTGTCATCTAACGTCAACAATCGGGACCGACGGCTTCACGTGCCGTCCGAAGCACGGAGGAGCTCGAAATAAATAAACTCATTCATATTGACGAGCTCGGTGGCGTAGCGGTCAATGACGTGGCTTCGACACCAACGCTCGTGGGTTCGATTCCCACACAGGACAAATATTTGTGTGCATGAACATGTCTGTTTGTCTTGGTCTGGGTGTTTTCTATGTATCATAAGTATGTATTTACAAAAAAAAAATGTATTTACGTACGTTTATCAGTTGTCTAGTACCCATAACACTAGCTTCGTTTACTTTGGGGCTAGATGGCGCTGTGTAATTTGTCTGACAAATATTATTATGTATCTCTTTTTAATCATGGGTCAAGCCCGGTCATTTTATAGGCGTGCGCGGGGATATGGATCCAACGCATAGAGGCCCCTTTGAGAAGTTTGATGTAATTATTATTATTATATTATTCATAGACAGGCTACGGTCGACGTTGCTTAACTTGCGTGATCGATTAGACTGACACGCGCAACGACGCCATCGAGCTCCTCTGATATAATAAAAAAAAAATATTTAAGTATATTTAAAATTAAATTATAAAATAGATTCCTGGACAAATTACTCACGGCCATCTAGTCTCAAACTAAGCAAAGCTTGTACTATGGGTACTAGATAACTGATATTATACTTAAATACATTTTTTTTTCTAAATACATACATATAATACATAGAAAACACCCAGATCAAGACAAACGGAAATGTTCATGCACACAAATATTTGTCTTGTGCGGGGATCGGACCCGCGACATCGAAGTCAAAGTGGCCACTACTAACCATTCGACCAGCGAGTTCGTCATTTCACGTTGTCTATTACCCATAGTAAAAGCTTTACTTAGTTTGAGACTAGATGGCGCTGTGTAATTTAACCATTTTTTATTATTATTATTTTTTATACACGTCGGATGGCAGACAAGCATACGGTCCGCCTGATGTGAAACGGTTACCGTAGCCATATTAATGCTCGCAACATAAAATATCGCTCGCGCGCCGCTACCACCGCTGCTATCGCAGCATCTCCTTCCTTCGTGGTGACCTCATTCACTCGCAGTAACACAACAACCCTCAAGGGAATTGTTATTTGTCTGCGGTGTTCTGTTAGGTAGAGCTACATTCCCCAGTCGGGTAGCTTACAATTACGCTCCCTACCTCTCTATTCGCCAGAGCTTCGTTTGTCAGTCAGCAGAGTGCACCCCGTGCAGGTGAAGTTAGCTTCGGTTCAAAAATGTTGATGAACCACTTACACCCCCTATAACCAGGGATATTTATTTATATTTTCCAATGACCTGGCTGCGTTATAATTCAATTTATGTCCGTTGTACACAGCTCAACATTAAGGTGGGTATTACTTCAGTCAGCACGCCCTTCAGTCCAAGGTAAATATGTAAATCCTTCGAAGGGTACTTCGTTGTTTACGCTGCGTGAGTGAAAATTAGGACGTGCTACTAAAGTCATAATACTACCTTTGATCACAGTATTTTGGGGTGTAAGTGGTTCATCAACATCTTTGAACCAAAGCCATATTCACCTGCACGCGGTGCACTCTGCTGACTGACAAACGAAGCCCTGGCGAAAAGAGAGTTAGGGAGCGTAATTGTAAGCTACCCGACTGGGGAATGTACCTCCACCTCACAGAATACCGCAGCCAAATAACGGTTCCCTTGAGGGCTGTTGTGTTCCTGCGAGTGAGTGAGGTCACCAGAAAGGAAGGAGATGCTGCGATGGCAGCGGGCGTGGCGGCGCGCGAGCGATATTTTATGTTGCGACCGTTAATATGGCTACGATAACCGCTTCACATCAGGCGGGCCGTATGCTTGTCTGCCACCCGAGGTAGTATAAAAAAAAACAGTATAAGTAATAGTACAGTATGGCCATTCCCTGCCGCTCTCATACAAGGCGACCTCACTTCCCCTGTGAGTCGAATGTGGAACCGATCACAGGGGCTGCCACTTGGGGTCGCGTATTTCGAAAGTTCATTCGTACTATATAATCTACTAGCGACCCGCCCCGGCTTCACACGGGTGCAATGCTGATACTGATATTAAATGCTACAGAAGGTCTTTGCGCATTGTCCTATCCAGTCGACAGTTATAGCAGGACTCCGTCACTCCATGTACTTGCGCGCTATAGTTACCTACCACCCGGCCGAGCGGTCTCGGGCCGTTTGCGGACCAAATTCAGGCCCTGCGATTGCTGTGGGATCGCGCGGTGCGAAGCAATCACAACTGTACGCTTGAGCATTTAGGCACATTTTACCATGCAGCGGTTGCTGACGTGACGGAGTAGGCTATTATAGCAGTAGGTATTGGAAATTTTCTACTGAGTGAAGTATCTGTTACGTAGTAACTATTATGTAATCTGTGGTTATAGGCACGCGTCCCGGCCGGTACTGTCACAACCACAGAAATAAAAAAGGACTAGAAATAACAAGTGGGCGTTACCCGCGTAGGTCAATATACTCCAATTTGGCATATCTCGATCGTCGCATATCTCAGTCGTCATTTGTCACAGCCGCGGAAACAATCATAGAAAAAAAATATAAAAATGCCTTCTTGTGCCATATTATCGTGTAAGAATAATAGTAGCAAAAATAATGTGTCTAATGGTGGCATTTCATACCATCGGTAAGTAATATTTCTCATTATTTTCATTATTTAATAGAATTTAAGCATATTCAATAAAATGCACAAACGCGAACAAACTAAAGTAACCTTTATGCGTTTAATTTTAAGGTCAAATTTCTAACGCACTCCACGTCTCTTGTTTAGAACATTCTAGCGTTAATCGATTAGTGATGTGACTCATGTATCGTCAGTATTTATTTACTTGATTATTTACTCCCATCACGATATTGAAACAGTATAATTTTTGAATTATGAAAAAATATTATATCATAATTATGAACATAATATAATAAATTGTAAGAAATGTTATAAATTATAAATAAATATAGGCAGGCATAAGAAACCAGCTGTAGCGCGAGGCTTCGCTCGCGTAGCACTTCGTTGTCACATATAAAGTATCCTATATATTAATCCAGACTATCTATATTTGTGCAAAATTTCATCTAGTCTGATCGAGTCACAAAGTTCTAAACATCCTCACAAACTGTCGCATTTATAATTATTAGTGTGAAGTATGATTTCACCTATCATCATCATATATCATCATAATTAATAAGTTTTTTCAAAAAAATATTTTTTGGGACAAGCTTCTACGGCAGCTTTTACGTTTATCATGCATTGTCATCCAAACAAACGTGTACTACAAAATTTCAGCTCAATCGGTTGAAAATCTGTCTCAAAATTAAGTTGCACCACCCGAATGCATTCCACCCGAACAAACATTGTTACATACTGACATACATACATTGTAAGTTGAAGAAAAGATTGTAAAAATATTCAATTTTATGGTACCAAAAATTATAATAGGTAGATATTCATTAATCCGGTAGCAGTACTCGGTGATACTTGGTGTTCCTCATTACTACATCACTTCGAAAAGTAGTGATATCGACATTCGTGCAGTACGGTCATTCAAATATCAGCCTTTAGTCAAGGACAGAAGTCATAATATTAAAATCAATATTAGTAGCGCCACCTTGCGTCGATTAGCTATACTGTTTAGAATCTGACAGAATAAGAAGTACAGCTATTGCTCACTAGATGCTTATTCGGGATTTAATTGTTTATGAACCGTGTCATAACTGCATAAGGTTGAATTTAAACTAACATATTTTTGTATATATGTCATTTTTTACAGTATTTTTAGACCAATCATAGCACAAACATGCATGTAGTAACACGTTAACATTTTGCTTTACATGTGTGAGTTTGGCGACAAAGGTTTTCTACTAATAGGTCGTCATACGATTTCTACCTGTTTTTTTATTTCTGTGGTCACAACCGTTATGTCCCTAAATTTTAAATCTGTAATATCTTCGAAAATATTCATTTAAATTACATGCTGTACAGGGCCATATTGATCTATATTAAATGCACATTGGAAACCTCGAAAATTATCAGTGTTTCTCTACTATGTTATGAAAGTATTATACATATAAATTTCCATAATAAACACTCTATTTATTAAAAAAACCACATCAAAATCCGTTTAGTAGTTTTAAAGAACTAAGCATACATAAGGACGGACAGACAGGGGAAGCGACTTTGTTTTATAATATGTAGTGATTCTCAAATGAACTTTTAAATGGTGAAATGACTTATTTATATATATTAATACGTCTTTAAAATTGCTTTCATGGAGGCAATTCAAAAAAACTGATGATAACAAAATCGGGGGATACAGTTTGGTGTTGCAGCTACAAATCTATCATCTAGATCCAAAATTCAATCACACCACTGGATAGATGAAGGATCAAAGAATTTATTACACTAAGTAGGGACTATGGAACATCGCGTGTGGGGGAGGGGGAAGCGCTGCCATTTTGAGATAGTTTTAGTGCATATAACGTATTCACGTACAACACACGGCCGTGTCCATGACACAGGCACACCCCATTTTTTTCATTAGAAAATATATTTGTTTGATTGTGAATAACTGTAAATGCCAATTAAAAAATTACTTCAAAACTTGACCAATTTTGATAAAATTTCACCGTTTTCACTTAGAATTTACTAATTTTATTTTAGCACTAATCATAAATAATAGTTTTTAGAATTTTCGCTTCAATGTAGCAATAAATAAATAAAGATGTACGTGAAGACGTTATATGCACTAAAATTAACTCAAAATTGCAGCGCTTCCCCATCCTCCTCACGCGATGTTCCATAGTCCCTACTTAGCTTAATAAATTCTACGATCCTTCGTCTATCCAGTGGTAGGAAGTTTTGGATGGGGATGATAAATATGACGTAGCTGCAACACAAAACTGTATCCCCCGATTTTGTTGTCATTCGTTTGTTTGAATTGCCTCCCTATGGAATTTTAAAGATGTTATACACGTCAAAACAAATAGTTTAGTGGTAATGTTTACAGGTTACATAATAATAAATAAGTCGTTTTACCATTTAAAAGTACATTTGAGAATAGATTACGAGTACATATATAGTACCAGATAGTACGCACGAACTTCCGTAATACGCGGCGCCGAGTGGCAGCCCTTGTGGTCAGAGTTCTTAGTCTGTCTGTCTGTAAGTTTGTCAAATAAGGTTCAATGGCTCAATAAAACATTTAGGAGTTAAAACAAATTTTAACTGAAATTATCGTGTATTTGAAGGAACTCTAGACTCCTAAGGATTGATATTTGGCTGCGAACTTCCCTAGTAGTTTTCCATTTTTTTTTTGTTTTTTATATGAGAGTGTGGCAAACGAGCATGTGGGTCACCTGATGGAAAGCAATCACCACCGCCCATGGAGTTCAGCAACACCAAAGGGTCGCCGATCCGTTGCCAGCCTAATTCTTCTTCCTTTCCTAATTTCTGGTGACCTCACTCACTCGCAGGAACACAGCAACCCTCAAGGGAATTGGAAATTGGCTGCGGTATTCTATGAGGTGGAGGTACTTCCCCAGTCGGGCAGTTTAAAAAAAATGCTATGCCCTACCTCTCTTTTGTATTATTATTTATACTATAATTAGTTACTAACCTCCTTTTTCCCACACTTGATCAAATAAGATGGAGTCTCGGGCAGTCTCAGGAGGAAGCCGAAGTGGACCAATGGGACCGCCAGCAGGATCCATAACACCGTGTTGAAGGGAAGTAGGTCTCCCAGAATGAACACGAGGAGATTACCCACAGTCTGTAAGGAAATTAACAATTGGTAAATGAAGAAGCGAGACAGCAAACATTATCCCCGTTCTTTACAACACATCATCATCAGGTCATTTTAGTCTCCAGTGCAGGAGCACGACCCTCTCTCGTCCGTCCTAGACGGAAGGAGGATTTGGTCTACACTCCCCCCGCTGGTCAAACGGGTTGGGGAGCCCGCAGCCAAATAACAATTCCCTGGAGTGTTGTTGTATTCCTGCGACGAGTGAGTGGTGTCACCAAAAAGAAGGGTAGGAGTATAGGCTGGCAATGGATCGGCGACCCCTCGGTGTTGCTGATCTCCATGGGCGGTGATGATTGTTTTCCATGCACCCATCCCATATACCCCCCCCCCCCCCCCCTCATATTATAAAAAAGTCTATCGATAGTATTGATACGTGACGGTACTATCAACATTATTCCATCCATATCATCTTGATAATTGGCGATCTACTACAAGTACGTTTCCTAAGACATTTTATACCACGAACAGTGAAACTGTGGAATCAACTTCCCTCAGCGGTATTTCCGAACAACTACGACATGGGTGCCTTCAAGAACAGAGTTTAAGGCCAACGGATCGGCGAATCCTTGGTGTCGCTGGTCTCCATGGGCGGTGGTGATTGCTTTCCACCAGGTGACCCACATGCTCGTTTGCCCCCCTCTTACACACAAAAAAAAAACAGTAATGTTATTAAAAGTGGATATAGGCTACATTCCTTGCTTAACGTCAGGCGGGCCGTGTGATTGTAATAAAATGTTTATTTATGTAGCTATTTAGGTTTTCCTCATAATAGTTATAATAGAACCAAGCCGAACGAACATTTTTGGCATAAGGAAAATTGTAAAGAAACTTCTCATTCTAATGATAAAGCATGGGTCCAGGGAGTTCCCACTCGAAGCAAAAAAGAAAAAAAGGTTTCAGTGAATTTTGAAGGCGATTTTTACTATTATAGACGAAAATAACTGCAATTAAGTTAACCGTGACCAGAAACTGTTCAGTTATCTAAATTAAGCAGTCAATTAAAGACACGGTTTCCTTTTTACCTCGTATTGAAAATATGGATAAGTCTATCAACTTTTGTAGTTGACTTTTGCTATTCACTTATTTTTAGTTAATTTATTTTTGAAAACCAATAACTATATACATATACCTACTATATCTTCAGAACTTACTTGATATACCAAAAAATATTAGTACCACGATTAATACAAATTGTTAATTTACTTCTACTGCACTATTGTAGCTGGATACTGATTCTTTGTTCAAAATAATTTTTAAATTATTAGGGATTGCTAATATTTCAATATAGGAAACCGGATTCGGTGTTTAGACGTGTAATGGATTCGCTAAAATTTAACGTATCTATAGAGGTTTTCTTCCGCGAACTATCAGGTTGTGGAATAAATTATATGCCGAGACTTATAGAGAATATAGTGTAGGCCAAATCCTCCTTCTGTCTGAGACGAACGAGAGATGGTCGTGCTCCTGTAGTGGAGACTAAAACGACCTGATGATGATGATAATAGAGAATAGAAAATTTAATTACCTGTGAAAATATAATGAATGTTCCAGTCATGCCTCTGATGCAGTCTTCACTTATTTCCTTGACATACAAGGGACAGACGACGAATGCTCCTCCTGATCCGAACCCGATGAGGGCCCTCGCTGCGATCAGAGCTATTGGATGAGCACAAGCCAGCTTCACTCCCCAACCCAGCTGTAAATAAAATTATTTTTAATACAAGAATAATAAGTAAATAACAATAATAATAAACGGTAATAAATAAATAAATATTCCTGGACAAATTACACACTGCCATCTAGTCCCAAACTAAGCAAAGCTTGTGCTATGGGTCCCATATCTAGTGATAACTGATATTATACTTAAATACATTTTTTTGTAAATGCATATATATTTACATAGAAAACACTCAGACGAAGACAAAGAGACATGTTCATGCACTCATATATTTGTCTTATGCTGAAATCGAACCCGCGACTTCGGAGTCAAAGTGGCCATTGCTAACCATTCGACCACCGAGCTCGTCACAATGTATATTTATTTATTTATTTATTCTTACATACATATATTGAGCCTTACAGAAAATCCAATGCGCTCAATATTGCCCATTGATAACATTCAACATTACATAACAACATACATAATAACATACATTACAAACAATTATATTACAAATAAAATTATATTTAGGTACATGCCGTATTCAGCATAAATTGTTACATAGAATTTAAAGTCTTCTTCAGTCAACCTCACTCCGTTGCCAACGCCGCAACTCCTTCCTCCTTTTTTGAGGAGCTCGATGGCATCTGGTGATGGTTGCTGGTGACTTCTCACCAGGAAGGAAGGAGTTGTGCTGGTGACCTCTCACGAGGAAGGAAGGAGTTGCGGCGTTGCCAACGAGGTGGCGGCGCGCGAGCGATATTTCATATTGCGATTACCTTTACAGTCAATGGTTACAGTACTTACAGCTATAGGCAAAGAAGCACACATCAATGCGTTCTTTCGTCCAAATTTGTCAGCCGCGATACCGTACACGAAGACAGCTATTGGAGCGAATATGAACATGATGGAAGCCATCCAAGAGACGTCTTCTTCAGACAGCCTCGTGTTCGACGGCGAGGAGTCACCCATCAGGAGCGCTTTGAATGGTGAAATCCAGCCCATTGCTGATCCGTACGCCAATACAGGCATACACACTGAAAAGAAAAAAAATGGTTGTCTGTAAAGTCGGGTTACGGACGATAATTTTACGTGATAACGTCATAAGAAAACAACGGCCGATGGAGTGGAACAGAGCTAGATGCGTTACAAGCCGAACGCTTAGGCCGATCGTGCCTCTTTATCCCTTGTTCCGCGCTCGCGCTTGCTCGCTCGGCTCAGGCGGAACGTAACAATGAGTCATGCTTTTTTGTGCGTGCAGCCGGCGTTCATCGATTTATAAGACGTTATCAAGTCAATATATCAAACTAATACATTTAGGCACAAAGACCTGTGCACGGACCTTATGGGCGTATCACAGGATTGCGAGTTTCTCGTCCAGTAGACCAACCAGGCAAGGTCGTCGCCAGCCGATGGCCCAGGGGGGGGGGGGGGGGGGCAAGTTGATATGGAAAATTGAAATATTGTAGGTAAAGTCGAGAGCTCATAATGCTTTTCACTTGTAGTACGAGCCTTACATCTACAGCGATTGTAGTAATAACTCTACCGCCCGAGCTTTGAACTAAAGTAGACGTGTTTCATAACCTCGCACAAACCAATATCACTGGAAAAGTCGTTTTTACAATCACTAGTGTGCTGCGTAAAATATTCAGTAGTGTGTTCAATGTAATTTATTTATCGGTATCTGAAGTTGTAGAAGCATCCATCAAACTGTTGTTACGACACCATATCTATACCGTGTAAGTTAGTACCCACCAATTTACTCAAGACCGCGGCCTGCTTGAACTAACGCATTACCGTGAGTCGCTGATGTCGGACCACTGACCACATAAACTTCGAAGTGGACAAATTTTGCAACACTATCTTTGTTCGGTCTACATACAATCGTTGTTACTATCATATACTACTACCATGCCCAAAACAGTAAGAAGTCCAATTCCTCATACTAAGTCGGAAAGTGACGTGGCCAACATAGAAGAGAGTGATAGTACGGAAAAAAGTGTACCGCAGCGTATCAAGAGGCGCAGAGAGGGCGGTGAAGAGCATAGCACGATAACCATAAGGGATGAAGTGAGAGAAATGATCAACGATTTGAGAGAAGAACAGAAATCTCTTCTGAATAAGATTGTATCCGATGTGGCAGAGATCAAGCTGCAAAACCAAAAAATTCAGCAGAGTAATCAAGAATTCGAAAGAGCACTTGAGTTCCTGTCACGTCAATATGACGACATGAAGACCAAGGTTGATAATCTAGAGAGTGAAAGAAAGGAACATCTATCATATATAGCATTACTAGAGGGACAAGTTGAAGATGCACACAGGTATCTGAAATCCAGCTCAATAGAAATTCGAAATATTCCAGGCTCTAGATCTGAAACAGCACTCGATCTATGTAATATCGTGCAAAATACTTGTAAAGCTCTTGAAATTGAGATCCAACCGAATGATATCAAAGCGGTCTATCGTGTAAGTCTGAAATCTGGTAAAACAGGTCCAATTATCTCAGAGTTCGTACGTACAACATTAAAACAAGATATCATCCACAGTGCAAAAGCATTTAATAAGAAGCATCCTAACCAACGCCTCAATTCTACGCATATTGGCCGTGAAGGACCAGCTACACCAATCTACATTTCTGAAGCACTCACCAACAAAGGTCGTAAGCTATTTCATCTTGCCAGAAATCTAGCAGCAAGCGAGGAGTATAAGTTTTGTTGGACAAATAATGGCAGAATATTCTTGCGAAAATCAGAAGGGTCAGCATATATTGAGGTTAAAGACGAGGCACAATTAGCTCATCTCAAGCATCATAAATGACTAATTGTTGGATTCATTACATACCGAACACTTATCCTTAGATTTAGTTTTTTATCGTTATTATTTTGTAGTATTATATTTTTTGTATTACTAATTCACTCTAACTTGTCAAATAGAAAAAGTTTCTATGTTTCTCACGCTCATATCAACATTCATTTTAAATGTAAATCTAAAAATATGTATATAAGTATTGCTCACGCTGACAAACTTAACTGTTCACACTATTACTATGATAACGCATCATATGCTCCCACTATGAAAATATGCTGTAACATGCCATGTCGTTTAATTAGGGATACTAGCGTATCTATTTTTCAAGGTCACTTCTATTCCGATAATAAAAATGGATGGAATCATTGATGTAACTCCGGAAATTGACAATAAAGTTAAGTGTGGAGAGGCAATCCTAGTCAGAGATCCAGACCAATGCAAGGATATTTTATATCGAGTAAGTAGCAACAATAACTTAATTATTTTAACACAAAATATTAGAAGCTTAGCTCACAATATCAATGACTTCGAAGTTTTGCTGTCCAGGTTAGACTTAAATCCAGATATCATAGTTTTAACGGAATGTTGGTTGTCTTCTGCTACGACTCTGCCCACAATTTCAAACTACACAGTACATTCTACTAAAAAATGTATTAACCAAAATAGTGGAGTAGTGGCATATATTAAAAATACCCTGCATAACGTTAACGTTAGTGAGCCGTTGCTTGAAGATGCAAACGGTCTTTTGATTGAGGTGGGAACACAATTTGCAACTATTGGTGTATACAGACCACCAAGCTTCAACAGAGTAGAAAATTTCCAAAACTCTCTCGATAAGATATTATCGTCAGTAAAACACATTCAAGACATCGTAGTTTTGGGAGATATGAACTTGGATATTAAAGAAAATAACGCAGATAATAGATCCTCGGACTATCTTGATCTTCTATATTCACATGGCTTGCTTCCCAGTCACTTATTCCCAACTAGAAAACAAAACTGCTTAGACCATTCTTTTATTAAAACAAAAAAAAATACAACAACTATTGTGTGTGATTCAACGGTAACAGACCATAGTACGGTCATAGTATCATTCTCGCATAACAATAAGAACAAGTTTGAGCCTACACGTACAATAACTAAAATCAACTATGAAGGTGTTGTGGTGGATCTGTCGAGTCATGACTGGCAGAGCCTGTTTTCACTTGATGATATTAATCTTATCGCTGACAAATTTCTATTTACAATTTCCCAAACATTAAGTAATCATACATCTATCCTCAAAATACCTAAGAGAAAGCAAACAATCAAACCCTGGGTAACACCAGGTTTGTTGCGATGCATAAGATTTAGAGACAGACTTCATCAAAAGGCTAAAAAAGATCCAGATGATATCGTCCTCCAGACTACTTACAAAAGATATCGTAATCATTGCACACAAATCTTATCTAGCCTGAAAAAAAATTACGAAAAAAAGATTATTCAAGAGAACAGCCATGATGTTAAAAAAACGTGGAAAACAATAAAACAAATCTGCCATCTCGAAGCCTCTTCAAAGCCACCACAAGAATTGCTGCGTTTACTGCCCGATAGTCTCGATTCCGTTAATCATATAAATAAATACTTTGCCGACGTAGGTCGTAATTTAGCTAATGAAATATTAAAAAAATTTAATCTAGAAGAGAATAGTTTGCCATCTGAAGAAACTGGCTCCTCTCCCTCTAACTCACTGGTTTTGGCACCCACGACAGAAAAAGAAATAAATAAACTTATCCTGGCCCTAAAAAGCTCGTCATCATCTGGATGGGACGGCATATCTGCTACATTTCTGAAACGTACCAGTAAAATATTAAGCAAACCTTTGTCAGATCTCTGTAATCTGTGTATATCTACAGGAATTTTCCCAACTTGCTTAAAACGATCCACAGTAATACCTATACATAAGTCAGGGGATAGAAGCAGTATTGTTAATTATAGACCAATTTCCCTATTACCCACTATTGCTAAAATCTTAGAAAAGGTAATTAACTGTCGTTTGGTAGCTTTCCTAGAGAAATTTAATCTCCTGTCATCAAATCAGTATGGTTTCAGAGAAAAAAGATCCACTTCAGACGCTATTGAAGATCTGATTACTCACATTGTCGGTAAATTAGATCAATCAGAAAAATGTCTAGGTGTGTTTCTCGACTTAAGTAAAGCCTTTGATACTGTTTCTTTACCCCTAATGTTAAGAAAGCTGGAAACAATTGGTGTAAGAGGGATTCCTTTAAAGCTATTTACAGACTATTTATCTAATAGGACTCAAACTCTAAAAATAGGAGATTTACAAAGCCAGGAACAATCGGTCTGTTATGGAGTTCCGCAAGGAAGCGTGCTCGGACCGACACTATTTCTTATATATATCGATGGATTATGTAAAAAACAACTTTGCAACGCAAAAATAATCACGTATGCTGATGATACCGTCATTTTGTTTAGTGCCAAAACCTGGAATGAAGTAAAGCGAAGTGCAGAAGAAGGTCTCGGCCTTGTGATGCAATGGTTAGATACAAATCTTTTGACTCTGAACCTTAATAAATCCAAATATATTACCTTTAGTATATCAAACAAAACGCAACCAGCGAAAAACTACTTTCGGCTGACAGCACATACTTGTAAACGAATAGAACCTTGCAATTGCGTTGTGTTGGAGTCCGTTCCAGCTCTAAAGTATCTTGGAATTATTCTCGACCAGCACTTAAAATGGGACCATCAAATCAGTACTTTGTCAGGTCGACTAAGGAAACTTATATATATATTCAAAAGTATTCGTCACATACAAGACACAAAGATTTTAAAAATGGTGTATTATTCTTTATGTCAGTCAATAATAACGTACGGAATACTCTCATGGGGAGGAGCCCCTAAAACACTATTACTAAAAGCAGAGAGGGCACAGAGAGCGATTCCGAAAGTTATACTTTTCAAACCCTATATGTACCCGACTGCTCAGCTTTATAAGGAATTCGATGTTTTAACGATCCGACAATTACATATTAAATTAATAACACTAAAGCAACACCGGCAACCTCAAATCGTAGGGGAGGGGAGTAGGCGAGGCGGTGCATATGTGGTTCCAGCCTGCAAAACTACTTTTTGTCAGCGATTCTCATTATTTTTAGTGCCATATATATACAACAAACTAAATAAGATATTATCCCTCTTGACTCTGTCTAGATACTCCTGCAAAAAAGTATTAGAGAAATCGCTTAATCAGTATGATTATTTAGGCACCGAGCAGTTATTGACAATTTTGGCTTGAGATAATGCAAATTTCTAAATCAAATCAAATCAAAATATCTTTATTCCTTGGACTTTATAAAGCACTTACAAACGTCTTACATATCATTATTGACTTTCGTATTACATATCATTATTTAGTTGAAAAATAATTACATTTACACTTCAGTGAAGACATGTAATGGTATGCTGGGCGATGTTTATTGATTGATTATGTGATGAATTATTATTTATGCACGTGATCTTCTATTCTGTTAATATTCAATCTATTTTAATGTGACCCAACTGATTGATTTGAGTGGATTAGTTTCTGGTGTCTTACCAAATCAAATATTATGGTGTAAACTCTTAAATTTAGAAGAGTTATTCATTTATAGAACAAAATTTTCAATAATTTTAGCCTGTATGGAAGATATATTGAATTACATGAGATTTTTGTTAATGTAATATGTTGCACACACGTAACGTATTCATTTAGAATCGTATATGTAGATATAGTTATTCATATGTGTATGCGTTTGTATGGGTATGTGTGTGTGTATGTGTACGTGTATATGCATGTGTATGTGTGGATGAGTGTGTGTACCATTATATTTTGTCTATACTTCTTTCAAATTATAAAAAAAAAAGAAGTTCCATCTACAACAAAATACAATTACCATACAAATCTGTATATTCTGTCGTACTATACTTGCTATGTATGTATATATGTGTGTGTGTGTGTGTGTATGTGTGTGTGTATGTGTGTGTGTGTGTATGTATGTATGTATATATATATATATATATATATATATATATATATATATATATATATATATATATATATATATATATATATATATATATATACGTGTATATATGTGTGTATGTATATATATGTATATATATAGCTTCATAAAAACAAATATAATATAAAATAAAATAAAATAAATGATAAATTAATTTAAAAAAAAAAAAAAAAAAAAAAAAAAAAATGGGCTTGGAATATCTGGAATTGGAATTTTATATAAATATTATTTAGTTCAAAATTTTTTTTCTAGAATTAATACCTAATTAATTAATTAATAAAAGTAAGATATTTAAATGTTTAAATAAAATTAAAGAATTACATTTATTGTCTCAAGCATTGGAAATTTTAATGTTCAACATTGACTTTGTGAGATAAGTCCTTTGTTACAGTGGTTATACTTTACATGGCAATTGTTGGTTATTTTACTTCTACCCGTTAAAAGAATTGTAATAAATTGTGTGAATACTTTGTCGTCTGAGCGTAACTATTTAGTATATTGGAATGTATGTTACCTGCCTGCTAACTGTGTGTATTGGGTTTTTTGTTTTGGGTGGGTTTATCGATCATAATGTGATTTAATTTCATTTATTGTTAAGAAATTCTGTAATGCGTGATGGTCATTCACACTACTTTCTTTAGTGTCACTGGAAGTGCCTGGCGTCTGAAATACAGGCTTTGCCTAGTTTAGACGTCAGTAATCATATGTAAGTGTAAAAGTAAACCATGAAACTACTGTATTTTGTGTCAGTGTATTGTGAATTATTTAATTTTTGAATAAATATTATTAAAAAATATTATTAAATATTATTTATTGTGGAACACAGGTATTAAGGTACAATTGTAACAACTACTGTATCACTATGCTCTGTACTCGTGGATATACAATAATTTAATAAATGTTTACAAAAAAAAAAAAAAAAAAAAAAAAAAAAACGGTTCAGAGTCCACCGTGTAAGGCTTCACGAGTTCTTGACTGTACAATAAATAAAACTTATAAATAAATAGAATCACGGGGGGGGGGGGGGGGAGCTGCCCTCCCTACCCCCCCTTGGCGACGCCCTTGCAACCAGGCAAGACGACCTTTACCCTACTCAGCATCGTGCCCAGTAAACCAGACACCGAAACAGTTCCATTTACGCACATCGGACCCTATACCTACAGCTAATGCGCCCATGTGCACCCATCTTCCGGTTATATCACAGGATTGCGAGTCTCTCGTCTAGTAAACCAACCAGATGAGAGGACTTTTACCAGTACCGCTCTATGTATCACTGGATGTATCACTCCCATACATACGGGTAACGAATTGATCTATATCGTCTTACCTTAATCATTACAAAACTATAAGTTATAGAAACATGAATCGCATGTCATTATTTAGCGTAAATAGTCAGCTCGCTGCTAAGACCTTAAGTTTGCATCGGGGCCGGGCGGGACGGAGGGGGAGGAGCATTGCGTAGAATAACGGAAACAACACTAAAAGCAACTCGCTGATTTAGTTTCACGTTAACCAACGGCCGTGTGCGCACAGTCCCACCCGATTTCTCTTATTTATTTCTTTATTAAAATTTTGCGATCAAGACATGAATGCGGTTCTAAAGCAAATGAAAGAAAATAAGATCTCGAAAATAGAGATGATAATATTCAAGTAAAAGAATATTATATTCTATACAATTAAATTTCTTTTGCCTAATACTTTAGTGAGAATTTATCTGTGACAGATACATGTGAAATCACTCGCAGAACCGGCTACGTGTCATTAAATTGATACTTGACCATCATTACATTAAAGTAGGGTTGTCATCTCTAAGAGCGGGATCATATAACCACGTCTATATCGTAGTAAGTCTAACTAGCGTTATGCCTACTTCTACTTTTAGTTAGTCATAACGCGAAGTGGTCGTTCTGCGTATTAGGTACCTATACCCCGCGAAAAGTGAAAAAATGTCGGTTTGACACAAGACGTTTTGTGGGAGTGGTTAAGAGCTACCAAAAGCTTTAAGATACATTAGCAAAATATTTTAAGTTTTTGAAGTAAAACTTCTTTACGCACGCTTTACTTGGGGAGTAAGTTGGTGAATGCATGATGAGAGCGTTACGGAAACGGCGAACGGAAGTTGAGAGGTATATATAGTAGTCACTCACACTCGTTTTTTTTTAATTTTTTGACAAGCTCGGTGGCGTAGCGGTCAATGACGCGGCTTCGACACCAACGCTCGTGGGTTCGATTCCCACACAGGACAAAAAAAAAAACATTTGTGTGCATGAACATGTCTTTTGTCTTGGTCTGGGTGTTTTCTATGTATCATAAGTATGTATTTACAAAAAAAAAAATTGGTTGCCTGTAAAGTCGGTATACGGGCGAAAGTTTTACGTGACAACGACTTTGAGTGGTAAAATGTTTTCGAGTGGAAGGGACGCATGCCTTTCACTTTTTATGTCTGTCTCTCTCGCTCTTAGGCGGGCTAACCATGCCCGAGTGAAAGGGACGCGTGCCTCTCACTCGCTCTCATTGTGAGCGCATAACGTGAGCGCGTTTCTTGAAGTGTCACCCGGCTAACCAATTTATAAGACGTTGTCACGTCAAAAATATTTACGTATGTTTATCAATTGTCTAGTACCCATAACGCAAGCTTCGCTTACTTTGGGGCTAGATGGCGCTGTGTAATTTGTCTGACAATATTTAAAAAAAAACACGTAGGTAATATATCGCTCGCGCGCTGTCACCGCAGCAACTTCTTTTTTTTGATGATCTCACTCGCTCGAAGGAACACAACAAGCCTAATTTTTAATAGGCTGCGGTATTATGTATGGTGGAGGAAATTTCCCAGTCGGGTAGATTACAAATACGCAGTACTCTACCTCTCTTTTGCCAGAGCCTCTTTCGCTAGTTGGTTTGGTGCACCACATGCAGGTGAGGTTAGTTTTGGCTCTAAAGATCGTGGTAACCCACTTACAGCCCAGCAAAAAAGCTACGGTAACTTCATGAGGCGGTTCGTGTCCTTGTCTATCGCCCTACGGAGTATAAAAAATATAAAATAAATAAATATTCCTGAAAAAATTACCCACTGCAATCTAGTCCCAAACTAAGCAAAGGCTGTACTAATAGGTACTAGATAAGATAACTGATACTATAGTTAAATACTTTTTTTTTATTAACCGACTTCAAAAAAGGAGGAGGTTCTCAATTCGACTGATTTTTTTTTGTATGTATGTTATTTGATATCTTCGCGAATTGTGAACCGATTTTCAAAATTCTTTTTTTATTTGAAAGGGTATGATTGCAATGCGGTCCCATATTCACCAAGTCAGGATCTGATGATGGGATCCCAGGGAAATCAAGGGAAACTCTTAAATTTTATAAGCACGTATGGTCAAATTCATTTTTTTTATTTGAAAGGGTATGATTGCGAGTTGGTCCCATATTCACCAAGTCAGGGTCAGGTGAATGGATGCCAGAAAAATCGATGGAAACCCTTAAATTTGCCCTGTTGCCAGCTGAAGTCGGTTTTTATTTTTTCTAAAAAATCATTATAAATACATACATAATAAAACATAGAAAACACCCAGACCAAGACAAACATACATGTTCATGCACTCAAATGTTTGTCACGTGCGGGAATCGAACCCGCGACTTCGAAGTCAAAGTGGCCATTGCCAGCCATTCGACCACCGGCCTCGTTCATATAGCATTGTAAAGATTAATGCGATTTGTAATAATCATAAGATTGACACTTTTAAGTTAACGCTATTTTAAGTTTAATAGGAAAAACAATATCACGTGTGTTTTTTGTTTTTCCGTGTTGGCCGTGTGGTTTCCGGCAGACTAGAATAGAATCACTCCGTTCTTCCCGTGGATGTCGTACAAGGCGACTAAGGGAAATACATTATCAAACATCAGATCAGACCTCCCCAACCCGTCTGGCTAGCGTGGGGAGTGTAGGCCAAATCCTCCTTCTGTCTGAGACGGATGAGGGAGGGTCGTGCTCCTGTAGTGGAGACTAAAATTACCTGATGATGATGATGATGATGAACAATATCACACTGTATAAGTTTTAGGAAGCATATCTCATCAAATTGCTAGAATCTGCCCCCTTACCACCATCTCTTATTGCGAATGAATAAGCGACTCTATTTCAAATGGAATAGAGTCGCTTATTCATTGTTATGAATAAGCAATCTATTGAATCAATTATTGAATCGCAATAAGAGATGGTGGTAAGGGGGCTGTTGCGAATATATAAAACTCCATTTGAAGTTTATGGCTTTCTCTCAATTAGGCGTAGTTTGTCGGTTGGATCTATTTTGCATAACAGGTTCGAATTAGACAAGAGTTTTTTAAATAGAATAAATGAATAAGTGTGTATATACTTAAAAGATCAAATATATTTCAGTACTACAAAATATTTTGTTATTTTTTTATTTTATTTATTTATTTACCAGAATATGATATAAAATTACACTACAAGTGACTCTTTCTCTCACTGCCTATAAGGTCGGCTGGAAGAGATCTCTTGTAGAGTGCTCACCTTTGTACACTTATGTTTTAACTATGTTATGCTATTAATTAAATAAATTAAACGGGTCACTGACGTCTTTTTGTCGGGAAAGCCGACTAGTTTCGATCTCAAAAGGAGACCTTAATCAGGGCGAATGTCCAGACACGTCCACCCTTTGTCTCTCGCGCCGGACACTGCGCGCCAATGCGCTTGCCGCCCGACTGGAAAGGGTGGTGGGGGGTTGGTGCGTTTTATTTATTTAATTTATTTAATTAATTTAGTATAATGTCTCACGTGAGTTTTAATAATATTATGTTATGCTAATTTATGTGCAATAAATACAAACTAAATTAACTAAATATGAACTAATCTTAAAATGAATATTATTATATATACCTATAAAAAGAAAGAACATAATTCTGCGTCAAAAAATTCCTCCGCATCATTGTCAAAAGGAATTTTAATTTAATAAATTCCTTACATTTTTCCAAATATTCAAATTCATTCCGCATTCCGTCCATTAATTTTACTTGACGAAAACATAATTTTCGGCGTCCACCGCCAAAAGCGGGACATGTGGTGTCCCGCGCGGGGCACAACACTTTAGTCTAAAAAAGTAGGACGCCCCGCCAAAATCGGGACCTCTGGCAACCCTGCCTAACATTGATTAATACAACCTAAGATTACCAACTCCAGAACAATATGTCTTATTGCAGAATAAATAAAAATGATTCTATTTATAACACGGAGTCGCTATAATTGTCCCCCAGCGGGAATATCCGTGATTTATCTCCATCTTGGTTGTCCGGATTTCCCCAATTAATCCGGAGCTCGATTGAAATTGTGAATTATACGGCGTTTGTTTTAGAATTCATTTGAAAAACTGAAGAGTGCCGGGATTTGTTGCGATGGACATAATTTACTTCGGGAATATTGTAAATTATAAATTATGATAGGAAAATTGTAATTTATAATGTTAATAAAGATGAACTTCGGTTCTTAGAATAAAATTTAATATCTCAGGGGCAATTCTCGTAATTAAAATGTAGACAAATTCAGTTCCGATCCAGTCTCGATTCTCGATCGATTCACAAATGTCACATTTACACACATACACGGTATTCACGTATTGGCACACGTATTGGGGTGCAGGCAATCTAGTCTAGCTATCTTTTTGTTTATTTTAACATTGGAAATGTTTTTTTGACCGCGGGGGGCCGTTTTAAGCGAAAGTGCGACATCGCTCTGGCGCCGTCAATTTTGGCGCTACGCAGGTCAATGGGGTATCAAAAGACGTGTCTTGACGAGATCTACAAGATGGTGTAAAATTTTTTTGGTAAAGTAAAAAACTTTTTACGACGATATCTCGATAACGCAAAGTGATATCGAAAAAATTAAAAAAAGCACTCGAAGTGCACACAAAAATGGCAGTGTTGGTTTTATTAGCGATGAATTTAGGCACCCATAAACACTGCATATATATATAATATTTGGTGGGGGTTCTTCTACTCAAACACCTCAAGGCCAGGGGAGTATTCTATCTATTCGAACTGAACTCGCCAGGGTCCTTGTAGACCGGGGTCCCGTATCATTAATACGGTTGATACGGCGATAGCTACGCCCCTTAGGTCAATGCCTCCCAAATGCACATGTAAAAATTAAAATAGTAATAACTATAATGTGGTATGGCAGAGTTTTCGAGTCAGTTGCATAGTTTAATAACAATTAGTAGGACAGTTAGTTCAAGATACATAATTGACGCTCATTCAATATAGATAAAATTGCCTCAATTGTCACCATTGTGGGCAACAGCCGTGGGAACGCAGCTTTGTCTGCATACATAAAACATTATATACTCGTAGATTGAAGCGATCGGACTCGCCTGGGGCAGAAAAACAGAGATGATACTATACGTAGGTAGATTAGTTGTTCGTCGCGAGCTGTAAAACTACTACTCTGAATACATTGCACAGTAAACACGTCAACTGTATGTGTATGACATATCGATTGACAAATTTTCATCAAAATCGGAGTAGCGCTTTGCAGGTAAGTAGGTAATACCGAACCAAATACTTGTTTTCACAAAAACCACCAATCAACAAAAAACTTTTGGTTTGTAAGTATGGTTCATTCATCTTTGAACTAAAGCCAAACTCTGCACGTGGTGCACCCTGCTGACTGACAAACGAAGCTCTAGCTAAAAGAGAGATAGGGAGCGTAATTACGCTAACCTACCCTATACCTAGAAGTAAGCTACCCGAATGAGGAATGTACCTCCACCTCACAGAATACCGCAACCAAATAACTTCCCTTGAGGGTTGTTGTGTTCCTGCTAGTGAGTGAGGTCACCAGAAAGAAAGGAAGGAGTATAGGCTGGCAACGGATCGGCGATCCGTTGGTGTTGCTGATCTCCATGGGCGGTGGTGATTGCTTTCCATCAGGTGACCCACATGCTCGTTGCAATTAATATCAATTATTGTTGCTAATCAGTAAAACTATTCTTAGTTTGTTTAATTTTCGATCATAATCTATAATAATAAAAGGCTTGTCCTCACTGACTAACGCACAGCCCAAACCGCTGGGTCTAGCTAGAGATTCCAAATTTAGCAAGTAGGTTTCAAGACATCTAAGGGTACACTAAGAAAGTATTTTTCTAAATCCATCCCCTAAGGGCACCCCCACGGGTGTCCAAAGTTTGTATTGAAACAAGATTAGTTGTATTATTTTATCCGAAACTTTACACGAGTACTTCTATAAATGAGTAAACACGTGTTATAGGATTTTTAAAAATTCAACCTCCAAAGGGGTAAAATGGAGTGAAAAAGTCTGAAAATCGTCATGGGTATGGTGTTTATGGTTTATCGGGTCGCCGATTACGAAAACAACAGCTATTTTATAATCCAACATAGCCGACGTGACATAAAATATATAATAATAATAAAAGGCTTTGTCCTCACTGACTGACTGACTGATTGACTGACTGATTCGCTAATCAACGCACAGCCCAAACCGCTGGGTCTAGAGATTCCAAATTTAGCACGTAGGTTCCTTATGACGTCTAGGGGTACACATACGAGTTGTTTACCGGGACGTCTTAACCTAAATGGTGTATGTTTGTAATAATGGTCAATGCGAAACAGTCCTGTATGGGGAAAAATGAAATATCAGGAATCTGAACAAAAATAGACGCAATTCAGGAGTCTTCCCGTAGCGAATCACGGGTACTTTGCTAGTTCGGTATAAGTATAATCTTACATAAATTAAACTTTTGAAGTTTCATATTGTGATACGAGAATACCAAAAGTGATATTTGTGACTATATTTTAATTACGAGAATTGCCCCTTAGATTACAATCTACATGCTCTAATTTATATTGTTGCAAATTGTAACTTTTTTTATCTCTGTAATTTTTTTAACAAATTTATTTTTGTGCGTTTTTATTTTTCTGGAACTATCTGTATTATTCTTTTTCTGGAACTATTTATCTGGAAGTATGCTACCTCGGAGACTACTAACGTTGTCGTTTACGTACGTTATTGTTTTTATATATATGTGCTTATTGTTGTTAAATAAATTCTATAAATCTATCAGCCCAGGGGAGCTATCGCCGAATTGATTCTGATAATTAGTATTCATCATCAACAAGTCATTTTAGTCTCCACTACAGGAGCACGACCCTCTCTCGTCCGTCCCTGACAGAAGGAGGATTTGGACTACACTCCCCACGCTGGCCAGACGGTTTGGCGAGGCCTGATCGATGTTTTATAATGTATTTCCCTTAGTCGCCTTGTACGACATCCACGGAAAGAGATGGAGTGATTCTATTCTAGTCTGCCGGAAACCAAACGGATAATTAGTATTACGTTAACGTCATTGACAAACGTCTTCAGCTGAGTCGGTAGAGCTCTAGTGTTTCTACAAGCTAAGCTAAACATTATTAGCAACAATGTAAGCAGTAATTTCATTTTCGCATTAAAAAAATCTGATGGTAATCGGCTTGAGCTTCGGCGGTAGGGACATCGAACTGGGTTGATAATCGAATCAATAAAAAATCAAAATCAAAATATCTTTATTCCTTGGACTTTACAAATCACTTAGAAACGTCATACAAATTAAATTTAAGAACATGTATCTAAATCATTACTACTCTAAATCCGCAGAGCTTAGATTTACTTTCATCACACTATCTTGAATGTGAAAGTGAATTTAAGTGCCAGTTCCAGCGCTGGGGCTTCTTGAGAAGAACTAGCAAGAAACTCAAGGCCGACTCTTTTAATTGCCAATATCGTTACATTTAACACAAATACAATCATTAACATAACATAACAAGAGCAATTCATTTCCAAATACTTTTATCATTTATGTAATCTGAGATACAATAGTAAGCCTTTTGACATAGTCTAGTTTCGATATATTTGCACATGTTCATTGTAGAAATTCGACAATGAGCATGTGGTGACCCACATATCAACCACATATATATATATATTACACATTAGGAAGACCTTTATTCAGCAGTGGGCAGATACTGATTGTGATGATGATGATGATTTTTTTTTATACTACGTCGGGTGGCAGACAAGCATACGGCCCGCCTGATGTGAAGCGGTTACCGTAACCTTATTAACGCTCGAAATATAAAATATCGCTCGCGCGCCGCCACCCCCGCTGCCAACGCAGCATCTCCTTCCTTTCTGGTGGCCTCACTCACTCGCAGGAACACAACAACGCTCAAGGGAATTGTTATTTGACTGCGGTATTCTGTGAGGTGTAGGTACATTCGCCAGTCGGGTAGCTTACAATTACGCTCCCTACCTCTCTTTTCGCCAGAGCTTCGTTTGTCAGTCTGCAGGGTGCACCGTGTGCAGGTGAAGTTGGCTTTGGTTCAAAGATGTTGATGAACCACTTACACCCCAAATGATGACAGAACCGTCTCGATTTCAGATAAACAAATCTATTACTAACGTCGTCGTTTGTGTTTACATTGGGATGTAAGCGGTTCGTCAACGTTCTTGAGCCAAAGACAACCTCAAGTGCACTTGGTGCAATTTTTACTTTTATGTTTGCAAACCGTTTGGGGTGTAAATGGTTCCTTAACATCTTTGAACCAAAGCCAACGTGCACGTAATGCACCGTGCTGCGACTAGCGACAGAGGAATTGGCAAAAGAGAGGCTGGGTACTGCATATTTTTTATGCTGCCTGACTGGGGAAGTACCTCCACAGAATACTGCAGCCAAATAACAATTCCCTTGAGAGTTGTTGTGTTCCTGCGAGTGAGTGAGGTCACCAGAAAGAAAGGAAGGAGTATATGTTGGCAACGATCGGCGGCCCTTTGGTGTTGCTGATCTTCATGGGCGGTGGTGATTTCTTTCATTAGGTGACCCACACGCTCGTTTGCCCCCTCTCATATATATATGTATATACGAGTATATATAAAACCATTTGGCCTTAGAGACGAACTTGGTGGTCGAATGGTTAGTTAAGAAAAATATTTGTGTGCATGAACATGTCTGTTTGTCTTGGTCTTGGTGTTTTCTATGTATTATACGTATTTATTTACAAAAAAGAAAAATGTATTTAAGTATTATATCAGTTGTCTAGTACCCATAGTACAAGCATTGCTTAGTTTGTGACTAGATGGCCGTGTGTAATTTGTCCAGGTATATTTATTATTTATTTAAAAAGAATAGAAATATGTAACAGAAACTTACCAATAATTGACATGAGAACTTGGTTGTGTTTGCTTCCTTTAATTTTGTCCTTAGTCGAGCTAACTTTATACACTTTATTCACCATTGTTATATTGACCACAAAAAAAAAACAAACAATTGTAAAAACAAACGTATTTAATCTGTGCTGAATTTATTCTTTACACTATATTTTTAATTTTATATTATTAATTTTCACGCTAGTAAATACACAAAAAAAATATGATATAAAAAAAAAACAATAATTCAAAATTTAAATTCAAATTGAAACGCAGTTCGAATTAAATTCAAAAGTGTCGCGAATCGTTCGCGTTGCGTCTTCTCGTGATATGCGCATGCGCACTGAGCAGGTGCCGATTGAATCTCATTGGTATATATATAAGTGTCATGTTATTGGATGGCTTGATTACAGATTGAGTACTCATAATAATGCAAAGCCGCAACTGCCGCTGCCAACGCAGAAACTTCTTCCTTTTTGGAGAACACAACAACCCTCAGAGGAATTGTTATTTGGCTGCGCTATTTTTTTAAGGTACTTTTATTTTCAGATTGTGTGGTGGGCCCCGTCAAAAAAAAAGCAAACTTTACGATATCTGGTCTTAAGGCGATCTAGTTCAAACGCGATATAGCCCACTGACGATCTAGTCATATTGAGATTTAGTCATATCCAGATTTAGTCATAAAGCGATTTAGTTATATCTGCATCGATTTAAGCTTATCCAGAAGTAGTCCTAAAGCTTCTAACCCAAACAAAGGTTTATTATTAGAATGGCCACGCATACCTTTTTAGTCGAAAATACGAAAGTTCAAAGCTCGGAATACCATCAACAGGAACGAAAGAATTTTTCACCATAATTTCAATTTAATAAACAAAATTTGTACATACTGTTGTCGCGTCTGTATTAATAATAATAAATAAATAAATAATAAATATTCCTGGACAATTTACACAACGCCATCTAGTCCCAAATTAAGCGCATAGCTGGTGTTATGGGTACTAGACAACTGATAAATGTACTTAAATACATTTTTTTTTTGTAAATACATACTTATAATGTGCTTATAATACATAGAAAACACCCAGACCAAGACAAACAGATGTTCATGCACACAAATGTTTGTCTTGTGCGGGAATCGAACCCGCGACCTCGGGTCAAAGTGGCCATTTCTAACCATTCGACAACCGAGCTCGTCAATTAAGCACTCATAAAGTGCTCGCCATCGACAGGGGATTCATCCTCACACATTGGAGCCTAAGTGGTCACGTACTGTGTGGTTCCAGAGAAGTTTTCTCCCGCGTACTGTCAAGCTGTGGAATGAACTGCCTGTCGAGGTTTTCTCAGGGGACTACAGCATGGGGTTCTTCAAAAAGGTCGTGAAGAGGTTTTTACAGGGTCGGCAACGCACGTGTGATGCCTCTGGTGTTATAGGCGTTTATAGGCTACGGTAACTGCTTTCCATCAGGCGGGCCGTATGCTTGTTTGTCACACTGGTGGTATAAAAAAATAGTTAATATAAGGTTACTAGCTGACGCGGAAAAAGTTGTTTTGCCATATAAATTTAGGGGTTGTTGGTAGAAGGGTGAAAATTTATTATGTATTTTTCAATGATAAATCGATAATAAAATAAAAATAAAAAAAATTGACAATAAAATAAAATAAAATACTTAGAGGTGGGTCACCCTTATCATTTAAAGAGGTAAGAAAAATAGATGTTGGCCGATTCTCTGACCTACCTGATATGCACACAAAATTTCATAGAAATCGGTCCAGCCGTTTCGGAGGAGTTTGGCAAGAAACACCGCAACACGAGAATTTAATATATTAGATATAATATACTAGATTAATTAATTAATATAATAACTAATATATTAGATTAACCTTGTGTTCTGGCAGTATTGAGCCCGCGGCGCGTCGCAATGCAGTGTCCTCCCGCCATACACCATCTACATTGCCTAAAGTATTTTTATTCCACGTGGCATATACCGCGGCATAGGTACTCAAACTTTTGTATTAAAACAAATAAACGGTTTTTGCAATAAAATGGTCTCTGCTCGACCACACGATAGAAGTCCCATTGTGGGTTGTTGTGTTCCTGCGAGTGAGTGAGGTCTCCAGAAAGAAGGAAAGGAAGGAGTATAGGCTGGCAACGGATCGGTGACCCCTTGGTGTTTCTGATCTCCATGGGCAGTGGTGATTGCTTTCCATCAGGTGACCCACATGCTCGTTTGCCACCCTCTCATATAAAAAAAAAAGTGAAAATTTCATTTCTTGCTCCGTCTTGCTCCCTCCCTGCCGACTTTACCTGAACAACGAGCGTTATAGAGCCGAACGATTCAGTTCCAATTAGTCGCTACATAATCAAGTGCATAGCGCGCCCAAAGAAGGTTAAAAAAAACTATTTATACTACGTCGGGTGGCAGACAAGCATACGAACCACAGCATTTGAACCGGTTACCGCAGCCATATTAACGCTCGCAGCCCCCGCTGCCCTAGCAGGATCTTCTTCCTTTCTGGTCATTCACATATTTGGTCCATAATACCCATGATTTTTACATTATGGCCTTATTTTCTTGGTTCCTTTATTATTGAATGGATTGTACCCGAGCAGGGTATTATTACGTAAGGGTCCTTACTCGAACAATGAATCCCTTATCAACGTCGGAATTGACCTGCCTCATAGTCGAAAAGTGAGCTTATCTTTCTTATAACAAAGTCTACGCGTTAGAGAAAGATTTGGGAAACTTTAAGGTGATTGAAATGGGGTCGTTATCAGGCCATATCAATTAAATAATTGACATATTAATATATTAATTTTGGAGTGTAAGTGGTCATCAACATCTTTGAACCAAAGCCAACTTCACCTGCACGCGGTGGACCCTGCTGACTGACAAACGAAGCTCTGGCGAAAAGAGAGGTAGGGAACGTATTTGTAAGCTACCCGACTGGGGAATGTACCTCCACCTCACAGAATACCGCAGCCAAATAACTATTCCCTTGAGGGTTGTTGTGTTCCTGCGAGTGAGTGGGGTCACCAGATAGGAAGGAGATGCTGAGTTGGTAGCGGGGGTGGCGGCGCGCGAGCGATATTTTATATTGCGAGTGTTAATATGGCTACGGTAACCGCTTCACATCAGGCGCGCCGAATGCTTGTCTGCCACGCGACGTAGTATAAAAAAAAATATATTCTACGCCAGATAACTAACACGAGTATATACTGTATATGCAGTGTACTGCATATGTCATAAGAGCACCTGAAAAAAATCTTTTTTAATGTTTACATTTACATATTTTATATTATATCCATGTTGAGATAAAGTAAAGTAAAGTAATTAGTAAAAGTTATATAAGTTGTTTTTGACGTGTTTAATGTAAATAAATTTGAATTTAACCAATTTGATATGACTGTGAGGCCTTTCTCTGCAGAACCACGTGTAGCATTCCAAGACTGTCCATAGAAGACAACTTCAGTGTCGTCGGCATAGGAAAAAACCTTACCATTAGTGAGTTTGATGTTACAAAGGCTGTTGATATATTAAAAAGATAGTCAGGCCAAGCACGCTCCCTTGTGGGACTCCGTATGTGATGTTGGTAATATCATTAATGTGATCTCCAATACGGACACACTGAACCCTGTCACGTAAGTAGTCCTCAAATAACATAAGTGGTGTCCCCCTGATTCCAATAGTTTCGAGCCTGCGTATAAGAGTGGTAACTTACGATACGAAAGGACAGAGACTATATCAAATGCTTTTTTTATATCTAGAAACACTGTAGTACATTTATTACCATCATCTACTTCCTCTATTATAAGAGACGACAAACTGAATCAGCAGTTGAGAGACCTTGCCTAAAACCAAATTATGCTTTAGAGATAATATTTTAATAGAGATATATTTTTTATACAAAGTTGTTTAGATAAGAATTTAAACGGCTATTTAATGCTTTTTCTAGAATTTTGGATATAGCTGCAAGGATAGAGATAGATCTGTAAGATTACATACTTCGACTCTGTCACCACTCTTAAACACAGGCGTAACAAATGCTCTTTTTAAGACAGGTGGAAAACTACCGAAAGCAGAGATTGACCAAATTAGTGATAATAGGAACAACCGTTTCATGGGCTAACCTAAGAAAAAGATTTGGAACGTTATCCCACCCCGGAGTACTATCACACTAAAGGTTAATAAGGGTAGAATAGATCTCGTTAGGATCAGTCTCCGTAAGGACAAAAGATGAGAGTTATTAGGAAGATCAGTCAATAGATTATGTTGTTGAAATGAGCCTCGATCGATATCTTCTGCAAGGCTTTTACCAATGTTAGCAAAATAGTTGTTTACTAAATACTGTAAATGAATCTTTAGGGGAAGGTTTAATTTTAATGTGTAATAATTCTGAGTTTTGATTTACTTTATTCCGATAAGTTATATTATTTATTGTTCTCCATAAATTTTTAATATTGTGTTTATTTTTATTTAACTGTTCCCTTTCTATAGTTTCTTTTTAATTTCTTCATAAGACTGTTACAAAAATTGCGATAGCGTCTATAGGGGATTTTTAAAATTTCGTTTTCAGGATCTTGACACAGTTTTTGTTGCAAGGTATTTCTGTTTTTAATACACTTCAAAATGTCCGCTGTAATCCATGGCTTAATACGTTTATTGCATGGAACAGCTTTTGTGGTTGTATTTTATCTAATAGACAAAGTTTCAGTTTCTTAATCAAATGGTCAGATAACAAAATAGGGTCATCATAAAATATTAAGTCATGTACATTACTAATCTACTTAAAATCCGTAACTGCTCTTTCAAAGTCAGTAGTAGTTTTAGTTTTGTACTTATTATGTAAGTTTGGTAAATATCATTTTATGATCTGTGACGGTAGTGTTTAATACAGTGGTGCCCAACTGGAATTGCTCCAAGGGCTATTTTGAAAATCCCGATATGCTACGCGGGCACAGCCGAGTTAATAAAAAAAACTAAGTGATATTTATTTATTATGTTAATATGACACACACAACAACAGAATAGACCAGAACAGCAAAAAGCTAATGCGATACTTGGCTGTTCACATTTTCAGAAAGCTTCCTAAAGTCCCGTTTGTGTATTCCTTACCTTATCCGTTTTTGTGCGCGTGTGCCCAGAAAATAAGCTGCGGGCTACCAGGCTCCCGCGAGCTACCGGTTGGGTACCATGGGTTTAATACATAAATCGAGGCAGACTATTACAATTATCTAATATTAGCATAAAGTGGTCTATACAAGTGTCATTTCTTGTAGGGAACTTATGTCCGGGAAGCAAACAGTGCATGATCAGCATGTTTAGTGTGTATTTGTTTTTGTTTGCGTGCTGGTATGAATTAGCAAGGATTTCGTCTGTAATATTAATTACAGACGAACCACCAGTGATTATCATATTTTTACAAGTTCTAATGTTAAGGGGTAAATTTAGAGAAGTTTTGAAATTTTCGGCTTTGTAGTTTGAAGGAAAGCGATATATACCAAGTATTTTACATTGAATAGTGCATGGGTTAGTATAATTTCTTTAACCTTAAAATTATGCGAGTTTTTAACAGAGGCGACCACACCGTCACACTAGTTGATATTGTTGGCGACTGGCTGGTTGGGCGTAAACTTTTTTAAATCAAATAGATTTATATTCAAAAAATTTAGTTGTCGTTTAAGCTCTGTTACATGTACAACGTTGTAAAACTAATATATTATTTTATTGTAGTATTTTTCTAGTAAATTTTGGCTATAAATTGTCTACTTGTCGTCGTTAACAGATATGGTTAGTAGTTTGGTAGCAATTGTAATTGGGTATTATCGGTACTGGTTTGCTCATAAAGTTAATATGGTTTTCTGTTGTTGAGTCTACATTCGGTCAGAATCATAATGTCAACATCACATGTCATAAAATTTGTTAAAAGATAACTGAAAATCGTCAATATTATTATCTACTACTATTATTACGTATATTTTGGTATATTACGTATGTTTTGGTATATTATGGAGAAATGTGAGTTATTATCATTTAAATGGTTTCTTAGTTCATTTGATTCGATACTCAGAGACCTCGCAATATCAAAATCATCATATTATTTGAAACGCTGTTCCGTAATTATCCATCTGAAATACAAATTATTAAAAGCAACACTAATTCCAAGGTTTGTGTGAAATAAATAAGTTTATCTACTCTCATACTGAAATTTAGAAATTAAAAAAACAACACATATCTTAATGTCAGTCTTCTACGCATAAGATGTCATATGCGTAAAAGACTGACATTATGAATCTGTGTTTAATTTTTTAATCTCAAAATTTCAGTATGAGATTAGATAAAATATTTTATCTAATCTCATACTGAAATTTACACATTAAAAAAATAAACACAGTATCCTAATGACAGTCTTTACGCACAAGCTATCAAAATAAATTAAAAAAGTTATTTTTCGATACAGCTGTTCTATGGACAACTGTATATGTATCGTAAAATAACTTTTTTACCATTTTGATACAGCTTCAGCCCTGGATACAGGTATTTTAAACAGGTTGCAATGCAAATACATTGCAACTTTGCAAAATTTTTCTACATAATCTGTGAAAGCGGAGCCGCGCGGCGCGTCGCGCATGCGCACTACGCATGCTCGATCTGCAAATGGATTTATAAGTAAGAATTATAGCTGTTAAATGAACTTCATGGTTGTATTTAAAATATTATTATCATATATTTCATGAGATTAGATAAAGTAGTGTATGAAACTGCACATAATTAGGTATTAAAATACTCGTGTGGTCTATTATAACATTCGCCTTCGGCTCATGTTATAAAATCACACTCGTATTTTAATAACCCTTATTATGCAACAGTTTCATAAACTACTATTATCTAATCTCATACTGAAATTTACACATTAAGAAACTAAACACAGTATCATAATGACAGTCTTTACGCACAAGCTATCAAAATAAATTTAAAAAGTTATTTTTCTATACAGTTGTCGTTTTTTTTTTTATACTACGTCGGGTGGAAGACAACATACGGCCCGCCTGATGTGAAGCGGTTACCGTAGCCATATTAACGCTCGCAACATAAAATATCGCTCGCGCGCCGCCACCCCCGCTGCCATCGCAGCATCTCCTTCCTTTCTGGTGACCTCACTCACTCGCAGGAACACAACAGCCCTCAAGGGAACCGTTATTTGGCTGCGGTATTCTGTGAGGTGGAGGTACATTCCCCAGTCGGGTAGCTTACAATTACGCTCCCTACCTCTCTTTTCGCCAGAGCTTCGTTTGTCAGTCAGCAGGGTGCACCGCGTGCAGGTGAAGTTGGCTCTGGTTCAAAGATGTTGATGAACCACTTACACCCCAATACCTACACTCCGTCGTACCTATGGACAACTGTATCGAAAAATAACTTTTTTTCCATTTCGATACTGCTTCAGCCCTGGATACAGGTATTTTAAACAGGTTGCAATGCAAATATATTGCAACTTTGCAAAATTTTTGTACATAATCTGTGAATGCGGCGCCGCGCGGCGCGTCGCGCATGCGCACTACGCATGCTCGATCTGCAAATGGATTTATAAGTAAGAAATAGAGCTGTTAAATTAACGTCATGGTTGTATTTAAAATATTATTATCATATATTTCATGAGATTAGATAAAGTAGTGTATGAAACTGCACATAATTAGGTATTAAAATACTCATGTGGTCTATAATAACATTCGCCTTCGGCTCATGTTATAAACTCACACTCGTATTTTAAGAACCCTTATTATGCAACAGTTTCATAAACTACTATTATCTACTCTCATACTAAAATTTAAAGATTAAAAAACTAAACACAGAATCGTAATGTCAGTCTTTTAGGCACAAGCCATCAAAATAAATATCGTATCGAAATGGAAAAAAAAAGTTATTTTTCGATACAGTTGTCCATAAAGAGCTGTATCGAAAAGTAACAATTTAAATTTATTTTTATGGCTTGTGCGTAAAAGACTGACATTAAGATTCTGTTTCGTTTTTTAATCTCTAAATTTTAGTTTAGTAGTAGATAAAACCTTTTACGACCCTTATATCACAAATATCACAATTTACTATTTTTAACAAAGAGTCCCGTTTCCATTTGCGAAATCTTAATTATCTCGGTACTGATAACAAAGTGTGATGGTTTTGTAAAGTACCGGGGATGTCACGGTTCGGCATATCGATGAGGATAACAAGCGTGCTCGGGGATTCCTTGCCGAATCATTTTGTTCTAGAAAACGACAATAGCATAATAGGTAGATTCGGTCAATGGCACAGGGTAATAAATAAAATAAAAATAAAATATATTTATTTCCGAGAATCCATATTTTGTAAACGGGACGGGGGCCCACCACACCTTCCCACCACTGTGTCTCCTGTGTAGCCAGGCTTAACAGCGGCAATAAACAGTGAAGTCCATTACAGTCTCGGAGTAAAACTACGGCTGCCTTGGAACTCACAACGAATTTAATCTGAAGAAATTAGTAGGAGTAAGAAGCTTTTGGAATTTGAATTCCCATCTTAGCAATGTCAGAGACAGCAATATGACAAATAAGGCATTAAAAGTCTGAAGAGATGGCGGGTCAAGTGAAGCTCAACTGCCGTGCACCACGGATTTTATGTACTAACGTTCGACGATTTTATGTATTAACGTATGTCCACATTTTATTAGAAAAAAAATCCTTAACATTAGGTTAGTGCATACAAATCATTTTTATATAAGTGCCCACCCAGTGCTTAACAAAACGACTGTCTGTTGGAGAATTAGTTTTATTGTTTATGGTTTTATTGATGGCTAAAAAACATAGTGACATTGTAGGAATTTGAATTTAAATAAAAGAATGTATTTTGTTTGGGGTTTGAGAAAATTTAGTTGAAAAAAAGTTGTCAAGAAGAATCAGGGAAAAGATGTGGTAGATTGTGGTTTATTGTTTTAAGTTTTATTTTGATGAAATATATTTTATTATGAGAAGATGAAGTTTTTAATAACATTTTAGATTGTGTGTTCCCAAAAGGTGATAGTGAATCAACGATGAAGGAAACCCCTCTCAACACGATGTGATTCCGCAACAGGTCATGGGCCTTGCAAAAAATATTTTTTTGATTACGAGTTTATATTAATAAATTAACATGGATTCCGAAAATATGGGTGAGAAATTTAAAACTGATTTTTATCCTAAACTAAACAGTGACTGTGATTATACCATATGGAAGAAAAAGATGCTTATTCTTTTACACGCTAAAGATTTGCATGATGTTTTGACTGCCGAATCAAAAGAAAAGGTATGTACAAAGAAAGACAATAAAGCAAAATACTTAATTATTAATAGTTTGCACGACAAATATATTAATCATATTATAGAATGTGATACCGCTAAGGATATGATTACAAAATTAGATAATTTATTTTTGGGAAATAAAGAAACACAGATTTGCACGTTATTGGAAGAATTTTATAATTTCAAAATTACAGAAAACATAATGAATGACATTAGTAAACTGCAAAATAAAGTAACAAAAATTAGGAGCCTTGATTTTCAAATGGAAGACCAGCAAGTCATATCAAAAATATTAAGCTGTTTACCTACAAAATTTGACTACTTTCGAACGGCGTGGCAATCAACTGGAAAACAAGATAGGAATTTAGATAATTTGATTTCAAGAATATTAGTGGAGGTAAATCATCAAGACAGAAAGGAGAATGATGAAAGTGAAACAACTGCCAACACATTTTATATTAAAGACTGTTACAACTGTGGCAAGAAAGGACATGTTGCTAAATTTTGCAGAAACAGAAATACACATAACAGGATGGAATACATGGGAAATGCATTACAATGTTTTAAATGTTTAAGAATTGGACATAAACATACAGCTTGCAAAGAAGAAAATAACTGTAGTATTTGTAAGAATGACTCACATTATACAAAATACTGCTTAGATAGAGGATCAAGTACTGTAAGTAATGTCAAATCTTTAACATTCAGTTCACATGAAATAGTTGAATTTATAATGGATTCTGGAGCAAGTAACCATATAATTAATAATGATAAATATTTACAAAATTTAAGCAATAAACAATATAGAATAGCAACAGCTGATGGTAACATACATACTGTTAATAAAGTAGGAAAACTGTACAGTAGAAATAACAATTGGACCTTCAGTGCTGTTCTATATGTTCCAAAAATGATAAAAAATATTATTTCAATACCGAAGCTGACAGATTATAATTATGAAATTAAATTTTTCAGAAACCAATGTAAGGTCTACGATGATGGGGTCTGCTTTCTTACTGCGACCAGGGGCAGTGACGACCTGTACTACGTAAGAATTCCTATTGAATATGTTAACCACATAGGAAATTCATGGTCAGTCAACTTTTCTAGAATATCAAAAGAGGAATTTTGGCATAGAGCATTAGGACATTCCTCGATTAATAATACTAAAGGCTTAGTACGTGGTATTAATCTTGATATTAAAGATAGTTTGGACATCTGCGAAGACTTCGCAGATGTCCAAACTCGCAATCCAAGTTATGTAGAAAACCTTTCAAAACAGAACGTCATAGGGCTACAAAGCCATTAGAAATTGTTCATAGCGACATCTGTGGGCCAATAGGGGTTCCAACTTTTGACGGATATAAATATTTTATCACATTTTTAGATGATTACACACACTTTATGAAAGTTTTTCTCATTAAAAGAAAAGATGAAGCATATTCTAAAATAATTAATTATATTAATGTGGCAGAAAATCATTTTAATACTAAAATTAAAACTTTTAGATGCGATAATGGGGGAGAATACTCTAGTAATAGATTAAAGAAATTTTTTGAAGAAAGGGGAATTCAAATAGATTATAATATACCATATACACCCCAACTTAATGGGAAATCTGAGCGATTAAATAGAACAATTATGGAAAAGACTAGAGCGTTACTATTTGATATGAGTTTACCAAAACAATTATGGGGTGAAGCGGTACTTACTGCAGCATATTTAACTAATAGTTGCTCGAATAGAATTAATAGTAGAACGCCGGCTGAAATGTGGTTCAACAGAATTCCAAATTTAGAACATTTAAATATTTTCGGTTCTTTGGCTTATTTTAAAAATAATAAACCTAATGTTAGTAAATTAGATTCAAGGTGCAATAAGGGTTTATTAATTGGTTATACGAATAACGGTTATAAGATTTGGGATCCAATTAATTTAAAAATACATTATTCTAGAGATGTGAAATTTGATAATAATAAAACAAAAGTTACTGAATTTTTAAAAGAATCTAATTCGAGTGATAACATGATGGATTTATATAGAATTTTTTGTGATGAAAATGTTAATGAGTGTTCGGTGGATAGTGATTCTCACTTTGAGAGGGGAAATTATAGATATAGTCATGCAGGGTCGAATAGTGATGGGAATACACAAGTGATAGATATTGTCGATGATTATAATTTAGAAAATAGTGATGGAATTAGAGCGGTTAATAATGATGAAGAATTTTTAAATAATAATGAAGAAAGTTTAAAGAATAATGATGAGGTTTTAAATAATAATGATAGTGAAGATGATAATGGTGTTTGTGTAAATGAAATAGTGGAGCCAGAGATTTTAAATGAAAATGTTCAAGAAAATGAAGATGAAGATGATGAACTATTTGAAGATGCAAATGAAATAATTAATGAACAAATTCCTGGAAGAATTTTGCCTAAAAGAGAGAGAAGATTACCAGAGAGATTGAAAGATTATGATTTAGAAAGTTCGTTTTTAACTTATGGTGAAGCAATTAAAGGTGATGAGAAGTTGTTATGGCAAAAGGCCATTGATGAAGAAAAAGATTCTTTGGAAAAGAATAAGACATGGGTTATTGTAAATAAGTCAGAAGCAGAAAATAGAAAAATAATTACAAGTAAATGGATTTTTACAATTAAACCAGGTGGAAAATATAAAGCTAGATTAGTAGCAAGAGGTTTCTTACAGAAATATAATATTGATTATAAAGAAACATATAGTCCAGTGGTTAATACTACAAGTATACGTTTACTGTTGGCAATTGCGGCTCAAAGAGGATACAAGATGAAGCAATTTTATGTGAAGACAGCATTTTTATATGGAGATTTGGAAGAAGAAATTTTTATGGAAATACCAACAGGCTATAATATTGAAAATAGTAAGAATAAAATTTGTAAATTAAAGAAGAGTTTATATGGACTGAAACAAGCACCACTTATGTGGAACAAGAGGATAACCGAATATTTAAAAAAGTTAGGTTTTATACAATTAAAATTAGATCCTTGTTTATTTTTCTGTAAAGAGAAAGAAATATATTTAGCAATTTATGTTGATGACGGAGTTTTAATCGGAAATAATATTTTACAATTAAATAATATAATAACAAAATTAGAAAAAGAATTTGAAATGAGAAAGTTTGATAAAGTTGAAAAGTTTCTTGGTATTGATATAGACGTTAGAGATAATTTTGTAAAAATATATCAAAAGACATATGTAGAATCATTAATTAATAAATATAATTATGAGAATTCGAAACAAAGTGTTTATCCGGATATTTTGATCGATACACATCAAGAGGGGAAAGGGAGTATTGATGATGTGCATCGTTATAGGACATTTATAGGTTCTTTATTATATTTAGTGAATAAAACTCGTTTAGATCTTGCTTTTCATGTTGGGTATTGTAGTCGATTTCAAGAGAATCCTAACTTAAATGATTTTCTAAATATCAAAAATTTGTTTAGGTATTTAAAAAGCTCTGTTTCGAATGGGATTACTTATTTGAGAGGGAGTGATTTAACTTTGAGAGCGTATTGTGATGCAGACTTTGCCGGTGATCCTGATACTAGGAAAAGTACGACTGGCTTTGTCATCCTGTACAGTGGTGGACCTATTCATTGGTGTTCGCGTAAACAGTCCGTGACTGCTCTGTCCAGTACAGAGGCAGAATACATCTCAGCTGCCGAATGCATTAAAGATCTATTATACGTTCAAAAATTAATTCATGAAATAACTGGTAAAATACCAAAAACGGAACTATTTGTTGATAATCAGTCGGCTATTGTATTAATTAAAAATGGAATCTTGAATAGAAGAAGTAAACATATAGACGTTAGATTTCACTTTATTAAAGAAAAAATTCAAGAAAATAAAATTGAGATATTCTACTGTCCAACAAATTCAAATTATGCGGACATATTGACAAAAGGATTAGACAGAACAAAGTTTTTAAGACTAAGGAAATATATAGTTAGTGACACTTAATTAAAAATGAACATAGTGAAGTGATTTAATGTAATGTTATAGATATAATGATAGATTAAGGTTGTTTGGCTGATTAATTGGAAATTTAGTTTTAAGGTTGTTTTGATTGATTAATTTGAAATTTATATATTAAGGTTGTTTAGGTAGAATTATTTTAAATTAATATTTATGGGGTTATATTTATTTAGATAGATTTGTTAAGTGGGGAATATGTGTATGGGATTTAATAAGTTAGGTAATATTAATTTAAGAGGGGATGTTGGAGAATTAGTTTTATTGTTTATGGTTTTATTGATGGCTAAAAAACATAGTGACATTGTAGGATTTTGAATTTAAATAAAAGAATGTATTTTGTTTGGGGTTTGAGAAAATTTAGTTGAAAAAAAGTTGTCAAGAAGAATCAGGGAAAAGATGTGGTAGATTGTGGTTTATTGTTTTAAGTTTTATTTTGATGAAATATATTTTATTATGAGAAGATGAAGTTTTTAATAACATTTTTGATTGTGTGTTCCCAAAAGGTGATAGTGAATCAACGATGAAGGAAACCCCTCTCAACACGATGTGATTCCGCAACACTGTCCTGTTATTGTTATAAAATAATAAGCCTCTTTGATACTCACATAATATATTATTCAGTCATATCAAAACCCTCACATTTTAGTTAACACATCTTCACATGCCTTTCTTTACAAAACCAACACAATATAAAACCAAGAGAAAATAGCTTCATTATCTTAGAAAAACTTCCACACGAATGAATTAATAATTACTTTTCTTTTTATTCCATGTCATTTTGAATTCGAAACTTTTCCTTCAAAACCGAAAGGAACCATAGACACAGAATTGCATAAAGGTTGTATAATTATCAATAAAATTGACCACCAACAGCCTTCCTCCTATAGTGGACAGAATGGTATTGGGGCTGGCGCGCAACCTGCCAATTGCTGTAATGGTTGGACTTGGAAAAATAATCGCTATTGTTTTAACATTGAAAATGTTTATTAACATTGAAAATGTTTATGGGATCGATTTCACGAAATACACAAAATCTGCGATAACTTCTAGAAATTTAGGGCTACAGTGTCAGACGAGGGCTCAAAAGGCGCAGAATTTATCTAGACACATTATAGCGTTGAAAGTTTGAAAATCGGTTGGCAATTTTTTTTGAAAATCGGAAAAGTTTGGAAAAATCTGGGGATTTTTTAGGACGAAATTTCGAAAAGATTTTTTTTAGCGAAACTATTTGGAATATCGAAAAAATGAGAAAAAAGCACCTTTGCGCTTAGATGGACTATCCAAATATATATTTTTTGAAATTTTCTCTTTCATAGGTTCAGAGATACATGACCCCAAAGTTTGGACATTTTGTCAATATCGCTGTGCTGACGTTATACATGGGGCACAATAAAAGTATTGCACTACTAGCTAATTGGAACTATTTTAATTTCGAATGTTATATTTTTTTAAACGACTTGCAACCTTCTTAGTAATAAAAAAAACCGGCCAAGTGCGAGTCGGACTCGCGCACGAAGGGTACGGAACCCTTATCAATAAAACAGCAAAAAAATCACGTTTGTTGTATGGGAGCTTAAATATTTGTTTTATTTTAATTTTATTATTTATTTCTAAAGTAAATATATAACTATTTTATGAGTATTTCAAGCGTCTACCCATTGCCGTTACCAATTGCGAGCAAAAACGAGCAAAAAATTCACGTTTGTTGTATGGGAGCCCCCTTAAATATTTATTTTATTCTGATTTTAGTATTTGTTGTTATAGCGGCAACAGAAATACATCATCTGTGAATATTTCAACTGTCTAACTATCACGGTTTATGATATACAGCCTGGTGACAGACGGACGGACGGACGGACAGCGGAGCCTTAGTAATAAAGTAAAGTAAGGGTTCCTTTTTACCAAATAACAATTTCCTTGAGGGTTGTTGTGTTCCTGCGAGTGAGTGAGGTCACCAGATATGAAGGAAGGCGGCGCGCGAGCGATATTTTATGTTGCGAGCGTTAATATGGCTACGGTAACCGCTTCACATAGGCGGGCCGTATGCTTGCCTGCCACAAGACGTAGTATAAAAAAAAATGCCCACCTGTTACTGTGGGACGTTTTGTAAGATATCGGATAGCAAGATTTTAATACATGTATAAATAATATGATATGTATTTATTTATTAATAAATATTATTATTTTATACTAAATGCAATTATCTATACTTATAATAAACCTGTAGAGAGGTCAATTCTGTACATGAAATATATTTCCAAAATAACTAAAAGGGGGTTATTAGTGATCGATACTGATGCCAAAAATGCAATCAGTAAAATTTTTGTCTGTCTGTCTGTCTGTATGTTCGTTATAGAAACAAAAACTACTCGACGGATTTTAACGAAACTTGTTATATATATACGTGTACTTAAATACACAAATAATATAATTTCAGGAGTTTAAAATAGTTTCCGTTCGCTACTTTGGCAGCTCATTGAGTACAACCTTACAAAGTCCATTCAACAGCTTTGTTTTGAATGATCATTGAGTGGTTTTGTTTGATAGCATATCATACAAGGACGTAAATACGTCAGTAATTGGACCCAGTTACGCAGTAGATACAACCGGGACCCGGCAGAAGGGGAAGGTCAAAGAAATGCTGGCTTGATGTCGTAGTGGATGACATGCGGGTCAATGGTCTCACACAAAAGGATGCCGAAGACTGGGCGAAGTGGAGGAGAAAAAGTAAGAAAGCGGACCCTGGGCTCCGAAGCCCAAGCTTAGGATGCAACCAGGACTTAAGAGCGCGCATAAAGCTAGAAAAATATCAGATTTCACCCGCGCGCTTCATACGTCCCGCACACGTCCGTCGCTCGGAATGAAAAGGTCTCCCCGCACCGCCCCGCGTTTTTTTGCACAGTATACCTAAAATAATCAGATAAATACTGGCTAAGTGCGAGTCGGTTCATCTATTATGTACAATTTTTAGTGAAATTGATATGTGCCAAACTTTCATAGTCATTAGTTGCCGAAATATTCTTTAAATTAGAAGCTGATCTGAAAAAAAAAGAACAATAAAATAATATAAGCACCTAATTTGACGAGCTCGGTGGTCGAATGGTTCGCAATGGCCACGTTGACTCCGAGGTCGCCGGTTCGATTCCCGCACAAATCAAGCATTTGTGTGAAGAACAAGAGTCTTGGTCTGGGTGTTTTCTACTTAAATACATATATTATAATATAATAATATATAATACATATATTATAAGTATGTACTTACGAAAAAAAATGTATTTAAGTACATTTATCAGTTGTCTAGAACCCACAATCTTTGCGCTTAATTTGGGTCTAGATGGCGCTGTGTAAATTGTCCAGAAATATTTATTTATTTACTAGCTGTTACCCGCGGCTTCGCCCGCGTGGTCTAGGTGGACTGCCATTGTGTGTATATTTTTTCTTTTGTAATTTTTTTACTTCGTGGGATAAAAAGAAGTACCAATATGTACGAATTTTAATGATATTCGGCTGCATAGTTAAGGCGTGAAGAAATAACAAACAAACGAATTTACTTACTTTAACACTAGTAATATTAGTATGGATGAAACGACCACACTCAAGACATAAAAATTGTTCACCACATAAATGTTTGCCATCTGCGGGGATCAAACCCACGCCCTCTGACGACGAAGGATTTAAAATCAAACACAAAACATAGTAAGTATGTATGTATGTAAACGTGAAAGAAGGACAAATTATTATACACTATATTTTTTTCCATCGCTTGGATGATGATGATGACGCAGTAGATACAAAGCTATTTAAAGTTTAATAGGAATAAAAATATCACGCAGTATAAGTTTGGGAAGCATAGATTTGACGAGCTCGATGGTCGAATGGTTAGCAATGGCCACTTTGACTCCGAGGTGGCGGGTTCGATCCCCGCACAAGACAAACATTTGTGTGCATGAACATGTCTGTTTGTCTTGGTCTGGGAGTTTTCTATGTTTATTATGTATATATTTAAAAAAAAAAAGTGTATTTAAGTATTATACCAGTTATCTAATACCCATAGGACAAGCTTTTCGCTTAATTTGGGGCTAGATGGCGCTGTGTAAATTGTCCAGGAATATTTATTTATTTATTTATATGTCAACAAACTGCTAGAACATGTTGCGAATATATAAAACTCGATTTGAAGTTTCTCGCTATGTATATCTCTCAATTTGGCGTAGTTTATCTATTTGGATCTATTTTGCATAACAGAGTCCAATTTAAAAATTAAGATATTATGCCTCAGAATGTTTATATAAGTATTATGATCGATGATCAATATCATCATTTGGGGTGTAAGCGGTTCAACATCTTTGAACCAAAGCCAACTTCACCTGTACGCGGTGCACCCTGCTAACTGAGAAACGAAGCTCTGACGAAAAGAGAGATAGGGATCGTCATTGTAGGTTACCCGACTGGGGAATGTACCTCCACCTCACAGAATACCGCAGCCAAATAACAATTCCCTTGAGGGTTGTTGTGTTCCTGCGAGTGAATGAGGTCACCAGAAAGGAAGGAGTTACTGCGGTGGCAGCGAGGGTGGCGGCGCACGAGCAATATGTTATGTTGCGAGCGTTAATATGGCTATGGTAACTGCTTCACATCAGGCGGGCCGTATGCTTGTCTGCCACCCAACGTAGTATAAAAAAAAAGGATCAATTTTGCATAACAGGGTCCAATTTAAAAATTAAGATATTATGCAAGAATGTTTATATCAGTATTATGATCGATGATCAATATCATCAAAGTTTCCATTGTCGTGCTGGTCGAGAGCAAACTGGGGTGCGGAGCCCTCCCGCCGAAGCTGAAGCCGATTGCCATTGGATTTTTTGAATGCAAATTTGATACTACTGCTTAGATGGTTGGTAGTTATGTTTAGCTTAGCTGCACGACACTCTAGAGCTCTACCGACTGAGCTGAAGATTTTTTATGTGTAATGGTATAAGTAACATTTATCTTTGCCTTTGTTTATTTATGCCGATAATTTAGTTCGTTGTTTGTTGTCGCTAGATGGCGCTGTTAGAATTGTGTATCTCGCTATGGTTACGTTCTTTGCTTGTGAACATAAAATATGGAAAAATATTTTTTGCCTCGTCAGTTAAAGCCTGATTCGCCCTTGAAAGGTCAGTCTGGTATCAACCAGGCTGAGGGGGTGTCGAAGAGGATTTTCCGCCTCCCTCCAGCACGGCTGGGGGGTGCCCACGCGCGCATCGGGCGTCAAAAAAAAAAATTTTTTTTGCCTCAATATACCATACCAATACCAACACCAACCCACTTGATTAGTATCATTTATCAACCCTAAAGGGCGCTCCATTTGATCTAGTCATTCCTACATTATGAAATATAAGAACGGGACTTAACGCGATCATGCATAAGGGTATTTGTTACCTTAAAGCAGGGTTTCTCAAACTTTTAACTGCCATGAATCCCTGTTAAAGTTTCCAGATGACAGCGAACCCCTTAGCTAATTAAATCGCCGTAGAAAATAATAAAATTGACTGTTGAAGAAAATAAGGTTTTTATTTCAATAAAAGGTAACAAATACAGTGTCAAAAGAAATATATTTTTAATATTAATGTGGCGGGTGGTGGGGTATTTTGTCGCAAATAGAGTTAATTTTAGGGATAATTTTGGAAAAAATTATCTTGATTCTGACTCGTTATGAAGTCGCCTTTTATAATGACCAGGTGTGAAATCAAACTCCACTCTCACATAAGTATGTTATAGCAAATTGTAAAAGGAAATTCATTGCTTTGTATGAGAGTTCGGGATACTCTTCCTGCCACGCACGTGACTGCCAATCAAGCCACCATTACCTAAATCTTGTCGCGAATGCGAATCCCCTACCGACGAATGGCGAACCCCTAGGGGTTCGAGTACCCTACTTTGAGAAACCCTGCCTTAAAGGTAAGCTGGTCGAAACGTCAAACTATAATAAAGGTATGTAAATACCCTTATGCATGATCGCATTAATTCCCGTTCTTATATTTCATAAATCATGGAATGCGAAAGTTTATAAGTTATTATAACATCAAGATGTTTGACGAGCTCGGTGGCGTAACGGTCAATGACGCGGCTTCGACACCAACGCTCGTGGGTTCGATTCCCACACAGGACAAACATTTGTGTGCATGAACATGTCTGTTTGTCTTGGTCTGGGTGTTTTCTATGTATCATAAGTATGTATTAAAAAAAATGTATTTACGTATGTTTATCAGTTGTCTAGTACCTATAACACAGGCTTCGCTTACTTTGGGGCTAGATGGCGCTGTGTAATTTGTCTGACAATATTTATTTATTTGTCAATAAGTTTAACCTAAGGCTAATTTTTGGAATCAAAAAATCCGATGGTAACCGGCTTCAGCTACGGTGGTATGGTCCCAGGGGCCCTACGGGCTAACTGACGTGCTAAGCTGAAGTCGATTACGCGACAAATCAAACATCAACTACATTTCTGGTACTTGTTTTTAGCTTAACTGGCAGTAACTCTGGAGCTCTACCGACTAAGTTGAAGATCATCATCAGGTCCACTTTAGTCTCCACTACAGGAGCACGACCCTCTCTGGTCCGTCCTAGACGGAAGGACGATTTGGCCTACACTCCCCACGCTGACCAAACGGGTTGGGGAGGCCTGATCGATATTTGATAATGTATTTCCCTTAGTCGCCTTGTACGACATCCACGGGAAGAAACGGAGTGATTCTATTCTAGTCTGCCGGAAACCACACGGCAAGTTGAAGATGTTTGTCAATAACTTAAACATAAGACTTGGTTTTCTAATCATAATTTTCGACAATGTTTGGCAATTCAAGTAGTAATTAAAATGTATTATAGTCAAAATTCAGTGTCGATCAAGTCTGGATCTCACAAATGTCAAATTTGGTATTCTCGTATTACAATATGAAACTTCAATGTTTAAATTATAATGGATTACATCGAAATATGACCGAAAATTAAAGAAACAATACTAATTGTTACCAACAATAAGGATTGATAATAATTAATTAATGAATTCAAGTATACTTACTTAGAATTTTCAGTCAATTCACAATTCAATCTCGATTTGGTCAACTTTAATTCTGCAATCGTATAATAATTACGAGTATTTGGCCTTCCGGGTGGTTTGTATTACTTTTATTGTACGCTAGCTTGTGTCCTCGACTTCGTACGCGCGTAACCCAGTATCCCGCGGGAGTTTAAAAAAAATATTTCTTAGCAGATGTCATATCTACCCGTATATAAAATTTGAAGTTTGTGAGCATATATGGACAGGAAGTATGGTTGTTAGTTATTCTTTCACGGGTAAACGGTTGAATGGATATAGAGGAAATTTGGCATCCATATAGAATATGATCTGGATTAGCACATATCTCGATTATATGTATAATACTTTTTATCTCAGTTGCTTTTTTACTCATACGGAGCGTAGACGCGAACAAAGCTAGTATTATATAAAAGTTAAACCTTGTCCAGGACGTGGCTTGACTGAGTGGAGTAGCGTGGAAAGTATGTATTTCTATATATCAGCACTACGAAGAGAATGGATTATTAATGAACAATCTATAAGTATTCCTATATTAGGGGAAAGAATTTATTTTATATTCGCACGAGCGATATTTCATGTTGCGAACATTAATATCGCAAAGATAACCGCATCACATTAGGCGGGCTGTATGCTTGTCTGCCATCCGATAAAATGTACAAAAAATAAAAACAAAATTTTGTCTGAGCGCCTTTTGAATATCATGGTAAAATAATCACAAATTCGAACATTTGCTATAAGTTTTCTGCAGGCGTTTCAGTTTTAGAAACTAGGCTCGACCATTTAATTTTGATTAGATACATATTAGTTAATTTGCCCGACTCTGGCGTTATTTATATAGCTGTTCGCAGAAAATATATCGTTCACATATAATATAACAGTAGGCAATATGAGTTTTCTACATAAATGCAATAATCCTCCACAAGGATGAAAGTTGTTTAATAAAACAAGTTTACGGAAACCGCATCACTCGATTATGTTAGAGTAATATTCTTTACTCGTAAGGGGGAACATTATTACATTGTATCTTCCAACCTAAGATAGTTTATACCTATAGATGTGATCTACCTGCCTCTTTGTGGCATGAAGAAAGCAACGTAATTTATACAGTCCCGCTCACTTTCGAGGCGTTAGCGCTAATCAAAAAACTATTATTGAAAATTTGTAGAGAAAATACCTTCCTGTGTGGTCACGTTCTTTCGCTTCCGTACTGCATGTGAATCATCATCAAGTCATTTTAGTCTCCACTACAGGAGCACGACCCTCTCTCGTCCGTCCCGGTTGGGGACGCCTGATCGATGTTTTATAATGTATTTTCCTTAGTCGCCTTGTACGACATCCACGGGAAGAGACGGAGTGATTCTATTCTGCCGGAAACCACACGGCCCATGCATGTGAATAGGTACTGAATAAACGCTTTATAGCCAATTTTTGTTGCCGTGATTGCGTGTTCGCTGAATACAATAAAGAATAAAAGTAAGTACCTATCCAATATCCAGCAACTTCATAAAATTGATGTGCTAATATCTCGAAAACTTCAGAACCGATTTCGTAGTTCAGCAAACTTAAAATTGTGTTTACCAATTTCCATCACAATCGGAGCTCTGGAATTCGAGAATAAAGGAATGCCTATATATTCCAGGATACGCCATAATATGATTCGATGATAATAATATGATTTTTGCGTCCCTTTGCGTGTTCTACCGATTGTACAATGGGGTGTGTTCAGAGGAGTAGTTTGACATGTGCCCACGGCCTACTTCTACAGTCGCACCGCTCGCCATCGACAGGGAATTCATCTTCACACATTGGAACCTATGGTCGCGTACTGTGCCGTTCCAGAGAAGTTTTCTCCCGCGTACTGTTAAGCTGTGGAATGCACTGTCTGTCGAGGTTTTCTCAGGAGACTACAGCATGCGGTTCTTGAAAAAGGGCGTGAAGAGGTTTTTAGAGGGTCGGCAGCGCGCGTGTGATGCCCCTGGTGTTACAGGCGTTCATAGGCTACCGTAACTGCTTTCCATCTGGCGGGCCGTATGCTTGTTTTTCACTCTAGTGGTATAAAAAAAATAGAAATTTCATCATAATAGTATTAAGTATTAATGACCGAAGGATTCAAATTAAAACCAGCGCTGGGGCTACACCTCAGCTATGCTGAGTTGGAACCGTTTTGTTGTCACGCGTACTTTTTTACACGAGAGGGGGCAAACGAGCATGTGTGTCACCTGATGGAAAGCAATTACAACCACCCATAGAAGTCAGCAATACCAAGGAGTTGCCGATCTGTTGCCTGCCTATACTCCTTCTTTTATTTTTTTCTGGCGACTCCACTTACTCGCAGGTACACAACAACCCTCAAGGGAATTGTTGATTGGTTGCGGTATTCTGTGAGATGGAGGTACTTTCCGACACTCACACCCCAAGGCGCTACTCCGATTTTGATGAAATTTTGTAGATAGGTAAATAATATTAATTCACCTCTCAGTGCAGGGTGCACCACGTGCAGGTGAGGTCAGCTTTGGTTTAACGATGTTGATGAACCACTTACACCCCAAACTTAATAAACACTATTCGTTTCTGTAATTTTACCTACGAGTAGGTACTTTATTAATTTCATCAAATATCAGTATTAATATTTCTATAACTGTTATTTCTGTACTTCCTTTGATGTTACATTAATAAGATCATATTTAATTAATTTTGCCTGAGGGCAGCCACTGGGGGTCCATTATATTACTAATAGCGGTCCTTGAGTGGTAGGTAGGTCCTTGAATAAAATGAAAGAATAAATGTAATTATGCAATTTAACAAAATGCTTAATTAACAGTTTCCTGTATACTTTAGATTAGAGGATGATGCGGATACCAGATTTAATTAATAGAAGCCTCCTGTTTAATTTTAATTCCATTTTCATTTCAAGTGTATCATCATCAGCCTGTATCTACCTACTGCTGGATATTGGCATTGCTCAACTTTTTCCACCAAATGCTATCTTCAGCCTTCGACATCCCCGTGTGTCTAAAAAATATCACAGCGTTTAAGTCATTTTGCCTTTCCAGTGGACATTTTGGCGCGAACTTGATGGCGCGGTTGTGCTACTAAACATTTTTTTATTCATCATTCCAACAAGTGCAAAACAGTAGAAAAAGTCCAATAGAGGTTTTACTGTTGACATATTACAAGTAATGGATGAACATGAAGATTCCTGACGATATTTTTCGGCATGTCCCTGAAGCCGGGAATAAGATAAAGAAATAATACAAAACGGACTCAAATGGACATTGATTCCAGAGCCGTAAATCGATTTGTTAAAAATTGCTTTTCCACTTTCCTACAGAAATATTTCTTCTTTATATAATTATTATTTAAATGGTTGATTCCAGCTAACTTGCCAGAATATTATAAATAATAAAAAAAAAAAAAAATACAATATTCTGGCGAAAGTCGCCAACCCGCCTGCCCAGCGTGGCGACTCAAGGGCATTTCTCTCCAATGTTTACACAAGATAATATATGGCCCCCAGTACCCGGCAGCCCTGCTATTCCGGGCCAAGGTGGCGGTCTCGGTTCCGGCAGGGCGGGGGGTGCGAACAATCTCCGGTTGGCAGGCCACCAACAAAAACTGACAATAGGCACTAACACACGGACTCTGAGGCGCGACGAGGATGTGGAAGAGCTGGAAGTAGAATTGAGGTCAGTCAAATGCCAGATTCTGGGTCTGTCGGAAATCCGACGAGAGGGAGAGGAGACCGTGATACTCGAATCTGGCAACCTCTTCTACTACCGTGAAGGAGACCGGCTCTCCCAGGGCGGTGTCGGGTTCCTCGTTCATAAAGCTCTCGTCAACAACGTAGTGGAGGTATCCAGTGTGTCGTCGAGGGTAGCATATCTTGTGCTAAAACTGACAAAGAGATACTCTTTGAAAGTAGTACTGGTATATGCTCCAACGACCGGATGAAGAGGTCGAGGCCATGTATGAGGACATTACGAAGGCCATACGTAATACCACCAAGACCCACTTCACGGTTGTTGTCGGGGACTTCAACGCCAAGGTGGGAATACAAGAATGCGACGAATCGGTTGTCGGAGGGTTTGGTTTGGGGTTGAGGAACCACAGGGGGCAAATGCTGGTTAATTTCCTCCAAATGGAGGGGCTCTTTTTGATGAACTCGTTCTTTAAAAAGAAGCCCCAGAGGAAATGGACCTGGCAAAGCCCCGACAAGGTGACTAGGAATGAGATCGACTTCATCATAACGGATAAAAGGCGGATATTTAGGGATGTCTCGGTGGTTAACAGGTTTGGTACCGGTAGCGACCACCGACTTGTACGAGGCACCCTAAATATCAGCTATAAACTCGAAAGAGCCCGTATGATGAAGTCGAATCTACGTCCAACTCTTCCTCAAATCACTCAAGCTTCGAAAAAGTTCCAACAGGAACTTAAAAACCGATTCGATTCGTTGGAAACCACTGCGGACATGGACGAGGAATCAGATAGAATAGGGACAACACTACACGAAGTCGGCAGGAAACACTTTGGGCGGCAGCATGGAGCTCGAGAGGACAAGCTCTCTAGCGAAACTCTGGCTCTTATGCAGAAGAGACGAGAGGCGACAGCGTCTGTTAGAGCTTCGACAGAATATGTAGCTTTAAATAAGCAGATCAGAAGGCTGATACGGCGGGACTGTCGCGTCTTCAATGCTAAACGAGTTGAAGACGTGATAGCTCGCAACAAAGGCCTGAAAGTCTTTTGTCGGCCTTCTGAAAGGGCTTATCTGTCAAAGCTCAAGCTAGAAGATGGTCGAATCGTGTCTTCTAAGCCAGAGATCTTCGCAGAGGTGGAGAGATTTTATGGCAAACTCTATGCTGCACATGCACCTGTCCCAACATCAGCTGCTCGTGTAAGTGATCGCCGAGCCCCGCTAACCCGACACGAAACCGAGGATATTCCAGACATCAGCCTGGGTGAGATTAGGATAGCCCTTGAACAGCTGAAAAATGGTAAGGCTCCCGGTGAGGACGGAATTACAGCAGAACTGTTGAAAGCTGGAGGAACTCCGGTTCTAAAGGAACTACAACGTCTGTTTGATTACGTCATTCACAATGGGACCGCACCAGTCGCGTGGACCAGGAGTTTGGTTGTCTTGTTGTTCAAAAAAGGTGACAAAACCTTATTGAAGAATTATAGACCGATCTCACTCCTGACCCACGTGTATAAGCTGTTTTCAAGGGTTATCACGAATCGTCTCGCTCGAAGGCTTGATGACTACCAGCCACCGGAACAGGCTGGGTTTCGTAAAGGCTACAGCACCGTAGACCACATATATACATTGCGGCAGATTGTGCAGAAAACCACAGAGTACAATTTGCCGTTCTGCGTGGCTTTTGTGGACTACGAGAAAGCCTTCGACTCCATCGAAACTTGGTCTGTTCTGGAATCCTTACAGCGATGCCAAGTCGACCACCGCTATATCGAGGTGCTGAGATGGCTATATAGCGCTGCGACAATGACCGTCCGCGTCCAGGACCAGCAGTCTAAGCCTATCCAGCTGCAGCGGGGAGTACGTCAAGGAGATGTCATTTCCCCAAAACTATTCACCGCTTCTCTGGAAGACGTATTCAAGACGCTGGACTGGAAAAAACGGGGCGTCAGTGTGAATGGCGAGTACATCTCACACCTTCGGTTTGCCGACGACGTGGTTATAATGGCTGAATCGCTGGAGGATCTCAGTCGTATGTTGGTCGATCTCAATGCTGCTTCTCGACGTGTGGGGCTGGGGATGAATTTCGACAAGACGAAAGTCATGTACAACGAGTATGTCATCCCTAGCCCGGTTATAATAGAGAATGCCGCTATTGAAGTGGTTAATGACTATGTCTACCTCGGACATTCCATACAGCTTGGCCGGGCATAATTTCAACAAAGAGATCGATAGACGTATTCGACTGGGCTGGGCAGCTTTTGGAAAGCTTCGGTACATCTTCGCCGCACAGATACCCCAATGCTTGAAGACTAAAGTCTTCAACCAGTGCGTCCTCCCTGCAATGACATATGGTGCAGAGACTTGGACAATGACCATCGGACTGGTCCACAGGTTAAAAGTCGCGCAGCGAGCGATGGAGAGGGCTATGCTCGGGGTTTCTCTGCGGGATCGAATCCGGAACGAAGAAATTCGACGGAGAACTAAAGTTGTCGACATAGCCTTCAGAGTTTGCAAGCTGAAGTGGCAATGGGCGGGTCACATCTGCCGAGTAAGTGATGCCAGATGGGGGAGGATGGTATTAGAGTGGAGGCCGCGCGTAGGACGACGAAGTGTTGGGCGCCCTCCCTCTAGATGGTCCGATGACCTAAAGAGAGCGGCTGGATGCGGCTGGATGCGGAAGGCGGAGGATCGTATCTGGTGGAAAGCATTGGGGAAGGCTTACATCCAGCAGTGGGTAGATACAGGCTGATGATGATGATGATGATGATTCTGGCTTTATTATTTATAATTTCTCCCGTCTAGGTGAAATTTGAAACCACGACCTCTCGATGACCAATCGAGTGCTCTTCTATCTGAGCTACCGGAGGCGTTTGAGTTGGTGACGAATTTTCGCATTCTTGTACAAATACTTGCAGATCTAACACTTAGAACATAAGTAACAGTAACGTAATCTTTATAAAGTGACAAATATGACCCAAATTTTAATTAAGTACTTGTGCGAACAAAAGAAATCTAACTCTCTCAAACTTTTAAATCTAAAATTCAAATACGGCAGCAGTTCCGATGAGACAGTTAAAATTAATGAACCTCTCGTAACTGATACCCTTGATAAACGCTGAGATTAATGGTACAGATAAATAACTGGAAGACAATGAAATGAAATGATTCACCCCGTTCCTATAGTAATGATGTTCATTTGTCCCACCGGGTCTAGTGGGACAACCTGGAATATGATTTATTAGGGGTATTAGTGAAATAAATGATCACTCTTATAACTATAGTAGAAGTCATATTTATTACCATCGATTGTGTACCTATGTTGCAGTGGAGTGATACCAGGGATTTTGTGAAATTCCTAGGTATACCACAAAATCACGGTAGATGACGTATATTCTTGTTTATTCTGTCTTCTTACTGAAAATGTTTAGTGATATGACGAATTTCTAAATTATTTTATCCTCATTTTTCTGCCTATTTAAATAACATACCGACACGATTTAATAGTTTGAAGGTAAGCATAAAATAAATAAAACCGATTTTTACATCAAAATATTTTATTTTTACAATTACAAAGATTAAGTTCATATATTTACAATTTAATTTCAAGTAGGTACAACATTTAATGAAATACTTGTTACAACTCTTTAATATACACTCGACTTACACTAGACCAGACCTAAATGAGACATAGAGAGCAAGCAGTACAACAGTTTAAGTAACAGTGCAATCTCTAAGGCGCATTGCTCACCGTTATGTCGAAGCGGCATTGCGGCGGAGTCGCGGCGCGATCAAGTTTAGATCTTTATAATTATACTAGGTTTATATTTATAAAAAATAAATAAATAAAGAAGTATCCTATGACTATTTTGAAAAATGGAAAAATTCACCTGCCCCCCTAGGTGGGATTTGGTGGAAGTTGGCCAAGACAACTATTTAAATAATAATAATTTAATTAGTTTGGTGTTATCAAAAAATAGCTGAATTTCATCTGCAACGATGGACTGCTATGCCTACTTTAGTAAGAGTAATTACTTAATAGGTTGATGACGTCACACTGTGACTCACACAGTAGAAATATAAGATGCAAAAATTCGTCAGCAACACAAACCTTCCTGGTAGCTCAGTTGGAAGAGCACTCGACCGGTTATCGAGAGGTCGTGGGTTCAAATCCCACCTAGGGGGGGCAGGTGAATTTTTCCATTTTTCATAATACCTATATTTATCTGGCAAGTTGCCAAGACAACTATTTAAATAATAATAATTAGTATCCTATGACCTTTCTAAAAGTATTAACTTTTAAGAATATGTGTACAAAGCTTCATGGTGATCGGTTTGAAGTTGAGTTTCGGTGTGAAAGGGTAACAAACCAATTTTCATTCACATTTATAATATCAGTTGGGAAATAGGGATTATTTCACGTTAGATTACAAGTTTACAAGTAAGTCTAAACGAGTCTATGTATGAAAATACTCGAATTGATAAAATAGGGGCGGGATTGCGATGTAGCAGGGACGGAGAGCCGACGTGTCTGCATCTCGACTATTCTCGACCCCGCCGCCGCCGTGAGCGCACTGCCATATTTACAATGAAAATATAGATGCGCGCAGCAACCGCGTCTCAACGCCTCCTTCGTGTGAGCGACGGACCTAATGGTATGATTTCGCAGTTAATAGCAGGTGGCAGCACTATCACAGTACACAGCAGTGCGTCTCAACGCCTCCTTCGTGTGAGCGACGGACCTAATGGTATGATTTCGCAGTTAATAGCAGGTGGCAGCACTATCACAGTACACAGCAGTGACGTGTTGCCGTGATTCTACTGGTTTCAGTCAATCAGTAGTAATGACAAGTCTTGTGGCGACACTGCCACATGCTGCTGTTGCGGAGGTCAGCTACGGAGTCATATTTATATTCTGCCGGTGCACCTGTATGGTCGATGTGCTCACCCCTGCCGAATATTAATACGGCATACCAACGTTGCTCATCATGGTATTTTCAGGTCTGCTTGCGACGACGAAATGGTAATGACTATTAAAATAAGCTTGGAAATCGTTTAAGATTACAAAATTATTACGAGAATGTAGCAAGCAGCCTTCACTATGCCGTGCCATTATGAGACTATAAGCTACCATTGTCGTGACACAATCAATCACTCAGTATAAAATTTTATTACAATAAGACTTAAAACAATACTGACAGCAAGCAATCACTGGCTCAGACAATTTTTTAATTCAAATAAGATTGCAAAACGTTTAAGTTTACAAAAATACTTCACCGTGCCGTATTATGGTGGTACAAGCTACAACTAACTCTAACAGCAAGCAATCACTGGCTCAGTTTAAACTTTTATTAACATAAATTCAACGTGTAAGCCTATATACTTTGTCATGCCGTGCCGTTATGACGCGACAGCAAGCAGTCACGGGCTCAGCCATAACTTTTATTACAATAAGACTTCAAATCGTTAAAACTTGCAAAAATACTTTGACATGCCTTGCCATTATAGAACTATAACGTAATTATATAAATAAGAACGCTGGTAAACAAGAGGGGCAATTCTCGTAATTAAAATATAGTCAAAATTCAGTTTCGATCCAGTCTCGATCTTACAAATGTCACATTTGGTATTCTCGTAACACAATATGTAACTTCAAAATTAAATTTAAGCGGGATTATATCGAAATTTTAGTGAAAATTAAACAAACTAAGAATGTTACTTTGCCAACAATAAGAATTGATAATAATTAATTAATGAAATCAAGTATATAATTTTAGTCAATTCACAATTCAATCTCGATTCGATCAACTTTCAATCTGCGTTCGTAGAAAAATTACGAGAATTGGCCTTAAGGACTCACTGCTACAGTTAAAATATGTTCAACGTTTAAGTTTACAAAAAATACTTAGCCATGTCGTATTGTATTTGGGGCTACAACACTGATGCTGACGGCAAACAGTCACTGTATCAGTATATAATTTTATTGAGATTGAAAATTGCTTAAGCTAACAAATAACTTTGTCATGCCGTGCCGTTTTTTTGGGCTATAACTGACGGTGGCAGCAGTCACTTATTGAGTTATTATTATACTTAAAAATCAAGTCTTTTGAACATTATAAAAAATTAAGTGATTATTTTAAATGATATCCGTTTTTATAAGAATTATCGATGAATGTGGTACTGCAAACGTTTCTATATTGGCATTGTCCTCGGTAGTCGAAGGTGACGAACTCGCAAGGTCTCTTCGCTTTGGAGGTGGTCACCCGAGTGAGGGTAGTGAAGTTTTCTTGTACTGGGCTGGTGGAACAGCAGAAAGACCTTCGGAATTCACGGCGGAATTTTCCTGAAACAAAATTTATCTTACTATTGTACTCTTAAAGGTGAAAGTTGACTCGTAAATGTGAAGTGAAAACTGGTGACCTTACTCACTCGCAGAAACACATCAATCCTAAAAGGAATTGTTATTTGGCTGCGGTATTCTGAGAGAAGTAAGTATTTCCCTAGTACTTCCCCTTATAAACGCTGTATCATACCTCTCTTTTGTCAGTGCCTCTCGCTAGTCGGCAGGGTGTACCACGTGCAGGCAAGATTGGCTTTGGCCCTAAAGATCGTGGTGAGCCATTTACATTCTAATCTTCCAAATAATCCTCTTACTATTAATTACTTTCATTTGTTACCTCACTTATTTCGCTTTCATTCAGCAATCCACAATCCCACATTAATGTGTGAGTGAGCGAGTAATTTTAGCTGCGATTTTTACCTATTATCCCACTCATGTATACAGTAGAGTAAGAATAGTAATTTACATTATACAGCGAACTTGATAGCGTCTTTGCGAGAGCATCTGCAGCACGCTGGTGTACACCTGCCCAGAGTTCTTTCGATGCTATTCTCATTGTGTCTGGGACACTGTTATCTGCCTGATGAGCTAATAAAAACTGTTCTAAAAAATAGGACGGGCGACGCATCTGATATGGTGAACTACAGACCTATTTCTCTTGCTACTGTCATAGCGAAGGTGCTGGACAGTGTGCTTGACAGGCATATGCCTGGACGCATAGAATTGCACGATGCGCAGTACGGTTTTAGACCGAAGCTGAAGCCGATTACCATCGGATTTTTTGATCGCGAAAATATACCTTAGGTTTAAGTTAATGACAAACATCAAGACAGCTTAGTCGGTAGAGCTCTATGGTTTCTACAAGGTCCGTTAAACACAATTATCGCCAATCTAAGCTGAAGTTTGATTTTCGCAATCAAAAAATGCGATGGTAATCGGCTTCAGCGTCGGCGGTAGGCCCCCAGGTCTTTCTACAGAAAGTGGAATTCTGGCTCTGAAGCACACTGCCCAGTACTATACGGCTGATGGGAAAACCCCTATTGTGGCATGCTTCTTGGATCTCACCAGGGCCTTTGACTTGGTGTCCTATGACCTCCTGTGGCAAAAATTGAAAGAGGATACACAGGTGGCGGGTGAAGTAGTGTCTGTACTAGAGTACTGGTACAGTAATCAGTCTAATCAGGTCAGGTGGGCATTTGTTTTTATTATAACTAACATAGTTTTTAAGAAATATTGTTACTAACATCATGGACTACGGTCTGAAATAAAAAAAATATTATTATTATTTGCGCGTTGTAAGTCTAATCTTTTTTTTTTGTATTTAATCAGCATATTGGCTCCGCTTCGTTAAGAGGAGCCCAAATCGCATCGACAACGGACAAGAGACCTTGATGTCTTGTTAGTTGACGCTGCCATGCTGGCCTACAAGATGCTTCTTCACGCTTCGCTTGAAGGATCCCATATTGTATGAATGAGGAAATATATAATGCCGGTAACGCGTTCCACTTTTTAATACTGTGACATATATAGGAGTTGCCAAACTTTTTAGTATGCGAAGGAATGCCCCCAACGTACAATAAGTAAAGCAATGTCGACTGTAGCCTGTCTATGAATAGAATTACTACTCAGTATTGAGAGTTCCAGACGCGGAGGGCATACTAAACATCGATCCCGGCTATGGTCTTTAGATAAGAGTCATTAAGTCAGGTCAGTACCCTACGGGTGTCTCGAAAACACTAGCCTCCACCGCAATAGAGATAGGCGCAGTTGAACTACATGGTCATGGAGTATTTGCCCTTTCATGGATTGAAGTCTGGTAGGTACTAGAATACGAGTCTTCTATCAGTGAGCAGTGCGATGAATATGGGTTTGTGATGATATTATTCCGCAAAACATTCACGTGCGCAGGTAAGCGCGCGTTATCAGTACGCTGCCATTACGTAATTAGATGTAATTAGAGATATATATATATATATATATATATATATATATATATATATATATATATATGTGTGTGTGTGTATGTGTGTATGTATTAATGGGTATATATATAGATTTAAACACAATATGTATTGCGTCTTTTTGTCCGTCCGTGGTGTCCGTCCGTTCCGAAAGGAAGGAGATGCTGCGTTGGTAGCGGGAGTGGCGGCGCGCCTGCGATATTTTATGTTGCGAGCGTTTATATGGCTACGGCAACCGCTTCACATCAAGAGGGCCGTATGTTTGTCTGGCACCCGACGTAGTATAAAAATAAAAAAAAAAACTGAACAGCATACTTATTAGCTCGACCCTTGGTGCAAAGTATCTATTAGCTATTCGATCATCGACCTCGCCTACACAGATTACTATTCTCGATTTACTGTTTTCTACACGTTTCGGTAATGGAGGCATTAATAAATACTCTTTCACACCATACTTATGTGGTCCTGCTGAGTGTCTGTCTATATTTATGTCGTACTTATTACTGAACCATGCACGGTACTGTAGTTCATTATATGAGGAAACGCTCCATATATGACACAATAAACAAGTTTAGGTCTTCTCGTGACATTTAAGTCACGTGATTGGAACTATCATCATCAGGTCCATTTTAGTCTCCACTACAGGAGCACGACCCTCTCTCGTACGTCCTAGACGGAAGGAGGATTTGGCCTACACTCCCCACGCTGGCCAAACGGGTTGGGGAGGCCTGATCGATATTTGATAATGTATTTCCCTTAGTCGCCTTGTACGACATCCACGGGAAGAAACGGAGTGATTCTATTCTAGTCTGCCGGAAACCACACGGCCAGATTGGAACTAGATCATCATAAAATTACATCATCAGCAAATTAATTAATTAAATAAGTAAATAAATCACTCATATATTTTATTCGGGAAACTGATGTCTCTAGTGTTGCTAGCGTCTATAGGCTGCGATAGATCTTGTTTATCACCTCAGTAACGGGACGGGGGCCCACCACACAATCCCACCACTGTGTGTAGCCAGGATTAATAGCGCGACCGCTAAAAAGCCAATGAACAATGAAGTCCATTGCAGCCCCGGGGGTAAGACTACGACTGCCTTGGAACTCACAACGAATTTAATTAGACGAAATTACAGGAGTAGGAAACTTTTGGAATTTGACTTCACCTTTTGCTCGCGCGCCGCCACTCCTGCTTGCCACCGCAGCAACCTTTCTGGTGACCTCACTCACTCACAGGAACACAACAACCCTCAAGGGAATTGTTATTTAGTTGCGGTATTCTGTGAGGTGTAAAGTGCCTCCCCAACCCGTCTGGCCAGTGTGGGGAGTGTAGGCCAAATCCTCCTGTCTGTGACGGACGAGAGAGGGTCGTGCTCCTGTAGTGGAGACTAAAATGACCTGATGATGATGATGATGATGATTCTGTGAGGTGGAGGTACTTCCACTGGCAGCTTACAAATTCGCTGTACCCTACCTTTATTTTGTCAGAGCATCTTTCGCTAGCCGCTGGGTGCATGTTCAGACGAGGTTGGACATCGTGGAGAGCCACTTACACCCAAAAATTATTACAGTCTATTGTACTAACCACTCATGAAATTGTAAATCAGCGGGTTTATGGCGGAATTCGCGTAGCAGAGCACGTGTGAGACGAGGGCGAGGAATGTCACCGCGTCATTCTGCTCCATGTCGAGAGTGTACCTGGGAATAAATACAATAATGATTATACTATTAAACTTCGGAGATAGCGCAGCACACCTCTCGAGATCCCTGAGTCACTCACACCGGTGTTGCCCCCGGCCGTTTTCCTGGCATTTCGGGGGCCCATCTAGTGAGTGGCAAGCCACCGCCTGCCGCAAATAACTAGCAATAAATGCAGTTATGGCAGGCGTCCGTCCCTCTTCTGTAATAGCCCGGTATTTAGTTCACCCAGATCTCATCTCCATAACCCATTTATTTTCCATCACACTTCGCTCATGGGTATGTCGTTCCATTGACATATCCCGGAGCGGGTCACGGCGGGCGTACAACATTACATCAAACTTCTCAAAGGGGCCTCTACGCCTTGGATCTACATCCCCGCGCACGCCTATCACCGATGACCGGGCTAGACCCGTGATTTAAGAGAGATACAGAATTATACTTATAACAGTAGGGTTGCCAATTCTAAACGCCAGCAACCATGACAAGATGCGTGAAAGCTCCGGATTTTGAATCTTACATCCCGGACATGTCATTAGTGTTTTTTTGGTATTAGTACTATTTTTTATTCTGTGACAAGATGGTTATTCGCAGCATGGAGCGGGCGGTAGTGATATAAAACTTTCAACCCTGGACTACAAATGAATCCCCGCCCGGACGCTCCCCGGACGACCTACAAACTAGGACAAATCCGGGGTAACCCGGACGGATGGCAACTCTATATAAGAGAGTCACAGAGACGACTACAGCTGGAGCAGAAACAACCAAAACAGCCAAGGCAGTCGCATGCATCTGCATTAGCACTTACCATTACTGCCATTAGGTAGTGGGTGGGTGCCGGCCGTTACATGAACTAACTGGTGCGGGGATAACTCGTGACAATGCAGGATTATTTAATTTTCTTAAATAAATAAATATTGTCAGACAAAGTGCCATCTAGCCCTAAAGTAAGCGAAGCTTATGTTATGGGTACTAGACAACTGATAAACATATGTAAATACATTTTTTTTTTGTAAATACATACTTATGATACATAGAAAACACCCAGACTAAGACAAACAGACATGTTCATGCACACAAATGTTTGTCCTATGTGGGAATCGAACCCACAAGCGTTGGTGCCGAAGTCGCGTCATTGACCGCTACGGCTACGCCGTAGCGGTCAATGATCGTAGATAAGAAGTATCGTAAATAAGAAGAATTGACCGTAGCGGTCAATTCTTCTTATTTCAATGCTGCCATTTTAAATGCAATATGGCGGCCCTCACAAAATGGCGATTTACAATTATCACCTACACTATTTATTACTTTTACTCGCTCATATTTACTAGTGTTGCGGCTAATCACTGTCTCTCTTGTGTAGCCAGGATTAACAGCGGCAATCGCCGAAAGGATGAACAATGAAGTCCTTCACTGTTCCGGGGTAAAACTACGGCTGCCTTGGAACTAACAAAGAATTTAACCAGATGAAATTAGTTGGAAGCTTTGGAGTTTGGCTATGATGACAGACCCCAACTGAGTATTATTAAGTATTATAAATTGATATATCTAAGGGGCCGTCCATTAATCACGTGAGGTGCATTGCATTTAAACCCCCCCCCCCAACCTGGTGATACTTGGTGAGGTGGTCTAAACCCCCCCCCCCCCCCCCTTCGAAAAAAACATTTTTCTCGGAGATATGAACACTTTTTTGTTTTCCTAATAATTCTAATAGTTTATGACCTCTGTGGCGCTTTCTTATCAAAAAGATGCGCCAATGGCTACAATAGGCAAATATTAATAATTAAAGAGCGAGAATTGATCGATCGATTCGTAATAAGTTCTATTCCCAATCTACCACCCTGTAGACAAAATTTTAATAGTACTTACATTGTTAGTAGAATTAACAAGAATCGAAGGTTTCCTGTTTACCAGCCGACTATATATAGAACGTGACGCCATTATCTTACGTCACTGTACCCAAGCCTTTCTATGAAATTGAAATTTGATACTCTATTAAAAATGTTCTGCTGCGGTGGCAAATATTAGGAAAAGTATCCACCCATTATATGTTTATCAGTTGTCTAGTACCCATAACAAAGCTTCGCTTACTTTAGGGCTAGATGGCACTTTGTCTGACAATATTTATTTATTTAAGAAAATTATCCAAGGATGGCACACAACAAATCGACCAATAAAAACGGTAATTTAAAAAACTAAAAAACCCGACTGCTTTTCTGTGTAATTTGGAAATGAAAAACACCTAAAACAAGAAAACATGTAGCAGTCGGGACCCATTCTAGAAATGGAGGCTTAGTGAATTTAGAGCACATGTAGGGTCCCGACTGCAGCATGTTTTCTTGTTTTCGGGGTTTTTCATTTCCAAATTACACAGAAAAGCAGTCGGGTTTTTTAGTTTTTTAAATTACTGTTTTTATTTTATGTTTTTTAGTTTTATTTATTTTGATATATGCAATGTCGCTCTCACAGTAAATACATATCAAATGACACCCCTCGAGCTAAAATTCATCGAGCCGTCCAGACTGCGGCGCGCATTTGCATTTGATGAACTTGGCGCCAAAAATCCGCCATTTTGTTTTTATTTTGACGTACCCAGTGTCACTCTCACAGCAAATACGAATCTAACGAAACCTTCAAGCTAAAATCCATCCAGCCGTTCAGGCTGCAGAGCGTGCCAAACAATTATACATAGGTCCATACATACTCTCGAAAAACAAAACCCTCCTTCTGTCGCAGTCGGGTAAATAGAGAATAACTCTCATGTTGTGAATTTATAAGACGCGTGTTACATAATAATATGAAAATTATGTGACTTACTTGCACACATTTTGAAGTGAGCAACCCGCCTAATTTGGATAATGGTTATTGCGTTTGATAAATTCACAATATGAAACTTTTTCTCAATTTGGTAGGCTTGTAAACGTTAACAAATAAATATTTCAGGACAATTTACAGAGCGCCATCAAGCCACAAATTAAGCGCAAAGCATGTGTTATGGGTACTAGACAACTGATAAATGTACTTAAATACATTTTTTTTTGTAAATACATAATTATAATACATAGAAAACACCCAGACCAAGACAAACAGACATGTTCATGCACACAAATGTTTGTCGTGTGTGCGGGAATCGAACCCGCGACCTCGGAATCAAAGTGGCCATTACTAACCATTCGACCACCGAGCTCGTCTCGGCTCGAACACGTTCGAATGTGGCCAAAAAACTCGGACTAAACACTCTGTAAAGGCAAAGCCAACTTCACCTGCACGTGGTGCTTCTGCTGACTGTCAAATGAGGCTGGCAAAGGAGTGGTTTCCGGCAGACTAGAATAGAATCACTTCGTCTTTTCCCGTGGATGTCGTACAAGGCGACTAAGGGAAATACATTAGCAAACATCGATCAGGTCTCCCCAACCCGTCTGGGCAGCGTGGGGAGTGTACGACAAATCCTCCTTCCGCCTTTTGTACGGACGAGAGAGGGTCGTGCTCCTGTAGTAGAGACTAAAATGACCTGATGATGATGATGAAAGGAGTGGTAGGGCACGGCGTATTAATAAGCTGCCCGACTAGACAAAGGACATTCTTAGCTTCACTTCACAGAATACCGCAGCAAAATGACAATTCTCTTGAGGGCTGTAATAGGATCCCAAAATGCCAGTAGATAAAAAATGACAAAAAACAAGATTATTTTTTTCTACGTCGGGTGGCAGACAAGCATACGGCCCGCCTGATGTGAAGCGGTTACCGTAGCCATATTGACGCTCGCAAATAAAGTATCGCTCGTGCGCCGCCACCCCCGCTGCCAATGCAGCATCTCCTTTCTTTCTGGTGACCTCACTCACTCGCAGGAACACAACAACCTCAAGGAAATTTTTATTTGGCTGCGGTATTCTGTGAGGTGTAGGTACATTCCCCAGTCGGGTAACTTACAATTACGCTCCCTACCTCTATTTTCGCCAGAGCTTCGTTTGTCAGTCAGCAGGGTGTACCGCGTGCAGGCTTTGGTTCAAAGATGTTAATAAACCACTTACACCCCAAAACGATAATTAAGATGACATTATATTCATAAAGTGACGATTGTAAATGATGATTTATAAAATGACGTGTCTCGTCATGGCAGTCATAAATCACTTAATTTTATTTTATCCCACGGAACTCTAAAAAGTGACGTCATTACTGACGCCGGAACTGGCACTTAAATTCACTTTCACAGATAGTGTGATGAAAGTGAATCTAAGCTCTGCGGATTTAGAGTAGTAATGATTTAGGTACATGTCTTATATTTAATTTGTATGACGTTTCTAAGTGCTTTATAAAGTCCAAGGAATAAAGATATTTTGACTTTGACTTTGACATTACTTGTGGTAGCTTAATATTGTTACGGATCCTCATACGAATTAACAAATGTCTAATTTTAGTAAGTAACATAATATTTGTACGTGACACACGGCACCATTTTCTTCTGTGAAGTGATTTAAATATCGTTATGGTGTCCACCGATTGAGATTTTTCGGGAGAATTATCTACACTAATATTATAAAGAGGTAAGATTTGTTTGTTTGTTTGTTTGTAACGAATAGCCTCCGAAACTACTGGACCGATTTCAAAAATTCTTTCACCAATAGAAAGCTACATTATCAGGGAGTAACATTGGCTATATTTTAATTTCGAAAAAAATAGGGTACCGTAATAAAATTGCAATATTTTGTCCACCCGTGCGAAGCCGGGACGGGCCGCTAGTTTATTATAAATTAAGACTCGTCCGAAATTACACTAATGAAAAAATAATCACTAAAATAAAAGCAAAATAATATATGATGTAACATATTTTGGTATTTTTCCAAAATTTTATAAAAAATGGGGTGTGGCTGTGTCATGGACACGGCCGTGTGTTGTACGTGAATACGTTATATGCACTAAAATTATCTCAAAATGGTAGCGCTTCCTCCTCCACCGCACGTGATGTTCCATTGTCCTTACTTAGCTATATATACTCTCCACGGAGTACCCGACTGTGGAGAGTTCGCAGGGGGAACTACGGGTCCCCCTGTTTGGATCAGGGTACCTCGGGGACTGGCGGCAGCCCAATTTGCCAGTCATGGGTTCGGATTCGAGGTGGCTTTATGTGCGTGTAATCACTCACGCGCATGTGGTTTAGCTACAGAGGTCGGGCATGTTCGTCTGCCTGGCCATATTGTCGGCCGGGCGCTCGGCCTCGCGCGTAGCGAGTTGGTTATCACTGGCCTAAGGCGAAGGGCCGCCACAGTGGTTCTCAACGGGGCTTGGAGCGGCCCTTATAGCGGTCGTCGGCTTCCCAGCTGACGCCGCGGCTCGGGTACTTGCCTGCTGAGCAAGGAGGTTGACGGGCGATCGCTTCCGTCACCCCGGCCACCCTACCGTAGGCTCGGGGTAGGCGTTTCTTCTTTGAAGGACGTCGGGAAGTGAGCGTGCCTTATACAGCTCCGGTACCTGTCAAGGAAATCAGGGAGCCGGCTATCCGGCGCCCCAGTGTGGGTGCAGAAACACTAGGCGCGCTTGTACTTGTACTTGTGCGCCGGGATGTGAGCGTGCCATACAGCTCCGGCTACCCATCATGGAGAATGGGGAGTGGTAGTAGGGCCCCGATGCTTGGGTTCTCCGAGCGTCGGTCGCCACGAGCTACTCGACTTAAGAGTACGTAAGTAGCCTGCATGCAGGTGAAAGCGGAGTAAGACCTGCTACTGCTACGCTTGCGTGCTCGGTTGGTTTACCGAGCGCAAAAAGCGGTGCAGGAAAAGGTCCTCTCGTCTGGTTGATTTACTGGACGAGAGACTCGCATCCCCCGTGATATAACCGGAAGGTTGGCACACGGGGCGCATTAGCTGTTAGGTATAGGGTGCGTGTCCTTACTTAGCTACTCTCCACGGAGTACCCGACTGTGGAGAGTTCGCAGGGGGAACTACGGGTCCCCCTGTTTGGATCAGGGTACCTCGGGGACTGGCGGCAGCCCAATTTGCCAGTCATGGGTTCGGATTCGAGGTGGCTTTATGTGCGTGTAATCTCTCACGCGCATGTGGTTTAGCTACAGAGGTCGGACATGTTCGTCTGCCTGGCCATATTGTCGGCCGGGCGCTCGGCCTCGCGCGTAGCGAGTTGGTTATCACTGGCCTAAGGCGAAGGGCCGCCACAGTGGTTCTCAACGGGGCTTGGAGCGGCCCTTATAGCGGCCGTCGGCTTCCCAGCTGACGTCGCGGCTCGGGTACTTGCCTGCTGAGCAAGGAGGTTGACGGGCGTTCGCTTCCGTCACCCCGGTCACCCTACCGTAGGCTCGGGGTAGGCGTTTCTTCTTTGAAGGACGTCGGGAAGTGAGCGCGCCTTATACAGCTCCGGTACCGTCAAGGAAATCAGGGAGCCGGCTATCCGGCGCCCCAGTGTGGGTACAGAAACACTAGGCGCGCTTGTACTTGTACTTGTGCGCCGGGATGTGAGCGTGCCATACAGCTCCGGCTACCCATCATGGAGAATGGGGAGTAGTAGTAGGGCCCCGATGCTTAGGTTCTCTGAGCGTCGGTCGCCACGAGCTACTCGACTTAAGAGTACGTAAGTAGCCTGCATGCAGGTGAAAGCGGAGTAAGACCTGCTACTGCTACGCTTGCGTGCTCGGTTGGTTTACTGAGCGCAAAAGCGGTGCAGGTAAAGGTCCTCTCGTCTGGTTGATTTACTGGACGAGAGACTCGCAACCCGTGATATAACCGGAAGGTTGGCACACGGGGCGCTTTAGCTGTTAGGTATAGGGTGCGTGTCCTTACTTAGCGTAATAAATTCTTTGATCCTTCATCTATCCAGTGGTGTGATTGAATTTTGGATGGAGATGATAAATTTCTATCTGCAACACCAAACTGTACCCCCGATTTTGTTATCATTCGTTTTATTGAATGGCCTCCCTATGAAAGCAATTTTAAAGACGTAATTGCGTCAACATTTACTTAGCAATCTAAGCAACGAAACAGATTTCGTTATTACAAACTGTACTGTTTCACGTAATTAAATTTATTTTTAGCCACCGGTTTCGCCCTATGGCATTATCTATTATTATTATATGGTGTTTGTGTTTCTACCATACTATAATAACAGAATGTTACTAATGTTCCACCAAGCGTCAACGATCAACAGTATCCATAAATAGATTCCGGAGTAGACATTAATTTATGAGCTCTGGCGAAAAGAGAGGTAAGGCATAGGGTATTTTTTCAACTGCCCCACCGGGGAAACTTCCCCATTAATTGTTACTTGGCTGCCATACATAAACCATATTGTTATTTGCCTGCGGTTTTCTGTGAGGTGAAGGAGTACCTCCACCTCTCAGAATACCGCAGGCAAATAAGAATTCCCTTGAGGGTTGTTGTGTTTCGGCGAGTGAGGTCACCAGAAAGAAAGAAAGGAAGGAGTATTGTATATATTGACACTCATATAAAAAAAAACATAAAGATATTTAAATCTTCCGTAAGACATTTTCTACACGTTAGTGACAACTGTATCAAAATCCGTGGAATTATTTAGGAGCTAGTAGAAATACAGACGTGGAAAGCGACTTCATTACATTATTATTATTTAAACTAGCTGATGCCCGCGACTTCGTTCGCGTGGACTTTATGATTCCGGCGTATTAATACAAATACGAACTAATGTAGATACATAAGAAAATATTTGGGGCAGTATTATACGTTAAAAGTTAACAAATTATTATTTTTATTTAAGATAGTAACCATAGTTTAAAAAGAAAAAAAAATGAAGAGAGTCTTTCCTTTGGGAGCTAATATCAAAAGACCTGAAGCGTTACTAATCCTCGATAAAGCCACATTGTTGGCCATTTCGCATTCATCTGAAACGATTAGACAGCAATCCTGAAACATTTTCGCTTTGTCACAGTTTCGTGTCACAAAGCATGTCGGTGTTTCCGTTCTGTATAAATCGAGTACAATATTGAACATTATATTTGCGTCCTTCCGCCTAGAAGTAATATGGCTGCAATACCTGGCGATGCTGCTGTGAGATATTATTTTGGCGCCTGATTTCAGCGAGGATTGCTCTCGTCAGGTATGTTTTTTCAGTCCCTCCTGAAGCATCTAAGAAAAACAGTTTCCCCTCGTTGTTAAAAAGACTTTGCATCACAAAATCTTGCTACAAAATTTTGTCCCGCAAATGCACGCATTCTTCTGGTTTGTGCGAATATATACCAATCGTTCCATTTCAATTTTAGCGTACACATCTATATTAAACTGACTAAACAGACCACGTTACCATTGTAAATAAATAAAACTATTTTTTTTTTTTTTTTTTTTTTTTTTTATACCACTAGTGTGGCAAACAAGCATACGGCCCGCCTGATGGAAAGCAGTTACCGTAGCCTATGAACGCCTGTAACACCAGAGGCATCACACGCGCGTTGCCGACCCTGTAAAAACCTCTTCACGCCCTTTTTGAAGAACCCCATGCTGTAGTCCCCTGAGACAACCTCGACAGGCAGTTCATTCCACAGCTTGACAGTACGCGGGAGAAAACTTCTCTGGAACCGCACGGTACGTGACCACTTAGGCTCCAATGTGTGAGGATGAATTCCCTGTCGATGGCGAGCGGTGCGACTGTAGAAGGAGGCCGTTGGCATCATATCAAACAACTCCTCTGAACACACCCCATTGTACAGACGGTAGAATACACAAAGGGACGCAAAATCTCTTCTCAGACTTAAAGGTTCTAAACCGTCTGTTAGTTTGGGATCGTCGACAATCCTCACAGCGCGCCTTTGAATCGAGTCACAAGGTGCAAGCTGGTATCTAGGCGCTCCCGCCCATAGATGGCAACAGTACTCCATATGCGGCCGTACTTGAGCTTTGTAAAGCATAAGTCTCTGCCGCGGAGTGAAGTACTGCTTCGCCCTGTTGAGCACACCTAGTTTCTTCGACGCCAGCTTGACCTTCCCCTCCAGGTGACAACGAAACTGGACGTCGCTGGAGATTTCAACTCCAAGAATCCCAATGTTTTTGGCGATGGTAAGGGGTGTGTTTAGGAATTGAGGAGCCACAGCAAAAGGGGTTTTCTTAGCGGTGAACGCGCAGACTTGTGTCTTAGTGGGATTGAAATGAACCAGGTTCTTTCGCCCCCAATCGGACACACTATCCAGTGTGCTCTCGATCTTCGACACAAGCTGTTCGCGGCTCTCCTCCACCAGAGAGCGGGGAATATTAGCGCGGCCCGTATAATAAGCATCCCCGGTGCTGTCGTCAGCATAGCAATGAATGCTGTCAATGGACAACATATCATTGATATGCAGCAAAAACAGCGTCGGGGACAACACCGAGCCTTGCGGGACGCCAGCATTAATGTCCATGCTGTCGGAGCAACTGCCATCCACAACGGCTCTAATGCTTCTGCAGGACAAGAAACTAGCGACCCATTCGCATAAACCCTCTGGTAGACCGTATGCAGGCAACTTCGAAAGAAGACCACGGTGCCAGACCCGATCGAACGCCTTCGCCATATCAAGACTGACAGCTAATGCCTCACCTTGACTCTCCACGGCTGAAGCCCAGCGATGTGTAAGATACACTAGAAGATCACCAGTCGAGCGACCATGGCGAAAGCCGTATTGATGGTCGCTGATTAAGTCGTGCTCTTCTAGGTATTTCAGGAGCCGGATGTTAATGACGCGCTCCATTACCCTGGAGAGAAGGGAGGTAACAGCGATAGGCCTGTAATTCGATGGGTCTGATCTGTCACCCTTTTTGGGCACAGGGTGCACGTTCGCAGTCTTCCACGACGACGGTACCTGCCCGGTGGAATAAGAGAGCGCAAAAAGGCGCGTAAGAACAGGACACAACTCAGGAGCACACAGCTTTAACACCACTGCCGGAATGCCATCTGGCCCACTCGACTTATGAACGTCAAGGGATAGCAATGCCCGCCGAACATCTCGTTGAGTAAATGAGATTTCCGGCATGGAATTACCACACCGCGGGATGGAAGGCGGTGCGGCGTCCCCGTCGTTCAAAGTCGAGTTTGAGGCAAAGAGATTCCCCAATAGATCGGCTTTCTCTTTAGCACTGTGGGCCAGACTACCATCTGGTTTTCGGAGTGGTGGAAAGGACGACTGACAAAAGTTGCCCTCGGCAGCCTTGGCAAGCGACCAAAAAGCACGGCTCCCAGATGGGTGCTTAGCTAGGCGCTCACCAATCCTGCCGATGAACTCAAACTTTGCCCTGGCAATTACTCTCTTACTGAACCTCGAGGCAGCATTGAACTCCCGTTTCAAGTCGGAAAGACCAGGATCTCCATTAATACGAGCCGTGGTCCAAGCCTCATATGCAGTTTGCTTGCGAAGTTTAGCTTCTCTGCAAGACCGATTAAACCACGGCCGCTTCTTAGCACCTGAAGTAGCCACCCGCCGGTTTGGAATAAATAATTCCATCCCGGCCAAAATCGTCTCAGCTACAGCAGATGCACAGGTGTCTATATTTTCCGACCCGAAACAGAGCCGCCTCCACGGGTACGATGCGTAAAATTCACGCAGTCCATCCCAGTCTGCTGACTTATAGTGCCACATACGACGCCATCCGGTATACCGGGGTGGGTCAGGGCTTGCGCATGGCACTTGGGTCCGGATGAGACAGTGGTCCGACGAGCCAAGAGGCGCATCCACCGAGACTGTATACCCATCCGGATGTGTGGTCAGCAGAAGGTCCAGTAGAGAGCTAGTATGGTCCTCTATATCTGGTATTCTCGTTGGAGAATGCACCAGCTGTGAGAGACCATAGGCCAGAGCAAAATCATGAACAGACCTCCCCGCGAAGTCAGTGGACCGAGAGCTGAGCCACTCGGCATGGTGGGCATTGAAGTCTCCCAAAATCACTAACTCCGCGGAGGGGTACCTCTCAATGACTTTGTCAGTCGCCAATTGCAGGTGCTCGATCAACCGAGTTGTGTCTGCATCACCGCTATGAGACCTGTAAAGGCACGCGTAGATACGGGTGCGGCCGCCCTGATCCACGCGTACCCACAACACTGACAGGTCCCTGTCTTCAAGGCCGTGAAGACGTCGACAGCAAATATCATCCCGGACGTACATACATACCCCGGCTCGACGTACAAAAGAATGTTCAAGTTTGTACCCGGGGTATAATAAGTAAGAAGTATCGGCCGGGCAAGATATTTGCGTCTCCGTTAAAAAAAGGAGGGTCGGCTTTGCAGTTTCGAGGTGCTGGTGAACTGCATTTATGTTTGTGTGAAGTCCTCTGACATTACAAAAGTCCACGTCGCATGTGGATGAGGACGCCGCTGAAGAAACCTTCTTTTTTTTGTTCCTGGCCATTAAAAGGGGGTAAGAGGATTATGAGAGAAGTTGTTTCACTGACGGCGCGAGGGACAAGAAAAGCGCGGTGTCTACCCCCGCAGCACAGTGCAGGTAGTGCGGTTTGCTAGCGCGGCGGGCGGAAGGGCCCCCGGTCCCCCCCTGCTGCAGCAGCCGGGTCCACTCCGGTCTCCTCCTCCGGCACGACTACTACAACAGGGACTTTACACAGGCTGGCGGTTCAGCCTCCCGGGGCGGAGATTAGGTGATCCCCGGGTTCGGGAACCCTACTAACCTGCGGGCGGCCAGCGGACAGCCGTTTCACCGGGTCTCCCTGACCACCGCGCCAACACGCCGCGCCTACACCGCTAGCGGCGGTTCGACAGCCGCTGGTCCCTCTGCCGTCAGCATAACAACTCCTCTAAAATAGCCCTGGTGACCTAGCTAACTCGCAGGAACACGGCATAGCCATTATGGCTGCGGTTTTTTGCCAGGTGGAGGTACTTCCCCAGTCGGATGCTGGCCAAGCCTGGAGCGAAAGACCACACTATGCCCCTCCCTTCTCTATTGCGTCTAACTTGTAGCAGGTAACAATAAAAGTAGCACTGCGCGGTTATTTTTTTACAATACAATCAATATTTTGTTAAACTATTTATGATCATCAGGCTGAACAACTTTTGCTAAGCCGTCATTTTTATATTTCTTATAGTTTAGCTGAACCATTATGGTTCTGCATCAGGTTCTAAATCTTGGATTTTTATACCTCAACAAAAAAATGCTCATCAGGCTGAACTACTTTTGCTAAGGCGTCATTTTTATATTTCTTATAGTTTAGCTGAACCATTATGGTTCTGTATCAGGTGTTTTAAATCTTGCATTTTTATACCTCAACAAAAAATGCTCATCAGGCTGAACAACTTTTGCTAAGGCGTCATTTTTAGGGTTCCGAACCTCAAAAGGAAAAACGGAACCCTTATAAGATCACTTTGTTGTCCGTCTGTCTGTCTGTCTGTCTGTCTGTCTGTCTGTCTGTCTGTCTGTCTGTCTGTCTGTCTGTCTGTCTGTCTGTCTGTCAAGAATTTCTATGTCGAGAATGCGTGGAGGTATCAAGCTGAAATTTGAACTGTATACTCAGGTCTACGGTCCCATGAAGTAAAAAAATAATCAAACTGCTAAGTTTACGTAGAAAAAAGTTACGGCCGTTTATTCAGCAAAAAACGCATATTTCGACACACTCAAGGGAATCAAAACCTATAGGGTACTTCCCGTTGACCTAGAACTATGAAATTTGGCAAGTAACATCGTTATAGACTACAAGTACAGGAATAAATCTCAAAACTATACATTTGTAAATAGAACTTAAAAAATAGGGGGTCTATATTTTTTATAGGGTGTCGAAATTTCAAATTGAAACTACTAGTTCAAATGGGGTATCATATGAAAGGGCTTGATGTACACATTGCAAAATATATATAATTTTTTTTTTCGACGCATTATTTCTTATTTATAATGAAAAATATCAAATTTAATAATGATACTACGTACGGAACCCTTGGTGGGCGAGTCCGACTCGCACTTGTCCGGTTTTTTATATTTCTTATAGTTTAGCTGAACCATTATGGTTCTGTATCAGGTGTTTTAAATCTTGGATTTTTATACCTCAACAAAAAATGCTCATCAGGCTGAACAACTTTTGCTAAGGCGTCATTTTTGTATTTCTTATAGTTTAGCTGAACCATTATGGTTCTGCATCAGGTGTTCTAAATCTTGTATTTTTATACCTCAACTAAAAATCACCAGGTTGAACAGCTTTTGCTAAGGCGGTATTTTTATATTTCCTATAGTTTACAAAAATCCAAGATTTGGAACACCTGATGCGGAACCATAATGGTTCCGCATCAGGTGTTCCAAATCTTGGATTTTTATACCGAGATGGAAATTTTGTGTCCACGTTTTCAAATCGATAATAGAAATACGAATCAACACCCATATTGATATTATTATGACATTTCAACATTTTCAACCCCATCGCACCCCATCTCTTGTGTCACGTCGATTATGTTAGATTATAAAATAGCTGTTGTTTTCGGAATCAGCGACCCCATAAACACTCTATACTATGATTTTTTTTATATTTTTATTTTTTTTACTATTTTATTTTACTTAAATTTTTTTTTTTTCTCTTATTTTGGTCGAATACCATTTTTCTTTTTATTGTAATATGATAATGATAATATTGTATGGCTATTTAAAAAAATGGACCTATATTGACAGAGTTTCTTTCGGCATTTCTTCTCGTCAATGGTCATTCCGAAATGCTGGTAGATAAAAAAATATACCTAATTGTAAAAGACGTGTCTAAGTGCCCGCGAGGGCCCACAGAATAAAGAATTTTGACTTTGACTTTGACTTTGACTTTGATAAACCATAAAAACAATACCCATGACGATTTTCAGACGTTTGCATTTTTTAGGGGTTGAATTTTGAAAAATCCTGAAACATGTGTTTACTCATTTATCTACAGAAGTGCTCGTGTAAAGTTTCGTATAAAATAGTCCAACTAATCTTGGTTCCCCATACAAACTTCGGACCCCCGTTTCACCCCCTTAGGGGTTGAATTTTCCAAATTCCCGTATTAGTGAGCATCTACGTCCTGAAAGGAACCCCCATACAAAATTTGAGACTCCTAGCACTTGTAGTTTCTGAGATTTCGTGATGAGTGAGTCAGTGATTTTCTCTATAGAAAAATGTTCTTTAAATTTTAAATGACTTATGTATGTATGTATGTACTTAGCGCATACGTCAATTTACTCCCGGGTGGCCTCTCGCGATATCGCCGCGTCTCGCATTAAAATGAAGATATCTAAAAAAAATGTAGGAAAGATACATATATATAAAACTATGTTGAGGCGAGCAACGGATCGGCGACCCCTTGGTATTGCTGATCTCCATGGGTGGTGGTGATTGCTTTCCTTCAAGTGACCCACATGCTCATTTGCCGCCCTCTCATGATGATAAAAAAAATATATTCGCGAACGGCATTTTGTTGCTATGAGATATAGGCTAAGTTACAGGCACAGCTAGTTAAAAAAACCGGACAAGTGCGAGTCGGACTCGCCCACCGAGGGTTCCGTACGTAGTATCATTATTAAATTTGATATTTTTCATTATAAATAAGAAATAATGCGTCGAAAAAAATAAATAAAATATATTTGGCAATGTGTACATCAAGCCCTTTCATATGATTCTCCATTTGAACTAGTAGCTTCAATTTGAAATTTCGACACCCTATAAAAAATATAGACCCCTATTTTTTAAGATCTATTTACAAATGTATAGTTTTGAGATTTATTCCTGTACTTGTAGTCTATAACGATGTTACTTGTCAAATTTCATAGTTCTAGGTTAACGGGAAGTACCCTATAGGTTTTGATTCCCTTGAGTGTGTCCAAATATGCGTTTTTTGCTGAATAAACGGCCGTAACTTTTTTCTACGTAAACTTAGCAGTTAGATTTTTTTTTAACTTCATGGGACCGTAGACCTGAGTATACAGTTCAAATTTCAACTTGATACCTCCACGCATTCTCGACTAGAAATTCTTGACAGACAGACAGACAGACAGACAGACAGACGGACAACAAAGTGATCTTATAAGGGTTCCGTTTTTCCTTTTGAGGTCCGGAACCCTAAAAATGAATACAATCCAATGGAAACAGAAATACTACAAACGAAAAACTAATTTAATTAAAATCAATGTCAAAAATTATCAAAACATCTCGTACTTCATTGTTCTTCAAAACATCAACCCGTCAATCATGGCGTCGATTTCAATGAAAAGAATTTCTAGTATTTCATTAAACGTTTTATAAATGTAAACAAATCGTAAGTATTTTTCAAATTACTTTTTTAATAATGAAGAAAATAAATTCCTCTTTTGAAAATAAGCCTGTCTTAGAATAATGTTACAAATTGATCGAATTTCGTCTCTAAATCGAACAAAACTGCGTGTAATATTTTATATATCACACGAATTTGTTATTTGAAGGGTCTCTTCTTCGAAATTTCTTCGAATTCTTTTCTTATAACTAACCGTCAATCATCACAAATTGTATCAGTCGTAGAAAATAGATTTTTTTTTAATAGAACTTTTTCATGAAAAGGTCACACTTTGAGAACTATTGGCTAACCGAATAGTGGGTTTTGAGAACATTTTTTTTTATTAACTGACACGACAGACATTGTCCTGTCTTCTTAACTATGAATTTCGCGCTCGCTGTCAAATGACTGACAGTTCTGTCAAACGCTACAAAGTTACATTAAGAAAGTTAATATGGTCGTTGAGTTTTCTAAAATTTTCTATTTTTCCGTGCAACTTTCTTATGTTTTTCTTTAATAAGAACCTTCTCCTGATAATAACAAATACAACAAAAAAAGCATTATCGAAATCGATAAAGCCAGTGAGGTGGAGGTACTCCCCCAGTCCGGAAGCTTACAAATACGCTTTAGCTGTACCTCTCTTTAATTCTATCTAATATCGCTCGGCAATTTATATATTTTTTTTATGGAAACATTCACCTCCCTGCCTAGGTGGAATTTGAACCCACGACCTCCCGATTACCGGTCGAGGGCTCTTCCAACTGAGCTACCAGGAAGGTTTGTGATGGTGGCGAGTTTTTGCATTTTATATTTTACTGCTGTGAAGTCGCTGTGTAGCGCCATCTACCTATAATTAAAAAAAAATATTTATAATATTCTGGCAAGTTGGGCGAAATCAACTATTTAAATAATAATTAATACAAATTATAGCTCACAGATCCGTGCTTCGGATGGCACATTAAGCCGTCGGTTCCGGTTGTTTTTAGACGACAGTCGTTAAGTGGCCTTTAGGGGGCTTGAAAACACTGGCCTCTGCCAACACACGGTTCAGCAGCGTGGTTGAGTCTGCTCTAAATCCCTTCGATTGAGGGGAGATCCGTATATGGGTTGATGCCGTATAGTTCACAGATGAATTTAATATGTATCATTGGTCTCAGTTGATGTTTGTTTACATAAAGTAGACAACTATTCCAGAGCCAGTTAACAACATTCATTTGTTTCCGTAAGGGTCGAGCGACACTCTATGGGGTGTCATTTTCATAGTAACCATTTTATATGGACAATTTATACCAACTGTTACGCTGAACCTTGCATAATAATGACATAAAACCCACATTAAGGTCCAGTTACTTCATATTGTATGAAGCAGTAGATTTATTTTGCTATTTCCCTTGCGTAGGTTGCCTTTTGTCCAAACAAAACACTTGAAAGTGTTTTGTTTGGCCTTTAATTGAATTTTCAGAGATTACGATAGAATTAGATATTGGTACAACATATAAACAATAACTTATTAAATGCAGAAATTCGTTATCTACAAATAAGAGTTGTTAACGGTGTTGTTAACTTTAAAACTTCTAGTCAATGATAGATGACAATTATGAGAATTAATTATGGTAGGTATGTACTCTAAAACAATTACATACCATACAACATTTCTGAAAAAATAACTAGTTTTGATGTCCAATGCTGATATAAATTATCGCATTTATTTCATTAGTAACCCTGAAAGGGAGTGAAAATAGGTAAAAAATTATATATAAAAAATATTTCAAAAAATAAAAATGTGTTTTCTTTATATTTCGTTAATTTACGATTTATTATACGTGTCTTATAGTATATATAATGTAATAAAAATATATATATTATATTTATTTTCACAATAAATACGAGTATATGTATATATTTTTATAAGTACGAGATATGTATTTACAAAAAAATAAATGTATTTAAGTACCGTTCAGAGTGCCGAGTGCGATTTTTTTATTCACGTTCGATAATGTCAACGTAAACAAACGGACCAAATAAATAAGTACTCTCATGTTGTGATTTTATATGACACGTGTTACATATCAAAATTATATAGCTTACCCGCTCACATTTCGAAGTGAGCAACCCGGCTAAATTGGATTTGTAACACGCGTCTGGTAAATTCACAACATGAGAGTACTTATCTATTTGGTCGGTTTGTTTACGTTGACATTATCGAACGTGAATAAAAAACTCGCACTCAGCACTCAGTTGTCTAGTACCAAATCGACATTCACTCAAGATTATTTCACTGTGTTGGACTCCCTTCAAACGAAGGGGGTTGTAGCGTACTCCACCACGCTGTTACGATTGGAACTAAATGGCAGTGGGTAATTCATCCAGCAATATTTATGTATATCCCGATTTTCTCCACAATCATTGTTGCCCCACGTTGTTCAAATATTAAGTTAGTGAGAAACGTACATGATTGATGTATGTGCTCGCCAAACATTAAATTTCTGGTGCTAATTAACAAGAACGTGTCAGTGTCAGGTGTAGGTGTTAATCAGTAGAGTTCACTTGATTTTGGACGTTTTTGTCATATACCTAAATTGGATTAGGAGTGACAGTAAGTTTTAATTCTGAAGTGTAGTGTAGTGGTAATAGCTTTATGAGGGGAAAAGAATTTTTTTTCTTTGTATACTACATCTATATTATTCTTTTAACTTCACCTGCACGCGGTGCACCCTGCTGACTGACAAACGAAGCTCTGGCGAAAAGAGAGGTAGGGAGCGTAATTGTAAGCTAGCCGACTGGGGAATGTACCTCCACCTCACAGAATACCGCAGCCAAATAACGGTTCCCTTGAGGGCTGTTGTGTTCCTGCGAGTGAGTGAGGTCACCAGAAAGAAAGGAGATGGATGGAATTTTAATTTATGGCGAGTTGTACGATAGTGGAATTCAGCGGCAGGTATCAAATCAAACAGCTCATCGGAGCACTCCCCGTGATATAATTTGTAAAGAACGCAAAGAGACGCTACATCTCTGCGTGTAGAGAGAGAGTCCAATCGATCCGAGATCATTGGGTCACCGACGATTCGAGCTGCTCTTCGTTGTATGCGGTCAAATGGAGCAAGCAAGTACTGGGGCGTACCGGCCCAGAGATGCGAACAGTACTCCATGTGAGGTTGAACCTGGGCTTTGTGTAGTTGAAGGCGGTGTCGGGGTGTAAAATACCGCCTGGCTTTACTAATCACACCAATCTTCCTGGAAGCCAGTTTGGCCTTGCATTCCAAGTGACCGCGAAACTGAACATCACTCGATATGTCGACACCCAAGATGGTAATGCTAGTTCTTACACTCGCGGGCGAAGTCACGGGCAGCTTACTACTTTAAATATAAATAACTATAAATATTTCTGGATAATTTACACAGCGCCATCTAGTCCCAAATTAAGCGCAAAGCTTGTGTTATGGGTACTAGACAACTGATAAATGTACTTAAATACATTTTTTTTAAAAATACATACTTATAATACATAGAAAACACCCAGACCAAGACAAACAGACTTGTTCAATCAAACGTAGCATATAAATAAATAAATATTGTCAGACAAATTACACAGCGCTATCTAGCCCCAAAGTAAGCGAGGCTTGTGTTATGGGTACTAGACAACTGATAAACATACGTAAATACATTTTTTTTTGTAAATACATACTTATGATACATAGAAAACACCCAGACTAAGACAAACAGACATGTTCATGCACACAAATGTTTGTCCTGTGTGGGAATCGAACCCACGAGCGTTGGTGTCGAAGCCGCGTCATTGACCGCTACGCCACCGAGCTCGTCAAAAGTTCGTCGGAGCATATAAGTATAGAGAGTATGTAACTAAAGATAAAGCAAATAACAACAATTAAATACTATTGCAAAGTGGTGTTGTGAAACGGATTGAGCCTTCAAATTAGTTTCTCACGAAATTTACATGACAAAGTTATATCAAACTATTACAATACGAACCCTTGTAAACTTAAATGCTTAGAACTTAATACCTTAAGGCGTTCTTACGAAAGATACTTAGCGCCAGTCGAGTTAAACTTAATCAAATAAATACATATTCCTGGACAAATTAAACACTGCCATCTTGTCCCAAACTAAGCAAAGCTTGTACTATGGGGACTAGATAACTGATATATGTACTTAAATACATTTTTTTTTTTGTAAATACATACATATAATAAATTGCAAACATCCAGACCAAGACAAACAGACATGTTCATGCACTTAAACGTTTGTTTTGTGCGGCGATCGAACCCACGACTTCGGAGTCAAAGCCCGACTGGGGAAGTACTTCCACTACATAGAATACCGCAGCCAAATAACAATTCCCTTGAGGTTTGCTGTGTTCCTGCGAGTGAGTGAGGTTACCAGAAAGAAAGAAGATCCTGCGTTTGCAGCGGGGGTGGCGGCACGCGAGCGATATTTCATGTTGCGAGCGTTAATATGGCTACGGTAACCGTTTCACATCATCTTGTCTGCCACCGGACGTAGTATGAATTTTTTTTTTAATGAGAAGGGTGCAACGAGCATGTGGGTCACCTGATGGAAAGCAATCACCACCGCTCATGGAGATCAGCAACACCAAAGGATCGCCGATCCGTTGCCAGCCTTTTAAGGGAATTAAATACTCTATGCTTGAAGGCTCCCATGTCGTAATTGTTCGGAAATATCGCTGAGGGAAGTTGGTTCCACAATTTCACCGTAAAATTCGTATTGTAATTGGTTGAATTTGGTGGTGTGTGTTATGTACTGTGTCATGTAAAATCATAAAGCAGAATAATAAAGCATATAAAATCAATTTACCACGTTTTATTACGTATGCGCTGATAGAAATCCATACTATGTTAAACAATTGGACGCTTACTATTGACACGCTCGTCCCGGATGCAACATGACATGAGTATGTGGTTTTTCAACAAATCATTTCAAAGAAAAATCTTTGTTTTAATTTAGTAGCATGGACCTCCTTAACAGTTTCTAAGAGAAAATATTAAATTGATTTACAAAAATAATCTGATTTGCACATCAAATTAATCTGATCGCACGTGAAATCCTGCATTTGACGTGCAAAAAGTATGTGCAAAATAGGTTAGGTTATGTTTGATCATCATCATCAGGTCATTTTAGTCTCCACTACAGGAGCACGACCCTCTCTCGTCCGTCCCTGACAGAAGGAGGATTTGGCCTACACTCCCCACGCTGGCCAGACGGGTTGGGGAGGCCTGATCGATGTTTTATAATGTATTTCCCTTAGTAGCTTTGTACGACATCCACGGGAAGAGACGGAGTGATTCTATTCTAGTCTGCCGGAAACCACACGGCCAAACTAGGTTATGTTTGCAATGCATTTATTTGATGTTACGTTAAATAGTATCCGTTGTTAAGTCTGCGATAACCTTTAAAGTTTTTACAGAATATATTGAGTGAAAATATTTGTAAAACGTCTAACAAATTGTTAAGGGTTTTTAAGTCAATACTTTACAGAAAGCTTCAAAAGGGTTCGCAAAATCCAATATTTTTTAATCATTTTTTTTGATATCTGATATTGCTACGGCTGATACCTCGTGAACGAGAGTTGTCTGTGGCGTAAGTACTACGAATATTTATTCTATGGCTAAGCCAGTCGCGGATCTAGAGGGGGGCAATAGGGGGCAATAGCCTATTGCCCCCATGACCCGACTGTGGGGAGTTTCGTAGCTGGAACTACGGGTCCGGCTGTTTGGATCAGGGTACCTCGGGGACTGGCTGGCAAGCTCATAATTTGCCAGTCATTGATCCGGATTCGAGGTGGCTTTATGCGCGTGTAATCACTCACATGCATGTGGTTTAGCTACAGAGGTTGGGCATGTTCGTCTGCCTTGTCAGAGTTGTCGGCCGGGTGTTCAGCCACGCGCGTAGCGAGTGGGTGGCTACTGGCCCTTAGGCCTTTCGCCTTAGCGAAGGGCCGCCACAGTGGTTCACAACGGGGCTCGGAGCGGCCTTAGCGTTGTCGGTTTCCCAAGTCGGCATCGCAGCTCGGGTACTTGCCTGCTAAGCAAGATAATGACGGTCGATCTCTTCCGTCAGCCCGGTCACCCTACCGTAGGCCTGGGGTAGGCGTCCTCTGGGCGTCGGGAAGTGAGCGTGCCTTATACAACTCCGGTACCTGTTATTGACATCAGGTAGCCAGCTATCTGGTGCCCAAGTATGGGTACAGTTACACTAGGCGTACAGAATGCATCGGGAATTATCGGCATAGGGTTGCCCCCCCTCTATTATATAATAAAACGACTCTCTTTATGGGAGCGCGCCTACCCCCAAACAGCACCGGTATCATGATGACCGGTGCTGTTTGGGGATTCGATGAGTTTGGGGAGTGGTGGTTGGGCCCCGATGCTTGGGAAACCGAGCGTCGGTCGCCACGAGCTAATCGACTTAAGAGTGCCTAAGTAGTCTGCTTGCAGGCGAAACGGGAGTAAGACCTGCTGACCTGCTGACCAATCCGCTTGAGTACCTGGTTGGTTTACCGGGCGCGATAGTATGTAAAGGTCCTCGTCCTCTCGCCTGGTACATGTCATGTTTACTGGGCGAGAGACTCGCAATCCTGTGATATAACCGAAAGGTAGGTGCACAGGGGCGCATTAGCTGTAGGCATAGGGTCCGTTGTCCAGACTTACCTCAGCACAGACAGCAGATGCACCGGGAAGTAGCATACGGCGAACATGATCACGACAGCCACCAGCATCTTGGCTGCTTTCCTTCGAGACCGAAGTTGTGCTGGAACAAGAAAAGATCCATTCTAAAGGTGTGTTGTAGAAGTAATTAGTCATATCTGCATCAATCTATTCATCCCACTGCTGGGATGATGATAAGGTCTCCGCTTAATCAAAGGGGGGTTTAGAGCATACCTACTCTACGAGGCTGCTTAACTGCGGGTTGGCTGAGGCCAGTGTTTTCAAGCCGCCTCGAGGTCACTGATTTGACACAACCAGGACCGACGGCTTCACGTGCCCTCCGAAGCATGAAGGAGCCCGAGATAAATAAACCCATTTGTCATCTACGTCTAGCTTCATAGTAGCTTTGCTATCTAGTTCGGCACTAGATAGCGCTGTAAAGTTAGCCCAGAAATATTTATTTATGTTATACTTTTTTAAACAACACACGTTCATATCAAAACAAAACATTTCAATATTCTGTAACATAACAACTAAATCGATTTAATCGTGATAACTCATGACATTTTATATATAGACCGGCCACCTATGGCTGCTTGTTCGGTTAAAGTCAGACGTGAGGGAGCCGAAACCATGACGTTTTACAGAACTTAATTACTTACAATTACATACTCGTAGTTCCTACTCAATAATTAAATATGTTCTATAGTTAAATACCTAAAAATTTCGTTAAATTCGGTTTATATAAAGATAACATTGCAGTTTTTTTAAATTGTCAAAAAAGTATTCATTATACTTGCTGACTCTAAAGTCGCTAAATAATTTTAGTCGCTAAGATATAAGTAAAGGTCACCGTTTCTAGCGACAGAGTCGCTAAATAGGCAACACTGCGCACATTACCTTGCGTTTTTCTTGCCATAATAAAGGCATGTAGAACGTATCTATAGGTAAAAATATCATAGGTCCTACTCATCGCTTCCTCAGTTCGCAAAAACTAAATATTGACTTTACGTTCAAAGATTTGTAGCTCGGTTAAGGAAAAGGTGGATTAGTGAGGAAGCTATATTTGTATTTGAGTATATTTGTTCACGGTCGCTACTAGTGTGCGGAGAGGTTCTTCCCCAGTGCCATTAGTTCCACTTTTCAGTAATTTAATTAAGAATTCTTGTTTAAAAATCGGATAATAAACAAAGATAGTGCAAACCAGGTAATAAGAAAAAAAAAATTGCATGACCGTAAGTATTGTTTTATTGATAACTAGCTGATGCCCGCGACTTCGTTCACGTGGACTTTATGATTCGCCGGAATCATAAAGTCCACGTGAACGAAGTCGCATATTAATACAAATACGAACTAAAGTAGATACATAAGAAAATATTTGGGGCAGTATTAAACGTTAAAAGTCAACAAATTATTATTTTTATTTAAGATAGTCACCATAGTTTCAAAAAAAAATATAAAATAAATGAAGGGAGTCTTTCCTTCGGAAGCTAATATGAAAAGACCTCAAGCGTTACTAATCTTCGATAAAGCCACATTGTTGGCCATTTCGCATTCATCTGAAACGATTAGACAGCAATCCTGAAACATTTTCGCTTTGTCACAGTTTCGTGTCACAAAGCATGTCGGTGTTTCCGTTCTGTATAAATCGAGTAGAATATTGAACATTGTATTTGCGTCCTTCCGCCTAGAGGTAATAATATGGCTGCAATACCTGGCGATGCTGCTGTATGATATTATTTTGGCGCCTGATTTCAGCGAGGATTGCTCTCGTCAGGTATGTTTTTCCAGTCCCTCCTGAAGCATCTAAGAAAAACAGTTTCCCCTCGTTGTTTAATAGACTTTGAGTCACAAAATCTTGCTACATAGCGTCCCGCAAATGCACGCATTCTTCTGGTTTGTGCGAATATATACCAATCGTTCCATTTCAATTTTAGCGTACACGTCTATATAAAACTGACTAAACAGACCACGTTAACTTTATGAGAAAATCACTGACTCACTCATCACGAAATCTCAGAAACTATAACACCTACATGAACTTGAAATTTGGCTGGTAGGTTCCTTATAGGGTGTAGACATCCGCTAAGAACGGATTTTACGATACTCTACCCCTAAAGGGGTAGAATGGGGTTGGAAGTTTGTATGAAAGTCCTATGTTTTTGAAGCAAGAGACTTGAAATTTAAAATGTATGCTCTATAGATGGTGTGGAGGTGTACTAATAATGTATCTTTGGAAATCAACCCCTTTTTGGGGTTAAAACGGGGGTTGGAAGTTTGTATGAAAGTTCTACGTTTTTGAAGTAAAAGACTTGAAATTTAAAATGTATGCTCTATAGATGGTGTGGAGGTGTACTAATAATGTGTCTTTGGAAATCAACTCGATTTTGGGGTTAAAACGGGGGTTGGAAGTTTGTATGAAAGTTCTATGTTTTTGAAGTAAGAGACTTGATATTTAAAATGCATGCTCTATAGATGGTGTGGAGGTGTACTAATAATGTATCTTTAGAAATCAACCCCCTTTTGGGGTTAAAAAGGGGGTTGGAAGTTTGTATGAAAGTTCTATGTTTTTGACGCAAGAGACTTGAAATTTAAAATGTATGCTCTATAGATGGTGTGGAGGTGTACTAATAATGTATCTTTAGAAATCAACCCCTTTTTGGGGTTAAAACGGGGGTTGGAAGTTTGTATGAAAGTTCTATGTTTTTAAAGTAAGAGACTTGAAATTTAAAATGTATGCTCTATAGATGGTGTGGAGGTGTACTAATAATGTATCTTTAGATATCAACCCCTTTTTGGGGTTAAAATGGGGGTTGAAAGTTTGTATGAAAGCTCTATATTTTTGAAGTAAGAAACTTGAAATTTAAAATGTATAGATAGTGTGGAGGTGTACTAATAATGTATTTTTAGAAATCAACCTATTTTTGGTGTTAAAACGGGGGTTGGAAGTTTGTATGAAAGTCCTATGTTTTTGAAGTAAGAGACTTGAAATTTAAAATCTATGCTCTATAGATGATATGGAGGTGTACTAATAATGTATCTTTAGAAATCAACCCCCTTATGGAGTTCTGTTATTGTTTTCGGAATCAGCGACCCGATAAACCATAAAAACAATACCCATGTCGATTTTCAGACGTATGCACCTCATTCCACCCCTTTAGGGGTTGAATTTTGAAAAATCCTGAAACACGTGTTTACTCATTTATCTACAGAAGATCTCGTGTAAAGTTTCGTATAAAATAGTCCAACTAATCTTGGTTCCCCATACAAACTTTGGACCCCCATTTCACCCCCTTAGGAGTTGAATTTTCCAAATTCCCGTCTTAGTGAGCATCTACGTCCTGAAAGGAACCCCACTACAAAATTTGAGACTCCTAGCACTTGTAGTTTCTTAGATTTTGTGATGAGTGATTTTCTATAAAGAAAAATTTTCTTTAAACTTTAAATGACGATAACTTTTTAATCTGACATCAGATTTCGATGAAACAAAGCCTATATGTTGCTCAGGGATCACCTTAATCTTTTAGAGAAAGCCGCGTAAAAATCTGTTCAGTAGTTTTAAAGATTAGCGAGTACATACAGACAGACAGACAGACAGACAAAAAAATCAAAAAAATCTTTTTTGTGTTCTGTTACTCTTTTTTTATCGCCCACACTCATTTTTTGTTAATTTTATCAAATGTACAGACACGCGGTTCCTACTGTTTTATTATATGTATTGATTGATAAGGGGACATCCATAAATTACGTCACACGAATTTCATGATTTTTTTACCCCTCCCCCCGTCCTTGTCACAGCTGGTCACATTTGTGAGACTCCCCCCCTCCCTAGTGTGACACATATTTTGCAATTTTACATCTAGAGTTGCAAATGTTAAGTTTTTCGTTAATAGTTCAAAGTTCGTGTTTTAACTCTTAGATTATAATAGATTTTGAAATGTTACGTCACAAAATTTAGGACCCCTCCCACCCCCTTGTCACACAGTGTCACACTTCGTCGACCCCCTCCCTCCCCCTTAACGTGTGGCGTAATTTATGGATGGCCCCTGATTATTTATTTTATCAAAAATACCGTTTATTCACATTTAAAATGATGGTGATATGTTGGATGTGTGATATATTAATTGATGATATATAACACCGCCTGAATTAACAGAATCTGCCCAAGCAGTTAATAAAATCACTTGTGTAAAATCACACACTATTCCAATTAATTTGTTTTATTACTGACCGGTTTCCCCTTTACAACGTTATCCAGGTATTCCTTGGTCGGTACAAACAGATCTAATAGAAATTCGTTCTAATAATCATGAGGTCCCAAATCGTACTACTATTATAACACTTATAAACATTCAATAAAACATGTAGAATCCGAAGAATAAATAAACATCCATTTGCTTCTAAATCGAATTATTCACAATAAAAATTTCACCTACCTGACATTTTTATAGGGGTATTGTTGGCTCTGAATGTTGGCTATGAATAACCCAATGGAATTTGTATAGGAATGGAATTTGGGGTAGATACTTCCGAAAAGCGTGAGTCAAACTTGTTTGTGGTACAAGTATAATGTCCATAGCGTTTATATAATACCTTAAAAAATGAATTAAAAAGTTTACTTGTTGTGTTTCGCTCACCAAGCTCGTTTATATAAAAAAGGGGTGATGTGGAAAATTGTAAATTGCCATTTTGGGGCATGCTGGGATTGATTAAAAAGGGTGGTATTTAGATAATCGTACATTGTCATGAGAACCAATCCCGTATGCCAAATATCACTTCAATATGCTACGGGGAAGTGACTCAAAAACTTGCAAGATTTGATTACAGCACCGCCACACCCCAGCCACTCCACACAAATGTCGCGTTAGTACCTACTACATAAAAAATGACGTCTGTGCAGAGTGTGAATGAGCATGTGTACGTACGGCGCCATACAAACTAACAGTTCCAGATTAGTCTCAGAGGATAGAGGAGATATCGACACGAGGGAGCGGTATGGACATAATGTACGTAGTATGGCAGCGTACTCGGATGTTTATTGTTCATCACTACATAGTATAAAACAAAGTCGCTTTCTCTGTCCCTATGTCCCTTTGTATGCTTAAATCTTTGAAACTACGCAACGGATTATGATGCGGTTTTTTTTAATAGATAGAGTGATTCAACTGGAAAGTTTATATGTATAATATATGCATAACATAGTAGAAAAACACTGATAATTTAGAGGTTTCTAATGTGATGTCGTAAATAAACACATTTTTTTGCGCTTTCATTGCAAACGCTGGCTGAACCCAACGAGATAGATCAAAATAATGTAGTACAGTATTGTTCACCTTAAAATGGTCTACAAAAAAGTTCGCGATGGTATATGTCTATCTCTTAGTGGTAACACACAATAACCGTTATTTTATCCTTTGCTTTTTACAAGAAATAATGCCTTATTTACGAAGCGATTTTAAGCAATACAGAATTAATCCTTATCCAATTAAGTACCTTAAATACATTGTGCATTTAATATAGATCAATATGGCCCTTCACAGTATGTAATTTAAATGAATAGTTTAGAAGATATTACACATATAAAATGCAGGAACATGACGGCTGTGGCGGTACCGGCCGCGGAGCCGGCGGCGTGTGCCTATAACTGGGGAAGGACTGGATAGGACAAAGCGCAAAGACCTTCTGTAGTACATTTAGTATCAGCATTGCACCCGTGCGAAGCCGGGGCGGGTCGCTAGTTATTTATATAAACGATTTCCCAAAAAATATCAACGAATCTTGCGTCATGTTTGATGACTTTTCCCTAATATTAACATGTAATGATAATACAAATATTGACGAAAAATTGACATTAACAATAGACGAAATTATAAAATGGATGAATGATCACAATTTAGAAATTAATTTCACTAAAATAAAAATCATGCAATTTAGGCCTTACCAAAAATCTGAACTTGATGTTAAATTCGCATAAAATAATATTTTATTAGAATGTGTTCCCGCTTTCTCGCTGCTTGGTGTTGTTCTGGATACGCATTTAAATTGGAAAAGTCACATACAAAAAATAAAGGCGAAAATGTCACAGTTCATATACGCCTTACGAGAATTAAAAAAATCAACGAATACCAAGACCTCTTAAACGCTCAAGACTTATTGCTCAGGCGTGGCTCAGTTACGGAGTGATCATGTGGGGCGACAGCACAGAAGCCCACGATCTGCTAGTGCTGCAGAAAAAATGCATCCGAATATTCCGAATACTGACCAACATCAAACAGCGAGAGAGTTGTAGACAACACTTTTGTAATTTAAAAGTATTGACACAGCCAAATATACCATATAATGGAACTGTGCAAATTTGTAAGAAAAAAATCCGAGTTTTTATCGTACCGTAAATAACGTGCCGCGCCATTACCAATCACGGAGACCTAACAATTTGATGCAAATAACATCTAAACTAAAAATACATAGTTCTGGGCCTTACCCCATGTCTGTGCGGGTGTATAACAAACTGCCCAAATATATGAAAGACGAAATAAATGATTGGATTTTCTATAATTCTCTTAAAAACATTTAATAGGCGAACGAAACGAATTAAAGTATTCAGCGACCGAGTAGAAGGGTTTTCTACTCGGTCACTGAATACTTTAATTCGTAGTGTTAACCATCAATGTAATCACTTTTAATGCGAATAAACTCTATTCTATTCTATTCTCTCTCGACCATTGCGATGCCAGACAAGGTGCATATGTATCTGATTTAATTAATTTAATTGTTATCTAAATCAGATTTATAATTTAATTATAAACTTTTATCCAATCAACAGTCACGCTGCAACTATATACGAGTAACGTTACTTAGATAAAAGTTTCTAGAAGCGTAGATATTTATTTTCTGCACACTAGCGTAACATATGTAATCGCATTTCTTATGACTTTGGGCCAGTCACCAAACCATTCAATCTATTTTCTGTGTAAGTTTAGCACGTATTCATAAATAAATTAGTATTGTGTTTTCAGTATATATTCAGCAGTGATTGATTGGAAATATTTATAGCCATGAGAATAATTTCTCGTAACACATAACTAAGGATTATACAATATTTACCATATGGGCTAATATAAGCTTCTTAAGGGTCCGTTCGCAGCGACCGGCTCGGAGAGGAGAGCAGATTTCGATGGCGTTTAAAATAAAGTTTTGGATCATTGGTATATAAGGTTTATTTTTAAAATTCACGTCTTTTGTTATATGAGAATGCACGATAGCCGTTGTGGATTTTTAAAGTAGACCTTATGCCATCTCCGAGCCGGTCTTTGTGAACGGACCCTAAGAAGTATGAGAGTTTATTGATTGGAGCGAGCTCAGCAAGCCAAACGCTTATACGCCGAAAAGTCATTCTTGAAACTGAATAGACTCCAAAACCACTGAAGCGATTTTGATGAAACTTGTCATAATTGAAGACCTCAACATGCTTTATGGTCGATTGACGAGCTCGGTGGTCGAATGGTTAGTAATGGCCACTTTGACTCCGAGGTCGCGGGTTCGATTCCCGCACAATACAAACATTTGTGTGCATGAACATGTATATTTGTCTTGGTCTGGGTGTAATGTATCTATGTATTATAAGTATGTATTTACAAAAAAAAATGTATTTAAGTACATTTATCAGTTGTCTAGTACCCATAACACAAGCTATGCGCTTAATCTGGGACTAGATGGCGCTGTGTAAATTGTTCAGAAATATTTATTTATTATTTATTTATTCATTTATGGTTTGCGTCGAAAAAAAATTGAGACTGATGATGTCCTTGAGGAATGATCATCAAATACATTTTCCATTGAAATCAATGGAAAACATACACTCAGCGAATCTACTCGCTCCACTCAACCTCGATTTCGGCCCCATGGGCTAGAAATCCAGCCTAGTTGTGTTATTCAATTAATAAGAGTACAAATAATTTCAGAGACACGTAAATATATTGTATAATGATAGCTGTATGTTGATAATAGTTTATGAAACTGTTGCATAATAAGGGTTCTTAAAATACGAGTGTGAGTTTATCATGAGTCGCAGGCGAATGTGATAATAGACCACACGAGTATTTTAAGACCTAATTATGTGCAGTTACATACACTACTTTATCTAATCTCATGAAATAGATGACAATAATATTTTAAATAAAACCATGAAGTTAATTTCACAGCTTTATTTCTTACATATAAAATCATTTGGAGATGGATCGGGGCGCCGCGTTCACAGATTATGTAGAAAAATTTTGTTTAAAATACCTGTATCCAGGGCTGAAGCTGTACCGAAATGGAGAAAAAGTTATTTTCGATACAGTTGTCCATAGAAGAGCTGTATCGAAACTTTTTAAATTTATTTTGATGTCTTGTGCGTAAAAGACTGACATTAAGATACTGTGTTTAGTTTTTTAATCTCTAAATTTCAGTATGAGATTAGATAAATAAATAAATAAAACTAATAATATTTATGACAATATGTAAATACGACAACCTAACATATACGTAATGGGCGCGGACCGACTGGCTAGCGTGGCCGGGAATGCATTGCGCGATATGCAATATTGCTGATGTCGCTACACTTCTATTTATCTAAGCTGTACCTGAGACCTGTTAGTGTAATATATTGGTTTGAAATATAATAAATTTATATCAAAGATTTTTAAAAACATAGACACAGTCAGCAACAGACGATTTGAAGCATTTCATCATCATTATCAGCCTGTATCTACCCACTGCTGAATATAGGCCTTTTCCAATGCTTTCCACCATATGTGATACTCCGCTTTCCGCATCAAACCGGTACCAGCCACTTTTTAAAGTCATCGGTCCATCTAGAGAAGGGTCATTCCTACGTTTGTGGCCTCCACTCTAGGACATTCCTCCCTCGTCTGCCATCGCTCGCATGCATCGCATGATTCGGCAGATGTGCCGAATCATGCGATCATGCCACTGCCACTTCAATTCGCTTACTCTGAGAGCTATGTCGACCACTTTGGTTCTCCCTCGAATTTCTTTGTTCCGGATTCGATCCCATAAAGAAACTACCAAGCAATTGCTAACCAAGCATTGCTCTCTCCATCGCTGCTGTGCGACTTAAGTCTGTGAAGTGTGAACCAGCCCAACGGCGAAGCGTGTAATTGTACTAATTTTTTTTCGTAAAGTATTTTCGTATTTTTAATTAACTAAAGTTTTTTTTTTTTTTAAACTAATAAAGGCTTGTTTTTATTGGGTTTATTCTCGTTCTCTTTTACTGAGCTCCTAAAGCATATTTGGTTAAGTTATATTTGATTACATTTAATAATACGTTCGAATCTCGGTGTCATTGGCCTGAATCGATGTAATACGTGTCAAAAACAATGATGAAGTTGACGCAAACCTAGGGTTGATATCACTAAACGGTAGCAACCAGAGGGGCAATTCTCGTAATTAAAATATAGTCAAAATTCAGTTTCGAACCAGTCTCGATCTCATAAATGTCACATTTGGTATTCTCGTAACACAATATGTAACTTCAAAATTGAATTAAAGCGGGATTTTATCGAAATATGAGTGAAAATTAAACAAACTAAGAATGTTACTTTGCCAACAACAAGAATTTATAATTTATAATAATGAAATCAAGTATTTAATTTTAGTCAATTCACAATTCAATCTCGATTCGGTCAACTTTCAATCTGCGTTCGTAAAAAAATTACGAGATATGGCCTTTTTTTTATACTATTTTGGGTGGCAGACAAGCATACGAACTGCCTGATGAGAAGCTGTTACCGTAGCCATATTAACGCTCGTAACATAAAATGTCGCTCGCGCGCCACCACCCCTGCTGCCAACGCAGCATCTCCTTCCTTTCTGGTGACCTCACTCACTCGCAGGAACACAACAACCCTCAAGGGAATTGTTATTTGGCTGCGGTATTCTGTGTGGAGGTACATTCCCCAGTCGGCTAGCCTACAATTACGCTCCCTACCTCTCTTTTCGCCAGAGCTTCGTTTGTCAATCAGCAGGGTGCACCGCGTGCAGGTGAAGTTGGCTTTGGTTCAAAGATGTTGTTGAACCACTTACACCCCAAAAGCGGCCTTCACAAGAAGCGTGAGATTTTGAATCTGACTCACTAAAACACGGAAATGTCATCAGTGTTTTTAGTACTAGTACTATTTTTTATTCTGTGTCAAGACGATTATTCGCAGCATGGAGCGGGCGGTAGTGATTTAAAACTTTTAAACTTGGACTACAAATGAAACCCCGCCCGGACGCCACCGGACGCCCTCCAAGCCCTAGTTTGGAGGACGTCCGGTGGCGTCCTTTCTTCGTCGTCGTCTGTGTCCAAACTAGGGATGCCAAATTTTTTTATAAGAAATAAAGCATATTTAGGTCTGATAGGAATTTTAAACAGTATTTTAATCTACAGTCGCACTGCTCGCCATCGACAGCGAATTCATCCTCACACATTGGAGCCTAAGTGGTCGCGTACTATGCGGTTCCTGAGAAGTTTTCTCCCGCGTACTGCCAAGCTGTGGAATGAACTGCCTGTCGAGGTTTTCTCAGCAGACTACAGCATGGGGTTCTTCAAAAAGGGCGTGAAGAGGCGTTTTTACAGGGTCGGCAACGCGTGTGTGATGCCTCTGGTGTTACAGGCGTTCATAGGCTACGGTAACTGCTTTCCATCAGGCGGGCCGTATGCTTGTTTTCCACACTGGTGGTATAAATTTTTATTTATAACAGTATTTTATTTATTTAATGTTTTTAAATATTACATACGCCTCACCACAATTATAATAAAAATTTAATCAGGAGTACATATTTTATTGAATTAATAATTATACATTTTAATGACTAAATTAAAAAAAAATGTGTGAGCGTCTAAGTCTAGCACCTAGCACTAGTTATTTTGATGCTGAAAACAGTATTTTGTATACTTTATTTTTGTTCAACAGTAAAAAGTATAATGTAGCGAAAAACAGTATAATACTGTTTTTAACAGTATAGTTGGCAACCCTAGTCCTAACAAATCCGGGGAAACCCGGACGGATGGAAACCCTACGCAAACAACAGTTCCATTAATATTATTTATTTTTGTACCTTGTTCCCTGCATGGTAACACTAACTAATCTTTAGCATTGCCTTCATAATGTTATTATACTTTCGCGTTAAATTATTAAAATGATAATAACCATGGTATTTAACGCGAGCATGTATGTAAGGTATTTTTACATAGCTTTATTATTGCCTGACGTTTCGACCTGGGGCCCTACCGCCGACGCTAAAGCCGATTGCCATCGGATTTTTTGACTTCAAAAAATTAGTCTTACATTAAAATTGACAAATATTTTCAGCTTAGACAGTAGAGCTTTATGGTTTCTTGCAGCTGAGCTAAACATAATCACTAAAAATCTAAGCTGTAGTGTTTTGCATTCAAAAAATGGTACTTAATCGATTTTAGCTACGGCGGTAGAGCCACAGAGTTGCACCGGCCGTGGTCACAGGCTGACTGCCTCAGCGGTGTCACTCTGTATCCGTTGTCTAAACTCTGTTCGCCGAGAGTTGATAAATATTACAAGAAGTCTTGAAATAGCGATTGTCGCTTAAGTGTCGCATACTGTATGACGAGAGGTCACGTGTGTCGCAATCGCTGTGCGTTCGCTATGTTTTATGGTACGAGGCACGCAGCTGTTGTCAAGCGCAGGCCGCTGGCGCGTCAAATTTTTTATTGTCTATCGATAAAAATAATTAGCGGGCCGCAATCTATGATGAGGTTAGAAAACCCTGGCTTTTACTTTTTTTTATCAACTCTCAACGAACAGATTATAGGTCGTTCCGCAAACTTTTTGTGTTTAAGGTACATCTAGGTAAACGAAATTTTTTGGAGGTACACCATAAATGAAAAATCAGTTTTTATTTGGGCAAGTATTTTACTTCCGTCCGTCTGATTAGCTTTAGGAGATAAAACTTATTTTTCCGAGGTACACCGACTGATGACCACGGTACATCAGTGTGCCGCGGCATACAATTTGCGGAACACTGGTCTAGGTCGATAAATCTTCTAACCTTTTGGTCATCCCACGGGAAAAGTTCATTTCTCGGGATAAAACCTAGCCTAGCCCATTATTTACTCTGGACTTCTAATATGTTCAGCAGCTAAGGCGTGAAAACAGAGCAAACCAACAAATTCACTTTCGATCGCGTGAATGTCAGTTATCGTGAAAACGTGTCACACCCTGGGACTACTTTCTCTCTCTTTTTCAGAATAAAAGTTATACCATTATTTATTTTGTAATTTCTAATATGACGTATGCAGAATTTAATGGCAATCGGTTCAGTGGTTAAAGAGTGAAAAAGAAACAAACTCACTTTCTCAGTTATAATAATAGTAAAGAAGCAAGGAGTTTTTGGGGTGTAAGTGGTTCATCAAGATCTTTGAACCAAAGCCAACTTCACCTGCACGTGGTGCACCCTGCTGACTGACAAACGAAGCTCTGGCGAAAAGAGAGGTAGGGAACGTAATTGTAAGCTACCCGACTGGGGAATGTACCTGCACCTCACAGAATACCGCAGAATCAGAATCAGAATCAGAATCAGAATCAATTTATTTGTTTAAACATAGGTGAAATGTTTACAAGTGTGATGTTGTTTACAATAATGGTATGTACCTCTATGTTTTGCCGTCAAGCATACAAATTTTTAGAAATAAATCTTATCATAATATAGCTAGACAATATATATAGCTGGGCAGATATACAATATTAAAGCAAAGTAAAAATTTCATATTATATTACAGTATGTCAAACTATATATACTATATCTTTGTATTATGTCTATGTATATTATAGTCAAATTAAAACAAAATTTCAATAGTCAACAAAATTAGCAATAGAAACCAAAATTAAAAGAATTATACATTACTATCATTGAAATAATCGTTAATGGAATAATAACATTTGTCAATAAGCAATGCCGATAATTTAATCTTAAATAATTGTAATTTTAATATAGTTATATCTGTGGGAATTTTATTATAAATTTTTGCAGCCATACCTAAAACACTTTTTTGAAATAAGCTCGTATTGCATTTTTGTGTCATAAGTTTGTTTATGTGCTGTGCACGCGATGGATTTCGTCGCACATCTGATAGTTTCACGAACAACTCAGGATTAGTTTTAACAAAAATTGCCAATTCATATATATACAATGATGGAAATGTCATTATTTTCATTGTTTTAAAAATGGGGATGCAGCTCTCATCTACCTTAAGGCCAAACATTGCTCTAATGCATCGTTTTTGTGTCTTGAAGATTGTACCTCATACCTCAGCACTGACGCCACCAGACTATGATAGGCAGCTAGTAATGCTTGTGGCATAACAATTTTCTGTAACTGGAATAAAGCATATGCTGCTTTATTTAGTTTTTTGCATAATTCTTCTGCTTGCAACTTCCATGTTAATTGGTTATCTATCAGTAAACCCAAAAATTTCGTGTTCTGTGATTCTTCTAATTTTTGTCCAAGATAACTAATGTGTATGTTATGATTTTGAGGTCTTTGGGAAAAATGCATTACTTTTGTCTTACGTAAATTAATTATTAAATTATTCGAATTTAACCATGTTATTATGTCAATGAGAGTATTATTTATGTCATTATTATAATTTTCTAAGTTATTGCATTTTATAACTGCTGTACTGTCGTCAGCAAACAAAATCATGGATTGTTTAGTCACGTTAGGTAAATCGTTTATGTAAATTATGAATAGTAAAGGGCCCAATACGCTTCCCTGTGGTACACCGCATTTGACTATTTCTACTTTGGATTCATATATTATTTCCTGACGTGTTTTTGGACATATTTTCGATATTACAGTATATTGTTTTCTGTTTTCTAAATACGATTTTATCAGATTTAATATATTACCTCTAATTCCGTAGGTATGGAGTTTGTCCAGGAGTATTGTGTGATCTACATGATCAAAGGCCTTCGTCATATCAGTAAATATAGCACATACTGGAGTCCTGGTATCAACAGCCGATGTTACTATATTTATGAAATCAAAAATTGCCATGTTTATATTTTTATTTTTTCTAAAACCTTTTTGTTGATCACAGAGTATATTAAACTTGTCTAAAAATGCACAAATTGCTTGATAAATTTCTTTTTCAAATATTTTTGAAAATATAGGCAACAATGCTATAGGTCTATAACTTTTTACATCATCTTTATCTCCCTTTTTGTATGTTGGCTTTATAATAGTTGTTTTTAGACCATTTGGGTAAGTTCCATCACAAATGCATAAATTTATTATATAACTGAGATGAGGTGCGATAACTTCAGCTACAAATTTTACAACTTTGGCAGCCAAATAACAATTCCCTTGAGGGTTGTTGTGTTCCTGCGAGTGAGTGAGGTCACCAGAAAGAAAGGAAGGAGATGCTGCGTTGGCAGCGGGGGTGGCGGCGCGCGAGCAATATCTTATGTTGCTTGCGTTAATATGGCTACGGTAACCGCTTCACATCAGGCGGGCCGTATGCTTGTCTGCCACCCGACGTAGTATAAAAAAAAAAAAAAAAGGAGGTTAATCCCTACTAATATTATAAATGTGAATGTGAGTTTGTTTGTTACGCTTTCCCGCCGAAACTAATCACCCGATCATCATGAAACTTTGTACATATATTCTAGAAGGTATTAGTACAGTATAAGTAATAGTACTACGTAAAGTACGGCCACTCCCTGCCGCTTTCTCGTGTCGACCTCACCTCCTCTTTGAGACGGATCTGGAACAGTTTGTATGGCGCCGCACGCACACACGCTCATTCGAGCTCTGCATAGACGTCATTGTTTATGTAGTAGCTACCGACGCGACATTTGTATCGAGTTGCCGGGGAGTGTTATTAGGCAGGGCATAGGATACTTTTAATAAAAAAAAAGTAAAGACGGACGAAACCGCGGGTGGAAGCTAGTGCGATTATAATTTATACTGCTGTAGATAAAATAGAATACGATTTGTACAGCTTTTGATTCATTCCTATATCAGATTTAAAAGCTCAGTAAACTTACTCTGTTCAGCAGGAGCTAGTTTGATGGTTTCCGCTTGTCCTGGAATTTTGTCCGATTTCCACAGAACCCTCACTATTTGGTAGTACGCCACAGTCATCAGCATCAATGGTATTCTGGAACAATATTTATATTTTACTAGAAGACCCGGCTATTCGTTGCTCTGCCATAATTATAATCCATTTATATGTAGTTAAATTATAAACAAAATTAAGAAAGTCAAGTAAATTGTAGCACCAGGGGGTACAATGAAATCCCTGATAAATGAAATCGAGTATATAATTTTCATTCAATTCAAAAATCAATCTCTATGTTATGCTTCGAGCTCCGATTAAAACCTCCGTTTTAAAAGTGTCGGAGCCGAAGTCGGGACCGAAGGTGTAATAATAATCGGAAGTTCCGACTTAACGGAGCCGGAGTCGAAGCTCCGTAACATCCCTGCTTTCTACCAACTAAGCTAAACACAATCACCGTCAATCTAAGCTAAACTTTGTTTTTCGTAATCAATAAATCCAATGGTTTCAGCTTCGGCGGTAGGCCCCCTGAAGGCTAATTCTCGTTATTAGAATGAAAGTTGGCCGAATGGAGATTGATTTTTGAATTGAATGAAAATTATATACTTGATTTCATTCATTAATTATTATCATTTCATAATGGTGGCAAAATAACATTCTTAGTTTGTTAATTTTCGGATATATTTCTATATGAACCGACTAAAATTGGATTTTGAAGTATATTAGGATATGAGAATACCAAATTTGACATTTGTCAGATCGAGCCTGGATCGGAACTGAGTTTTGACTACATTTTACGAGAATTGCTCCTCTGATCGCACCAGATGTAGATTCAAGAATAACGCCTCGTACGAGTGGAGGTCCAGCTCCCTTACCACCATCTCTTATTGCGATTCAATAATTGAATAGATTGCTTGTTCATACTATCATATTCATTATAGAGATGGTGGTAAGGGGGCAGTATGTCGCAACGCTTCGTTGTGACAGACAAAGCCTCCACTCCAGGACTTTCCTCTGCCATCTGCCATCGCTGACTCGGTAGATGTGGCCGACCCACTGCCACTTCAGGTTGATTATTTGAGAGCTATGTCAATATAACTTTGGTTCTTCTTTGATTTCCTCGTCCCGAATTCGATCCCAGATTGTTTCAATCAACAAATTAAATTCTCATTGTGTATTCATTCACTATACATTTCTAAAATTAAATAATATTTGATAATTATTCAATTGACAATTATTGTATCAACATTTTTTTATTTAAATGGCAAATAAATTGAAATATTGTCAGACAAATTAGCCCCAAAGTAAGCGAAACTTGTGTTATGGGTACTAGAGTACTGATAAATATACGTAAATACATTTTTTTTGTAAATACATACTTATAATACATAGAAAACACCCAGACTAAGACAGACAGACATGTTCATGCACACAAATGTTTGTTCTATGTGTTGTTCTATGTGTGTGTATGTGTATAGTTATCTCTATAACACACCGTGGAACTTTAATATAATGCTAATATATCTTTTCGTAATAGGTATACACGCGCCCTTTGCATAGGGTAACTTAAAGGTAATATATTCTCAGAATGTCTAAATTAAACCTATTCTAAAAGCATTAATTGGATCCCCATTAATTCCTAATTTTAGGCTGCACTTTGATACTTAATTAAAAGGTTCCAAAGGAATTAGTGACTTAGAACTGAACTCAATATAATGAAAGTGTTAATATAATGAAAGATTTTTCTCATAAAAATTCAAATTACTTTAATTTACATTTTTATTAGTTATAAAGATCTTCAAGAGGTTTTACACTAGCGGCACTCGAGTAAAAAATAATTATTTGCTAAATATATATATATACTCGTAAGTAAATATAAATGCTATATGATATACTTATAGGTTTATGCCTATGTATATGGCCGTGTGATTTCCGGCAGACTAGAATCACTCCATCTCTTCCCTTAAATGTCGTACAAGGCGACTAAGGGAAATACATTATAAAACATCGATCAGGCCTCCCCAACCCGTCTGGCCAGCGTGGGGAGTGTAGGCCAAATCCTCCTTCCGCCTAGGACGTACGAGAGAGGTCGTGCTCCTGTAGTGGAGACTAAAATGACCTGATGATGATGATAGGTCATGGCGAAAACGTAATCTAGGGCCCTACCGCCGAAACTGAAGCCGATTACCATCGAATTATTTGAATGCACAAATCAACATGGGCAACAAGCCTAATAGGCTTGTTGCCCATGGGCAACAAGCCTATTAGGCTTGTTGCCCATGTTACAAAATCATAAAAACTCTCTATCAGTAACGTAAAATACATAAAATTAGAACGATCCGTGATCTTAAAATTTTAATAACTTATGTCCGACGTGTTTTATGTTCGGTCAAAGTTTGGTGGGAGAGTCCATTTTAAAGGTATGACATTATAAAAAATAAATGTTACCATTGTAGAAACAATAAAAAATACTTATTACTTTTGTTACGGCACTGGCTACATAAACGCAATATTTAACATAGCTGTCGTACAAATTTCTGATTTAATGCATATAAAATAGCACGGTGTGACGTCATAACGTGGTGGCCTTTTGTATGGAGCGTTTTCGGGATAGTCCAAAATTGTGATCTTCAAGTTATCATATCTCGAGAAGTTTTTATGCAATCGAAGTAATTATTTTACCTATATTTATATTATTGTGAAGTCTTTAAATAACAAATCGAAAAAAAAAGTGGGATACAAGCCAAATGGTAGAAATCCTAGAGCTCTACCGACTAATAAAGATAAAGATAAAGATTTTTTTTTGCATAAAATATGGTTATATACAGATCTTATTTGTTAATTACAGTTCTCATATTTTGCCATATTTTGATGGCGTGCAAATTTGTATACATTCGAGAATAGTTAATTAAATTATTAAATTGAAAAAAATAAATTAAGTTAAGTGTGTAATAAATTAATAACATGTCAAAAAATATTAATGTTAATAATGTAATAAGTTGATGTCGATTTCATATAATGTCATGCTTACAGGATAAAAAGTCACTTAATAAATAAAAACATTTGTCTTTTAACCAATTCGTTAATCTATTTTTAAATAGATTAACGTTTAGTTCCCTTATGGTTTTTGGAATGTTATTATAGATTTTTATTGCCATATAGAAACAGTTTTTTTTTGGTATAGCGTTGAATTTGCGTTGGGTAACTGTAATTTCGTTGGATCCCTGGACAAATGCTTTTTACTTTCATTCGCTTTTTTAAATATTTCTGGATGCTTTTTAACAAATAATCCAGCCTCCAGTATATACAAAGACGGCAATGTTAATAAACTCAACTTTTTGAATAGAGGTCTGCACGACTCCATTGGATGAGCTTTACAAATAGCTCGAACGCATTTTTTTTGTGTGATGAAAGCTTTATTAAAAAGAGTTGAGTTACCCCACAACTATAGATGTTTTTCAATAACTTTAACCTAATACCAATTTTTGGAGTCAAATATCCGATGGTAATCCCCCAGACCCAGGGGCCCTACAGCTGAAGCTGATGCCGATTCCCATCGGACTTTTTGAATGCACAAATAAAACCCCAGCAATTTTGTTTAATTTGTGACGAGCTCGGTGGTCGAATGGTTAGCAATGGCCACTTTGACTCCGAGGTCGCGGGTTCGATTCCCGCACAAGACAAACATTTGTGTGCATGAACATGTCTGTTTGTCTTGGTCTGGGTATTTTTTATGTATTATAAGTATCTATTTATAAAAAGAAATACTAGACAACTGATAAATGTATTTAAGTACATTTATCAGTTGTCTAGTACCCATAACACAAGCTTTGCGCTTAATTTGGGACTAGATGGCGCTGTGTAAATTGTCAAGAAATATTTATTATCTTGCTGGTAATAAGCCTGGAGTTCTATTAAATAAGCTGAAGAAGTCTGTCAGTAACTTATCCCCAAGACCTATTTTTGGAATCAAAATTTTATATAAAAATAATTATTGGATGGGAAGAACTATTAATATTATATTTGTGGTGTAAGTAGTTCATGAACATCTTTGAACCTAAGTCTACCTCACCTGCACGTGGTGCACCCTGCTGTCTGACAGACGAGGCTCTGGCGAAAAGAGACGTAGGGCATTGCGTATTTTTTAAGCTGCCGAACTGGAGAAGTACCTCCACCTCACAGAATATCGCAGCCAAATAACAATTCTCTTGAGGGACTGTTGTATTACAGAGTTCCTGCGAGTGAGTGAGGTCACCAGAAAAGAAGGAGTTCCTGCGTTGGCAGCGGGGGTGGCGGCGCGCGAGCGATATTTTAGGTTGCGAGCGTTAATATGGCTACGGTAACCGTTTCACATCAGGTGAGCCGTATGCTTGTCTGCCACCCAACGTAGTATAAAAAAAACTATGATCAAAGTATCTCTACGTGATAAACTGAGAACTATTGGAAGTACAACACTTTATAACAGGCGGGCCGTATGCTTGAGGGATACCACAAACCATCAAATACATAGAACAGGAGGTTGATGAGTACTGGAACGACGAACTGGGGCTCTACCTGATGATGATACACGAAACATTGCACGCATATAGAAGACCCAGCACTATACAAAGTATGACACAGCATTACGAAACACGTTTTTCAATATTCTGCCCCGAAGCCATATCTCATATGCGCATATTTCAAAGTGTATTTGGGGAGGAATTCCAACCTCTGATTTATATTCGAGCAAGATCCCTAAAATTGAACAGCAATTTTTTGTCAGTATACGAATACATGAGGTGAAAAAGCGTTGGTAATCTTGATGGCAAATAATATATTGCAGCAGTTTTCGTTGCCAATGGGCATTTGCAACATGTAGGTTTCTACATGCACTCGCTGGCCCACATGATCGTAAAAGAAAGAAAAAAAGGAAGGAGTCTAGTTTGCTTGGTGTTGCTGATCTCCATGGGCGTTGGTGATTGATTCCCAGCAAGTGTCCCACACACCACAGAGTAAGTGATGGCAGATGGGGGAGGAAGGTATTAGAGTGGAGGCCGCGCGTAGGACGACGAAGCGTTGGACGCCCTCCTTCTAGATGGTCGGATGACCTTAAGAAAGCGGCTGGATGCGGAAGGCGGAGGATCGTATTTGGTGGAAATATTCCTGACAATGATATTCCTGAACAAATTACACATGGCCATCTAGTCCCAAACTAAGCAAAGCTTGTCCTATGGATACTTACTAGATAACTGATACCATACTTAAATACATTTTTTTTTTGTAAATACATACATATAATACATAATAGACACCCAGACCAAGACAAACACCTGCAACTTTATATGTGTGGTTTAATAAATCTTATAATTATTTTCTTCTCATTAAAATATATTCAATATTAAAATATAGTCAGCTAACGGCGATTTGGACTGCTCCGATATAATGAACAGGCCCTTGAACATGGAATGTAAAGATCGATATAATAAGATAAAACCACAGTATAAGTAATAGTAACACAAATATTTGTCTTGTGCGGGAATCGAACCCGCGACCTCGGAGTCAAAGTGCCCATTTTTAACCATTCGACCACCGAGCTCGTCAAAGCATTGGGGAAGGCTTATATCCAGCAGTGGGTAGATACAGGTTGATGATGATGATGAGGTGACCCACATGCTCGTTAACCCTCCTCTGATATAAAAAAAAACCTATTCCCACATTTCTAGAAGAACATCACACCGTAATCTCCGGGGAAAAGTTTGGCAGGGAATTTATTCTACAACTTGAGAGTTCAAGGGGCAAAATCTCTCATGAACCTCTGGCTTAAGGCTTTAAAAGCCTTGTTTTTAGAAAGACTTTTTCCTTGTTTCGCCATTAAATTTTACTTAAGATTATTATGTTTCTGCGAGAGGGGATTGAGGAGCAGGGAGCTTAAGACAAAAGTAAATCCACTTACGATAAGCTATATTAAAATTATGAAAAGTAAAGATATTTCTATATTCGACGAGCTCGGCGGTCGATTGGTTAGCTATGGCCACTTTATTTATTTCATCATGAAATGCCTTCCTATGTGGTCACGTTCTTTCGCTTCCGTACTGCATGTGAATCATCATCATCAGGTCATTTTAGTCTCCACTACAGGAGCGCAACCCTCTCTCTTCCGTCCCAGACAGAAGGAGGATTTGGCCTACACTCCCCACGCTGGCCAGACGGGTTGGGGAGGCCTGATCGATGTTTTATAATGTATTTCCCTTAGTCGCCTTGTACGCCATCCACGGGAAGAGACGGAGTGATTCTATTCTAGTCTGCCGGAAATCACACGGCCTTTATTTATTTATTTTATATTACCTTTGGGAAAAGCAGATAAAACTCGAATGCTGTTCACAAAATAACAGTACTGCATATACACACAATAAATACCTATGAAAACATACAATTACATACGATACATAGACATATTATGCTAATTATACAAATATACATAATTTAATCGTACAGAAATATATAATTATACACAAATCCATAATTCTACACGGAAACGCAAAAGAAAAACAATAAGACAATGATGATTATTGCCGGACAAATTTTTCAAAGAAATAAGCTTGAACATTCTTTTTGAAATTGAACTTACTAAAAGATTATCTGATGGTCTCAGGTTTCACTTTAACTCCGAGGTTGCAGGTTCGACCCCGCATAAGATAAATATTTGTGTGCAAGAATATGTTTGTTTCTCTTGGTCTGGGTGTTTCCTATGTATTATATTGTATGTATTTACAAAATAAATTGTGTATTTAATTATAACTAGCTGTCCCGGCGAACTTCGTACCGCCTACAATCAATTAATTTCGTGGTACATATTAGCTGAACTAAATTTATGATTTTATGGAATTGAAGCAATGAATAATAGAAAATAATAGAGAAGCTCGATGGCATCATTACGCGTGTCAGTCTAATTGAACACGCAAGTTAACCAAGTCGACCGTAGCCTGTACACGGATGGGTTTATATTACCTCGAGCTCCTCCGTGCTTCGAAAGGCACGTTAAGCCGTCGGTCCCGGTTGTTATCATTAGATGAATAATCAAATAATAAAAAAATAAAAAAAACGTTTTGTTTTATTTTTAGGGTTCCGAACCTCAAAAAGAAAAACGGAACCCTTATAAGATCACTTTGTTGTCCGTCTGTCTGTCTGTCTGTCTGTCTGTCTGTCTGTCTGTCAAGAATTTCTATGTCGAGAATGCGTGGAGGTATCAAGCTGAAATTTGAACTGTATACTCAGGTCTACGGTCCCATGAAGTTAAAAAAAAATCAAACTGCTAAGTTTACGTAGAAAAAAGTTACGGCCGTTTATTCAGCAAAAAACGCATATTTCGACACACTCAAGGGAATCAAAACCTATAGGGTACTTCCCGTTGACCTAGAACTATGAAATTTGGCAAGCAACATCGTTATAGACTACAAGTACAGGAATAAATCTCAAAACTATACATTTGTAAATAGATCTTAAAAAATAGGGGGTCTATATTTTTTATAGGGTGTCGAAATTTCAAATTGAAACTACTAGTTCAAATGGGGTATCATATGAAAGGGCTTGATGTACACAGTGCAAAATATATTTTATTTATTTTTTTCGACGCATTATTTCTTATTTATAATGAAAAATATCAAATTTAATAATGATACTACGTACCTACGGAACCCTCGGTGGGCGAGTCCGACTCGCACTTGTCCGGTTTTTTTAGTTTTGAAATCGGTTTTATCGTTTTGGTGATTTGTAATTGTCATTCTCTATAGTCATTTCTTTTGATGTTTACTCTGATTTGATTCTTGCGCTCGCTGATTTCTTCAAGCGTTTTCACCCCAATCGATTTGACATTTTTCAATTTTCAAAACAAATTAGAGACAACTTTCGCGACATAAAAGTGACACCATTTGATTTGACATTTTGATATTTGACAACCGATAAATATCGCAATTCTTTTTCAACTGACACTTTCATTTGTATGGGAAAATGTTTTTTCTTTTATTTTATTCTTTCCAATGTTTTTATTAGTTATTCTGCTATTCGGGACGGAGACAAATCCAACAAATCAAAAACCATGAAAATCGGTTTGCGGTTCTCGAGTTATAAGTGTTCGAACAAACCCGACTTTGTTTTCTATAGTAGCCATAGTACAAGCTTTGCTTAGTTTGTGACTACATAGTCGTGTGTAATTTGTGCAGGAATATTTATTTATTTATTTACTATAAAACATCGGACGCGCAGCATGCGCCTCCATAGCGAAATTTATTTATTTTATTTATGTATCTATTTTGCCCACTTTCCCGAATTGATATCGGAAAACCAAGGTCACTTTACATTACTCCTTTTTGATGCTCTACACGAATCCGAAGTCAGAATTTCGAAATTTTGAATTTCAGGACGGACAGACAAAACGACCGGACGATTTTATAAGTTCAATAAATATCGCTGAAAATAATATACACAGTGCACAGGCTACAGCAGTACAGCAGTACACCAATTCTAATGTCCGAAATCGACTCACAGACATTTACTACCTACGCGATTCGAGAAGCTGTCCTGTATACAGAGCATTGCTTTTATTTTACACATTTTCATTATTTTTAAACGACGTCGAGTGGCATAGAGCTAACCTGTTGTGAAGCGATTACTGTAACCATATAACACTTCATCATCATCAATCTGTATCTATCCACTGCTGGATATAAGCCTTCCCCAATGCTTTCCACCAGATACGATCCTCCGCCTTCCGCATCCAGCCGCTCCCAGCCGCTTTCTTTAGGTCATCGGACCATCTAGAAGGAGAGCGCTCAACACTTCGTCGTCCTACGCGCGGCCTCCACTCTAATACCTTCTGCCCCCATTTGCCATCACTTACTCGACAGATCTGAACCGCTCGTTATGACGTAATATTAACACTTGCAATATGAAACATTGCTCGCGCGCCAGCACCCCTGTTACCAATGCAGTAACTCCGCCCTTTCTGGTGACTTCACTCATTAGCAAGAACACAACAATCCTAAAGGGAATTGTTATTTGGCTGCGGTATTTTGTGAGGTGGTGGTACTTCTAGTGGCGGTGTAAGGCTAAAGCGGGCCCTAGATAACATTGTATTTCCGGGCCTGCTAAAGAAGTTTTCACTTCAAAAATAAGCATTAAAAACCTAATTTTCGGGCCCCAAAAATTACGGGCTCTAGGCACGTGCCTAGGTTGCCTAGGCCATAGGGTCCGTTCAAAAAAAAAACCGGCTCGGAGAGGAGAGCAGATTTTGGATGCGGTTAAAATAGAGTCTTGTGTCATTGTCATAAGGTGTACTTTAAAAATCCACATCGGCTCTCGACTATTCTCATATAATAAAAGAAGTGAATTAAAAAAATAAACCTTATGCCAATGATCTAAAAACTCTGTTTTAAACGCCACCAAAATCTGCTCTCCTCTCCGAGCCGGTCTGTGCGAACGGGCCCTTATTCCACCCCTGGGGACTTCCCCAGTCGGACAGCTTAAAAATACGCTATACCCAACGTCTCTTTCGCTAATAATAATAATTAACAAATTACACAGCGCCATCCAGCCCCAAAGTAAGCGAAGCTTGTGTTATGGGTACTAGACGACGGATAAACATACGTAAATACTTTTTTTTTGTAAATACATACTTATGATACAAAGAAAACACCCAGACTAAGACAAACAGACATGTTCATGCACACAAATTTTAATAATAAATAGCTAATTCTATTCTACTTTTATACGAAAGAGTAAAAATAATACTGACGCAATGCACTCACAACTGATATGACATGAACTATGACGACATCAGGCATTATTTGGTATTACATATGACCTTAACCTTAGGCAGTTCATCAATAATTTCTGACTTATCAAGAATTCAACAGAATCGTCAATGTTGGCTTGTTAATTATTCACAACTTTGAAAGATTACACTCTTGTTTACATACCTACTCACAAACTTTAATTCTATTTGTGTTCCTTCGAGTTGGTGAGGTCATCAGAAAACTCCTGAGTAGGTGGTAGGTGTTATTATTGTGGTTGACGCACATTACGATATTGTAGGTACTTTTATACTTTCATTTACCGCTATACTTGGGGTTTCTCTAACGCCGCTTTGACACCGCGGCGGCGGCGGCGGCGACGAGTCGGGTGAATGATTCGGATCCAGCGGCACCGCGGGCGGCGGCGGCGCGCGGCGAAAAACGCTGCCGGCTGCCGCGGTTTCACGTGAAAACGGCTTAAGGCAGTGTTTTTTAAACTTTTTCATGGCGCGACCCCCTACCCTCCAAAGTTAGTAATCTATATGTATTTCATCATAGTATAAATATCAAATCCGTACATTTTTATTTATTGTCATAGTTAAGAATCGTTAATTAAATACAATAAATATAAAATCATTATATTTATTTTTCTATCGATTCTTAACTATGAAAATAAAATAAAGAAGTACGGATTTGTTATTTATAATATGATCTCTAAAATAGACATCAAATACGTTCCGAATGAAACATTTTTTTTTATAAAACAAAAATATCTTTTTGAACGTTGTATTTTTTACAGCATCGCGACGTTCTGCGACCCCCATGTAAACGCTTGGATGGAAAATTAAAGTTATCAACATATCCATTAAAATTAGCAAGCTGAAGTGGCAGTGGGCAGGTCACATCGCTGTGTGGGCGATGGCAGATGGGAGAGGAATATCTTGGAGTGGACATCGCGTATGAAGCGACGAAGCATTGAACGACCGCCTTCTAGATGGACTGATGACCTTAAAAAAAGTATCCCGATGCGGCTTATGGTAAACATTAGGTTGTGCTTATCCAGGTTGAATATATAGGCTTATGATGATGATTTTTTCCCCTTATTAACTGATTATGATGATATGACGACTCCGGTGGTGTAATGGCTAACCATGTTATCTTAGGGGTGTAAGTGGTTCATCAACATCATTGAACCTAAGCCTTGAAACTTCACCTGGACGCGGTGCACCCTGCTGACTGACAAACGAAGCTCTGGCGAAAAGAGAGGTAGGGAGCGTAATTGTAAGCTACCCGACTGGGAAATGTACTTCCACCTCACAGAATACTGCAGCCAAATAACAATTCCCTTGAGGGTTGTTGTGTTCCTGCGAGTGAGTGAGGTCACCAGAAAGATAGGAGATGCTGCGTTGGCGGGGGTGGCGGCGCGCGAGCGATATTTTTGTGTTGCGAGCGTTAATCTGGCTACGGTAACCGCTTCACATAGGCGGGCCGTATGCTTGACTGCCACCCGACGTAGTATAAAAAAACATCCAGGTTGAAGATATAGGCTGATAACGATGATTTTTTCCCCTTATTAACTGATGATGATGATAACGACTCCGGTGGTGTAATGGCTAACCATGTCCACTTTGACTCTGGGGTCGCGGACGATCTCCTACGAGTATAAGACAAATATTTGTGTGCATGAACAAGTCTGTTTGTCTTGGTCTGGGTGTTTTCTATCTATTATGTGTATGTAGTTACAAAAACAAAATGTATTTAAGTATCAGGTATCTGCCGTGTCTATCTAATCTGTATTATTGGCCGTGTGGTTTCCGGCAGACTAGAATAGAATCACTCCGTCTCATCCCGTGGTTGTCGTACAAGGCGACTAAGGGAAATACATTATAAAACATCGATCAGGCCTCCTCAACCCGTCTGGCCAGCGTGGGGAGTGTAGGCCAAATCCTCCTTCTGTCTGGGACGGGAAAGAGAGGGTCGTGCTCCTGTAGTGGAGACTAAAATGACCTGATGATGATGATCAGTTATCTAGTACCCATAGTACAAACTTTGCTTAGTTTGGGACTGAGATGGCGCTGTGTAAATTGTCCAGAAATATTTATATAGAATGATGATTAATTTGAGATTTCCATCACTAGTTGGTACTTACGTATAAATAAACACCACTTTGATGATATGCCACACCAGGTCGCTCTGAGAAGACCAGGTCGCCATGCACTGTACCAGGTACTCCAGCTCGAAACGAAGCGGGACTGACTTCACTGTCGTCAACACCACCAGTTCAGGAGCGTCTGTTGAAGATATTAATCAAATTAGTTTTTTTACAAGTAGCCAAATAAGCTTATCGGCGAAGCACGGAGGAGCTCGAGACAAATAAACCCATCCATGGACAGGATGCGGTCTATGCGCCGCGATACACACCCGTTGTATGAGTTTTTAATGTATAACCACAGTATAAGTAATACTAGTAATAGTACTACGTACAGTACAGGCCACTCCCTTCCGCTCTCTCGTGTCGACCTCACCTCCCCTCTGAGACAAATCTGGAACAGTTTGTATGGCGCCGCACGCACACACGCTAATTCATACTCTGCACATACGTCATTATCTATGTAGTAGTAAATGAGGCGACATTTGTATAGAGTGACCGGGGTGTGGTATAACATAAAAGTCAATCGCTGAAGTTGAGAACAGCTGAACCGATTTCGCTTCTTTTTCTAGAATATTCCTTGAAGTACGAGGATGGTTCTTAGGTAAAGAAAAATTTAAAAAATTGCCTGAAAAAGTCTAAAAACAACACTTTCCTATACTCCCATAGAAATGATTCGTAATAATACTTAAAAGTCAATTTGAATTTTAATACCATGATATAAAGTTCAAGTGGTTCAAGTGTTAGTGGAGAGGTTCGGGGAAGGCAAAACAAATTGCTAAGCGCAAAACTCGAGAACGGCTCGAGCAATTCTGCAAATTTTTGTTTTCATATTTTTATTAAGGTTATTTATTATAAGGAAGGTTCTTATGGAGAGAAATTATTAAAAAAATGCGAGGGAACTAAAATCCCATTTTCTACACGTGCGAAGCCGGGGCGGGCAGCTAGTTCTCATTAAAAGTAGATCGATGTATGCAGTGTATTGTTTTTTCTAATCAAATAACAATTCAGTTGGTTGAATGAATTGATGTCATGATTTGCACCGCGAGTTTGTACATACGAGTATATGATTTACTTAACTTTTTTTTTATACTACGTCGGGTGGCAGTCAAGCACATGGCCCGCCTGATGTGAAGCGGTTACCGTAGCCATATTAACGCTTGCAACATAAAATATCGCATCGCAGCATCTCCTTCCCTTCTGGTGACCTCACTCACTCGCAGGAACACAACAGCCCTCAAGGGAATCGTTATTTGGTTGCGGTATTCTGTGAGGTGGAGGTACATTCCCCAGTCGGGTAGCTTACAATTACGCTCCCTACTTCTCTTTTCGCCAGAGCTTCGTTTGTCAGTCAGCAGGGTGCACCGGGTGCAGGCTTTGGTTCAAGGATGTTGATGAACCACTTACACCCCAATACTTACTACAATAACTACTATCACAGTATAAGTAATAGTATGCTACTAGTTACTTACACATTCCACATTGCTAAGAGGGGAAGTCAAATTCCAAAAGCTTCCTACTCCTACTAATTTCTTCTGATCAAATTCGTTGTGAGTTCCAAGGCAGCCGTAGTCTTATCCCCGGGACTGTAATGGACTTCATTGTTCTTTCTTGGTCGCCTCATCTTTATTGGTCGCCGCTATCCTGGCTACACAGGAGACACAGTGTTGGGAATGTGTGGTGGGCCACCGTTCCGTTTTTTACTAGTTAGTAAGAACGGTACAAAAGTTATAGTGAAATGAATGTATGTACAAACAAACATCTACATTCCATGTCTATCCATACTAATATCACAGTATAAGTAGTAGTACCTACAGTATGGCCACTCCCTGCCGCTCTCTCGTGTCGACCTCACCTCCCCTCTGAGACGAATCTGGAACAGTCTGTATGGCGCCGCACGTATACACGCTCATTAGCGCTCTGTACAGACGCCATTTTCTATGTCAGAGATTCCTAATTTTTTTTTGCTACGGAACCATAAATGGTTATACTTTTCCTAGAGGAACCCTAGCAGCTGTAAATATTATATAGGGCCTAACTAGTCATTTTTGTTTCGACGAATGTTTTGTTAATTTTTGGACGGATCGCGAAATCCTTGTGGATCCACGGAACCCCAGGGTTCCGCGGACCACCTTTCAGGAATCCTTGCTCTATGTGATAGTTCATGATGCGACATTTGTTATGGAGTGGCTGGGGTTTGCTAATATTCTAATGGTGAAAGCGTGTATGCCTGTTTTCCTATCATGAACAACATACAATGTCCTACGCGATCCTAACCGAGGGGAGATTTTGAACAGTATTATATATATTGGGATTAATGGCCAGTGATATGCCGAGGGGCTTGCTGAATAATGATACAGTAACTGATAATATTTTATAGGGTCTTTTGATCATAATATTACAGGTTCTTCATTCAACTACTTTGACAGCATGAAAATGTTTACAATAAATTGAGAGGAGGAGTTTAGGAAGTATTGCCAACAGTAATTGGATTTTAGTTTCTAGCCCCACTAGCGATTTGCCATACGCCTTGAAGTCTATTGGTTTTATGGTTAATTTACACAAAATGTTAACTCTTAACCTTCCTTATGAATCAATCTTGGTAAAAACCGTATGAAAATCCGCATGGTAGTTTTTCAGTTTATTTCAAACAGACAGAGAAACAGATGCAGTAAGGGACTTTATTTTTAATATGTCATTGTAATGATAGTGATCGTGTAGCAGACAGCACGGATTAGTTAGTTTAGGTGTGAGTGTATCCATTTCAATCGTCGTCGATTTGTTTGCACGGAGTTGCCGTACTGAGTTGTATGTCTACTGTGGTTGCCAACATTTTCTGAGTGTAGAAACACTTCAATTGTTGTCGGACTTTATTTTGTATTCATTGATTTTTTTTTACATTGCCTTAAAAATATTAATATAATGTCAATGTTTTGAACAGGCTTTACACCAAAACCAATCATCACCGTGCAATTTATAATTTGTTATTTAGAGTAATTTCTATTCCAAGAAATTATTTGTGTATTGTAATAAATCATGTAATGTAATCTCCCCTCAATCGAAGGGGTTTAGAGCATGCTCCACCACGCTGCTCAGCTGCGGGTCCCCTACAAACCCGCTTAAAGGCCACTGACTTAGCTTAACGATTGGCATCTAATGACAACGGCCGGGACCGACGGCTTAACATGCCGTACCCTCCGAAGGTCGGAGGAGCTCGAGATAAATTAACCCATCCCTGGACAGGCTACGGGTAACGTTGCTTAACTTGCGTCTTCCATTAGACTGACACGCGTAACGACGTAATTGAGAGTTGTAGGTACCTATTGTATGTAGGTATGTATTAAAAAAAAATTGGTTGTATGTAAAGTCGGTTTACAGACGATAATTATACCTGATAACGTCATAAGAAACATAGGCCAATAGGCCTCTCTATCGCTTGTTCCGCGTTCTCGCTTGCACGCTCGGCTCAGGCGGAACGTGACAATGAGTCATGCTTTTTCGTGCGTGCAGCCGGCGTTTATAGATTTCTACGACGTTATCACGTCAAAATATATATATTTAAGTATATTATCAGTTATGTACTATATAAAGCCTGATGACGTCATAGTAGACACAATCACGTCATATTAGTTGTGGGTGAGAGCAATTGGTTACATTGAGTCAGTATTATTTTTACTCTTTCATCTAAAAATAGAATACAATAACAGTTATATGGAATCCGTTACATCCCCATATTTTGATTGATGTGGATCATAATATGGGAATACCGTGCCATATTATAAGGACACTTATAATATGGCATGGTATTCCCATATTATAAGGACACTTATAATATGGCATGAGGGCAAAGTTCTTTATACGTAAGCCGACATTGAATAGATTAAAATAAAAAGTAATAAAATTAAAAAAATATATATATTAAAAGAGAATTTTTGTTTTATTTTTTTTTATTTTTTTTATACTACGTCGGGTGGCAGACAAGCATACGGCCCACCTGATGTGAAGCGGTTTCCGTAGCCATATTAACGCTCGCAACATAAAATATCGCTCGCGCGCCGCCACCTCCGCTGCCATCGCAGCATCTCCTTCCTTTCTGGTGACCTCACTCACTCGCAGGAACACAACAGCCCTCAAGGGAACCGTTAAAAATATTTAAATAAGCGATAAACTCACTCACGCCTGGGCCGTGCGCCACCTTTCACTGCATCTACTGACGACCTTTCCACCAACATAGAGGCAGCTGAAGTTTTTATTTATTCAAAGTTGCATGTAAGCTATCCTGACAAATTTCTAATGAGCGGAAATCACTGAACGAAAAAAATTTTTTTTTGCATGATCGTGTGACCGTCATCATCATCATCATCAGGTCCATTTTAATCTCCACTACAGGAGCACGACCCTCTCTCGTCCGTCCTAGACGGAAGGAGGATTTGGCCTACACTCCCCACGCTCCCCTCGTCGATATTCACGGGATGAAACGGAGTGATTCTATTCTAGTCTGCCGGAAACCACACGGCCAAGCCAAATGTGTGACCAGCTGACGTATAATCCACCATGGTACGGCCAGCTGACTTTTTTATCTTCGATTAATAGCGTTAACTATCATTTAATTAATTTTCAGTAGGGAGGAACTGACTGAAAACAAATATGTTTTTTACGTGATTAAGAGGCTGCCACTGCCCAACCCGCCCACGGAGTGGCAGCTGACGTTTACCACGGCATAATACAACTCTCTGAAGTATTTCACGAGTTATCGCTTGAGAGGAAATTGGTCAGGAAAATCTGTTGCTGGCTCACGGACCATTTTTTGTTGTTTTTGTCCTTCGATTGTTTTTTTCGTATACGCAATTTATACAGTTGTGACGAATCGAACGTGTGAAGGGTACAGGCAAAGGTCGGGGAATGTCCTATGTTTAATACTAGCTTTTGCCCTCGGCTTCGCTCGCGTGAAATTCGGACATTTTAGATTAACCATGCCCACTCTAACACGCAACGCAACCACCTTCATGTAGCACCTATAATTGTACTAAATACGAATGCAAGAACTTTCCCGATAACTACTACACCCGTCCCGCTCCCGCCGCGCCGCCCGCTTTCTCTTAAGCACTGATTGACGCCAAATACTTTTTTACGATTTTCAGAAAAACAGTTAAAAGTTCAGAAGTATTACAATTTACATTGAGAATAGCGTAACGGATGCATCAGCGGACGAAATCTCTATAAGAATCTTGATAAACAAATATATGTATATACCTATATACATAGACTCGAAAATCGTAACTCTTCCTTTTTCGTCTGTCGGGTGAAAACAGAACTGGATTTTTTTAAAATTGGTAATTTTATAAATGAATGTACTTACTGAACACGAGAGAAATGGTCCAGATGATAATTATTGCCGTCTTGGCTCGGCCCGTGGTGGACTTGAACCTGAGCGGGAAGCAGATCGCGTACCACCGGTCCACTGAGATGAACGTCAGGGTCAGCACTGACACCGTCACTGACACAGACTGAAACAAGAAAAAAAAATAGCATTACAAATATTAAAAAAAAAAAGATGTCGCGTCTTTTTGGGTTCTATAAAAATTATACGGGGAGTGCTTGGATGAGCTGTTTGATTTGATACCTGCTGCTGAATTCCGCTATCGTACAACTCGCCATAAATTAAAATTCCATCCATATCATCTTGATAATTGGCGATCTACAACAGTACGTTTCCTAAGACATTTTGTACCACGAACAGTGAAAATGTGGAAGTAACTTCCCTCAGCGGCATTTCCGAACAACTACGACATGGGAGACTTCAAGAACAGAGTCTTTTTAAATATTGTCAGACAAATTACACAGCGCCATCTAGCCCCAAAGTAAGCGAAGCTTGTGTTATGGGTACTAGACAACTGATAAACATACGTAAATACATTTTTTTTTGTAAATACATACTTATTAAACATAGAAAACACCCAGACTAAGACAAACAGACATGTTCATGCACACAAATGTTTGTCTTGTGCGAGAATCGAACCCGCGACCTCGGAGTCAAAGTGGCCATTTGTTACGTAGATAGTTACGTAATTTCTCGGCTGAAATTCAGGGACATCGATACCCTTGCCTTTTCAGCCCTTTTGAGTGAGAAATGGTTGTCCTATGTGGGAATCGAACCCACGAGCGTTGGTGTCGAAGCCGCGTCATTGATCCCTACGCCACCGAGCTCGTCACTTTATCGTCGCTTCGTCGTCACACTCGTCGCTTTATATCCTTTAAAAGGCTGGCAACGGATCGGCGACCCCTTGGTGTTGCTGATCTCCATGGGCGGTGGTGATTGCTTTTCACCAGGTGATCCACATGCTTGTTTGCCCCTCCCCATGTAAAAAAAGTAGGTTAGCATTTTTTTTGAAGTAAAACTTCTTTACGGTTACACGGTTAACTTGGGGAGTAAGCTATGACTGCTTACCTCCTCGGACGAGGCGAACGGAAGTTGAGAGGGACATAGAAGTAGAAGTTTTACTTCAGTCGTTTAGTCTACTAGCACACTCGTATTTTTATGAAAGTCAGTCGGGAACCTTCTGTAGTTTTTTTTTTTATAAGGACGGGGGCCCACCACACATTCCCACCACTGTGTCTCCTGTGTAGCCAGAATTAACAGCGGCGACCGCCAAAAAAGGCAACGAACAGTGAAGTCAATTGCAGTCCCGGGGATAAAACTACGGCTGCCTTGGAACTCAAAACGAATTTACGCCAATCTGAAATTAAGCCTAGGCTAGCGTTGGCAATTTTCTCAATGCTAGATCTCGAATTAGCATTGATGAAAACTTTCTGTAGTTAACTATACGTATTTGTAAAAGGCAATCGTTATTTGATGAGCCCGGTGATGGAATGGCTAGCAATGGGCACTTTGACTCCGAGGTCGTGGGTTCGATTTGTCTTGTGCGGGGATCGAACCCGCGACCTCGATGTCAAGTAACCATTCGACTACTGGACTCGTCAATAGAGTTGAGGCCGCGCGTAGGACGACGAAGTGTTGGATGCTCTCCTTCCAGACTTTAGACCTTAGTCTGAAGACCCTAAGAAAGCGGCTGGAAGGATGCGGAAGGTTTATATCCAGCAGTGGGTAGATACAGGCTGATGGTGTAATAGATCTTCAGATATATTGTTATTATTAGATATAACAACTTTGTTACGTAAATAGTTACGTAATTTCTCGGCTGAAAATCAGGGGCATCGATACCCTTGCCTTTTCAGTCCTTTGAGTGAGAATGAATTAATTTCAGTATAATTTAGTTGGTGAAAGGTCCTTGCTGGGTAATCTCGGATCTTCAACAATCTGCCTAATCAAGGTTTATTTTATACCAGCTCAAACAACTATAAGAGTAAAGTAAATAGATAATATAGATTAATTAAAGTATATTTTGGGGTGTAAGTGGTTCATCAACATCTTTGAATCAAAGCCAACTTCACCTGCACGCGGTGCACCTTGCTGACTGACAAACGAAGCTCTGGCGAAAAGAGAGGTAGGGAGCGTAATTGTAAGCTACCAGTCTGGGGAATGTCTCGACCTCACAGAATACCGCAGCCAAATTCCCTTGAGGATTGTTGTGTTCCTGCGAGTGAGTGAGGTCACCAGAAAGAAGTTCAGATTGGTCCCATATTTTTTTCATCTCATCATCATCATCAGCCTGTATCTACATACATAAATGTAGAGTCCTGTTTGGAGTAGTTTTTTTTTTGTTAAAGTTATATTATAACATAATATTGATATCTCTGTAAAATCTTTTTTTTTGGTGTTTTATAGAATATTGTATTGTATTGAGTTGGTAGCGGGGGAGGCAGCGCAGAATAGATATTTAAAATACTAGTTGGGTAGTATACCAGCATACGGCCCGCCTGATGCGAAGTGGTTACCGTAGCCATTCGTTCATATTCATCCGTTCAGGAGCTACATAGACACACACAGACACACATACAGACGCGTCAAACTTACAACACCCCGTCGGTTTTGCGTCAGGGGATAAAAAAGGGCGTGAAAAGGTTTCACGGGGTCGGCAACGCACATGTGAACTCCCTGATGTTCCAGGTGTCCATAGGCTAAGGTAACTTTCCTTCAGGCGGTCCGTATGCTTGTTTGTCATCTTAAAGGTATAAAAAAACGCATTGTATTGTTATTCGACTGCCATTTTGGGTAAGGTAGTAGTAAGTACTTACCCAATTGGGCGACATGCTTTACCTTCCTTTCGCCAGAGCCTCGTCTGCTAATCACCAGGGTGCACCACGTGCAGATGAGCTTGACTTTGGTTCAAAACATGACGGAGAGTTTCTTACATCCCTCACACCATAGGAGAAAAACAGCAGGAGTGTTCTTTACTAACAATATGATCACGTGAATTGATCTTGCTTACGTCAACAGCTGCATTTTGTATAGAATATGACAATCAATCTCGTGACGTACTGTTGGCCATATACCTATCTGTCTCAGGAAGAACATACTTTCGGGGTGTAAGTCGTTCATCAACATCTTTGAACCAAAGCCAACTTCACCTGCACGCGGTGCACCCTGCTGACTGACAAACGAAGCTCTGGCGAAAAGAGAGGTAGGGAGCGTAATTGTAAGCTACCCGACTGGGGAATGTATCTCCACCTCACAGAATACCGCAGCCAAATAACGGTTCCCTTGAGGGCTGTTGTGTTCCTGCGAGTGAGTGAGGTCACCAGAAAGGAAGGAGATGCTGCGATGGCAGCGGGGGTGGCGGCTCGCGAGCGATATTTTATGTTGCGAGCGTTAATATGGCTACGGTAACCGCTTCACATCAGGCGGGCCGTATGCTTGTCTGCCACCCGACATAGTATAAAAAAAATGTGGTTTTGTACCGCACCTTATACTTTGATTTACCTGTTAGAATAAATTTATGAGTTTTATTATGTTTGTACTTTCACCCGCGGCTTCGTCCGCGTTTTCTTTTTTTTTTAATAGAAAGTATTTGATATCCTTCCTAATACCTTTGAGAATATGTGTGCAAAGTTTCATGAAAGCGTAACAAACAAACAAACATTAGCATATACTAGTAGGTGTTGCGGACTCTTTAGTAGGTAGCCTCGCAACCTGGCCACCGACAAAGAACGAACTGACAAGACGGAAAAGGACTCGCGCACGAAGGGTTCCGTATCATTATCTTTAAAAACGGCAAAATAAAATCACATTAGTTGTATGTGAGTCCCCTTAAATATTGTTTTTTTTTTAAATTAATTATTTATTTTTAAAGTGAATATATAATTAAATATGCTGTGAATATTTCGAGCGTCTACCTGTTGTCGTTATCAATATCAAGCAAAAACGAGCAAAAAAAAAATCACGTTTGTTGTATGGGAGCCCCCTTAAATATCTATTTTATTCTGTTTTTTAGTATTTCAACAGAAATAACACATGGGCTGAAAAGTCCCGGGCCTAACAAAGAAAACGCGATTTTTTTGTTCAAAATTGACTTTATTCATCAACGTAATCTCCATCAAGAGCCACACAATCATTCCAGCGCCGCTCTAACATTTCAATATGACTTTTGTAGAACATTTTATATTTTGCCTCAAAATAGGCCTCAGTTTCCGCGAGGATCTTTTCATTCGAGCGAAATTTCTTACCGTTGAGTATTTTTTTAGGTCTGCGAACAGCCAGTAGTAGCTGTGAGCTAAATCTGTCGAATACGATGGATGTGAGAGGAATTCGAAGTTCAATTCGCAATTTTTTGATTGACTTGTGACAAGGTGTGTTGCCATTAAGACAACGCACCGAAACGAATTTTTTTTCTTTGCCATGTGCGGTCGTTTCTTTACAATTTTGGACTTCAAACGCTCCAATAATGCTATATAGCATTCACTGTTGATGGTATTTCCCTTCTCATTACAGTCGATGAATATTACACCACACATATCCCAATATATCGAGGCCATAACCGTTCCAGCTGACAGTTGTGCTTTTGGGGTCTTTGGAGGAGGTTCGCCAGTTGCTCTCCACTCAGATGACGTTACTTTTGATTCCGGAGTGAAGTGATGGATCCATGTTTCATCCATTGTCACGTATCGACGGAAAAAAACCGATTTGTTACGTTTAAACATGGCCAAACACTGCTCAGAATCATCAGCACGTTCATGTTTTTGGCCAACAGAGAGCAACCGCGGCACCCACTTTGAACATAGCTTTCTCATAATCAAATGCCCATGCAATATAAAGCTAACACATTTTATTGATATCTTTACGATGTCAGCTAACTCACGCAACTTCACTTTTCGATCATTCAGTGATTTTTTTTAGATTTTTTGATGTTTTTTGGTTTTACCGCCTCATTTGGACGTCTACTGCGTTCTGCATCATCGGTGTCTCTACGACCACGTTTGTAGGCAGCAAACCAACGTTTTATGGTTGATTCTCATGGAACAGAATCCTTATAATACTTTTCAAGCCATTTCTTCGATTAAACGGTATTTTCTCCCATCAAGAAGCAGTGTAAAATTAAAGCATGAAATTGTTTTTCATCTATTGTTTTGAAAATAACAAAAGTAGTGTCACGCTTAGCACTATAACTCACAAACTTCTGAGTAGAATATCATGAAATTTTAACAGCTCTCATTTGAAGGTTAGTACTAACTGAAAAAGCGGTGAATGCAATAAAAATTGCGCCATATATGTGTTAGGCCCGGCACTTTTCAGCCCATGTGCTACATCATCTGTGAAAATTTAAACTGTCTATCTATCACGGTTCATGAGATACAGCCTGGTGACGGACGAACGGACGGACAGCGAAGTCTCAGTAATAGGGTCCGTTTTACCCTTTGGGTACGGAACCCTAAAAATAGGACAATCGACGACGGACTGGACTAGTGAATGAATATGTAAATAGACAAATAAATATTTTATAATTTTACAAAACCGTAAAATAAAATAAATAAAGTATAACGAGTGTTCTTAAATCCTACAGTAGGGAAGTAGGGATGTTAAGGCACAGAATAATATAGTCTGTTAAGGTTAAGTTACCTTAAACAAATTGTTTGGAGATTTTGTAAAGAAAATAAAATCCCTGTGAACCAGGTCAGAGTTCCGCCAAAGATTTGAAGAAAATATTCAAAGAACATTTTGTTTATTCAGTTCAATGGTTTAGAAATCATCGAGCCATTTAGGACATGATACTGCGTAAGTAGGTTACACAAAATGTAATATTGAAAACTCCGTTTTAATTTAGACTTAATTTAATTATGATTTCCCTGGAAATTGAAAAATCTGAAACGGTGTCAAAAAAATATTAATGTATATCTACTGAGAAAATTCTACGATAAAGCATTGTTTTTCAATCTTTTTCATTACGGGATCCCTTTACAAGCTGAAACTTTCTGGCGACGTCCTCTTCCCTCACGCTTTCGCCTCATCCTCCTCCAACCGTGGACAAACAACGTGACACGAAATTTTTATATATTAGGATATAAATTGAGTTAAAAACTATCCCATATCTCAAGTTGGATCAAACTGCACGTGTGCCAAAATTTGATTTAAATCGGTTCAGTAGTTTCGGATTACATCGCGGACAAACAACGTGACACGAAATATTTATATATAAAGAAGATAGTCCCGCCTGCTTACGTTTTTTATTGTAGCGTATGACCTACATACATTTGCGTTTTATCTCCCGCGACCCCCCGAATATAACTTATTGACCCTCTAGGGGGTCGCGATCCACAGTTTAAAAATCACTGGTTTAAAGCACAGTATAAGTAATAGTACTACGTACAGTATGGCCGCTCCCTGCCGCTCTCTCGTGTCGACCTCACCTCCCCTCTGAGACAAATCGGGAACAGTTTGTATGGCGCAGGACGCACACACGCTCATTCACGCGCTGCATCGATGGCTTTGTTTATGTAGTAGTAAAGCCGCATTTTCATTAGGGGACATTTGTCGTGCGACTCTGTCGCTCGACACGAAATTTACGTGTCCCGCGCGATGTCGCCCGACGTCGCTTGGGACATTTACGGGTCGCGCAACTTGTCGCTAGTCGATGCTCTGCGAGCGTCAATGTAAACGCGTCATATGTCGCGGGACATTGTCCCAGAACTTTTGCCGAGACAACTACGTGAATGTCGAGCGATAAGTATATGCGACATGTCGCCTAGTGAAAATGCGGCTTAAATAACGCGACATTTGTATGGAGTGGCCGGGGTGTGTTTAAAGCTTACTCTACGCTATTCAACTGCGGGTTAGTGGAGATTCCTATCATCGTCGACAACCCTTGTTCATCCCACTGTTGGGATATGAGAATCTCCTCAAGCGAAGGGGTTTAGAGCATACTCCACTGCGCTGCTCAACTGCGAATTGGCGACTTATTCCCATCTTCCACCCTAAGCTTCCACCCTGGGTTGGAAGTTGGGAATTGTTTGTCCAACCCATCGCAGGGTGGAAGATGGGAATATATTATCTGCATTATTTTTGTTCCCATATTCCAACCTGACATAAATGAGGTACAGTCAATAAAATAATCGGTTAGTATGTATTTTTTTACAAAGTAATGTGTATACAATCTTTAAATCCAAATAAATGATTTCGTTTTCCGATTTCATTTTCGTTTAAAAAAAAGCCAAATACAATACATAATTCAACGATTGCAATATAATTAACCAATTAATTTCGTACTTAGTGAATTGATAACAGATATGTAATTATTATGATCTATAATAATTCTCACATTCATAAAAGAAAGTTCAATCTAAACCTAAACGCCTATGCACATGACTGTTCATAAATGTCAGGTTGGAATATGGGAACAAAAATAATTCAGATAATATATTCCCATCTTCCACCCTGCGATGGGTTGGAAGATGGGACAAACAATTCCCAACTTCCAACCCAGGGTGGAAGCTTAGGGTGGAAGATAGGAATAAGTCGAATTGGCGATGGCCAGTGTTTTCAAGCCGCCTAAGGCCTCCTCCTCATTTTAAGGCCACTTGACTTGGCGTTAAGCCAAACTTACTGAAATTATAAATTTGAGGGTTGCTGTGTTCCTGCGAGTGAGGTCATCAGAAAGGAAGGAGTTGCCAAGTCACACTATCATCTAATGACAACAGCCGGGAACGATGGCTAAACATGCCCTCCGAAGCACGGCGAAACTCGAGATAAATGACACCATCCATGGACAGAGTACGGTCGACGTTGCTTAACTCGCGTGTTCGATTAGTCTGACACGCATCAAGCTCCTCCCTCCTGGGAGATTCCCATACTGTAAATTAATCTAAATAGTTGTGTTACAGGTCTTTGTTTGGTTTTTTTTATACTACGACTACTTTTTCTTTTATTAGAAAAGTATACGGTTTGCCTGATGTGAAGTGGTTACCGTGGCCATATTAAAGCTCGCGACAAGAAATATCACACTCGTACCGCCACTCGCGCTGCAAAAGCAACAATTCCTTCCTTTCCGGTGACCTCACTCGCAGGAATACAACAACCCTTAACTTAATCATTTCAGTAAATTTATAGAAAATTAGACTGTGACAGACAGATAGACGAGTGATCCTATGAGGGTTTCGTTATTTTTTTATTCCGACTTTATCATAAGTTAAAGGACATATTTTTGACGCGATGTCTTTCTTACAAATCGATGAAGACAGGTTGCACACACGAAAAAGCATGACTCATTGTCACGTTCCGACTGAGCCGAGCGTGCAAGCGGGAGCGCGGAACAAGCGACAGAGAGACATGTCGGCATAAGCGTTCGGCTTGTCACGCATCTACCTCTCTTCCACTCCATCGGCCGATGTTTTCTTATGACGTTACCACGTAAAATTATCGTCCGTAAACCGACTTCACAGACACCCAATTTTGTTATTAATAATTAAATGAATGAACAAAATGTTTTGTAGATACGCAAACGCCTGTTTACCTTGATAATGTCTTAAGGTAAATCGGTCGGTAAAAATAATTTAATTACGTGGAACAGTGCAAGCGCTTTAGTAATAACAAAATGTTAATATTGTTCCACCAAGTGCCAGCAATCGACAGCATCACACTGCTAAGAGGGGAAGTCAAATTCCAAAAGCTTCTTACTCCTACCACAGAATAATATACTCTCATAATAGTGTCTTCTGATTAAATTCGCTGTGAGTTCTATAGCAGTCGTATTATTACCCCCGGTACTGCATTGGACTTCATTGTTCATTGCCTTTTTTGGTGATCGTCGCTGTTAATCCTGGCTACACAGGAGAAACAGTGGTGGAAATGTGTGGTGGGTCCGTCCCGTTCCATTAAACAAAACCAACAACATCAACAATTTTATTTTATATTACGTCGGGTGGCAGACAAGCATACGGCCAGCCTGATGTGAAGCGGTTACGTATCCATATTAACGCTCGCAACAATCGCTCGCGGGCCGCCACCCCCGCTGCCAACACAGCATCTCCTGCCTTTCTGGTGACCTCACTCACTCGCAGGAACACACCAAACCCTCAAGGGAATTGTTAATTGGCTGCTGTATTCTGTGAGATGGAGGTACATTCTCCAGTAGGTAGCGTAATTGTAAGCTACCTTTTACAATTACGCTACCTACCTCTCTTTTCGCCAGAGATGCACTGCGTGTAGGTGAATTTGGTTTTGGTTCAAAGATGTTGATGAACCACTTGCATCCCAAAATATAAAAGGAAATGTATTTTATTTACCTGAAAATACAGCAGAATCTTGCATAATGTTTTTCCAAGAAACCACGTCTCAGTCACGTCCCACAACACCGTTGGAGGCAAACAAAACAGTATCACCATAAAATCTGCCACAGCCAAATTCACTATGAAATAGTTCGTCACAGTTCTCATCGTGTGGTTCCTATATACAGCCACACACACTAACGCATTCCCAACCAATCCCATAACAAATACCGCTGTGTGAGTGCCTATCAATACCCATTCGTAAGTCTGAGGGTAGATGTAATCATTCAACATTGCAACGTAATCCTCTCGTGTTAAGTTACAAAAATCTATATCACCGACACACTCTTCTCCTGAATTAACTTTAATCATTTCCGTATCATTTTTAAATACTTGATCAGTTTCATCATACGTTCTCTTTTCTTCTACTTCATTATTCGTTTCCATTTGATTATAAACTTTAACACCTTCATCTAGAGTCCTTTTCTTTTTACTCGTATCTTCACTATCTTCATTATCTTCTGTTATGTTGAAAGCATTAGTTTGTACCAAAATTAGACTTATGACTAGAACGAAATTCTTATTTCTGTACATGTTGATTGAGAGATCTCGTTTGTTTTCTCTACCGACGCTCTTCAAAACATTACTCTGAAACAAAGGAAAACAATATTAGTTACCACGCTAACATATTTTAAATTGTGTAAATATTTTGTTATCTGTGATTCAGATTGTTTATTAACAATTTAACAAAATCGAGTTTAAACGAGTTTTACGTAGAAGTTTTACTAGATACTAGATTACATTTTTTATTAATAATATAACTATTACGCGCGGCAGAATTAAGCGCGGGCACAGTTAGTAATTCTTATAAAAAGACCTTTACACTATGATCTTCCGTTATAAACTATGCTAACATTACTTAGCAGAGTGTTACATGTAATTTTTTTTTACAATTACGTAGGTACATAAGGTTCATCATCAAGTAATTTATGTCTCCACTACAGGAGCACGACCCTCTCTAGTCCGTCCCAGACAGAAGGAGGATTTGGCCTACACTCCCCACGCTGGCCAGACGGGTTGGGGAGGCCTGCCCCCTTACCACCATCTCTTATTGCGATTCAATAATTGAATAGATTGCTTATTCATGCCAATGAATAAGCGACTCTATTCCATTTGAAATAGTGTCGCTTATTCATTGGTATGAATAAGGATTCTATTTAGTTATTGAATCGCAATAAGAGATGGTGGTAAGGGGGCTGATCGATGTTAGATAATGTATTTTCCCTTAGTCGCCTTGTCGTACACGACATCCACGGGAAGAGACGGAGTGATTCTATTCTAGTCAGCCGGAAACCACACGGCACACGTACATAAGGTTAAGTCACGCTAAATGAAAAAATATAAATATTTAAGAAAGTAAATATGGGGAATTAAATTGTTATAAATAAGTTTACTATAAAGGGTACCAAATTTAAAATAGGCAAGTATCTCAATTAATAAAAAAGTTATCACATTTTTCTCTTTGTAAGTTTGTAAAGTAAAGTTGACTTTTGTGAGTTAGCGTAGTATAAATTGTTCATGTCGATAGGGTAGTTGAAGAATCAAACCAGCGGGGCTAGCCAAATGGCAGTTTGATAAGTAGAAAAGCGTAGCGATCGCTAATTTGAACTGTGGAGCTCATACTAAAATGTTCGATTTGACAAATGTCACGTGATCTATCTAACGTTCGTTACGCTACGAATTACTCTTGGCTAGGGGGGCTGGATTACTGGCACCGATTTTTCGGTTTCTTCGGACGTGTGGCCAAGTATAAATAAATATTTCAAGACAATATACACAGCGCCACCTAATCCAAAATCAAGCGCAAAGCTTGTACTATGGGTACTAGGCAACTGATAAAATGTACTTAATTTTTTTTAATACTTGTAAAACACCCAGAGAAAGACAAACAGACATGTTCATGCACACAAATGTTTGTCTTCTGCTGGGATCCAACCCGCAAACTCGGAGTCAAAGTGGCCATTGCGAGCCATTCGACCACCGACCTCGTTTTAAAGCCTTTTAACCACAAATTCATGCCTTCGCGTACTAAAAAGTTTTACAACTTCTATCTATGTCGCACTATTAAAAAGTGGAACGCTTTGCCGGCATATGTATTTCCTCATTCATACAATATGGGATCCTTCAAGCGAAGCGTGAAGAAGCATCTTGTACGCCAGCATGACAGCGTCAACTGACAAGACATAAAGGTCTCTTGTCCGTTGACGATGCGATTGGGGCTACTATTTTCGCTTACCATCAGGCGAAGCGGAGCCAATATGTTGAGCAATTATATAAAAAAAAAAACAAATATTTACTGCAGCGCCCTCTGGTAAGTTATCACTGTAACACCTATCTAAGAACATGCTCCAATCAAGCCCGAACCCATCACTGAAATCCGCATCAAATTCGGACTAATAGTTTTGGAGATAATTGGCAACATTGGTTGCACAAACAAATGTTTACTACAGCGCCCCCTGGTGAGTTGTCACCGTAACACCTATCTAAGACCATGCTCCAATCAAACCCGAACTCGTCACTGAAATCCGCATCAAATTCGGACTAATAGTTTTGGAGATAAATGGCAACATTTGTTGCACAAACAAATGTTTACTACAGCGCCCCCTGGTAAGTTATCACTGTAACACCTATCTAAGACCATGCTCCAATCAAACCCGAACCCATCACTGAAATCCGCATCAAATTCGGACTAATAGTTTTGGAGATAATTGGCAACATTTGTTGCACAAACAAATGTTTACTACAGCGCCCCCTGGTGAGTTGTCACCGTAACACCTATCTAAGAACATGCACCAACCAAACCCGAACCCATCACTGAAAACCGCATCAAAATCGGACTCGTACTTTTGGAGATAAATGGCAACATTGATTTGCACAAACATCCTAGCACCCCAAACGCATATACCGTCTCCGTTCCGTCGTGGGCAATTACAAACATTGGTCAAAACATAACGCAATAACGCCCTTTATCCATTAACGCCGAATATAAACAAGGGCTTGATTTGAATGCAAACAAATCATATGTACGACCTCGGTGTAATGGCTAGCTCGTGAAAATTACAATTGTTTGTGTTTTTATACGTTACAATATAGGTCAATCAGTCATCAGCAGTGATCGGCGTTTGTAGTGCCATTTGGGGTCAATAAACTTGAATGTTGATGTTAATATCATATGGACCACGGGATTCCGGGATTACGTTTAGTCTAGTTTAGTAGTACATTATATTTTTCCAGTTGTCGCTGTATCGTTAAGTGTGTAATACGTGAAAATTCGATTATATAGAAATTAGAAAAAGAAATTCTCCAGACGAACAGTTGAGAAAAACAATAAAATAAAAGTTAAGTTACGTTAAATAATAGCATGGTAAAGCAAATAAATAGGTACGTAAAATACAAATAATACTAAAATAATTCAAAGTTAAACAAAATTGTTTAATGAAAATGCCGGGATTTGGGAAGCATATCCATATTAAAACAACGGTCACAAATCCCGCGTAATGGCATTACCAACGCCGATCACTGGTCATCAGATTTCGGTTAAAAGCTATGAGCACGATGGCGTCGATGGCGTAGTTACGCGTCTAATCTAATCTAATCGAACACGCAAGTTAAGCAACGTACACCGTAGCCTGCAGTTGAGTAACGTGGTGGAGTATTCTCTAAACTCTTTCGATTGAGAGGAGACCCGATAATATTGTAATATTTGTAATATAACAAACTAAGATGTAATTGTTGTATTATCTAATTATGTAAAAAAAACCGGCCAAGTCCGAGTCGGACTCGCGCGCGAAGGGTGCCGTACCATTATCTATAAAAAGAGCAAAAAAAAATCGTGTCTGTTGTATGGGAGCCCCCTTAAATATTTTTTTATATTAATTTAATTATTTATTTTGAAAAGTAAATATATAACTAAATATTCTGTGAATATTTCAAGCGTCTACCTGTTGCCGTTATCAATATCGAGCAAAAAAAATCACGTTTGTTCCATGGGAGCCCCCTTAAATATTTATTTTATTCTGTTTTAGTATTTGTTCTTATCGCGGCAACAGAATAACATCATCTGAGAAAATTTCAACTGTCTAACTACCACGGTTAATAAGATACAGCCTGGTGACAGACGGACGGACAGCGGAGTCTCAGTAATAGGGTCCGTTTTATCCTTTGGGTACAGAACCCTAAAAATAAGAATATTATTACTAAAAATCTATAAGACGTGACTAAGTTCCTAGCCCATTGACAGACAGAATAAATAATTTCATTTCATGTCGTTTCGTCTCGACTCGTTTCGTCTCGTTACGACTCGTGTCATCTCGTTTCGTTTCATTTTATTATTTTATTTTATTCTTATTTTATTAAATGCCCATTATCCTTTCTTGACTCACCACGTCACAGTGCTGTTTACGTTCAGTTCCTGCGGTTATTATTCAAGCCCATGTTGTGTGTTTATTTCCCCCTCTTTGAAGTCGATCAAAGTCTGGTAGATGTTACGCAGGTCACTGCCACATTCTCCTGTTTATGTCCGGAATTTGGTTAATGTTAACGTACCTTTTAATTCGGTAATTAACTCAGGTAATTACCTCATCATTATCGCTAATTCTCACTGATGCTGTTTTTTTATTAATATAACTATGATAATTATAATTTTGTAAGGTTTGGCTTATCTTTTCAGAAATTATAAAAAAATAAATAAATATTGTCAGACAAATTACACAGTGCCATATAGCCCCATAGTAAGCGAAGCTTGTGTTATGGGTACTAGACAACTGATAAACATACGTAAATACATTTTTTTTTGTAAATACATACTAATGATACATAGAAAACACCACAATTTATTCTACATAGTATATAAATAAATAAATCTAATATACATATAAAATTCTCGTGTCACAATGTTTGTTACCATACTCCTCCGAAACGGCTTGACCGATTTTTATGAAATATTATATACATATTTAGTTTATATACATATTTAGTAGGTCTGAGAATAGGTTGTTATATATTTTTTATAGCAAAACAACGTTTGCCGGGTCAGCTAGTAAGTAGTACATAAAGTTGAGATTTAATATTTACTTACTAAAGAATTACATAAACAAGAAAGGATATATAATTACATAATTAAGTTAGAAAACTAAAATTACATATATATAACTTAAAATTTAATTTAAAACAAAATTAATAAGACTAGATTAAAAACTTAAATTATAATAAAGTACACAGAAACAATATAAAATAGTACTTTATGAAACTGTTGCATAATAAGGGTCATTAAAATACGAGTGTGAGTTTATAACATGAGCCGAAGGCGAATGTTATAATAGACCACACGAGTATTTTAATACCTAATTATGTGCAGTTTCATACACTACTTTATCTAATCTCATGAAATATACAATAATAATATTTTAAATACAACCATGAAGTTAATTTAACAGCTATAATTCTTATTTATAAATCCATTTGCAGATCGAGCATGCGTAGTGCGCATGCGCGACGCGCCGCGTTCACAGATTATGTAGAAAAATTTTGCATAGTTGCAATGTATTTGCATTGCAACCTGTTTAAAATACCTGTATCCAGGGCTGAAGCTGTATCGAAATGGTAAAAAAGTTATTTTACGATACAGTTGTCCATAGAAGAGCTGTATCGAAAAATAACTTTTTAAATTTATTTTGATAGCTTGTGCGTAAAGACTGTCATTAAGATACTGTGTTTAGTTTTTTAATGTATAAATTTCAGTATGAGATTAGATAAATATCATTATTTGTCCCGACAATTTATTCGTTTTTAGGGTTCCGTACCTCAAAAGGAAAAACGGAACCCTTATAAGATCACTTTGTTGTCCGTCTGACGTCTGTCTGTCTGTCTGTCTGTCTGTCTGTCTGTCTGTCTGTCTGTCATCTGTCTGTCAAGAATTTCTATGTCGAGAATGCGTGGAGGTATCAAGCTGAAATTTGAACTGTATACTTAGGTCTACGGTCCCATGAAGTTGTAAAAAAATCAAACTGCAAAGTTTACGCAGAAAATAGTTACGGCCGTTTATTCAGCAAAAAACGCATATTTCGACACACTCAAGGGAATCAAAACCTATAGGGTACTTCCCGTTGACCTAGAACTATGAAATTTGGCAAGTAACATCGGTATAGACTACAAGTACAGGAATAAATCTCAAAACTATACATTTGTAAATAGATCTTAAAAAATAGGGGGTCTATATTTTTTATAGGGTGTCGAAATTTCAAATTGTAACTACTAGTTTAAATGGGGTATCATATGAAAGGGCTTGATGTACACATTGCAAAATATATTTTATTTAATTTTTTCGACGCATTATTTCTTATTTATAATGAAAAATATCAAATTTAATAATGATACTACGTACCTACGGAACCCTCGGTGGGCGAGTCCGACTCGCACTTGTCCGGTTTTTTTGTTTGTAATATCTTTATTGTACACCAAACATAGATAGACAATCAAAATGAAATAACAATTGTGAATTTTAAGAATGTACAATTTTTGGGGATTGTCGCCAAAAGGCTTTTATGTGAATTCTAACATTTTAAAGTTTATTTTACTAACAAATCGACTCAAGTGTAAGAGTAAGGGTTATCGATTTTTAAAAGTTTATATCACTAAAGTGGCAAACAAGCATACGGCCCGCCTGATGGAAAGCATGTACTGTAACCTATGAATGCCTGTAACACCAGGGGCATAACTCGCGCGTTGCCGACCCTGTAAAAACTAAAAACCTCTTCATGCCCTTTTTGAAGAATCCCATGCTGTAGTTAGACAGAAGCCTCCTGAGAAAACCTTGACAGGTATTCTCAGAAGACTTCTTCTGTCTGTCTGTCGAAGTTCTTTTTTCGTTCATTCCACAGCTTGACTGTACGAGGTAGAAAACTTCTCTGGAACCGCACAGTACGCGACCACTTAGGCTCCAATGTGTGAGGAAGAATTCCCTTCGATGGGGCATCATGTCAAACAACTCCTCTGAACACACCCCATTGTACAATCGGTAGAACACACAAAGGGACCGTTTTTCAGACTTAAAGGTTCTAAACCGTCTGTCAGTTTGGGATCGTCAACAATCCTCACAGCACGCCTTTGAATTGATTCTCAAGGTGCAAGCTGGTATCTAGGTGCTCCCGCCCATATGTGACAACAGTACTCCATATGCGGCCGTACTTGAGCTTTGTAAAGCAGAAGTCTTTGCCGCGGGTTGAAGTACTGTTTCGCCCTGTTTATTCATACAAAAATCGTGTTTTTTTTGGCATATTTTATGTTTTAAACATAAAAAACTAGTATAAATAGACACCGCTATATTTTTTGTGTAATATCTACGTCTACTACAGTCACCTCTAATTATTCAAGCGTTTCAAACGATTTCCCTTTGTAAATTTCAAAGATAAAAACAAAAGTCCAAGTGTCAAGTTTGACGTGCCCTTAGGTATGCCCTAAATAAGATTGTTTAATTATTCAAATCATTAAGGTTGAGAATTGATAGTCAAATGTAAATTTATTGTTCAGCGGCTATAAATCGCTGCTGCCGTAAAATGGTCGTAAACGTCTTTTAAAGTAAAGGTACGGTGTTACTACGAGCGTGGAGAACATTGAGCGTCAGCGATAGCGATTCTATACAGCGACATCTTTGAACCAAAGCCAACCTCATCTGCACGCGGTGCACTGGCAAACGAGGCTCTGGCGAAAAGAGAGGTAGGGCATAACGTATTTTTTAAGCTGCTCCACTGGGGATGTACCCCCACCTCACAGAATACCTCAGCCAAATAACAATTCCCTTGAGGGTTTTTGTGTTTCTGCGAGTGAGAGAGGTCACCAGAAAGAAAGGAAGGAGTATAGGCTGGCAACGGATCGGCGACCCCTTGGTGTTGCTGATCCCCATGGGCGGTTGTGATTGCTTTCCATCGGGTGAACCACATGCTCGTTTGCCCCCTTTCATTAAAAAAAAATGCTAATAGAATATACGGCATGAAAGCTATAGTAGAGCGTCGATTATCCGAACGTCGCTTAGCCGAATGACCGCTTATCCGAACTACTAGCCCCTCATCAACTACAAGTTTAAATAATGAAGACGAAATGATAATTGGTGCTTCTAAAGTGTTTACTTGCTTAAATATTGCCTTGCTTTGGTTTGAATGAAACACAGGCTGAAAGCGACCAGTATCTGAATATTTGTAACCCTTAGTGCGTGAGTCCGACTCGCATTTGGTTATATATATAGGTAGTTCGATTATCCGAAAATACCGGTTATCTGAACACCCATGTCCCCCAATTAGTTCGGATAATCGACGCTCTACTGTGATGGTAATAGTAGTTTTTTTTAATTTAAATTTCTACAAAAAATGTACTTACATGTAACAACACTCCGGCCACTCCATAGAAATGTCACATCGTTCACTACTACATAAACGATGGCGTATGTGCAGAGCGTGAATGAGCGTACGCGCGTGCAGAGCCATACAAACTGTTCCAGATTAGTCTCAAAGGTGAGGTGACGTGAGGTTGATACGAGGAAATGGCAGGGAGTGGCCATACGTAGACCGTACTACCACAGTATAAGTAATAGTACTACGTACTTATACTGTGATATAACTTAAATAAATACCATTATTTTTGGGTACTTTTTTAATTCATTGTCTGTCTGTTATTATAGATCAATATTATTTTTGTTTTCAGCGTGTAAGACCACTTAATAAAAAAAAATAAAAACAAATGTTTACAGAAGATTCGTTTAAGGTAATTAAATAACTCTCCCTTCTTCGTCATTTGGGTAAAAAAAAAAAGAAACCTTTATTGAGTTTTTCGTTTATAAAAATGGCACCAGTTTCATTCACATTCATGTGCATTTTGTAAATACTCATTACTGTCAGTATTAGTATAATATACATATACATTTTATATTTTATTGCTATTGCCCAAAGCCAACTTCACCTGCACGCGGTGCACCTCTGGCAATAAGAGAGGTAGGGTGCGTAATTGTAAGCTACCCGACTGGGAAATGTGCCTCCATCTCACAGAATACCGCAGCCAAATAACAATTCCCTTGAGGGTTGTTGTGTTCCTGCGAGTGAGTGAGGTCACCAGAAAGGAAGGAGTTGCTGCGTTGTCAGCGGGGGTGGCGGCGCGCGAGCGATATTTTATATTGCGAGCGTTAATATGGCTACGGTGACCGCTTCACATCAGGCGGGCCGTATGCTTGTCTGTCACACGACGTAGTATAAAAAAAAAAATCGCTTACCACTACGCTGTAGCTTATCGCTCCTCGCGCTCACGAAGGCCTCATAACAACAATACAACTAGTTGTGGTATTAGTCTAAATTCATTAATTTCTTTTATGTGTGGGAGGTCCCAATTGGGGTATTTGGGGATGTTCGGGGGATGTTTCAGGGCCATTTAAGAAGTGTCGCTGACATGTAATTTGTTTTCGGTACCAAATCCATCCTATCCTCAGGGTATTGTGATAAATGGATATGCGTCTGATTCTTTAATAGTTTACTAACTTCTGCCCGCGGCTTTGCTGATTTAATATCGGACGTTGCGGAATATAATTTCCTACTAACATTTACCTTAATAAAGCGGGTGGAAGCAGCTGGATGCTGAAGGCGGAGGATCGTATTTGGTGGAAAGCATTTGGGAAGGCTTTTCCAGCAGTGGGTAGACAGAGGCAGATGGGTGTGATTGTACTAAATACCAAGATGTTTACAACTTAATGCCACAACGTTTGAAGGAAAATTCCGCTTATTCCCATAGGGTCGCACAATAAAATGTTTATGACCGAGCCCCCGTTTTTGGGGTGAAAGATTTATCAAAACAATAGCCTTTACATTAAATTCATCGTAGCCATATGCTCCCATATAATATAAAACAAATTCCGCGTTTGTCTGTCCGTTTAATTATTTATTTAAAACTTTATTAACCACAGTAAATTAGTACAAAACACAGTAAATTAGGACTTAATGCTTATTGCATTATTTACTAGTCAACCATAGGGAGTGGAGAGTAACACGATCGTGGCTTTTCCAAACAAATAATTAAATACTGTAAACATAATCCCACCAAAAACATTCTGTAAAAAACTAGCCAAGTCTCGATGGAGCTGCTTGTTTATCTCTAAAAAGTAATGAAATCTAGACAAAGTCGTGCCAAGTCTAAGGTTCCTTGCTGCGATTTCTTTATTATTATAGTTAATGTTGTGTGACTTGGCCGTTGAACATTCTTTATACGTTAGTGGGTACAAGTCAATTTTGTTTACACGTAATGTTATATCTGTTGTAACTACCTATGTTTGTTAAGCGAGATAATAGCCCATACTGGAATTGGTAATTGGACGCTAGTGTCTCATTTTAGGCTGTTGTTGATTGTGCAACACATGCATTCAGCATTGACAAGATCGGGGGTGTGGCTCATCTGTGTGTCGTGCGCCTGGCGGTGCGGCGCTGGGAAAGGCGCGCGGACGCAGATTGTGAAAAATACGTGTTCATTATGCTTTGAAAAAAATAGGATAATTGGAAGAAAAAAAACTTAGTATTTTTCTATTATATTTGAGTAGCAAATCACTTACAGATACAGTTCCTTAAATATTGCAGTCTTGGTTTGGTCACATTCGGTCTTGTCAATGTAAACAAACCGAGCAAAGAGAGAAGAACTCTCATGTTTTGAATGTATAAGACGCGTGTTACATATCAAAATTATGTAGCTTACTTGCTCACATTTCGAAGTGAGCAACCCGGCTAATTTGGATATTTCAGGTGTAAGTGGTTCATCAACATCCTTGAACCAAAGCCAACTTCACCTGCACGTGGTGCACTCTGCTCACTGACAAACGAAGCTCTGGCGAAAAGAGAGGTAGGGAGCGTAATTGTAAGCTACCCAACTGGGGAATGTACCTCCACCTCACAGAATACCGCAGCCAAATAACAATTCCCTTGAGGGTTGTTGTGTTCCTGCGAGTGAGTGAGGTCACCAGAAAAAGAGATGTTTCGTTGGCAGCGGGGGTGGCGGCGCTCAAGCTATATTTTATGTTGCGAGCGTTAATATGGTTACGCTAACTGCTTCACATCAGGCGGATCGTATGCTTGTCTGCCATCCGACGTAGAATAAAAAAAATCTAACACGCGTCTGGTAAATGAGCAACCCGGCTAATTTGGACATCTAACACTCGTCTGGTAAAAAAAAAAAAAACAATATGAAACTTTATCTCAATTTGGTCGGCTTGTAAATGTTAACACGTTCGAAAGTGACCGACAAACTTACACTACGCACTCTGTACGGTTCCAGATAGCCGGGCGAAGCCGCGTGCAGAAGTTATTCTATCTTTTAACAGCGTTCCTATTCTATAAAACGCTCTATCACCTTTTACAGCACAATTTGGGCCGTTAAAAAGACGCGCAGCGCGTCTGTCAGAGTATTTTGTTTTATAGATAGTAAAGTTTATGTTCGCAGAGCAGTCAAACATCCCCAGACGACATTGCGAATTGCGATTTGACCTACTTCTTATAGTCTAAGGTTAAATCACAGAGCAGAGGCTAAATGAAATATAAATTGTATATTATGTTACTGTTAAAAATAGCTGTAAATCATTAGATTCTGAGGTAACATCAAAGATCTGAGTTTTAATGGTAAACAGAGATGGTTTGGATACCTTCAGACGGCAATATTTTTTCCTGTATAACGCATACGAGATTTTATCGAACGGAGCAGTGACAACAAAGAATTTATATATATATAACATCATTAACTTGTCCTTTTTCAATTATTGTAGGGGTCGGCGCGGTATTGCAGCAGCCTGTACCTACTCCCTGCTGGATATAGGTCTTTCCCAATGCTTTCTACCATATGCGATCCTCCGCTTTCCGTATCCATCCGCTACAAGCCACTTTTTTGAATTCGTCGGTCCATCTAGAGAGGGGGCGACCTACGCTTCGTCGCCCCATACGTGACCTCCACTCGAAGACTTTCCTCTCCAATCTGCCATCGCTGACTCGGCAGATGTGGCCAGCCCACTACGAATTGCTTTATATAACCTATAGCCTTCCTCAAGAATTGGGCTATCAAATTTTTCAAATCCATCTGACAGTTCCAGAGAATTAACGCGTTTTGCGTTCAAACAAAAAATAAACAAACTAGATAGGGATAGATGAGCATCTACCAATAATGTTTTGGGATAACAAAATCACCTTGAAATGCAAAACGGTAGGTAAAAATAAATTAGTGGAACAGTGCAATGATTTCATTTAAAAAAAAATAGATAGGGCAATTTAAGATGATGACTTTATGAAAAGTAAAGTATGGTGTGTAATCTATTGAAATAAGTATCACAAACTAAAACATTTAGAATGTTAATACTATTAAGAATTATTATTAAGGGGTGTAAGTGATTTATCGACATCTTTGAACCAAAGCCTTCTTCTTCTTCAAAACTTCACCTGCACGTGCACCCTGCTGACTGACAAACGAAGCTCTGGCGAAAAGAGAGGTAGGGAGCGTAATTGTAAGCTACCCGACTGGGGAATGTACCTCCACCTCACAGAATACCGCAGCCAAATAACAATTCCCTTGAGGGTTGTTATGTTCCTGCGAGTGAGGTCACCAGAAAAGAAGGAGATGCTGCGTTTGCATCGGGGGTGGCGGCGCGCAAGTGATATATTATGTTGCGAGCGTTAATACGGTTACGGTAACCGCTTCACATCAGGCGGGCCGTATGCTTGTCTGCCACCCGACGTAGTATAAAAAAAATAAATATATATTATTTAGCTTGGGCTTGCAATTTAGTAAGCGCGTATTCCGGTATTCCGTGGAAATCAAAAATCCTTTCTTAGCGGGCCGCTTTGACTCAGAGGTCGCGGGTTCGATTTCCGCACAAGACAAACATTTGTGTGCAAATATGTCTGTTTGTCTTGGTCTGGGTGTGTGAGACCACAGAAATAAAAAAGGACTAGAAATAACAAGTGGGCGTTACCCGCGTAGGTCAATATACTCCAATTTGGCATATCTCGATCGTCGCATATCTCAGTCGTCATTTGTCACAGCCGCGGAAACAATCATAGAAAAAAAATATAAAAATGCCTTCTTGTGCCATATTATCGTGTAAGAATAATAGTAGCAAAAATAATGTGTCTAATGGTGGCATTTCATACCATCGGTAAGTAATATTTCTCATTATTTTCATTATTTAATAGAATTTAAGCATATTCAATAAAATGCACAAACGCGAACAAACTAAAGTAACCTTTATGCGTTTAATTTTAAGGTCAAATTTCTAACGTACTCCACGTCTCTTGTTTAGAACATTCTAGAGTTAATCGATTAGTGATGTGACTCATGTATCGTCAGTATTTATTTACTTGATTATTTACTCCCATCACGATATTGAAACAGTATAATTTTTGAATTATGAAAAAATATTATATCATAATTATGAACATAATATAATAAATTGTAAGAAATGTTATAAATTATAAATAAATATAGGCAGGCATAAGAAACCAGCTGTAGCGCGAGGCTTCGCTCGCGTAGCACTTCGTTGTCACATATAAAGTATCCTATATAAGGTGCTTTTTTTGTATTAGCCAGGAATTTAATGGCAGATAGTATTAAGCCTACTTGTTACGTTAGTAAAGAAATATGGCGTCCCAATATCATTAATAAGCTTTGAAAAAATAAATAACGTAGTCAATGAACTGGTTTCATAGTGCTTGATACATTCCGCGCTATCAGATGAAGTCGATAATAACAATAACAGCTGTACGTAGGTAGCGTCGTCCCAATTGCATATTTCCTTTAAAATGCGTTGTAATCAAAATAGGATAGGTAAAAAAAATGTAATCAAATGTAAAACTGATAGGTAATAATAACATACACTTACAGGAGGGCAGATGATTGTCCTTATCAAGGTCATTGAACTTTTCATCACACTTATTATCACAGGTTTTGAACTGTCAAATTAATATCATAATAAATAAATAATAAATATTGTCAGACAAATTACACAGCGCCATCTAGCCCCAAAGTAAGCGAAGCTTGTGTTATGGGTACTAGACAACTGATAAACATACGTAAATACAGTTTTTTTTTGTAAATACATACTTATGATACATAGAAAATACCCAGACCAAGACAAACAGACATGTTCATGCACACAAATGTTTGTCCTATGTGGGAATCAACCCCACGAGCGTTGGTGTCGAAGCCGCGTCATTGACCGCTACGCCACCGAGCTCGTCGAATAATGTATGTGTTTGTTTATGGAAACATCATAAAAACACTTAGTTACGATGTTAGTTTTCAAAAATAACGCAGTCACATAACATGTTCTACAATAACTTGGCGTGTTTAAAAGCTCATTCAAATTATTTACACAAAATCACAATTAGCCACAAATTTATCCACGTCTACATACATGTTTTACCACTTTTTTACCATAGAATGTCTGCGGAAAAAGTCCACTACCGCTTTCTGTAACTGATCGAGGTCTATCTGTACTGAATTTCGTACAGATATTCTGCGTGCGCATTTACACTCGCGACAAGAAACCATACCATACCATTTCGAGAAATTTGTACATTTCGTAAAACTGCGGTGTATAGGCATGATTAGGTCAACACACGGACGAATCACGGTTAACACTGTTTTCGTTTCCTTGGATCCTTTCTTCCTTCTTTCTCGCGGCGCGAGCGCTGTTGCCGCGCCGCCCGTGCGGGGGCCGGCGGCGGCAGGAGATCAAGCGACAGACATCGCTGCGAAGCGGCGGCGTTTACAAAGGGCGGCCCAACGTTTGAGTAAACTTTGACTTTACCGCGGTTATCACCGTGTTCGGAAAGCGTTTGGCAGCTCGTGACGTAGCCTTTCGGCACGGGTCATACCCGAGCGCATTGACCACGCCGTCTAGACTGCGACACAGAGGGATGGTTCATACGAAGTAAACTAATCTTTTCATGATGCGATTTTATTTCCTAAGAGAAAAAAAATAACACGTGGGGCACAAATTTCACTTACTATCGAAATCGGCATATGTAATACTACTACCCTTTTCAATCCTGGCAGATAAATCAAAAGCTCCCTGTATATTAATCCAGACTATCTATATTTGTGCAAAATTTCATCTAGTCTGATCGAGTCACAAAGTTCTAAACATCCTCACAAACTGTCGCATTTATAATTATTAGTGTGAATTATGATTTCACCTATCATCATCATATATCATCATAATTAATAAGTTTTTTCAAAAAAATATTTTTTGGGACAAGCTTCTACGGCAGCTTTTACGTTTATCATGCATTGTCATCCAAACAAACGTGTACTACAAAATTTCAGCTCAATCGGTTGAAAATCTGTCTCAAAATTAAGTTGCACCACCCGAATGCATTCCACCCGAACAAACATTGTTACATACTGACATACATACATTGTAAGTTGAAGAAAAGATTGTAAAAATATTCAATTTTATGGTACCAAAAATTATAATAGGTAGATATTCATTAATCCGGTAGCAGTACTCGGTGATACTTGGTGTTCCTCATTACTACATCACTTCGAAAAGTAGTGATATCGACATTCGTGCAGTACGGTCATTCAAATATCAGCCTTTAGTCAAGGACAGAAGTCATAATATTAAAATCAATATTAGTAGCGCCACCTTGCGTCGATTAGCTATACTGTTTAGAATCTGACAGAATAAGAAGTACAGCTATTGCTCACTAGATGCTTATTCGGGATTTAATTGTTTATGAACCGTGTCATAACTGCATAAGGTTGAATTTAAACTAACATATTTTTGTATATATGTCATTTTTTACAGTATTTTTAGACCAATCATAGCACAAACATGCATGTAGTAACACGTTAACATTTTGCTTTACATGTGTGAGTTTGGCGACAAAGGTTTTCTTACTAATAGGTCGTCATACGATTTCTACCTGTTTTTTTATTTCTGTGTGTGAGACTGTTGTATTCTTCCGATTGGAGTAGGTGAGGTTAGGTACCAGAAATAATAGAATTGCTGCGTAAGTGCAATATATTTAGCATTCCGCGCAATAGTTACCTACGCCAAATTTCACCCCGATTCTTCCAATAGTTTGAGCTGTCCGTCAATAAATACAACGATTATAGTACGAAATATAGGGATAGGAGGCAATCAAACATGATTTCAAATCGTTCAGATTCAAAAAGGAGTTGTAGAGATGTATTTCGTTTCCATGGTATTGAATCTTTAAATCTAAGGACAGATTTTGCACCGTTTTATGTCAATCTATAGAAAATACAATGGATTGTGTTCTGAGTTGTTTGATGTGATGCCTACAGTCTCCTTCTACAGTCGCACCGTTCGCTATCGTCAGGGAATTCATCCGAACACACTTTGGAGCCAAGATTGTCGCATACTCTGCGGTTCCAGAGACGTTTTCTTCTGAAACTGAATACTTGAAGGGTTATTTACAGAGTCGGCGATGCGTGAGTGGTGCCTCTTGAACAGAATATAAATAGCAACAGTGGGCCAAGTCTCATAATAATTTTACGATCGCAGAATGAAAGTGAACTGAATCGAGACTGAATTATGAATGGACTAAAATTATGTAATTGATTTCATTGATTATCTCAATCTCAATATAAATAACTATTAATAAATATTTCTGGACAAATTACACAGCGCCATCTAGTCCCAAATTAAGCGTAAAGCTTGTTGTTATGGGTACCAGACAACTGATAAATGTACTTAAATACATTTTGTTTTTGTAAATGCATACAGTACATAGAAAACACCCAGACCAAGACAAATAGACATGTTCATTTACACAAATATTTGTCTTGTGCGGGGATCGAACCCGCGACCTCGGAGTCAAAGTGACCATTGCTAACCATTCGACCACCGAGGTCGTCTGTATCTATAATTGATTACATTGATTAATTAATATCAATTCTCTTTGCTAGCAGAATCCTATTCCTAGTTTGTTACATTTTGGGTCATATTTCGATATAATCGCACTTTATTTATACTTTGAAGTTTCATATTATGATACGAGATTACCAAAAGTGACATTTGTGAGATCGAGACTGGATCGGAACTGAAAGGAAAACTAAAAGGCTGGCAACGGATCGGCGATCCTTTAGTGTCGCTGGTCTCCATGGGCGGTGGTGATCGCTTTCCACCAGGCGACCCACATGCTCGTTTGTCCCCCCTCTCATATATAAAAAAAAAATACTACATTTTAATTACGAGAATTGCCGTCTATTGTACGTATGTAGACGGCAATTTTTTACATGTGTAGCGAATTGCGTCTGGCGTCTACATACCATGTATGTACACGCCAGACGCAATTCGCTGTAGCAAGCGTCTAATTAGATGCGTGTGATGACTGCTAACGTACGTACCTAGATAACCCTGATTGTCACCTTAGTTGTATAAAAAACTGCATATAAAAAATCATCATCATCATCATCAGGTCATTTTAGGCTCCACTATACGACCCTCTCTCGTCCGTCCCAGACAGAAGGAGGATTTGGCCTACACTCCCCACGCTGGCCAGACGGGTTGGGGAGGCCTGATCGATGTTTTATAATGTATTTCCCTTAGTCGCCTTGTACGACATCGACGGGAAGAGACGGAGTGATTCTATTCTAGTCTGCCCGAAACCACACGGCCATATAAACAATGTAAAATACTAATTAATTAATTTAAAATGACCGTATTATGTTATACCATTCAAAATGAAAATTAGTTTGACGTGTTTTCACATTCACATCCCTTTCATATCAACTTCAGGACATTTAACTACCCTTATACATATTCAGAGGATTATCTGCCTCGCAAATTAGCGGTAACCAATACTGGTGGGTGTCATATAGCCTCAAGATATGTCCGGTTATAAATAGATAGGTTACAGCTAGGTGTTCTCTAACTGCGAGTAAAAACTGACAAATATTAAGGGCATACCATCGATCTAAGTACGTCGATGGTGTTCTGATAGATAGATAAGACGATAGATTTATATGTTTTCCAAAGCATATTCTTTCGCAAATTAAAAAGTAACATGTTCCCAAAGAGTTCCATTTTGGAATTCCATAATATTTTTTTCATTGCAGCCAGTTTCAAGTGCCCAGATCCGCCAAAATTTTTACTATGTATATATTGGAAGGCTACGTCAATAATTGATTCTTGGCTTCTGGCGATAAACAGAAAAGCTGTATCATTGTTTTTTTAGGTGAAATGTTTTTTAGTTTGAATCCTTGGAAGTCAGATTAGTAATTGTCTTTTGTATTTGTTATGCTGAGGCTTTTATATCACGCTACGACCATTAACGAACCCGATAGCAATGCAAACATTTGTATGCATGAACATACGAGTATATGTTTGTCTTGGTCTAGGTCATCATCATCAGGTCCATTTTAGTCTCAACTACAGGACCACGACCCTCTCTCGTCCGTCTTAGACGGAAGGAGGATTTGGCCTACACTCCCCACGCTGGCCAAACGGGTTGGGGAGGCCTGATCGATATTTGATAATGTATATCCCTTAGTCGCCTTGTACGTCATCCACGGGAAGAAACGTAGTGATTCTATTCTAGTCTGCCGGAAACCACACGGCCGAGGTCTAGGTGTTTCCTAAGTATGATATGTATTTACAAAATATATATATATATATATATATATATATATATATATATATATTTAATATTCTTCCAATACTGCTTTTAGAAGTTTTGCTTAGTTTAGTACTACATGGAGGTGTGAAAAAACAATAAGAATCTAAATAGTGAGCGAAAACTAGAAGCACACATAATCATAAGTCAAATTATAATAATCAGAAGTCAAATTCCAAAAGCTTCCTACTCCTACTAATTTCTTCTGATTAAATTCGTTGTAAGTTCCAAGACAGCCGTAGTTTTACCCCCGGGACTGCAATGGACTTCATTGTTCATTGCCTTTTTGGCGGTCGCCGCTGTTAATCCTGGCTACACAGGAGACACAGTGGTGGGAATGTGTGGTGGACCCCCGTCCCATAAGCACACATAATCAGAATGATAAAAGAGTGCGATATTGTAGTTCTACAATTATCCATACATATTATGTAAGTTACATTTGTTTGTTGTAGTGTAGTTGGCCGTGTGGTTTCCGGCAGACTAGAATAGAATCACCTCGTCTCTTCCCGTGGATGTCGTACAAGGTGACTATGGGAAATACATTATTAAACATCGATCAGGCCTCCCCAACCCGTCTGGCCAGCGTGGGGAGTGTAGGCCAAATCCTCCTGTCTGTGACGGACAAGAGAGGGTCGTGCTGCTGTAGTGGAGACTGAAATGACCTGATCATGATGTAAGTTACGCCATATTGAAAGACCGTTTGAAAAAGTACAAATCCTATCTACCTTTCTACTTAACATATCTTTACATGGCCCAAATATTGTGCTAAAGTTCCTAATATGTTAATCTTGTTTAAAATTTGACCCCATTTCGAAAGGGTAAATAGCTCGTTGTTCTAAATATATAAACAAACGGGCTGCAGAAATACGATACGTTCCTCGAAAAGTTGGTAATTAAATAATCCAGGAAAATTTTCATTAATAGAATTTGAAGATAGGAGTGAAAAACTGAAGATGAATGACGAATAAACTGGCGTTTTCATCAGCATCATAAATATTCGCTTAGTTTTATGGAAATACATATTTACAAAGTGTTATTATAGGTTATTCTGATATCAAAAACAATTAGAATTAGTCAAATAAAGTCATACCACCACGCATGCTCGATCTGCAAATGGATTTATAAGTAAGAAATAAAGCTGTTAAATTAACTTCATGGTTTTATTTAAAATATTATTATCATCTATTTCATTAGGTAAAGTAGTGCACGAAACTGCAAATAGTTAGGTCTTAAAATACTCGTGATGCTATTATCACATTCGCCTTCGGCTCATGTGATATACTCACACTCTTATTTTAAGAACCCTTATTATGCAACAGTTTCATAAACTACTATTTTATAATCTTCATGTGCGTATAACAATGTACATCGTATATTGGTATAGATCGATATATACCTACGTAATTAGTATAGATGTGAAAATAATAAAAAAAGTAATATAGGTTAATTTTAAATTTAATTTAATTTTCGGTAATTTCCAAACACAGCCTATTTAACTAATTTATAAAATTTATCTCATTTATCAAGATCGAAGGCGGACTTAATGTTATACTAACATTCGTTATCAGTAGACCTTAAGGTGATGCATGAGAGGTGCACAAGTCATTGTATCACTTATCAAGTAATTGTCTGAAAGTTTATTCGCAAATTGCACTTCGGTGTACGAGTAATGTTGCCCACATTGACTCCTGGAAATAGCTAATACTTTCCATGTCAAATTGAATTCAGTTAATACGCCTAATATTCGACTACAGAATATTATTATTCTGTGCTACAGATTATAAAATATTATTATATATATAGCAGCGATCCCGCTTAAATAATATTGAGATTAAAGGAGTGCCTGAGTCAAAAGATGAGAATCTATTTAAAATCGTTGATGCGATAAGTAATAAGTCAGGTTATCATTTTCCTAAAACGCAAATAAATCAGATATCGAGGGTTCCTTCTTATACAACTAAAGAAAAAAATATAATTATTAGCTTTGTCAACCGCTATATTAAAGAGGAATTTATAGCGTCTGTAAGAGCTCTGAAGACTCTGACAGCTGAAGACATCGGCTTCCCAGGATCATCGCAGCGGATCTATGCCAACGACCATTTGAGTGCTGAATCAAAAAACCTGCTCAACAAAACTCGACAGATCGCTAAGGACCAGAACTTCAGTTACGTTTGGGTAAAATTCGGAAAAATTCATGTACGAAAAAATGATACTTCGCGTGTATTTGTTATCAGTAGTCTCAAAGATTTAAACAAAATTGCTTAACATGCTTCATCGCAGTGAACAAGTTGATTATATTAAATTTGCATTATGAGTTTCTCCTAAACATATTTTATAATATTATATACTTCTGTTTAATTCACAAACCCAAACTGTTCAGCACGCCTGATGCACCGCATGCGTCATTACATTACTATTGTCTTGCATCGAGAGTGGGGACGGCAACCGGCCGCCGCTGCGTCTTGCTTAGAGCAGTAAATACCAATTATATAACCATCTCTTTTATATTACCATGTACTGCTATTTGCTTGCCGCTTTATACATACGCGCATTGCTTGGACAATGATACTGCTAGTAATGCTCATTTTACCCGCAAATATTATTGTAACAGAGATATTTGTAAGTTGCAATCGTACATAAACTTGTTAACTCGTGTGGCCCTTTATTACATACATATACGTTCATTGAAGCTATTAAGGTATAACTGTTGTTGCTTACACCAATTCATAATTTTTTTATATATTGCTGCTACTCATATATTATTTTACACTTAAAAAAAAAATGGTTAATTCTACAGTCAAACACTTGAACATTTTTTATCAAAATGTACGGGGCCTCCGCTCAAAAACTACTGCATTTTATCGTAATTTAAATCTTAATTCCTATGATATTATTATATTGACTGAGACATGGTTAGTTAGTAGTGTGGGTAACTCAGAGCTTTTTGACGACAGGTATGTGGTATGGCGGCGAGATAGGGACTACCAGCTGACGGGGCAGACCCGGGGAGGAGGTGTACTCATTGCCATTCGTAAAGAAATAGCGGCAGTGCCTCAGCCACTATACCATTCTTCCGCTGAGGATCTTTGGCTAACACTGTCTCTTAAACATCCCATATCGAAACTAAGTTATAAATTAAACCTGTGCGTTCTTTATTTATGTAAACAGAATCTTGGCCTCTCTTTTTCGCAACAGTTACAAAATTATATGAATAAATTGAATGAAATAATTCTTTGTAACCCAACAGACAAATTTTTGATCGTAGGCGATTTTAATATGAGTGGGATAACATGGCATTCTATTGATAACCGGTTAAACCCTAATAGTGTTATTAGTTCCGATGAACAATTTTTAATTGATGAATTATTTACTCATGATCTAAAGCAATTCAACTGGGTAACTAATAAATATGATAGAATATTAGATCTCGTTCTATGTAATGATGACGTCACTGTATCCGAGTGTCATGATCCTTTAGTACCCATTGATCCCCACCATAATGCCTTACTAATTCATCTTAGTTTTTTAAATTACGAGGAGTTGAAACCAGCTTCACGTACAACATTTGTTTTCACTAAAGGTGACTATGATAACATCAACAAAGAAATTTTAAATATTGACTGGTATAATGAGTTCTTTAACATGAATATTGAAGAAGCGGTTAGTTATTTTTATCTTAAAATTAAAAAGATTATCGCAAAACATGTACCCAAAAAATCATTTATTTCCGACACATACCCGATGTGGTACACTTCTGCTCTAAAGAAAGTGATTAAAGAAAAGCATAAATATTTTAATAAATATAAAAAATATGGTAACAGATCAGATAATGATACATATAAATTATTAAGGGACAGAGTTAAAAAGTTAGAAAATCAATGCTATAAAAATTATATTTCTTCTGTCGAATCATCAATTTTAAATAACCCAAAATATTTTTGGTCTTACGTTAAACGTCGTTCAAAATCGTCCAGCATCCCAGGAACAATAAAATATGGTGGTGTTTCGGCAAATACTGGAGAATCCATATGTAACATTTTTTCTGATTATTTTTACTCGACTTTCTCAACTCCTACTCAGACCTCAAGTTCGTCTTCTACTTATTGCGATAAAGAGCCGCTATCTAGCATAACTAACATAGAAATAAATAGAGATATGGTAATCAAATTACTCCTTAAGCTTGATCTGTCTAAATCCGCAGGACCCGATGAGTTGCCACCAATCTTCCTTATTAAATGCGCACACAGTATTTCGTTACCTATTACTCTGCTCTTTGAGAAATCCCTGAGTGAAGGGGTTGTGCCGTCCATGTGGAAGTCTGCATTTATATCGCCAGTCCACAAAAAGGGAAGTAAAACTGAGGCAACCAATTACAGACCTATCTCTAAACTGTGTATTATTGCAAAAATTTTTGAAAGAATAGTTTACGACCAGGTTTATTCTGCCTTAAATCGTTCATTTATCAACTCTCAACATGGTTTCCTGAGGGGTCGGTCCACTGTTAGTAATCTAATTTTATTTAATGATTTTTTAACTACTTCTATGACCAAGGGTAGGCAGGTTGATGTCATTTACACTGATTATAGCAAGTGTTTTGACAGGATAGACCATGCAAGACTGCTTTTCAAACTAGAAGCCATGGGGATAAGAGGGGACTTGCTGAGATGGTTCACATCCTATATTTCTCAAAGATCTCAGGCTGTAGTAGTCAATAACTATATTTCCAGCTGGGTTTTTGTTCCTAGTGGAGTTCCGCAAGGCTCTCTTCTTGGACCTCTATTGTTCCTTATCTTTGTAAATGACATCAACACATGCCTACGCTCATCACAGTTACTATGTTTCGCTGACGATATGAAGATATTTGCCTCTATTGCTACCTCTGAAGACGTATCCTCGCTTCAGTGTGACTTGGACCGACTAGATCAGTACTGTGTTATAAATGGTTTGGATTTAAACCCTTCTAAATGCTCTATAATAACGTATAGTCGTAAAAGTAATATTATAACAGCTAATTACTCTATGAAAGGGCAAAATCTCCAGCGATGCCATAAAGTACGCGATTTAGGAGTGACACACGATTCCAAATTGTTGTTTGATGAACATATTAACAATATAGTAAAAAAAGCCTCTCAATCCCTAGGGTTTGTTATGCGTATATCTGCAGACTTCAAATCCTTAAAAACCTTTAAAATATTATACTGTACCTATGTTCGTAGTACCCTAGAATACGCATCTCAAATTTGGAACCCGTATTATAACATTTATATTAATAGATTAGAAAATATTCAAAAGAAGTTCGTCAGATATCTCTGCTATCGTCTAAAAGATAAATATAATTCCGAAGATTATTTTTATTATTGTGCCAAATTCCACTTGTTACCGCTTTCCGAACGTCGTGAGATCGGTGATCTTACGTACTTAATTAAAATTACTACTGATGCTATCGATTGTCCCGAACTGTTGTCTAAATTGAATTTCAATATCCCTTCAAAAATTGCCATGAGGTATCATGCCCCATACCACGTACCGTTAGTCCAAAATAATTATCGACTAAATTCATTTTTGCTGCGAGCAACTAGCAAATTCAATAAACTAAACCGTAAACTAAATCTTGATATATTCAATACCAGTGTACCGGCGGTGAGAAGGCTGCTAAGTAGTGAATTTTTCAAAAAATATGCGTAAATAATATTAAGTAGCTAGTGACAAACTGTAATATGTATCTAATCTTTAGGCTTCAACATAGTGTAAATCTTTTATATATAATTGTTATATGGAGAAACGGTTGATAGAAAAATGTTATCATGTTATTACTATTGTTCCTGATAAGTGTCTCTAATCAAACTCCTATACGTGAAGACTTGTTATTGGCTTCCAATTGTTTAACCTTTTTAATGTATTATGATTTAAAAGCTGTTAGTCTTCCAAATAATAAATAAATAAATAAATATATTATTATAAAATATTTGGACGAGCTTCGACACCAACGCTCGTGGGTTCGATTCCCACACAGGTCAAACATTTGTGTGCATGAACATGTCTGTTTGTCTTGGTCTGGGTGTTTTCTATGTATCATAAGTATGTATTTACAAAAAAAAAATGTATTTACGTATGTTTATCAGTTGTCTAGTACCCATAACACAAGCTTCGCTTACTTTGGGGCTAGATGGCGCTGTGTAATTTGTCTGACAATATTTATTTATTATTTATTATAAACTCACGGAAAACAATATTTTTTTATAGGCCGTCGCGCCGGTCAAATCTGTTGAGTCAGTGATGACAGATAGGGGAAGAAAGTATAAAGTACACGGCGCGTATGGGACAACGAACAATTGGTCTCCCTCCTTAACCGGACCTTAAAAAAGCGGCTAGATGCGGAAGTTGTTGTTGTTGTTGTAAAGTCTCCATTGTACAAAAGAAAATAACATAACATGACAATAAAATAGTTATGTACAACGGCTGACTATCCCAAATGGGATCTCTTCCAGTCAACCATTCCAGACTTGAAGGTAAATATAAAATGGCACAAACCTATGAATACATGGTGATAAAATCAGGTGGAGGATCGCATGGTGGAAAGCATTGGTGAAAACCTATAAGCAATGGGTAGATACAAGCTGATGGAGTGAACCTACTGCTCTATACGTTTACTGTGGCCCGTAATAATACCCTGGAACATAACCCTTTTAACCGACTTTTTATCGACCAAGTATATGAGATCAAGTTTATTGGTCACAAATGTTTATACTTCAGCTGACTTTACGACCTGAATTATGGTTTGATTTCAAAAAGTACTTCAGAGATTGACGGTGCTGTTTTTGAAGCCGTTAAACTGCGGCAGGTATTTCGTTTTATTGACTTTTTATGCCGCTAATCTGACAAACGAGCGTACGATGCGCCTGATTGGAGAATGAAGCTGATACTCCGATCTCTGTTCTTAGTAGAATTATTACAAAGTAAATTGTAACTGAGTAAAAATTGAGGAGCTTGATGGCGTTGTTGTAAGTCTCAGCACACCCCGGCCACTCCATACAAATGTCGCGTCGTTTACTACTACATAAACGAAGACGTCTGTGCAGAGCCTGAATGAGCGTGTGTGCGTGCGGCGCCATACAAACTGTTCCAGATTTGTCTCAGAGGGGAGGTGAGGTCGACACGAGAGAGCGGCATGGCGTGGCCATACTGTACGTAGTACTATTACTTATACTGTGGTGTCAGTCTAATCGATCACGCAAGTTATGATACGTCGACCGTAGCCTGTTCATGGATGGGTTTATTTATCTCAGCATCTCGGTGCCAACCGAAGCACGAAAGCTGGTGGAGTATGCTCTAAACCCTTTCGATTGAGGGGAGACCCGTATCCTGACAGTGAGATGATTATGGGTTGATGCCGAAATTGTATTTTTTTTATATCACTAAATTGGCAAACAAGCTTACGGCCCGCCTGATGGAAAGCAGCTACCGCAGCCTATGAACACCTGTAACACCAGGGGCATCACACGCGCGTTGCGGACCAAAATTATATATCTAGGTATTATCTGATTATGGCCGTGTGGTTTCCGGCAGACTAGAATAGAATCACTCCGTCTCTTCCCGTGGATGTCGAGTAAGGGAAATACATTATAAAACATCGATCAGGCCTCCCCAACCCGTCTGGCCAGCGTGGGGAGTGTAGGCCAAATCCTCCTTCTGTCTGGGACGGACGAGAGAGGGTCGTGCTCCAGCCCCCTTACCACCATCTCCTATTGCGATTCAATAACTGGATAGAATGCTTATTCATACCAATGAATAAGCGACCCTATTTCAAATGGAATAGAGTCGCTAATTCATTAGTATGAATAAGCAATCTATTCAGTTATTGAATCGCAATAAGAGATGGTGGTAAGGGGGCTGCAGTGGAGACTAAAATGACCTGATGATGATGATGTGTAAGACTTGTCTAAATGCCCACAATGAGGTAGGGCATCCCGACTAGGGAAGTAACTACAACTCACAGTGAGATTACTAATCGTAAAGAGATGCTGCGTTGGCAGCGCTGCCAGAAGCTGTTGAACAACGTGGCGGAGTATACTCCAAACTCCTTCGTGTGAGAGGAGACTTTGCTGCTGCGGTACCGCTTTGAATCAGGCGGTCTTATCGTTCGGTACCCAACATGGCCAAAACATGCCAGAAGTGACGACACATGCATGAGTGAGGCCTAAATATATTATAACATTTTCCCATTTCCCAAGATTTAAAAAATACGTTTTTTTAATTTCCGGTTTCCGGTGTACAGCGTATCTTTTTATAATAACATGTCAAAATGTCTTCCAATAATATACTCTCTCTGAATGGTTTTATTTTACAAGTTACTGAGCATAATATATCAGACTGTCATACAAGATACTTTTGAAGTGAAAACTTCTTTAGCGGCGTTGTGCATTTTTTGGGATGGGTAAAAAATGTTAAACTCTCGTCAGGACACGTGACCCTAAGGCATCTACACACATTTGCATGTATACAGACGCGGTCTGTGTTGCCATTTTTGTATGGAGTGGCCATGGTGTGACGCAATGAAACCTAATGGCTATGTTATCAACCTCTCACCATGTCGTGTTATCATGTAACCTATATTTATTAAAAGAGCTAAATCAATGTATTTTTTGGCTACTTTGATTGCCACGGGCTATAAGCTACAAAGTACTACTAAAAAAAATCGAATCCGGAACGAAGAAATTTGACGGAGAACCAAAGTTGTCGACATAGCCTTCAGAGTTTGCAAGATGAAGTGGCAATGGGCCGGTCTCTGTATCTTATGCCGAGTAAGTGATGGCAGATGGGGGAGGAAGGTATTAGAGTGGAGGCCGCTCGTAGGGCGACGAAGCGTTGAGCGTTGAGGTCATCGGACCATGTAGAAGGAGGGCTCCTTCTTGATGGTCCGATGACCTTAAGAAAGCGGCTGGAAGCGGCTGGATGCGGAAGGCGGAGGATTATCTGGTGGAAGGCATTGGAAGGCTTATATCCAGCAGTGGGTAGATACAGGCTGATGATCATGATGATAAGCTACAATTTTGCTTGCGCAGTTATAACTGCACTGTTAAAAATATTTATTCATATAATTGCTTTTTTTTTTTTTTTTTATACTACGTCGGGTGGCAGACAAGCATACGGCCCGCCTGATGTGAAGCGGTTACCGTAGCCATATTAACGCTCGCAACATAAAATATCGCTCGCGCGCCGCCAACCCCAGCTGCCAACGCAGCATCTCCTTCATTTCTGGTGACCTCACTCACTCGCAGGAACACAACAACCCTCAAGGGAATTGTTATTTGGCTGCGGTATCCTGTGAGGTGGAGGTACATTCCCCAGTCGGGTAGCTTACAATTACGCTCCCTACCTCTCTTTTCGCCAGAGCTTCGTTTGTCAGTCAGCAGGGTGTACCGCGTGCAGGTGAAGTTGGCTTTGGTTCATAGATGTTGAGGAACCACTTACACCCCAAAAATTGCTATTCTGTGTTGTGTTGCTGGTCTCCATGGGCGGAGGTGATTGCTTTCCATCAGGTGACGGACAGACAGAATGACCGGACGGACAGACAGAACGACCGGACGATTTTATAAGCTCAATAAATTTCGCTGAAAATATTAACTTTGTAAAAGCAATAAAAACTAACTATAACTTTTGTTACGGCACTAGCTACATAAACGCAGTATTTAACATAGCCTTCATAGAAGTTTTCATTCTAATATATACAAAACTAGCGGCCCGACCACGCTTCGCTGTGGCTCAATCTTTTCGTTTCCATCCATTTCCTTAGAGATTACCCTGTATGTGAAAAAAGATTTTCCCGCTTTTCTTTTCAAATTTTTCCAGACTTTTCTTTGATATAAACCTCACGGAGCCCGAGACCTTTCCAACGAATGCAAAACCGTGGAAATCGGTTCGTGCGTTCTGGAGTTATAGCGTCAGGAAGGAAAACCCGACTTATTTTTATATAGTAGATAACCAGGTGTGACGTCATAACTCAGTAGCCTTTTGTATGGAGCGTTTTCGGGAAAGTCCAAATTGTATTTTTCAAATTATCATATCTCGAGAAGTTTTTATGCTATCGAAGTATTTCTTTCATCTATAGTTATATTATAATGACGTCCTTACATAACGATTAAAAAAAAAAGTGATCTAGTCTATTGGTCGAGCAGTTCTCGAGTTTTGCGCTTAGCAACATTATTTTTTATTTATATAAGATTTACGCACATTAGCGGTAACATATATGATGATGAGACGTCTAAGCGTTTGTCAGTAAGAATAATTTCTCTCTGAAATTATTGGTAGAAAAGAAACTATGTAATGGCTTTTGCTAACAGATCGATTCATGAAAATAGTCGCCATTATTATTCCTAGAAAAAATGTAATACATTTTTAAATTCATCTTCATTTCGTTGACATTTTCAACAAATTTTTACCTACGCGATGTCTGGTAATGTGACATTTTGACGTGATAACGTCTTATAAATCTATGAACGCCGGCGGCACGCACGAAAAAGCATGACTCATTGTCACGTTCCGCCTGAGCCGAGCCATACATTACGCATGCGTGCAAGCGAGAGCGCGGAACAAGCGATAGGGAGGCACGATCGGCCTATGTTTCTTATGACGTTATCACATAAAATTATCATCCGTTAACAGACTTTACACCCGTCCCGTTTAAAAACGACTTTAAAGATAACCAATTTTTTTTTACATTAACTTGAGCATCCGGCACCACTTGTGCATCATATATACGGCTGATGGAGGATTATTATTGATACCGATAAGGAGTTCGGATCGATATCGACATCAACCAAGAAAGTATACGATGCGACCACCACGCTGCCCAACTGCGGGTTGGCGGAGGTCAGTGTTTTCAAGCCGCCTAAAAGCCACTGACTTGGCTTTACGACTGTTACTGGGACCGACGGTTTAACGTGACACACCCATACATGACAGGCTACGTTCGACGTTGCTTAACTTGCGTAATCGATTAGACTGACACTCGCAACGATTCCATCGAGCTCCTTGTTACTACTTAGGTACGTAAACACGAAAAAAAAATTGTTAAATTGTCTGCCTATCTGTCAACGATTCTAATCAAAGAAATTACTATTATATATAATTTAGCCAAATTGTAAATATCTGAAACACATTTTCTTATATTTTTAGGGTTCCGTAACCGAAGGGTAAAAAGGAAACCCTATTACTAAGGTCCGTCCGTCCGTCCGTCTGTCACCAGGCTGTATCTCATGAACCGTGATAGTTAGACAGTTGAAATTTTCACAGATAATGTATTTCTATTGCCGCTATAACAACATATACTAAAAACCGGAATAAAATAAATATTTAAGGGGGCTCCCATACAACAAACGTGATTTATTTGCTCGTTTATGCTCGTAATTCATAACGGTAATAGGTAGACGCTTGAAATACTTACATAATATTTGGTTATAAATTCACTTTAAAAATAAATAATTAAATTAAAATAAAACAAATATTTAAGGCGGGCTCCCATACAACAAACGTGATTTTTTTGCCGTTTTTATAGATAATGGTACGGAACCCTACGTGCGCGAGTCCGACTAGCACTTGGCCGGTTTTATTTCTATTACTAGCAGAAATGAATAACTGTTTTTTCACCTCTACTATTTATTCTTCCCCGTAATGCTCTCTAATTTAGGAATGATGATGTACAATGCTAATGAATACAAAGTCGGCAGGCGGTAGAAAAACCACTAAAACAGTATTTATCGACACAAGTATACGCATAAATCTCTATTGACATTGTTTATACCAGCTAATTCGGTTTGCAGCGTTATGAATGGCGGGGTGTGCGCCGGTATTTATGTTCTTATTTTCGTGCTTGCCGGGATATATTATTATGAGAGTAACTAAGAGCGATTTTTCACGTAGCCAACTGTTTAAAATAGCCATTTAAATGAACGGCTGGGGTGTAAGTGGTTCATCAACATCTTTGAACCAAAGCCAACTTCACCTGCACCTAACAGAATACCGCAGCCAAATAACAATTCCCTTGAGGATTGTTGTGTTCCTGCGAGTGAGTGAGGTCACCAGAAAGAAAGGAAGGAGATGCTGCGTTGGCAGCGGGGGTGGCGGCGCGCGAGCAATATTTTATGTTGCAAGCGTTAATATGGCTACGGTAACCGCTCCACATCAGGCGGGCCGTATGCTTGTCTGCCACCCGACGTAGTATAAAAAAAAAAAACTAAACTTTGTTTAGGCGAGTCGTTGAACACAACGGTGAACACGCAGCTGTTATTATGAGAGTAACTAAGAGCACTGTCGTAATCAACTGATTAAATAATAATAAAATAGTCTACTTAAACGGGTAGCTATTTCATAGAACAATGACATTCAACCACACGTTGAAACTTCGTTTAGACGACTGGCTGAACACAACGGTCAACAGTACAGCTGGGCTACGGCCAGCTGGCGAATTAAATGCGAATTTGCTAAATTAACCGTCATACAATTGATTTGATTTTTGGTTTCTCAAAACTTTCTACAAAAACATTGAGACAAAGAGGCCATACCTTATAAAGTATAGCACACTTGCAGGAGACTCTGCTTAATACATGTCTTTTTTTATGTGAGAGGGGGGCAACCGAGCATGTGGGTCACCTGGTGGAAAGGAATCACCACCGCCCATGGAGACCAGCGATACCTAGGGGTCGCCTTTTAAAACTCTGTTCTTGAAGGCACCCATGTCGTAGTTGGTCGGAAATACTGCTGAGGGAAGTTGATTCCACAGTTTCACTGTTCGTGGTATAAAATATCTTAGGAAACGTACTGTAGTAGATCGCCAATTATCAATATGATATGGATGGAATTTTAATTTATGGCGAGTTGTACGATAGTGGAATTCAGCGGCAGGCATGAAATCAAACAGCTCATCCGAGCAAGTTGCTCATCTAAGTTCCCACAAGGGCCCAATAGCAGATAAAGAATTTAAATCTGTTTTTATTCTACCATCAAAATCTTTCGTCAATATATTTTGGCTAAAGATTGTTTACAAGGCAAGAATGTATTCATCCCACTGTTGGGACAAGGGTTTCCCTTAAATCGAAGGGGTTAGAGCATACCTCACCACGCCGCTCAACTGCGGGATGGCGGAGTATTATTTATATTGTATGTATGTATATTTATATTGTGTGTATATTTATACTGTATTTATATTGTATGTATGTATATATACATTGTGTGTATTATATATACTGTATTTATATTGTATGTATTCACCGAACTCCAAATATTAATTAATTATATCCGCCATATTATGTAACATTTACTCGGTGCCAATATGCCCCAATCAATTATGACGCGCCGTCGAGTTGACAAGTGATTCAATAAGGGTGTATTACCCATGTGTTATGTTACCCATAGACATACAAATAAACGTAGACTAAACATGAAATGGTTATAATATCACAGTTTAAGTAATAGTACTAACGTAATAATATAGAGACTATGCCCCTCTGGTGTACAATGTATGTTTCTTAATATACGTGTGACACTTAAGCAGAATATTAAGTTACGTTGTTTGCTTTAATAAGGATGGTAAAAGTGTACATTATTACTATCTCAGGTGGCAGACAAGTATGCGGCCCGCCTGATGTAAAGCGGTAACGTAGTCATATTAACTACCGCAACATGACAATTTTCTCCATGACACTACCTCGAGTCTCGGGAAAGAAAAATCTCCCATGACACTACTTAAAGTGCCTAGGGCAAAAAAGGAAAATATGGCTTGCGCGCCGCCTTCCCCGCTGCCTGCGCAGCAATTCCTTCCTTTCTGGCAACCTCACTCACTTGCAGGAACATACCCAGGGGCGCCGGCTTTTAGAAAACTCATGCTCATTTGATGACTCGAAAAAGTGGCGAAGTGTGAGACCCACAACCACCCAGATCCAACACAAATATCTGTTTCATTAACAAACATTTGCGTTGGTGTGAGAATCGAACCCGCGACCCTTACGTCTCAACCGGCGCTCCTCGGGTAATGAAAAAACGCCCCATCCCTAAAAGGCGATTACTGATCTGTTTCTTCTCAGGGGTGCACGGCACCCACTGTTTATTTCTTATGGGTGCTCGAGCCCCCGAGTACCCACGGAGTCGGTGCCCCTGAACATAACAATCCTTAAATTATGTGGGTGGGGAATGAGACTGACCCGTTATGTTCGGCTCTGTAACGCTGGTTCGGGTAAGCCGTTCGGGTAAAAGTTTCAGTTGTCTTGTGGTCATGCATACGTCTTTTTTTTTATTATAAGGTTAGTAACAGTATGAAACAAAAATGTTTAATAGCATATTGCCATTAAATGAACTAGTTTGGCAGTTTTATAGTATCTTGTATGCTTATTTATATTTATGTTGAAATTTAAAATAGAGATGACAGCCCCCGACGGATTTTCTTAGGTTTTTTTATTAAGTTCATAGCATAAATTCTTTAAGTCGGTGGTTTTAAAATTATTTTAACCTTTTTCAACTACGTTTTAACCGTCGTGGGTTTTTTCAAAATTTTTAAATTTGTTTTTATTTCAAACTCTTTAGAGACCAAGCATAGGTATTACAATTGAAAACCGCATTAGAATCAGACTAGTAGTTTTGGTTTTGCACAAACAAATGTTTACTTCAGCGCCCTCTGGTGAGTTGTCACTGCAACACCTCTATCTAAGAACATGCTCCAATCAAACCTGAACCCTTCACTGAAATCCGCATAAAAATCGGACTAGTAGTTTTGGAGATAAATGGCAACATTAGTTGCGCAAACAAATGTTTACTGCAGCGCTCTCTGGTGAGTTGTCACTTTAACACCTATTTAAGAACATGCACCAATCAAACTCGGACGCATCACTGAAAACCGCATCAAAATCGGACTCGAAGTTTTGGAGATAAATGGCAACATTGGTTGCATAAAGAAATGTTTACTGCAGCGCCCCCTGGTGAGTTGTCACCGTAATATCTATCTAAGAACATGCACAAATCAAACGCAAACCTATCACTGAAAACCGCATCTAAATCGGACTCGTAGTTTTGGAGATAAATGGCAACATTTGTTTTACAAACAAATGCTTACTGCAGCGCCCCCTGGTGAGTTGTCACCGTAACACAGAACATGCACAAATCAAACGCAAACCCATCACTGAAAACCGCATCTAAATCGGACTCGTAGTTTTGGAGATAAATGGCAACATTTGTTTTACAAACAAATGCTTACTGCAGCGCCACCTGGTGAGTTGTCACCGTAACACAGAACATGCACAAATCAAACGCAAACCCATCACTGAAAACCGCATCTAAATCGGACTCGTAGTTTTGGAGATAAATGGCAACATTTGTTTTACAAACAAATGCTTACTGCAGCGCCCCCTGGTGAGTTGTCACCGTAACACCTATATAAGAACATGCATCAATCAAACCCGAACCCATCACTGAAAACCGCATCTAAAACGGACTCGTAGTTTTGGAGATAAATGGGAACATTGATTTGCACAAACATCCTAGCACCCCAAACGCATATACCGTCTCCGTTCCGTCGCGGGTAAAAATACTAGCCTGGATTGATAGTCCACGGGCCGAAATCGAGGTTTAATAAATCGAGTAGATTAACTGAGTGTATGTTTTGTATTGATTTCAATGGAAAATGTATTTGATGATCATTCTTGAACGACATGATCGATATCAGTTTTTTTCGACACAAAGCTAAAGCATTTCAAGATCTTCAGTTGTGACAAGATTTATCAAAATCGGTTCAGTGGTTTTGGAGCCTATTCATTTACAAGAGTGACTTTTCAGCGTATACGGCGTTCCGCTCCACTCAACTCGTCTAGTTTTTTTGTAATTATTAAGAATTTTAAGTCAATATAATGTAATTATGTAATAAATAAATAAATATTCCTAGACAATTATTATACACTGCCATCTAGTCACAAACTAAGCAAAGCTTGTACAGGGTCGCCACTTTTAAAGAACATGGAGAAATGCTCATCCAGATACATTGAACGACATTTTTAACTAAAAGCCCCATAATATTTGTTTGTTTGTTTATAAATCTTTATTGCAGAAATAACAATGGAAGTGAGTCATATATAAAATAATATTTGCAAGGACGGACTTATTCCATTAGGGCTGAAACAAATAACCGCGTCGCGGCGACGCGACACAACGCAACGCACAACCGAGCGTGGCGTTGCGGCGCCGCGAAACAAGGCGCTCTGCTGTTATACTGTACGACAACCATTTTCTTGTGATTTTTAATGTTGATGGATGTATGTAAAAAAAAACAAAAAAAAATACATTTCGTTAACGTTAAAGTTTGATTTTTGTTACATATTTATGTATTATATGTTACTTTTTGCACACTATGTGCGGCGCAGTGCACACCGCAAAATTTTGCGTAGCGGCGGGCGGCACTGCCGACTTTGGCGGTGCGATGCCGCAACGCGGTTTTGTGTTTCGGCCCTTAAGGAATCTCTTCCAGTCAACTGTTTTTTTTTTTTGTACTACTTCGGGTGGCAGACAAGCATACGGCCCGCCTGATGTGAAGCGGCTACCGTAGCCATATTAATGCTCGCAATATAAAATATCGCTCGCGCACCGCCACCCCCGCTGCCAACGCAGCATCTCCTTCCTTTCTGGTGACCTCACTCACTTGCAGGAACACAACAACCCTCAAGGGAATTGTTATTTGGCTGCGGTATTCTGTGAGGTGGAGGTACGTTCCCCAGTCGGGTAGCTTACAATTACGCTCCCTACCTCTCTTAAAACTTACCTTGCTTTTGAACATTTAACAAAGTTTCGAAAGTTCAGCCAAAAGTAAATTATAGTTTAATGTATATTTTGTAATAGAATAAAATAATTTAAGTGGGAGTTCTAAACACAGTTTCCAATAATTTTAATTTATTGTAAATTCATTACTCAGTTTCATTAAGCTTTATAGAAATAAAGTCAACCATACTTTTTCGATAACATGTCTGCTTGGTAGGAAACTTTTAAATTAGTTTTTTGAATTGAAATTAAAAAACAAAATTACTTTTGGCTCTCAGCTTTGATTAGAACGCAATATTCAACTTTCCAGCCATTATTGCCTTTGTGACCCTTTTGTGTCACTATTTGTACTTTTTGACTAAGTGTGAATAAGTTTTTAAAATTGCTTCCATAGGGGGGGAGGGGGGGGGGGGGGGGGGGGGCAATTCAAACGAATGATAACAAAATCAGGGGATACAGTTTGTTGTTGCAGCTACAAATCTATCATCTCCATCCAAAATTCAATTAAACCACTGGATAGATGAAGGATCAAAGAATTTATTACGCTAAGCAAGGACTATGAAACATCGCGTGCGGTGAGAGAAAAGCGCTACCATTTTGATATAATTTTAGTGCTTTTACGCATACAACGCACGGCCGTGTCCACGACATAGCCACACCCCCTTTTTTCATCTTCTATATCTTTCCTTACGTCTATCTTTATTACTATTTTCCATCCCAGTGAGCATTCGCCTTTAATGTAACGTTCCTACAGTGTAACGTTACAACGTTACATTATATCAGTTAGGGAGAACTGAGTGTTACAGTCTGCAACCTGTAATGATACACTTTGAGCATTATGTTAGTGAGGCAAAATATTACTATTCGAACACGCAAGTTAAGCAACGTCGACCATAGCCTGTCCATGGATGGATTTATGTATCTCTTATAGTAGGTATGGATTTCTATCTATGAAAAAAATTAGAAAATTAAAAAAACTTTACAACGATATTAACTTTTGTAGTGTAAACATTAGAGCTTTTGATAGTACAAACTTTTCTAATGTAATTGCATGAAACCAATTTGAATAGGCTTGTGAACAATTTTCTTTTTCGATTTGTTATTTAAAGACGTCACAATAATCTATTGGTGAAAGAATTATTTCGATAGGATAAAAACTTCTCGAGATATAATAACTTGAAGATCACAATTTTGGACTATCCCGAAAACGCTCCATACAAAAGGCTACAATGTTATGACGTCACACCACGCTATTTTATATGCATTATATCAGAAATTTGAACGACAGCTATGTTAAATATTGCGTTTATGTAGCTAGTGGCGTAACAGAAGTTATAGTATTTTTTATTGTTTCTACAATGGTAACATTTATTTTTTATAATTTCATACTTTTAAAGTGGACTTTCCCACCAAACTTTGATCGACCATAAAACACGTCGGACATAAGTTATGAAAATTTAATTCGCAATAAATTCTAGCAGTTTCATGACACATGCTTCCCAAAATACTAGGTGATATTTTTTATTCTTATTGAATTTTAAATAGCTATCTATTGTGCATAACGGGGATTGTGAATCCGATTCTAAGATTAAATCGAAGGCTTTAATTGTTTTTCTAATTTCTAATTGATAAGATCTAACTTGATAAGACTAAATAATAGTAAAGAAAAAGAAAGTATTATGGTTTTTTATTGTGTTCGTCCACCATCACGCTCAGGGGTGAGTAGGCATTTTTTTAAATCATTTCATCTTGGGCGTGAGTTGGCACTCTGGACAAAGTAATGATCGTGTCGATTAGGGCAAAGACTCCCATGTCTACGAATACACGAAAAATTATATTAATCTTAAAAACATCACTCCATTTTTGACAGTAATGTGAAAAATAACTCAGTTACACTATAATACATATTTTTTTTTGTATGAGAGGGGACGAAACGAGCATGTGGGTCACCAGATGGAGAGCAATCACCACCGATCATGGAGATCAGCAACACCAAGGGGTCGCCGATCCGTTGCTAGCCTTAATTCCTTCCTTTCTTTCTGATAACCTCACTCACTCGCAGAACAACCCTCAAGGGATATATTATTCTGGCAATTTGACCGAAAACAACTATTTAAATAATAATAACCCTCAAGGGAATTGTTATTTGGCTGCGGTATTCTGTGAGGTGAAGGTACTTCTTCTTCTTGGTTTGAAAGTTATTTGAAAAACAGACTACAGTGTGTCCAAATTAATAGAGTAGAGGGATCAGTCCAAAATAATTACGAGTCATCATATAAAGTAAACAAATTCGGTGTCCCGCAAGGCAGTATATTAGGACCATTATTGTTTCTAATATACATTAACGACCTTCCGGAAGCAATAGCACATCAATGCTTGCTATTTGCTGATGACACGACTATAATAATAAAAAATAAAAATACTGACACATTTGAAAATGATATTAATATAGCTCTCAACGACATTATAAATTGGTTAAATAATAATAATTTAAAAATTAATCTTTCTAAAACGCAATTCATGCAATTTCTGACTTATCAAGCTAAACCTCTCAATCTGACTATTAAATATAATGATATCAGGATACAGGAAGTTACAAGAAACAAATTTTTAGGCATCACTCTGGATTCTAACTGTAACTGGAAAGACCAGATATCAGAATTGTGCAAAAAAATAAACAAATTTATCTTTGCTCTTTGGAGGCTCAAAAAAATTGTGTCTCGAGAAGCTGCTCTTTTGGCTTACCATGGCTACGTCTGTTCGCTACTTAGATATGGCATAGTTCTTTGGGGAAACTCGGTAGACTCGGACCGAGCATTTGTAGCCCAAAAAAAATGTATTCGTACCATATGCGGAGCAGATCGACGCGACACATGTGTGCCTTTGTTCAAAGAACTCCGTCTTCTGACCGTTCCATCTCTGTACATATATGAAACGGCTCTTTTTGTTAAACGTAACCTAGACTTATTTGAAAAACTTGACGATGTAATGAAAAGATCGAACAGACGTAAATACAATTTAATTTACCCTAATACTAAATTAAAATATAGGAGCAACAGCTCATACTGCATGTGCATTAAAATATATAATAAACTACCAGACTCATTGAAATGTTTGACATTATATAAGTTTAAAAAATGTTTATTTGATTTCCTGGTTACAAATTGTTTTTATTCCATAAATGACTTTTTCAATTATAAATTCTAAAATCATGACATGTTTATAAGTATGTACTTAATATTTAATTTGCAATGTAAAATGTTAATTTAAATATATAACTTTGTTTTCTTATTTTTATATAAATATTCACATGCCATTTTGGTGGAATATGCTAAGGACCATACAATTTATAACGCCCTATTGTTGTTAACCATATTCTGTGAATAAAGTATCATTCATTCATTCATTCATACTTCGCTAGTCCGGCAGCTTAAAAATACGCTATGCCCCACCTCTCTTTTCTCCATAGCCTCGTTAGTCAGTCAGCAGGGTGCACCACATGCAGGTGAGGTCGGCTCTCACTTTGTTATCCTTAGCCCGATTATCATAGAGAATGCAGCTATAGAAGTGATTAAAGACTTCATCTCCCTCAGATAAGCCATACAGCTATTTCGGGGTAATTTCAATAAAGAGATCTACCGATGCATTCGACTGGGCTGGACAGCTTTTGGAATACTTCGGCACGGAAGGTTCTAGAATGAAGGCCGCGTATGGGGCGACGAAGCGTGGGACGCCCCTTCTCTGTATGAACCGACAACCTCAAGAAAGCGGCTGGATGTGGAAAACGGAGGATCGTATATGGTGGACAGCATTGGGAAAGGCTTATAACCAGCAGTGGGCAAATACAGGCTGATAAAGATGATGATGATGATATTGGTATGTATTTACTAAAAATGTATTTACTATATAAATAAATAATAAATATTTTTTTCTGGACAATTTACACAGCGCCATCTAGTCCCAAATTAAGCGCAAAGCTTGTGTTATGGGTACTAGACAACTGATGAATGTACTTAAATACATTTTTTTTTGTAAATACATACTTATAATACATAGAAAACACCCAGATCAAGACAAACAGACATGTTCAAGCACACAATTGTTTGTCTTGTGCGGGAATCCAACCCGCGACCTCGGAGTTAAAGTGGCCATTGCTAACCATTCGACCACCGAGCTCGTCAAAATATATAGTGTAGCTTTGCGTAATTTGGGACTAGATGGTCCTGTGTAATTTGTGCAGGAATATTTATATTTTGTTTGTTTGATTCGGCATTATTCGGCATCAACCCATAATCATCCCACTGTTGGGATACGGGTCTCCCCTCAATCGAAGGGGTTTAGAGCATACTCCACCACGCTGCTCAAATGCGGGTTGGCGAAGGCCAGTGTTTTCAAGCCGCCCTAAGGCCACTGACTTGGTTTGTTTGATTGTATTATCTTTATTGTTCAAATTACACATTGAATAAGTACATACAAGGGGGTGTAAGTGGTTTATCAACATCTTTGAACCAAAGCCAACTTCACCTGCACGTGGTGCACTTTGCTGACTGACAAACGAAGCTCTGGCGAAAAGAGAGGTAGGGAGCGTAATTGTAAGCTACCCGACTGGGGAATGTACCTCCACCTCACAGAATACCGCAGCCAAATAACAATTCCCTTGAGGGTTGTTGTGTTCCTGCGAGTGAGTGAAGTCACCAGAAAAGAAGGAGATGCTGCGTTGGCAGCGGGGGTGGCAGCGAGCAAGTGATATATTATGCTGTGATCGTTAATACGGTTACGGTAACCGCTTCACATCAGGCGGGCCGTATGCTTATTTGCCACCCGACGTAGTATAAAAAAAAACATGAAAATAAAGTGATACAAAGGCGGAGTTATCCCACATGGGGATCTCTTCTAGTCAACCTTACAGTAACTGCGTGAAGTGAACATTTTTTTTTATTTTTTATTCTACGTCGGGTGGCAGACAAGCATACGGCTCGCCTGATGTGAAGCGGTTACCGTAACCGTATTAACGCTCGCAACATAAGAAAGAAGAAAAGAAAGAAAGAAAATATGTTTATTAACATCACATGACACATTCGATTTCTACAATACACAATAACAATTATTACAATACGAACACCATGTACATCATTATGATGTTAATTGGCCATCGCTCGGCATTAATGCTGTGTAATACACACAGCGCCGGTATTCTGCGACAGCCATCAGGTAACATAATATATCAGTTGCGCGCCGCCACCCCCGCTACCAACGTAGCATCTCCTTCTTTTCTTTTCTGGTGACCTCACTCACTCGCAGGAACACAACAACCATTACAATGATTGGCAAGTAGAACATCGAGTAATAAATGAAAGAAGTAAATTTGCAAAGAAATAAATAAATAAAATACACAAATAGCTAAATTATAAAACAGTACAGTACACAGGCAATAAAAATATTTATTATATTAGGTATATTATGAAAAAAATATATATATTATATTAAGTATATTTATTTATTTACCCATTTGTCCAAATCAATGAATTTCATTCATAATTTGCCCACGCAAAATAGCTCGAGCGTATTGATCGTGGCAGGGATTGAAAGCGGTAAAGGTATAAGGGTATGGTACTGGTATAAAATTACGATATCGTTTTGATTTAAAGGTAGAGCCAAAACGGTTGAGAATTGTGGTTACGATACCGGTAAAACAAGAAGAATACCTTTATTTTTTTACGGTACCATTATACCTTTATATTACCAGTACCTTAACCAAAACCATTTCGGTATCGAAAAAATGATGCGACAACGACGCGACGTAGGTAGCATTGGCGTGTGATCAAGTACTTACCTACCAATGCGGCCGACATTGTGGAAAGAAAACCTTTATTTTATAATTTAGATACCTAAAAAAATAACGATACCGGAATATTACAATACCGAAATTATTAAGATACCTTTACTTTAAGGTATCGAAATTTAAAGGTATGACGTCATACCTTTAACCGATATATCCAATTTTTTTCGGTTATTCAATCCCCGGATCGTGGTGTTGATGTGGGTATCCTAATACCGACACAATACTGCAACATATGGAAGTATCGAACGCTTTATTTAGTGGACGGTATTCTCTCGTAAGGGACAACTTGCCCAAGCTCGATAAACCACACTCTGTTAAAAGATTAAAGCCTTGTCCTACACGAGCATTTTTAGCTAAGCCACGCGTTGCGATGCAAAGCTTTACTTGACGAGTGTTCTATCAACGGCGGCGACGTGATCAATAATCTATAAAATCAATATACTGTCTGACGGCTTATTCTATATATATAATAACTAGCTGCCCGCCCCGGCTTCGCACGGGTAGAAAGTGTTGTTTTCTTTTCCTCGCAATTTTTATGTACATAAAACCTCCCTTATACCTTAACGAAAATATTAAAATAAAAATTTGCAGAATTGGTCGAGCCGTTCTCGAGTTTTGCGCTTAGCAACATTCATTTTAATATGGGACCACCTGGAGAGTGTACCCTCTCAAACGGATAAGAATTATTAAAATTGCTGTACAATTGACGGAGAAATCATTGAATTTAAAAAAATACATACAGTCGAACATAGAACCGCCCTACAGGTACAATAGACAACGATAATAGGTAATTTCTGGGACAAAAACTATTCCCATAGTCGCCTTGTACGACATCCACGGGAAGAGACGGAGTGATTCTATTCTAGTCTGCCGGAAACCACACGGCCGTAAGAAGGAAGAGTGGTATACGCGGAATAAATACAGTTTCATCGGCACCACTCCCAGTAAGAATCTCAGCTTCAATTATACATATTTCGCTGCTAAACATTGACTTTACTTCAGGAAGGAGATCTTCCCCAAATTTTAATAATATTTTTGAAAACTCTTGGGCACGTAAAGTTCTATCTACAGCTTCTACTGCCTTGTTTTTTTTTCGCATTCATCTGAAACGATTAGACAGCAATCCTGAAACATTTTCGCTTTGTCACAGTTTCGTGTCACAAAGCATGTCGGTGTTTCCGTTCTGTATAAATCGAGTATAATATTGAACAACATTAGATTTGCGTCATTCCGCCTAGAAGTAATATATGGCTGCTAAACCTGGCGATGCTGCTGTGAGACATTATTTTGGCGCCTGATTTCAGCGATGATTGCTATCGTCAGGTATGTTTTTCCAGTCCTTCCTGAAGCATCTAAGAAAAACAGTTTCCCCTCGTTGTTTAAAAGACTTTGCATCACAAAATCTTGCTACATAGCGTCCCACAAATGCACGCATTCTTCTGGTTTGTGCGAATATTTACCAATCGTTCCATTTCAATTTTAGCGTACACGTCTATAATAAACTGACTAAATAGACCACGTTACCTTTGTAAATAAATAAAACGATTACGTCTAACTTGTAGCAGGTAAGCATAAAAGTAGCACTGCGCGGTTATTTTTTTACAATACAATCAATATTTTGTTAAACTATTTATTGTTTTTTTAAGTAGCTTTTTTTTAGTTCTATTTGCTATTATAGCGTGTTTTTTAGTTATTTTTTTAAACTATAATTTATTGTATACACCATGTTGTTTATGCAAATAAATTTAGCTTTGTTCTGCATCAGGTGTTCCAAATATTGGATTTTTGTACCTCAATAAAAAATACTCATCAGGCTGAACAACTTTTGCTAAGGCGTCAATTTTATATTTCTTATAGTTTAACTGAACCATTATGGTCCTGCATCAGGTGTTCCAAATCTTGGATTTATATACCTCAACAAAAAATGCTCATCAGGCTGAACAACTTTTGCTAAGGCGTCATTTTTATATTTTTTATAGTTTAGCTGAACCATTATGATTTTGCATCACGTTCCAAAAAATAATTTTATACCTCAACAAAAAATACTCATCAGGCTGAACAACTTTTGCTAAGGCGTCAATTTTATATTTCTTATAGTTTACCGGAACCATTATGGATCTGCATCAGGTGTTCTAAATCTTGGATTTTTATACCTCAACAAAAATACTCATCAGGCTGAACAACTTTTGCTAAGGCGTCATTTTTATATTTCTTATAGTTTAGCTGAACCATTATGGATCTGCATCAGGTGTTCCAAATATTGGACTTTTATACCTCAATAAAAAATACTCATCAGGCTGAACAACTTTTGCTAAGGCGTCATTTTTATATTTCTTATAGTTTAGCTGAACCATTATGGATCTGCATCAGGTGTTCCAAATATTGGACTTTTATACCTCAATAAAAAATACTCATCAGGCTGAACAACTTTTGCTAAGGCGTCATTTTTATATTTCTTATAGTTTAGCTGAACCTTTGTGGTTCTGCATCAGGTGTTCCAAATCTTGGATTTTTATACCTCAACAAAAAATGCTGATCAAGTTGAACAACTTTTGCTAAGGCGTCAATTTTATATTTCTTATAGTTTAGCTGAACCATTATGGTTCTGCATCAGGTGTTCCAAATCTATGATTTTTATACCTCAACAAAAGATATTCATCAAGTTGAACAACTTTTGCAAAGGCGTCAATTTTTAATTCTTATAGTTTAGCTGAACCATTATGGTTCTGCATCAGGTGTTCCAAATCTAGGATTTTTATACCTCAACAAAAAATACTCATCAGGCTGAACAACTTTTGCTAAGGCGTCAATTTTATATTTCTTATAGTTTAGCTGAACCTTTATGGTTCTACATCAGGTGTTCCAAATCTTGGATTTTTATACCTCAACAAAAAATGCTGATCAAGTTGAACAACTTTTGCTAAGGCGTCATTTTTATATTTCTTATAGTTTAGCTGAACCATTATGATTCTGCATGACGTGTTCCAAATCTTGGATTTTTATACCTCAACAAAAAATACTCGTCAGGCTGAACAACTTTTGCTAAGGCGTCATTGTTATATTTCTTATAGTTTAGCTGAACCTTTATGGTTCTGCATCAGGTGTTCCAAATCTTGGATTTTTATACCTCAATAAAAAATGCTGATCAAGTTGAACAACTTTTGCTAAGGCGTCAATTTTATATTTCATATAGTTTAGCTGAACCATTATGGTTCTGCATCAGGTGTTCCAAATCTAGGATTTTTATACCTCAACAAAAGATATTCATCAAGTTGAACAACTTTTGCAAAGGCGTCAATTTTTTAATTCTTATAGTTTAGCTGAACCATTATGGTTCTGCATCAGGTGTTCCAAATCTAAGATTTTTATACCTCAACAAAAAATACTCATCAGGCTGAACAACTTTTGCTAAGGCATCATTTTTATATTTCTTATAGTTTAGCTGAACCTTTATGGTTCTGCATCAGGGTGTTCCAAATCTTGGATTTTTATACCGAGATGGAAATTTCGTGTCAACATTTTCAAATCGATGCCATTTTCGTAATTGACGTCTCAGAAAACCATAGAATCAACACCCATATTGATATTATGACATTTCAACCCCATGGCACCCCCACAGGAGTGCTCTTGTGTCACGTCGGTTATGTTAGATTATAAAATAGCTGTTGTTTTCGGAATCAGCGACCCGATAAACCATAAAAACAATACCCATAACGATTTTCAGACGTTTGCACCTCATTTCACCCCTTTAGGGGTTGAATTTTGAAAAATCCTGAAACACGTGTTTACTCATTTATCTACAGAAGTGCTCGTGTAAAGTTTCGTATAAAATAGTCCAACTAATCTTGGTTCCCCATACAAACTTTGGACCCCCGTTTCACCCCCTTAGGGGTTGAATTTTCCAAATTCCCGTCTTAGTGAGCACCTACGTCATAAAAGGAACCCCCTTGCAAAATTTGAGACTCCTAGCACCTGTAGTTTCTGAGATTTCGTGATGAGTGAGTGATTTACTCTTTTATATATATAGATATGTGTATATGTCTTGGCCAGTCGCCAAGTTAAATTTGTATGTGCAAAGAGACGCTTGTTCAAGAAATGCTTCACTCTATAATTCGTAAAATTTAACGAATTAAAAAAAAATATATATATATTTTCATAGATAATTATTGAATACGTTTAGTCCGTAACATTTTGGTGCTAAATATACCTATAATTTAATAATCTATAAAAATCTGTTGATATGTTTTAGAAAATTGTTTGAATGTCATATTCTAAAGATTAATATAAAAATTAAAAATAATAATAAACTAATGTTTACAAAAAAATTGGTTGTCTGAAACGTTGGTTTCAGGACGATAATTTTACGCGATAGCGTCATAAGAAACATAGACCGATCGTGCCTCTCTATCGCTTTATTCGCGTTCTCGTATGCACACTCGGCTCAGGCGGAACGTGACAATGAGTCATGCTTTTTCGTGCGTGCTGGCGTTCATCGATTTATAAGACGTTATCACGTCAAAAAAATGGTTACGATTTCAATAGACATTGGCTTGCAAATGATTTGGCCACCCCTAACGGCAATTTACAATGATGCATCGCATTAAGTAGTGTTCCATCGCTCACCTAGGACAGCGTACAAAAGGCACAATTTGATGGATGATACACTTGTGTTAAGGCTTATCGTCACCCAATAAAAAGAATACGTATAAGTATTTATAACAATAACATACTGTAAACCATGGGTTGTTTAGTTCACGTTTGTTCAGGGTAGCCTAATGGCTTGCAATCAATTACCGCCTACGAACATTGACAGATGATTAAGAGCCAATTCAAAAGGATATATTGATTTTCTCATCCATGTTAAATATAGCTAGAACGGGTTAAAACGCCTACATATTCGTACGGAGTATGTAGATTTGTGCCGTGTGGTTTCCGGCAGAGTAGAATAGAATAGAATCACTCCGTCTCTTCCCGTCGTACAAGGCGAATAGGGGAAATACATTACGAAACATCGATCAGGCTTCCCCAACCCGTCTGGCCATCGTGGGGAGTGTAGGCCAAATCCTCCTTCTGTCTGGGACGGACGAGAGAGGGTCGTGCTCCTTTTGTGGAAACTAAAATGACCTTGATGATGATTGTAGATTTAGTTGATAATTGTTTTGTTCAATAAGTTGAAAATGCCTTACATATTATGAAGCAAAGTTTACCGTCGAGTCTGTTTATTGACGTGAATATGTCTTTAAAATTGCTTCCATAGGGAGGCAGTTCAAAAAAAAACCGGACAAGTGCGAGTCGGACTCGCCCACCGAGGGTTCCGTACGTAGTATCAATATTAAATTTGATATTTTTCATTATAAATAAGAAATAATGCGTCGAAAAAAATAAATAAAATATATTTTGCAATGTGTACATCAAGCCCTTTCATATGATACCCCATTTGAACTAGTAGTTTCAATTTGAAATTTCGACACCCTATAAAAAATATAGATTTTTTCTCCTATTTTTTAAGATCTATTTACAAATGTATAGTTTTGAGATTTATTCCTGTACTTGTAGTTTATAACGATGTTACTTGCCAAATTTCACAGTTCTAGGTCAACGGGAAGTACCCTATAGGTTTTGATTCCCTTGAGAATGTGTCGAAATATGCGTTTTTTGCTGAATAAACGGCCGTAACTTTTTTTTACGTAAACTTAGCAGTTTGATTTTTTCTTCATGGGACCGTAGACCTGAGTATACAGTTCAAATTTCAGCTTGATACCTCCACGCATTATTGACATAGAAATTCTTGACAGACAGACAGACAGACGGACAACAAAGTGATCTTATAAGGGTTCCGTTTTTCCTTTTGAGGTACGGAACCCTAAAAACGAATGATAACAAAATCGGGGGATACAGTTTGGTTTTGCAGCTACTTAGAATTTTGGATGGAGGTGATAGATCATCTTCATGCAAAATTCAATCACACAGATGAAGAATCGGACAGATGAAGGATCAAAGAATTTATTACGACGAGCTCGGTGGCGTAGCTGTCAATGACGCAGCTTCGACACAAACGCTCGTGGGTTCGATTCCCACATAGGACAAACATTTGTGTGCATAAACATGTCTGTCTGGGTGTTTTCTATGTATCATAAGTATGTATTTACAAAAAAAGGTGTATTTACATAATATGTAAATACACCTTTTTTTAGAGTAATAAATATAAATAAAATCTAAAAATAAATAAATATTTCTGGACAATTTACACAGCGCCATCTAGCCCCAAAGTAAGCGAAGCTTGTGTTATGGGTACTAGACAACGGATAAACATATTATGTTTTTAGATTTTATTTTTAGATTTTATTTATATTTATTACTCTAAGCTAAGTAATGACTGGAACATCGCGTGCGAGGGGAGGGGGAAGCGCTGCCATTTTGAGATAATTTTAGTTCATATAACGTATTCACGTACAACACACGTCCATGACACAGCCACACCCCATTTTTTGTACTACGTCAGGTGGCAGACAAGCATACGGCCCGCCTGATATGAAGCGGTTGCAGTAGCCATATTAACGCTCGCAACATGAAATATCGCTCGTGTGCCGCCAACTCCGCTGCCAACGCAGTAACTTTTTTTTTCTGGTGAGAGCTCACTCGCAGAAACACAACTCCTGCGATCTGTGAAATGCAGGTACTTCCCCAGTCGGGCAGCTTACAAATCGATACCTCCAAGGAACACTACGCCAACTAAAATTTCTTTTTTTATCTAAATTGATTAATTACTTCAGTAACATTATGCTATCTGAATTCTATTTATAAAAGACACACAGACACAACAAAATCGACAAATACAAACCGCTAAGTAAATGTATAACTCATATTAGCGGTGTGTATCTGGATGTGTATGTTTTGAGCTGACGTAGTGTTCATTGGAGGTATAATAAACTGTATAGAAAGAGGCTCCACCTGAAGGCTGGTCATTACCTTGCTCAGAGAATTAGTATTGTTATCCAGCGAGGTAATGACCAGTCCTCTGGAGACGCTGCCGACAGACAACGATCTTGGGAATATTTTTTATTTGTAGGTTAATTTCTGTTTATATTTTTATCGTGTAAAGTTTTCTCTTTTCTTTCTAGATAAAATATATAGGGTTTTAGATTAGTTTTAGTTTAATTTAGTTTTCTATAATATATATAACAATGTTCAAAAATTCTAAAAATTATTCAATAATATCGTAAAACGCACAAAACTATAAAGATCTGCAACCTTTCATTCTAATATCGTACGTCCGACTTATTTTAGGGTCGATCAAAGTTTGGCGGGAAAGTTAATTTTATAAGTATGAAATTATTAACAAAATAATATTTTCATTGGAGAAGCAATAAAAATACTATAACTTTTATTATGATACTAATTACATAAACGTAATGTTTAACCGGCCGTGTGGTTTCCGGCAGACTAGAATAAGGAGTGATTCACTCCGTCTCTTCCCGTGGATGTCGTACAAGGCGACTAAGGGAAATACATTATCAAATATCGATCAGGCCTCCCCAACCCGTCTGGCCAGCGTGGGGAGTGTAGGCCAAATCCTCCTTCCGTCTGGGACGGACGAGAGAGGGTCGTGCTCCTGTAGTGGAGACTAAAATGACCTGATGATGAATGTTTAACATAGCTGTCGTACAAATTTCTATATATATAATATATATATATAATACAAACATGGGACGTCATAATCTAGTAGCCTGTTGTTTGGAGCGTTCTCGGGAAAGTCCAAAATTGTAATTTTCAAATTAACATATCTCGAGAGATATTTGTGCTATCAAAGTAATTCGTTCGTGTGGTTTTATTATTGTCACGTTCTTACATTTAAAACCGGAAAAAACTTTGGTCAAATAGCCTAAGCTCTGCGGATTTAGAGTAGTAATGATTTATACATGTTCTTATATTTAATTTGTATGACGTTTCTAAGTGCTTTATAAAGTCCAAGGAATAAAGATATTTTAAATTTAGATTTTTTTTATACTACGTCGGATGGCAGACAAGCATACGGCCCGCCTGATGTGAAGCGGTTACCGTAGCCATATTAACGCTCGCTACATAAAATATTGCTCGCGCGCCGCCACCCCCGCTACCAACGCAGCATCTCCTTCCTTTCTTTTATTTTTTTATTTTTTTGTTATATCTTTTACCTAATTTTATTATATCTTTTAGTATAAATAAATAAATATTTTTGGACAAATTACAAACGACCATCTACTGCTAAACTAAGCAAAGCTTGTACTATGAGTACTACACAACTGATATAATACTTAAATAATTTTTTTTTGTAAATACATACATAGAAAAAACCCAGAGCAAGACAAACCCACATGTTCATTGCACACAAATATTTGTCTTATGAGGGGATCGAAACCGTAACCTCGGAGTCAATGTGGCCATTGCTAACCATTCGACCACCGAGCTCGTCTATCTCATTAAAACTCACTTAAGACAACATACTGAATTAATTAATTGACGTAAAGGAGATTAGTTTCAGTTTGAAACTGAGAACTTCATTAGAGCGAGTGTTTGACGTAAATACGATATAAACATCATCGTCTCTATTAGTTTCTAAGTATTAAAACGTTTACATCATGTACCTAACTATCATTTTATTAAATTAACAAACAGAGAAACGCCTAACTCCACCTGTCGTACCTCAAAAGCACTAACATATCATTGCAATGCCCAACAGGGTTCATAATTATGTATGTAATAATCTGTATACTGTATCAAACATCTTTATAACTATGTGCTACATATGGAAAAGCAATAAAGATATTATAGTACATTATGGTACAAGTGTGTAATGTGGGTGATTACCGCTGAGGCGTCATTGAGACCTGAGCCGTAGGTGAGGGTTTTAAGAGAGCCGAGGACGGTAATCATCAATACACACGTGTACGTGTATCATACGACGTTTTTCAACATACTTGTAAAGAAAATAATACTAAAAAAACATTTTCTTTACTAGATAAAAAGATTTTCGCAATGGCGGGAAAAATTATACAGTTTTCCTATGCGCGCGCATCAAACAATGGCGATCGGCCATAGACTATAATAATGAGTTTTCTTTTTTTGGCTTTTCGCGGATAGCGTTTTAGCCGCGTACAAAACGGGAAATTTAAAGATTTCTTTATTACAGAGAAAACAAAAGTTATATTTGAGTGAAAGATTTATTTATTATATACGTACAAGTTGAAATTTTCATGCAGCAAGCAATAGGTACATAAATTTATTTGTACTTTTGAATACGATCTTTTTTGTAGCGTAACTTTTTTAAGAACAAAGCAACTCAACCAATAAAATAAATCTATAACTCACTGGTCACTAGCAATGAAAAGGTCACAGTTTGATTAATTGCGGTGAAATTAGAGCCACTTTATGAGCAAGTGTGTTGAAAGATATTGAATATTTTAGGTTGTAAATCTAAGCCATTATAGAAATGTAACAGCTGTTACTGTTAAAACAAAGAGCGATCGATCCCTGATCGTACCCGACCACCTAACCTGATGTCGATTCTCATCGAATATTCTGATTGCAAAAAATCAAACCCCAGTTTAGATTAATGGCATTTAAGATAATGATTTTTAATTTCTTATTTGTTTTTTTTATACAATGTGGGTGGCAGACAAGTATACGGCCCGCCAGATGTGAAGCGGTTACCGTAGTCATATTAACGCTCGCAACATAAAATACCGCTCGCGCGCCGCCACCCCCGGTGCCAACGCAGCATCTCCTTCCTTTCTTCCTGGTGACCTCACTCACTCGCAGGAACACAACAACCCTCAAGGGAATTAATTGTTATTTGGCTGCGGTATTCTGTGAAGTTTTCACTTCAAAAAAATTGGACTGTGTCTGTGTTTACGGCCGTTGGTTAACTTGAAACGTCTATGCGGGTTTCCGTTATGCTACGCAATGCCTCTCTCCCGCCGCCCCGCCCGGCCCCGATGCAAACTTAAGGTCTTAGCAGCGAGCTGACTATATATATAGGCTAAATAATGACATGCGATTCATGTTTCTACGACTTATGGTTTTGTAGTTATTAAGGTAAGGCAATATAGACCAATTCGTTACAGTCCAGTTTTCTGACCAAGAGCCCTACCGCCGAATTTTAATTTTACCTTAAATAAACTCAGGCTCTCTAAATCCTTCAGTTCTTTCGGCAACTTATTATACGCTTTGTAAGCTTGATACTGAGCACTGTGTTCCATTATTTTAAGATTAGGTATAATATAATGATTTAGAGCCTTTCGTCTGGTTTTATCTCTTGCCTATCTATCATCATTTCATTCAATCTTAGGTAATCTTTTTTTGAGGCAATATAGACCAATTCGTTACAGTCCAGTTTTCTGACCAAGAGCCCTACCGCCGAATTTTAATTTTACCTTAAATAAACTCAGGCTCTCTAAATCCTTCAGTTCTTTCGGCAACTTATTATACGCTTTGTAAGCTTGATACTGAGCACTGTGTTCCATTATTTTAAGATTAGGTATAATATAATGATTTAGAGCCTTTCGTCTGGTTTTATCTCTTGCCTATCTATCATCATTTCATTCAATCTTAGGTAATCTTTTTTTGAGGCAATATAGACCAATTCGTTACAGTCCAGTTTTCAGACCAAGAGCCCTACCGCCGAAGCTGAAACCGATTATATTACCATCAGAATTTTTGAATGGGAAAATAAATCTACTATTTTTTTTTTTTTTTATACTACGTCGTGTGGCAGACAAGCATACGGTCCGCCTGATGTGAAGCGGTTACCGTAGCCATATTAACGCTCACAACATAAAATATCGCTCGCACGCCGCCACCCCCGCTGCCACCGCAGCATCTCCTTCCTTTCTGGTGACCTCACTCACTCGCAGGAACACAACAGCCCTCAAGGGAACCGTTATTTGGCTGCGGTATTCTGTGAGGTGGAGGTACATTCACCAGTCGGGTAGCTTACAATTACGCTCCCTACCTCTCTTTTCGCCAGAGCTTCGTTTGTCAGTCAGCAGGGTGCACCGCGTGCAGGTGAAGTTGGCTTTGGTTCAAAGATGTTGATGAACCACTTACACCCCAAATTACTACTTAGATTGTTGCTAATTATGTTTAGCTCAGGTAGTAGAAACTATAGAGCTCTGCCAACTAAGCTAGAGATGTTTGTCAATAACTACAACATAAGACCTATTTTTCGAATCAAAGTATTTGATGGTATTCGGCTTCAGCCTCGGCGGTAGGACCCCCGGGGGCCGATTACCATCGAATCCTTTGATTAAAAAAATAGATCTTACGTTTTAGTTATTGACAAACATCCTCAGCTTGTAGCAGCGGTAGAGCTCCAGGGTTACTACCAGCTAAGAACACAAGTGCAATAAATTTAATCTGAAGCTTGATTTTTGCAATCAAATAATCCGATGGCAATCATCGGCTTCAGCTTCGGCGTCTAGAACCCGTATTGGAGTGATTTTAAAGACGTTTTACATCAAAATAAAATAGTTCCACCCTAAAAACGACGGCGAAATATCCACAAAAAATATACGAAAATCCAAGAGCAATTTTTATTGCGCTTCCATACATTTAATATTACAATAGTAGCATTTCGAAACAGTTTACCCCTAAACATAAATGTAGCCCCAGCTATAATGTAATGAAGACCTTCAAAGGCATATTGAAATCGGGGCACCTCCATGCGTATATCATAGAAGACAGTATGCATCGTCATAACTAAATCAACGAATTATCAGGACCAAATACATGTTACAATGTGTATACAAAGGTATCTCCGTAAGAGATCTCTTTGTGCCAACCCAAGGATGAATTCGAAACAATGAAACATTAAGGGTATGATGATTTAACAAATCATCATATCCTTAATGTTTCATTCAATAGTTGTAGGTCAAATCCAGTGTTTTTCAAACTTTCTCATGGTGCGACCCCCTTAGTAGGTATGTACGTGGGTCACTAAATAAGTTTTGAGATAAAAAAAAGTATCCAACATATAACCACAATTTATTTTTCATTTTTTCGAAGTACTCTCCACGATGCTCTATTCAAACTTCCATTCGTCTAAACCAACTCTGGAAACACTTTTGCCAGTTTTGATCTGAGAGGTCAGAAATGGCTACTTCGTAGACAGCGACGGCTTCTTCGGCACTCGAAAAAAAATTTCCTTTAATTTGTTCTATGACAGTTGGGAACAAAAAGAAATCACCAGGAGCTAAATCAGGGCTCAATAGGGTGGGTGAGCTAGGGTTTCAATACCAGATTCCTCAAGAAACGCCTTCGTTCTGAGGGACGTACTTATGTGAAGAAGCGTTATCGTGATGCAGCATGATACCTCGAAGCCCGGCCGTTGGTCTACGCTCTCGCACAGCTTGGATAACTTTCGGCAATGCTACTGTTGTGTAGCATTCCGAGTTAACTTACCTACAATTTACCAGCATGGATGTCGATAAGTGTCCTCTCCGACAAAAAAACTAACCACCATTTTTTTACCAACATTACGTGGTCTTTGCAATTTTGTCGGTAACTCTCTGCCTGAGTAGACTCATACCGAAGATTGCTTCTTACTTTCGGGGTCATACTGATATATCCATGTTTCGTCACCAGTAATGATTTCCGAAACACGTCTCGACGCCCCATTTTCAAAACGTTGACGCATTTCACGGCACCGATCCACACGAGCCTGTTTTTCAGTTTCGGAGAGCAATCGCGGGATCCAACGACAACAAAGCTTCCTGACTCCGAGATGTTGGTGTAGGATGGTGTTCACACTCCCCGAAGTAATACCCAGGATCTTCTCGATGTCCTTGTATGTAATTCGTGGGTCTTCCCGTACCAACATTTCAGTAGTCCACACATTTTCTGCAGGTACTGCTGTTTGCGGGCGTCCGCTTCTTTGATCGTCTTCGAGGTTAGTTTTGCCCCTTTTAAATTCACTAAACCACCTAATAATTGTTACCCGTGAAGGAGCAGACTCTCCCAATGCCGACTGTAGTCGTTGCAAACTTAAATGTTCGATTAAACCAAATTTAAAATCGTAATAGATCATAGCTCGCAAATGTTCGCGGTTGAGCTCCATCGTTTCAGCCAAAAAACGAGGGAAGCGTTGTAGTAAAATAACAGGAACACCGTATTTTTTTTTTAATTGAAAAAATGGTTTATGGCATTCAATTTTTAAATAAATTTGCTTTTTAAATACACATGCGTTCCATTTTTAAATTTCGAGCATCTCAAAACTTATTGAGTGACCTACGTATAAATATTTTGCGACCCAAAGTTCATACGTGTACCTGTATGTATTTTATTATATCATAAATACCAAATGCGTAGGTACATTTTTATTTATTTTCATAATTAAGAATCGTTAATTAAAAATATAACAAAATATAATGAAGTATCTAAAAATATCTTTTTGAACGTTGTTTTTTTTACAACTTCGTGACCTCCCGCGACCCCCTTAAGGTTTGGAGACCATGAGATCGCGAACCACACTTTGAAAAACACTGACCTAATCAATACAATTGTTATAGTTAATTTCTGCGAATTTGCCAGAATATTATGAATATTTTAAAAATGGAAAAATTCACCTCCCCCGCCAAGGTGGGATTCGAACTCACGACCTCTCGATTACCGGTCGAGTGCTCTTTCTAACTGAGCTACCAGGAAGGTTTGTGTTGCTGACGAATTTTTGCATGTTATATTTCTACTGTGTGAGTCACAGTGTGACGTCATCAACCTAGGCATAAACTGAGTTGTAAGACGAATTAAGTAGTAATAAAATGTATTTCCACTGACATAAAAATAATATAAAATGTAAATACGACAGATGTAAAATCACGAGTGCCTTATTAAGGTGATTTGTAACATTATTAACCATCTTTTTTACCACTATATGCATGTACCCCTTGTTATAAATCATTAATATTATATATGAATATGAATATGAGCTACAAGGAAGGTTTGTGACGGTAGCGAATTTTTACATTTTATGCAACGATGGATTGCTATGCCTTGTTTAGTTGTATGCCACATTGCGACTTCACAGCAGTAAACATAAAATGCAAAAATTCGCCATTACTTCGCCAAGATCCAACCGCATTTATTGTACCCACCCTATTTATTGCAATTATAAATCATTTGTATTGAAATTAGGGTGTTTAAACACGAGAAAATGGCGGTGGAGATTTACCACGCGAGCAAAGCCGTTGTCAGCTAGCTAGTGATATCACTCAGTGATCGGAGTTAGTAGTGCCATTTGGGGCAATGGACTTGAATGTTGATGTTAATATGGATATGACCACGGGATTCCGGGATTATGTATAGTCTAGTTTAGTAGTACATTATATTTTTCCATTTGTCGCTGTATAGTTAAGTTACGTGAAAATTCGATTATATAGAAATTAGAAAAAGAAATTCTCCAGACGAACAGTTAAGAAAAACAATAAAATAAAAGTTAAGTTAAGTTAAATAATAGCATGGTAAAGCATATAAATAGGTAAAATACAAATATTACTAAAATAATTCAAAGTTAAATAAAATTGTTTAATGAAAATGCCGGGATTTGGGAGGCGTATCCATATTAAAACAACGGTCACAAATCCCGCGTAATGGCACTACCATCGCCGATCGCTGGATATCACAAAGTTACGCGTACCATGCATGAAGATCAATCGGTTACTTATTGAAGTGAATATTCGGAGTTAATTACGAATATTAATAGTTTATTGGTTTCTATCGATATTTCAATCGATACTGCTTTGATCATGGTGAAATCTCGTAAATTATCGTATGTGTGTTAAAAGTTATTTTTTTCTTTTTGAAGTGATGAAATTAATTTGCCAAAATGACCGGAAGGTTTATATTAATGGCTTATTTAAATAGCCAGTAGGCTACTTCAGTGTACCGAAGTAGGAGAGAAGGAGAAATACAGTAGGCAAATCAAGGTTTTGCTGTGCCAATGACAGCCCAGGTAGTCGTGCTCACTAAAGTGTTCAAACTGGTGGTGTTGCGTGACGAGTCGTCGCATTCGCATTTTTATGGTGTAAGTGGTTCATCAACATCTGTGAACCAAAGCCATCTTCACCTGCACGCGGTGCACCCTGCAGACTGACAAACGAAGCTCTGGCGAAAAGAGAGCGTAATTGTAAGCTACCCGACTGGGGAATGTACCTCCACCTTATAGAATACCGCAGCCAAATAACAATTCCCTGGAGGGTTATTGTGTTCTTGCGAGTGAGTGAGGTCACCAGAAAAGAAGGAGATGCTGCGTTGGCAGCGGGGGTGGCGGCGCGCAAGTGATATATTATGTTACGAGCGTTAATACGGTTACGGTAACCGCTTTACATCAGGCGGGCCGTATGCTTGTCTGCCACCCGACGTAGTATATAAAAAAAAAATAGACATTCTTTTTTGTATACCTATATAGATTCATTGTATGTATTACTTCCATAATATCATAAATTAAGTTCAAGCTAATAAGTAACACGATATTCATTGACTGTTCAGTGGTACGAACACATGAGTAAAGAAGGAACAGAGAGAAAGCTGTCTAAGATCTGCAAAATTTGTGCCTATTCTCATAGGGTTGACACCTTTGTGGGTGTATTTGTGGGGTATAAGTAGCTCAGCATCACCTTATGAGCCAAAGCCAACCTCACCTGCATGTGGCTGTAAGTGGTTCATCAACATCTTTGAACCAAATCAAACTTCACCTGCACGCGGTACGCCCTGCTGATTGACAAACGAAGCTCTGGCGAAAAGAGAGGTAGGGAGCGTAATTGTAAGCTACCCTACTGGGGAATGTACCTCCACCTCACAGAATATCGCAGCCAAATAACAATTCCCTTGAGAGTTGTTATGTTCCTGCGAGTGAATGAGGTCACCAGAAAGGAAGGGAAGGAGATGCTGTGTTGGCAGCGGGGGTGGCGGCGCGCGAGCGATATTTTTTGTTGCGAGCGCTAATATAGCTACGGAAACCGCATCACATCAGGCGGGCCGTATGTTTGTCTGTCATCCGACGTACTATATAAAAAAAAAAACTTATTGGCAGGTAGGTTGCCACATGCAGGTGAGGTTGACTTTGGCTCATAAGGTGATGCTGAGCTACTTATACCCCACAAATACACCCCACAAAGGTGTCAACCCTATGAGAATAGGCACAAATTTTGCAGATCTTAGACAGCTTTCTCTCTGTTCCTTCTTTACTCATGTGGTACGAAGTTCGCCGGGTCAGCAAGTTTGTACTGAAGATCTTAGTTTGCGGTCGAAACACGTCGGCTTACTAGATAAATTCGCGCGTGACCTTTTGATTAAGTAATTTGCTATGATGAAATATGCATAACTTTCTCGTATAACATTTTATTTATGTTTTGAGATAATTTTAGTTCGACAAAATTTGGCTCAAATGATACTTCGCATATAGAAATATCATTAGTAATAGTTTGTTTATAATAGTAAGAAATAAACACATCCACTTATAATTTTACAAGTAAACAGTAACGCGGTAAAACCTTGGCTTCGGTCAAATGATTTGTTTTTAATTATAGCCCTATGATTTGAAATTACTCAGCGTCTATTTTGACGCGAAAACGTCTTTTCAATTGCATCCATAGGGAGGCAATAGTATGCGTAATTGTTATTGTGTAAACGTGTTTACCACGTCAATTGTATCGTCCTATCGACCGAAGAATGTTGTGTGTTCGTCCGTTCTTCGTGTTGTCTACCACCTCTAAGAGGCCATTCCTATTCAGTCAGCCAGTAAGACACACCTTCCTCTATTCCGCCCCCGCGCAAGCGGGGTATAGTTACACGGGGGTAGTCGCCCTCGGAGTCTTGCTCGGCCAAAGAGCTTCATAACTCGAGGCCCGTACGCGCCCCGGCGCGTGATATACTGACTGACAGGGAGGCAATTAAAAAAAAACCGGACAAGTGCGAGTCGGACTCGCCCACCGAGGGTTCCGTAGGTACGTAGTATCATTATTAAATTTGATATTTTTCATTATAAATAAGAAATATTGCGTCGAAAAAAATAAATAAAATATATTTTGCAATGTGTACATCAAGCCCTTTCATATGATACCCCATTTGAACTAGTAGTTTCAATTTGAAATTTCGACACCCTATAAAAAATATAGACCCCCTATTTTTTAAGATCTATTTACAAATGTATAGTTTTGAGATTTATTCCTGTACTTGTAGTCTATAACGATGTTACTTGCCAAATTTCATAGTTCTAGGTCAACGGGAAGTACCCTATAGGTTTTGATTCCCTTGAGTGTGTCGAAATATGCATTTTTTGCTGAATAAACGGCCGTAACTTTTTTCTACGTAAACTTAGCAGTTTGATTTTTTTTTAACTTCATGGGACCGTAGACCTGAGTATACAGTTCAAATTTCAGCTTGATACCTCCACGCATTCTCGACATAGAAATTCTTGACAGACAGACAGACAGACAGACAGACGGACAACAAAGTGATCTTATAAGGGTTCCGTTTTTTCTTTTGAGGTTCGGAACCCTAAAAACGAATGATAACAAAATCGGGGGATACAGTTTGATAGATCATCATCCAAAATTCCATCACAACAACGGATAGATGACGGATCAAAGAATTTATTACGCTAAGTAAGGAATATGGAACATCGCGTGCGGGGGAGGGGGAAGCGCTGCCATTTTGAGATAATTTTAGTTCATTTTTTTTTTAATACTACGACGGGTGGCTGACAAGCATACGGCCCGCCTGATGTGAAGCGGTTATCGTAGCCATAATAACGCTCGCAACATAAAATATTGCTCGCGCGCCGCCACCCCCGCTGCCAACGCAGCATCACCTTCCTTTCTTTCTGGTGACCTCACTCACTCGCAGGAACACAACAACCCTCAAGGGAATTGTTATTTGGCTGCGGTATTCTGTGAGGTGGAGGTACATTCTCCAGTCGGGTAGGTTACAATTACGCTCCCTACCTCTCTTTTCGCCAGAGCTTCGTTTGTTAGTCAGCAGGGTGCACCACGTGCAGGTGAAGTTGGCTTTGGTTCAAAGATCTTGATAAACTACTTACACCCCAAAGTATCACTTATTATCACCCAAAGTATCATATAACGTATTCACTTACAACACACGGCCGTGTTCATTACACAGCCCCCCCCCCCCCCCTTTATACTATGCCGGGGTTCGAACAAGCATACGGGCTGCCTGATGTGAAGCGCTTATCGTAACCTTTAGACGGCAGGGCTTCAGGTATAGAACCTGCTGCAGACTCAGCATTACTTACCTACTTACCTTACGACCTTACGTCCTCATTTTGGCATCAATCCATAATACTGCTGAGATACGGGTCTTCCCGCAATCGAAGGGATTTAGAGCGTACTCCACCACGCTGCTATACCACTAAGATGGAAAATAATCGTACGGCCCGCCTGATGGAAAGCAGTTGTGGACGTTGTGGACGTGCAGCACCAGAAGTTGGTTAATGTTTTCCAGTGACCCAAACGCCACTGACTTGGCTTAACGACTGTCATCTAATGACATCAGCCGGGGACCGACGGCTTAAATGGCTTAACGTGCCCTCTGTAGCATGGATAAACCCAACTACTGCCACTACATCGAAAATTTTCTACCAACAAGAAATATAATATGAACCTTCTTCTTCTGCAAAGTCGGTTAAAAACATTTACTGTTATTATGAAGATGCTGTATTTATAGCAGGGCTGGCACAACAAGAAAAAAGCATTTTTGTTTGAAGCATTGCATTGAAGCCAACATAAACATTTTTCCTACCTGTCTGGCTGTCAGTCTGTCTGTTTATTTAAATGCGTATCTCGAAAAAAGCAGGCGCCGATTTTAATAAAACTTTTCTCATTGTTTAATTAATAGTCACTAAGATGAATTAGCCTCCGCCAACCCGCAGTTGACTCGTGGTGGAGTACGCTCTAAATCTTTTCAATTTAGGGGAGACCCGTATTGATGCGAAATTGAGGACATAAGATGTAAGGAAATGCTGGAAATGGGTCTGCAGCAAGTATAGAAGCCGTCTAAAGGTTACGATAACCGCTTCACATCAGGCAGGCCGTATGCTTGTTTGACATCATCATCATCATCATCATCATCATCAGGTCATTTTAGTCTCCACTACAGGAGCACGACCCTCTCTCGTCCGTCCCAGACAGAAGGAGGATTTGGCCTATACTCCCCACGCTGGCCAGACGGGTTGGGGAGGCGGGGAGGTGTTTGACATCGGCATGGTATAAAAAATATATGCTATGGGTGCGTAGGACTATAATTAAAAACAGAGGGGCAATTGACTGAATCAAGTAATATAGTAAAAATTCAGTTTCCATCCAGTCTCGATCTCACAAAAATTAAATTTAAGCGGAATTATATCGAAATATGAGTGAAAATTAAACAAACTAAGAATGTTATTTTGCCAACAACAAGAATTGATAATAATTAATCAATAAAATCAAGTATATAATTTTAGTCAATTCACAATTCAATCTCGATTCGAAAATTACGAGAATTGGCCTTCTGATCATTTGATGAAAGCCAAGGTTTTACCACGTTGCTGTTACTGATGAGTAAGGGACGAAGATAAATTACCATAGATTTTATTTCTCTTTATTCTTATCATAAGCCGTGTGGTTTCCGGCAGACTAGAACAAAATCACTCAGTTTCTTCCCGTGGATGTCGTACAAGGCGACTAAAGGAAATACGTTATCAAACATCGATCAGGCCTCCCCAACCCGTTTGGCCAGCGTGGGGAGTGTAGGCCAAATCCTCCTTCCGTCTAGGACGGATGAGAGAGGGTCGTGCTCCTGTAGTGGAGACTAAAATGGACCTGATGATGATTCTTATCATATTATTAACTTCGCTTCTGCAGTATTCCCAAACAAATACGACATAGAAGCCTTCAAGAACAGAGTAATTTTTTTCCTTAAAAGGCTGGCAACGGAACGTCGACCCTATGGTTCTCTCAGTGTATTGTGTTATGGTGTTGCTGATTTCTGATGTGCATTGATGATTTCTCTCCATCAAATGACCCACGTGCCCCCCCCCCCCCCACCCCCCTCTCGTATATGAAAAAATAGTTTAAGGACTTGGGTTTTTACCAATTTAGTTTTCATAAAAACATATACATTATACGAATACATTCATATACACATATATTCACGTCTCGGGAATGCATTACCGGAATCAATTAGCAGTTCTCCCAAACAAATTTACTTTCAAGAATAAGGTGCGCACCCATCTATTAAAGGGTCTAAATATATACATTACAGTCAATGTAATAAATTGGTCATTATTTATAATGGCTGGCTTTATTAATAATTAAGCTTACTTGGCACCACATCATTCATCGTCTAGGTTTACGCGGAGCTCCTATTTCCGGTGACAGGACACAAGAAAACCCTAACCTAACCAAAAATCTAACCAAAACATGATTTATAACATTGACCAAGTATTATTAGTCAGTATGAAGAATAACTAACAAAAAGCGGGGTGTAAGTGGTTCATCAAGATCTTTGAACCAAAGCCAACTTCACCTGCACGTGGTGCACCCTGTTGACAGACAAACGAAGCTCTGGCGACAAGAGAGGTAGGGAGCCTAATTGTAAGCTACCCGACTGGGGAATGTACCTCCACCTCACAGAATACCGCAGCCAAATAACAATTCCCTTGATGGTTGTTGTGTTCCTGCGAGTGAGTGAGGTCACCAGAAAGGAAGGAGATGCTGCGTTGGCAGCGGGGGTGGCGGCCCGTAAGCGATATTTTATGTTGCGAGCGTTAATATGGCTACGGCCACCGCTTCACATCAGGCGGTCCGTATGCTTGTCTGCCACCCGACGTAGTATAAAAAAAAAAAAACTAATTTATTACTTTGGCCATAACGTATGTCCATGTGTATTTATATATATCTCTGCAGGTGTAAGTATCTACGAGCATAGAGTATATTAACTTTATTTTATTTCATATTTCGACGTAATCACTTTAATAACACTTTGAAGTTTCCTATTGTGATACGAGAATACCAAATGTGACGTTTGTGGGATCGAGACTGGATCGAAATTGAATTTGGATTGAATTTTAATTACGAAAATTGCCGCTCGGGCCGGGAAGCTGAAGTCGATTACCGTCGGATTTTTTGATTCCGAAAATTGATCTTAGGTTAAAGTTATTGACAAACATCTTCAGCTTAGTCGGTAGAGCTTTAAGGTGTCTATCTGGTGAGCTAAAGACAATTACCAACAATGTAAGCACTTGTTTCGTTTTCGTATTCAAATAATCCTATGGTAATCGGCTTCAGCTTCAGCGATAGGGTCCAGCCCTCTTACCACCATCTATTATTGCGATTCAATTTATACCAATGAATAAGCGACTATATTCCATTTGAAATAAAGTCGCTTATTCATTGGTATGAATAAGCATTCTATTCAGTTATTGAATCGCAATAAGAGTTGGTGGTAAGGGGGCAGGTCGGAGCATTATTTCTAAATGTGGGTGAATTTCTATCGAATTCATCCTTTTTTTTTATACTACTTATTCCTATTAGATTTTGTTGGTAGGTACTCTATTCGTGGAATGTCTTTGGTGCAGGTGAAAAAACCAATAACTCTACACTACTAAAGAGTTATTGATGTTGTTTTTAAAGCAAACTCGCACACTGGCTGATTTTTTAATGGCGTCGGATCGAACACAAGATCAGCGTCTAATTTTGGATTGAATAATTATGTTCGAGTTTGCAAATATTTGTACCCCATTCGATTGTTTGTTCGAATAATGAATAAACGAGTTAAGTAAATGTATTTAACATCTACAGATCGCCTGAGGATGCCTCGCGTAGAGGCGAAACACGTGTCGCAGAGACGACCACGGCAGTCGGGGCAGTGGCGGTCGCATATATCTTCTGTTTCAGATGTTGGAGATTCGCCGAGACGACCACAGCAGCTGGAGCAGAGACGACCAAAGCAGTCACGGCAGTCGCATGCAACTACTAACGGTAGTGGGTGGGTGCCGGCCGGTAGTAGTTTGCATGAACTAATTGGTGGCGGAAGCACGCAAAGTAGTGTAGATCAAATTGCCTGTAAATGTATTTAAGTACATTTATTTTGGGTGGATGCATAAAGTGGAGAATTGCGTATGGTGGAAAGCATTAGGAAAGGCCTAGCAGTGGATAAATACAGTACAGGCTCATAATTGACGAGCTCGGTGGTCAGCTAGCAAAGGCCACATTGATTCCGAGGTCGCGAGTTCGATCCCCGCACATGACAAAGATTTGTGTGTGCACATGTGCTTGCCTTGGTCTGGACGTTTTTTTTTGTTATTATATGTACTCGTACGTATTTACAAAAAAAAAGTTTGCTTAGTTTCGAACTAGATGGCGCTGTGAAATTTGTCCTGCAATATATAGTTATTAATTATATGGTAGATGAGACCTTCACAATGGGGTGTGCTCAGAGGAGTTGTATGACATGATGCCTACGACCTTCACTGTCGATGGCGAGCTGAGCGCCTTTAGAAGAATCTAAAGGCGCACCGCTGGCCATCGACAGGGAATTCATCCTTGTCGACAGGGAATTTTGGGGGTGTAAGTGGTTCTTTGAACCAAAGCCAACTTCACCTGCACGTGGTGCACTCTGCTGACTGACAAACGAAGCTCTGGCAAAAAGAGAGGTAGGGAGCGTAATTGTAAGCTACCCGACTGGGGAATGTACCTACACCTCACAGAATACCGCAGCCAAATAACAATTCCTTTGAGGGTTGTTGTGTTCCTGCGAGTGAGTGAGGTCACCAGAAAGAAAGGAAGGAGATGCTGCGTTGGCAGCGGGGGTGGAGGCGCGCGAGCAATATTTTATGTTGCAAGCGTTAATATGGCTACGGTAACCGCTTCACATCAGGCGGGCCGTATGCTTGTCTGCCACCTGATGTAGTATATAAAAAAAAAAAAATCCTCACACATTAGAGCCGAAGTAGTCACGTACTGTGCGGTTCCTGACAGGTTTCCTCCCACATACTATCAAGCTATGGAATGAACTGCCTATTGTGGTTATTGTGGATTGCCCAGGAGACTACGGCATGGGGTTCTTCGAAAAGGTCGTGAAGAGGTTTGGATCGGCAACGCGCATGTGATGTTGCAGGCGTTCAAAGGCTGCGTGGACTGTTTTCCATCAGGTAGGCCGTATGCTTGTTTGCTACCTTAATAATATAAAAAAATTGAGGATTTGTAGATTCCTGGCAAATTTTTCAATATATCGCATGAAGCTGGGAATGACATAAAGAAATTAAACAAAAGTTGGGCTCTAAAGGACTCGTATTCAGGGTCATAATACCTTTATTAAAAATTCGGATTTAAAAAATACGACGAGCGAAACTAGGTCGGCCCAAGTACAGTTCATATTAATTAGGTGATTTAGAAACTGGCCCATATTACTCAAGACAAATTACGTTACGTTACACGATCCGACACTCTATGGCAGTGTTTTCCAAACTTTTTCATGACGCGACCCGCTTAGTATGTAAAAATGTTTGACGACCCTTTACCCTCCAAGATTCATAACCTGTACGTATTTTACTAAATTAGAAATATCAAATTCGTACATTTTTATTTATTTTGATGGTTATATATCGGTTAAGGGGCCGTCCATTAATCACGTGAGGCTCGAAAGAGGGGGGAGGGGTTCGGCAAAAATCACGAAACATCACAAGGGGGAGGGGGGGTGTAGTAAGATATCACGTGTATTTATTTTTTTAAGTGCTTTTCATCAGGTGGACTGTATGCTTGTTTGTCACCTCAGTGGTGTAACAAAAATCCTTATTAATATTCTGAAAATTTTAAGATTCTTTGTAAATACAAAAATACACGTGATTTGAGGGGGGGGGGGGTTTAGCCTTACACCTCACCAAGTATCACCAAGGGGGTGGGGGGGTGTTAAAAATGCAAAAATAAACCTCACGTGATTAATGGACGGCCCCTAATATAATGAAGTAGGTATCTAACATAGCCGTCGATTACGTTCGTAAATGTAAATGAAAAATTTCTTAATTCGCGAAAATATTTTTTATCACACTTTGAAAAACACTGCCATAATTTACTAACAAAATTTTCTCTTGAAAATACATCGCAGTTTCACAATATCATGTTGCCTATTACATTCATTACGAATTCCTCATAAACAATAAACAGTCACGTGCTTTGATGGTATTTTTATAGCACTTAGGCGGGAAACAAGCGCTCCCATCTGTTGTAAAGCGGACGCCGTAAAACAATACATTCATCGACTTTATTTCATGACCAAGCCGTGTCGAAACTTGTTGGCCTTTTTTGTTCTAGGTTCATGTGTTTCAAATCTAAATTGAGATGTTACCTACATATAAATCTACACAGTCGTTCTCATGGACCAAAAGCTTACGCACAACTTACCGACACAATTCTTTTAAAACTCTTTTTCATAAAAAAAAACACATTAAAATAATATAAATACACAAACTATTAAAAAAAACTTTTGAGAAACACAAGCTTTTAAAAAGGCTTTTGATCCTGACAGTATATAGTAAAGATAGCTTCCTCATAAAGGTTAATTTCATGTTAATGTGTGGCCGTGGATTTAATTATGACCTGGAGTCATGTTAATTAGGAACAAAGAATAAATATTTGCAGAAGAATCTGTGTAAGTAAAATCAAATATACTGTTCTTCTGTTCCAATAGGTGGAACAGTATACGTCCGCTCTTACTGGTACAGTTTATTCCTAGTAGTAGAGAGAAAGATTCTTCGCAAAATCCTGAGACTGATAATATTGATTGGACGGATTCTTGTCTTCCTGCAAGCCACTAGGCAAGAAGAGATTCGGCGTAAGCAGGCCTGGGTAATTACATCATCATCATCATCAGGTCCATTTTAGTTTCCACTACAGGAGCACGACCCTTTCTCGTCCGTCCTAGACGGAAGGATGATTTGGCGTACACTCCCCACGCTGGCCAAACGGGTTGGGGAGGCCTGATCGATATTTGATAATGTATTTCCCTTAGTCGCCTTGTACGACATCCACGGGAAGAGATGGAGTGATTCTATTATAGTCTGCCGGAAACCACACGGCATTATTTATTTAAAAATACATCATAGTTAGGGGTAACACAGAGTTTCTGTAGGAGTAATATAGCTGATAAAAAGATAATAAATAAATAAATATTCCTGGACAATTTACACACTGCCATCTAGTACCAAACTAAGCAAAGCTTGTACTATGGGTGTTAGATAGCTGATATTATACTTAAATACATTTCTTTTGTAAATACATACATTATAATACATAGAAAACACCCAGCACAAGACAAACAGACATAATATGTACATGCACACAAATATTTGTCTTGTGCGGGGATCGAGCCCGCACAAGACTGACTCCGGGGTCAAAGTGGCCATTGCTAATCATTCGACCACCGAGCTCGTCATAATTAAATAAGATCTAATGCATTCTAGACTCAACTGCATATTTATAACCGCACTACGTATTACACATTTTAAATACGTATTGAAAACTCATAACCTGTGCATTATGTATCATTCCAGAACCATTTAAGAAGAAGAAGAAGAAGAAACATTTATTGTAACATGACACAACACTATACATAGTTTACAGGTAAGTTAGATAATAAAGAAAGACGAAACAATAGTGCTGCATGATGCCACAAATTGGACCCAGCTCAGCATTATGCTGTGGTCTGACTATGTTAGACCCCAGCGCTGATTTTCAGCTGAGACCAATCCGTGACACCACGGACGAACAAACAGACGCAATACAGGTGTTTATGTGTTAGTAAATGTAAATTATTTTAGCCAACATTATGGCACATAAAATCTAATACTAATATTGAACAATTATGATACCGCTGGTATCGGGTTGATCCAAGAGATTCTCCAATTATTTACAAACCTAGTATATCGCACTGACCATTATCAAACCTAGCGAGTCTCTGAGACTTACTAGGTTTATAAGTGGTCGATGTCGATGTCGATTTAAAATTGTTCACGTGCTACGTTTTCATCTGGCGCAGCCGGCTTGCCATGCATACGTGCAAGGGCGGATCCAGCTTCGGCGCCAGATGGGGGGGGGGGGGGGGGGTCACGTAGTTGTGGTCAAGTCACTTCAAGTTATAATTTAATTTCGATAATAAGAGATACAGGTAAAAAGGTGGTATTTTATTAAATTATGTAAGTACTGTACTTAATCTATATTGAGACAAAAAAATATATAAAAACATTAAGTTTAACAATTTTATTAGTGGTCCATATAGGTCGTGGACCCAGCCCAGGGGGAGGGGGTCATAACCCCCTTGACCCTCCCCCTGGATCCGCCCTTGCATATGTGCCACTTCTAGCCCCTTTTAGAGTTCTGTATTCATGACACCCGGACAGTGTTATTTCGAGGGTGACACAGGACACTTCGGGGTGATATAGGCAATGAACGTATTGATAATGCTGTGTAATTCAGGATTTTTTTCAAATACTACTCGTAAATGCCATGGCCTGTCTGTATTTGTATGTTTAGCTAATCTATGACTATCTCTGGGGAGGCTCATTATGTGCGTCAAATGTCAAAGTGCCGCAGAGTGATTGGATTAAGATAAAATTTGCATGCATATTAGCAGATGATAAACACAGAGCGTATTACATAAAATATGCTATCTTATCGCAAGTGAACCGAACCTAATATTGGAAGCATTTATTTAGCCTGGGGAGTAAGTGGCTCTCCACCATCTTTGAGCTGAAGTAAACTTGGGGTGTAAGTAGTTCATCAACATCTTTGAACAAAAGCCAACTTCATCAGCACACGGTGGACCCTGTTGACTGACAAAAGAAGCTCTGGCGACAAGAGTCGTATGGAGTGTAATTGTAAGCTACTGGGAAATGTACCTCCACCTCACAGAATACTTCAGATAAATAACAATTTCCTTGAGGGTTGTTGTGTTTCTGCGAATGAGTGAGGTCACCAGAAAGGAAAGGCGCGCTAGCGATATTTTATGTTGCGGGCGTTAATATGGCTACGGTAACTGCTTCACATCAGGCGGGCCGTATGCTTGTTTCCCACCCGACGTAGTATAAAAAATAAACCTTATCCGCAAGTGGTGCACCCTGCTGATTAACTACACTGGCGAAAGATGAAACACAGCGTATATAAACGGCCCGACTGGGGAAGTTCTTCCACTTCATAAAGATTCGCAGCTCATATAGACTGGTCATAGCTCATATAGACCAGTGTTTGATGGGTAAGAATTGTATTCCTACGAGTGAATAAGGTTGCCAGCTACTTTAGGCGCGGTGTGCACAAAGACGAGGATGATAATTTATATTAGACTAGCGGCCCGGTACGTGCTTCGCTACGTATAAAGTAAAGTAATAAAAAAAAAATTGGAACACCAAATTCATTTATTCAAACAAAACAATATTTTATAAATTGCTATATTAAAGCTATTTTAAAACTCAATCCACAACATTTGGATAAACAATATTTTCTGTTTTTCCATTTTGAGCATGAATAAACAAACGCCTGGGGGTACCGAGTCTCGAACAGGCAACATAAAGTCGAAGTACGTCCAAAATGAAATGACCGCATGAATGACATAACAACATGCTTGTACTGTCAACACTGAAAAAAGTTTCAATTTGACAGCACAATCCCCATCTGAAAAAAGTTTCAATTTAACAGCAAAATCCCCATTAACAAAATGATCCGCCATTTATTGAATTCAAGTATTACAAAAAATGTGATAAATGAAGAACCGCTCTACCGATTTTGGGCAAATTTCAGCTAAACCATCTACTAAATAGTTCGAATAAACCCTAAACATTTGGTTTGGATATGTGAGCCCGTTCTTGAGTTATAAAATTACAACGAAAATTGGCATTGATTTATATATATATAGATAAGTATGCCGCTTGTGCGGCATGGGTGTCCATTCCATAATGTACATAATACTATTACCACCGTATGTTTAAATACGTATATTGAAATGATTTCATTTACACCATCGTTTATTTTAACAAACCGAGAGAAATAACACTGAGCTGAGCATTCCTCCTCGCAATAGATAACCACCGCCCACGTATTTCAGTGCACCGATAACATTTTTATTTGTAAAATATTTACTAGATAAGTCATAGCTACAACTCTTTCTCGGTGTAAACTAAGTACTTTTAACAGAATATTTGGTTATAATGGTATTTCGACGGCCCATGGAAACATAACCTCTAAATTCCAAAAAACTTACATATATTATATATATACATGTAAATATAATTATTTATCCAGGTTTACCAGAAATTGTTTCCACTGATACATCATTATCAATACAGTTCTAGGTCTTAATTCTTAACATAACATTTTTTTTTTATACTACGTCGGGTGGCAGACAAGCACACGGCCCGCCTGATGTGAAGCGGTTACCGTAGCCATATTAACGCTCCCAACATAAAATATTGTTCGCGTGCCGCCACCCCCGCTGCCAACGCAGCATCTCCTTCCTTTCTGGTAACCTCACTAAATCGCAGGAACACAACAACCCTCAAAAGAATTGTTATTTGGCTGCGGTATTCTGTGAGTTGGTGAGTTGGAGGTACATTCCCCAGTCGGGTAGCTTACAATTACGCTCCCTACCTCTCTTTTCGCCAGAGCTTCGTTTGTCAGTCAGCAGGGTGCACCACGAGCAGGTGAAGTTGGCTTTGGTTCAAAGATGTTGATAAACCACTTACACCCCAAATTTATTAATGGTATTTCGACGGTCCATGGAAACATAATCTCTAAATTCCAAAAAACTTACTATACATATAAATATATTTATTTATTCAGGTTTACCAACAATTGTTTCCACTGATACATCATTATCTAATTCAGTTCTAGGTCTTAATTCTAAATATAACAATTATTTAAAGGCAAACACAGCGTGTATAATTTCTAGAAAATATTGTTACCTAATAATAAAATAAAATTATAACTAGGTACATACATCTAAAGCACTAAAACGAAACCAAATTTTATGAAAATAAAACTATCATAGTTATCATAGTTAGGCCTCAAAAGGAATACTGTTCACATCTCTGGGCTGTTGCGCCCCAGTACTTACTCGCTCCATTAGACCGCATACAACGAAGAGCTGTACGAATCGTCGGTGACCCAATGATTTCTGATCGGCTGGAGTCTCTATCTACACGCAGAGATGTTGCATCTCTTTGCGTTCTATATAAATTATATAACGGGGAGTGCTCGGATGAGCTATTTGATTTGATACCTGCCGCTGAGTTCCACTATCGTACAACTCGCCATAAATTAAAATTCCATCCTCATCATCTCGATATTTGGCGATCTACTACAGTACGTTTTTTAAGACATTTTCTACCACGAACTGTGAAGTTGTGGAATGAACTTCCTCCAGCGGTATTCCCAAATAAATACGACATGGGGGCCTTCAAGAACAGAGTCAATATTTCCCTTAAAAGGCTGGCAACGGATCGGTGACCCTTTGGTGTTGCTGATTTCTATGGGCGGTGGTGATTGCTTTCCATCAGGTGACCCACATGCTCGTTGCACCCTTTTCATATATAAAAAAAAATCTAATAGAAAAAAAATTAAGCAAGGTACTCGTAAAGTGACCTAACGGAGGCAACTGTAGATTTTTATATATGTAAGTTTTTGGTATAAATAAATTATATATTTGGAGTATATATGACCACTGACTTGGCTTAACGACTGTCATCTATAATGACAACAACCGGGACCGACGGCTTAGGTTAGGTTAGGGGGCAGGGAGTGTACTATTACATAATATACTGTGGCATGACTCAACGAAAACATAAACAAAAGTCCTGTCACAATCAAATGGTATCGATAAAATTAATATAATTGTAAAAGCCAATGACCACTTAAGCTATGATAGCGCATAGATAAAACAAATTAATATAGATAAAGTTGGTTATAAATAATAATATTATTAATGTAACCTACTTTTTTTTGGACAATGACTTTTGATAACCGACATTGTAAAAGTAAGGTCATGATCATGGCTTAAGCCTCTTATACACGGGCACAGTATTAATACAGTATAAGTATAGTTGGCCGTGTGGTTTCCGGCAGACTAGAATAGAATCACTCCGTTTCTTCCCGTGGATGTCGTACAATGCGACTAAGGGAAATACATTATCAAATATCGATCAGGCTTCCCCAACCCGTTTGGCCAGCGTGGGAAGTGTAGGCAAAATCCTCCTTTCGTCTACGACGGACGAGAGAGGGTCGTGCTCCTGTAGTTGAGACTAAAATGGACCTGATGATGATGAAGTAATAGTACTACGTACAATATGGCCGTTCTCCCCGCTATGACCTACGGTGCGGAGACTTGGATGGCGATTGGGCTAGTTCACAAACTAAAAGACACACAGCGAGCGATGGAGAGAGATAGAGAGATTTAGAGGTGTAAGTGGTTCTTCAATGGGGTGTAAATGGTTCATCAACATCTTTGAACCAAAGCCAACTTCACCTGCACGCGGTGTACTTTGCTGATTGACAAATGAAGCTCTGGCGACAATAGTGGTATGGAGCGTAATTGTAAACTACCCACCCAACTGGGGAATGTACCTCCACCCCACAGAATACCGCAGCCAAATAACAATTCCCTTGAGGATTGTTGTGTTCCTGCGAGAAAGGAAGGAGATGCTGAGTTGGCAGCGGCGGTGGCGGCGCGCGGGCGATATTTTATGTTGCGAGCGTTAATATGGCTACGGTAACCGGAAGCGGTTACCGTAGCCATATTAACGCTCGCAACAAACAACAACAACCGTATGTGAAGACATACGGTAACCGCTATTTCGGGTTTGAGTACAACGCAAATATACTTTTGTACTCACAGTTCCTTATCTCTATGTTAATAGTTTTTTTATTTGAACTTAATGAAGATAAGTCCAACCCAAACAAAAGGCCACTTGAAATTGTTCCAATGATTTATGTACCTACTTCAAGTACTTTGTTATTAAAATACGTCTGCGACTATTGAGTCAGATAGAGTATTGATAATACCCACGGTGATTTTATAAAACATTGGTCGTCTAAAGCTGGGTACTAAATACATTTAAGATTGAGGACCTAATAAATCAACAAGAAAGTGTGAAAGTCTTACACACTTTCTTGTTGATTTATTAGGTCTATCATGATATTTTTTGTATTTTACGATTTTGTTATGTCTGTGTGTCTTTTATAAATAGAATTCAGGTAGCATAACGTTACTGAATTAATGAATCGATTTAGATAAAAAAGAAAACTATCGAAATTTTAGTTGGCGTAGTGTTCATTGGAGATACCGAGTTATAATATTATAGTAGGGATTAGAATAAACAAACTCATACTTAGAACGAATAGCATACTTATTAGTTCTATCCAAATTGGACTTTTCCAACTTCAACCCCATTTCAAAGAATTTAACCGAGTCCGAAATTTATGTAAAATTGATGTACAACCCTGATTAAAACTGATTTTTAGTTATGCTACTAATAAAGAAGTTGAGGGTCTTTTGGCAGCACTGTAGCGTAGGGTCCAATCATCTGTCAATTCATAGCATCTTGTCAAATGTCTTGTTGACGTCTTCTGTTGTCTTGTCGTCTTGAAGTATCACTGTTAAAAAATTCAGTACAATTTGACAATCAGGATTCCCTATAATATTTTGTTGTCCTATGTGTATGTTATGTTCTTTTTACTCCTTTATAAATACTAACCTGTGTACTGTCTGGGTGCTAACTTAATGTTTGTGTTGTGTTGTTTTAGATCACTCATTGGACCCCCGCTATTTGGTACCGATCAATAGTCACATTGATTTCATTGTGTCTTTCTCAACCTCGACATTGGCAAAATCATCGTCAAACAAAAACGATGGAGCCATTTAATTAAAAAGAAGAAGAAGAAGACAATCAGGACCCGACGCCTACCTAGCGACATCTGGTGTCAGAAAAAAGTCCAACATCCCCATTAAGTAATAATAATTTGATTTTAAGTAATTTGTCGTCAAACCTTATTCATGCCCATTGCTGGGATATGAGCCTCCCTTCAATAGGCGTTTAGAGCATACTCCATCAAGCTGCTCCGCCTCTGATTGGCGGAGGTCTGTGTCTTCAAACCGCAAAGGCCACCTACTTGGCTTAACGACTGTCATGTTATGACAACAGCAGGGACCGACGTCTTAACGTGCCCTCCGAAGCACGGAGCAGCTCGCGATAAATAAATCCATCCATGGACAGGCTACTGTCGACGTTGCGTAACTTGCGTGTTCCATTATTCTGAGCACAACGACGCCATTTGAGTTCCTCGAGATCGAGATTTATTAGAAACTAGCTTTCGCCCGCGGCTTCGCTCGCGTGAAATTTGGGGTAATACATGTTTACTCATTTATCTATAGAAGTACTCGTGTAAAGTTTAGGATAAAATAGGCCAACTAATCTCGTTGCCCCATACAAACTTTTTACCTCCGTTTCACCCTATTAGAGGTAAAATTTGAAAAATCATTTGAACTAATTTCGTGTCCACTGTGTTATATTTTCAAATCGATGCTATTTTCGTAATTGACGTCCCAGGCAACTATAGAATCAACACCCATATTGATATTATGATATTTCAACCCCATCGCATCTCCACAGGGGTGATTTTATGTCACGTCGGCTATGTTGGATTATAAAATATTTGTTCTTTTTCATAATTAGCGACCCGATAAACTATAAAAACAATACCCATGACGATTTTCAGACTTTTTCACCCCACTTTACCCCTTTAGGGGTTGAATATTGAAAAATCCTGAAACACTCATTTATCTATAGAAGTACTTTTGAAAAGTTTCGGATAAAACAGTCCAACTAATCTTGTCTCCCCATACAAACTTTGAACCCCAGTTTCATCCCCTTAGGGGATGAATTTTGAAAAATCATTTCTTAGTGTACCCCTAGACGTCATAAACCTACGTGCCAAATTTAGAATCTCTAGACCCAGCGGTTTGGGCTGTGCGTTGATATATCAGTCAGCCAGTCAGTCAGGACTTTGAATTTTATGTATATAGATTCTTTAGATTGATAGAACTTTTTTATTTATAAACCGATTGAAATGAAACAAACACTAAATGTTATGTAGAGCAAACCGTAACGCATTAGTGAAAACTGCGTTCAAATAGGTTAAGACGTTTCTAAGATTAGCGTGCACAAACGTACAGACAAACAGACAAACAGACAAAAATTCTAAAAATCATTGTTTTGGGTTCTATTGCGTTCATAAAGCCCCCCTATATTCGTTTTTTTTTATATATCTTCAATGTACAGACAGCGGCCAGTTACGATTTTATTATATGTATTGATATTTATTAGATATTTAATAAGAAAATTTTGATGTGTAGTGATAGACATTTCTGTGACAAAAGATTGTTAGCATAATAGCAACGTGTACCTAAATAATAAATTGTAAGAAGTTTGTGAATAAATTGTAAAATAAAAATAAATAAAAATAACAATAAGGGGCGGCGCTCGAGTGACATTTCATGTTGTGAATGCATAATTATATAGCTACGATAACAGGCATGTCTGCTTGTTGGCCACCCGACGTGGTATAAAAAAAATGTACAGACCCCGGGATCTGTAGATTGTAATTATTAAAAACTAGCGACCCGCCCCGGCTTCGCACGGGTGCAATGCTGATACTAAATGTACTACAGAAGGTCTTTGCGCTTTGTCCTATCCAGTCCTTCCCCAGTTATAGGCACACGCCGCCGGCTCCGCGGCCGGTACCGCCACAGCCGTTATGTCCCTGCATTTTAAATGTGTAATATCTTCTAAACTATTCATTTAAATTACATGCTGTGAAGGGCCATATTGATCTATATTAAATGCGCAATGTATTTAAGGTACTTAATTGGATAAGGATTAATTCTGTATTGCTTAAAATCGCTTCGTAAATAAGGCATTATTTCTTGTAAAAAGCAAAGGATAAAATAACGGTTATTGTGTGTTACCACTAAGAGATAGACATATACCATCGCGAACTTTTTTGTAGACCATTTTAAGGTGAACAATACTGTACTACATTATTTTGATCTATCTCGTTGGGTTCAGCCAGCGTTTGCAATGAAAGAGCAAAAAAATGTGTTTATTTACGACATCACATTAGAAACCTCTAAATTATCAGTGTTTTTCTACTATGTTATGCATATATTATACATATAAACTTTCCAGTTGAATCACTCTATCTATTAAAAAAAACCGCATCATAATCCGTTGCGTAGTTTCAAAGATTTAAGCATACATGGGGACATAGGGACAGAGAAAGCGACTTTGTTTTATACTATGTAGTGATGATAAAACATAAAACTTTGATGAGTAGGTTTGCCATCATTTTGAATTTTTCCGGATATGTCCAATGTCAACCTTCGTTCGGGATTATCTTGTCAGCACGTTTTAATGGCTCGCTACCGTTGTCGATTGTTATCTTGATCACAGACACTTGATGTACGGTAGTTGCAATGTGGAAACATTATAAATAATAATAAATATTCTTGAACGAATTAGACACTACTAACTAGTCCCAAATTAAGCAAAGCTTGTTAGCTAGTTATGGGTTAGATAACTTATAAATAAATACATACATTTCTCGAGTCTCTCTCGAGTTAAAATGTTCGTGCGCGTAGTGTGCACGGTTTGTGTACGCAAGGCGTCCACACTATGGCAATTCTGTTTCATTTCATTATATATTGCGACAATGTGAACGGTAAATTCTTTCATTGCGTGTTTTATAAAGTACGTTTCGTAGTCTGTACGCGGCAAAAGGCGGTACGAAGTTCGCCGGGTCAGCTTGCTTGCTAAAAATAAATATATAGAAATATACATATTTTAAATACATACGTATTATACATAGAAGATACACAGACCAAGACAAACAGACACATTTATGCACACACATGTTTATCTTGTGCTGCAATCGAACTCGCGATCTCGTAGTTAAAGTAGTATTACTAGTAATTCGACCACGGGGTTCGTCTCGTCTCATTACTGTTACAGCTTCTTTAAATTTCCTAGATACCTCTACATCAACCCATATCATTATCCTGATGGTATACGGTATACGGAAGAGGTTTAGAGCACACTCGGGATGCGAGTTATACGTTATGCTGCAAGTGTCTAACCTAGTGATTGCGCAACAGTTTTTCTTGTGTACTATTGCGAGAAATAGCTTTAGAGGAGTATGCATAACATTCTCTTGTTTAAGACAATTTAAATTATTTAGTAAAAAGAAATACGCATACAACTATGTAAAAAGAGACAGGGAATTTATGGAAGATTATTATGTGCGTATTTATTTTACTTCTTAGTTATCTTTGATATAACCATAATCGAGAAACGAATCTAGGCTATAGATAGAATCGCTTCTTAATAAGCGGGCCGATAATTAATCATCATTGGAAAAGTATTAGGAGAAAAAGGCGTCAATGACGTGATTAAACTTACAGAATATCGAAATAACTAAAAAAACCGAGCCATTAGTCACACCGTCAAGTCAAATTAACATTTCTGTTAAAGACTACCACAGTCATCTATCACCAGTGTTTTTTGTTCAGTTCATTATAAACTCAAAGAATTCTTTGTTCATTGATTGATTTATTAGTTACCACAGTAAACATAGCCATAATCATCATTATTTCATCGAAAGGACGTCCATTGCTGAACATAAGCCTGCGGCATAGACTTCCACAAACGTAAATGCACAGACCACCTATCCTCCTCCTCCTCATCGGTAGATATAAAATTAATAACATATTTTTTAATCAAATTAGTAGAAAATTAATTTAACCGTAGTTTTTCTTTACAAATGAAATTTTCTAACAAATGTATTTAAGACATCGTAAATACACGGGCGATGGCTTACTGGCATCACTTATGTCTAAATACCTATTTCCGACCCTCGCATCACATGACATGTGATGCGAGGGTCGGAAATAGGTATTTACTTTTTTTTTACTTAGTTTACACCTCAGATTGATTACAAATGTCCGGGATTTTACATTTTCTGAATGGTTACCCTACTCAGAATTCGATTTCTTACTAATGAGGGTTCTTTGTAATTGAGACGTAAGCCCAAACGAGATAAAGATTTTATAAGACAATTTACGGCCAAATATACGTGGGACTACGTGGGCGTGGGACACTCGTAAGCCGGAGAGGAGGGCGCCGGGACGGAGTGAAAAATGTGAATTTGATGTCGGATATTCTCGTTCATTGCGTCTTCGCACTAATGATGTTTAGTGATATGACAAATACCTAAACTAGTTTAGTGAAATGCTGAAATAAATCGTTTATTGAAAGCAAGGGTGTAAGTTGTTCATCAACATCTTTGAACCAAAGCAAACCTGCACGCGGTGCACCCTGCTGACTGATAAACGAACCTCTGGCGAAAAGAGAGGTAGGGAGCGTAATTGTAAGCTACCCGACTGAGGAATGTACCTCCACCTCACAGAATAGCGCAGCCAAATAACAATTCCCTTGAGAGTTGTTGTGTTGTGTTGTTTCAGTTTTCTTAAATTTTCTAATTTTGTAAAGCCGCAAATATTTAAATAAATTATATAATTGAGCCGTTTGGAGTCGAAACTCTTGGCCCATGGGGTCCGAGTGCAAGGCTTCTACCTATGTATTTAGAGAAGTAGCAAAGCGCTTGGTCGATACTTTCCGTGACCAGAAGGCCGGCCTTTATTTGGCAAAATATATTATCTATGCATTGCCATTGAGCGTAGCAATGCAGCCAGCCTTCTGGGAACCTTTTGACGATGCGGAGGAATTTGTTGACGCGGTTTAGTTATAATTAGTACATAGCTTTTTTTTCCTCACTACATAGTATAAAACAAAGTCGCTTTCTCTGTCCCTATGTCCCCATGTATGCTTAAATCTTTGAAACTACGCAACGGATTATGATGCGGTTTTTTTTAATAGATAGAGTGATTCAACTGGAAAGTTTATATGTATAATTTAACCCAACGAGATAGATCAAAATAATGTAGTACAGTATTGTTCACCTTAAAATGGTCTACAAAAAAGTTCGCGATGGTATATGTCTATCTCTTAGTGGTAACACACAATAACCGTTATTTTATCCTTTGCTTTTTACAAGAAATAATGCCTTATTTACGAAGCGATTTTAAGCAATACAGAATTAATCCTTATCCAATTAAGTACCTTAAATACATTGCGCATTTAATATAGATCAATATGGCCCTTCACAGCATGTAATTTAAATGAATAGTTTAGAAGATATTACACATTTAAAATGCAGGGACATAACGGCTGTGGCGGTACCGGCCGCGGAACCGGCGGCGTGTGCCTATAACTGGGGAAGGACTGGATAGGACAAAGCGCAAAGACCTTCTGTAGTACATTTAGTATCAGCATTGCACCCGTGCGAAGCCGGGGCGGGTCGCTAGTTTTATATAAAATATAATATTATTCATTTTAAGATTAGTTTATTTTTAGTCTGTAGTGTAAATTTATATGCTAGTAACATTTTCTGGTCAGATATAAAATAATAAATATCTAAAAAAAAGGTTACAAGATTTTATGTAAGTGATTTTTTTTATACTATGTCGGGTGGCAGACAAGCATACGGCCTGCCTGATGTGAAGCGGTAACCATAGCCATATTAACGCTCGCAACATAAAATATCGATCGCGCGCCGCCACCCGCGCTGCCAACGCAGCATCCCTTTCTTTCTGGTGACCTCACGCACTCGCAGGAACACAACAACCCTCAAGGGAATTGTTATTTGGCTGCGGGTATTGTGTGAGGTGGAGGTACATTCCCCAGTCGGGTAGCTTACAATTACGTTCCCTACCTCTCTTTTCGCCAGAGCTTCCTTTGTCAGTCAGCAGGGTGCACCGCGTGCAGGAGAAGTTGGCTTTGGTTTAAAGATGTTGATGAACCACTCACACCCTGTCGATGGCGAGCGGTGCAACAGTAGAAGAAAGCCGTGAGCGTCATGTCAAATAACTCTTCTAATCAAACCCCACTGTAGTGGTGCGTCGTCGACGATTTTACAGTCGACGCAACGAGACCGTTTACCGTCGAAGATGAACTAGTTTAAAAAACAGTCTAATTTTCGACTAGTTTACGTCATCGTCGATAAGACTATTTCTTCACATAAGCGATTGGCAAACGTAAACGAATGAAAATCTCATTTGTCAAGTTACAAGACGAGACGAGACGATCGCGACGCTACGCAACGGACTCATCAACAAGGCGAAGAATAAACTAGTTTATCTGTGAATTGTAAACTAGTTTCATCGTTCACGCACAAAAAACAGTTCGTTCATTCAACGTCCATCTCTACCCCACTGTACAATCGGCTTTTACACACAATAAAATTATTATGTGCAACCAGCACAATTTTTGTGTGCTCTACACAAAAATTCAATCGACTCAAGCTCCACTTTGACCGGCCTATAAATAACCGGTTTATAAGCTTTGTTGGCAAATAAGCACGAAAATAGCACTTTTAAAAAAAGAAATGAAATACCGTTGAAGATCTTTCAGAATTTTCATTCCTTGTTGTACACACATTCCGTTTGTAAATTACAGTATGCTAATGGAGCCCCTGAAAGCAATATAAAAACGGCTGAAATTCTTTTTCCGTAATTTATTTAGCATTTTGTTTTGTGTAGATGTTTTTTAAGAAAAATAAAATAGATTGGCTGTCGAACTCTGAGGTATTTGTTAAAGTGCTTTTTCCTCTTCAGAAGGTTTCAGTAAGCTGGAGTTATTTTCATGAAATTAGATTTACATTTATTAATTTATTCTCAAGGAAGAATTGATTCTAGGAAAGCACCAGGTTACGACCTCATAACTGGAGAAGTCCTACTTCATCTTCCCCGTAAGGCTCTGGTCAAATTAACGAACCTCATTAATGCTGCGTTCAGGTTAAAATTAGTTCCGGATATCTGGAAATTAGCTGAAGTAATTATGATAGCAAAACCGGGTAAACCGCCTCATGAAACGACATCTTACAGGCCGATTTCATTATTGCCAGTTATGTCTAAATTATTTGAAAAGCTTTTGCTCAAACGATTTAAACCCATACTAGATGAAAAAGGCTTGATACCGCAACATCAGTTTGGATTTAGAGAGAAACACTCTACCATAGACCAAGTGCATCGAATCACAAATATTATAGAAAAAGCTTTAGAAGAAAAGAAAGTGTGCTCAACAGTATTTCTGGACGTTGCACAAGCTTTCGATAAAGTTTGGCATAAAGGTTTAATGTATAAGATCAACAAATTGTTGCCAAAGCAGTATGCTGCAATACTAGAGTCATATATTTCTCACCGAATGTTTAGAATCAGACAAGAAGATGCGTACTCTGATCTAAAGGAAATTAAAGCTGGGGTACCTCAAGGAAGTGTCTTAGGTCCGGTCCTGTATCTACTATACACTTGTAATATTCCCAAATTAGAAAATAATACAATTGCGACTTTTGCTGACGACACTGCCATAATGTCTGTTGGGAACACACACAAAGAAGCAGTTGAGAAAACTCAAATTGCCATCACAAAAGTTTACAACTGAACACAAAAATGGCGAATTAAATTAAATGAGTCAAAATCGGTTCATATTGATTACACAAATAAAAACCCGCGCTACCATCCAGTGCTTTTAAATAATCAGCAGATCCCGTATGTCAATACGGCCAAATATCTAGGTATGACCCTAGACGTGAAATTACATTGGAAAGCTCACGTCAAGAAGAAACGAGAGGAGTTAGAGATACGATACAAAAACGTGTATTGGCTGCTCGGGAGAAATTCTAGCCTGTCGATTCACAATAAATTACTGATATACAAGCAAGTCCTTATGCCAGTTTGGACTTATGGAGTACAGTTATGGGGCTGTACAAAACAGAGTAACAAACAAGTTATTCAGCGCTTCCAAAATAAAGTACTCAGGGGCATTGTAAATGCACCGTGGTACTTCAAAAATGACTATCTCCATCGGGACCTTAAAGTGGAGTTTGTGGACAAAGTGATACAAAAATATGCAGAAGCTCATGAACTTAGACTTCATCACCATGTGAATCCAGAGGTAGTCAAACTTCTCGATAACACAGACCTAGTGAGAAGACTCAAAAGAACAAAACCTTTTGAGTTAGTGTAATAATAAGTGAGACAATATTAGTGACAGTGCATTAAATATAACACAACAAGAAAGTGTTACCTTAATAGACACTAAGAAAAGTCAATGGACATTATTCTTAGACTATAATATTTAGAAGTTTATGTTAAAATTAAATTACTTATTAGCCCGTAAGCTAGATCGTAATATTTTAAAGTATTATGTTTTATAGAAAAAAAAAAAAAAAAAAAAAAAGGAAGAATTTACAAATTCACTTATTATATTGAGAACTCCAAAATTGTAATTCAACATAATTATTTTTTAAATAAATTACAGCTCTGTGTAAAAACACAGAACGCAAAATAATACCTAAAATAAAAATAAATTGGCTTTTATTTTATTTATGATCATTATTTTTAATTTAAATGTATTTATTTAATTTTATCTATTTTAAGTTTATTTTAAGTATTTCTGAGAACTTAAAATTATTTTATAATTTGCTCGTTTTTAGAGCGCACTGAAGATGCATACAATAAAATGCACGAGCGCAGGCGTAGATCGGCAGCGGCCAGAAACATAGATACAAAGTAACATTTAATAGACTCTAAAAAAATTATAAGTAAATTAATATTCTTGGACAAACACACTTATACAATGACCGTTTGGGCCATTGGCACGAGAATTATACAAAGAGGTTGCCAAGACATGACATCGGGTGACCAAAGGGCTGGCCAATATCTAGGCTAAAATATTTCTATACAGCGTGGAAATGCGGCCAGCCTTTTGGCCACTGTCTCCGAAAATTGTCGAGACAATTAATAATAAATATTTCTGGACAATTTAGACAGCTCCATCTAGTCCCAAATTAAGAGCAAAGCTTGTGTTAAAGGTACTAGACAACTGATAAATGTACTTAAATACATTTTATTTTTGTAAATACATACTTGTAATACATAGAAAATACCCAGACCAAGAAAAACAGACCATGTTCATGCACACAAATATTTGTCTTGTGCGGGAATCGAACCCGCGACCTCGGAGTCAAAGTGGCCATTGGCATTCGACCACCGGCTCGTCAATCTCTATTATGAACCAATATACATTTATTTTGGCCGTGTGGTTTCCGGCAGACTAGAATAGAATCACTCCGGCTCTTCCCGTGGATGTCGTACAAGGCGACTAAGGGAATTACATTATAAAACAGCGATCAGGCCTCCCCAACCCGTCTGGTCAGCGTGTGTAGGCCAAATCCTCCTTCTGTCTGGGATGGACGAGAGAGGGTCGTTTTTTTTTTTTTTTTTTTTTTTTTTATACTACGTCGGGTGGCAGACAAGCATACGGCCCGCCTGATGTGAAGCGGTTACCGTAGCCATATTAACGCTTACAACATAAAATATTGCTCGCGCGCCGCCACCCCCACTGCTAACGCAGCTCCTTCATTTCTTTCTGGTGACCTCACTCACTCGCAGGAACACAACAACCCTCAAGGGAATTGTTATTTGGCTGCGGTATTCTGTGAGGTGGAGGTACATTCCCCAGTCGGGTAGCTTACAATTACGCTCCCTACCTCTCTTTTCGCCAGAGCTCCGTTTGTCAGTCAGAAGTGCACCACGTGCAGGTGAAGTTGGCTTTGGTTCAAAGATGTTGATGAACCACTTACACCCCAAAATGACCTGATGATGATGATACATTTATTACATTTTATTATGAAAATTTGTTTAGTAGTTAAGCCGCGCTCAGCAAATTCGCGGCGAAAAGTCTTGACACAGAGTATATTAAAGCGCTGAAGAAATCGTCTTTGCAGTCCCACTCTACATATCGGTGCCAAATAGTGAGGGTGTACTCCCTAGTGATGCGATTGTAGAACCGGCGGTGTTGTATCGAACAATTCCTTTGAACACAGCATATTATACAATCGGTAAAACACACAAAGGAAGGCAAAAGGCTCTCTTTACATAGATAAAAAATATTTCAGAGTTTAAATCATCATCAACATCAGGTCCATTTTTAGTCTCCACTACAAGAGCACGACCCTCTCTCATCCGTCCTAGATGGAAGGAGGATTTGGCCTACACTCCCCACGCTGGCCAAACGGGTTGGGGAGGCATGATCGATATTTGATAATGTATTTCCCTTAGTCGCCTTGTACGACATCCACGGGAAGAAACAGAGTGATTCTATTCTATTCTGCCGGAAACCACACTGCCAAGAGTTTAAATAGCGCTGTAATATTACTTACAGCGCTATTTAAACTCTTGTTGGCCACTGTTACAACCTAGATTTTCCATCTTTGAATGGAGGTTATATGAAAATCGAGACTGCAAAGGGGTAGTATTAAAACGTGGGATTTGATTAAAAATCCTATAGCTCTTTAAATCTTTTAATCTCTTTAAGTCTTTCGTAATTACAGTTAAGTAACCTTTTATTTATCACTTTTAGAATTTTACATCCTGATACCTTGTACACAAATGGGTAAAAAACCCAATCATCGTCATTAGTACTGTTTAGCAAATTATTTTGTTTTTCATATCAACTACCAGCACGTGACGCGAAACAAAAAATGGAGCGTGCCTGTGCCATGGACACCGCCGTGTACGTGAATACGTTATTTTCACTAAAATTATTTTAAAATGGAAGCGCTTCTCCCTCACCTGCACGCGATGTTCAATAGTCCTTACTTAGTGTAATAAATTCTTTGATCCTTCATCTATCCTGTGGTGTTATTGAATTTTGGATGTAGAGCATAGATTCGAAACTTCAACGCCAAACTGTATCCCCCGATTTTGTTATCATTACATTTTTTGGATCAATCTGTCTCATTTCCTTACATGATGAATGCGTAGGTTACTCTTTTTTTAATGTGAATACAATGGAAAATATTGATTTGTCTATAACTTTCTCTATCTATGCTTTCTGACATAAAAAAATCTAAGAACTGTCATTTATATTTAAACATCGTAAGTCTTAGGCATCGTCCTAATAGAATTCTATTCTAGGCGTTCTATTAGGACCGATGCCTAACGTTCAGGCCGATCGTAGCTCTATCGCTTGAATGAATGAACATTTATTTGCCAGAATAAGGTTCGTGTACAGTTGTCATTTTGTCAATATGTTCCATATCATCCTGCCATCGATGGCGTGCAAATATTACAAACATAGTATCTAATGGAACTAACTGAACTGAAATAAATCACTGATAAATAAATCATTAGTAGTACAAGAAAAATAATTCCGCGCTTTCACTTGCACGCTCGGCTTAGGCGGAACGTGACAATGAGTCATGCTTTTTCGAGCGTGCAGCCGGCGTTCATTGATTTATCGCTATCACGTCAAAAAAATCTAAGATTTTAGATTAAACATCGTAAGTCGTAACGATTTGCGATTGCACTTAAAACTTGCCAGACACTTCGACTTTACTTATACATATAAATATTGATATAAATAACTTTCAAAGCATATAAATAGATTAATGTTATTTAGGGATTACAACATTATTCGCTTTATTAAATGAACTCAGTAAATTTATTCAATACATCAACTTTCATTTTTGTTTCTTTAAGTTTGTGGGGGGTGGCATGGTTAGGGTAATATAGTATAAGATGGGTACCTGAGGGGCAATTCTCGTAATTAAAATATAGTCAAAATTCAGTTTCGATCCAGTCTCGATCTCACAAATGTCACATTTGGTATTCTCGTAACACAATATGTAACTTCAAAGTTAAATTTAAGCGGGATTATATCGAAATATGAGTGAAAATTAAACAAACTAAGAGAAAGAATTGATAATAATTAATTAATGAAATCAAGTATATAATTTTAGTCAATTCACAATTCAATCTCGATTCGGTCAACTTTCAATCTGCGTTCGTAGAAAAATTGCGAGAATTGGCCTTCTGTATTCGATTCAAAGTCCATATATATCCTGATGTTTTATTTTTCTTCACACCACAGACATTTATTTGTAGAAGGAGAGAGTATATAGTACCGTAAAAATTTACACTCCACGAGTTATTAGCCGCTACAAACAGTTGCAGGACGTATATTATTAAAATAACCGAACAACACCACGTACCATATATAGGTTCACAGTCGAATTGCATGTCTAGTGCAGGGCGCATTATTAGCGCTTACGACGGTAGACAAATAACAAAAATGTTCGTCTCCAATGTACGACGACAATCGTCCGAGAAATTAATCACACGACTCGGGTGATCGTTAGTATTCTTGCCCGCCTATGTATTTATTGAATATTTGTTATTTATACATAGGCGGGCTACAAGTTATTTATTTCAATGAAATAAATTAATAAATAAATCAATTTCAAAAAGAAAATCCACGATTATCTTTTAGACGGTTTAACGAAGAACTGAATTATCATCTTTCTATATTATGTATGTATTTGTATGTAAGTTAATTATAGTAAAATATTCTTATGTATGTTAATATTTTTTTCTTTTAGTTGAATAGTCATTCATTATATCTACTTTCTAGACCCTGTTTTCTTTTTATCTGATTTGGAACTGCATTCGGATATTTCGGCTATTCCAAACTTTGACTGGTAGAGAATGCATTTAGCGTTAAGTCCGCCTTTTGTAGCCTTATGTAATTTTGTGGTCAATAACGTTTAAATAAATAAATAAATTATGTGTATTAATAATTAGTCGCATAGCGAGCTATGTAGAGAGCTATGCTCGGAGTTTCTCTGAGGGATCGTATCCGGAACGAAGAAATTAGATGAAGAACCTAGATTATCGACATAGCCTTCAGAGTTTGCAAGCTGAAGCGGCAATGAGCCGGTCACATCTGCCGAGTGATGGCAGAAGGAGGTTGAAGGTATTAGAGTAAGGCCGCGTAGGATGACGTGTAATGTAGAGCAATGTAATATATAACCTGTGCATTTTTTCAATAAAAAATAGTTTTATGTAGTATAACATTCGGTGGTTTCGTTACTCCCAACTGTACATGGCGACCCAGCCAGATATACAGACGAAGGCGGCCTCCTTCTAGATGGTCCGATGACCTCAATAAAGCATGGGGAAGGCGTGCACTATAAAAGGATATTTGTAAGTTCCCACGAGATACCAAAATACGCGCGTACGAAGTTGCGGATGCAAGCTAGTTGCTTAAAAAAAAAAGCATTTTTATAGCACTAAGGTGACAAACGAGCATACGGTCCGCTTGATAGAAAGCAGTTACCGTAGCCTATGGACGTCTGTAACACCAGAGACATCACATGCGCGTTGCTGACCCTGTGAAAAGCTATTCACGCCTTTTTTGAAGAACCCCATTCTGTAGTCTCCTGGGAAAACCTCAACAGGCAGTTCATTCCACAGCTTGATAGTACTCGTACATAGAAGAAAACGTCTCTGGAATCGCACAGTACATGACCACTACGGTTCTAATATGTGAGGATGAATTCCGTAGCGATGGCCAGCGGTGGTATATTTGTTGATATCTTGAGTTACATTATTATTATTATTTTAAAGATTTTTTTTATTATAATACAATTCACGTTACTCGTTAATAATAAAGCTTTCTGTGGGTGAAGTAATTTTTAAAACCGTTCGAATATTTTTTCTGTTCATCCATTATTTATTAAAAACTTTATTGATCACAGTCAATTGGTACAAAAGGCGGGCTTAATTCTAGGCGGAAGCATGCGAATTCTTTTTTGCCACTTTAGTGATATAAAGAAGAAAACGCTAGCCCTACAGCTAAACGCTAGCCTCTTTCGCTAGACTTAGTTAATTAGTGATCAAGATGCATTACGTGCAGGTGTCTTTGATTTTTTTTTTCTGTATGGTTTGGTTGGTTGGCTTTGGCTCAAAGATGGCGGTGTGCTATTTACACCGCATGATGATTTTTATTTTTTTAATCATCATCATCATCATCATCAGGTCCATTTTAGTCTCCACTACGGGAGCACGACCCTCTCTCGTCCGTCCTAGACGGAAGGAGGATTTGGCCTACACTCCCCACGCTGGCCAAACGGGTTGGGGAAGGCCTGATCGATATTTGATAATGTATTTCGATGACGACGCTGACGAGCTCGGTGGCGTAGCGGTCAATGATGCGCCTTCGACACCAACGCTCGTGGGTTCGATTCCCACATAGGACAAACATTTGTGTGCATGAACATGTCTGTTTGTCTTAGTCTGGGCGTTTTCTATGTATCATAAGTATGTATTTACAAAAAAAAAATGTATTTACGTATGTTTATCAGTTGTCTAGTACCCATAACACAAGCTTCGCTTACTTTGGGGCTAGATGGCGATGTGTAATTTGTCTGACAATATTTATTTATTTATTATTATATTTAATTCCCTCAGTCGCCTTGTACGACGTCCACGGGAAGAAACGGAGTGATTCTATTCTAGTCTGCCGGAAACCACACGGCAATTTTTTTAATAACTGCTTTAATTAAACGAAAAGGAGAATCTGTATATCAGAGGTATAGATATCGTTGTCAACCCTTATTCATCCCACTGCTGGGGTACGGGCCTCCCCTCAATCAAAGAGTTCAGACTATACCCCACCACGCTGCTCAACTGCGGGTTGGCGGAGGTCAGTGTTTTCAAGCTGCCAAAAGTTGGCTTAACGACTGTTACCTAATGACAACAGCCGGGACCGACGGCTTAACGTGCCATCCGAAGTACGAAGGAGCTCGAAATAAATAAACCCATCCTTGGACAGGCTACGGTCGACGTTGCTTAACTTGTGTGTTCGATTAGACTGACACGCGCAAAGACGCCATCGAACTCCTCGATGTATAAGTATAAGAACGTTAATTTACTTAATTCGACAAAGCTTTCACTAAACCCCAAAAGTTCTAAATAGTTTATACAACCAACAAAATAGTTTAGAACCTCTATCGTAACTACAGGGCTTAAAACTAATTGGAAGGCTTGACGAAGGTTCCACAAAACATATTTCTGAACATCAGACTGGTAAAAAATCCAGAAATAATTAAACATGTCATGTCAAGTTTAGTTCTATACACTTTTTATTGACACACACTTTTTTTTTATACACATTGGAGTCACTTTGGGAGGCAGAATATAGAATATAGGACCGCGAGTGAAACACGGTGCCGGTGTTCTACCGACAAAACTAAGAATAAAATAGAAATGCCTATAATATAAATTATCTCTACTAACATAGCTATAAATATATTTTGTATTACTAACAAACTATGGTTTCTATACCGAAATAAATGTATTTATTATATGTATCTCTTTTTAATCACGGGTCAAGCCCGGTCATAATATTATTATATATCTCTCTTAAATCACGGGTCAAGCCCGGTCATTTGATAGGCGTGCGCGGGGATATGGATCCAACGCGTAGAGGCCCCTTTGAGAAGTTTGATGTAATGTTGTACGCCCGCCGTGACCCGCTCCAGGATATATCAATGGAACGATATACCCATGAGCAGGTCTCGGCAGGCGTTGAGACTATTGCGAAGTGTGATGGAAAATAAATGGGCTATGGAGATGAGATCTGGGTGAACTTAATACCGGGCTATTACAGAAGAGGGACGGACGCCTGCCATAACTGCTTTTATTGCTAGTTATTTGCGGCAGGCGGTGGCTTGCCACTCACTAGATGGGCCTCCGAAATGCCAGGAAATCGGCCGGAGGCAACACCGGTGTGAGTGACTCAGGGGTGTCGAGAGGTGTGCTGCGCTTTCTCCGAAGTTACTCGCGGCGTGATGCCCTTTAACACTTCCACCCCTGGAGCATATAGCTCTAGCGGCTCCTCTCTGGACGGCCAATGAAGGCAAGCCAGAGCTGAGAGTCCTGCGGGCCTTCTTGTGTTTACACTCCGACCGATGAAGACACGCCGGAGACGATGGCCCTGACCGACTCTCTGGAGACTCGGGTCCGTGGTGTCGCTACGCACACTTATTATTATATTATTATTATACTCTGGTTTACTTATTTTGACCCTTTTTGTCCACTCCATAGAAAATAAATGGGGTGTGGCTGTGTCATGTCCACGGCCGTATGATGTACGCGAATACGTTATATGCACTAAAATTATCTCAAAATGGCAGCGTCATTTTCAACCCCTTGAAAACCTTACAACCCTTGCAAACAACCCGTAAATTGAAAAAATCACAAAAAATTACTTTGGTATGACATAAAAAGATTTAAGTATAGAGTAAATAATATTTTATGTTCTCTATTTTAATTATCGAATTTTCAACCCCCTTTCGACCCTTAAAAACAACCCCTTGATAAAAAATTGTTTAAAAAAAAATATTTTGATGAAATGAAAGGGTTTAAATGTTATTCCACATTCTCGAAAATTATTATCATATTCTCAAGCTTAAACCCTCAACCCTTAAAACTACCCCTAAATTAAAACAGTAAATATATATGATTAAAAATAATTTAATTATAGAGTAAGAAATCACCATTTATTGAATAAAATATTTATATAAATATTTTTCGTGGTTGGCCCCTCCGAGCAATACACATACTTACCTTCATTCAAATGTGTTATATATACATGTATGAACGTTGGTATGTATTCATGCCTACGTTTCCAAAAAATATGTCCATAATATATACATAATATATATATATATATATATATATATATATATATATATATATATTGACAATAGTTTTGGGTCTCCATTACTGTGTACTTTCACTTTGCTCCATATATTCACACTCCGAAATTTTCAGTTTACTAAGTAGAAAAAAATACGATTAGTTTTTGGACCATAACTCCTTCAATTTTGATGCTATCACAACTTATAAAAAACCATTTTAAAGGGAATTAAAAGAGCTACAACTTTTTTCTTAACAATATATATTGAAAAACCTTTTATTTTGAAACGGTGAAGAGTCAAAGGGCTCGAGAGAGACTGTGATAGCGCTGCCGCGCGCTCTTTAAATAATCATATCTCCGTCAATTTTTGTGACAGAAAAAAAAAAAAAATTTGTCAGAAAAAGACCTACATTGTTTATCATTATACTTTTATACATATCTTTCATCATTTTTCAGATATTATGTAAAGAAGGTAGCTTTTGTAAAGATTTGAAATTTTTTTTTTCTTAAAATCATGATTTTTTTGAAAAATATGTGTCCTAAAGCAGCCAAACTGCTAGAATCCATCAAACTCTTTATATTAAAGTTAATTCTAGACGGAATACGATTAATTTTAATTTTGGTGGAAATGGCTCTTATGAAACCCATTGATTTAAAAGAAAAAACCATTAGATGTTCCTCTTATTTGCATTACAGCTCACTCATTTTACGTGAAAAAGGCTTTTAACAGTGCTCATTTTAAAGCTTATTTCGAGCACTACAAAACCATATTTCATTAGAATGCATAAAATGTATCTGCTCGCCGCTAGATGGCATTGAATACATCGATTAAATTTCAGACAAAATAAAAACGGCTTTGACCTTCAATATCTTAGCTTAATATTGCATATTTAGCTTAATAAAGCTTAATATTGCACTTAGAACACTTTATAAAAACCCGATTTGTTCAGTTTTTTACCTGCTACAATTTTGTTCATCATAAAATTTTCGTTAAAATGCATATTTTTGGAGATATTTGCAAGAAACCGATGAAAAACGTGAAAAAATTTCGAATTTTCAATTGCCAATAACTTGAAAAGTATTGGGTTTTTTGAAAAACTTTATAGAACATTTTTTTCTTAAAATTAGGGCTTCTATCGACATCCAAGTTTTTTTTGAAAAAAAAAATTTACACCACCGCGAAGGGGTGGCAACGTTCAGATCATTTTCACTTTTGAAGTTAAGGGTAAGACCTACCTAATTCCAAAATTTCATGCAAATCGGTTCACAGTAAAAAAATTCGGAGCAATAACGCTTCAATGACTGCATTACAGAGGGGACGTGTGGTCGTCTTGTGAGAGCGGTAGGGAGAGGCCATATTGTACGTAATACTATTATTAATTATCGGTTTCATATATACGCCGACGATCTCCAAATGTATGTGTCTAGCCATCCATCCAACACTTGTTACATTAGACAAACTCAACGAAGACTTAAATAGAGTGGCAGATTGGGCTGCACGTAATTCTTTAGTGTTAAACGCAAATAAAACCAAATTTATGATGATCGGAACTGAGTCACAAATTACTAAATCGACAGCACAATCTCCTAAACTTGTAGTAAATAATGTTCCTGTTGAACGCGTTACAGAAGCTCGTAATCTTGGGGTGCTTATGGATGAAAAGTTACGTTTTGAGAAGCATATTGTTGATGTGTGTAAAAACTGTTTGTACAGACTGAAAATTCTCTATAAAATTCGCAAACATTTTAGTGTTTCAATTCGTATTCAACTTTGCAAAGCGCTATTTTGTCAAAATTAAATTACTGCGATGTTAAGTAGTAATAGTTATTGGTCCTTGTTTGCTCGATAAGTCGGAACGCCTCATCCAGCGAGTCCAGAATGCTTGCGCCCGTTTTTGCTTAAATGTTCCCCCCAGGTCCCATATCTCACCTTACTTGGCTGACTCAAAGTTGCTTAACATGAAAGCATGCAGAATATTACATTTAGCGACGCTTCTTTTTGATGTGATAAAGATCAAATCGCCAAAATATCTCGAAGAAAAATTCACTTGGGCATCTAGCCGACAAACACATCCAACTCGTGCTCAGGCTTATTTGATGTGCATGCCGGGGCACAGGACTACAATGAGCTTCCGTTACAGGGCATCAAAAATATGGAACACATTACCTCCTCCTTTAAGAAACTGCCGTTCCAAAACTTCGTTCAAAAATAAATTTACGTCTCACCTTCTTGATGCCCAAATGGAAACCGCCTATTGTTAATCAGAGCTAACTTCAATATTTATATGTACTGGTCACTGTCTCTTAAGTCTATTTCGATATCTCAAGAACTATTGTTCTTGCATTGCTCTGCTCCTGTGTGAATAGTATGTACATATCCCACTTACATTCATCTAAGTCAAATCAATAATAATATTTTGTCTTTACTTTAACGCCTATATCTCGCAAACTACGAAACCGGTTACATTACCCAACTTACCAATTTACTTTTCACAAATACACGTATTGCAAACATATACAAATGTACTGGAAAAAATCCTGTGTCCAACATATGCACATTTTTATTTATATTATTATTGTCATATTATATCATTTGTATCTTCCCCAACTTCATATACTGTATCTACTATCAAAATCATTGCCACAAATTGTTTAATTTTCAGACTTTTTTCGCCTCTTAAGGTTCTGATTGAAAATCAGTATTGCTGGTATGGCAGCAACTTATACTGAATCAGAATCCTTTTTCACTTCCACAGCATTAAGGTTCATAGGTGATTTGATTATAGGTACTGTCATAATTAATAGGTATCTACGACTTATGTGTATGTTACACCATTTTTACCACCTGTTACTATTATGAACTGATATGTTGTGGATCGTTGAAATAAATATTTTTCTTTCTTTCTTTCTTCTTTCTATGTATGCTGTGGTATTAGTAGCAAAACAAACAATGAATTAGGCGCTTCCCATACTTTTTTTTATATTCTTTATTCTTTATTGCATATAAATTATACAGTACAGGCAGTATACATAATATAGCTATGCAAAGGCGAGCTTATCTCTTCAAGAGATCTCTTCCAGCTAACCTGTGCTGTGGAATGGTTTGTAAAATATCGGATAGCAAAGTATACATATTTTATGAAGAACATTACTACCATATAGACTGTTGCATAATCTACACATCATACACAATCCACAAATCTATAAATATATACAAAAAATAATACATTATATCTATATACATATATACACATACATACACACACACACACATATATATATACATATACACATACATATATCCACATATATTTATACCTACACACATACAAATAGCTACACATACATACATACACACAAATGTACTTATTCATACTCATAAACATACATAGATAGCTACGTGATGATCGATAAATAGTGGTCTTTTAATCTTTTTTTAAATGAAGTGACGGACGGACTCTCACGGATATGAGAGGGTAGTTGGTTCCATAATTGTGCAGCACGATAAGAAAAAGAATTATAGAAGAAAATAGTACGCGCAGTAGGAAGAACTAGCGTTTTGGTAATGCACTGGCGAAGAGGACGAGGTCTAGCGGGAAGGACTTGGAAGCGGGAACGAAGATAAGCAGGGGAAGTTGGATCTTTAAGGATCTTGTAGAGGAACGAAAGAATATGAACATTACGTCGAAAGCGAATAGGGAGCCATTTGAGTTGGTTGCGATACTCAGTAATATGATCAAATTTTTTTAGGCCAAAGATAAACCTAATGGCTAGATTTTGGAGGCGTTCAATTTTATTTAAGATTTCCTCATTCGCGTCGATACAGCATACATCGGCATAATCGAGAATAGGAAGAAGCAGAGTGTTACTAAGCATAACTTTAGTAGCGAGAGGAAGAAAGTTCTGGAGACGTCTGAGAGAGTGGAATGAGAAGTGAATGCGCTTACTCACTTCATTTATGTGAGCAGTCCAGGATAAGTTACTGTCTAAGATTAGACCCAAGTTTTTAGATTTAGTAGAATAGGGTATACTGATGCCATTGTAAAAAATATTTGGAAAAGAGTTACATTTCGCAATTAACCTGTTACTACCAATAATCATAGCTTGTGATTTTGAGGGATTAACTAGTAGCCCGAATGACTTAGCCCAATTTGCAATTGCTTCCAGGTCGGTATTGAACAACTGTATAGCCGAATGAATATCAGATACCGCAAAATGTCGATATATTTGCAAATCGTCCGCATACAGATGGTAGGATGAAGAAATAACTTTCGTGATTTGACTTATAAATACCGAGAAGAGTAATGGGGATAGCACGCCACCTTGTGGGACACCAGCAGTTAAAGCAGTCCAGTCTGAAAAGGTGTTTTCTACTTTAACACACTGCTGTCGATCTCTAAGATAGGAATCAAACCATGCAATGGCGGGCGGGGAGACGTTAAGTGCACCGAGAGTACCAAGTAAAACGTCAAAGTCTACAGAATTGAAGGCACTACTGAAGTCCAATAATGCAACAACAGTAAGTTTTTGGTTGTCCATCGCAAATCGAATATCTTCGGTGACATGAAGCAATGCACTGACGGTGCTGTGTGAAGGACGAAATCCAGATTGGTATGGATCAAGAAGATTGTTAGTTGATAAATAAGAATAAAATTGCTTGTGGACAGCATCTTCTAGTACTTTAGATAAGATTGGAAGAATGGAAATAGGGCGATATTGTGATAGAGAAGATGGGTTAGCAACTTTAGGAAGGGGAATAACATGAGCCTTTTTCCATGCTGTCGGAAAGACATTTGTTGTCAGAGAAAAATTAATAATGTGGGTGATAACTGGCAATATGTCCTCTAAGACTGGGATAATCATATTAAGGCTCATGTCATCGCTGCCCACAGCTTATACTACGTCGGATGGGAGACAAGCATACGGCCCGCCTGATGTGAAGCTGTTACTGTAGCCATATTAACGCTCGCAACATGAAATATCGCTCGCGCGCTGCCACCGCCGCTGCCAACCCAGCAACTCCTTTCTTTCTGGTGACCTCACTCACTGGCAGGAATACAACAACCCTCAAGAGAATTGTTATTTGGCTGCGGTATTCTGTGAGGTGGAGGTACTTCCCCAGTCGGGCAGCTTAAAAAATACGCTACGCCCTACCTCTCTTTTAGCTAGAGCCTCTTCTGTCAGTCAGCAGGGTGCACCACGTGCAGGTGAGGTTGACTTTGCTTCAAAGATGTCGATGAACCACTTACACCCCTCTTTGAAATGAAATATATACCATCTGAGTAGAATCTAAAATTTCCTTCCGGTTTCCAGCGCGAAATAATATAAATATAAAGTATCTCAAGGTTAGACGTGATTAAATTCAAAAGCAATGTTCATTGTTTTCTTTTTCTACAGTCAACATGTCAATGGCTTTTGTAAAACATTTGGAAACCCAAATAAAATCACATTTCACTAAGATATGATAAGATTTTAATAGTGGAGAATTTTATTTATTTTTCTTTTAAAGATTCTTTTTTATTCCTAGAGTAGGGAAGGAATAATAACGACTGATTTAACACTTTTTTGTAACAAAAAAAAAAATCTGACTCCAAACATTACTTACTCTACATTTACGTATACAGGTATGGAACCAATCTGGAAATATACTCTTTCAAATAAAAAAGTTTTTGTCAAATCGGTTTAGAAATCACGAAGTGATTAAGTGAACTATATCGGCTGCAATTTCTTATTAATTAGTGAAAAATTTTTTTTGGAAAGAAAAATTGGAATATCCTAAGCTGGAAAATTTGGTAAAAATTGAAAGCGATTTTTCTATTATTCTATGATTTTTTTTACAGAGGAAAGTATATATATGCAAGCTTTTATTAGTTGTTAAATAAAACTAAAACTATTTCGCTCATCAAGGCCTTTTATTTAATACCCATATAATAGGGATTATTTAAAAAAATTAAAATCGCCATTTTGGTTTAAAAATGCCAATTCTGCATTGTCTCAAGAACCATTTCAGTGTGTAAAAGTTCAGCCAAATCGGATACTGAAAAGGTGGTTAATTTTAACTTGCGTGACTTGATTACAAGGACAGCGGTAAAACTAAATAAAAGCCTGTAGAAACAAAATATACGAAAACAAATGAAAATATCATTTAAATAAATACATCATCTCAATATGCCTGAAACATATGTAAGTAACATAATTGTTAATAATAAAATATTATATTTATCAATTATGTTATTGTCATTCTTTCTCGTCATTGCGGCTTTTAGTATGTAGCTTATGAGCGAATTGCAACAGAAGTATATTATAATTGCGAATGTCTTAAAATGTTTAGGGAATAAGCTTAAATTACCTGTATTCTGTTGCTTAAATTGTTGTATTTTTTTTTTCAAAAAAGTAAAATAATAACAACGTTTATAAAGAAAATTTTTAGTCAATTTATATAAAAAATAATATTTTATAGATACAACAGTTATTTGTTGTCCTTAATTAACTTTAATTATATAGATAGTATATAATATTAAAATATATAGCAATGATTTTTGTAATAGGGCAGTTATTTTAATTTTAGGGATATTAATTGGTGTCGCTTTTTAACTTTATTAGAGCGAAATTTATATATTCAAATTCGTATTCGTAAAAAAAAAGAATCTAATTACTATATAATTAAGAACTTATTTATATAGTAATTAGTTTTATATTAATTGTATTTTCCTAATTTAAACACACTTATAAAATTCTATAATAAAAAAAAACTTACCTTATGTCATTAAAACACTACACAAACACAACAGCTTTTTAATTTATACACTATATTTAAAAATAAAATAAAGAGTCTTTGAATTTTTTTTCCCGCCAAATTTAATGTCACGTTCCACGCGAGTGCTACGCGCGCTCTACAAAGTTACACTGCCATGCCGGTCCGACTTTCGCGGTAGCTTCTCAAACTTTTCTACTATTTAAATAACTAATATGTCTTTGTTTTCTTTGTTAAATATTAACAAAGATGGTTTGTGGTCACTGTCGCAAAATATTTGTGTCATATTATTTATTGTGTGTAACTAGGAACTAGCAGATTTTTATTTAAACTATTGCGCAGCTTGCGACGCAATGACGTTTCAACCATTGGACGCGAGATTCGAACGTAAATATGTAATCGTTATTAAGTAACAAATGGCTGTGTGAATAAATAATAAATATTGTCAGACAGCGCCATCTAGCCCCAAAGTAAGCGAAGCTTGTGATATGGGTACTAGACAACTGATAAACATACGTAAATACATTTTTTTTTAGTAAATACATACTTATGATACATAGAAAACACCCAGACTAAGACAAACAGACATGTTCATGCACACAAATGTTTGTCCTATGTGGGAATCGAACCCACGAGCGTTGTTGTCGAAGCCGCGTCATTGACCGCTACGCCGCCGCCACCGAGCTCGTCACAATGGAACAAAATTGTACATACTCGTAGGTACGGACGAAAATAAAATAATTGTTCGCCATAGGTGAATTGATAGCATATTATGTGGTATTTTTTTACCGAGAATGTCCAGCTGATTGAGTCAACGAAACTATGACCAAGTGATAATAACTTGTAAATTTTCGCTGCCAACGCAGCATCTCCTTCTTTTCTGGTGACCTCACTCACTCGCAGGAACACAACATCCCTCAAGGGAATTGTTATTTGGCTGCGGTATTCTGTGAGGTGGAGGTACATTCCCCAGTCGCGTAGCTTACAATTACGCTCCCTACCTCTTTTTTCGCCAGAGCTCCTTTTGTCAGAGGGTGCACCACGTGCAGGTGAAGTTGGCTTTGGTTCAAAGATGTTGATAAACTACTTACACCCCATCAGATATGATTAATTTTAGAAATAATCTAGTTAGATCTAAATGAGAAAAAATGATAAATGGAAATGTCAATTTTCGGATAAATTCAGCTTATTTTATAAACTATTGTTGATAATCAATTGATTACCTTGTTGTAGGTATTATCTTGCACAGTTTATGAAAATTAACTAGTGAGATCACTTATTGTTTCCATCCTGTATACTCGTAGATGGGTTTTGAGAAAGAACACAAAAGAAAAAAAAAAATATAAAAACATTGGAACCGACGACACTTTGACGTGACTGAAGAGGGTCAGATCTGAATGTTTCCTTTTAAACGGACAAAAATATAGCAGAGAAAAGGATATCAAATACTGATTATAAGTAGTGATACACCGGGTGGAAAATGAGGAACGACATTTACACAAATATAATGTCCTTTAGTCGATTTGTAATAATTACAAATAAACAGTTTTCTCCTTCAAAATTAATTACTTTCTCACAGTTTCTTTGGGAAAAATGTTGTTTGAAGTATGAACAAATTGTAATTTTGCGCTGTTTCGCGCGTACCTGTACACCTGATATATTATATCAGTAGCCTGCGCCCGCGACTTCGTATGTCTGTATCCCTATATCCAGTGGGAATAAAAAAAAAACTATTTTTGCAAATACCTACGCGATATTAGCCGTATAACCTGTACGCCAAATTTCAATCCGATTTGGCTAGTGGTTTGAGCTGTGCGTTGTTAGATTAGTCAATAACGTATGCCTTTTATTATATACAACAGAAGAAGAAGATTAGATACTTATTATCAGTATTTATATATTTAAGGCTCTTTCCTTTTAAACTAGTGCCATCGCCCTTATGCGGATGTTCAACTGCAAATCATGAATTCGATCAAACAGCACACCATGTGTGTGGGAGTGTGATCTTTGGCGGCCCGGAGCGGGACAGGTTGAATTCCTTGTATGTTGTATTTGGGGTAGTACCAATACTATTCTGATTTGGTAGCATCACGGGAGATTTACCAAGAGTTCAGACTATTTTGCAATTCATATTATTAGAATCGATGCGTTAGGTAACAACTCAATGTTTTAAGTCCCTAATAGCATAGTGTAAATAGAGAAGCAAGGTAACTTCATACAAACGCACCGAGCGCGGTTTGTATGTGAGCGCGCCCTTACGTATGGCCGTCGCACGCACACACTGACAACATTTATAAGTGTTTAATGGGGCGCCAGTCGGGGCTGCTCCGTATGCAAAACCGCCCGCTTCCACGCAAGTTTCGCGCCTGCGCTGACGTTCGTTAATAATTTGAACATATAGATACCTACCTACTTCGTATATAACTACAAATACGTTAAAAATGGCTACAAAGTCGACTAGCCATAAATTGCTGTGTTCATGGATGTCTCAATAATAATTTGTCAAATCCAGAATTATCTTTCTTCTTTTTTTATTCTTTTTAGATTTCCACACCCAAAGGCAAAAACGGGACCAGGGGCTGTAGGTACCTACTTATCTCATGAACCGTGATAGCTAGACAGTTAAAATTTTCACAAATGATGTATTTCTGTTGGAGCTATAACAACAAATACTAAAAACAGAATATAATAAATATTTAGGAGGGCTCCCATACAACAAACATGATTGTTTGTCGTTTTTGGTACGTAACCCTTCGTGACCGAATCCGACTCGCACTTGGCCGGTTTTTTGTTACAGATCCCTAATACTTACCCTACTTAATTTACTGTATTTTGTACCTTACTTAATTTTGTATATAAAAATTGACTAAGTATTTTTGACGGTTGAATAAACTATTAAGCGACAGTCCTACGTATTTAGGCTATTATCGCCCGCTCGGGGCTTGAGTCGTCTTACTTCTTTATTTTTACTATGCTAATAGTGACAGATACTTAAAATCCGTGGTAGGTATACGGCAGTTGAGCATAGTCAAAGTCAAAGTCAAAATATCTTTATTCCTTGGACTTTATAAAGCACTTAGAAACGTCATACAAATTAAATATAAGACATGTATCTAAATCATTACTATCTACTTAAATCCGCAGAGCTTAGATGCACTTTCATCACGAGCTTAACTTAACTAGCCATCTCTTTAGGCTTTTAATGCCTTATTTGCCATATTGCTGTCTCTCATATTGCTATGAGGGGAAGTCAAAATCCAAAAGCTTCTTACTCCTACTAATTTCTTCTGATTAAATTCGTTGTGAGTTCCAAGGCAGCCGTAGTCTTACCCCCGGGACTGCAATGGAATTCATTGTTCATTGTCATTTTTTTGTCGCCGCTGTTATTCCTGGCTACACAGGAGACACAGTGGTGGGAATAAGTGGTGGGCCTCCGTATTAAAGTTGTATATTTAAGGTGACGTGAGTGGCTTGGCCGTTTTCGAGGGGGTGAGGTGGCGGGGCTTGAGAGGAGCCGGCGCGGGGTACCCGCTTGCAAGCGCGAGTTCGCTGCCGAGACGCAACAGTATAGCAAGTACCAGTGTACAACAACCGTCAATACAATAGTTAAAAGTACTTACTAGAAATATAATTATATTATGAAAAAAAAAATCAAAATATCTTTATTCCTTGGACTTTATAAAGCACTTAGAAACGTAATACAAATTAAATATAAGAACATGTATAAACCATTACTACTCTAAATCCGCAGAGCTTAGATTCACTTTCATCACACTATCTTGAATGTGAAAGTGAATTTAAGTGCCAGTTCCGGCGACGGGGCTTCTTGAGAAGAACTGGCAAGAAACTCAAGGCCGACTCTTTTAATTGCCAATATCGTTACATTAAATACAAATACAATCATTAACATATGAAAATAAATAAACCACATATGTAAAAAGAAATTTAGTTTATTAATGAAGTAAATAATATTTTGGGGTGTAAGTGGTTCATCAACATCTTTGAACCAAAGCCAACTTCACCTGTACGCCGTGCACCCTGCTGACTGACAAACGAAGCTCTGGCGAAAAGAGAGGTAGGGAGCGTAATTGTAAGCTACCCGACTGGGGAATGTACCTCCACCTCACAGAATACCGCAGCCAAATAATAATTCCCTTGAGGGTTGTTATGTTCCTGCGAGTGAGTGAGGTCACCAGAAAGGAAGGAGATGCTCCGTTTCTAACAGGGGTGGCGGCGCGCAAGCGATATTTAATGTTGCGAGCGTTAATGTGGCAACGGTAGCTGGTTCACATCAGGCGGGCCGTATGCTTGTCTGCCACCCAACGTAGTATAAAAAAAAAAAAAACATGCAAGCAATAATAATATTCAACATGCAAGAAATAATCAAGTGATGTCACTTATGGTTTCCATTTCCACCCTGTATACTTATTAGAAACGCGTTAATTAAGTAAGTTACTTCGTTACTTTGAATTATGCGTTTATATATTACATGTTTCATTACATATATATGACTTCCTTTAATAATAACTGAAACATGTTGTCGGATTTCATGTTTATTTAATCGTTTACCTCCAAATTAAAATTACGCTGTTTGTTTACAAAATTATGTTTACGTAATAAATTAATTAAATAAATTCAACGGGTCATTCACGTCTTTTTGTCGGGAAAGCCGACTAGTTTCGATCTCAAAAGACCTTCATCAGGGCGAATGTCCAGATACGTCCACCACGTCATTGTCGAGGGCAGCGCTCCACCAATTGACGCACCAACCCCCCACCACCCTTTCCAGTTAGAAATTATTCTCCGCAGAGTCCGGCGCGAGAGACAAAGGGTGGACGTGTCTGGACATTCGCCTCAGGGCTTCATCAGTGAAGGTCTCCTTTTGAGATCGAATCTAGTCGGCTTTCCCGACAAAAAGACGCGAGTGACCCATTGAACTTATTTAATTAATTTAGTATAATGTCTGACATGAGTTTTAATAATAATATGTTTACGTAATAATGAAAATTAGGAAAGCTTTATTTACGTCATCAATCCATCCACCATCTGGGGTGTAAGTGGCTCACCACCATCTTTTAGCCAACGATAAGCTCACCTGAACGTGGTGCTCTACTCATAGATTAACAAAGCTCAGAATCATCAATCGAGAGGTAGGGCGTAGGGCACAGTATGTTTATAAGCTGGGGAAGTATCTCCAGGTCACAGACCACCGAGCTCCTAGCTCGAGAGCGTCGTTGCGCGCGACAGTCTCATCGATCACGCAAGTCAAGCAACGTCGACCGTAGTCTGTCCTTGGATGGATTTGTTTAATCTCGAGCTCCTCAGTGCTTCAGATGACACGTTAAGCTGTTGGTCCCGGTTGTTGTTGTTAGATGACAGTCGTTAAGCCAAGTCAATGGCCTTGAAAACACTAATCTCCTAGGCGGCTTGAAAACACTACCTAATCTCCGCCTACCCGCAACCCGAAACTGACTAGCATGGTGGACTATGCTCTAAACCCCTTGGATTGAGGGGAGACCCGTATCCCAGCAGTGGGATGAATAAGCGTTGACGACGAATCAAAAGTCTATGTGTCTGTAAACAGAATATAAATAAATAAACAGATATTATATTCCCATAAGTTCTTTTACCTTTTCCTTGTCAAGAAAAAAAGGGTTTCTTCGTCGTATATAAGGGTTCAAAGTTCGAAGGAAAATAATATACATATTGGAGAAGCCTTTGTGTTAGATCAGATATGAAAAGATATTGGTTATAATTAATGGCCATAATTCTATTTAGGTATAGGTTTACTCATATTCTACTTAATAACCAGTAATTTCCTAGGTTTTAATCGCGTGGGACGTGAGATGGATGACCTAGGCTAAAGCAATGATGTTATACAAAGATCTTTATCTAATCTCATACTGAAATTTACACATTAAAAATCTAAACACAGTATCTTAATGACAGTCTTTACGCACAAGCTATCAAAATAAATTTAAAAAGTTATTTTTCGATACAGCTCTTCTATGGGCAACTGTATCGTAAAATAACTTTTTTACCATTTCGATACAGCTTCAGCCCTGGATACAGGTATTTTAAACAGGTTGCAATGCAAATACATTGCAACTATGCAAATTTTTTCTACATAATCTGTGAACGCGGCGCCGCGCGGCGCGTCACGCATGCGCACTACGCATGCTCGATCTGCAAATGGATTTATAAGTAAGAATTATAGCTGTTAAATTAACTTCTTGGTTGTATTTAAAATATTATTATCATATATTTCATGAGATTTGATAAAGTAGTGTATGAAACTACACATAATTAGGTATTAAAATACTCGTGTGGTCTATTATAACATTCGCCTTCGGCTCATGTTATAAACTCACGCTCGTATTTTAAGAACCCTTAATAAGCAACAGTTTCATAAACTACTATTATCTACTCATACCGAAATTTAGAGAGTAAAAAACTAAACACAGAATCTTAATGTTAGTCTTTAAGGCACAAGCCATCAAAATAAATTTAAAAAGTTACTTTGCGATACAGCTCTATATAGACAACTGTAATGAAAAAAAAAAAACAATTTTCACAATTTGGATACAGCTTCAGCCCTGGGTTCAGCTATAAAAAGCCAAATTTTTTTTTTCAAATACTCATACAGTGTATAAATTTGTTATAGTTGTGTAGAATAAAGAGAATACAAATACAAAAATCACGTCGACCTAAAAAAGCAAGTTAAAAATACTTTCTGTTTTCATAGTCTTGGTGTAATTAAAAAACAATTTATGATGCTAATATTATTACAATCTAGTCGAAAGACTGGTTAATGAGTAACATTGACCTATATTTATAAAGAGTTTTAACAATGTGGCCATCAGCCCCCTTACCACCATCTCTTATTGCGATTAAATAATTGAATAGATTGCTTATTCATACCAATAAATAAGCGACTCTATTCCATTTGAAATAGAGTCGCTTATTCATTGATATGAATAAGCATACTATTCAGTTATTGAACCGCAATAAGAGATGGTGGTAAGGGGGTAGCACTTTTCTTACTGTCTCTATTAAGGGGAAGTCACTTTGTTCGTGTGTCTTTGTAGTTCGACACCGCGCCAGCCGGCGGACGCGACGCACACACACACATCCGTCTGCGCGCTACACCAGGTACAGACATGTACCTGGGCGCTTCTCTCCAGCTATCAGATAACCATCGTGGGATAGTAGGTTCGTTTACACTCATACACAGTGACACCACATCTCCTTCTAGCATAGGTTAGAATAGGTCCCCGTTTCCTTCCGCGGTCATTGGCTTCCGGCCGGCTAGCGTCGTTCACACCTCAGCTTGCTGGGGTCTGAGCGGAGCAAGTCATCAGTACCGCTTTTTATTTTTGTATGTTCACAGGGTTCCAGCGCTGCTCCGAGTCGACCTCGCGCACAGCCTTGGTGGCCATTAGGGTTAGGATAATAGGGTTAGGGCTCGGGTCTAGGGCCTCAGGGCCTCGGTTCTATAAAACTTTTTGATCGCGATGTGTACTCTGCGACGACCTGGAAACCGCCTCGCGGTAGGATCCTCTCGGGGACCCTCACCAGAGCGTCGCAGACTACATACCTTCTCAAATCTTTTTCCTCTAGCGTTCCGTTTGCGCTTTTAAAGCCATCGTGACTAAAAGTAAAGCACGCGGTTTTTAGTCAGTTAAAGCCTGATTCGCCGTTGAAAGGTCAGTCTGGTATCAACCAGGCTGAGGGGGTGTCGAAGAGGATTTTCCGCCTCCCTCCAGCGGTGCCACCGCGCGCGACGGACATAAAAAAAAAAAAAAAAAAAAAAAGGTCGTGTGTCTTTATTGAGTGGAGCGAGGCCGTAGCGAGAAGAACTCTTATTTATATTCGCCGAAAAGCCATTCTTGGAAATGAATATGCTCCAAAACTACTGAACCGTAATATATTATGGGGTAAGGGCTTAGGTAAGGGTAACCGTAATGTATTATGTATTATGGGGTGTAAGAGGTTCATCAACATCTTTGAATCGGAGCCAACTTCACCTGCACGCGGTGCACCCTGCTGACTGACAAACGAAGCTCTGGCGACTGGGGAATGTACCTCCACCTCATAGAATACCGCAGTCAAATAACAATTCCCCAATAGAAAGGAGATAATGCGTTGGCAGCGGGGGTGGCGGCGCGCAAGCGACTCAACCGACACACACTGATAGGTATTTAAGGGGTGACTCACATCATCATCCACATCAGTTAGCGGCGGTTCCACGTGCACTGATTGACAGAGCCCTACGCATGTAATCCACAGTATGTGGACGCAGAGCTGAGACATGTGAGACAAGTACTGGAACATAACGGCTACCGATGGAGACAGTGTGTACGGGTGAGCACAAACGCAAAACCCAGACCAGCCTCGGTGGAGAGAGCGCCCATGTTTCTACCGTTTGTGAAGGGTGTCACAGATAAAATAGCAAAAATGATACGCCGAAAATTTCTTATCAAAACCAGATTTCGGCCTGTGACACGCTTGAGACAATGGGTGCGGTCTCCGAAGGATAGTGACCCGCTGGGGACACCAGGTGTTTACGTGATACCTTGTGACTGTGGCAGCAGCTACGTGGGGGAAACAGGACGCAATGTAGCGACAATACTCTCAGAACATTATTAGGAGCCTAAAAACCCTGGACAGAAATGGTTCGGCGATCACGGAACACGTACTGGATTCGGGCGTCTCTCATTACATCCGATTCGATAAGGCTAAGGTGGTTGCAAAGGAAAAGTTCTTTGTTCCACGTAAAATCCGCGAAGCTATCGAAATTAGTCGACGTCCGAATTTCAACCGTGATACCGGATGGGTATTGCCAACGGCCTGGAAACCAGTGCTCCAGTTTGATTCTAAAGAGAGTCACGATACAGTCGCCAATGCTGATACTGTCAGTTTTTACCACCACATGGCAAGCGCACTAGATGACCACGCGCCCGGAGAGATAGAAGAATTGGATCCACCGGCTGCCACTACGTCATCGTCGAAGGCAGCGCTCCACCAATCAACGCACCAACCCCCCACCACACTTTCCAGTCGTGCGGCGCGCGCATTGGCGCGCAGTGTCCGGCGCGAGAGACAAAGGGCGGACGTGTCTGGACATTCGCCCTGATGAAGGTCTCCTTTTGAGATTGAAACTAGACTGCTTTCCCGACAAAAAGACGTGAGTGACCCGTTTAATTCATCTAATTAATAAAGCTGTGAGACTACAAAATTCAACTTTAAGAAAAAAAACTTAAGAATAATAAAATGGTGAAATACGTAGTTTAAAAGAAATTAGACCATAATACTTAACACATAAAGTAAATTTTTGTGCGACGCAGGACGCTTGTTGCTTAATAAAATTAAATTTATAAAATTCTCATGAAGACTAGTTTGTTGTGAACAAATAAGGCAGATGGTGTTCGAAGTAGCTAGCATTTTATTGAAATTTACATCAAGTTCTTCTCTTCTGTATACACTTTTACTTATTTTCTCCTCTCCATAGATCCATTATAGTCGTATTCAAAGGTCGCAATAGTGTTAGTATCTAATTCAGGAATATCAATGGTATAAGAGTTACAGTTGGCCGTGCGGTTTCCGGCAGACTAGAATAGAATCACTCCGTCTCTTCCCGTGATGTCGTCGACAGGCGACAAGGCGACTAAGGTACACTACACGAGCACGACCCTCTCTCGTCCGTCCCAGACAGAAGGAGGATTTGGCCTACACTCCCCACGCTGGCCAGACGGGTTGGGGACGCCTGATCGATCTTTTATAATGTATTTCTCTTAGTCGCCTTGTACGACATCCACAGGAAGAGACGGAGTGATTCTATTCTAGTCTGCCGAAAACCAAACGGCCGATATTTTTTGTATGGCTTTGAATTTATCCACATTGTGTATTTGGACAGTTCTTCGTCAGTCCCCTATTCACCGTGCGGCGAGAACGTTTCCTTGCTGGAATCTAGCCAGTCTTTTCAGTTTCTAGACTAATTTGACTATTCAATTCTTCAATAAGTCAGCACTGCCTTTCCTCCCTTTCTGCTTTGTACCGGTCATATAATGACCGTTTCGTTTCCGTTTTGATCTCAATTGATTTGCTTATTATGTATATTCGTTGTTAAGGTAGTGAGGACGTTACCTTAATAACAGTATTTGTCGTTTGTAATGCCTGGGCCACAAACATCGCGATAAAATTCGGGCAATAAACTTCGTATTTGGTCTACGGCGAATCTCCGCGGCCACATAATGCGCGTTTTAAAGTTTATCGCGATGTACAAACAAAAAAAAACAACATATGTACAACGTGGTTGCTCTGTATTTTATGGGAGCAAATACTTAATTTTTACATCTTTGTCATCTAAAAAAACAAATTAAAAGCAAGAAAAAGGAGAAAAACGTTATCGTTACTCCAATCCATGTCACTAAGCGTGACATGGATTGCTGTATTTATATACTGTAGTTAAATTTAACCGCTAGGAACGATGGGTGCAGGCCGACCGAAGTTTGGCCGCGCAAGCGAAGTTCATCGCGATAAAACCCTTTGATGTGCGAGAGTTTACCGACAGCGGAGCGATGTGCCTGAAGCTACGCCCGAAATGTCGAAGTATTCGCGAATATTTGGCTACATACATCGCGTTAACCCGAATATTCGCGTTGTCGCGATGAGTGCGGCCTAACCATAAACATACCTCACGTATTGTCGTTTATGTCAATTTGTAGCGATTCATCATATTATTTAGCATTAATCACATAATGCTATAATTAAAGTTATAGTATTTACAAAACCGTATGTGTTTACACATGACATTGACATTTATGACAATTATACGCTAGTGTGAAGCAATGGAGAAATTACCTATATGATAATTGTAATGTCATACAAACAAAATACTACTACTTATAATAAATAATAATGACTAAAATACTTACAACTATAACGAGATATTTAGAGGAAACGAAGTATGAAGGAGCGTAATTGACAGACTACGGTAGACGTTGCTTAACTTGCGCGATTGATTAGACTGCGACCGCTCATTTGAAAAAGAAAAGAAATTTGTCGTAAATGAAAACACTAAAGGTATTTCCGACAATTTTTTAAAATTGTTATTTAAATAGTTCTTTTTTTTTATTTATACTACGTCGGGTGGCAGACAAGCATACGGCCCGCCTGATGTGAAGCGGTTAGCGTAACCGTATTAACGCTCGAAACATAATATATCACTTGCGCGCCGCCACCCCCGCTGCCAACGCAGCATCTCCTTCTTTTCTGGTGACCTCACTCACTCACAGGAACACAACAACCATCAAGGGAATTGTTATTTGGCTGCGGTATTCTGTGAGGTGGAGGTACATTCCCCAGTCGTGTAGCTTACAGTTTCGCTCCCTACCTCTCTTTTCGCCAGAGCTTCGTTTGTCAGTCAGCAGGGTGCACCGCGTGCAGGTGAAGTTGGCTTTGGTTCAAAGATGTTGATAAATCACTTACACCCCAAATAACTCATTTCGGCTAACTTGCCAGAATATTTGCAGATATTCGCAACCATCACAAACCTTCCTGGTAGTTCATTTGGAAGAGCACTCGACCGGTCATCGAGAGGTGAATTTTTCCATATTCGGCAATCTGTGAGGTGGAGGTACATTCCCCAGTCGGGTGGCTTACAATTACGCTCCCTACCTCTCTTTTCGCCAGAGCTTCGTTTGTCAGTCAGCAAGGTGCACCGCGTGCAGGTGAAGTTGGCTTTGGTTCAAAGATGTTGATGAACCACTTGCACTCCAAATAGCTCATTTGGTAAGAGCACTCGACCGATAATCGAGAGGTGAATTTTTCAATTTTTAAAATATTTATAATTTTTCTAAGTACCCGAATGGACGTCAGAGAAATAAATTATTGGAATGTCGAAAAATGTCACTTTGAATGTAAATGACCCCCACTGGGGTCAATGATTTCATCATTTACAAAGCGTTTCAGGAGACGTAGTTAATACGACCCCGTTTTATAGAAGGTGCGTTAACCCGAGCTTTCTCGATTTACGAGCATTATTTGCGTCTTGTAAACCATTGTTACCGACAGATTCAGAGTTGGTTATTTGTTGTTGTAATATTCTGAGAGGCTAATATAGAGGTGGGCAAAGTAGCACCAGAGAGGCCCATTTCTTTCAGGAGGAATCTATTTCCAATCACACTTCACATTTCTCCAGGCTAATTTTTATATATGAAAGAGTCACATACAGTTATGTTTTAATCAATATTATTTGATAAACTCTACAACTACTGAACAGAATTAATACAAACTAAATTAACTAAAAATAAACTAATCTTAAAATATATTACATATTACATTACATTACATAGATAGATAAGTACTCTCATGTTGTGAATTTATATGACGCGTGTTACTTATCAAAATTATTTAGCTTACCCGCTTACATTTCGAAGTGAGCAACCCGGCTAAATTGGATTTGTAACACGCGTCTCACAACATGAGAGTACTTCTCTATTTGGTCGGTTTGTTTAAGTTGATATGATCGAACGTGAATAAAAAACTCGCACTCAGCACTCAGTATATGACCCAGGTATTAAAATTTGTGTGTACGTTTTAAGGCTGTCCTATTTAATTGTTGGAATTATATCAAACCGACAGCGCCCGACTTCAAAGACGATGACTTCACTTTTCATAACATTATATTTTAATCCATGAGAATTAGCATATTTTTCGCATATATTGAGGACTTTCCTCAGGTCGCAGACCGATAAAGCCTCAGTAAAGTTATTCTTAGTAGGGTTTTTTTGTTTACGGCGTTTGGTTGCAAGTTGCAATACGTCCACAAGGAGGCCCCGCGCGAATCTCCTTTAAATGCGAGGCGTAGTCAAAGTGGCCCTTCGCCCAGCGCCTTACACTTAAAGGGGCCTCACGCTACACCACTGACTGAAATCCGAGAGTGTGTATATTGAAGACAGTACAAAACAATGCAGCTCTTGAAGTGGCTAACGACTATGTCACCTCGGACAGTCCATACAACTTAGCCGGAGCAATTTCAACAGAGATTTATAGGCGTATTCGATTGGGATGGGCAGCTTTTGGAAATCTTCGGCATATTGTCATCGCACATTCGGCACAATGATCACGAAACAACAAAAAAAACTAAACCTTAAAAAAAATCATAATCAGTTTAGTTTTAGTAGTATCGCTCATTTTAGCGTATACTGTAATATTGATAAGCCCTGAAAGCGGTTACAAAGGAAAGCGCGCGAGGGCGCATACGAGACAACATCAAGTGTCTCCTACCTACATAGTAAACTTGAATCTCGGAGATAAACAAGATCTTTCGATAGCCATATCGCGTTTATGGTTGACAAATTTTTGGAGTTTTTATTGATTCGTGATTAATACTAACAACGTCATAATCGTCTCCTTCAATTTGACCAGCTTTTACAAATACAACCCATATAACATGATGATAAAAATGTGTACTCAACTCCAGCCATTACATAAAATGTCCACAAATGTCTTTTCTCTCTTGGAGCCCTATGAATTCGGCTATAATAATAAAAATAACAGCTTTTCGTACAATAGGTATCATTCATGTTAGAGATAAAGCGAAAATGTTTGCTTTGATATTTTCTCTTCATTAATTTTATGCCGAACTTACTAATTACGATGCTTGGACAATAAACCTTTGAAACAGAAAGATGTCAAGTGAATAGAGGTAGATACGTTTGTTGTTTATCTCTGTAGGTCGGCTGTTTCTGTGTACTTTTTTTTAAATATATTTTTTTATACTGCGCCGGGTGGCAGACAAGCATACGGCCCGCCTGATGTGAAGCGGTTACCGTAGCCATATTAACGCTCGCAACATAAAATATCGCTCGCGCGCTGCCACCACCGCTGCATCTCCTTCCTTTCTGGTAACCTCACTCACTCGCAGGAACACAACAACCCTCAAGGGAATGGTTATTTGGCTGCGGTATTCTGAGAGGTGGAGGTACATTCCCCAATCGGGTAGCTTACCATTACGCTCCCTACCACTCTTTTCGCCTGAGCTTCGTTTGTCAGTCAGCAGGGTGCACCGCGTGTAGGTGAAGTTAAGGCTTTAGTTCAATGATTAGTTGTAAATAGTTTTCTTTTTGAGGTTTAAAGTAATGGCTCGACCATATTTGAAATAGCTAGTAACGTAGCATGTACGATATGGCTCCAATATTTACGGGGGGAGTGTTCCACTATGCTGCTACAGGTTTTATATGTTTTGCAAAAGCACAGAGAAAATCGTGATAAATAAACATATCTGTCCTTGATGTGCGTGTTTGAATAGGCTAGAAATATGTTATTGATCACATTCCTGTGACTCCAGAATAATATGATGATCATATTTTGTTCCTGGAAAATGCACATCGCAATCTAGTCCCAAACTAAAAAAATGATAATAACTGATAATATATTTTCCTTCTTTTTTTGCAAATACATACATGTGATACACAGAAAACACCCAGGTTAAGACAAATAGACATGTTCAATCAAGCACACGCACACAAGTGATTGTCTTGTAAGGGAATCGAACCTCGGAGACAAAGCAGGTATTGATTGCTAGCTAACCAAATATTCGACCAACTAGCTGGTCAAATAATATATGATAATAACGCTCATATGATTGAGATAAAGAGACAATGTTTAAATTCAAACCCATCCGTGGTTTGAGCTGTGCTGTGTTTGATACATCAGTTACACTTTTTCTTATTACATAAACAGTTATATTACTTTTAACCTATCTACTTAATTTCATTTAACATCTTGTCAACTGTGATTGAGTGATTTTACTGCTCCAGTCACCTAGCGTGCCTAGAGGGCGTCTTTAAGAGTCTGTTGTTTATTTGGGTCGGAGGAACAATATAAATAATAGTACTTTCGATATAGGTTTACACTGTGGTTAGGTTAATTTATGGGTTCGTTACACTTTGCTTTCATTGCTAAAGAGAGGTAGGGCATAGCATATTTATCTGATTGGGGAAGCACCCTCACTTAAGGGTATTGTTATTTGGCTGGAGTCTTAAATGAGGTGGAGGAACTTCCCCAGTCGGGGGTAACATTCCCTCTCTTTCTGCCAGAGCATTTTTTGTTCATAAGAGGTTTAAAGTGCTCGATGCCGTCGTTGCGCGTATCAGTTTAATCGAACACGCAAGTTAAGCAACGTCGACCGCAGCCTGTCCATGGATGGGTTTATTTATCTTGAGCTTATCCGCGTTTCAGAGGACACGTTTAGCTGTCGGTCCTGGCTATTGTTATTAGATGACAGTCATTAAGTCAAGTCCGAGTACTGTCAAGCTGAACTGCCTGTCGAGGTTTCTCAGGAGACTACAGCATGGGGCTCTTCAAAAAGGGCGTGAAGAGGTTTTTACGGAATTAAATCCGACCGCGCAGGGGTTCCTTGCGGTGGGGAAGCAGCCGTTTGCGGTGGGACCTCCCCAGGGGAATCCGGCGCTGCTTGCAGTGCTGGAATCCCCACGGTCGGGAGGACCCTGCTGAACCATCGCGGGGGGCTCGCTGGTGTTTGCCCCTTCGGGCTGAGTGCACTCGGCATTCGCCCTCCCTCTCACTAGGTTAGTTTTCGCTTTAAAAGCCTTCGGGCTAAAAGCACAGATATCCATTTCGAAAAAAAAAAAAAAAAAAAAATTAAAAAAAAATACAGGGTTAGCAACGCGCGTGTGATGCACCTGGTGTTACAAGCGTTCATAGGCTACGGTAACTGCTTTCCATCAGGCAGGCCGTATGCTTGTTTACCAAAAAAGTCTGTGGCCTTTAAGTGGCTTGAAATTACTGGCCCCCGCCTACCCACAGTTGAGCAGCAGGGTGTGCTACGGGCAGGCAAGTATAAAAAAAGTTCTATCACAATTTACCAAGAATTTCCCCTTGGTCACTGTACTTTACATGGACGCCATTTAAGATGGAGGTCGTATTACGCCAATTAAGCCTGGATATGAAACTAGAGACGACATTAATCGCACAGTTTGACAGTGTTAACAAGATCCTCGATCTCCAGCGATGTCCAGTTTCGTTGTCACCTGGAGGGGAAGGTCAAGCTGGCGTCGAAGAAACTAGGTGTGCTCAACAGGGCGAAGCAGTACTTCAATCCGCGGCAGAGACTTATGCTTTACAAAGCTCAAGTACGGCCGCATATGGAGTACTGTTGCCATCTATGGGCGGGAGCGCCTAGATACCAGCTTGCACCTTGTGACTCGATTCAAAGGCGCGCTGTGAGGATTGTCGATGATCCCAAACTAACAGACGGTTTAGAACCGTTAAGTCTGAGAAGAGATTTTGCGTCCCTTTGTGTGTTCTACCGTCTGTACAATGGGGTGTGTTCAGAGGAGTTGTTTGATATGATGCCAACGGCCTCCTTCTACAGTCGCACCGCTCGCCATCGACAGGGAATTCATCCTCACACATTGGAGCCTAAGTGGTCACGTACTGTGCGGTTCCAGAGAAGTTTTCTCCCGCGTACTGTCAAGCTGTGGAATGAACTGCCTGTCGAGGTTTTCTCAGGGGACTACAGCATGGGGTTCTTCAAAAAAGGCGTGAAGAGGTTTTTACAGGGTCGGCAACGCGCGTGTGATGCCTCTGGTGTTACAGGCGTTCATAGGCTACGGTAACTGCTTTCCATCAGGCGGGCCGTATGCTTGTTTGCCACACTGGTGGTATAAAAAAAAAAAAAAAAAAAAAAAAAAAAAATCCTGAGATTTACTATCATCCGATAAAGTCACTGCTTATATACTGATACTGTTGATTGAAGTGCCAGCGCACTTGGTGGAACTCGTATAATCGTCGGTATAATATAATTATGTGATATATATATATATATATTTTCTACGAATTATATATGTTAAAAATGTAATAATGATAATAATAGTAATGTGATGATAATAATAATATTGTAAATATAATATTGTACTCAATAATAATAACATCTAATAATGTATTAATTAATTCATTTCTGTCATTAATTTTATTGAAATCAATGTATTAACTATTACTTATACTGTGGTATTAATGTAAGACTGTTGCAACGCCATTGCAGGGCTCATGTAAGGATCCTGTTTTTTCTGATCAATGTATTTACCACATGAAAGCAATAAATAAATATGAATATGAATATGAACATTATTATCATAATCACTACATAGTATAAAACAAAGTCGCTTTCTCTGTCCCTATGTCCCTTTGTATGCTTAAATCTTTGAAACTACGCAACGGATTATGATGCGGTTTTTTTTAATAGATAGAGTGATTCAACTGGAAAGTTTATATGTATAATATATGCATAACATAGTAGAAAAACACTGATAATTTAGAGGTTTCTAATGTGATGTCGTAAATAAACACATTTTTTTGCTCTTTCATTGCAAACGCTGGCTGAACCCAACGAGATAGATCAAAATAATGTAGTACAGTATTGTTCACCTTAAAATGGTCTACAAAAAAGTTCGCGATGGTATATGTCTATCTCTTAGTGGTAACACACAATAACCGTTATTTTATCCTTTGCTTTTTACAAGAAATAATGCCTTATTTACGAAGCGATTTTAAGCAATACAGAATTAAACCTTATCCAATTAAGTACCTTAAATACATTGCGCATTTAATAGAGATCAATATGGCCCTTCACAGCATGTAATTTAAATGAATAGTTTAGAAGATATTACACATTTAAAATGCAGGGACATAACGGCTGTGGCGGTACCGGCCGCGGAGCCGGCGGCGTGTGCCTATAACTGAGGAAGGACTGGATAGGACAAAGCGCAAAGACCTTCTGTAGTACATTTAGTATCAGCATTGCACCCGTGCGAAGCCGGGGCGGGTCGCTAGTGTTATAATAAAGCACATATAATGTTCCACGTAATTACATTTATTTTTACATTTTTCTACTCCGTACTGTGAGTAGAAACACAAACACCATCTGCTTACCTTCATAATGCCTAAATGGCGAGACCGGTGGGTAAAAATAAAAATAAATGTAATTACGTGGAACAGTTCAAGTGCTTTATTATAACATTATTCTTATATAGTCCTTTTTTATGGAAGGTTATGGAACTTGGTAGTAAAGGAGCATTGTTATAAATAAATATAAATATTGTCACACAAATTACACAGCGCCATCTAGCCCCAAAGTACGCGAAGCTTGTGTTATGGGTACTAGACAACTGATAAACATACGTAAATACACTTTTTTTTTTTTTGTAAATACATACTTATGATACATAGAAAACACCCAGACCAAGACAAACAGACATGTTCATGCACACAAATGTTTGTCCCGTGTGGGAATCGAACTGTTATAGTGACGGTAGGAAGGACGAACTTTCAATTTTGTACTGTTATTATATTATAATGATGTTGATATATAAGAACCGACAATACCGGCCCGCTTATGTGTACAGCAACCCATAAATGAAATAAAATCATAAATATCATGGGATTTGTTGCAAAAAATAATAATCACGAATTCAAAACAATATATTATTATTTCATAATAACAATACCACAGACACAGAGTAAGAAACAGTACGGCGGCCATTTTTAGATGAAACTAGCTGACCTGGCAAACGTTGTTTTGCCATAAAAAATAGATAACAACCATAGAGAAATCGTCGTTGATGACAACCTATTCTCAGACCTACCCGATATGCACACAAAATTTCATAACAATCGGTCAAGCCGTTTCGGAGGAGTATGGTAACTAACATTGTGACACGAGAATTTTATATTTATATTTGATTATCCATTTCATTCACCATGCACAAAATATAAAAAAAAAGTTTTATTTTTAACTTTAATATAGTCTTTCAGTTAGGTACAATATTATAGTAGGTTCGTGCATTAAGTATTAAAGATGTTGGTTTAAAATAAAATCAATATATTCGTAATATACACTATTTGTACCAGTAATATGTAAGAAAAATGTTAATTCATATATTCCTATCTTCTAGATATAGTTTTCCATTGTCCTCCCTATACTTATATTACAGCGCCATCTGCAACATACGTAAATAGTTATTACATAAACCATGCTTTATGATTACCAGTTTCAGTCCTGCTTTCTCTCCCGACTTTTCCGACTGCACTTGTCGTAGTTTGGAAAATGGTTAACAGAGGGCGATATTTTATAAATAAATTTTCTTTGCACGTGGAAACTTTCAAAAAAAAGTCGTAATTCGGAAAATTAATACAAGGTGGCGCTGTAATACACAGATAATTTCACAGATCAGCTCTAATAGTCTGTTGTGTTATTAATAAATATAAAAATTAAATGAAACCACCATTACGATTGCTAGACATGAAGTGTCATATATTTTAATTATAAATCAATACCATAGTCAAACTATGAAAAGTATATAATACAACATGCCCCTTCTTAACAAAACAAATTAATTAATTACGAATATATTCTCGTAGCTTTACAAAATTAAGAATTAACTTCTAATACTTAGCTCTAATTACTGACAACAAAACCGATTAGGAGGATGTACTACTCTACCGGATGAGGTCACAAGGCATCCTTCTTCATTTCGATGCAGCACTGACTCGTCCCTAGCTTGGTCAGGTAAGGAAAGTCGCGAAGTAAAAGGAAGAGAAGGACGTGGAAGTGGAACCGCATCAGGAATGTAAAATGGAACTAAAGATATCGGTTTTATAAGAAATCTATTACGCGTAAACATTCTACCATTAGAATCAATTTTATATGTTCTCTCGTCTAATCTTAGCTTAACTTCTCCTTTTCTCCATTGCTTCCCAATTTTGAACAAAACTTTTTCACCTAAATCTAAAGGTCTCATATCCCTCTTATTTCTATCATAATTGCTTTTAGTCTTGAGCTGAATGTGCTTAAAATTTTCTCTCAAACGGTTAATTCTAGGATTAGATTGTCTGTTATATATCTCTGGTAATATTCCTCTTAGTCTCCTATTGTAAAAATTTTCAGCAGGTGATGGAATTTTTGGAGATATTGGCGTATTTCTAAATTCTAACATGGCCAAATAAGGATCTCGTTTTTCATGTATGGCTTTTTTCAGTAAATTTTTAATTGTTTGAACAGTCCTTTCTATCATACCATTTGATTGTGGATATTCAAGACTAGAAAATTTGTGGTCGAAATTCCACTCTTTAGAAAATGACGAAAACTTATCGCTTGTAAATTGTGGACCGCCATCACTCACAAAGATACACGGAATACCATTTCTGCTGAAAATTCGCTTTTAAATTATTAATAATGCACTCACTAGTTATACTTGACAATAAGGCTAATTCCGGAAACTTTGATAAATAGTCAATTACAAGTAAATATGATTTCCCTTCTAATTCGAACAAGTCGGCTGCAATTTTTTGCCAAACATGAGTAGGAAGCTCATGCGGTATTAAAGTTTCATGTTTGTTGTTATTGCTGTAAATTTTACACGTTTCACAATTAGAAACCGCATTTTGGATATCATTACTAATTCCTGGCCAATAAAGAACATTACGCGCCCTAAGCAATGTCTTTGTTACGCCTAGATGTGGATAATGTAAACGATGTAACATTTCCCGTCTTAACTTAAAGGGAACGACAATAGACTGATTTCTAAAAATGATATCAGATTTTATTGTTAAATCATCTTTAACATGCCAATATTTCCTAATCATATCAGGTACATTTTTTTTATGAGACGGCCAACCTTCAAGAATAAACTTCTTGACAAGTTTTAACTCTTCGTCTTGACTGGTTAATTTCTTTATATTATTTAATTGCTGTTCGCTAGCGTTAATATTATTTATGACAAAATCTATTTGAGCTTCTATTTCATCAGAATCTAGGCAGATTTCTACGGAATCGTTTTCATTAAATGATCTCGATAAAGTATCAGCTAAGTACAATTCTTTTCCTCGCTTGTAAATTAAATCGAAGTCATATTTTTGCAATTTTAATAACATTCTTTGAATTCGTGGTGTGCAAGAGTTTAACGACTTTTTAACAATACTTACAAACACTTACAAACAATACTTACAAAAGCTTTTGAAGCATATGCGATAGGAAGATTATTTTGCAATAGAACTGCACCTAAACCTTCTTTAGAAGCGTCAACGGATAACGTAGTTGGAAGATTTTCATCGAAAAATTGTAAGACAGGCTCTGAAGCAAGCTTTTCCTTTAAACTTTTAAAAATATTTTCATGAGCATCAGACCATTGAAACTCGACATTTTTCTTTAACAAATCTCTCAATGGAGAGTTAACTACAGCAAAATTAGGTACAAATTTTGAAACGTAATTAATAATACCCAAGAATCGTTCTAATTCCTTCCTGTCTCTGGGACTTTTCATAGAAATAATAGTTTTAATTCTACTATTGTCTAATTTTAAACCATCTTTGCTTATAACATGACCTAAATATTTGACTTTTGACAAATTAAACTTACATTTATCTTTGTTTAATTTGACATTCTCTTGTCTTAGTCTCTGTAAAACAGTTTTTAACCTCATGTCATGTTCTTCTTGAGAACGACCCCAAATTAAAACATCATCAATGAAAACTTCTGTACCCTCTAAATTTTCCAGAATTTCTCGCATTTTCTGCTGGAAAACTTCCGATGCACTACATATACCAAAAGGCATTCTCAAAAATTTATATCTGCCAAAAGGTGTGTTAAAACAACACAAATCTGAGCTGTTATTGGATAATTTAACATTCCAAAATCCATTTTTGACATCGAGTGTACTAAAAATAACCGCACCTGACAATTTACTTGTAATTTCTTCAAAAGTTGGCAAACTGAAATGTTGTCTCATTATGGCATGATTAAGGTCTTTCGGATCGATGCATAATCTCAGATCGCCATTAGGTTTATAAACAATAACTAAAGAATTGACCCAATCAGTCGGATGTGTAACTTTGCATATCACGTTAATTTTTTCCATTTCATCCAACTTTTCCTTAAGACGAGGTAGCACAGCTAATGGAACACGTCTACTAGCATGTATGACAGGCGTGGCATTATCTTTTAATTTAATATTATATTCACCTTTAATACAACCTAAACCTTTGAATAAGTCTTGGTATTGCAGGCAAATGTCTTTATTTTGTTCAATACTACGCAAAGGTGTTACTATTCCCATGGCTGTAGCAGACTGTAAACCTAGTATATTTGAGGATCGAGCAGAAACGACAAAAAATTCAATGTTATAAATTTTGCCATTGTATTTGCATGGTAGAGAATACTTACCTATACAAGGAATTAGCTCACCGGTATAAGTTGTTAATTTTATTTTTGCTGGCATTAAATTGTTTCTATCTAAATGTAAAGAGGACAGCATGCTTTCTGTTAAAATATTTCCCTGGGCTCCTGTATCTACTTTAACCTGTAAAGGAACATTATCAATTCCTAAAGTTATTGTCCAGTCACGAAGACTATTTATAGAATCTACCAATATCGCACCCATAAATATTTCATTAACTTCTTCAGAATCACTTCCTTCTTCAAATTCGTTCACTTGTCGAACCCAAGTGCTTTTGCATTTGAGTGAAAAATGATTAATTTTTCCGCATTTAGAGCATTTCTTTCCATAGGCAGGACATCTATCACGAAGATGATTATATCCACAACGTCCACAAGAAAATTGACGATTAGTTTGATTATCACTTGACATTGATGGCTGCTGATTCGAAACAGATTGACGTTCAGCGCTTGAATTTTTAGACATCGTTGAACTTTTTGAACTAAAATACTTTTTGCAGCTATTATTGGCAGCATCATTACCCCTTTTCTGATTTATCTGATTAAGTTCACTATACTCAGTCTGATTACAAATTCCACCTGAAGATGAGCATTTGTTGTTTAGTACGTTGCGACGTACAACAAATCTCAACAGCTGTGGCAAGAGAAAGATCTTTTGACCTCAATAAACGATCTTTGACTGCTACATCCAAAATTCCATACACAAGCCTATCTTTAATGAGACTTTCTGTCAAAGAACCGAATTCGCAAGTGGAACTCATATCTCTTAGTTCAACCACATAATCTTCATAAGATTCTCCTTGTTTTTGGTTACGTGTAAAAAATTTGTACCTCTCGAAAGTTACATTTTTCTCCGGACTAAAATGCTCTTCAAATTTTTTCAGGACTCTATCGATATCTGTTTTATGTTCTTTCTTTTCGAAAATTAACGTATTATATAACTTAAGAGCACGATCTCCAATAGAACTCAGTAATAGAGCATTCTTTATTTCTGCGTCCTTACCTTGACTTCCCGATGCAAGCAAAAATATACGAAACTTCTGTTCAAAAAATTTCCAGTTATCTGCCATATTTCCATCCCAGGACAACGGATTTGGTAGATTAATGGCTTCTACGCTAATATTTTCTACCTTCGACTGCGCCATGTTGTGTTATTAATAAATATAAAAATTAAATGAAACCACCATTACGATTGCTAGACATGAAGTGTCATATATTTTAATTATAAATCAATACCATAGTCAAACTATGAAAAGTATATAATACAACAGTCTATACACGTAATTCGTAATAATTAAACAGATATTTTGTTTAATAGCGTTTTGTTGGCTTTGTTGAAAAATAATTATATTAGTAGACTTAGTAGTAGATTTCAAAGGTTCTTATTTATGAAATGTTTTAGTGACTATGGTATGTATGTAAGTTAGTTAATTTATTCAGGTGTTATTTTGCGAAAATACACTACTTTGCGTTCTCTTGCCTGATTGGTTTACTGGGCGAGACACACGCAATACCGTTATTTAATTGGATAAGCACTCCAGTGCAGTGCAAGTTTTTTGTTCAACGTAAACAAAATAGAGAAGACCTCTCATGTTGTGAATTTATAAGACGCGTGTTACATAATATCAATTATGTGGCTTACTTGCTCACATATTGAAGTGAGCAACCCGGCTAATTTGTATATGTAAAACGCGGCTGGTAAATTCACGATTTGACATTCGAATGTGACCAAAAAACTTGCACTAAGTACTCGGAGGGTCGATACACGCGTCCGTATTGGCTGTAAGCCTAGGGTCCTTGTACTGGAAAAGCTGATGTAATAACGTAATAGTAACTTAGAAAACTTATATTTTAGAAAAAATAAATCCGTCATAGCTATACATGCTTGCGATATCTTATTCCACTGTTGCGAACATCTCTTCGCGTACCAAAAAGTTCAGCAACTCTTACTTCTGTCGTACCAATACCAAGTGGAACGGCTTGCCGTCACATGTGTTCCCTTTGACTGTATGACTTTTATGCCATAATAAGGAAGAAGACAGCATCCTTCCTATAACATGAAATCCTTCAAACGATGCGCGAAGAAGCACCCCGTCTGGGCCAGCATGACAGTACACTACAGTCTAGTCCAGGGCTGTCCAAAGCACGGCCCGCTGGCCGCATGCCGCATACGGCCCGACCATATTTGTGCGGCCCGTGACGTGTTTTTCATATATCGCTACAGTTTTTGTACAACGAATCTGACTAAAAATTATATATATTTAGAAACAGTTAAAGTTTTATTACTAATTGGTTATATTAAGCTTCAACTTTCAAAGTAAGTAGTAAAAATGTCAAGTAGGTATTTGTTTCTGCGGCCCACTAATCTATTTAGTAATTTGTAATGGCCCGGTATTGTATATGGTTTGGACAGCCCTGGCCTAGTCGTTTCTCAGTTGCCGCTACAATTTGGGTTTCTCCTTTTATAATACAACATAAACGATAAGATTTGCCGTGTGGTTTCCTGCAGACTAGAATAGAATCACTCCGTCTTTTCCCGTGGATGTCGTACAAGGCGACTAAGGGAAATACATTATAAAACATCAATCAGGCCTCCGCAACCCGTCTAGCCAGCGTGTGGAGTGTAGGCCAAATCCTCCTTCTGTCTGGGACGGATGAGAGAGGGTCGTGCTCCTGTAGTGGAGACTAAAATGACCTGATGATGAAACGATAAGAAAGAAAGGAAGGAGTATAGGCTGGCAACGGATCGGCGACCGCTTGGTGTTGCTGATCTCGTTGGTCGGTGGTGATTGCTTTCCATCAGGTGTACCACATGCTCGTTCGCTAGCATATAAAAAATAATATAATTTGAAAAAATAAAAAATGTGAAGTACAGTGAATCAATAAATTATTACACTTAAATATATGCAACAGGGAGGCCTTATATTTGCTGAGAGCAATCTTTAGCGTACAGCCCCATTACCACCATCTCTTATTGCGATTCAATAACTGAATAGAATACTTATTCATACCAATGAATAAGCGACTCTATTCCATTTGAAATAGAGTACGCAAATCAAATTAAATTCAAGACGAACACATATAGATAGTATATCATATATTATGTTTCACTCTATTTTAGTGTTTTCTAAACACAAATCCTATTTAGGCCTGGAAAATCCACAAATCTTTCTATTATTTCTAAGATTTGCCAGACTAATTCCGTTACTAAACTAAATTCTGTGACTAAATACACCTTTGGATAAATCGTAAACGTTATTATAGAAATAAATAGAGTAATCAGCCTCTGCTTCGTCATAGAATTTAACGATACATTCATATACGATGACTTTATGTAGGCGGGCAACTTATTGAAGACAAAAAGTCGCTAAATTTGTACTTCCTTTATTTGAAGTGATAAAGTCTACTTTATCGTATACGTCGTTTACTTTATCAACACAAAACGATGAACGCCGCTGTGCACGAAAATGCATGACTGATTGTCACATTCCGCCTGAGCCGAGCGTGCAAGCGAGAGCGCGAAACAAGCGATAGAGAGGCACGATCTGTTTCTTATGACGTTATCACGTAAAATTATCGTCCGTAAACCGACTTCACAGACAACCAATTTTTTTAGCAACTTTATCGTCATAAAGTTGCAAGCAATAGTAATTATAAGACATTATAAGACAAGACCTATACAAAATGAGACGTGTTGATAGCCCAGAGTGCAGAACATGAAAACATCTAACGAGTCCATGAAACACTTGATGTGTCAATGTGACGCCCTAGCCGGCAAACGAATGGAAATCCTAGGAAAGGCATAACCGGACTTGAAGGACTACAGACTCTTCCCAATAAGCGGTATACTGAAGTACATGGAACATATCTCCAGACAGTCAGGGGAGAGTGACGAAAGGATTAAGGAGAGCACAAAAGATGAAAATGAAAATATTTTATTATTGCCAAATACACTGTCCTTACAATTGTTTGGGTACTCCTTTTAAGCAGAACAATTGCTTGAGTTAGGAGTGACCGCTCTTCCAGAGTTATTTAAGAAACTGACAATATTAAAGATCCATTGAGGGTCGACGTGTCACCGGTGCTCCAGCACTGGACCCACTCTAAGATAAGATAAAAATTATAAGACAATGGCAGTGTGCGTTTAGTAAAATTCTGTAGTTTTATTTTTTTGATATGTCACCTCCGTCGTCGTCGTCGTTAACCCTTACTCATCATACTACTGGGATACGGGTCTCCCTCAATTGAAGAGTGTACTCCACTACGCTGCTTAACTGCAGGTTGGCGGAGGCCAGTGTTTTCAAGTCGTTTAAACGCCACTAACTTGGCTTAACGACTGTCATGTAATGGCAACAGCAAGACTTACGGCTTAAAGTGCCCTCCAAAGCACAGAGGAGCTCGAGATAATGTAAACCCATTCCTGGACAGGCTACGGTAGAAGTTGCTTAACTTGCATGTTCGATTCGACTGACGCACGCAACGACGCCATCGATCATAATAACACAACAACCCTCTAGGGAATTGTTATTTGGCTGCGATATTTTTTATGGAGATATTTCCCTTGTCAGTCAGCTTAAAAATAACGTTATGCCCTACCTCACCTTTTGCTAGAGCCTCTTCCCTCAGTCAGCAGGGTGCACCATGTGCAGATGAGGTTTTCTTTGGTTCAAAGATATTGATGAACCTCTTTTACCTCAATACATACAGTTGCCTCATCCAGGCAATTGCAAAACAGTCGGGCAACAATTTCTTCCTCGTCTACATAGCAGTGAATTTGGCGGCCATTTATCTTCTCTGTCGTACCTCTTTTGTCCTTTACAAGTCACCAGTCCTCCCGTGATTAACGACTTCTTCGTGATTTGTTGGTAATTGCCACCATGCCATTGTTCTTACCCATGCTCACTCATTTGTTATCAGAATTACCTCAATCTGCTGAGTGAGGGAGTATAACGAGTATTACAATCGGAATAATGGCACTGCGCAGTATAATGATTATCATTTCCATAAATTTTGACGGGAATTTGAATTCCTCCGAGACTTCTCCAGTTGGTTCGTCTGTACATTTAGTAAAATTCTAACTGGCCAATGTCTGGAAATAAAAGATATTTAAGAAAATAAAATGTGAAGGGATTTTAAAGGAGCAATAATAAATAAATAAAAAATAATTATTCCTGGACAAATTACACACTGCCATCTAGTTTCAAACTAAGCAAAGCTTGTATTATGGATACTAGATAATTGATATTAAACTTGTCATATACATTTTTTTGTATATACATACATATAATACATAGAAAACAACACCAAGTACAATTGTCACAAACGTCAGTTTCGTCGGCTTGCTTGCGCGAACTAATTACGAGGTGAGACAGATGGCTCATTTTTTGGGTGTACATTCTGACTCTTGTGGCGTGGCATATCTGCTACGTTTACACTTAGCCCCTGCCACTCGTCCTGCCGCTGCCGGGACTACTTCCGCGGCAGTGTCGATGCGAATGAGTGTTCACACTCAGCCTTCATACTTCTTTTATTGAACGACTCGCAACAATAGCTGACGTCGAGTTTGTTGCGGCAACAGCATTATGCTGATCACAGTTTATCTAACTATTTATGTGTTTTGAAAAGAATGAAAAGACGCCGTGATATTTATCATGATTTTTATCATGTTGATCCCATATTACTCGCTCGATTTCGTAAAGCTCCAAAAATTTTATTATTTTCTCATTACTTCACTCCATAATGTCGACTCCCAATAGAATACGCAAAGAAAGAATACGCAGCACAGAATAATAAATTAATTGCCGTAGTACAAATAGAGGACACGTGAGCCAGAGTGCTGAATGTAAATACTCACTTGCGCTGCCCGTCCTTTGACTTCCGCGCGAAAAACCGACAATCGAGGGAGCGCCGGGCAATGGCAACGGCATGAGCAGGAGCAGCGCGAGTGACCTGTTTACATACTCGCCCTGCCCGATTCCCTGCTCACTTGCCTGCCCAACAGGGCTGAGTGTAAACGTGGCAAATTCCTGGACAATTTATGTGTACTAGACAACTGATATATGTACTTAAATACATTTTTTTGTAAATACATAGAAAACACCCAGACCAAGACAAACAGACATGTTCATGCACACAAATGTTTGTCTTGTGCGGGAATCGAACCCGCGACCTCCGAGTGCAAGTGGCCATTGCTAACCATTCGACCACCGAGCTCGTCGTGGAGTATAGAATGATGACGCATTATTTGCGCATTATAAACATGCTTTTTCAAAAAGGTTGAAATAGGTAATTTAAATTTTTGCACTCAATAAAGCATAATAATTTTTCCATTAACTCATAACAGATTGTGAAATGAAAATCTTTTGTAGCCGGTTACCCCAATCTACTGAAATGTGCTTGATTATTTGATGGAAAATAAGAGGCTATTTTCAGCTAGCTGAATGACTTAACTTGCATTAATATTGTGATGTGGATTTAAATATGATATAGAACTTTGTGTGTTCTACCGATTGTGCAATGGGGTGTGTTCAGAGGCGTTGTTTGACATTATGCCCACGGCGTCCTTCTACAGTCGCTCGCCACCGACAGGGAATTCATCCTCACACATTGGAGTCTAAGTGGTCGCGTACTGTGCGGTTCCAGAGAAGTTTTTTCTCGCGTACTGTCAAGCTGTGGAATGAACTGCCTGTCGAGATTTTCTCAGGAGACTACAGCATGGGGTTCTTCAAAAAGGCCGTGAAGAGGTTTTTACGACGGCAACGTGTGATGCCCCTGATATTACAGGTGTTCATAGGCTACGGTAACTGCTTTCCATCAGGCGGGACGCATGCTTGTTTGTCGCTTTAGTGGTATAAAAAAAGTAGAATCATTTGAGCCAAATCCAATTACACCTGCATGTAGTACACCCTGCTGACTAGTGAAAGACGCTCTAGCGAAAGAGGCTCACGCGTTGCCGATCCTGTAAAAACCCCTTCATGCCTTGAAGAACCACAAGCAGTAGTCTCTATGCTGTTTATCAGAGGTATTATGGAGTTCAAGATCTATATATATATATATATAATTCAAAGTCCTGACTGCCTGAATGATATATAAGCCCAAACCGCTGGGTCTAGAGATTCCAAATTTGGCATGTTAAATTCCTTATGACGTCTAAGAAAGGATTTTTCAAAATTTATCCCCTAAGGGGATCCGAAGTTTGTATGGGGAAACAAGATTAGTTTGACTATTTTATCTGAAATTTTACATGAGTACTTCTATAGATAAATGAGTAAACACGTGTTTCAGGATTGTTGAATATTCAACCCCTAAAGGGGTAAAAAGGAATGAAAAAGTCTGAAAAGCTTATATTGTTTTTTATAGTTTAACGGGTTTACGAAAACAATAACAATTTTAAAACTAAACGTGGATAACGTGACAATCATCCCCTATTGGGGTGCGATGGGGTTGAAATGTCTAAAATGGGGCGAAAAAGTCTGAAAATCGTCATGGGTACTGTATTCATAGTTTATCGGATCGCTGATTACGAAAAAAAACAACTATTTTATAATCCAACATAGCCGACGTTACATAAAATCGCCCCTGGGGGTGCGATGGGGTTGAAATGTCATAATACCAATATGGGTGTTGATTAAATGGTTTTCTGGTACGTCAATTACGAAAATGGCATCGATTTGAAAATATAACATAGTGGACACGGAATTAGTTAAAAGGACTTTCCAAATTTTACCCCTAAGAGGGTGAAACCAAAATTTGTATGGGAAAAAAATTGGACTATTTTATCCAAAACTTAACACGAGTACTTCCATAGATAAATGAGTAAACTCGTGTTACAGGATTTTCCAAAATCCAACAGGATTTCCAAAAGAGCTGCCATTTTGCGATAATTTTAGTTCATGTAACGTATTCCACACGGTCGTCTCCATGACATAGCCGCACCCCATTTTTGATCTCATTTTGTTCCGTCGATTACAAATCTTTACTAGTGTATGTACAGACCACATATTATGTATTTAATAATAATAATCATAATCATAAATATTTATTTGCTAGAAATGTAGATACAATGATTGGGTGATGTACAGAATTCGACCCTTATACATTTCGTCTTAAAAGAGACATGCAAAAACTTGATAATTATTTAATTTAAACAATTGCAATTATATGTCAAACAAAATTACTAAATATTAAATTCATAAAGTCAAATTCTTAAAATTACATTAAAATACATTCAATACAAACAATAATAGATTTAGCATTAAATTATAATATTTACGTCAGATAGAAGTCAAAGTCAAAATCAAAATATCTTTATTCCTTGGACTTTATAAAGCACTTAGAAACGTCATACAAATTAAATATAAGACATGTATCTAAATCATTACTATCTACTTAAATCCGCAGAGCTTAGATGCACTTTCATCACACTATCTGTGAAAGTGAATCTAAGTGCCAGTTCCGGCGACGGGGCTTCTTGAGAAGAACTGGCAAGAAACTCAAGGCCGACTCTTTTAATTGCCAATATCGTCACATTAAACACAAATACAATCATTAACATAACAAGAGCAATTCATTTCCAAATACTTTTATCATTTATGTAATCTGAGATACAATAGTAAGCCTTTTGACATAGTCTAGTCTTGATAAATCTTTTAAATTTACCCATGGATAATTTAAACGCGTCATTTGGATAATCATTAGTAACATTTGACAATCAAAAATAATTTCAATTTATTCCTGAACAGTTGTGTGGGTAATATTTTTAAATTGTCTGGTAATTTATTATATTATACAGGTCCCATTCCAATTACACTTTTACGTAACAACTCTAAATTTATCTATGTATTGAGATCGTAATTCAGCTGTTCTATTTCTAGATTGTGATATTTTAATAAACAGATGCTGATTAGTTTTGACAAACGTGCACATTTCAAGAATGTACAGAGACGGTAATGTTTTATTTTTAGGGTTCCGTACCTCAAAAGGAAAAACGGAACCCTTAAAAGATCACTTTGTTGTCCGTCTGTCTGTCTGTCTGTCTGTCAAGAATTTCTATGTCGAGAATGCGTGGAGGTATCAAGCTGAAATTTGAACTGTATACTCAGGTCTACGGTCCCATGAAGTTGTAAAAAAATCAAACTGCTAAGTTTACGTCAAAAAAGTTACGGCCGTTTATTCAGCAAAAAACGCATATTTCGACACATTCTCAAGGGAATCAAAACCAATAGGGTACTTCCCGTTGACCTAGAACTATGAAATTTGGCAAGTAACATCGTTATAGACTACAAGTACAGGAATAAATCTCAAAACTATACATTTGTAAATAGATCTTAAAAAATAGGGGGTCTATATTTTTTACAGGGTGTCGAAATTTCAAATTGAAACTACTAGTTTGAATGGGGTATCATATAAAAGGACTTGTTGTACACATTGCAAAATATATTTTTTTTTTTTTTCGACGCATTATTTCTTATATATAATGAAAGATATCAAATTTAATAATGATACTACGTACGGAACCCTCGGTGGGCGAGTCCGACTCGCACTTGTCCGGTTTTTTTTACTGTTATAGTCACATCATAAGTTTAACAGTAGGTAAATAGCATTTTAACTTTACAATAACCTTAATTCCGCGGCTAAATCGCAGCTAATATCTGGCAACTCCATCAAATCATATATTTCCCTAATACAGTTACCGTCATTTGGGGTAATTTCAACCTCTTCGTTTGATGTTCGCTTTCCTACAATTTTAGTGAACTTTGAATCGTTACGGAGGTACAGTCACGCTTGAAATACTAAAAACAATACGTCAGGAAATTATAGATATTATAGAAAACGAGCTTATCAAGTACAGTCATTTTCATTACTATTCGACAGCTGCTACCGATTTCTTTTGCACTTTTGCACGATCTTTAGAGCCAAAGCCAACCTCGTTTGCACGTGATGCACCCTGCCGATTAACGAAAAAGGCTCTGGAGAAAGAGAGGTTAGATACAGATACAAAGTATTGCTGGCCGGCTGAGGAAATAACTCCACCTCACGGAATACAGCAGGCAAACAACAATTCCCTTGAGGATTGTTGTGTTTCTAGGAGTGAGTGAGGTCACCAAAGAAGGATTCAATGCGTTAGCAGCGGGGGTGGCGGCGTACCAGCAATATTTTAAGCTGTGAGCGTTAATATGGCTACGGTAACCGCTTCCCATCAGGCGGGCCGTATGCTTGTCTGCCACCCAATGTGATATGAAAAAAATCTGTAAAGGAAGGAGTTGCTGCGTTCGCAGCGCATAATATATATTCATTCTTAAATTTATCAATTTTTTTATTGTAGACTGTACTGGCCATAAATAGGACAATTTGCATAGAATTGCCTTTGAACAAAACGCATAAATTTAGAGAACCTGCCACAAACGAGGCCGCGGAATATATATATACAGTACCTATACTTAATTAAATAGGTTTATATACTACTAATACTGGAATTAAATTTTTAACGTAAATAAATCACAGACATTCAATTTCAATAGGAAACAGACGAAACATAAAATATATTAGTGTGAGTTGATCTTTCCGTCTCGCACGCTCTTGGGGGTTAGTGAATGTTGCTATCCCGTTTTTACACGTATACCAACACTGTACATGGCAAGTTAAAAAATAATGACGCACGCTATGTTTTGCAAGGTCGCCATTTTGCTAAGCTGCCGTCATGTAATTGTCATTGTTATAGGGACGTATTTAGGAACTTGTATATTATTTATATTCATTGTGCAAGATTAAATTAAATGCTAACAATAAAATGTGTGTGGAAAACAGTGATTCAACAGTTAAATAAGTATTTACTATATTTTTTTTAAATCCTGGCTGAATAATAAAAAAATTACATTAATAGTCGTTGTTAGTGATAGGAGAGCGTATATTAAAAATGGACTGTATTTAATAAAATAAAAACAAGGCCAGAAGAACTAAGAAAATATATTTACTTTCACACCGTTCGGCACTTGACATTAGAATAAATTTTACAATATATAGCAATATAAAAATGACATAAATTCAAAAAAATATTATAAAAAATAATCTACAAAAGAGGCACTTATCAGCTGGCGAGACTGCCAGCAACATCCTCCCCCTCTGTGGCAAAGCCACACTTATTCAGGGGAAACTGACAACCTAACCAACTTAGTGAGTGGCCTCCGTAACTTGCCACCGACCGTGTCCACTTCGGCGACTCTCACAATTCCATCTTTCCCAGGACAAACACGGGATATACGACCACGAGGCCACATGCCCCTGGGTAAGGAAGAATCTACGATTAGGACAACGTCTCCAACAGCAAGTTCTGGGGACTGACGACTGGCAGTTCTCCTTGGAATCAGGGTTGGCAAATATTCTTTAACCCAGCGACCCCAAAACATGTCGGCTAAGCGTTGGGACTTCCGCCAATCGCTGCGTCCAAGAAGATCTGCATCGTCTAAATGTGATGGTACAATATTAAAAGACGATGATGAACCTATGATGAAATGGAATGGTGTTAGTGACTCTTCGCCGTCGGTTATCCACGTCAAAGGGCGGCTATTTATAATGGCCTCTGCCTCCAAGAGGGCCGTGTGTAAGACCTCTTCTTTTGGTGCACGCTCGTTCAATATAGCCTTAAGAGCCGTTTTAACGGACCTCACTAAGCGTTCCCAAGCACCACCCATATGAGGAGCTCCAGGTGGTATAAAATGCCAAGATATTCCGATGTTTGCTCCAGCTTCGCTCATTGTTTTTAGAATGTTGTTTGCTCCAACAAAGGCCGTCCCATTATCGGAAAATATTTTTGTAGGGGTTCCTCTTCGGCTTATAAATCTTTTCAAACTCATCAGAGCACTATCAGTAGAGAGACTGCCCACTAGCTCCAAATGTATCGCTCGAGAGGTTAAGCAGGTGAATAATGCAACATATCTCTTCTGGTGATGTCGGCCAACTGTTACATTTACAGGGCCCATATAATCCAGACCTACGTATGTGAATATTCGACGATGGTGAGCCAAACGCTCTTCTGGAAGATATCCCATCGGTGGATTCATTGGTTTTGATTTCATCAGTATACATTTGGCGCATCGGTGGGTGACGAAGCGTATAGTTGCCCTTAAATGTAATATCCAATAATTTTGGCGTAGTTCATTTATCACCAGGTTTGGCTGAGCATGAGCAGCGCGCTTATGATAATGGGTTACTAAGAGTCTTACTGCAGGGTTGCGACCATCAAGAACAATAGGGCGTTTCATGGCTCCTGGGACATCCGAGACATCGACACGACCATGGAGACGTATGCATTCCTTGTGATCCAGAAATGGCGACAGTTTGAATAAACGGCTGCGTCGCTGAAGTGTAGCATGTTTACGGAGAGCCTCAATTTCATCTGGAAATGACTGTAACTGACTTCGCCTTACTATATTCTCTTCGGCCTTTAATAGATCATCTGCAGTTAATGATAAGGGATGAGATGATGATGACATGACTGAAGTTGAACGGTTATGAGAACGAAGGCAACAAGAAGAGTTAGCTAAACGAATAAAACCGATTTTAGATTTTAAAATATCTATATATTGACGGGCGCGTGCAGTCGCGCGTACCATTCGCAACCAACAAGAAAATCGCGTCGGATCTGCTGCGAGTGGTAATGATAATTTGACCTCGCCATCATTAATCGCGTGGGTATGTATAAAATCACGTTTAACCTCTTTTAAAAAATCATTTTCAAGACCTACGTTTGGTTCTATGGGCCAGGAACTAGATGGTGAAAGGAGAAATGGTGGTCCATAGAGCCAATGCGAAGGTATCCCTTGACCAATTCTGGTAGCGGTATCCGCCGCGTTTAAACTAGAAGGCACCCATCGCCAATCAATAGCCTCCGTTTGCTCCAAAATTTCTCCAACCCGGTTGGCAACGAATGTCCGCAGCGTACGAGCCTCAGTCCGTAGCCAACCCAAAACGTTTCTGGAATCTGTCCAGAAAACACGTCGGCTTGGCTTCAAGTCGTGCTCCAAAACTATAGTATGTGCTAAACGAGTAGCTAATAAGGCGGCTTGAAGCTCTAGCCGGGGTATAGACACAGGTTTATTAGGCGAAACGCGAGCTTTACTGGCAATTAAACATAACGAAATTCGCTCATCTGCATCTATAAACCGCCAGTAAGCTACACAAGCGTAAGCAGATTCACTAGCATCAGCAAATATGTGAAGTTCTCGACAAACACTTTGGAAATTAAAAGAGTACCAACGAGGAATTTTTAAATTTTGAATTTGGGAGAGACTATCAAACCAAACTTGCCACTGTTCACATTGATCTGCTGTTAAGGGTTCGTCCCATCCTATATGACAGCGCCAAGCTCTTTGTAAAAGAATCCTGCCATGAACTGTCACCGGAGAAAGAATACCTAACGGATCGTACAAACGCATGACGTGAGATAATAAGATTCGTTTTGTGAAGGTTGCCGGAGCTACTGCTAAAGAATTGTTACGAAAACTCAATGTATCAAAATGTGGATTCCACACCAATCCCAAAGTAGGAACAGTGGAGTTTGGAGACATTCCAAGTGGAACTTCATCAGGAGGAATGGCATGTAAATGAGGCGGGATCAGCTTTAGTGCTTCAGGATAATTAGACACCCAACTTCTCATCTCGAATTGTGCAAGCTTATGCAAATTTAAAATATCTGAAGCAAGCTGCTCCGCCTGGCTTACGCTAGCTACACTACCAACATAATCATCCATATATGTGTTCTTCAAAACCTGGCAAGCCGCTTCCGGATAGAGATGTGAGTTGTCTGTCGCGTTTTTATTTAGCAAAAATATCGCTGTGCATGGACTTGAAGTGGCGCCAAAAATCATAGAACACATCCTATATTCTTTGATAGAAAATGCAGGGCTTTCTCTCCAAAGAAAGCGTTGCATATCTCTATCCTGCTTTCTAATTTTAATTTGCGGAAACATTTCGCGTATGTCAGCCATGAGGGCTACATTATGCTCTCGCCAACGAAAAAGAATACCCAATAGAGAGTGCATCAGATCGGGACCAGCCAACAACAAGGAGTTGAGACTGACCCCGTCTGTTTTGGCGGCAGCATCGTGAACCACTCTAAGTTTCTTTTTTTGTGGATGCACTACGCCAAAATGTGGTAGGTACCAGAACTTCAAATTAGCATCAAGCAAAACTTCATGGTTGATATCACACTGCTCCGCATATCCCTTTTCAATGACTCCCTTAATATGTAAGCGATAAGCATCCGCGTAATCACGGTCTTTACCCATCTTAGTTTCTAATAATTTAAACCGTTTTAACGCATGATGGTAACTGTCTGGTATTTTAGGGTTATCCTCTTTCCATAACAATCCTGTCTCAAATCTTCCGTCTGGTAATCTAATAGTAGTATTTTCTAAAATATGTAAAGCACGTTGATTAAGGGGCCCTATTGAGTTTGGATATTTACTAATACCAACAGAATCTAATTTGAACTGTTCCCTAATTAAATCATCAAGTTCTTGGAGAACAGTACTTTCTTCATTAGTATAAATGTGATATAAAAAATCAACTGGTTTCGTAGCGGACCCCGAAACACCATGAATTACCCAACCCAGCAACGTGTTTATAGCAACAGGTTGGGAACGAGTGCCAACCCTAATGCCTCTGGATACTGTTAAGTACCAGTCTTCGGCCCCAATCAAAATTGTAGGTTTGCCTTTATAAACTAGCATCTCGCCTAAATCAACAAGGTGACTGACACCTTCTATATCTGAAGGTCGAACTACCTGTTCACATAAATCGAGATTTTTGATTGCCCTTGCTCTTTTTATGGTATAAACATCCGATTTATATTTGCCTCGAATTTGAAAATCGACATACTCAATGGTGTCTTTGCGCATCATGCCGCCTACACCCTGTACACAAATGTAACCCTTAGGACCACTGATACCTAAACGACTAGCTAGGTCGGCATCAATCAAGGTGGCAGTTGAGCCGTCATCTAACAGCGCCAATACCTCTATACTACCTAAAGGGCCACTTACTACAACGGGCAAAACTTTGAGTAAAACCTTTGATCGAATTTCGCGGTTAAAATCTCTACTTGCATAAGTTGTGTTGTTTTCAACACGATAGTCATCAATTTTTTTATCCGACTGTACAAGTGAAAACTTTCTAAAAGATTCGTCTGCATTATTTTTTGACTGTGACTGTACAGGCAAAGACTCTGATAGACAACGAATTTCTTTTTCTAAGGTTGCACATGTCGGAACTATTTTGTCTATTTTAAAATTTGACGGTTGCGATGGTGATTGTTTAGTATTTGTTATGACAACGCCATGCAATAAACGATGATGAAAAGACTTGCAACCGTCTACACCACATCTAATTTTAATTTTACATGTCGACCAATTATGTTTATTAGTCGACAAACATCTAAAACAACATTTATTTTGCATGATGTAATCCTGCCTATCCGAAACGGAAAAATTTTGAAAAACTTTACAATTTGCCAATGAATGTGAACTATTGCAAAGGAGGCACAAGTTTTGCGAAGTACTTGCAAAACAATTTTCTATTCGTTTCTTTGCAGGTTCATTAGATTGTGTACTGTGTGTGTGTGTCATTGTGTACTGAGGCATCAAACCAAATCGCGAATGGTTACGCGCTTCCTGCCGGAGAAATTCAGACAGAACCTCAAGTTTCGAACCTTCAGTGTAATCAGAAGCAGCAAATCGAGTCCATGTGGACCTGAGAGGTGGTGTTAATTTAGAAAGAATTGCATTGAATAATTCTGGTGAATAAAGATATTCTATCTTTTGCAAGTGTTTTATTGTGCAAACTAAATTTTGTATAGTACAAGAAAATAAATTTAGATCTTTCAAGTCTGTTTGTAATTTAGGGAGAGATCTTATAGTCGAAAGTTCTTCGAGTATAATGCACTCTGGTCGGGCAAAACGCTCCTCTAAAGCTGTCATTATCTCTTCTGGATCGTCTGTAGTCTGCAGAAGAGCCGATACAGCTTTTGCAGCCTCGCCTCGCAGCAAAAACCTTAGCCTATTTAAGTTCTCTGTGATAGAATAATTATTTTTAGAATTATCAAATGACCTCTTAAATCCTAACCACTGCGAGGCTTTCCCAAAAAATGGTAAAATTTCAATATGATTAGGTGCTTTATAAGATGGTTTCTGTGTAGATAAATTTACCAAAATATCACCAAGTCGCTTCATGTCAGTTTCCACAGCGCTGGCAGTGTCTGTTTTTTTGTTATCAAAACGAGGTGGAACTTTAAATGTCTTTGCGTATGATGTTGAATGTGGAGGTCGCTGCGTTGCTGACAATTCAACAGGGATCTCATTCTGATTTGAAGTAACAACGCAGGTCTCGCCGTGTGCTGCTGGCGGCGCATCAACAACATCGAAATATTGATCCTGTAAACTGCGAATCCAAGAATTAGTTCTACTACGGCTACGTCTAAATTGGGACTCTGCATCAATTTCTGCAAGTTCTGCCTCGCGAGCGAGGTTTTGTGCTTGCGTTCTATACTCTAGCAATTCCTTTTCCTGTGCTAAGCGTGCCATCTCAAGATCTTTTTCTTGTGTTAGTCGTGCCATTTCAAGTGCAGCCTGCTCTTTTTTCAACTGTAAAGCAGCCTGAGCGTGTTTAGCCTCGACTGCAAGTTTACGAGCGGCAGTTGAAGCATTAGATATAACTGAACTCGAAGACCGAGGCAAAGAGTTTGAAGCCACTCGCGCCGAAACTGGTTGCGGAGTAATTGAGGCTTCACCCTCTCGGGTTTTAGATCGAGTTTGCATGTTCTAATGAAAAAAAAAATACTTACGGTTTTCTTTTGCTCCTAAGGACCGTTGTTAGTGATAGGAGAGCGTATATTAAAAATGGACTGTATTTAATAAAATAAAAACAAGGCCAGAAGAACTAAGAAAATATATTTACTTTCACACCGTTCGGCACTTGACATTAGAATAAATTTTACAATATATAGCAATATAAAAATGACATAAATTCAAAAAAATATTATAAAAAATAATCTACAAAAGAGGCACTTATCAGCTGGCGAGACTGCCAGCAACAGTCATTGATAATAACTATAAAATAAGGCTAATAATAGTTAATGATTATAACTACTGTAGACAGATTCAATATTATTCAGCGGTATCCCGCTGATTAATATTGAGGTCGGAGGTTTCAGTCATCACACCCCTCTCCCTCATCAGTCTAAGGCATTGATCAGACAAAATAATAAAATCGTTGGGCCCGTGTTTCCATCCAGTCAACTCAGTTTACGCTACGCCATAGTTTGGGGTGTCAGTGGTTCATCAACATCTTTGAACCAAAGCCAACTTCACCTGCACGTGGTGCACCCTGCTGACTGACAAACGAAGCTCTGGCGAAAAGAGAGGTAGGGAGCGTAATTGTAAGATACCCGACTGGGGAATGTACCTCCACCTCACATAATACCGCAGCTAAATAACAATTCCCTTGAGGGTTGTTGTGTTCCTGCGAGTGAGTGAGGTCACCAGAAAGGAAGGAGATGCTGCGTTGGCAGCGGGGGTGGCTGCGCGCGAGCGATATTTTATGTTGCGAGCGTTAATATGGCTACGGTAACCGCTTCACATCAGGCGGACCGTATGCTTGTCTGCCACCCGACGTAGTATAAATAAAAAAAAAAAAAAAACCTACCGAATTATTTTTTAGCTTTTAGTACACTATTTTCGATAAAACCGTTTAAATTAAAAGTTTTTTTTACATAATTTTTATTAATACGCTTTTATTAGGTCGACTTGTATGTAACTAACTATGTAATGGAATCTAAGGCAACTAATTTAACCATCTTCCAAGGATCGTAGCGTAATGAAAATTGACAGCTGTATGTAGTTCTGATGACAATACAATAATATGGTACTGTCGAACTAATCTGATGATGGAGCCGGAAGATATGAACTGCAACTTCATGATGGAACATCGTATCATAGCTGTTTTTGGATTTCTTAGAAAAGTCTTGTAATTAACTTTGACCACGATTAGGTTTCAAGGTCTGATGATAAAGCCGGAAGATTTTCAATTTTTAATTTGATATGCTTTAAAAGCGTGTTTTTTTAGTTTTTTAAAACTATATTTATTAAAATGAAAACTTGTTTAGCGGCGTTGTGCAGTTTTTGGGATGGGTAAAAAATGTTAATACTCGCGTCAGGACACGTAACCTGATCGAAAATTCGTAAGACGGAGGGAGAGTAGACCGCCGGCGCGGCGTAGGAGAGGAAGTAATATCCCCCTGTCTTTCTACCGCGCGGCGAAAATGTATGCCTGCTCCTGCTGTTTATTTTTAATGTAATATAAATTGTCATATTTGTGTACGATAGCGCAATAAATGAATATTGTATTTTACCACATAAATGATAGTACTTTTATACTGATAAATAAAGGGAAATTATTCCTTAATCATTCCAAAACATTCAAAAATGCACAACGTTAATGTCCAAGTTTTCATTTCTGCCGGCACTCCCGGAGTGCAACCCGATTTTTTTTTTAAATATTTATAATCTACTATTGTGATCTCAGTAACCATAAACATATCTGTATATACTTTCATAGTATTTTTGCAGGCAAAATTCCAGTTTCGTTATGAACACAGGGTTATAATTCAGTGTGATTTTATTCGAATGCATGCCACGTTAGATTTTATTTCAGTCATATTTCCAGCCAAATGGAGAAGGTTACGGAAGCGTTCAGTACTTTATTATTCTTAAAGTAAGAGTATGCACTAAACTAGCGCAGAGTTAGCGTTGCGAAAAAATTGCAGGGAAGGTGCCAAAAAAATGTAGGGGAGGGATAGTTATTACTGTTATTTTGTGAACCGCGTTCGAGTTATATCTGCTTTCTCAAAAGTTAATAGCCCCCATATCACCAACTCTTATTACGATTCAATAACTGAATAGATTAATACCAATGAATAAGCGACTGTATTCAAGTTTAAATAGAGTCGCTTATTCATTGGTATGAATAAGCATTCTATTCAGTTATTGAATCGCAATAAGAGTTGGTGGTAAGGTGGCTGACAGAGAATGCTCTTAGCATTAAGTCCGCCTTTTGTACCCTTATTATATCGCCAATAAAGTTTAAATAAATAATTAAAATAGTAGATAAGATGTAATAATAATATTGGGATTATAATTTAAGAAATATGAGATTTAATAACATAATCCCGAACACAAAAACGAAAAAGAAAGTGTATGTTTGTTAGCGACTATTCGTGGGTGGCTTCTCGGGGCGATCGAGGGGATGAATGTTTTGCAGGGATGAGAACACTAGACTTAAAACTAGTTTATAAATATAATGGTGTTATTCACTTTTGGCCATGTGGTTTCCGGCAAGCTAGAATAGAATCACTCCGTCTCTTCCCGTGAATGTCGTATAACGCGACTAAGGAAATACACTATAAAACATCGATCAGGCCTCCGCAACCCGTCTGGCCAGCGTGGGGAGTGTAGGCCAAATCCTCCTTCCGTCTGGGACGGACGAGAGAGAGTCGTGCTCTTGTAGTGGAGCCTAAAATTACCTGATAATGATGAATGATATAAGAGGGTGCAAACGAGTATGTGGGTCACCTGATGGAATGCAATCAAGACCACCCATGGAGATCAGCAACATCAAGGGGTCGCCGATCCGTTGCCAGCTTTTTAAGGGAAATATAGACTCTGTTCTGGAAGGCTCCCATACAATAAAATGGCGATTTATGGCGATTATTTACGAGAGAGGGTCGTGCTCCTGTAGAGGAGACTAAAATGACCTGATGATATGGAATTCACTATTATATAGGTACCTCTTTGTCGTGCTAACGTCTAAAACGTCTTATAAATCGATGACCGCCGGCTGCATGCACGAAAAAGCATGACTCATTGTCACGTTCCGCCTGAGCCGCGCGTGCAAGCGAGAGCGCGGAACCCTTTTATACGCCGAAAAATTACTTTTGGAAATGAATAGGCTCCCTAACCATTGAACCGATTTTGATGGAACTTGTCACAATTAACAAATCGTCGTGAAGTTCAAGATGAAGCACGATCTATTACTTGAACAAGTGATAGAGAAGCACGATCGGCCTAAGCGTTCGGCTTGTGACGCATCTTCTCTCTTCCATTCCATCGGCCGATGTTTTCTTATGACGTTATCACGTAAAATTATTGTCCGTAAATCGACTTTACAATAAATTTTTTTAGTGAATCTTACGTGTCATCTTATATATGCCCATATAAAGATGGTAATAATATCTGAATTGTGAGAATGCTCCCACAATGCCTCCAACAGAACCAAATAGAGAAATATAACAGGAGCCGCCATTCGTAGTGACCTGCCCATGTACACGACCACTCTGCCAAGAGTGTCCGACTGAGAAGAATAATATCTAGCCGCTGCGAATTATCTGAAGTTCTGCTTGTTATCCCGCATCTGTTTAGTCAGAACAGAAGCTAAGTTGACGTAAAACAGAGACGTGCGTGATTTGATTACGCAAGTGGTTTTAGATCTCTGTTAAAGGTATATTTAAGTACTTATTTGATTAATAAAAGTAATAGGATACCAAGGATTATACTAAACTAGTTAATCAAAATAAATAAATACTAATCTAAGCTCTGCGGATTTAGAGCAGTAATGATTTAGATACATGTTCTTATATTTAATTTGTATGACGTTTCTAAGTGCTATAAAGTCCAAGCAATAAAGATAATTATTTTGATTTGACTTTGATTTACCTGACTCGTGCAACTTCGTCTTTTTTTAATATTACGTCGAGTGGTAGACAAGCATACGGCCTGCCTGATGGGAAGCTGTTACCGTAGCCATATTAACGTATCGCTCGCGCGCCGCCACCCCCGCCAACGCAGCATCTCCTTCCTTTCTGGTGACCTCACTCACTCGCAGGAACACAACAACCCTCAAGGGAATGGTTATTTGGCTGCGGTATTCTGTGAGGTGGAGGTACATTCCCCAGTCGGGTAGCTTACAATTACGCTCCCTACCTCTCTTTTCGCCAGAGCTTTGTTTCTTAGTCAGCAAGGTGCACCGCGTGCAGGTGAAGTTGGCTTTGGTTCAAAGATGTTGATGAACCACTTACACCCCAATACCAAGGATTTTTCGACAGGGATGGATTAAGGGGCAATGCCACAAAATTAGCGCCATTTCTTGACGTGATTACGTATTATAAACCCATGAACGCCGGCTGCACGTACTAAAAAGCATGAGTCATTGTCACGTTCCACCTGAGCCAAGCGTGCAAGCGGGAGCGCGGTAACCTTTTATACGCCGAAAAGTCACTTTTGGAAATGAATAGGCTCCAAAACCATTGAACCGATTTTGATGAAACTTGTCACAATCAAAGACCTCGACATGCTTGAGGTTTGTTTTGAAAAAAAATTGAGATCGATCATGTCCTTGAGGAATGATCATTAAATACATTTTCCATTGAAATTATTGGAAAACTACACTCAGCGAAGCGACGCTAACCGTTGGGCTGGTTCACAGACTAAAAGTCGCACAGCGAGCGATGGAGAGAGCAATGCTTGGAGTTTCTCTAAGGGATCGAATCCGGAACGAAGAAATTCGACGGAGAACCAAAGTGGTCGACATAGCTCTCAGAGTCAGCGAGTTGGAGTGGCAGTGGTCTGGCCACATCTGCCGAGTCAGCGATGGCAGATGGGGGAGGAAAGTCCTAGAGTGGAGGCCACGTATGGGACGACGAAGCGTAGGGCGCCCCCTCTCTAGATGGACCGACGATCTCAAAAAAGTGGCTGGTAGCGGTTGAATGCGGAAAGCGGAGGATCGCATATGGTGGAAAGCATTGGGAAAGGCCTATATCCAACAGTGGGTAGATACAGGCTGATAATGATGATGATGTTGACACTCAGCGAAGCTACTCGCTCCACCCGACCACGATTTCTTGACGTGATTACGTATTATAAACCCATGAACGCCGGCTGCACGTACTAAAAAGCATGAGTCATTGTCACGTTCCACCTGAGCCAAGCGTGCAAGCGGGAGCGCGGTAACCTTTTATACGCCGAAAAGTCACTTTTGGAAATGAATAGGCTCCAAAACCATTGAACCGATTTTGATGAAACTTGTCACAATCAAAGACCTCGACATGCTTGAGGTTTGTTTTGAAAAAAAATTGAGATCGATCATGTCCTTGAGGAATGATCATTAAATACATTTTCCATTGAAATTATTGGAAAACTACACTCAGCGAAGCGACGCTAACCGTTGGGCTGGTTCACAGACTAAAAGTCGCACAGCGAGCGATGGAGAGAGCAATGCTTGGAGTTTCTCTAAGGGATCGAATCCGGAACGAAGAAATTCGACGGAGAACCAAAGTGGTCGACATAGCTCTCAGAGTCAGCGAGTTGGAGTGGCAGTGGTCTGGCCACATCTGCCGAGTCAGCGATGGCAGATGGGGGAGGAAAGTCCTAGAGTGGAGGCCACGTATGGGACGACGAAGCGTAGGGCGCCCCCTCTCTAGATGGACCGACGATCTCAAAAAAGTGGCTGGTAGCGGTTGAATGCGGAAAGCGGAGGATCGCATATGGTGGAAAGCATTGGGAAAGGCCTATATCCAACAGTGGGTAGATACAGGCTGATAATGATGATGATGTTGACACTCAGCGAAGCTACTCGCTCCACCCAACCACGATTTCGGTCCCGTGGGCTAGAATCTGGTCTAGAAGTCTATTTTCTGCCAACAGTAAGAAATATAAGAAATATACCAACGCCAACACTAAAAGCATCTCGGAGTTCAACACTAAAGATAAGATTAAGGCTCGCTATTAATAGTCTGAACCTAAAAGGATGTCTGAACTTTAGTGAAGTTTTACTGCTTTGTCAGCCCTATCCCTTTAGATACTGTAGAATCAGATTACTAAGTTTCTATTTCGCACTTTTTGTAACTTCTCGTTTGTTTGTAATATCTTGATTATACTAAACTAGTTAATCAAAATAAATAAATACTAATCTAAGCTCTGCGGATTTAGAGCAGTAATGATTTAGATACATGTTCTTATATTTAATTTGTATGACGTTTCTAAGTGCTTTATAAAGTCCAAGGAATAAAGATATTTTGATTTGATCTTGATTAAGCTGACTCGTGCAACTTCGTCTTTTTTTAATATTATGTCGAGTGGTAGACAAGCATACGGCCTGCCTGATGGGAAGCTGTTACCGTAGCCATATTAACGTATCGCTCGCGCGCCGCCACCCCCGCCAACGCAGCATCTCCATCCTTTCTGGTGACCTCACTCACTTGCAGGAACACAACAACCCTCAAGGGAATTGTTATTTGGCTGCGGTATTCTGTGAGGTGGAGGTACATTCCCCAGTTGGGTAGCTTACAATTACGCTCCCTACCTCTCTTTTCGCCAGAGCTCCGTTTGTCAGTCAGCAGGGTGCACCGCGCGAATGTGAAGTTGGCTCAAAGATGTTGTTGAACCACTTACACCCCAATACCAAGGATTTTTCGACAGGGATGGATTAAGGGGCAATGCCATAAAATTTGCGCCATTTCTTGACGTGATAACGTATTATAAACCGATGAACGCCGGCTGCACGTACTAAAAAGCATGACTCATTGTCACGTTCCACCTGAGCCAAGCGTGCAAGCGGGAGCGTGGAAACCTTTTATACACCGAAAAGTCACTTTTGGAAATGAATAGGCACCAAAACCATTGAACCGATTTTGATGAAACTTGTCACAATCAAAGACCTCGACATGCTTGAGGTTTGTTTTGAAAAAAAATTGAGATCGATCATGTCCTTGAGGAATGATCATTAAATACATTTTCTATTGAAATTATTGGAAAACTACACTCAGCGAAGCGACGCTAACCGTTGGGCTGGTTCACAGACTAAAAGTCGCACAGCGAGCGATGGAGAGAGCAATGCTTGGAGTTTCTCTAAGGGATCGAATCCGGAACGAAGAAATTCGACGGAGAACCAAAGTGGTCGACATAGCTCTCAGAGTCAGCGAGTTGAAGTGGCAGTGGGCTGGCCACATCTGCCGAGTCAGCGATGGCAGATGGGGGAGGAAAGTCCTAGAGTGGAGGCCACGTATGGGACGACGAAGCATAGGGCGCCTCTCTCTAGATGGACCGACGATCTCAAAAAAGTGGCTGGTAGCGGTTGGATGCGGAAAGCGGAGGATCGCATATGGTGGAAAGCATTGGGAAAGGCCTATATCCAACAGTGGGTAGATACAGGCTGATAATGATGATGATGTTGACACTCAGCGAAGCTACTCGCTCCACCCAACCACGATTTCGGTCCCGTGGGCTAGAATCTGGTCTAGAAGTCTATTTTCTGTCAACAGTAAGAAATATAAGAAATATACCAACGCCAACACTAAAAGCATCTCGGAGTTCAACACTAAAGATAAGATTAAGGCTCGCTATTAATAGTCTGGACCTAAAAGGATGTTGGAACTTTAGTGAAGTTTTACTGCTTTGTCAGCCCTATCCCTTTAGATACTGTAGAATCAGATTACTAAGTTTCTATTTCGCACTTTTTGTAACTTCTCGTTTGTTTGTAATATCTTGATTATACTAAACTAGTTAATCAAAATAAATAAATACTAATCTAAGCTCTGCGGATTTAGAGCAGTAATGATTTAGATACATGTTCTTATATTTAATTTGTATGACGTTTCTAAGTGCTTTATAAAGTCCAAGGAATAAAGATATTTTGATTTGATCTTGATTAAGCTGACTCGTGCAACTTCGTCTTTTTTTAATATTATGTCGAGTGGTAGACAAGCATACGGCCTGCCTGATGGGAAGCTGTTACCGTAGCCATATTAACGTATCGCTCGCGCGCCGCCACCCCCGCCAACGCAGCATCTCCATCCTTTCTGGTGACCTCACTCACTTGCAGGAACACAACAACCCTCAAGGGAATTGTTATTTGGCTGCGGTATTCTGTGAGGTGGAGGTACATTCCCCAGTTGGGTAGCTTACAATTACGCTCCCTACCTCTCTTTTCGCCAGAGCTCCGTTTGTCAGTCAGCAGGGTGCACCGCGCGAATGTGAAGTTGGCTCAAAGATGTTGTTGAACCACTTACACCCCAATACCAAGGATTTTTCGACAGGGATGGATTAAGGGGCAATGCCATAAAATTTGCGCCATTTCTTGACGTGATAACGTATTATAAACCGATGAACGCCGGCTGCACGTACTAAAAAGCATGACTCATTGTCACGTTCCACCTGAGCCAAGCGTGCAAGCGGGAGCGTGGAAACCTTTTATACACCGAAAAGTCACTTTTGGAAATGAATAGGCACCAAAACCATTGAACCGATTTTGATGAAACTTGTCACAATCAAAGACCTCGACATGCTTGAGGTTTGTTTTGAAAAAAAATTGAGATCGATCATGTCCTTGAGGAATGATCATTAAATACATTTTCTATTGAAATTATTGGAAAACTACACTCAGCGAAGCGACGCTAACCGTTGGGCTGGTTCACAGACTAAAAGTCGCACAGCGAGCGATGGAGAGAGCAATGCTTGGAGTTTCTCTAAGGGATCGAATCCGGAACGAAGAAATTCGACGGAGAACCAAAGTGGTCGACATAGCTCTCAGAGTCAGCGAGTTGAAGTGGCAGTGGGCTGGCCACATCTGCCGAGTCAGCGATGGCAGATGGGGGAGGAAAGTCCTAGAGTGGAGGCCACGTATGGGACGACGAAGCATAGGGCGCCTCTCTCTAGATGGACCGACGATCTCAAAAAAGTGGCTGGTAGCGGTTGGATGCGGAAAGCGGAGGATCGCATATGGTGGAAAGCATTGGGAAAGGCCTATATCCAACAGTGGGTAGATACAGGCTGATAATGATGATGATGTTGACACTCAGCGAAGCTACTCGCTCCACCCAACCACGATTTCGGTCCCGTGGGCTAGAATCTGGTCTAGAAGTCTATTTTCTGCCAACAGTAAGAAATATAAGAAATATACCAACGCCAACACTAAAAGCATCTCGGAGTTCAACACTAAAGATAAGATTAAGGCTCGCTATTAATAGTCTGGACCTAAAAGGATGTTGGAACTTTAGTGAAGTTTTACTGCTTTGTCAGCCCTATCCCTTTAGATACTGTAGAATCAGATTACTAAGTTTCTATTTCGCACTTTTTGTAACTTCTCGTTTGTTTGTAATATCTTGATTATACTAAACTAGTTAATCAAAATAAATAAATACTAATCTAAGCTCTGCGGATTTAGAGCAGTAATGATTTAGATACATGTTCTTATATTTAATTTGTATGACGTTTCTAAGTGCTTTATAAAGTCCAAGGAATAAAGATATTTTGATTTGATCTTGATTAAGCTGACTCGTGCAACTTCGTCTTTTTTTAATATTATGTCGAGTGGTAGACAAGCATACGGCCTGCCTGATGGGAAGCTGTTACCGTAGCCATATTAACGTATCGTTCGCGCGCCGCCACCCCCGCCAACGCAGCATCTCCTTCCTTTCTGGTGACCTCACTCACTCACAGGAACACAACAACCCTCAAGGGAATTGTTATTTGGCTGCGGTATTCTGTGAGGTGGAGGTACATTCCCCAGTTGGGTAGCTTACAATTACGCTCCCTACCTCTCTTTTCGCCAGAGCTCCGTTTGTCAGTCAGCAGGGTGCACCGCGCGAATGTGAAGTTGGCTCAAAGATGTTGTTGAACCACTTACACCCCAAAAAGTTTTGACAAGTTGTTAACATCTAGAATTTTGTAACATTACAAGAAGTTCTTCAAGTCAACAGTAAAGTTGTAATTGTAGTATGATAGCTGAAGCCGAGACGACTACGAAAATATATATAAAAATCTGACTCTAAAAGTGCATCTATCCAAGAACGCAAAACCATTAATAAAATTCATCCTGTCAAAACAATTTAAAGTAAACAGCCGTTAAAAATGAATTTTTACATACTTTTTACTCTTGTATACCCTAAGGGAAAAATGAAAATTCATAAACTTTTCGCTCTCGCATATTTGTATGGCCGAAAAGTCGTACTTTCTTCCTCATTTTCGAAACAGCAAGACCACTTTCTGAATAAGTGTAGTATAAAACTGACTATAAGTCTGACGAGCTCGGTGGACGAATGGTTAGCAATGGCCACTTTGACTCCGAGGTCGCGGGTTCGATTCCCGCACAAGACAAATATTTGTGTGCATGAACATGTCTGTTTGTCTTGGTCTGGTGTTGTATGTATTTACAAAAAAAAAAATGTATTTAAGTACTTTTCAGTTGTCATAATTGTCTAGTACCCTTGTTAAGCTTGTACTATTACAAGCTTTGCGCTTAATTTGTGACTAGATGGCGCTGTGTAAATTGTCCAGAAATATCTATTTATTTATTATACATATTTTGCCCCCGCATGTATGGCAGAAAAGCCGTACTTTCTTCCCCATTTTCAAAACAGCAAGACCACTTTCTGAATAAGTGTATTATAAAAGAAATTGTTGTCTTCTAGTTCACGTTGCGTAGTAATTAGTGGCCACGTCTTCCCGTCCCGTAGTTAATATCCGCTTTCAAGAACACTGCACATAGGGTGTCTATTTACGGAACACTTTAACCATCTCTAGAGTCTTAGCAATTTACCCTAATGGGGGTGATCGATGCCTCTTCAGGGCGGTTAATGAATGGTGATGTTTACTTTTGCCATTGAATTTGTAGAGGAATAACCAAATTAACAAAACGAGGCCACCAGAAAGGAAGGAGATGCTGCGTTGGCAGCGGGGGTGTCGGCGCGCGAGCGATGTTTTATGTTGCGAGCGTTAATATAAATAAATAAATATTCCAGGACAAATTACACACGGCCATCTAGTCCCAAACTAAGCAATGCTTGTACTATGGGTACTAGATAACTGATATAATACTTAAATACATTTTTTTTTTTGTAAATACATACGGAGGTCGATTACCGCTAGTAATGGCTACTGTAACTTGGAGATCGCGGGTTCGATCCCTGCACAAGAAAAAAGGTCATTAAGTATATTTATCATTTATGTAGAACTCTCTCCACTCCTGACTGTACCGAGTAGTAGATCGTGTTAAGCACATTGCCGACCCTGTAAGAACCTCTTCATGCCCTTACAAGGTTTGCTTAGTTTGGATAGTCACAAACTAAGCAAATAAAAAACGTGTTGCACTCCGGGAGTGCCGGCAGAAGTGAAAACTTGAACATTAACGTTGTGCATTTTTGAATATTTTGGAATATTTAGGGAATAATTTCGCACGAATTGCTTTATTTATCAAAATAAAAGTACTATCATTTAGGTGGTAAAATACAATATTCATTTATTGCGCTATCGTACACAAACATGACAATTTATATTACATAAAAAATAAACAGCAGGAGCAGGCATACAATTTCGCCGCGTGAGAACGAGATGGGGATATAGTCAACGCTCCCTCCGTCTTTCGAATTCTCGATCAGGCCACGTGTCCTGATGCGAGTTTAACATTTTTTACCCATCCCAAAAAGTGCACAACGCCGCTAAGAAGTTTTCACTTCAAAAATAGAAAAATTCACCTAGCCCGCCTAGGTGGGATTTGAACCCACGACCTCTGGATGACCGGTCGAGTGCTCTTCCAACTGAGCTAACAGGAAAGTTTGTGTTGGTGACGCGAGTTTAACATTTTGTACCCATCCCAAAAAGTGCACAACGCCGCTAAAGACGAGTTTTTGACGAGCTCGGTGGCGTAGCGGTTGATGACGCGGCTTCGACACCAACGCTCGTGGGTTCGATTCCCACACAGGACAAACATTTGTGTGCATGAACATGCCTGTTTGTCTTGGTCTGGGTGTTTTCTATGTATCATAAGTATGTATTTACAAAAAAAAAGTATTTACGTATGTTTATCAGTTGTCTAGTACCTATGACACAAGCTTCGCTTACTTTGGGGTTAGATGGCGCTGTGTAATTTGTCTGACAATATTTATTTTTATTATTTTTATTTAAAGAAATTTTCACTTTAAAAAAAATCCTGGGCTAGGGATTTTTTCGAGCGTATCCCCGGATGAAAAGCAATGTTAAAGTGGTCCATTTGAAATACTTTTAACGCGAACAAAGATATTCTTTCCCTCCCCATCTCAATAGTAAAGTGAACAATAAATATTAAATACTAGAAATGGAGACAAAAAGAAATGTACTTTGCGAGATGAAAGCACTATGCAAAGGTTTATGGGTGACTTACGAAGGTTGCATTACTTATGGATGTGCCTGCATAATGCTTCTTTCTAAAGCTGTGTTTATTAGCAAACTTGTTTTAAAAGCTTCTAGCCATCGTCATGTTTCTATTAAATTTGGGTAGTAAATGTTTCATCAACATCTTTGAACCAAAACTAACCTCAACTGCACGTGGACTGACAAACGAGGCTCACAAGCTTATTCCCTTGAGGGTTGTTGTGTTCCCGCGAGTGAGTGAGATTTTATAGGAACTAGTTACTGCGTTTGTAGCAGTGCGTGAGCGACATTGTATGATGCAAGCGTTAATATGGCTACAGGAATCGCTTCCCATCAGGCGGACCGTATGCTTGTTTTCACCCAACGTAGTATATAAAAAAATGAACAAAGCAGTAAATAAATATTGTCTGTTTAAGTAGATTTGTTTCAGGTCATAATTTGAGGTATTTTCCCCATTGGGATATTTCGATTTGATCAAAAAAATTGTTTTGCCTTTAATGAGGATCTGGATCAGTCTCATCTCTCGATCTCTCAAATTAGCATACCCTTAGTCTATAATTGAATGAGGCTATTGATAGGTTTTGTTGAATTATAATTAGAAAGCTCGGGTTTCCGAACACTCGACACGGGACGCGAACCTCAATCAAGTCTTTCAATTAACGGTCAACTGAAAAGGATTGTTTATACTTTACGATTTAAATTCTAATTATTACAAAGCTTTTATTTAGTTTCACTGCGATATTTGTATTAAAATTTTACAAGGTAAATTTGACGCACTTCTCAGTGTGAACTTCTAAGTGTGTCACTTCTAATTAAACTGAAATTTGGCACACTCGTTTGGTTCTCTATACAATGCACGAACAATCGTGCATTGTATAGAGAACCAAACAAATAGAGAGTTTACACAAGTAAATGGTCGCCATTTGTGGATCAATATGGCGGCCGCCACAAAATGATAACTAATAATTTTAATTGATTGTTTGATTGTAAGGTTTTGACGAGTGAAACACAGTAAACATTTTAGGCCTTTTTTATTATCAACTAATAAAAAGTTGTTTTTTTTTTTATTTATTTATTCTTCTATTGTTTAATGTGCGTCCTCTACGCTAAAAGAAACGCGGAGAAAAGATGTTTAATTTTTTTTTAATGCTAATACACGTGTTTCATTATTAATATTATGTATAAAGTCAAGGAGCACTCAGCTGGCTGACAAACATAGCTCTGGTAAAAGAGATATAAGGCAGCGTATTTATTAGCTGCCCTATGTAGTATTAAAAATATCAAAGTTCACTTGGACGATGTTATTAATATATATATAATAAATTAACAGCCACTTTCAGAAATTAAAAAAATCTGAACATTTAAAAGATCTCACACTAGCTGTACACGCTTCCACGATACGGATAATTGAATGCGACACCGGTGCTTATAAAATCATTGGACCGTTCGACACACGTGTCTTAAGGGGACGCCATACGCCAACAAAATATTCTATGGCGAAAACGACGCGAGTCGCCTACGTGGCATAAAAAAAAACTTTTAAAAAAGACCACTTTTTTATTTCGCTAAAATTTACTAATTATGAGAAATATTTTGCACGGCTATAGATTAGATTATTATTGAATTTTCCAATTCCGCAACATTATATACCTATTAAAAGATACAATAATTTATAAATCGTAGTAACGAATGGATTTTTGGTTTTAATTATATAAATTGTAGTAAATAGAAAAAATGGAAGAAGCACATCAAATCAAAACGAGACGATCTGAGCATGCGGTTCAGAAACATTTACTGGCTGATGGCACGTAACTCCAAATTGTCAATTGACAACAAATTGCTGATTTACAAAATGATCCTGAAACCTATATGGATGTATGGTGCACAACTGTGGGGAAGTGCTTGCGACTCCAATTTGAACATAATGCAAAGGCTGCAAAATGGTATCCTAAGAACCATTTCCAATGCACCATGGTTCATCACCAACACAGAGATCCACGAAGGTAACAGATGGTGAAGGATGAGGAGTCTCCTGCTGAGGAGCTCCTAAGAAAAGACAATTATGACAAAGAACAAATTTGTATATAAAAAAAAATATGTTTTATGTTACGAAAAAAATGGTTATGGCTAAACTTCGACTTTGAGGTCAAACGTCCCCTTAATTCCTCTCGTTCACAAGATATATCTCTATCTTCTTCATTTTGGGTTCCCTATCAGTGAACGATATTATTTTAGATTTCTTTATTTTTAGCTGAGATTTTTAATTATCAGAAGAGAAGTATGATAGTATTAAACGTACTTTCATTCGCAGCTCTTGTTTTGATTCGGGACGGGGACCTACCACATATTCCCACCACTGTATTTCCTATGTAGCCAGGATTAACAGAGGCGACCACCAAAAAAGCAATTAACAATTAAGTCTAATGCAGTCCCGGGGTAAGACTACGGCTGTCTCGGAACTCACAACGAATTTAATCAGAAGAAATTAGCAGGAGTAAGAAGCTTTTGTTTTGATGTGAAATGTCTAATGCGGCATTAAGCTAGACATTGACGTGACGACGCATAGCCAAGCACTTGTTACACTGCTTACGATGTTACGCTGGGAGAGAGTTCTCCCCATTTGGCTGGGCGTACTCCTAAGCTAGACATATTTTACATACAAAATAATTTCAATGATTCAAATATGCCAGGCGTCCTGCGACGGCTGAGGTTTTTTCTTTAGTATCTCCCGTGGTATCAGAGTTTCATACATTTCATACGTGGTAATTTAGTGCCCAACACGGCACAAATCTACATAAAATACATTGTATAAGATCATCGGCAAAAAAAGGAAGAAAATTTTAAATCAAAGTTGGAAATGCTCAACGATGACCAATGACACTAGTTTGTCGACGAGTATGTCTATCATGTCATCATCGTTATCATCATCATTATCAGCCTGTGCAGGATATAGGCCTTTCCCAATGCTTTCCACCACATGCGATCCTCCGCTTTCCAACTACCAGCCACTCTTTTGAGATCGTCGGTCTATCAAGAGAGGGGGCGCCCTACGCTTCATCGCCCCATACGTGACCTCCACTGTAGAACTTTCCTCTCTTCTCTCCTTCTTGCGATCGCTGACTTGGCAGATGTGGACACTCACTGCCACCATAATAAAAATAGAGAAGTAAGACAACTCAAGCCCCGAGCGAGCGATAGTAGCCTAAACACGTAGGGCTATCGCTTAATAGTTTATTCAACCGTCAAAAATACTTAGTCAATCTCTATATACAAAATGCAAAATTAAGTAGGGTAAGTATTAGAGTACTGTAACAAAAAACCGGCCAAGTGCGAGTCGGACTCGGTCACGAAGGGTTCCGTACCAAAAACAACAAACAATCATGTTTGTTGTATGGGAGCCCTCCTTAAATATTTATTTTATTCTGTTTTTACTATTTGTTGTTATAGCGCCAACAGAAATACATCATTTGTGAAAATTTTAACTGTCTAGCTATCACGGTTCATGAAATACCTACAGCCCCTGGTGACAGACGGACAGACAGACGGACACCGGAGTCTTAGTAATAGGTTCCTTTTTATTCTTTGGGTGTGGAAAAAAAGAAGAAAGATAATTCTGGATTTGACAAATTGTTATTGAGACATCCATGAACACTGCAATGTTTTTATGGCTAGTCGACTTTGTAGCCATCTTTAGTATTTGTAGTTACATACGACGTAGGTGGGTACTAGTTATGTAACGAATATTCGTATTCGCATTCGCGAATATTCGCATATTTCTCGACATTCGCATTCGCATTTTATGGGTATGTTTTGCGAATATGAACGTCCTAAAAATAATTAAGATTTTCAATTACAAAAAGGTAAATAAAATAGAGAAATAATATTAATAATAAATAATAAATATTGTTAGACAAATTACACACAGCGCCATCTAGCCCCAAAGTAAGCGAAGGTTGTGTTATGGGTACTAGACAACTGATAAACATATGTAAATACATTTTTTTTGTAAATACATATTTCTAATATATAATATACTAGCTGTGCCCGCGACTTCGTCCGCGTGGAATAGTGTCTTTGGGCATTCGGCTAATTATTTTACAAATAAGACACATACGTATTAATACTTATATGAGTTGCAGTGTGCGATCTAGTGCTTATATATCTCTTTTGTGGAACATTGTACATTCATCCCAACCAACAGCTTACACTGCTGCAACTTTCTTCCGCGCTCACTGCTTTTGCTAATGTTACATACTGGCATGCCCTCATGAGCTAAGTTCAATGGTAGTAGTTTTAGAACCGAGTGCGCTATACCCCTATAACAATTTACACTTTATTTTGCTTTTAACCGTAAACACAGAAAACAAAACTTCTTATTATGAAAATAACGTATTTAAGTATTTTATTTAATTGTATAAAAACCTATTTAAAAAAATATTATAAACCCAAATGAATTAAATTTAAATAATTTTATTGACCCAAATAAACAAAATCTCTATACTAAGTATAACTTTTTACACTTGTACTTAAGAAGTTGTTTTTATGAACCATTTGTAACCGATTCCTAGAAACCCCTTTCGGATATCGCGACTTCTGACTGAGTCGGCATGCGAAGGCATAAAGACTCATTCATAAAACTATTAAGCTTTCTTATCTTTTGTTTACATTCGAAGATGGTCAAATGCTTTGTTTGTACAACGCTCAAAAGAGTACTGTTTATTTGGTGAGGGCAATTAACTTACCGTTCTTAGGTACTTGCCTAGCATCCAAATGTGCAACAAAAAATAATGACGTAATAACATCTAATTAAATTCGAAAGTAATCTACTTTTAACGATTGAAATAAACAAAACAATGAATAATAATAAAAAAAATATTTAATAACTTATCTACTAAAGTAAGCAAATCGAATATTTCCATACAAACTTTCATCCCCTATTCCCTATTGTTATTTGACCCCCGTGTGGGTAAAACTTTTACAAACTTTGAATGTCATATTTATTTATATCGAATCAACAGCCTAAAAAATAAGTTTCAAGCTTCTAGCTCTAAAATTAACGATACTTCCATACAACCTAAAAAAATAATGACGTAATAACATCTAATTAAATTCGAAAGTAATCTACTTTTAACGATTGAAATAAACAAAACAATGAATAATAATAAAAAAAATATTTAATAACTTATCTACTAAAGTAAGCAAATCGAATATTTTCATACAAACTTTCATCCCCTATTCCCTATTGTTATTTGACCCCCGTGTGGGTAAAACTTTTACAAACTTTGAATGTCATATTTATTTATATCGAATCAACAGCCTAAAAAATAAGTTTCAAGCTTCTAGCTCTAAAATTAACGATACTTCCATACAACCTAAAAAAATAATGACGTAATAACATCTAATTAAATTCGAAAGTAATCTACTTTTAACGATTGAAATAAACAAAACAATGAATAATAATAAAAAAAATATTTAATAAGTTATCTACTAAAGTAAGCAAATCGAATATTTCCATACAAACTTTCATCCCCTATTCCCTATTGTTATTTGACCCCCGTGTGGGTAAAACTTTTACAAACTTTGAATGTCATATTTATTTATATCGAATCAACAGCCTAAAAAATAAGTTTCAAGCTTCTAGCTCTAAAATTAACGATACTTCCATACAACCTTTCACCCCCCCTTTTTAACCCCTTACAACTCATTTTTTGCACTAAAAAGTAGCCTATATCCTTCCTCAGGCTCTAAACTATCTGTGTACCAAATTTCATTTAAATCGGTTCAGTAGTTTTGCCGTGAAAGCAGGACAGACAGACAGACAGACAGACAGAGTTACTTTCGCATTTATAATATTAGTAAGGATAGAAAACACCCAGACTAAGACCAACAGACATGTTCATGCATACAAATGTTTGCCCTATGTGGGAATCGAACCCACGAGCGTTGGTGTCGAAGCCGCGTCATTGACCGCTACGCCACCGAGCTCGTCAAATAAGTATTAACTTCTTATATACTTATTTCAAAATCTTATCTTCTGTTAGGATTTTTTGTTAACTAAACAATAAACATCACTCGTAAATCAAACAGCATTCGGCCTTCTTCGGATCGGCTCGACAATTCTCGGAAGTAGATGCAAATAATTACAAATGTGTGCGTGTAACTCGCGCGCCAACTTAGCTGTCAAAATAAAGCAAATGGCGCTAAATACAAAAGTCAATATTCGTATTCGCATTCGCATCCGCGAATATCAACGGCAGATATTCGCAATTCGCTTTCACGAATGTCTAGAAATTGAAATTCGTTATATCACTAGTAGGTACCTATATGTTCAAATTATTAACGAACGTCAGCGCAGGCGCGAATATTGCGTGGATGCGGGCGGTTTTGCGTGACTGGCGCTCCGTATAAACTCGTATAAATGTTGTCAGTGTGTGCGTGCGACGGCCATACGTACGGGCGCGCTCACATACAAACAGCGCTCGGTTCGTTTGTATGAAGTTACCCTACTTCTATATTTTTACTATGCTGCCACTTAAACTCGCTGACTCTAAGAGCTATGCCGACCACTTTGGTTTTCCATTAAATTTTTGTTCCGGATTCGACCCCTTAGAGAAAAAAGCATTCCTCTCTCCAAACATTGCTCTCGCAGTCAGCGTCCAAGTCTCTGCAACGTAGGTCATAGCGGGGAAGACGCACTGACTGAACACTTTGGTCTTCAAGCATTGGGGTATATCTGCGGTGAAGATGTGGGAAGCTTCCCAAAAGCTGCCCAACCCAGTCGAATGCGTCTATCAATCTCTTTGTTGAAATTACCCCGGCCCAAGCTGTATGGTCTGCCCGAGGTAGACATAGTCTTTAACTGAATTCTCTACGATAACGATACAAGGCGGTTACCGTAGCCATATTAACGCTCGCAACATGAAATATCGCTCGCTGCCAACGCATGCTCCTTTCATTCTGGTGACCTCACTCAGTTGCTGGAACACAACAACTCTCAAGGAAATTGTTATTTGGCTGCGGTATTCTGTGATTCCATTATCATGGGGGTCAATTTTAAAATTAACCCCTATAATATGGATATCGATGGGCTTGATGAGCGAACATACAAAGTTAATGTTACGTCACATTGACGTGGATAAAATTGAAATTGATTTTTTTTTTATTAATAAATATCATGATTTTCGTGCAAAAGCTAGAACTAAAATTTAAAATCTTTTAAATAAAATATGTACAATTAAGAACTGCTTATTGCTTGGAAGATAAAATTGATAAGGAATAATTGCTAAAAGCATGCTTTTGTGTACTTTTCAGATAAGACGAAAATAAAAGGAATATTCATATTTCATCTCGGGCTATTATTAAAGTGCTCGATTCGACCTCAAGCGATAGTGCTTTACGCGGTATAATTTGATAACCGAGTCAATTTCGTCGTAATAGAATCACACCGTCAAAGGATTAGCGATATCGCTTTTTGAATTCAATCTCGATAACTCGATAGAAACATAATTTTACTTGATGCCACTAATGGATAGGATATCTAAAGACGAGAGCACATTGGGCGGTATCGCACGGCGGAGTCAGGACCACACGTAGGGTTGCCAGATGGTCTGGATTCTCCCGACATTTCATGTGATATTCAGACTCCCGAAAAATAACAAAATTTCCCGACAAATATACGTACCTTATCATCATATTCTACCGCGATAATAATTTGAAAATGGCACACGCAGTGCTCGAACCTCGAGCGGGCTCGTAACGCGCGTAAAATTTTGACTCATAAAATTTCATTTCTCCAGACAACAACCGCAAAATCCCGACATTTTGACATATTATCCAGATATTTAGATTTTTCGATCTGATAACCCTAACCGCACGACACAACCAAATATTGATGTCGGTTCAAAACAAAACATTTTTGATGATAACAATACCTGACCCGACTATATCGGTTTTTACCTTACTTTCTGGCGACCTCACTCACTCGCAGGAACTTAACAACCCTCAAGGGAACTGGCTGTATTCTGTGAGGTGGAGGTACATTCCCCAGTCGGATAGCTTACAATTACGCTCCCTACCTCTCTTTACGCCAGACCTTCGTTTGTCAGTCAGCAGGGTCAGCCGCGTGCAGGTGAAGTTGGATTTGGTTCAAAGATGTTGATGAACCACTTACACCCTATAATTTATAGTTAGTCTATAACCCCATAGTTGATTTATGGTCTATGAAAACCTCTTTAATTATGGGGTCGTCTGCACTTGACATTAATTAAGGGATAGCAGCATTGTGCCCATGAGAGTGGTAGCGACAATTCTCCCCTAAGTTAGTGAAGTTTTAAAGGACGGCTTCCGAGTGTAACTTTGAAGCTACTTGATCTGAACATAAAGCTGCGAGAAAGATTTATTTATTTTGCGGTCATCCGTAAAGATTCGTTGAACCAAATGGAAAAGTCGGGTTTTTTTTACACGATTGGGTACTGTCAAGCTTAGTCCACTATTTTATAACTATACTAGCTGCCCGCCCCGGCTTCGCACGGGTAGAAAGTGGTGTTTTATTCCCCTCGCAATTTTTACGTCTTTTCTCTCCATAAGAACCTTCCTTAACCAAAATATTGAAACAAAAATTAGCAGAATAGATCGAGCCGTTCTCGAGTTTTGCGCTTAGCAACATTCATTTTAATATTGGATTAATTAAAGAATGTACCCTCTCAAACAAATAAGAATTATTATAATTGCTGTACAATTGACTGAGAAATCATTGAAACTATATTAAAAAAATACATACAGTCGAACATAGAACCGCCCTACAGATACATTAAATAACAATAACAGGTAATTTCTGTGACAAAATGTCCTTTCCCAAGACTCGAGATATTTCTGACTCCTGAATATCTCTGAATAATCTAAATCGGTCTAGCGATTTAAGTGTGAAGAGGTAACAGCCCGACACTACGTCGCATTTATAATATTATAATAGTAAGGATATACGTTCCGAAAAAACGACACATATAGATATTTCAACCCCATCGCATCTTTATAGGGGATGATGTTCACGTTAGCCACGTTGAATTTTAAAATCGTTGTTGTTTTCATAATCAGTGACCCGATAAACTATATAAAACAATACCCATGACGATTTTCGGACTTTTGACTTCAGTTTACCCTTTTAGGGATTGAATTTTCATTAGGGTCGGTGATTACGAAAAGAAGAACTATTTTATAATTCAACATAGCCGTCGTGACATAAAATCATCCCTGTGTGACCCCACACGCGATGGGGTTCAAATGTCATAATATCAATATGGGTGTTGATTCTATGGTTTTCTGCGACGTCAATTACGAAAACGGTATCGATTTGAAAATATAACATATTGGACACGAAATTACTTAAAATATTTTTTCAAAGTTTACCCCTAAGAGGGTGAAACGGAGGTCCAAAGTTTGTATGGGGAAACGAGATTAGTTGGATATTTTATTCTAAAATTTACACGAGTACTTCTACAGATAAAAGAGTAAACAAGTGTTTCAGGATTTTTCAAAATTGAATCCCTAAAAGGGTAAACTGAAGTCAAAAGTCCGAAAATCGTCATGGGTATTGTTTTTATGGTTTATCGGGTCGCTTTTTAGACTTTTTTACCTCATTTTACCCCTTTAAGGGTTGGACTTTTGAAAAATCCTGAACACGTGTTTAGTCATTTAATTACAAAAGTACTCGTGTAAAGTTTGGGATAAAATAGTCCAACTAATCTTGTTTACCCATACAAATTTTGGACCCCCGTTTCACCCCCTTAGGGGTTGAATTTTCCAAATTCCCGTCTTAGTGAGCACCTACGTCTTAAAAGGAACCCCCTTGCAAAATTTGAGACTCCTAGCAATTGTAGTTTCTGAGATTTCGTGATGAGTGAGTCAGTGATTTTCTCTTTTATATATGCTAGCTTTCGCCCGCGGCTTCGCTCGCGTGAAAATTCGGGGCAAACAGGTGTTTATTCATTTATCTATAGAAGTACTCGTGTAAAGTTTAGGATAAAATAGTCCAGCTGATCTCGTTTCCCCACACAATTTTGACCTCCGTTTCACCTTCTTAGGGGTAAAATTTGAAAAATCCTTTTAAGTAATTTCATGTCCACAAAAACCATAGAATCAACACTCATATTGATATTATGTCATTTCAACCCTATCACAACCCCACAGGGAGGATTTTATGTCACGTCGGCTACTATTTTCGTAATCAGCGACCCGATAAACTATAAAAACAATACCCATGACGATTTTCAGACTTTTTCACCCCATTTCACCCCTTTAGGGGTTGAATATTGAAAAATCCTGAAACACGTACTTACTCATTTATCTATAGAAGTACTTGTGTAAAGTTTCGGATAAAATAGTCCAACTAATCTCGTTTCCCCATACAAACTTTGGACCCCGTTTCATCCCCTTAGGGGATGAATTTTGAAAAATCCTTTTTAGTGTACACCTGGACGTCATAAGGAACCTACGTGCCAAATTTGGAATCTCTAGACCCAGTGGTTTGGGCTGTGCGTTGATATATAAGCCAGTCAGTCAGGACTTTGAATTTTATATTTATAGATATTTCCAATTTGAATTCGAAAATGATTTGACATATTTATATATTAATATTGTTTAATTTAAATAATATAATTTTATAATATGCTTAATAATATTAGTTGTAATTCGCCAATAAATAAAGATTACAAAAATTAAATAATAATATTACAATGTCGATATTTTACTTAATTATACTTAAATAGAATTGATTAATTTGAAAACAATTATTGAACGGATTAATAGAAATGACTGACAAAGTCGTGGTATATGACTTTCGTGTTGTCAAAATTCATCCCCAGCTTCACGGATCCAAATGCAACCTTAGTAACAACGATGTATGGAATAAATCAGCACAATCTTGTAATAAATAATAATAATAATCCTGCAGGGGAGCTCTTGGTGACTAGCGGCACCACGGGTACCGAATCTCCAGTGAGTCGGTCAGGGCCTTCGTCTCCGTCGTGTCTTCATCGGTCGGAGTGTAAACACAAGAAGGCCCGCAGGACTCTCAACTCTGGCTTGCCTTCATTGGCCGTCCAGAGGGGAGTCGTGAGCTATAAATGCTTCGGGGGTGGAAGTGTTAAAAAGTATAACGCCGCTAGCAACTTCGGAGAAAGCGCAGCACACCTCTTGCCACCCATGGCAGGCGTCCGACCCTCATCTGCAATAGCCCAGTGTTAAATCTACCAAAATCATCCCCAAAACCTATTTATTCTTTAACACACTTTACAATAGTTACAATGCCTGCCGAGTCGTGCTCATGGGTACATTGTTCCTTTGATATGGAGCGGGTCACGGTGAATGTACAACACGTCAAACTTCTCTAAGGGGCCTCTACGCATTGGATCCATATCAAGGGCTTGACCCGTGAATCAAGAGAGATAATAAAAACAATGTCTAAGTCAATACTGTATATTATTATCTTAATTCATCATCATCATCAGGTCTATTTTAGTCTCCACTACAGGAGCACGACCCTCTCTCGTCCGTCCTAGACGGAAGGAGGATTTGGCCTACACTCCCCACGTTGGCCAAACGGGTTGGGGAGGCCTGATCGATATTTGATAATGTATTTCCCTTAGTCGCCTTGTACGACATCCACGGGAAGAGACGGAGTGATTCTATTCTAGTCTGCCGGAAACCACACGGCCAAAAGTGAATAACACCATTATATTTATAAACTAGTTTTAAGTCTAGAGTTCTCATCCCTGCAAAACATTCATCCCCTCGATCGCCCCGATAAGCCACCCACGAATAGTCGCTAACAAACGTACACTTTCTTTCTTTATCGTTTTTGTGTTCGTTTTTATGTTCGGGATTATGTTACTAAATCTCATATTTCTTAAATAATCCCAATATTTAATTATTACATCTTATCTACTATTTTATTTATTTATTCAAACTTTATTGGCGATAGAATAAGGGTACAAAAGGCGGACTTAATGCTAAGAGCATTCTCTATCAGTTAACTTTTGATCATCTTCATTATCTTAATTACGAAATGAATATATAAGTACATACCTACACAATACAAATTAAATTGCAATTGTAGTATTATCCGATTATTTTAATAAAAAATAAGTTTTTTTTTTAAAAAAAAAAACCGACTTCAATTGGCGAGCGCAGCTTATTGGTGGCATACCCCGGGAGACGCTGCTGTCCGTCTTCCGGGAGAAAAGTTATTGCGTCACACAAGATTCCTTAGTCGCCTAGTACGACATCCAGCGCAAAGCAATAGAGTGGCGCAATTCTATTCTGCCGGCAAACAGGGCAAATTTAAGGGTTTCCCTCGATTTTTCTGGGATCCCATCATCAGACCCTGACTTGTTAAATATGGGACAACCTCGCAATCATACCATTTCAAATAAAAAATAAAATTTGACCATACATCCTTATAAAATTTAAGGATTTCCCTGGGATCAGATCCTGACTTGGTGAATATAGGACTACCTTGCAATCATAACCCTTTCAAATAAAATAAAAAATTGGAAATCGGTTCACAATTCGCGAAGATATCGAATAACATACATACAAAAAAAGAAATTTAGTCGAATTGAGAATCTCCTCCTTTTTTGAAGTCGGTTAAAAAAGAACCCATACTGGCAAGTTTCTTTGAGCATTTCTTCTTCACCAAAGATCAATACCGAAATGCTAGTAGATGAAAAAATTACAAAAAAACAAGAATAATATTTATAAAAAGCGTAAGACGTGTCTAAGTGTCCGCGAGGGACGAATGGCTGAATAAATACTTTCATTCTATTAAATAACGTTTCTCTTTGTCACAGATTATTTTTCGAGCCTCTTTAAAATAAAATCAAAGACTATCTGTCTTTGATTTTATTATTTTGATATATATTACTAATAAATGCGGGGTTAACTACAATTTATTTTTATATTTTTCCGATATTTGACGGGAGGGCTAATATTGGAAAAATATAAAAATAAATCGCGGCAAGTCCTGTATTTATAATAGTGATGTAAAGGCGTTTCCATTATGCAAATATTTGCGTACAGGTTTGACGTCACACTTGCAAGCAAGTTACTTGAATAGGAAACATGATTGCTAGAATTTGCACTCGCATGCAAGGTGGCCGTGTGGTTTCCGGCAGACTAGAATAGAATCACTCCGTTTCTTCCCGTGGATGTCGTACAAGGCGACTAAGGGTTTACACAATTGTTTGTCTTGTGCGGGAATCGAACCCGCGACCTCGGGGTTAAAGTGGCCATTGCTAACCACACATTCGACCACTGAGCTCGTCAATTATCATATTAAAATATAAATTATTCTCATATAATTGGGATGATAAACGCTGTTTTACCCGAGAGTACTTACCAACAGGTTCGAGAAGCAGGATGTAGTGAATAAGCCATTTGCAGTCTAACAGTTATTAATTTGTCATCAGAACGTTTCAGTTTCAGGCTCCGTACACCCTCACGCGATATTCTGACATATAGCCTTGTTTACGAACAGAATTGACGATCATTTTTCATGAGACCTTTCCTTTTCTTTCATTTTCGTATGGTCCAAGTTGAAATGAATTTACTAAAAAAATATTTCTTAGGTTAAAAGCGACGCTGGCCCACCACACATTCCCACCACTGTATCTCCTGTGTAGCCAGAATTAACAGCGGCGATCGCCAAAAAAGGCAATGAACAGTGAAGGATAAAACTACGGCTACCTTGGAACCCACAACGAAATTAATCAGAATAAATTAGTAGGAGTAAGAAGCTTTTGGAATTTGACTTTCCCTCTTAGCAATGTGAGACACAGCAATATGGCAAATAAGGCATTAAAAGCCTAAAGAGATGGCTAGTCAAGTGAAGCTCAACTGTCAACAATTATGTAGGTATGTATACATACATTATTAATTGCGAAATGTATATATACATTTCGCAATTAATAATGTATTGATTTAGATACTGTTTTTTTTATCTCTCTTGATTCACGGGTCACGCCCGGTCATTTAATAGGCGTGCACGGGGATATGGACCCAATGAGTAGAGGCCCCTTAGAGTAGTTTGACGTGTTGTACACTCAGCGTGACCCGCTCCATATCCGCTGAAGCTCTACCGTCTGAGGTAGAGCTTCAGGGTTTCGTCTGAGGTAGAGCTCAGGGTTTCGTCTGAGGTAGAGCTCAGGGTTTCGTCTAGCTACCATAATACTTAGCTGAAGTTTGATATTCGGAATCGGCTTCAGCTTAGAAGCTTCCCCTCCAGCAGCCGGTCTTAGGATGAAGTTAATAACAAACATCTTCAGCTTAATAGGTAGTGCTCCAGGGTTTATACCAGCTATGTTAAACACTATGACTACCAATAGAAGCTGAAGATTGTTATTCACAATTAAAAAATCAAAACGCCCCTGGTAAGATTTCGGCAGGGAACTGCAGAACATTTACCAGGATTCGCCGTCTTGAGCGTTCACGGAAAAAGAACCCTCTGGAATCATCGAAAAGTTCGGCAACTCATGTCTCTGGTGAATCATATTGTTGTGAAACTCGCTGCCGGCATACGTATTTCCCTCTTTCTATAGGATAGTAGGCTAGATGGCAATTTTTTTTCCGAATTGGTTATAAGGACGTCATTACAATATAAGTATAGGTGAAAAAATTACTTCGAAAGCATAACAACTTCTCGACATATGATAACTTGAAAATCTCAATTTTGGACTTTACCGAAAACGGTCCATACAAAAGGCTATATATATAGGTCCATAAAAATACTTAGTTATGACGTCACACCTAGGTACTTTTTTGTTTTACATTAAAACAGAAATTTGTACGATAGCTCTGTTAAATATTGTGTTTACGTAGCTAGTGGCGTAACAAAAGTTATAGTATATTTCATTGTTTCTACAATGGTAATATTTATTTTTTATAATTGCATACTATTTAAATAGCATTTCCTACCAAACTTTGATCAACCATAAAACACGTCGGACATAAGTTAATAATATTAATTAAGGTTTATGCGAATGGGTCGCTAGCTTCTTGTCCAGCAGAAGCATTAGAGCCGTTGTTGATGACAGTTGCTCCGATAGCATGGACATTAATGCTGGCGTCCCGCAAGGCTCTGTAGTGTCCCCGACGCTGTTTTTGCTGCATATCAATGATATGTTATCTATTGACAGCATTCATTGCTATGCGGATGATAGCACCGGGGACACATTTTATACGGGCCGCGCTAATATTCCCCGCTCTCTGGTGGAGGAGAGCCGCGAACGACTTGTGTCGGAAATCGAGAGCACACTAAGTAAAGTGTCCGATTGGGGGCAACAGAACTTAGTGCGATTCAACCCCTCTAAGACACAAGTCTGCGCGTTCACCGCTAAGAAAACCCCTTTTGCTGTGGCTCCTCACTTCCAGAATACACCCCTTACTGTCGCCAAAAGTATTGGGATTCTAGGCGTTGAAATCTCCAGCGACGTCCAGTTTCGATGTCACCTGGAGGGGAAGGTCAAGCTGGCGTCGAAGAAACTAGGCGTGCTCAACAGGGCCAAACAGTACTTCAATCCGCGGCAAAGGCTTCTGCTCTACAAAGCTCAAGTACGGCCGCATATGGAGTACTGTTGCCATCTGTGGGCGGGAGCGCCTAGATACCAGCTTGCACCTTGTGACTCGATTCAGAGGCGTGCTGTGAGGATTGTTGACGATCCCAAACTGACAGACGGTTTAGAACCTTTAAGTCTGAGGAGGGATTTTGCGTCCCTTTGTGTGTTCTACCGTTTGTACAATGGGGTGTGTTCAGAGGAGTTGTTTGACATGATGCCCACGGCCTCCTTTTACAGTCGCACCGCTCGCCATCGACAGGGAATTCATCCTCACACATTGGAGCCTAAGTGGTCGCGTACCGTGCGGTTCCAGAGAAGTTTTCTCCCGCGTACGGTTAAGCTGTGGAATGAACTGCCTGTCGAGGTTTTCTCAGGAGACTACAGCATGGGGTTCTTCAAAAAGGGCGTGAAGAGGTTTTTACAGGGTCGGCAACGCGCGTGTGATGCCCCTGGTGTTACAGGCGTTCATAGGCTACGGTAACTGCTTTCCATCAGGCGGGCCGTATGCTTGTTTGCCACTTTAGTGGTATAAAAAAAAAATAAAAAAAAATAAGATCGCAGATCGTTCTAGTTTTATGTACAGTTTTTATAATTTTGTAACATTGGCAAAATGGCAACTAGCCTAATCAACAAAACCTTTGCAACGAGTTGAACTAACTACACTAAAGCCTGGTGGTCTAATTAATGTCGAATTTGTCGTGGTTTGGCAGGCGACAAAATGTATCTATATGGGGATTTATTAAACTTTGTTTTACTATTTCCACATGACTTTTTTTATCGTCGATTAGCAGACAAGCATACGGCCTACCTGGAGTGAAGCGGTTACCGTAGCCATGTTAACGCTCGTAACATGAAGTATCGCACGCGTTGTTACCCCTGCTGCTAACGCAGCAACCTTTCTGGTAATCTCACTCACCCGTAGGAACAACAACCCTCAAGGGAAATTGTTATTTGGTTGCGGTATTCTGTGAGGTGGAGGTACTTCCCCAGCCGGGCAGCTTACAAATACCTTTACGATTTATTATTATCACAACGTAATATGTAATGTAAACCTGTCTGTAATTCATACAATAAAAAAAAAGACGTGTGGCACTCGGGGACTGCCGCGGTAAAGCTATTGCATAGCATTTTGTATCAACTTATGCAATTATAATTTTATTTATTTATTTTATTCATGCAGTATTGCTTTTTCTTTGATATTAATTCAAGTTACACTTTTTGAGCGTGGTGACCGATAAGAAAACAAATTTTTCTATTATTAAATAAATAAAACGAGTTTCGTAGAGTCGTACAATACGTCTAATCGCACGCACACAACGCCGTGTCGAAGACTGCCGAACTGAAACGACGTTAGACGATGCACGGCCTTCAAGCCACACCTCCTTGCCCGTCGGAGTGGGGAGCGTGAGGTTTTTTCGTTACGGAATTTCTGGATTCGGTCCCCGCGCTCAAGGCCCGCGATAGAAGCTATGCAATAGCTTAAAATAGCTTAAAAATATTTTTTTTTACGAAAAAGAATTTCACGCGAGCGAAGCCGCGGGCAAAAGCTAGTATAAGTTTGACAACATTTGTTTTTTCAATCCACCATATAGCTTTGTTTGAATAAAGTAAAATAGACACTCCTATGTGTATGGACGTTTTGCACCCTCTGGATATTTTGAGATTTGGACATTATGAACCTAAAGGCCTACTAACAATAGCTTTTAAGATCACTGTTACTAACATTTTATGGATGATAATATCTGAAATATATTAATTCGAGTGCTTTGTGGGAGTTTGTTGTTCGCTTCGATCTACACACACATTCGCACGTAGACAGATGCTTTGTGTTGATGTTTTTTATACAGTAGTGTGTCTGGGTTTCGACCGGCGATAATTTAAGGGCCATCCTAAAGGATAATTTAAGGGTAATTCATCCAATTTTATCGACAAAATACCCCCCATGTGGGGGTCTGACTCTCCCCCTCTTAAAATGGCCGCCATCTTAATTTTTTTTTTTTTACTTTTGGTACTGCAGACAAAAAACAATTTTTCTATTGATCTGGAGGTCCTACAGGTATTCGTTTTAAAGGTAATGATATGGCCTATGAACTAATACAAACATTTAAAGCAAAATTTTAACTAAAAAGCAAAAAATAAATTGAAGTATTAAAAAATTTCCATAAAATTATCTAAATTTACCAGTTTTTCAAAGTTTTTACAAAAACTAACCCTATTAATGTATTTGCTTTTTGTATTCTGAGAATACATTTTGAGATTATCTACAAAACGGTATCAAAATTACTGCTATGGATGTCATACTTTAAGAGTTGTTGTTGTTTGAACAGGACCCTTGCGCGAGCGGTTAATGTTTATTTTGTAGATAAATAAATAAATGGATGTAATGAGCAGGATAGATAGACTTTCTATCCCACTCATTTACCTAACAACAATAGCAAACCTGTCCAATTATTTGATGCCACTGGCCACTAGATGGCACTAGTGGTATTTCTACATCGCGCTATGGTTGTGTGTATAGGATTAGTTAAACCTTAAGGGTAATTTATCGTCACTCGATACGAGATGGCGTTAGTGGCAAAATTGTAACTCGTTATTAAGATTTTATTTGTTACTCATATACCTGTTGTACGGAATTTTTTTTGTTAGTACTCGCTGATCTCAACGATCAAGGTCTTCCCATTTACGAGGTACACCGTATGTACCGTGCACGCATACGCGAGCCCTACAACATGGTGCTCGCCATCCTTAGCCACTCTCCTGTGGGCAAAAACATTTTTAAAATTTCGAATATCTGCGGTCTCCGCGGCATCAACGTGCAACCCCAGTACAAAAAGGCTCCCGGGCAGTGCCATCGCTGCCAACTTTACGGGCACTCGGCCCGTAATTGTTTCGCCCGCCCCCGGTGCGTTAAATGCACGGGGGATCATGGCACAGAGTCATGTCCCCGCGCCCCGGGCACGCCTGATCCGCCGTCCTGCATCCTGTGCGGGGCAGTGGGACATACCGCCAACTATGGCGGTTGCCCCAGGGCTCCGCGCAGGGTAGGGCCGGTGGCTCGCAGCGTTCCCAGAGCGCCTCTTTCTAGGCCAGCGCCTCCCCCGTTAAGGGGTTCAGCCTTCCCTGCGCTGGAGCGCAGGCCACCTCCGCCACCGCCAAACGCGTGGGTTAAACCCCCACATATCTCAGCTAAGCCGACATCTCAGATTCCGCAAGCTCCACAACAACCGTCGCGGCAGGACCCGCGTCCCGCCGCCCCCGCTCCCCCCGCTTCCTCCGCGAGCTCCCACCTTAGTGTCGTGGTGGATTACGCACGCCACATCGGCCCCCACATGGGGGAAATTAGGTTATTAGCTGAAAAGCTAATTAGGTTCGCGAACTCGCCGGAGGACCGGCTCGCAGCCACCTGCGAACACTTCGCAGTGCTGGAGTCGGTGTACTCCTACACCGTACCTAAACATTTCCGCGTTTAGATGGGTTCTACGGCCCACAGGTCCAAGCCATCCTCATTAAACTTTGCATTTTTTAATGCAAACGGCATCGCCCGTCAGCGTGACGAGGTGGCGGTCTTTTTAGCAGATCACAATATAGATTTATTGTTAGTACAGGAAACGCGACTTTCACCTTCGCATCGCAATCCTAGGATTGCTAACTACAACATCATTAGATCAGATAGGGACAGCTACGCCGGTAGCGGTACCCTTATTTACTATAAAAGATCTCTGTACTGCGCGCCGATACCAACACCCGCGCTCGAAAATATGCAAGCCTCGGTACTACGTTTAGGAATGACGGGCCATCCGCCCATCACCATAGCCTCCATCTATCAGCCCCCAAATAAAGTTTTGCTAGAAAGAGACCTCCAGGCTCTCTTTTCGTTAAGTAACGCCGTCATTCTGGCAGGCGATTTTAACTGTTTTCATACCCAGTGGAATAGCCACTCAAACTCGACCAACGGTATAATCCTGGAGAATCTGAGTGATTCTCTTGGATTTGACGTTATTGCTCCAGCTTCCCCTACCTTCTTCCCAACAGTTGTAGGATACAGACCTAACGTTCTGGACTTCGCGCTGCTAAGGAACATAACCCTCAGGTTATGTTCGTTAGAAGTGCTATCAGAACTTAGCTCTGATCTCAGACCTGTCCGAATGCAGTTCGGACCTCCCGCTGACCCACTGACTGACCCGCCTAAGACGGTGACGGACTGGTTCAAACTCGAGAAAGGTCTCGAGTCGACCTCCTCACCGGACTTAGACAAAATCCCTGACAAGATAGTTACCTCCGAAGATGTAGATCTGGCAATCGACGCCTTCACCAGCCACTTGCAAACAGTCATTAAGGACTGCTCCAGGGAGCCACCAGCGACGGACGAGATCCGACGTTGGAGGCTGCCGGAAGACGCGAGACGACTGCTGAGGAAAAAGAACGCCGCCACAAGAGCATACGATTCATACCCCTCTGAGCAACACCGGATCCAGCTGCGTACTTTACAACGACAAGTAAAGACTCGCATGAAGGAACTGCGTGATGAACGGTGGAGTAACCTGCTCAGCGACATTTCGCCCTCCCATACAGCTTACTGGCGTGTCGCTAAATCTCTCAGATTGGACCAACAGACTGACATACCCCCCCTGACGCGTCCCGACGGGACCATTGCTTTTGACGATGACGAAAAAGCTGAATGCCTGGCAGACAGCCTGGAGAAGCAATGCTCTCCTAGTCTAATATAAACTGACTCAGACCATATCCTAAAAGTAGATACCGAGGTGGAGCAATTCTTCTCCGCCCCTCCGGCGACTCAAATCACCCCTTTCACTCTGGAAGAGGTTCGAGAGGTCATATGTTCGTTAAAAGCCAAGAAAGCACCGGGTGCTGATGGCATTTCAAACGGCGTATTCAAACGCCTACCCGAATTCTTATTGTTACTTCTGGTTGCCATCTTCAATGGAGCCCTCGCGAATTGCAAATTTCCGGCCGCCCTGAAAAATGCAATTGTTATAGGTATCCCCAAGCCAGACAAAAATCTGGCGGACCCCGCTAGCTACCGTCCGATTAGCCTTCTCTGCGTAATAGGGAAGGTATACGAAAGACTTCTTATCTCGCGTATGCGGGATTTCACCGATTCAAATAACACTATCATAGATGAGCAATTCGGTTTCAGAGCTGAACATTCTTGTGTTCATCAGGTGCACCGCATCACGGAGCACATCCTTTCCGGCTTCGCGAAAGCCCAAGCCACCGGAGCTCTATTTTTCGATGTAGCGAAAGCCTTCGATAAAGTCTGGCATAACAGTTTATTATATAAACTCACAAAAACAGGTATGCCTGACAGTCTCGTGCACATCATTCGAGACTATTTGTCAAATAGGAAATTCCGTTACAGAGTACACGGCACTCTTTCAGAGCCCCGCGCCATTAGGGCAGGGGTCCCGCAGGGGTCAGTGTTAGCCCCTTTCCTTTTCTCGTTATACGCTAACGATATCCCCAAGACTAAATACGTCGAGTTAGCGCTCTACGCCGACGATACGGCTCTTTTTACGTCATCTACTAGCAAATCACTTATTTGCAGCAGACTCCAAAAGGCAGCTGATAAACTCAGTGCCTGGTTCCGTCTTTGGCGCATTGAGGTAAATCCTCAAAAAAGCGCCGCCGTGTACTTCACGCGCGACCCTAATGGGATCGACAAACCCGATAGGAACAATCACGTACTACGTCGGATTACAATGTACGGTGACCCCATTCCGTGGGCGAATCGTACAAAGTATCTAGGAGTCATTTTAGACTCAAATATGACCTTCGGACCTCACATCTCCAGAGTCCGCAACCGGTCAAAATTCTACCTTTCCCGGCTTCACTGCATGATCGCACATAAGAGTATGTCACTTCGTAGCAAGTTGACACTCTACACTGCATGCATACGTCCCGTTATGACTTTTGCAAGTCCGGTTTTTGCTCACGCGGCAAAATGCCATCTTATTAAGTTACAACGCGTTCAGAACGCTTTTATGCGTAAAGCCGCGAACGACCCGTGGCTCCTCAGAGTAGTTGATCTGCATAAAGATTTTCAACTCCCTTCCATCGCGCACTATATGAAGGAAGCGTCTAGGCGTTACTTCGAAAGTGCGCAAAACCACCGCAACCCCCTTATTGTCAAGGCCGCCACCTACAGACCGCTCGGTAACCACCAGCGTCGTCGCCACCTCAGACGCCCAATACTTGCCGTCTCCGACCCAGACGACTGCATCACAGTCGCTAATGCTTGGACTCTAACGGACCACGTGAGGACTTCATCCACACGCACACACGTAGTTCGACACCGCGCCCGCCGGCGGACGCGACGTACACACACACATCCGTCTGCGCGCTACACCAGGTACAGACATGTACCTGGGCGCTTCTCTCCAGCTATCACATAACCATCGTGGGATAGTAGGTTCGTTTACACTCACACAGTGACACCACAACCCTTTTCTAGCATAGGTTAGAATAGGTCCCCGTTTCCCCCCGCGGTCTCCATTGGCTTCAGGCCGGCCAGCGTCGCTCACACCTCAGCCTGCTGGGGTGTGAGCGGCGCTAGTCTTCAGTACCGCTTTTTATTTTTGTATGTTCACAGGGTTCCAGCGCCGCTCCGAGTCGACCTCGCGCACAGCCTTGGTCGCCATTAGGGTTAGGATAATAGGGTTAGGGCTCCGGGTCTAGGTCTATAAATCTTTCCGATCGCGATGTGTACTCTGCGACGACCTGGAAACCGCCTCGCGGTAGGGTCCTCTCGAGGACCCTCGCCAGATCGTCGCAGACTACATACCTTCTCAAATCTTTTTCCTCTAGCGTTCCGTTTGCGCTTTTAAAGCCATCGTGGCTAAAAGTAGTTAGGCAGGCGGTTTTTAGTCAGTTAAAGCCTGATTCGCCCTTGAAAGGTCAGTCTGGTATCAACCAGGCTGAGGGGGTGTCGAAGAATATTTTCCGCCTCCCTCCAGCACGGCTGGGACGTGCCCCCGCGCGCGTCGGGCGTCAAAAAAAAAAATTTTTTTTGTTAGTAGTGGTATTGAGAAAAACCCACAGTTGTAAACCTACATGTGCAATTAAATATCGATACCTTACGGCCGAAAAGGTATAAGCGGCATATTTCAAACTTTACAGGAGAGTGATTTAAAGTTAAAATTTTATGAAAACACACCTCCTTGCCCGTCGGAGTGGGGAGCGTGAGGTTTTTTCGTTACGGAATTTCTGGATTCGGTCCCCGCGCTCAAGGCCCGCGATAGAAGCTATGCAATAGCTTAAAAATACGTGTGGCACTCGAGCACTGCCGCGGTAAAGCTATTGCATTGCATTTTTTATCAACTGCAATTATAATTATTTATTTATTTATGCAGTATTTTTTTTCTTTGATATTAATTTAAGTTTTTTCTTTGATATTAATTCAAGTTACACTTTTTGAGCGTGGTGACCGATAAGAAAAAAATAATGATGTCAAAATCGAATGTCAAAAATAATAATAGCGAAAAAGTTCAAAAAAAGTCTTTAGTCATTCACCAACAACGAATAAAGTTACAGAAAGAGTAATGACCACATCGAGGCGCAACATAGAAACGATAGTTCAAATTGGGCAAACATTTACAACTGCGCAATTGACTCGATAATACTTATTGGCGAAATACGAGTATGTATTGTATAAGGAAAAGGTCGAGTCCAAAGGTCATAATAATATTAGGTGGGGGGTGTTAAGTTTTATTTTCGTTACGGAATTTCTTGATTCGGTCACCGCGCTCAAAGCCCGCGATAAAAGCTATGCAATAGTTTAAAAAGTCACCCAGCCCAGTTCAAAGTTCAAAGCATCCATCGATACCGATCTATTTCTTGAAATCAATCAATATACACATTCGATGGTATTTAATTCGCTTGTCACTTGTGCTCGGAAATGACAAAAACAAACGTGTAGCTATTTGTTGCTCGCCTTTCGTAGGTCATAATTTTAGTGTCTACTGATATAGATACTCGTATATTGTATCTTTCTCTATGGAGTGGAGACGTGGACTATCCGAGCAAGAGAGAGACAGAGAATAGATGCACTAGAAATGTGCTGGAGGCGGATGCTCCGAATACCATGGACGGCCAAACGCACAAATGTATCTGTTCTTTCTCAACTCGACATTGAGACCAGATTGTCCACCACGTGTATGCAACGCATACTTTCTTATTTCGGCCATGTGATGAGGAGAGGAGATGGCAGCCTGGAAAGGCTTGTAAGTGTTGGCAACACCGAAGGCAAGAGAGCACGAGGCCGTTCACCAACAAAATGGTCTGACCAGGTGAAGAGGGTCGCCTCCTTTTCTAAATTCTATCAGGCAGTGAGGGCCACTTCGGATAGGAATAGATGGAGAGAGATTGTCCGTTCGCGAGGTTCCTGTGACCACGATCCTCAGCAATGAGGGACCGAGTGAAGAAGTATTGTATCTACTGATATACTATGAACCGAGCTGTCAACGCATAATTGGCAAACGCATGCAGCACATTAGAGCCGATGATATGCACGTTAAAAGAACCGGTGGAATGGAAAGGAAAAAAAAATGGGCTGTGGCAGAGCTGTGTGTTTTATGTGAATACGATTTATGTACTAAAATTGCAGCTCTTCCCCCTCCCCACGACCGCAATGTTCCATAGAGTTAGTGTATAAAATTCTTTGATCCTTCACTGGATAGCCAGTGGTGTGATTAAATTTTGGATGGAGAAGATAGATTTGTAGCTGCAACACCAAATTATATCCCCCGATTTTGTTATCATTCGTTTTTTTTATTTGTGACACCCGGTGGACGCAATTTTAAAGACGTATCCATGTGAATACAATTCACTAGTAGATTGAAAACGTAAAAAAAATGTCCACAGATCCGTCTGTGTAGCTTTTTCGGCGGTTTATAGTGGATCGAGCGGACGCAACGAGCAAATAAAAAACGTACGCTACGATTACGCAACGAACCGTGTGATAAAGTGCTAAGTAAAAAAAAACGGGTTGCACTCCGGGAGTCGCAGAAGTGAAAACTTAAACATTAACGTTGTGCATTTTTGTATATTTTGGAATGGTTAGGGAATAATTTCGCACGAATTGCTTTATTTATCAGAATAAAATATTTGGGGTGTAAGTGGTTCATCAACATCTTTGAACCAAAGCCAACTTCACCTGCGCGCGGTACACCCTGCTGATTGACAAACGAAGCTCTGGCGAAGAGAGGTAGGGAGCGTAATTGTAAGCTACCCGCCAGGGGAATGTACCTCCACCTCACAGAATACCGCAGCCAAATAACAATTCCCTTGAGGGTTCCTGAGAGTGAGTGAGGTCACCAGATAGGAAGGAGATGCTGCATTGGCAGGGTGGCGGCGCGCTTCACATCTCGCGGGCCGTATGCTTGTCAGCAACCCGACGTAGTATAAAAAAAAAGTACTATCATTTATTTGGTAAAATACAATATTCATTTATTACGCTACACAAACATGACAATTTATATTACATTAAAAATAAACAGCAGGAGCAGGCATACATTTTCGCCGCGCGGTAGAAAGAGAGGGGGATATTACTTCCTCTCCTACGCCGCGCCGGAAATGTCTACTCTCTCTCCGTCTTACGAATTTTCGATCAGGCCATGTGTCCTGACGCGAGTTTAATATTTTTCACCCATCCCGAAAAGTGCACAACGCCGCTAAAGATAATAAATAAAAATAATAAATCTTTTATTGAAAAAACGTAAGTAACAAAAGATGTGTTTATTTCAAAAATTCAATCGATATATTTGCAAATAGTAATAGGGTACTTACTAGCTTCCCACGTGCGGCTTCGCCGGCGTTTACTTATTTTTAATAATAAGTATCCTTCCTAATACCTTTGAAAATATCTGTACAAAATTTCATGATGATCGGTTGTGTATTTTGGGCGTGAAAACGTAACAAACACACTAACATTCATATTTATAATATTAGTAGGAATAACAGTGGAGCGTGCGCTATAAGAATACACAAACATGCGTATAAGCCTTTATTAAATCTATATCTATTCTTGTCCCGATAACGACAAACTAGATATTTGAACTTCGCCGCCTTAAATTTTAAACCTTTAGTAAACAATAGAATCATTACGTGCGTTCTCATAATAAGTGTTCAGTCAATTAATGCCCGTTGAAATCAGAGGGGCAATTCTCGTAATTAAAATATAGTCAAAATTCAGTTTCGATCCAGTCTCGATCTCACAAATGTCACATTTGGTATTCTCGTAACACAATATGTAACTTCAAAATTAAATTTAAGCGGGATTATATCGAAATATGAGTGAAAATTAAACAAACTACAACAAGAATTGATAATAATTAATTAATGAAATCAAGTATATAATTTTAGTCAATTCACAATTCAATCTCGATTCGGTCAACTTTCAATCTGCGTTCGTAGAAAAATTACGAGAATTGGCCTTCAGAGTGCTTACTGCGAGTTTTTGGTTCGCGTTCGATCATATCAACGTAAACAAACCGACCAAATAGAGTGGCTTACTTGCTGACATTTTGAAAAATTATGTGGCTTACTTGCTCACATTTTGAAGTGAGTAGCCCGACTAATTTGAATGTGTAACCACGCGTCTGGTGTATTCAGAATATGAATTTTTTTCTCAATTTGGTGGACTTATAAACATTAACACATTCGAATGTGACCATAAAGCTCGCACAATGCTTTTTGTTCACATTCGAATAAGTTAATGTTTACAACCCTTAAATTGAGGAAAAGTTTCATATTGTGAATTTACCAGACGCGTGTTACATATCCAGATTAGTCGGGTTGCTCTCTCCTACACTACTTTGTGTCAACTTTTTTGACGTCGACGAATTTGACGTTTAGTCAATTTTACATCTAATTAGTCAATTTATCTACAGCTGATATCATTTCACAAATTCTATATTTTTTTGGGGTGTAAATGGTTCATCAACATCTTTCAACGTAAGCCAACTTCTGCACGCGGTGCACCCTGCTGACTGACAAACGAAGCTCTGGTGAAAAGAGAGGAAGGGAGTGTAATTGTAAGCTACCCGACTGGGGAATGTACCTCCACCTCACAGAATACCGCAGCCAAATAACAATTCCCTTGAGGGTTCCTGAGAGTGAGTGAGGTCACCAGATAGGAAGGAGATGCTGCATTGGCAGGGTGGCGGCGCGCGAGCGATATTTTACGTTGCGACCGTTATTATGCCTACGCTAACCGCTTCACATCAGGCGGGCCGTATGCTTGTCTGCGACCCGCCGTAGTATAAAAAAAATGCATTTTTGCACGTAACCGTACCTGCTTCTGATGAATGAATGATGAATTTATTTTCAAATTTTCCCTGAGATTCAATAGAATTTCCGGAAATCGTTAGAACTGTTTCTATAAAAAGGATAGCTAAAATAAACCCTAAGAAAAACCCGTTAAAAGCGCAGTAAATACAGGTGTCATTCAATACCAGCGCGAAGATTTTATATCAAAAACCTTTTAAGTTCCGTTTCCGATACCGGTTCTAGTCTATCAATTTCAAATAGACCGTTGCCATAGTTACCAACGAGTGACATGAAGATAAAGGATTCTAACATTGGTAGTGCATAAGCCAAGTTCTAGGAAACACATCAGCAGTGACAAAGTGTGCGTTATTCATTGTTCGAATAAATTTAAATGTACCTAATATTATTAAAACTCACGTGAGACATTATACTAAATTAATTAGATAAATTAAACGGGTCACTCACGTCTTTTTGTCGGGACATTCACCCTGATGAAGGTCTTCTTTTGAGATCGAAACTAGTCGGCTATCCCGACAAAAAGACGTGAGTGACCCGTTTAATTTATCTAATTAATTTAAATTTAAATGTCATTATTATTCTATACTATTAAAATAGCTGTTCTTATTATATAATGTTTAAATACACGATGGAACATAAATGGCCGCATACTGTACGGTTCCATAGAAATTTTATACCTCGACCTGTCAGGTTGTGGAATTAACTCCTACCATAGTTATCCCAGTAGGCTACAGCAGAGGATTTTTAAACAAAGGCGTTTAGTGGTTTTTGCAGAGTCGACAATGCGTGAGTGATGCCTCTAGTGTCAAACCACTGCTTTCCATCAGGCGAGTCGTATACAAGCACACAACTCGCCTGATGGAAAGCAGTGATTGTACCAAGAGACGCTATTGACACCCGTAACCAAGAGAGAAAATTATAGACAAATTGTATCACATTCTATCGTAATTGAGAGAGTTTGTCTCTTTGTTTCGCGTCAAACCAACACGTGACCTGATTGCCTTTGCAATAATGTGCGAAACAGTTGTATTAAAACGCTGTTTTTTTTATATAAGAGGGGGCAAACGAGCATATGGGTCACCTGGTGGAAAGCAATCATCGCCGCCCACGGACATCAGTAACACCAGCGGGTCGCCGATCCGTTGCCTGCATATTAAGGGAAATATAGACTCTGTTGTTGAAGGCTCCCATGTCGTAATTGTTCGGAAAGACGCTGAGGAATGTTGATTCCACAGTTTCACCGTTCGTGGTAAAAATGTCTGCTGTCTCTATATTTTTAGGGTTCCGTACCTCAAAAGGAAAAACGGAACCCTTATAAGATCACTTTGTTATCTTATAAGGGTTAACGAGAATGCGTGAAGGCATCAAGCTGAAATTTGAACTGTATACTCAGTTGTAAAAAATCAACTGCTAAGTTTACGTTAAAAACAGATACAGCCGTTTATTCAGCAAAAAACGGATATTTCGACACATTCTCAAGGGAATCAAAGCTCATAGGGTACTTCCCGTTGACCAAGAACTATGAAATTTGGCAAGTAACATCGTTATAGACTACATGTACAAGAATAAATCTCAAAACATTTGTAATTAAATCTTAAAAAATAGGGGGTGTATATTTTTCGAAATTTCAAATTGAAGCTACTAGTTCAAATGGGGTATCATATGAAAGGGCTTGATGTACACATTGAAAAATATATTTTATTTATTTTTTCCGACGCATTATTTCTTATTTATACGTATTATTCCTACGTACGGAACCCTCGGTGGGCGAGTCCGACTCGCACTTGACCGGTTTCTTTATCTCATGTTTACTACGCCAATCGGCGTTTATAAAACGTAGTGTCTCTGATATCGATAGAATACGAAGAACTTGGCGAATCAACTTCACATTCATGTTTTGTTGGGATCACATTTATCTGCTTTCAGAAATTGGATAAAAGATCTTCCTATGACTCAGTTAAGGAAATGTTATTACCAAACGATTGATACTCGTATACGTGAAGCTTGATTTCAATAGATTCTATTTCTAACTAATGACTCGCCCCGGCTTCGCACGGGTAGAACTTAATCGCAAGGAAATTGTAATTTGGCTGCGGTATTCTGTGAGGTGGAGGTACATTCCCCAGTCGGGTAGCTTACAATTACGCTCCCTACCTCTCTTATCGCCAGAGCTTCGTTTGTTAGTTAGCAGGGTGCACCGCGTGCAGGTGAAGTTGACTTTGGTTCAAAGATGTTGATGAACCACTTACACCCCCAACAGACATGCTTGAGGTATGTGCCAAAAAAAATTGGGATCGATGATGTCCTTGAGGAATGATCATCAAATACATTGTCCATAGAAATCAACGCAAAACATACACTCAGCGAATATACTCGCTCCAATCAACGTCGATTTCGGCCCCGTGGGCTAGTATCCGGGCTAGAAACAATTACGCGGGCTATTAAAAAGACAATCTGGGAGTAAGTAACAGCTGGTATTTATTAATAAAAAAAATTGGGTCGTTGGAATGTCAGAAATAAAAAAAGCGGCCAAGTGCGAGTCGGACTCGCCCATGAAGGGTTCCGTAGCAGCAAGTAACATAATATAAAATTTCTTGTAATTCGTTGTAACTTTGATCGATGTTTTAATAATAGTGTAATTTTTTAACTTAAGTTATTGATTAGTAAACATTATAATAACGAATCCAACTCGGCTGGGCAGCGTTCGGAAAATTGCGTGATGTCTTCTCGTCCGACATACCGCAGTGCCTCAAGTCGAAAGTCTTCGACCAGTGTGTGTTACCAGTGATGACTTACGGCACTGAAACGTGGTCTCTCACTATAGGCCTTATGAACAAGCTCAAAGTAGCCCAACGAGCTATGGAGAGGGGTATGCTCGGAGTCTCTCTGCGAGATAGAATCAGAAATGAGGAGATCCGTAGAAGAACCAAGGTTACCGACATAGCCCAGCGGATTAGCAAGTTGAAGTGGCAGTGGGCAGGGCACATAGCACGGATGGGGTCGAAAGGTTCTCGAGTGGAGACCACGTACCGGCAAGCGCAGCGTAGGACGTCCACCCACAAGGTGGACAGACGACCTCATTAAGACTGTAGGATCGCGCTGGATGCAAGCCGCTTCCAACCGGTCTTATTGGAGATCTAGAGGGGAGGCCTATGTCCAGCAGTGGACTTTCAATGGCTGAGATGATGATGATGATGATGATGAAACATTATAATTAGGTAGATTTAGATCTAACTTTATGCGAGCCCATATGCTTGCTTGTGATAGCTAAACAAGCTAATATATATTCCAGTTTGACAAGAAATATTTCCAAAAATATTATCAATTTATGTGCCTCCTCGCAGTTGGACAAGTAATGGTTCACGGTTTATGCATAAGGTTTATGTTTATGAAATTAAATTAATGTTTTTATATATTTTTTTATACTAGAGTTGATTGAATGAAAGGTAAATTGCGGTTTACGATTTATGACGAGTTAAAAAAAACTGCTTACTAGATCTCGTTCAAACCAATTTTCGGTGGAAATTTGCATGGTAATATACATCATATATTTGTTTTAGTCTTATCATTCTCTTATTTTAGAAGTTACAGGCGGAGGCAATGATATTAGAAACCTCAATATCATTTTTGAAGACGTATCCATAGATGTACGCGTATGGGTTTGATGAAAAAAATTTTTGAGTTTCAGTTCTAAGTATAGGTTCTAAGTATAACCCCCAAAATTTATTGTTTTTTTTTTCTATTTTTATTGTGAAAATCATAATGCGGTTCACAGAATACATCTACTTACCAAGTTTCAACAGTCTAGTTCTTATAGTTTCGGTGAAAAGTGGCTGTGATATACGGACGGACAGACAGACAGACAGACATGACGAATCCATAAGGGTTCCGTTTTTTGCCATTTGGCTACGGAACCTTAAAAACCTAAAAAAAAGAATCTACATTCCAAGAACAATTTTCCCTGTTGTTACAAAAATGCGTGCCGGACGGCTTTATGAATGGAAATTAATTCAATCCAAATTGAGCGCGATGCATTACGCTTGACATGTCACCGGTCCAATTGCGAATTCCTCTGTTTTTTGTTTTTATTTACTGGCTGTGATCTGTGGTTTCATTGGCTGTTTCGGCGCCATTTGTTTTTTACTACCTCGGGTGTTAAACAAGCATACGACGGCTCGTACGCTGCCATTGCTGTAACTCCTTCCTGCTCCATAACCTCAGTCACTCATAAGAACACACAGACATTCAATTGAAATTGAACAGACTGTCCACTTACTTAAACAATATTTATAAAGTAATTACAACATTTGAAAATTGAACTCTTTGGCTGTAGAATGCAGTTTGTTTCATCTAACTGTCAATTGTTTTTAAATTGTCGCGACGTTTTAAAAATTGCGTGTTTACATTAACATGGATTTAACTTGGGAAAATTTTGTGGTATGATTTTCTATGATTTAAAGTGCAATTTGACAGCTCAACAGAGTATATTGGCGATGAAGCACATGCAGAATTCAAGCGCGGTTTACTACCTCGGGAGTCAGACAAGCATACGGCGGCTCGTGTGCTGCCATTGCAGTAACTCCTTTCTGCTCCATAACCTTAGTCACTGGTAAGAACATAACAATCGTCCAGGACTCTAAGATTTGTTATTTGCAATCTTCTTTCAAATGGAGATGCGTCAGCATATCCCCTCATTCCATTAGGATCGTGCAAAACAGTAGAAACGTGGCGCTAACGGTTTTCGTCAACCCTTACCCGGCCCACTGATAGGATACGTGTCTCCCCACGAATGAAAGGGTTTAGAGCATACTCCACCACGCTGCTCAACTGCTGGTTGGCGGAGAGCAGTGTTTTCAAGTCGCCTAAAGGCCTGACATGGCTTAACGGCTGTAATCTAATGACAACAGCCGGGACCGACGGCTTAGCGTGCCGTCCACGTCTGAAGCACGGCTATCGGTTTTACCGTTAATATAATTACAAATAATGGAGGAACAAAAAGATTTCTGACGATATTTTTTCGTCCTTGAAGCTAGGAATAAGCTAAAAGAACTAATACAAATACGGGCTCAAAAGGTCATTGATTCGAGAGCCGTAAAACTATTTGATAAATAAATCTCCTTGTTTTATTGAACTAGATTTTATAGGCTCTTTAATTTCCTTGTTTCGCTATCGCAGGAAAAATAATAGTGTAAACAAAAACAAGGCTATTTTTAAACGGTTTTATTTAGCTCACCCCGTTTGTTTTATTTTTTATTATTTATTCTTGGGTCAAATCTAGTAATTGAAATTTGACCCCCTTCCTGTTGACAGATTGATCTGAAATTTGGTATACACCTTTAGTTCTGGTGACAATATAATTAAATAAATTCTGTTTCATTGTAAATCCAAGATGGCCGCCGCTACAAAATGGCGGTTTACAAATTTTGTCACGACTACCTCAATATGGGTATCGAATGAAAGGGCTTGACTAGTAGAACACAGTTCACATGAAAAAAAAATGAAAATCCAAGATGGCTGCCGCTACAAAATGGCGGTATACAAATTTTGTCACGACTACCTCAATATGGGTATCAAATGAAAAGGCTTGACTAGAAGAATACAGTTCACATGAAAAAAAATGAAAATCCAAGATGGCCGCCTCTACAAAATGGCGATTTACAAATTTTGTCACGACTACCTCAATATGGGTATCAAATGAAAGGGCTTAACTAGTAGAACACAGTTCACGATGAATATTATAAAATCCAAGATGGCCGTCAACAAAATGGCCGGTTGGCGCGGTTACATATCGTCTCAATTTTCAATATGGGTATCATTTGATACCCATTTTTTCAATATGGGTATTCATTTGAATACAAGACAAATTTAAAAGTAAAAAAAATAACGACAAAAGTCAAATCTAAACTTAATAGAACGAGAAGTACTATGTAATGAAATTAGAAACTAAAAACTTGAAAATAAAAATTATGTAAAAAAAACTTTTAATTTAAACGGTTTTATTGAAAATAGTGTACTAAAAGCTAAAAAATAATTCGGTAGGTCGGAGGTTTCAGTCATCACACCCCTCTCCCTCATCAGTCTAAGGCATTGATCAGACAAAATAATAAAATCGTTGGGCCCGTGTTTCCATCCAGTCAACTCAGTTTACGCTACGCCCAACGATTTTATTATTTTGTCTGATCAATGCCTTAGACTGATGAGGGAGAGGGGTGTGATGACTGAAACCTCCGACCTACCGAATTATTTTTTAGCTTTTAGTACACTATTTTCAATAAAACCGTTTAAATTAAAAGTTTTTTTTACATAATTTTTATTTATAAAGTAACTTCGTCAGATATGAAACTAATCTTTCAGCAAGTTCGGCTAGATCAAATTATCTAAAGTGCCTTTCTGAACATTAATCTTTTTGTATGACGGGTATTTATAAATTAATTTATAGATTCTTTTTGGTCCATTTTGTTTTATTAGGGTTCCGTACCCAAAGGGTTCAAAGGAACCCTATTACTAAGGCTCCGCTAACCGTCCGTCCGTCTGTCCGTCCGTCCGTCCGTCCGTCTGTCACCAGGCTGTATCTCATGAACCGTGATAGTTAGAGAGTTGAAATTTTCCCAGATGATGTATTTCTATTGCCGCTATAACAACAAATACTAAAAAACAGAACAAAATAAAAATATAAGGGGGCTTCCATACAATAAACGTGATTTTTGCTCGCAATTGATAACGGCAATAAGTAGATTCTTGAAATACTCACATAATATTTAGTTATATATTCACTTTAGAAAATTATAAAATAATACAAATGTTTAAGGGTAGGTAAGATACGCTCCACTTACCACGTGGGCCGGTGATCCGGCCTATTAATTAATTGTGTCTTTTTGACTTGTTTCTATAGTACCTATATCGTCATCAGATCATTATAGTCTCCACTACAGGAGCACGACCCTCTCTCGTCCGTCCTAGACGGAAGGAGGATTTGGCCTACACTCCCCATGCTGGACAAACGGGTTGGGGAGGCAGGCTGAAGGTACAGTGCAATGTCGCAAAATGGCATGAAAGCCGAAATCTGTAGCAAACTCGGCACTGATTTTCAGTTATGTAGTACAACAAATGTGGCTGTTGATGATATAAATGTAAAAGCATCTCGTAATTATTTTCCCTCGTCGTGGTAAAATTTAATCGCCAAAGCTCGTCTATAGCTAATTAGTTTACGTTGTTAAGCTGACCCGGTATCGTCCATGACATTTCATTTATAGACAGGCCATAGGAACACAACGGCAGTCAAAATTTGATAGGAAGGAAAAGAAAGAGAACACACACAAAGACCCGCTCCAGGATATATCAATGCAACGACATACCCATGAGCAGGTCTCGGCAGGCGTTGAGACTATTGAGAAGTGTGATGGAAAATAAATGGGCTATGGAGATGAGATCTGGGTGAACTTAATACCGGGCTATTACAGAAGAGGGACGGACGCCTGCCATAACTGCTTTTATTGCAAGTTATTTGCGGCAGGCGGTGGCTTGCCACTCACTAGATGGGCCCCCGAAATGTCAGAAAAACGGCCGGGGGCAACGCCGGTGTGAATGACTCAAGCATGTCGAGAGGTGTGCTGCGCTTTCACCGAAGTTACTCGCGGCGTGATGCCCTTTAACACTTCCATCTCTGGAGCATATAGCTCTAGCGGCTCCTCTCTGGAATAAGACGCGTGTTACATATCAAAATTATATAGCTTTCCCGCTCACATTGGCTAAATTGGAATTGTAACACGCGTGAATTTACCAAATTCACAACATGAGAGTACTTCTCTATTTGGTCGGTTTGTTTATCGATCGAACGTGAATAAAAAACTCGCACTCAGCACTCAGGTAAGCATGCGTTTCGCGACCCGCTCTACCTCATACCGCACCAAATAGACCGGTGCGGTGTCAGTTACGGTAACAGTGACGCGAGTTCAATGTTTTTTTCCCATCTCAAAAAATGCCCAACGCGCCTTAAGAATTTTACTTAAAAAAAAACTTTTCAATAAATTGTTTTTGCAGGAATGGTAAGTAGCGCCGAGTTTAGTGAATGCAGCTTGCTATTTTCTTGCAGGTAGGTAACGCATCTATGGGTAAAAACATCTTAGGTCTTATCTTGGTTAGTATTTTGTTTACTCTTAACGGTCTATTGCTCGTGAATTCGTAAATAAGTCATTTATATCCATTATATCAGTCTGAATGAGGGTAGATTAAGATTTAGGCCTTTACTGACAGTTACTAACTCCTATCTTAAATACTATCATAATATTTTTTGTACGTCTGCTTTGAAATCATAGTTCGAAGGCGTTTATTAACTCTATAACTTCTGATCGTTGATTAGTAAAAACATTGTTTATTATTTTTATTTACGAGGCTTTATTATTTTAATATAATATTATTTTTATATTGGCCGTGTGGTTTCCGGCAGACTAGAATAGAATCACTCCGTCTCTTCTCGTGGATGTCGTACAAGGCGACTAAGGGAAATACATTATCAAACATCGATCAGGCCTCCCCAACCCGTCTGGCCAGCGCGTGGGGATTGTAGGCCAAATCCTCCTTCCGTCTGGGACGGACGAGAGAGGGTCGTGCTCCTGTAGTGGAACCTAAAATTACCTGATAATGATGAATGATATAAGAGGGTGCAAACGAGTATGTGGGTCACCTGATGGAAAGCAATCACGACCACCCATGGAGATCAGCAACACAACGTTAATTGTGACCATATTGCACTGAATTATATTTTTGTTTCTAAATAAATTTAAACTGTATTTTTTAAAGCGTCACCTCTTCAAAAAGATAACACGGAAACGGTTGTCTACAGCGAGTAATCCTATTTGGAACTACGAAGTAGAAAAATAAATTTCTACAGTACCATTACTTATACTGTGTTTCTACGTAGCGTGTGAACCGTGGTAATGTGTATTAAACTAGACGCTAGTACAGTGTTACAGTCTTCTTCACAAAAATTCGTTCAAAATATTAAACAAATAAAATGTTCATAAAGTTTTAATAAACTGATTGTAAGTTTCGTATTCGGGGTAGTGTTTAAAGACAGAGAATCTTTCGATTTCGTGTGCTATGTAATCTCTTGAGAAAATTATATATTTTTGAAAGGATATTATTTAACGTATTTTTTATTCTACGTCGGGTGGCAGACAAGCATACGGCCCGCCTGATGTGAAGCGGTTACCGTAGCTATATTAACGCTCGCAACATAAAATATCGCTCGCGCGCCGCCACCCCCGCCGCCACCGCAGCATCTCCTTCCTTTCTGGTGACCTCACTTACTCGCAGGAACACAACAGCCCTCAAGGGAACCGTTATTTGGCTGCGGTATTCTGTGAGGTGGAGCTACATTCACCAGTCGGGTAGCTTACAATTACGCTCCCTACCTCTCTTTTCGCCAGAGCTTCGTTTGTCAGTCAGTAGGGTGCACCGCGTGCAGGTGAAGTTCGTTTTGGTTCAAAGATGTCGATGAACCACTTACACCCCGATATAACGTAACATCATACGTTGCAAACCTAACCTATCCTACACATCAAAACTATCTATTACACATCAAAAAAATACTTATTGAACATCAAATGTAGGATCTGATGTGCGAAAAAAACAAATATAACATCATTGGTACTAATACAAGCTTACGTAGCGAAAATGCCAAGTATATTTTCATATCATAAAACAAAAAAGTTTCATCTTTTTTTCGTCTCCCAAAAATATTGCATAAACATTGTTACCGGTTGATTTCCTATTTCTTCTAAATTGTATAAAGGAAGAAATGATAGCAATCTTCAGAATGTGTAGTTTCGTTTGGTAAAATTCATAAGCGCAAGCGAGTTGCTATGGTTGTTTTGTCACACACCGGCCACTCCATATAAAAGTCGCGTCGTTCACTGTTACATAAACAGTGACTGCAGAACTCAAACGAGCGTGTGTGCGTGCGACGCCATATAAACTGTTCCAGATTTGTCTCAGAGGGGAGGTGAGATTGATATGAGAGAACGTCAGAGAGTGGCCATACTTATACAGTGCTACTACATAAACAATGACGTCTGTGAAGAGCGCGAATGAGCGTATCAGAGGGGAAGTGAGGTCGACATGAGAGAGCGGCAGGGAGTGGCCGAACTATACGTAGTACTCTTACCTATACTGTGGTATCGTGGTACATGATGCTGTTATTTACTATGGCTGGATTGTATATAAAATTATAAAACGAAAACTGTAGGAGAAAAATATTTAATACCTGGATGTAGATATTATAGCTCTTTCATAGGTACCTGTCTACGAGTTCTTTGCTAATTAATTTACAAGACACTGACATTTTCTTTTTAACTAGAGGCGTAGTACCATAGTACTTCGTCTCTAGTTTATAAGTATAGTTCACCTCATAATACTTATGTATGCTCGCAACATGAAATAAAGTATAAAGTCCGTTGACCTCACTACTCACAGGAACAACAACTCTCACTTAGGGTAGTGTTATTTGGCTGCGGTCTTATGTGAGGTGGAGGTACTTGCCCAGTGAAGTGCAACATGCTCTACCTCTTGCTTTATTTATTTATTTATTTAAACTTTATTGACCATAGAGTAAAGGTACAAAAGGCGGACTTAATGCTAAGAGCATTCTCTACCAGTCAACCTTTGGGAAATTCAGATAACACACGAATGCGGTTTACAAAATAACAGCTATGAACGTACACACAATAAATACCTATGAAAACATAAAATTACATACATACATAGAAATATGCTTTAATACACACATTAACACACACACATACATAATCATATACATAAATACATAATCATACACATCTACATAATTATACACGGATACACAAAGGAAAAACAATAGGACAATTATGATTATTGTTTGGACAATTTCTCAAGTAAATAAGTTTGAACATTCTTTTTGAAAATGAATTTACTGGAAGATTCTCTGATGGCCTCCGGTAACGTGTTCCAGAGACGCGAAGCTTGCAAGGCAAAGGAATCCGACATGAAGCCAGATCGAAAGAGTGGGGTATAGAGTGCAAGAGATTTGTTAGAACGGAGTTCGCGATCATGCGTGTCACGGAGATACTGAAACTTACATTTCAAGTAATCAGGAGAAAGAGGGTTAAAAAGAATAGAGAAAAGAGTGCAGAGTAACCTCTGTTGTCTACGCTGGCGGATAGGAAGCCATCTAAGTTGGGACCGATACTGCGATATATGATCAAATTTTCGAAGGCAAAAGATGAAGCGGATAGCATTATTGATAAGCCGGTCCAGCTTATTGAGTAGATCTTCATTCAAATCAGGATAACAAACATCAGCATAATCAATGAGCGGAAAAATGAGAGATGTGACTAGTGTGACCTTAGTATAGATAGGTAGAAAATTCCTGAACCGATTAAGAAATCGTAACGTAGAAGTAACTGCACGGCTAACTTCCGCAATATGTGTGATCCAGCTCAACGTAGAGTCAATGTGGAGACCAAGATTTTTGACACTAAGACTCAACGGAATGACAGAGTTATCAAACAAGATAGGTGATACATTACAAGAATCAAAGTTAGCGACCTGCTTAGAGCTACCCACTAAGATAGCCTGACATTTTACAGGATTAACTGGTATCCCAAAGTCTTTAGACCAAGAGCTAATGTTATTCAAATCAATATTCAACTGTACAATCGCAGTATTTACTTGCTCTACAGGTGTTTGTACATATATTTGCAAATCATCAGCGTATAAGTGGTAGGAGCAACTTAGCGAGAAAGATAAGAAATTTATGAATATTGAAAATAATAAAGGTGACAATATCCCACCCTGGGGTACGCCAGCAGTGAGATCATTCCAATCAGACAAGTCATGACCAACTCGTACAGCTTGCTGACGACCACGAAGATAAGATTTAACCCAGTCCAGAGCGAGGGATGAGAAATTTAGAGACTCTAGGATAGCAAGGAGAATGTCATGATCTACCATGTTAAAAGCGTTGGAAAAATCAATAAGCACAATAATGGTGACCAACCTTTTCTCCATGCCCATTCTGATATCTTCGGTGACTTTAAGAAGGGCTGTAGTTGTACTGTGTCCAGGACGAAAGCCAGACTGAAGTGAAGTGAGAAGAGAGTTAGAGTGAACAAAAGAAGATAATTGCCTGTGTGCAGCAGCCTCTAAGATTTTAGAAAGAAAAGGTAATATAGAAATAGGTCTGAAATTATTCAATTGAAGAGGAGTAGGAATTTTAGGAAGGGGAAATACATAAGCTTTGCCCCAAGGAGCTGGAAAATTTCCTGTCAAGAGAGAAAAGTTTATGATGTGAGCAATAACAGGAAGAATTTGTTCTAAAATACATGTTACCATTTGTCTACTCACATCATCACAACCGACTGCTTTAGACTTTATAGACAGGATAATCTTGCGTATCTCATCCATGGACACTGGGGAAAATACGAAGGGACAACTAGTGTGAGATTGAGCTTTGGAATAAATTTCCGAAATGGTTTTAGATCTGATCAACGGATCAATGGAAGGAGTGAAAGAGAAGTAATTGTTAAAGTCATTGAGAGAAAACGGGGAACTAAGAGGTTGAGTGGGGCATTTGCCCACACCAAGAGAATGGAGAAACTTCCATACATTGGCTGACGACGAATTCGCAATATTATTGTGAAAATATTGCCGCTTAGCTGCTCTTACCACTTGGTTACAGCGGTTTCGTGCTAACTTATATAAATTCCAGTTTGCATCTGTCCTATCTCGTTTGAAAACACGAAAGGCTCTATCGCGTCGCGTCATGGCCATGCGAACATCCTTGCCGATCCAAGGAGCGGGTGGCCGCTTTACTTTTACAGCTCTTAATGGTGCATGAGCATCGAACAGTTCAAGCAATAACCGATTAAAGTGAGAGACTTTCTCATCAACTGTTGACGCTGCAAATACTGAAGTAAAGTCTATGTCGGCAGCATCGTTTTTTAATTTTGTTTGGTCAACACGTGCATAATTTCGCATCCAAACTATAGTAGGTTTAGCCTTGGGGGGTCTCAATTTGTATTGTAGGAAAATCAAATCATGTTTTGAGAATCCTGGGGCAGGTAATTGACCATAGTTTGTGACATGATCCGGAGAAGTTATTATTAAGTCAAGCCACGTGTCGCAAGAAGTGGAGTTATGGTGCGTCGGCCCCAAAGGCAAAATAGATAAATCGACTGACTTGACTATATCCTGAAGTCTTAAAGAACGAGTAGTATTACTCATGAGATCGGTGTTGAAGTCGCCCATGATTATGAGATGTCTGTAATCAGCGCAGAGCGGTTCCAAAATAGACTCGAGTTGGGAGAAGTAATCAATAGTTGGTGGACAGTAGATGACTCCGAGAACTGCCTTCGTACCCTGAACAGAGATTTCAATGAAGAGATACTCAGCAGAACCAGTATATGAAGAAGGAGAGGAGCATAAATGCACGTAGGGTATATCGCAACGTAAGTAGATGGCTACACCACCGCCACCTTTGCCAATACGATCGTTACGTAACAAAACATACCCAGGAAGTGTATAAGATAAGGAGGAAAGACATGGTTTGAGCCAAGTTTCCGAAATGAGAATAGATTGACAAGTAGTAGAAGAGAAGGTATCAAGAAGTTCGGAATAGTGTGAGGGTATGCTTTGCGCGTTCAGATGACAAACATTAAAAGAGTGAGGTGCGCCAATGACTGCATCACTTAACAGAGTGCCTAGGGTCTCCGGTACAGATAATGAGTCATTACTAGTGTAGGACCCACTGAGGTCTAAGGCGGAATGAAAAGAATCATCAATATCAGACATAACAAAAATACAAATACAATATATATATAAATATACAATTTAAAATATTTATCACAAAAAAAAATATATATTTATAAATTATATTACCTGCATGTCCTGCCGGTTGACAGATAAAATAATAATAAACAATGAAAAACGTATACCACAAAAAACAAGAAGCCAGGGCAATAAAAAAAAAAATAATTAAAAATGACAATGTCCCGAGTGGTTGCCACAAACAAAATAAAGAAGGAGAAGACATTGACATCGCAGTGAGTGACAGTTAACATTGTTGTAGGAAAAGTACAGATTCGAAACAGAATATATAGACAAAAACAAAACTATTTGTAACTAAATAATGAGGTAGATTGTTAAAACTAAGTTTTTAGCTACGTGTTAATAAAAAGTGTTTACAATTCTATTAAAGATTTAACAACAAAGAGTATATAAAGTAAACTACTCATTTCTTTGCCCTGGCTGCCCGTAGTGGCCTATTTCGCGATTCTTGAGATGCCGTTGAAGTTGGCGTTGAAGGTGCCGCTGATGATACCGTACTCGGTGCAATCGGCTGGGGCTCATCCTCCGAGTCAGCGAGCGCAGAGAGGTCGCTTTCTGTGTACAGCCGAAGTCTTGTCCCATCCTTTAACTTGACAATAACGTTGCCCTCCATCGTCCAGCAACGCCGCATGCCAAATCTCTTACGAGCCTGGTAGAACACAGACTGCCTCTGACGAGTGAGGAATTCAGAAATAGTGTGAGGTGATCCCTTAAAAGCCGTCTTCTTGCCCCACACAGCAGATCTAAGATTCATGTCGACAAAACGCACCAAAACCGGTCTGCACTTACCCTCTGAGGGGCCACCCAAGCGATGACAAGCAGTTAATTTCTCTAACGGAACATCCAGCCCCAGTCTGCTACGGAAGAGACCACATGTAAACTCAGAGAGTTTATCGTTATTATCCTCCGGAATTCCACCTACCAGGAGATATTTTCTCCTGTGCCTCATTTCCAAAGCGTCAATTGATTTGGAGAAGGACGATATCTGCTGTCGTAGTAAAGATAAAATGGACCACACTTGGGACTTAAACTCACAAAACTCTTCATGAAGTCCGGACACTGTGATGTTAGTCGACGGTATGGCTTTACGTCTAGAGCCTCTTTTGTTTATAATGCTTAGGCCGCACTCATCGCGATAACGCGAATATTCGGGTTATCGCGATGTATGTAGCCAAATATTCGCGAATACTTCGACACTTCGGGCGAAGCTTCGGGCACATCGCTCCGCTGTCGGTAAACTCTCGCACATCAAAGGGTTTTATCGCGATGAACTTCGCTTGCGCGGCCACACTTCAGTCGGCCCACACCCATCGTTCCTAGAGGATGTGTTAAATGTAATTACAGTGTATAATATTGCTGAAGTGTAACATGGATTGGAGTAACGATATTTTTTTTCTCCTTTTTCTTGGTTTTAATTTTTTTAGATGACATAAATGTAAAAATAATTATTTGCTGCCATAAAATAGATACAGAGTAACCGCAGCGTCCATGTTGTTTTTTGCGTTCGTACATCGCGATAAACTATACCATAGTATAAATAGAGAAGTAAGATAACTTCATACAAACGCACCGAGCGCGGTTTGTATGTGAGCGCGCCCGTATGTATGGCCGTCGCACGCACACACTGACAACATTTATATGAGGTTATATGGAGCGCCAGTCGGGGTCGGAGCTGCGCCGTACGCAAAACCGCGCAAGACTCGCGCCTGCGCTGACGTTCGTTAACATTTTGAACATTTAGGTACCTACCTACGTCGTATATAACTACAAATTCGTTAAAGATGGCTACAAAGTCGACTAGCCATAAAAAACATTGCAGTGTTCATGGATGTCTCAATAACAATTTGTCGGATACCCTAACCATTCGGCCACCAACACTCCTAATAATCACATGATAAGTGTGTAAATTAAAAAGTATTAAAAATAGTTTAGTGTAAAAAATAATATATAATAGGTACTTAATAAAAATATATTTTCATAATAATTTAGATTATTTGAATAAATATTATGATTCAGTAAAGCTACGTTTTAATTAATCCTATTCCTATTTAGACCGTAATTTTTCAAATCACTAAACAGATAACATGAAGTAGGTTTTATCAAATGGTAGGAGTCCGCCTGGGTGAGGATCACTGCCTTATCTATTCTGCCGCCAAACAACAATGCTTGCATTGTTGTGTTTTGTGTTCCGGTTTGAAGGACAACGCACCTGCGATTCTGCATTTTTGTTGCCAACGGCTTGAATGCGTGAATCGTGGATGTCATGGGCGACAGTTACCACTCACCATCAGGTGGGCTGTCTGCTCGTTTGTCACTGAGTAAGCATGCATTAAAATGGTGGTAATGAAAAAATTGCAGTCACTCCTGGTGTATGTACAAAAATAATTATTTTTATTCTTTTTAGATTTCCACACCCAAAGGGTAAAAACGGGACCCTATTACTAAGACTCCGGTGTCCGTCTGTCTGTCCGTCTGTCACCAAGGGCTGTAGGTATCTCATGAACCGTGGTAGCTAGACAGTTAAAATTTTCACAAATGATGTATTTCTGTTGGTATGACCCGCTTTCATTGCGGCCTAGTGTAGTTAGTTAGAATAGGGGGTGCACAAAAGATCCATTTGCATTTTGTATGCATCATACCAGGAATGTACGAGTACGACAGATCTGTTAAATATTACGTTTATGAAATTAGAATCATAATAAAAGTTATAGTATTTTTGTTGCTTTTCTAATGTAAATATTATTTTTTATTAATCTCATACTTTTAAAATGGACTTTACCGCCAAACTTTGATCGACCTTAAAAAAGTCGGACAGAATAATAATATATTAGAATGAAAATTTGCAGATCTTTATAGTTTTGTGTTCAATTTTACGATATTTTAAGTAATTTATACAATTTTTGAACATTGTCATTTGACAATGTTCAAAAATTGTCAAATGACAATTCCTTTCTTCCAGTTGTTGTGACCTCACGCACTCAATCTATACTAATATTATAAAGCTGAAGAATCTGTTTGTTTAGTCGAACGCTAGAACGCAGGAACTACTCATTCGATATGAAAAAATATTTTAGTATTAGGCTATTTAGCCTAAACGAGAAACTAAAATGTCATAACTATATAATAAAAAATTCTCAAATTCCAATCGATTCTATTTCTATCATTAAGATAATTCGAGCGTTTGGCACTTTTTAATGTTTCTTTTTAATGTACGGAATTCTGATATCAAACAAACTTTATTACATTACAATAGATTGCATGACCCGACCGTATTTACACGAGCTGTTACAGAGGGCGATTCATTTCCCACGGGCATCTTATATTTTCAGAACAAAACGGAGCTGAGCGAAAAGTTATAATTATTTGCTTTTTGCATGTGAAACGTAAAGTTCTTCTATAAATTAAATGTGATGCTCGAGAGAGAAGAGTGTTTGTACATTGATCTTGAGAGTTTTTGTTTTATAAATCGATGAACGCCGGCTGCATGCACGAAAAACCATGACTCATTGTCACGTTCCGCCTCATCCGAGAGTGCGGAACAAGCGATAGAGAGGAACGATCGGCCTAAGCATTCGGCTTGTGACGCATCTACTCGTATCTCTCTTCCACTCCATCGGCCTATGTTTTCTTATGACGTTATCATGTAAAATTATCGTACGTAAACGAACTTTACTGACAACCAATTTTTTAAAAGAAGTGACACACACGCATTTTGTACCAAAAGCAATATTTGGAAGACGAAACAAACATACAAATATGTATTTTGATTACGTCATCATCATCATCAGGTCATTTTAGTCTCCACTACAGGAGCACGACCCTCTCTCGTCCGTCCCAGACAGAAGGAGGATTTGGCCTACACTCCCCACGCTGACCAGACGGGTTGGGGAGGCCTGATCGATGTTTGATAATGTATTTCCCTTAGTCGCCTTGTACTACAACCACGGGAAGAGACGGAGTGATTCTATTCTAGTATGCCGGAAACCACACGGCCATTTTGATTACCTAGCCAGTACTAATACGTAGGGTTTGTATTTAAATAGTACTTTGATGTGGATACGTCTTTAAAATTGCTTCCACGGGGAACCAAATCAAAGGAACGAGTGATAATAAAATCGGGGGATACAGTTTGGTGTTGCAGTTACAAATCTATCATATCTTCATCCAAAATTCATTCACACTATAGTGGTGGGTCGTCGACGATTTTACAGTCGACGCAACGAGACCGTAGACTCGTTTCGTCTATTTCTTCACATAAGCGATTGGTAAACGTAAACTTACGTTTACCAATCGCTTATGTGAAGAAATAGTCTTATCGACGACGACGTAAACTAGTCGAAAAATAGACTGTTTTTTAAACTAGTTCATCGTCGACGGTAAACGGTCTCGTTGCGTCGACTGGGTAAACGAACGAAAAGTGCTGTAATTTTAAGATAATTTTAGTGCATAGTCATGACACACAGACCATGACACAGTCACACCCCATTTTTTTATACTACGTCGGTTGATAGACAAGCATACGGTCCGCATGATGTGAAGCGATTATAGCTATATAAACGCTCATAAAGCACAACGTGAAATATTGCAAAAATCGCTCGCGCGCTGCCAGCTCCACTGCCAACGCAGCATCTCCTTCCTTTCTGATGGCCTCACTCGCAGGAACACAACAACCCTCAAGGGAATTGTTACTTGGCTGCGGTATTCAGTGAGGTGGAGGTACATTCCCCAGTCGGGTAGCTTACAATTACGCTCCCTACCTCTCTTTTCGCCAGACCTTCGTTTGTCAGTCAGAAGGGTGCAACGCATGCAGGTGAAGTTGGCTTTGGTTCAAGATGTTGATGAACTTCTTACGCCTCCATGCATCCATGCCCCATTTATAGTATGAATTCCGCCTGTGTACGACTTTATGGATGAAGTTTAAATATATAAATGAATAAATTTGTTACTAAAGAGTTGTGTAACTTTGTACTAATAAAACCCATTTAAACGAAGTAAATCTGTGCTGAACAGTTGCACTTTGCAAATAAATATCATTATCTGTGTTGTGGAGTCCAGATAATATCGTATTAAATGTGCGCTGTACAGGGAAGCGCAGCGGTGATAATTCTTGTTATATTGTGGTACAAGTCAATAAAAACATGCGATTGTGTATTTTATTTATATTATTTATTAATCACATAATCACCAAGGGACGAGTCCGGTGGTCGAATGGGTAGCAATGGCTATTTTGATTCTGAGGTCGAGGGTTCGATCCCTGCACAAGACAAACTTTTGTATGCATGAACATGTCTGTTTCTCTGGGTGTTTTATACGTATTACACGTATGTATTTACAAATAAAATGTATTTAAGTACATATAATGTATCAGTTGTTATATATGTGTGTAGTATTTAAGTACATTTATCAGTTGGCTAATCCCCATAGTACAAGCTTTGATCTTAATTTGGCGCTGTGTAAAAGATGGCGCTGTGTAAGTTGTCGAGAAATAATTATTTATTATACCACTTTTGAGTGCATGAGTCAGTCAAAGGTTATTTTGATTAAAGACGTTGGACGATCCTTTTTCTAAATAGACTGATGCCGGTAATTAAAGTAAGAAATTTGATTCCAGACCACCAGTTTGGATTCAGACAGAAACATGGCACCATAGAACAAATCCACAGGCTCGTTAACATTATCACCGACGCATTTGAACGAAAAGAATATTGCACAGCTGCATTCTTGGATATATCCCAGGCCTTCGACCGAGTCTGGCATGATGGGCTCCTATATAAAATTAAAAAATTACTTCCAATCAACTTCTATCAGTGGATGAGATCGTATTTGGAAAACAGACACTTTTTTGTAAAGCATGGAGAAGAAATTACAAAACTGTATGACATCAAAGCAGGTGTACCACAGGGTAGTGTATTGGGACCCACACTATACCTTCTCTATACGGCGGATCTTCCCATTTCTGAAAACACAGTAACAGGTACCTTCGCCGATGATACAGCAGTCTTGTCCACTGATGAATTACCTAATAGTGCCTCTCGGAAACTCCAAAGTCGCCTCGATAGCATTGCAGATTGGCTGATAGACTGGCGTATCAAAACTAATGAAACTAAATCGATCCATGTAACATTTACCACTCGTAGAGAAACTTGTCCACCAGTCACTTTAAATGGAGTCCAAATTCCACAAGCTGATGAAACAAAATATCTGGGAATGTACGTGGATAGGAGGCTTACATGGCGCAAGCATATTTACACCAAACGCCTGGCAATGGGGCAACAGGTCCGAAAAATGTACTGGATGTTAAACAGAAAGTCGCAGCTATCGATGACGAACAAACTACTACTGTACAAGTGTATTATCAAGCCCACCTGGTGTTATGGCATACAGCTATGGGGCAGTTCAGCAAATTCGAACCTAGAAATCCTGCAAAGATTCCAGTCTAAAATGCTACGCATGATAACAGACGCACCATGGTATATTACCAATGACAGATTGCATCACGATCTTGACATAAAAACTATCAGGCAAGAAATAAAGGACAAAATTACTGCATATGAAAGGAAAATTAAAGAACACCCTAATATACTTGCAAAGGATCTAATGAGTGAATCGATAATGCCACGAAGGCTCAAAAGAAAAAAACCACAGGATCTACTGTAGAGAGCCTGTGATGTGATGAAGTGGACGTGTCAGTGGACATGTACCACACAAGCTCAATCTTCCATACCTACCTATTGCTAAATATCGACAGAGAAGATAGATTGCAATAATAGTTTCAAAAAAAAAAAAAAAAAAAAAAGACGTTGGTCTAAACCTCTTTTAACTCACTTATATAGTCAAAAGTAGTGTAGACCAATGACGTTGGTTAGATTAAGTTATGCTTGTGTTTACCAAAAGCCGAGTAAGGCTCGACTTGCTTTTGTTTTCCTTTTTTTAGAGAGGGAAGAAGGGAGAGAAAAAATACGCTATAACCTCTCTTTTCTCCTGAGCCTGGTTTGTCAGTCAGCACGGTGCACCACGTGCAGGTGAAGTTGGCTATTGTTCAAAGATGTTGATGAACCGCTTACACCCCTGCTGTTGCTGCGTGCTGCCACCCCCGCTGAAAACGCAGCGGCACCGCGCGAGCGATTTTCATATTACAAGCGTTAATATGGCTAGTAATCGCTTCGCATCAGGCGGCCGTATCCTTGTCTGTCACCTGACGTAGTATTATAAAAAAAAAAGACGTGTGGCACTCGGGGACTGCCGCGGTAAAGCTATTGCATAGCATTTTGTATCAACTTATGCAATTATAATTTTATTTATTTATTTTATTCATGCAGTATTGCTTTTTCTTTGATATTAATTCAAGTTACACTTTTTGAGCGTGGTGACCGATAAGAAAACAATTTTTTCTATTATTAAATAAATAAAACGAGTTTCGTAGAGTCGTACAATACGTCTAATCGCACGCACACAACGCCGTGTCGAAGACTGCCGAACTGAAACGACGTTAGACGATGCACGGCCTTCAAGCCACACCTCCTTGCCCGTCGGAGTGGGGAGCGTGAGGTTTTTTCGTTACGGAATTTCTGGATTCGGTCCCCGCGCTCAAGGCCCGCGATAGAAGCTATGCAATAGCTTAAAAAAAATTGAGCTATTTTTTTACATAAAATATATAAATAACAATGCAGAAGATGAAAAGAAAAATTAGGACGATGACGATTAGCCTATGGACAAATTTATCATATGAACTTTTAGAGTAATGGATTTTAAAATCGCTAAAGTTTGTGATATAAACTGAAGCAATTATTATTGTTACTCTCCACCATTTGAACTGTCGCAATGAGAAAGTGGGATAGCAGGTGGGATGTCAGACAGAGTCTGAAATATGATAAATAATCGTGGTAACAGAAGAGGGTCGTTGCCTCATGATCAAGAATTTAGAACAAAACATGTAGCTGAGATATAGCCATTTTGTGTTACTGCGGCACACATATGATTCTTTTTGTATTTTTTTAACACTACCTATATTTCACTTAAGTTTTTAATTAATTATTATAATACTGAAAAAAACTAATTATGTCTATGCTGGAGATACAAATGATTCATTCATTAATTCTTGAGTAAACGTTTAATAAAAGAGATTTTTATAGTGCTAGAAATTGTACCCATATGAAGCCGGGGCCAGTACCTATAATTTTTTTTTTATACTACGTCGGGTGGCAGACAAGCATACGGCCCGCCTGATGTGAAGCGGTTACCGTAGCCATATTAACGCTTGCAACATAAAATATTGCTCGCGCGCCACCCCCGCTGCCAACGCAGCATCTCCTTCCTTTCTTTCTGGTGACCTCACTCACTCGCAGGAACACAACAACCCTCAAGGAAATTGTTATTTGGCTGCGGGATTCTGTGAGGTGGAGGTACATTCCCCAGTCGGGTAGTTTACAGTTACGCTCCCTACCTCTCTTTTCGCCAGTGCTTCGTTTGTCAGTCAGCAGAGTGCACCACGTGCAGGTAAAGTTGGCTTTGGTTCAAAGATCTTGATGAACCACTTACACCCCAAAATGATAATGTGAATGAATTAAACATTTTGATATTATTTTAGTTTAGGTACAAATATTTCGAATCATTATCGGACCAAGTTGGATGTGAATAAAATCTATTCCATTCAATATCATTCGATTGTGCAAATCGCCTGCCATTGAATCTTCTATTCGTAGGTTTCCTATCGATCATTTCTATTGACCAACGAATGAAAGGCGACGGTGCTTTTGTCATCTTATTTTTATATTATTGTTATGGAGAAAATACATGTTATTTTTTGACGATTTGTTTTGTTACAATATTCTTAAAGCACAGAAACTAGAAGATTGGCCGACTTAGGACTTATATAATTTATATTGGTTTTAAAATCCTCTCTCATTATAAACTAATACGTCGAAGCGTACTAATATATCGGGACGGTGTCATGACGTGACGGAAGCGAAAAGCCTGAACCGCGTCTCCAATCTGTCTCGTACGCGCTACGACGCCGTTAGGTGAGCGCACTAGCAATAAAAACAAAATTAAGAATTTTGAAAAAAACCCACGACGGTTAAAACGTAGTTGAAAAAGGATAAAGTAATTTTGAAACCCCCTATGAACTTGTTGCTATGAACTTAATTTAAAAAATCAAGAAAATCCGTTGTGGCTGCCATTAAATGAACTAGTTTGGCAGATTTATAGTAACTTGTATACTTATTTATATTTATGTTGAAATTTAAAATAGAGATGGCAGCCCCCGACGAATTTTCTTGAGTTTTTTATTAAGTTATTCGGGTAGTCGGGTAGTCTTAGTCCGATTTTGGGACTAATCGTTTTGGAGATAAGTGGCAACATTGGTTGCACAAACAAATGTTTACTGCATTGCCCCCTGGTGAGTTGTCACCGTAACACCGATATAAGAATCACTAATCAAACCCGTATTCATCACTGAAAACCGCATCAAAATCGGACTAGTTTTGGAGATAAATGGCAACATTGATTTGCACAAACATGCATCCCAAACACCTATACCGTCTCCGTTTCGTCGTGGGTAAAAACTGGTGTCGAAAAAAAAAAAAAGACACAAACAATACAAAAGCTAACCTCACACGTATAGGCCCTTCTATTAAGTATTTTTACTGTCTTTGCGATATGGTAGAATAGTTGTTGCGCATAGAGATCGCTCCAAGACGACTCCAGTGGTCTGTCATGACCATATAAGGAAATGTGTTGGAGAGGTCGCTCCAAGACGAATCCAGTGGTTTGTTATTACCTTTTATGGATAGGTGTTGACGGTACAAGCGGCGTTGCCACCGTACAGCGCGGGGCGGAGTTTTCCCCGCGCCCCGACAACCGGAGGGTGGCATTTGAATCTGTGGAGCACAGTCGTCCGAAAACATTACTAGAGCGCGACCGCGCGCACGCTCTCCGCTACCGCCCGCCGTCGACGCGTATATATTAGTACCTAGTGTTAAGTTAGTACTTGTAAATATCTCTACTAGTTTAACTTTGGTATCTGAATAAAATTCCAATCTAGTAAACGGTCTATCTTTTGGCTCCAACGCTCGAATATCGCACCCTTGACTCGTAAGCTATTACGCATTCTCAACAACGTTGGTCACTTCGAGCCGGATCGCGTATTGAGCCGGGAGATATCGCGTAGTTACTTACATAGTGGTGGTCGGTGTAAATGGTGCTCACGAGAAGTATGGGGCAAGAAGGATCAGAGGCTGACAAGGAGACGAGAGGGCTGCCGGCGGCTACAGACGCAGCGGCCGCACAGTCGGCAACAGAAGCGGAGGCTGGGCAGCCGGCGTCAGGCACGGCGTCGGAGACACCGCCCCTACAGACACCGCTTCTCGGCGTAGCAGTCGACGTGACACCGACCACGATGGGACAGGCAGTTAAGGGTGCGACTGGGGCAGATAGTCGAGCGTTGGCGAAAGCTAGGTTGGAACTCGCGGCGGCGCGGTTAGCAGTGTTAGAACTTGAGTGTAATGTGAAATACGACGGCTGCGAAGCGGCGGCGACAACATCGGGCCCTGTGTTCCCTAGTCATTTGGCGACAGGGGAGGGAGCACCACAGCTCGATTACGACACCGGTATGCCCGACGCGTCGGAGGCGTACGCACCGGGCAACCACGCCAGCAGCGGGACAGAAGACGCATGGGAAGCGGGACAACGGGGCACGCCGGCAACAACGCGGTCCACGGGTGGAGCCGCAGCGACGTCGGCCGAGCGTGCAAACCAAGCGGCGCCACAGCGACATCAAGGCGGCGACGAGCCGTCGTTTAGAGAATTCGCAACAGCGTTCTTAGAGGTAGTACGTGGGACAAACCCCACGCCTAGAAGGTATGTATACGATTTACCACTGTTTAACGGGTCACCTTCTGATTGGCTTTTTTATAAAAGAGCGTTCACAGAATCTTATTCCGATTACACTGATACCGAAAATATAGCCCGTTTAAGAAAATCGTTGAAGGGCACAGCTATGGACGCCGTCCGGGGGTTATTTCTAGGCTCGACAGCGAAAGAAATAATTGACAGTTTAGAGGCTCGTTTTGGGCGACCACACGCCCTTATCATGTATGAATTAGATAAGTTAAGGCACTTACCTAAGTTAACCGACTCACCAAGGGAAATTTGTATGTTTGCGTCAAAAGTAACAAATATTATAGCCGCCGTACGGGCATTAGAGAGGCCGGAATATTTATACAGTCCAGAGCTTTTAAATGGGTTAGTCGACAGATTGACACCGATTCTGCGCAGCAGATGGTTCGACTACGAATCGGAGGCCGGTCCGTCACAACCGGGGTTAATAATATTAGGACTGTTCTTAAAACGCGAAGCAGACTTAAATGCTCGACACGCTAGATCGGAGATAATGGTTGACGTGAGGCACCGGAGTCACCCCGGGCCTAGAGTACATACTACAAAATCTAATGGCGATTCACAGACGAGTGCATGTGCCGCATGTGGTACAAAAGGGCATATAATTACAGCGTGTCCCACATTCACCATTGTGCCGGTGAGTGAAAGGTGGGACATAGCACGAAAAAATAAATTATGTTTCAGGTGTTTAAAGAAGAGAACGTGGCAACACCGATGTAAGGGTCAAAAGTGTGCGGCTCCTGGCTGCACTTACTACCACCACAGGCTGCTCCACGGGGGGTATGGCGGGACGCATCAACGTGCGGAGGGAGCTACGGACGAGCGCGCCCAGACGCACCACGCAGCTCCAAACAGCGTGCAGCCGAATGCTACAGCAGTCGCCTCAGCATGGACACCGCCTGGCCATCTGCAGACGATGTTGAAAGTACTGCCAGTAACGTTGTCAGGACCTTTGGGTAAAGTAGAAACATATGCTCTTTTGGACGACGGTTCGACTGTAACATTACTTACGTCGGAAATGGCTCAGCGAGTGGGCGCAGCGGGCCCCAGTGAACCCTTTTATATAGAAGGTGTAGGGGGAATTAATATAGACGCCGGTAACTCGCAACGCGTATCAGTAAGCATTCAAGGACGACACCTAGATACCCGCCTGGATATGGAAGCGCGTACCATAGACCGTCTTAATATTTCATCACAATCGGTACCCATAGCTGCACTAACGAACTGCACACACTTAGTAGATATAGCGAGTCAATTGGTCTACGATAAGGGCACGCCCACCATCCTGATAGGGCAGGACAATTGGAGCTTGCTGATAGCGTCGGAGGTGCGTAAAGGTAACACACATCAACCTGTCGCATCCAGAACCCCCTTAGGTTGGGTCCTGCATGGTCAAAGTTGCTATCACCTGCGCACAACATTAGCACGTCGAACGGAACGTTGCACCCAGATGAGTAGTGACATCTCACTAGATCAACTCTTAAAGGAATACTTCAGTTTGGAATCAATAGGGGTGGAACCGCGCTATCCGCAGGCGGATCCAGAGACCAAGGCTATGAAAATCCTGGAAAACACGACACGCCCTCGTCCAGAAGGGGGCTATGAGACCGGATTGTTATGGAAGGAGGAAGGTAAGGAATTTCCTGATAACTACGACAGTGCAGTAAGCCGTCTACAGGGTCTGGAGAGGCGATTTCAGCGAGACCCCACACTGAAAAGTAAATACTCCGAACAGATAGCTCTTATGCTACACAATGGGTATGCCGAGCGGGCCCCGTTACCCCCGCCTAAGGGACACACTTGGTATTTACCTCATTTCCCAGTAATAAGCCCATCCAAGCCCGATAAGGTCAGAGTAGTACATGATGCAGCAGCTCGCACCAAAGGTGTCTGCCTAAACGACTACCTGTATACAGGCCCTGACTTATTACGCTCTCTTATAGGAGTGCTTATGCGATTTAGACAAAGGAAGGTAGCCATAACAGCTGATATAAAAGACATGTTCTTACGCATACAGATTCGCGTGGAAGATAGGGACGCACTACGCTTTTTGTGGCGTACAGACCCGACACATCCATTGACGGAATATCGGATGAAAGCTCTACTGTTTGGAGCTACCTCGTCCCCTAGCACAGCCATTTTTGTCAAAGATTATAATGCTCGCAGGCATGCCACAGATAAAATTGAAGCAGTAGTGCCAATATTGAAAAATCACTATATGGATGATTTTTTACAGAGTTTCGACAACACTGAAGAAGCGATTCAGGTGTCACGAGCGGTAGATGAGGTGCACAGGCGAGGCAACTTCGTGCTGCAGAAGTGGGCGTCGAACGAGCCTATGGTAGTCGCCGCCCTGACTGCTGAAGCGACATCGGCAGAGGAGGTCCCCCTGAGCAAGGAGGAGAAAGTTCTAGGACTTGTCTGGCGTACTTCCGATGACACCTTGACCTTCAACTTCAGGAACATAAATTCTGATTATTTTAAAGAATCTGTAACGAAACGACAGTTATTAAAAATAGCGATGTCTTTATACGACCCGTTAGGGTTGGCCACCCCTGTCACAGTGCAGGCAAAGCGTATATTACAAGATTCGTGGCGTTCGCGTATAGACTGGGATGATCAACTATCAGACGACTTGAAATGCAAGTGGCATAGGTGGCTAACGGCTTTACAGAATTTAAAATCAGTAACAATTCCCCGTCAACTCTCGGGATTCAGCGATGCTCAACAGCTGGAGCTGCACACATTCGTCGACGCGAGCGAACATGCCTATGCAGCGGCAGCCTATTGGCGATCAGTAAATAGAGAAGGCAAAGTCAGTGTTTCGCTCGCGGCGGCTAAAGGTCGTGTAGCCCCGGTAAGAATTGTTTCTATACCTAGGCTTGAATTGCAGGCTGCGGTGATCGGCGGGCGCTTGGCGCGGACTGTCACCGAGCAACACGACAGGCAACCGGAGCGTCAAATCTTCTGGTCGGACTCACGCACCGTGCTGGCGTGGTTGCGCGCAGGCGCGCGGTCGTTCAAACCCTTCGTCGCACATCGAGTGGCGGAGCTGGAGGAAACAACTGCAGCCGCCGGCGCTGAGTGGCGCTGGGTACCTTCCATATACAACTGCGCAGACGACGCTACACGTGACGTACCTCGTGACTTCGCAGCTGATCATCGGTGGTTTCACGGCCCACGATTCCTGTACGACGACGAACTCTCATGGCCACGTGAGCATGCCCCGGTTGATAATATTATCGCCACGGGAGAGGAGCGTGTCACAGCAACCACGACCAACAAAGCACACTGCCTACGCGAAGCCCTGCCCGACATAACCCGCTTTTCTTCTTGGCTACGACTCATCCACGCCACAGCCCGCGTCCTACAATTCACAGAACTATGCAGACTGCAAGTCATCGCGACCACTCGACGGCGGACCAAACCGACACCAGACGATGACCCGACGTGGAAGAGACAGCCTCCCTCACACACACGGGCACGACACCGTAGCGCCTCGCGCAGATCGGAGCCGATTTCTGAGAGGACCTATCTTCCATTGGGCGAGTTTTCCCGACGTGCGGAACAATTATGGATTCGTGCTAGTCAAGAAGATAACTTTCCCATAGAACTACGAGAACTTACCGGCGGGAGAACTGTACCCACTAACAGTCGTCTACATCAACTTTCTCTCGTTATGGATTCTTACGGTATGTTGAGATTACGTTCACGAATATCAGCGGCAGCGGGGATATCGGAGGAAGGGTTGGCCCCAGCTATCCTGGACGGCGAACATAGATATAGCAGATTATACATAGACTGGGTGCACCGACGACTTCATCACAGTGGAGTCGAGAGTGTCGTCAATGAGATCCGACAGCGCTTTTGGGTGATACGTCTACGCCCTACTGTTAGAACTGTCATCAAGCAATGCCAGCTCTGTCGCCTCCGACGGGCCGTACCCGCAGAGCCACTTACTGGGGATTTACCGGCGTGTCGGCTAGCTCACCACAATCGTCCATTCACCCATGTAGGATGGGACTACTTTGGTCCAGTATCGGTCACAGTAGCTCGACGACAAGAGAAACGCTACGTGGCATTATTCACTTGTTTGACCACACGCGCCATACACTTAGAAGTGGCCGCCTCCCTGTCTACAGATGCCGCCATCCTGGCGTTACGTCGCATGATGGCCCGTCGGGGTTCTCCAGATTCAATATGGAGTGACAACGGCACCAACTTCAGAGGGGCAGACGCTGAACTCCGCAGAGCAGCCTTACAGTCGACGCAGAGTGAAGCCGACATACGACATATCAAATGGAATTTTATACCTCCTGGGGCGCCGTTCATGGGTGGTGCATGGGAAAGGATGGTGAGAACAGTGAAGACCGCACTAGCTACTACGTTACACGAACGATACCCGCACGAAGACGTACTGCATACATTACTTACGGAAGTAGAATACACCGTGAATTCTCGACCATTAAGCCATGTGTCAGTGTCAGCAGGAGACGATGAAGCATTGACACCCAATCATTTTTTGTTAGGAGGCCCAGGCAGAGTACCACTCCCAGGATCATTCACCAGGATAGATGAATTGAGACGCTCACACTGGAGAGCAGCACAAAGACTGGCAGACTTGTTTTGGCAACGGTGGACAAAGGAGGTCCTCCCCACTCTGCAACATCGGCGGAAGCCACAAGGGCGCGGCGGTACGATAAGGGAAGGCGATGTAGTCATCGTCATGGACTCCAACGCACCAAGAAACGTGTGGCTGAAGGGCAGGGTGGAGCGTTTATACCCCGGCAAGGACGGGGTCGTGAGAGTCGTAGACATAATGACAAAAAACGGAATCATGCGTAGGCCGGTCAAGCGTCTCATCGTAATACCAACAAGTAATGTACCTCGGGATAATTAATGTACATGCACATACAGTCACATTATTAATTGCACTTTGTCTTGCACTGTCGAATTGTATAAATATGGATGGAATTTATGGGAAATCGCATTTGTTTAAAAATAATAAAATTGGAAAGTTCATAGATAATATAATTTGCTGTTTCTATCCGAGTAATTAAATTCTGGCTGTAATTTATCATTATTAGGTGTAAATAATCAGATTCATCCAGCAGACTGCCAAATTGTCTCTGTCCTTAGGTCTTATCCAAGGTACAGACTAACTCAGTAATTGTTGGCGTTGCTTCGAAGCACACTGTAGGCGTAGAAATTATTGATGGCAGAGTGGGGCGACGAAGCAACTACCCTTAGCAGTAAAATATATATATTATAAACAAATATCTATAAACATATTAATCTCTAAGAGATTTGCTTCAGAATGTAATGTAATAGGTAAATTGTAAATTAGTCAGTTTGTAGATGGCGCTGTCTGCACATACACTGTGGCCGCACCAATTATTATAGCAGAGTGGAGTGTGCAGGCAGCTACCCTAATGTATTAATTAGGACTCGATAATGTCAGTTTTCACTAACGCCGCCATTCCGGAGCATTCCCAACCCAGTAGTGGGACTGCCCCGGAAATGGTGACTGGAAGCCTGCTTGGAGCGACTTAGACAACGCGCCACACGTAGATTATTCAATGCACGTTGCACGTGCACGGCGGGAGGATGTTGCGCATAGAGATCGCTCCAAGACGACTCCAGTGGTCTGTCATGACCATTTATAAGGAAATGTGTTGGAGAGGTCGCTCCAAGACGAATCCAGTGGTTTGTTATTACCTTTTATGGATAGGTGTTGACGGTACAAGCGGCGTTGCCACCGTACAGCGCGGGGCGGAGTTTTCCCCGCGCCCCGACAACCGGAGGGTGGCATTTGAATCTGTGGAGCGCAGTCGTCCGAAAACATTACTAGAGCGCGCCCGCGCGCACGCTCTCCGCTACCGCCCGCCGTCGACGCGTATATATTAGTACCTAGTGTTAAGTTAGTACTTGTAAATATCTCTACTAGTTTAACTTTGGTATCTGAATAAAATTCCAATCTAGTAAACGGTCTATCTTTTGGCTCCAACGCTCGAATATCGCACCCTTGACTCGTAAGCTATTACGCATTCTCAACAATAGTAATGAGTTACTCATTACTATTCTACCATTTCGTATGACAGGGATAAAATAAAAACACAAAGATTTACACATCATTATCATATTCAAGAACAGAGAAGTCAAAATCTTCGTCAATAACCGTATAATTCCACTTGTGGCCATGGATTACCGCGTGGATCCAAGTACTGACGTTTACTGCTGATACCAAAGTAACGTAGATGTAACTGGACCTGATGTCACAATCTTTTGGTTTCCAAGATGAGATGATGCCCCAGAGAACCCCGTTTAGAACTACTGGAGCGCCGACGTCTCTCTGAAAATAGTTAATAATTCAGTCATTGTCTAGGCTCAGTTTCGTTGGTCTCTTTTGAAAATTGCTCTGAAATTAAAGAAAATGTGTAAAGAACATGTATAACTTGTCATCCTTGCTGAAAAGGGGACTGGTGACTTGTAATACAGGTGGCTACACATCCTAGTTCAGGCACTAGTTCTCTCCATTATTTACTGATGACTGGAGAAGTACCTCCACCTCACAATTTACAGCTGTTGTGTTTCCGCGAGTGAGTGAGAACAGCAGAACGGTGGTAACGAATTCAACCGAGGTGGCGGCTCGCAAGCGACTTTTAATATTGCGAGCGTTAATATGGCAACGGAAAACCACTTCACATCGGACGGGTCGTTTGCTTGTCTGCCACCGAACGTAGTATAAAAAAAATGCTACCCAAGTTAACACACGCGGTCACTTATACATTTTATTTATTTTCATGATATTTTTCATCGCTGACACAACACAAAGAAGAAAGCAGTAGTATCCTACCTTACAGGTATCATCACTTTGAACTGGAGGATCCAAACATAATATGTGGTGGTGATTCGTGATGCCCAGTAACCCCAGCTCTTCTTTGCAGTATTCTTTATTCGATGGATGAAGATGTGAAACAGTCAACATACGCCTTCGTTTGATCATCTCAAATGATTCTGGATATAAGTCTTGGGCTGCATCATTTGCAGGTATCTAAAAATAAAAGACTATTGTTAATTTTTATATAATTTATCTTTTATTGTCCTGGATGCGGAAAGCGGAGGATCGTGATGGAAATCGTTGGAATGCCTATATGCAGTAGTGGGTACATACAGGCTGATAATGGTGAAGATTCAAAGAACATTAAGGACGCTTGTCTATTGATGAAGATTAAGGTAATCAGACCTCACCGATTATTTAACCGTTGCTTATTTTATTTTCTGATTTCTATTGATCTTAATATATAAATTAGCTTCTATACTATTCGAATGAAAGAAGTATAGGCTGGCAATGGATCGATGACCACGGGCGGTGGAGATTGCTCTCCCTCAGTTGACACATATGCTCGTTTGCCCATGTCTCATAAAAAAAAATACGCCGAGCTGCATGTCTATTCTTTCTACTAAAGCACACGGCGTGGGCGTGATATTTATGGATATGCTAATAATGTATCTTCTTAGTTCATTCGTCATGACTGAGGGTATTGACCATCACCTTCGATCTGCTGAACCAATTTCCTCCAAGCCTCACGACTATTGCTTAATTATGAGCTATTTCAATGCTTTCCTGCGTTGTATCTCTGACGACTTCAGTCCCACCCTATAAGTGAATCTTCCCTTTCTCTACTTTCATTTCATTTTTTTTTAACGGGACGGGGGCCTACCACATGTTCCCACTACTACGTTTCCTGTGTAGCCAGGATTAAAAGCGGTGACCACCAAAAAAGGCAAAGAACAATGAAGTCCATTGCAGTCCCAGGGGTAGAATTACGTGTGTCTGGGAACTCACAACGAATTTAATCAGAAGAAATTAGTAGGAGTAGGTAGAGAGAAGCTTTTGGAATTTGACTTCCATTCTTGGCAATGTGAGAGATAGCTATATGGCAAATAAGACATTAAAAGCCCAAAGAGATGGCTAGTCAAGTGAAGCTCAACTTTCCTTTTAATTATATATTAAATGTATTATATATTAAACTTAAAACAAAATAGCAAATTACGTATTAATTTGCTATTTTGTTTTAAGTTAGCAATCTCTCATTTATATCTAAAGAAAAAAATGAATACTTTATCTATTTATCCATCTATCTGATATAATACAAAACTACTTACAACGTTATTAGGCCATGCATTAACAATAAAATGTGTAACCATTATTTCTTCAGGAAACTGCTGCAGCCTTATAGGACTTAGGTTGGGTTTAAATCTCACTTGCTCTGCTAGCAGGATTAGAGCCACGTCATACTCTGGCCTACTTTCATCGTAAAGAGGATGAACTGCATATGACTTGATTGGAAGCATGAGACCGCCTTTCTTGTAATTGATACTTCCAAGTCTGACTCTTAAAGTTCTTATGTTTTGACTTTTCCTGAAAACGAAGCAATATAATAATTACGGATTAACCACAGCGCCATTAGGGTATAAACAGGTAATGACAACGCGCTTTATATACTTGATTGATTACTCATTTGACCCAGAGAGAGAAATGATATTGCTACAGTCGCTTATTGAGTTGCTGATGAGTTGATTGTCATTATAGAAAATCATTTGTTGCATTCCACTGATTACAACAGATTGCAGACATTGATAGAATTTGTAAAGGTAGTAGAATAAATGAAAATGGTACTATGGTATCCTATTGTCGTGATCTTAATCTTATGCCATTTATATTTGGGGTCAGCAGGCCTTCTTGCAAAAAAAAAAAATATTTATGTAGTAAATTCGATTTCTTAATAATTAATTCATAAACGCAGTTAACCCTTATATCACGCGGTCCTCACAATACTACCAATAATTATTGTGAGGGCCGCGTGGCCCTCATGCGTGATATTTTTAAGATTTACTAGTAATTCAAACATTGTGTGCAGCTGTCACTTTACGTTATGTCTTTACGTTATCATAAATAAATAAACCTAAGACACTAAAGTATCCTATTCTGAACATATATATAATATAAAAAAAATATAAAAATGAATCGCTGAATTTGTTGCTAAGCGCAAATCTCGAGAACAACTAAACCGATTTCGCTAATTCTTTTTTTAGAATATTCCTTGAAGTACGAGGATAGTTCCTACGTAAAGAAAAATTTTAAAAATTACCTGAAAAAGTCTAAAAACAACACGTTTCATACTCCCATACAAATGATTAGTAATAATACTTAAAAGTAAATTTGAACTTTAATACCATACTATAAAGTTCAAGTGTTAGTGGAGAGGTTCCGGGAAGGCAAAACAATTGAGTGACGTTAGTATCGTAGACGGTACGAAGTTCGCCGGGTCAGCTAGTTCTATATAGTTGCCAAATTTCATCAAAATCTCATCAGGAAAGAGTAAAGAACATCCATTCACACAACTTTACAACTTTTCGCATTTTACAGGACTAGTAGAATTTCATATACTTACTGAAATATAGTATTGCCAGCAGTCAATACCCAGTAATCATTAATCAAAGCACCTGCACTAATATACCTAGATTTTTCCAAAATAGCAACAACATACGGAAACACTTCACTGTCAGTTACCATCGTATGATCACTAAGTTCACCAATAAGTAAACCATCTTCGACTTCAACCACTTCAACTATATCAACTTTATTTATGACTATGTTAATAAAAGCGTAAAATAATATTTTAAAATTCATTTTAATGTATTCAGGAAATCTTTTCAAAATTTTTGTTTTGCATTCATATTATGTTTAATGAAATATTATTAATATGTACTCTGGAACACTTTCTTTGGATTATTGGTGATACAATTTTGTTTTTTATTATTCCTTGATATTTTTTTTTATGATACTTGGCCGATATGAATCTAACCCGATAGTTAATGGTTAGACTAAGATCATCAATCCTTGCTGCCAACAATTGCTTTGTTCCTTCGAAGCCCTTACAAATTTTACAGTACACATCAATTATCAATTTCCTTATTTACGAAAGAGAAGAAATTATAGATACAACTCGCAATCCGTCAAACAACCAACTTTTTTAATCAAGAGACTGTAGTAGCTGCAATCGAGAGCAAAATGTACTTAGATCGTTTGTAGCTGTATGTTCTACAATGTTTTGTTTTCCAACTTTGTTCACGTAATTGTAAAACTTTTATTGTTGAAAAATATGTGTAGGCTATTACAATGTTTGTAAATAACTCATTGTTACATTTGTTGCTGATTGGAAATGTCAATTGGTCATAAGTGGGCGGGTTTCGGCCAAGTTATTAGCAACTTCTGACCAGAATTTGGCGGGCGACCGCATGTATGAATATCTAATAAGAACTAGCTTTATTCGTACTCTCGGCTTCGCACGCATGGTCAATATTTCAATAATATAATAATATTTTTTGGGGTGTAAGTGGTTTACTACCATCTTTGAGCCAAAGCAAACCTCACCCGCACGTGGGGCACCCTGCTAATTGACAAACGAGACTCTGGCGAAACAGAGGTAGGGCTAGCGTAATTGTAACTGTCCGACTGGGGAAGTACCTCCACCTCACAGAAGACCGCAGCCAAAAAATAATTTATTTGATTTAATTGAGGGTTATTGTGTTCCTGCGTGCCGGCACGCTTGCGATATTTCGTGTCGAGAGCATTAAAATCGCTACGGTAACCGCTTTACATCAGGCGGGCCGTATGCTTGTCTGCCACTCAAATACTTTTTCCCGTAGAAATAAGATGTTTTTCTGGGATAAAAAGTAGCCTATATCACTCTCCTGACTTTAACCTGTATACAGGTTGAAGATGAGGCAAGTAGGCGAAAAACCGGAAAGGCCTTTCTTTTCCTTCCCCATCTGCTATCGCTTACTCCGCAGATGTAACCAGCCAACTGCCACTTCAACCTACTGACTCTGAGAGGTATGTCGACCACTTTGGTTCTCCATCGAATTTCTTAGTTCCGGATTCGATCCTTTAGAGAAACTCCAAGGCTTGTTCTCTTCATCTCTCGCTGTGCGACTTTTTGTCTGTGAAAGCCCAACGCAACGGTCAGCATCCAAGTACTATTATATCGATCGATCGATGTCCTACTCGCCCGGTTTTACTCACTTGACTCGAACAAAAATTATCAATTTCAAGCTCAATATTTCGCAAATGGAGTCTATTCGAAAAATCTTGTTCTCGCACTATTTTTGAAAGACCTATCCAACGATACCCAATACCATAGGATAGCAAAAAAAAAAAAAACATCTCAACATTAATTGTAGGGGACACTAAAAATATTTATTTTTCAGATTTTATAGAGTGACGAGCTCGGTGATCGAATAGTTAGCAATGGCCACTTTGACTTCGAGGTCGCGGGTTCGATCCCCGCACAAGGCAAACATTTGTGTGCATATGTTTGTCTTGGTCTGGGCGTTTCTATGTATTTATGTACATTTATCACTTGTCTAGTACCCATAACACAAGCTTTGCGCTTAATTTGGGACTAGATGGCGCTGTGTAAATTGTCCAGAAATATTTATTTATTTATTTCTCCATTTTGTCGGCGTCATTCATATTATTATGTAATATCCATTCCCATATATTGTAATACTCACTAAATTTGGGTTTTCTTGTACTAATAGTCTCTGAGCTAAGCTGTGGATACAGGCGGACACTGCGGACAGACAGACAGATAAACGGACATGGAGAAACTATAAGGGTGCCTTGTTTACTACGGAACCCTAAAAACTGTGTTACACGATTTACCTTCATAGTTTTTCAATAACTCATAAAATTTATAGAATATTATAGTCTGTAGTCGTTGAAGTAAAATGTTTCCAAAATAGTGATCGCCGCTGTTAATCCTGGCTACACAGTAGTTTAAAAGGTATGGTGGGCCCCCATCCGGAATGCGACGGATGGAAATCTATGCTAAGTAAAGCGTTCGGACGCTCACTGTTGATGCGCGCGCCACGCATGTGTACTATAATACTACGGCCACACTACCGTGATATGCCAATAATTATTGCCATAACTTCAACAACGCCTAGGTGTAACCACGATTTATGGCCATAATTTTACAATGCCAATCAATATGGCAAATGGCGGTAGACAATAGCTCCGGCGGCGGTCTTTTTTCGCACATCAAAGAGAATTACCGCAGTAATTCATGCGTTTGTGGCCACACTACCGTTTGTCCAGTGTGCAACATGAGCTCAACGGCCACGCACGTATCGACCGACATGGAGTGGTCAAATGAAAAAACGCTTGATTTTTGGAATTATTCCAATGCAAACCGTCACTTTTTATGGGCTTTCTGTCGGGTATCCCCCGATAAAAATCGCGGTGTACAATAGATGATTTGAGGAAGAAAAAAAATCCAAAAAAGAATTCAGTTATTATTACCGAAACCATCTAAATAAATATAACAGCTGAAGCTGCAACCTCCATTTTGAAAAATGATATTTTTACCGCCTAATTTATTGACATAATATCTAGGTAAACTCTAGTGTAACCACACCGCTTCACGCAGTAATTGAAACGGTAATTCAATGCCATAGTTTCTACGATAACAGCCGGGTAGACGGTAAGGTAGTGTGGCCGAGACATAATACTTGGTCTGTGAGCAAATTGCTCTCTTATACCACATCGTTCTACACCTGTTTGCAGAGGCGGACTAAGGCTGTGGCAACCTAGGCATGTGCCAAGGGCCCGTAATTTTTGGGGCCCGAAAATTAGGCTGTTAATTATTGAAGTGAAAACTTCTTTAATAGGCCCGGAAATACAATGTCGCCTAGGGCACGCTTCAGCCATAGTCCGCCACTGCCTGCTTGAGTGTATAAAAGAAACCAGTCAGAAAGAATTTACTAAGGAAGTAGCATTGCAATCCATTGAATCGTAAATCCAATAAAATTATTCAAATAAACGAACTGAGAACTTATTACACGCCTCGAAAGACGACACTAATTTGAATGAACGTTTGAACCTTATTCGATCTTATTACATTTACGATCGATGGAAAGGAATTGTTTATATTGAATTTTAGAAGAACAACTTATGGATGTTTATTGCTTTCGCCGGCCATTTTTAATTGGTTTATTGAACTTGGAACGAGGTTCGAACTTACCTAATTTATCAGTGTAATGTAAACAAAGAAACAAAGAGTGTGAAGTTACATTTTTTTATTTTTTTGTACATGAAATGTATTGACACTGATAAATTAGGTAGACGTTAATTAGGCTAGTTTCACAGTATAGTAGTTATAGTATTTTATTACAGTTATAGTAGTTAGTTAAGTTACATTAACGTTGCAAATGTAATTTTACGCAAAGAACGTAAAGTTTCATTAACAAAGTTACATAATAATATAATATTTTTTTGACGTGAATGTGTCTTTAAAATGGCCGTGTGGTTTTCGGCAGACTACAATAGAATCACTCCGTCTCTTCCCGTGGATGTCGTACAAGGCGACTAAGGGAAATACATTATAAAACATCGACCAGGCCTCCCCAACCCATCAGGCCAGCGTGGGGAGTGTAGGCCAAATCCTCCTTCTGTCTGGGACGGACGAGAGAGGGCCGTGCTCCTGTAGTGGAGACTTAAATGACCTGATGATGATGACGTCTTTAAATTTGCTACCATAAAATGTAATGATAACAAAATCGGGAGATACACTTTGGCGTTGTAGTATCGAATATATGCTCTACATCCAAAATTCAATCAAACCACTGGGTAGATGAAGGATCAAAGAATTTGTTACGCCTGAATCAATTAACTAACTAAAATATATTTTCAATTCTAATGTGTAATTCCTGAGATAAACGCGTTTATCTCAAGAATTACAAACTCTTTTGCTTCCTAGATTCAGATTACTAGTGTCTCCTAGGTCCATCAGCAGCTCACGTGGCCAGGTTTGCTACTAAGAATTTTATTTTTGTTTCAATTCAATTATAATAACGCTTACTTATTGAAAAGGCTACAATCTCCAAATACCCTGATATTCAATAGGATTTTTAGCGTAATTGTCTAGGTTCAGGCAGAGCGGTAGCGTAAGAAAATAACAGGTATTTTCACGGTCTGGCAAGCAGTGATAACGGTGTCTTCACTGGTTTGCTCATAATGTATACGTAGAAGTGTAGGGTCACCAGTTAATACAGAATGACAGGATATTTTAGGCACATTATTTACTTGTATAAAATTTTTGTCAAGCACTTTATAAACGACGGCCTTGTGATGTATTTGTCATTTGTAAGTTGTTCTCACGTCATCGTTCCAACATCTACATTAGTATAAATATTTTAGTTACACGGTTCATTAAGTTTTTTTTTTTTTTTTTTTATACTACATGCTGGCAGACAAGCATACGGCCCGCCTGATGTGAAGCGGTTACCGTAGCCATATCAACGCTCGCAACTTAAAATATCGCTCGCGCGCCGCCACCCCCGCTGCCATCGCAGCATCTCCTTCCTTTCTGGTGACCTCACTCACTCGCAGGAACACAACAGCCCTCAAGGGAACCGTTATTTGGCTGCGGTATTCTGTGAGGTGGAGGTACATTCCCCAGTCGGGTAGCTTACAATTACGCTCCCTACCTCTTTTTTCGCCAGAGCTTCGTTTGTCAGTCAGCAGGGTGCACCGCGTGCAGGTGAAGTTGGCTTTGGTTCAAAGATGTTGATAAAGCACTTACACCCCAATAGTAAGTAACTGTCCGTCATCAAAAAAAAGTTAGATCTAAAAATAGTTGTTATGTTGACTGTTCAGAAAATTTGCAGCAAAATTTTCTGTAAAAGACAACAACAAAACGAAGGAAGGAACGTATGACGTAATGCAAAATGTCGACGGAATGTCTATACTTTATATGTATTCAAAAGGGAACAACCTCCGTTTATAGAACGACATATATAGTTATCTCCCAATAATCATAATCATCATTTATTTGCAACTAGCTGACCTGCCCCTTACCACCAACTCTTATTGCGATTCAATAACTGAATAGAATGCTTATTCATACCAATGAATAAGCGACTCTATTTTAGTTGAAATAGAGTCGCTTCTTCATTGGCATGAATAAGCATTCTATTATGCTTATTCATACCAATGAATAAGCGACTCTATTCAAGTTGAAATAGAGTCGCTTCTTCATTGGCATGAATAAGCATTCTATTCTGCTATTGAATCGCAATAAGAGTTGGTGATAAGGGGGCTGCGCAACTTCATCTGCGTGCGACAGAGCGTCGAGAGTGAAGCGTAAGCTTACCATTTGAAAGGTTATAATGAGCCAATTTTAAAAGAATATTCTATCACGGACTTTTTTTAGAACTTTTTAAGATGAATAATTACGTCGTATATAATTGTTGCGTAACTTGAACCGTTTACGCAGCGCACGCTACGGAAGCTCTCAAAAGGAATATTTTTTTGCAACATTTTTTTATTGGTGCTCCGCTCTTATTTGCGGTAGCGTGATGTTTATATAGCCTTTCTCGAAATATAGGCTATCTAACACTAAAATATTTTTTCAATTCTAATGAGTAGTTCCTAAGATTATTGCGTTCAACACGGTTCAACCAAACAAACAAACTCTTCAGCTTTATAATATTAGTATAGATAGGTACATTAATTAATACATATGTAGATCTTAAACCATGAAGTCAATGTAATTAATTAGTCTGCTTGCAGGCGTTCAAATATTAATAAAATCTAAAAACAATTGCATAACATTAAAAAAATAGAGTAATACAGTCCAAGTTTAAATCAAAAGTTATTCTGATAATGTATTAATTGTCAAAATGGTAAATTTAATTAAAATATCTGTATTAATATATAGATGTTTGTTTCAGATTTGTATAAATTTTTAAATTATACTCAGTGAATGTATCACTCAGTGTTTACAAATTCTTTGGCGCTATAGAAACATTTATCATTTAACCATTTAGTTAATGTAGTTTTAAATTTGTTTTTATTTAAACTAAAACGTATGGTTACCCTATAAGACGCAATAACAAAAGTGCCAGCTCAGTGAAAAACTGTACACGATAATGGTTCGAATATGGTAATGTACGAAAAACAGCACTTTATTTCTAAATAGTGCCTAGTGATATGAATAAAAACGGAATAGGAAACTGACACATTTTCAGAACCAAATTAATTTCTGATTGACGAGCTCGGTGGCGTAGCGGTCAATGACGCGGCTTCGACACCAACGCTCGTGGGTTCGATTCCCACATCGGACAAACATTTGTGTGCATGAACATGTCTGTTTTTTTTTTGGTCTGGGTGTTTTCTATGTATCATAAGTATGTATTTACAAAAAAAAAAATGTATTTACGTATGTTTATCAGTTGTCTAGTACCCATAACACAAGCTTCGCTTACTTTGGGGCTAGATGGCGCTGTGTAATTTGTCTGACTAAATTTATTATTTCTTTTCATGTGAATACGATTTCAAAATTGCTACCATAAGGAGGCAATACAAAAAAACGAATGATAACAAAATCGGTACACAGTTTGGTGTTGCAGCTACAAATCTATCATCTCCATCCAAAATTCTATAACACCACTGGATAGATGAAGGATCAAAGAATTTATTACGCTAAGTAAGGACTATGGAACGTTGCGTGCGGGGAAGGAAGAAGCGCTGCTTTTTTGAGATAATTTTAGCGCATATAACGTATTCACATACAACACACGGCCGTATCATTTTTTTTATACTGTGGCCATACTTGCAACATGAAATAACGCTCGCACCCACTGCCAACGCAGCATCTCCTTGTTTGGTGACCTCACTCGAGTGAGTGAGAAAAACAATCTTCAATGGAATTATTATTTGGCTGCGGCATACTGTTCGGTCTCCACCTCACAGAATACCGCACCTCCACCACCGCCGTAACCAGCGGCACCATCGGTAGTACCTCCATCCTTCCCCAGACGGGCTGCTTACAAATACGCAGTACCCTAAATTTTTTTAAATTTTATTTACAAAATGTCATTTGTAGATTGTTGTTCTAACGGTCAACATCTACAGATTGCCTGACGATGCTTCGCGTAGAGGCGAAACACGTGTCGTGTCGTAGGGACTACCACGGTAGCTGGAGAAGAGACAAACAAAGGAGCCACGGCAGTCTACTAACGGTAGTGGTTGGGCAGTAATTAGCATGAACCAACTGCTGGCGAAAGTACGCAAAGTAGTATTAACTACTATACTTTGGATGCAGTCTAATACTAGTCTGCATCGAAAGTATAGTAACTATATTACATGGAAGGTAGAAGGAGGTCGTCCCCTTCTACCTTCCATGTAATATAGTTACTATATTACATGGAAAGTATAGTAACTATATTACATGGAAGGTAGAAGGAGGTCGTCCCCTTCTACCTTCCATGTAATGTAGTTACTATATTACATGGAAGGTAGAAGGAGGTCGTCCCCTTCTACCTTCCATGTAATATAGTTACTATATTACATGGAAAGTATAGTAACTATATTACATGGAAGGTAGAAGGAGGTCGTCCCCTTCTACCTTCCATGTAATATAGTTACTATATTATATGGAAAGTATAGTAACTATATTACATGGAAGGTAGAAGGAGGTCGTCCCCTTCTACCTTCCATGTAATATAGTTACTATACTTTAGATGTGAAGAAAAACACTGAAGAAAGATGTATTACATTTATTTTCTGTTTTAACAAAACTTTTCAGTCGAAGAAAGAATGTTCAAAAGGCCGCTTTCGCCACAAGTCTCTCTTATTTTCGCGGTAAAAATCAAGTATTCTGATTGGCAGTTATTTACCAATCAGAAATGACTGAATGCTAGCCTGAGATTGGTTTGCCAATCATATGCAGTCATAGCTTGAAAGAATGTGTTGCCAATGCAAATAATTTAAATTAAACATTACAAAATGATGCCAAAACAAAAAAAACCCTAACAGTAGTGTAGATCAAATTGTCAAAATATCATTGCTTCATCCGACAAAGAGATTGCATTAACACCTGTTTCTAATACAAGTTACAATGTGGTGCAACGCATATTGCATATTTAAGTTATTCCAAGTTTTGCACATGTATGAACTTAATGACATAAAACTTATTTGTATGAAATAATTCGACGAAACTAAAACTGTGTTTCCGAGCCTCTGTGGTAGATATTTTTTTAAATGTATTTTTATCCGACTGTCGAAGAATGGAGGGTTATGTCTTTCAAGTCGTCGTCGTCGTCCACCACGCATTTTCAGGTCAATTTTTTGTTAATTTTACTTCTGTTCCTGTGAGTGAAGTCACCAGACATATAAAGATACTGCGCTGATGACATTGGGAGTATAATGCGCGAGCATTACTCCTTCTATTACAAGCATCTACATAGTGTTGCCTCACATCTGGTCGGTCGTATGCTTGCTTGGCAAACAGTCTCGTTAAAAAAATTATAAAATAAATAATTCCTGCCTCCCTGCCGACTTTATCTAAATAAACGTTACATAGCGAAGTCGCGTGACATACCCGAGTGTGCAGGCTCGGTCTCATTCACTTACTACAAGATAAAGTGCTCAGTGCTGATAGCCCAGAGTGCAGAACATGCAAAGGGTCTAAAGAGACCATGAAAAACACTTGATGTGTCAATGTGACGCCCTAGCCGGCAAACGAATGGAAATCCTAGGAAAGGCATACCCGGTCCTGGAGGACTACAGACTTCCCATTAAACGGCATACTGAAGTACATGGAACATGTCTCCAGACAGACAGAGGAGAGTGACTAAAGGATTAGGGAGAGCACAAAAGATCCTTGGAGGTCGACGTGTCACCGGTGCTGCTGCAGCACTAGACCCACTCTAAGATAAGTTCACAGTGCAATTATTCAAAACACTATTCGAAATAGAATTAAACTTAAGTTGTAGATAGACAGATATAACGTTTATTTGCATTATGTACACACACATACGGTACATAAAAAACTCATACAGACTAATCAAAGACATACTGTAATGCAGAGATTAGCGCACGTGTGTGCTGCAGTAGTGTAAACCAGGCAGTGGCTAGTGTAGTGTAGTAGGGTGTAAGTGGTTCATCAACCTCTTTGGCAGGTGCACCGCGTGCAGGTGAAGTTGGCTTTGGTAAGCTAACTTCACCTGCACGCGGTGCACCTGCTGACTGACAAACGAAGCTCTGGCGAAAAGAGAGGTAGGGAACGTAATTGTAAGCTACCTGACTGGGGAATGTACCTCCACCTCACAGAATACCGCAGCCAAATAACAATTCCCTCGAGGGTTGTTGTGTTCCTGCGAGTGAGTGAGGTCACCAGAAAGAAAGGAGATGCTGCATTAGCAGCGGGGGTGGCGGTGCCTGAGCGATATTTTATGTTGCGAACGTTAATATGGCTACGGTAACCGCTTCACATCAGGCGGGCCGTATGCTTGTCAGCCACCCGACGTAGTATAAAATAAAAGTTTATTTGCATCTGAACTAGCATATGAACACACACGTACTGTACATAAAAAACTCATACAGACTATTCAAAGACATACTGAAATGCAGAGATTAGTGCACGTGTGTGCTGCAGTAATGCTGACCTGGGGCCATACCGCCGAAACTGAAGCTGATTACCTTCGGATTTTTTGATCGCCAATATAGATCTTAGATTTAAATTAATGGTAAACCTCTTCAGCTTACTCGGTAGAGGTCTATGGTTTCTACCAGCCAAGCTAAACACAATTAACGCCAATATAAGCTAAACTTTGGTTTTTGTCAATAGGCTTCAACGTCGGCGGTAGGCCCCCAGAATACCAATTCTCGTATTTTTTCTACGATCGTAGAATGAAAGTTGACCGAATCGAGATTGAATTGTGAATTGACTAAAAATTATTTATTTGATTTGATTCATTAATTATTATAATTTTTTATTGTGGGCAAAATAACATTTTTAGTTTGCTTAATTTTCGGTCATATTTTGACATAACCCTACTTAAATTAGAGTTTATAGTTTCATATTGTGATACGAGAATATCAAATTTGTAATTTGTGAGATCGATACAGGATCGAAACTGGATTTTGACTACATATCAATTACGAGAATTGCTCTCATGCTGTGGCTAGTGTGTACCTTCACTCATAGACTATAAAAGTTGTCACTCCAAAATAGCTGACGCAAACATACATTAAAGAAGATTTTAACCTGAAAACTACAAAGTTCTGAGAGCATGCATAACGCTCCGTGACTGAATATGAAGCTGTTTGTATTCTAAGCGGGCGTATTCATGTCATAATGCTTGTGTATTAACTTAACAGTAGTTCAAATTCATATGAACTGTTAAAGAAATAAAATATATAAATAAAAAAAAACTTCATTGAAGACAATTGGAATCCATATCAATATTAGTAAACTTAGAGAGTTGTTTGAAAATTGTATTTTTGCACATTAAATTAAATTTTAAAAAGAGACAAGAAGTACCTCAAGGACTGGCTGACAAACCCATAATATGCCTGTCATGGGTCCGGATTCGAGGTGGCTTTATGTGTGTATAATCACTCACGTACGTGGTTTAGCTACAGATGGTAAGCATGTTCGTCTGCCTTGCGATTGTTGTCGGCCTTTTTTTTTTTTTTTTTTATACTATGACGGGTCGCAGACAAGCATACGGCCCGCCTGATGTGAAGCGGTTACCGTAGCCATATTAACGCTCGCAACATAAAATATTGCTCGCGCGCCGCCACCCCCGCTGCCAACGCAGCATCTCCTTCCTTTCTTTCTGGTGACCTCACTCACTCGCAGGAACACAACAACCCTCAAGGGAATTGTTATTTGGCTGCGATATTCTGTGAGGTGGAGGTACATTCTCCAGTCGGGTAGCTTACAATTACGCTCCCTACCTCTCTTTTCGCCAGAGCTTCGTTTGTCAGTTAGCAGGGTGCACCACGTGCAGGTGAAGTTGGCTTTGGTTCAAAGATCTTGATGAACCACTTACACCCCTGGTGTTCGACCTCGCGCGTAGCGAGCTTGTGGCCTATGACGAAAGGGGCGCCACGGTCGCGGTGTCCACGGGGTTCGGAGCAGCCCTAGTGCGGCTGGCTTTCCCAAGCAAGAGGACGATGGGCGATCGCAACCGTCGCCTTGGTCACCCTACCATAGGCGTTCTTCGGGCGTCGGGAAGTGAGCGTTCTTTATCTTCAGTACCTGTCATAAACATCACGTAGCCAGCTATCTGACGCCCAAGTGTGGGTACAATTACACTAGGCGTACAGAGTGCATCGAGAAGTGACTGTGCGACCTCCTTAGGGGAGCGCGCTTATCCATCACGGAGATTGGGGAGTGGTGGTAGGGACCAGATGTTTGTGAAACCGAGCATCGGTCGCCACTGATTGCATAAAAAGTTATCTATATATTCGTATATAAAAATTAATCCCTATTTTCCTTGGTCACGTCATCACCCGTGAACAGCTGGATCGATTTCAATAATTCTTTTTTCGTTGTGTTTGTTATTACCAGGAGAAGGTTCTTATGAAAAAAAAAGCAGCACGGAAAATTTTAACCAATTCAATATAAGTTAGTATAATTAGTTAAGACCAGACATCATCGGTCGAGTCAGCTAGTACAAAATATGATTGAACATAATTTATCTGACGAGCCCGGTGGTCGAATTGTTAGCAATGGCCACTTTGACTCCGAGGTCGCGGGTTCGATCCCCGCACAAGACAAATATTTGTGTGCATGAACATGTCTGTTTGTCTTGGTCTGGGTATTTTCTATGTATTATATGTCTTCTTCTTCTTCGTTACGCTCTTGACAGAGCGGTCGTGGTCGTCATGAGTGAGGATTCGGGGTTGTAGTTATTCGCTTCACAATATCCCGCCATCTCGTCCGATTTGAGGCACTTCTGGTGCACTCATGCAGTGGGCCGCCCACGGCAGATTTTATCTGGTCGGTCCACCGCATGGGAGATATGCCGCGGGGTCTTGTACCCTCGACTCTACCCTGAACCACCAGGCGTTCGATGGAGTCACCTTCGCGTCTTGAGACGTGGCCGAAGAATTTTAGTATACGCGATTGTACTAGAGCAGATAGTCGCTGCTTGATGCCGAGTTGTTGACGTATAGAGACATTTGTGCGATGTTCGGTCCACGATACTCCGAGCATTCGTCCCCAGCACCACATCTCTAAAGCGTCTATCTTCTTCTTTTCCACGCGTAAAGTCCACGTCTCTGCAGCGTATAAAATATGGGGAATACTAATGTTCTAACGAGCCGGGTCTTAGTGGCTTTAGTTATGTTCCTGCTCTTCCATATTTTTTTCAGCTTATCCATTGCGCTTCTAGCTATAGCCATACGTCTCTTTACTTTATCCACGCAGCCACCGCTGTTCATTACAAGAGAGCCAAGGTATATATAGGACTGGACCACTTCACAGTTTGCGATCTGTGTTACTTCTGACATGTTACTGTTGGCGCGATCCACGATCATCATTTTGGTCTTAGTACGATTGATCTTTAGTCCGAACTCTAGGCTTACGCGTTCCATTCTGAGAAGTAGTTCTTCCATATGACATTTGCTAGTTGCAAACAAGGTGGTGTCGTCGGCATACCGCAGGTTTGCAATCCTGTATCCACCAACTGCTACACCGTCTGTCCAATCCTCCAAAGTGATTCTCATTATAAGTTCTGTGTATATATTATACAAGAGCGGTGATATTATGCATATTATGTATTATATGTATGTATTTACAAAAAGAAAATGTATTTAAGTATTATATCAGTTATTTAGTACCCATAGTACAAGCTTTACTTAGTTTGGGACTAGATGACCATGTGTAATTTGTCCAGGAATATTTATTTATTTATTTGGAGCGCGCTTAGACGTTATTCAGTTAACTTACTGTTCACTATGTTAGCAGTTACTACACTCAAGTTGAACGATAAATCTTGAAAGTTCTGAAGTAGTACGACGGAAATTACTAGGACTATTAAATATGTGGTCAAATCTGCTGCTGTCGTGTTTGAAGATTAACGGCTTAGTTTCCAACTGATTTAGCACAATCGGAAATAGTTATTGTAAAAGCTCGGAATTTCTCTAGCCAGTGTGAAACGGAGACAAAAACGGAAACGGAAAAAAGCAGATGGTGAATAGAATATATGTATTTTGGTGGAAAAATATTAAACAAGATGTACGCACAAAGATTCGGGAGTAAACAAATTAGGTTTATTTATTTTTATTTATTTAAACTTTAGATTTTTTGTATAATGCTTTTTATTCACATTAGTGAGAACTAAAGTACATATTGTTACTTTAATGTATAAACAATTAACATTTCCATTGTAATTTCAATGTTATTTTAAATATGATTATTAATAAATTAGACATTTCTACTTTCAATCTAGTAATCTTACAAGGCATTTTAGCACAAACTATTACTATTTTGATTATATGTATCAATCACCTGCAAATCAACTCAATTACTCTTTTCACCCAAGAATTCCCCTTAAAACTTACTTGACTGTGTCAGTAAAACCCATAACGTTATTCCCACGTTCAAGATGAACTTAAAAACCCTAACATTACACCGACCTACTTGAATAACATATCTAAAACCTATTTTTGCAATATGAAACCAAGTGAAAATCTAATTTTTCAAACACTAATATAAACTCTAAACATTGTAACTTGAAATATTGACACATATCTCAGAAATATCCGAATGCCAATTAATACGAACTATTACCGGACATTCAGTGTAGAATCCTTCAAAAATCCCGCGAAATGCTTATTTATTCAGACGCCAATCTCTAAAAGCTATAGTGATGTTATACTACAAATTCTAACATCGATTATAAATATACTTATCGTTTCGAATATCCTTTATCTAACTATCTATTCATCTATTCTTATTTCTTATTCAGTTACACAATTTCCTTTAGCTATATTGAAAACAATCATCTTACAGTAAAATTCCCCAATCTTTCTAAAAAGATAATTAAATCGATTTAATTTCACATTTCCACCTTTATCTATCTTCTATATTAATAAAAGGCTTTGTCCTCACTGACAGACTGACTGACTGACTGACTGACTCACTAATCAACGCACAGCTCAAACCGCTGGGTCTAGAGATTCCAAATTTGGCAAGTAGGTTCCTTATGACGTCTAGGGGTGCACTAAGAAAGGATTTTTCAAAATTCCTCCCCTAAGGGGGTGAAACGGGGGTCCAAAGTTTGTATGGGGAAACAAGATTAGTTGGACTATTTTATTCGAAACTTTACACGTACTCCTACAGATAAATGAGTAAACACGTGTTTCAGGATTTTTCAAAATTCAACCCCTAAAGGGGTAAAATGGAGTGAAAAAGTCTGAAAATCGTCATGGGTATTGTTTTTATGGTTTATCGGGTCGCTGATTACGAAAACAACAACTATTTTATAATCCAACATAGCCGACGTGACATAAAATCACCGCTATGGGGGTGCGATGGGGATGAAATGCCATAATATCAATATGGGTGTCGATTATTTGATTTTCTGGGACGTCAATAACGAAAATGGAATCGATTTGAAAATATAACATAGTGGACACGAAATTACTTAAAAGCAGCAAATTATACCCCTAAGAGGGTGAAACAGAGGTCCACAGTTTGTGTAGGGAAATGAGATTAGTTAGGTATACTATTTTATCTTAAACTTTACACGAGTACTTCTATAGATAAATGAGTGAACACGTGTTTCAGGATTTTTCGAAATTCAACCTAAAAAAAAAGAAGTAATATGGGGTCAAAAAGTCTGAAAATCATCAAGGATATTATTGTTTTTATATTTTATCGGATCGCTGATTACGAAAAGAACAACGATTTTAAAATTCAACGAGGTTAACGTGACCATCATCATGTAATTTTTTTAAACTTTGATTTATCCTTTTTAGGCTGATAATAAAAGGAATAAGACTTGTGTGTTTACTGAAGTGTTGTCCTAATAGGTATTTAAATTTGTTTTTGGCGTTAATCAGTGCTTATATGTACAATCGCGGGTGCCGGCGCGGCGTTTTTGCATCCGTATTTAGTACAATTAAAGGTACTACTTGAACGTGGTTGCGTTGCGTGTTAGACTTGACTTGGATAATCTAAAATGCGCGAATTTCACGCGAGCGAAGTCGCGGGCAAAAGCTAGATAGTACAAGGCTTTGTCGTCACTGACTGACTGACTCACTAATCAACGCACAGCCCAGACCACTGACTTTGGATATGTGTTCTCCCCTATACAATGTAAGCGCGCACTAAGACGGAATTTTCCGAAATTTCACCCCTAAGAGGTTGAAAATAAGCGGTTGAAGAAAACCCTCTTTTTGGAAATCGATTCACCTACGATTTTGAGACTTGGTGGAATAGTTGTTCATAAAAAAAGGGTTTATGGGTTACAGATTAATTTTGACCAGCGCCAAGCCAAGAAATGTCTAAAAATGTTATATTTATTTTTTAATTAACTCATAACTAGATGGCGCTATACCTAGCATTTGTACAGCGCCCCATGCTTTCGTTATTAAGGAAAGGATATATACGAGAGATTATTTCAAACCATGGGGTTATTCATGACGGTTTATCACTCACCTCATCCCAGTACTTACCCCCGGAGGTAATCCATCGCGCGCGTAGGGCGTAAAAAAAACTGCGTCCTTCAAATGAACCTACATTTGGTGCAGAAAATTAATTGAAAAATCTATTCAAAGTACCGACTTAATGGGGTATACCTACATAATATAAGAATTTCGGTATTTTTAAACAATGACTTCAAGATTGACTAAATTTATACTTGTGGAAGGTGTGATGATGCCCCATACCATTATAGCTGTGGAAGGTGATGGAGCTGTCCTGCTCCGCTCCATCTCCTACCACTTGCATGGAACGGAGGTGTATCATCAGGAGGTTCGTGCTACCATTGTTCACGTATTAAATAACTGGAACGATGAGTTGTTGAGTGAGGACAGTAAGGGATGCGCTGTTGAGGAATCTCTCTTTATACCCCGCCTTCCCATTATTCCATCAGACCACCCCGTTCAATTTAAGAGACTTAAATTTCCCATATAGGTGTTTTGCTATGACCTTTTAATTTTAATTAACTTTTAAATTTAATTATTTTAATTATTAACAAAGCTCAGGGGCAGTCTCTAAAGGTCGCTGGGGTTGACTTGAGACAGGACTGTTTTTCTCATGATCAGTTGTATGTAGCTTGCTCAGGAGTAAGTTCTCCTGGAAGACTTGCAATTTTGGCTCCTGGTGCGAATGCCAAAAATATTGTTTACCGGGACTTCTTAACCTAAATGGTGCATGTTTGTAATAATGGTCATTATGAAACAGTCATTTAAGGGGAAAAAATGAAATATCTGGAATCTTAACAAAAATAGATGCAAATCAGGAGTGACCCCGTAGCGAAGCATGGGTACTTTGCTAGTATATATATATATAAAATTCAAAGTCCTGACTGACTGACTGATATATCAACGTACAGCCCAAACCGCTCGGTCTAGAGAATCCAAATTTGGCACGTAGATTCCTTATAATGTCTAGGGGTACACTAAGAAAGGATTTTTCAAAATTCATCCCTTAAGGGGGTGAAACGGGGGTCCAAAGTTTGTATGGGGAAACAAGATTAGTTGGACTATTTTATCCGAAACTTTACATGAGTACTTCTATAGAGAAATGAGTAAACACGTGTTTCAGGATTTTTCAAAATTCAACCCCTAAAGGGGTAAAATGGGGCGATTAAGTCTAAAAATCGTCATGGGTATTGTTTTTATGGTTTATCGGGTCGCTGATTACGAAAACAACAACTATTTTATGATCTAACATAGCCGACGTGACATAAAATCACCCCTGTGGGGATGCGATGGAGTTGAAATATATAAAAGAAGAAACTGAGTGACTGACTGATATATATCAACGCACAGCCCAAACTACTGGGTCTAGAGATTCCAAATTTGGCACGTAGGTTCCTTATGATGTCTAGAGGTGCACTAAGAAAGGATTTTTCAAAATTCATCCCCTAAGGGGGTGAAACGGGGGTCCAAAGTTTGTATGGGGAAACAAGATTAGTTGGACTATTTTGTCCGAAACTTTACACAAGTACTTCTATAGATAAATGAGTAAACACATGTTTCAGGATTTTTCAAAATTCAATCCCTGAAGCGGTAAAATGGGGTGAAAAAGTCTGAAAATCGTCATGGGTATTGTTTTTATGGTTTATCGGGTCTCTGATTACGAAAACAACAACTACTTTATAATTCAACATAGACGACATGACATAAAATCACCCTTGTGGGGGTGTGGTAGAGTTAAAATGTCTTAATATCAATATGGGTGTTGATTCTATAGTATTCTGGGACGTCAGTTACAAAAATGGCATCGATTTAAAAATATCAACCCCTAAAAGAGTAAAATGGGGTCAAAAGTCTGGAAATCGACATGGGTATTGTTTTTATTGTTTATCGGGTCGCTGATTACGAAAACAACAACGATTTTAAAATTATTATTATTTAAATAGTTGTCTTGGCCAACTTGCCGGATATATCCCCCCTAGGTGGGATATCCCACCTAGGGGGGGCAGATGAATTTTTCCATTTTTCAAAGAATAACGATCTTAAAATTCAACGTGGCTAACGTGACCATCATCCTCTATTGAGGTGCGATGAGGTTGAAATGTCTATATATCAATATATGTATCATTTTTACGGGTTTTCGGAACGCCAATCGATACTAATATTATAAATGCGACAGAATGTCTGTTACCTCTTCACGCTTTTGTTGTGAGATATCTTGAGTCCTAGGAAACCAAACCTAGGACATACCTAAGATAGTTTTTATCCCAGAAATTACCTATTATTGTTATTTATTGTAACCGTAGGGTGGTAACGTGACCATCATCCCCTATTGGGGTGCGATGGCATTAAATATCTAAAATGTGGTGAACACGTCTGAAAATCGTCATAGGTATTATTTTTATGGTATATCGGGTCGCTGATTACGAAAAAAACAAATATTTAATAATCCAACATAGCCGACGTGACAACTCTGTAGGGGTGCAATGGGGTTGAAATGTCATAATATCAATATGGGTGTTGATTCTATGGTTTTCTGTGGCGTTAATTACGACAATGGCATCGATTTGAAAATATAACACGAATTACTTAAAAAGATTTTTCAAATTTTACCTCTAAGAGGGTGAAACGGAGGTCCAAAGTTTGTATGGGAAAACGAGATTAGTTGGACTATTTTATCCTAAGTTTTACACGAGTACTTCTATTGATTAATGAGTAAACACGTGTTTGCCCCGAATGTCACGCGAGCGAAGCCGCGGGCGAAAGCTAGTTAAGCATAAAATCCGTCATAATAATCTCAAATTCATTTCTCCTAGTATTTTCCTTACATCTCCGCTTCGATTTCCATTAATTAAACTAATGATTATAAAGAAAACATACGATTATCGATATTTAATTTTCTCTATAGATTTTTCCCATTTACTCATTAAATTTAGTTACTAAATTACTTACTAATGCTATTAAGAGCCCTATTACATTTGCACGCTGACGAGCTCTCGCGCAGTACTAAACCCGCGAAGGCCGCCGGTGCATCGTTTTTTGTAGTAATTTTGAAGTTATATTTATTGTTTTTATTGAAATAAGATAATAAATTCATGCTACAAAGTTTATTCATCATGAAGTAACAATTATTCTCGTATAAATTTTGCTCATTAATATTATCGTTTATTCGAGAAATTAACAGTTTACAAAGCGATTTTCGAAATTTTTTTGGTTAAAAGAATGTTTTTTTTCTATATTAAATCAATGATATTTCAAAATTCTGAGGCCGCTATGTACTATACGACTATATAAGAAATAACATTCTATTTTATTTATTTCATTTGTTTGGAACAGTAGTACAATCCAGGAGCTCAAAAAAGTGAATATGCGCATTTTATGAAAATCTTTCTCTGCAATTTTGGGTTTAATTAAAAAGTTAAACAAAATTTACAAAAAGCGAGGCCGCTATGTACTAAGCCAATAGCTATTCTGTACTATTCCATAAGTCAACATTGTTAATGTATTTTTGTTTCCGAGATCAAGAACGCCAAAATTGGTCATTTTACGCAAAAATCACAGTCGATATGTAATATGGCTCTTAATAACAAACAATGTTCATTACCTTCGAATTATCTTAAAAATATGCTGTGCTTAGTTTTCTTCTACATTAATATATCTTCAGATTAATCGATTCTTAATACAATCGATTACCGCTCAATACAACAAACTTTTCCCGCCAAAATTGCAAACTTATTTCATTGTCTCCTCCCTATGAATAGACGCTATTTATGGACCAATCACATTCGTTAAAATTGTCACGATTGTCTACAATACCTTAACGAATCATAAGTCTGCATTTTGTCGATTTTGTCCACGCTGATTCGCCATATTAAGCTACCCGTATTTCTGCCATATTAGACCTACTACAAACAAATTTTAATTATTTATTTAAAATATCATAATTTCTGTGTTAACTAACGCTATAATCTGTACGGGTTAGTTACACAATTCAAATGTAAGAGTTTTCTGGTTTATTCGCATTTATTTTATAACAATTTTGATCGCTAGGAGTTTGGAATCAAAGTTGACAATTTTTGACATAAGGGCTCAGGGTTTTAGTGGTATCAATTTGTTGTAGAAATATAATTATCTTCTTTTATGATACATATCGATTTTAAATGTTATTAATGCAAGAAAATACAGTAAATACAACTTAAAATTAAATAAATACATCTAAATTAAAACTAATTATACGTCATAAATAAAATAAAAGCAAAATTATTCTAATAAACCGCTGCCTGTAGGCAAAGTTCCCAATATGCTGGCCCCGTTGCCTCGTTGGATCGCAACACTAAATTGTTTGGGCAAAGTAGGGACAATTTTGGTCACAAGATGTTATCTTCCTAAACCTTTACCTAGAGCCACGTGTTCTCTAGATTTTATGGAATGGAGGTTGTATATGAATGGAGTTCTGTAATAGAGGTAGAGGCCTAGTTCAGACTCCAGACTCTCACAAAAACCTGGGGCCCTATCGCCTAAGCTGAAGCCGATTACCTACCGAGATTACATCTAAAATTACTATCCAGAGGGAGCCTGGAGTTCTGTAATAGAGGTAGAGGACTAGTTCAGACTCCAGATTCTCACAAAAACCTGGGGCCCTATCGCCTAAGCTGAAGCCGATTACCAATGGATTTTTTGATTGCGAAAATAAAATTTCAGCTTAGATTGACGGTATATGTGTTAAGCTTAGATCCTAGAGCTCTACCGACTAAGCTGATGAAGTTTTTCATTAATCTTAATGTAAGATCTATTTTTGGATTCAAAATATTCGATCGTAATCGGCTTCAACTCTAGGGCCCCTGATCTATGACAGTCTGTAATATGTTTGTACTTCAGCTATGTGACTAAAGTGTGTCGAAAAACAAATCAGTTAGGGAGATGACCTAAATCGGCTAACTCGATACTGGGCTATTGAAGATAATAGACGGTCGACTGCAATAACTACTGCTATTGATTGGTTTTTGCGGCAGGCGGTATCTCACCACTCACTATATGGACTTCCAAAAAGCTACGAAAAAACGAATGGGTGCAACACCGATATTATCACGTAATAATATTCATCATTGTCAGCCTGTATCTACCCACTGCTGGATATAGGCTTTTCCCAATGCTTTCCACCATATGCGATCCTCCGCTTTCCGCATCCAACTGCTACCAGCCACTTTTTTGAGGTCGTCGGTCCATCTAGAGAGGGGGCGCTCTACACTTCTTCGCCCCTTACGTGGCCTTTACCCTAGGACTTTTCTCCCCCATCTGTCCTACCCTAGGACTTTTGTCCCCCATCGCCGTCGAGACAGCGATGGCAGAGCAGATCTGCCGAGGCAGATGTGGCCAACCCACTGCTAGTTCAAATCGCTGACTCTGAGAGCTATATCGACCACTTTGATTCTCCGTCGAATTTCTTCGTACCGGATTCGATCCCTTAGAGTAGCTCCAAGCATTGCTCACTGTGTCGACTTTTAGTCTGTGAAGCAGCCCAGCAGTCAGCGTCCATGTCCAAGATCCCTTAGAGAATCTCCAAGCATTGCTCTCTTCATCGCTTGCTGTGCGACTTTCAGTCTGTGAATCAGCCTAACGGTCAGCGTCCATGTCCAAGATCCCTTAGAGAATCTCCAAGCATTGCTCTCTACATTGCTCGCTATGCGTCTTTCAGTCTGTGAATTAGCCCAACGGTCAGCGTCCATGTCCAAGATCCCTTAGAGCATCTCCAAGCATTGTTCTCTCCATCGCTCGCTATGCGACTTTCAGTCTGTGAATTAGCCCAACGGTCAGCGTCCATGTCAAAGATCCCTTAGAGCATCTCCAAGCATTGCTCTCTCCATCGCTCGCTGTGCGACTTTCAGTCTGTGAATCAGCCCAACGGTCAGCATCCATGTCCAAGATCCCTTAGAGCATCTCCAAGCATTGCTCTCTTCATCGCTCGCTGTGCGACTTTCAGTCTGTGAATCAGCCCAACGGTCAGCGTCCATGTCCAAGATCCCTTAGAGAATCTCCAAGCATTGCTCTCTCCATCGCTTGCTATGCCAATTTCAGTCTGTGAACCAGCGCAATTTTCAGCGTCCAAGTCCAATATATTACCACGTAAGAATATTAGACTGGTAATATTCTGTGACAATGTACCGGTGCAGGTTTTGGACCTAAGATCCAACGAACAATGAGCCAACAAGATATATCAAATTTCAACAAATCAACGACATTAATCATCATCACACCACGTCTCACTTAATTTGTTTAACTTCTGTTTCATTAAGTAAATACTAGTATATGCTAATACTTTGTTATTCCTGACTAAAATGATTTATCTCAGCAAAGACAATAAAAATTATCAGCGTCATTGTTCTCACGTATTCAAATATACGTGCATTAAAACACGTCTGGGTAATAACTTGTCATAAGTCATGAAAGAATACCCATTTTATATGGTTCCATGTCGAATGCAAATGAAACAGAATCCTTGTTCAAACTGAATGTCAATTATTTTACAGAATACAAAGTATTACTCGTGATGGTCAATGTACTCTAAATGGTTCATTGTCCCGTAAATTAAAGATCGGACTAACATTCCTTGGCAGCCCGGTGGTCGAGTGGCTAGCAAAGGCCACTTTGACTGCGACGTCGCGGGTTCGATCCCGCACAAGACGAACATTTGTGTGCATGAACATGTCTGTTTGTATTGGTCTGGGTCTTTTCTATATATTATAAATGTATGTTTTAAAAAATAAACCGGACAAGTGCGAGTCGGACTCGCCCACCGAGGGTTCCGTAGGTACGTAGTATCATTATTAAATTTGATATTTTTCATTATAAAGAAGAAATAATGCGTCGAAAAAAATAAATAAAATATATTTTGCAATGTGTACATCAAGCCCTTTCATATGATACCCTATTTGAACCAGTAGTTTCAATTTGAAATTTCGACACCCTATAAAAAATATAGACCCCCTATTTTTTAAGATCTATTTACAAATGTATAGTTTTGAGATTTATTCCTGTACTTGTAGTCTATAACGATGTTACTTGCCAAATTTCATAGTTCCAGGTCAACGGGAAGTACCCTATAGGTTTTGATTCCCTTGAGTGTGTCGAAATATGCGTTTTTTGCTGAATAAACGGCCGTAACTTTTTTATAGGTAAACTTAGCAGTTTGATTTTTTTACAACTTCATGGGACCGTAGACCTGAGTATACAGTTCAAATTTCAGCTTGATACCTCCACGCATTCTCGACATAGAAATTCTTCATAAAAGACAGACAGACAGACGGACAACAAAGTGATCTTATAAGGGTTCCGTTTTTCCTTTAGAGGTACGGAACCCTAAAAATGAGTTTAATATCACTTATCTAGTAGCCATAGTACTTACTTACAACACTTGCTTAGTTTGGGCAGTATGTAAATCGTCCAATAATATTTATTTTATTTTATTTATTTATCTGTTAACTCTACCTCTTTATTGGCAAGTGTTATTTGCTAACTGCAGGTAGGGTGCACCACAAGCAGCTATAGCGAATTTTGAATCTGAAAATCTTAATGATTTTCAGATTCAAAATTTGGGGGTGTAAGTGGTTTATCAACACCTTTGAACCAAAGCCAACTTCACCTGCACGTGGTGCACCCTGCTGACTGACAAACGAAGCTCTGGCGAAAAGAGAGGTAGGGAGCGTAATTGTAAGCTACCCGACTGGGGAATGTACCTCCACCTCACAGAATACCGCAGCTAAATAACAATTCCCTTGAGGGTTGTTGTGTTCCTGCGAGTGAGTGAGGTCCCCAGAAAAGAAGGAGATGCTGCGTTGGCAGCGGGGGTGGCGGCGCGCGAGTGATATATTATGTTGCGAGCGTCGGTACGGTTACGGTAACCGCTTCACATCAGGCGGGCCGTATGCTTGTCTGCCACCCGACGTAGTAAAAAAAAAAGATATATAATTTTATTTATTTTTATATTTTATATAGGGAGACAAACGAGCATGTGGGTCACCTGATGGAAAGCAATCACCACCGCCTATGGAGATTATCTACACCAACGGGTCTCCGATCCGTTACCAGCCTATACTCCTTCCTTTGCTCACTCACTCGCAGGAACACAACAACCCTCATGGGAATTGTTATTGGGCTACGGTATTCTGAGAGGTGGAGGTACTTCCCAAGTCAGGTAACTTAAAAAATACGCTATGCCCTCTCTTAAAAAATCAAAATTAATATTGACTTAATAGTGATTTCTATCCACGTTTCTAATACAAGTTTACGCGGGTTTTATAGTACGCAATATTTTATTTTATTATCGGCAATAAAACAGTACTATAAACTTATTTAACAACAAAGTATTACTTTACGGTAACAGATGTCGCCATAAACAATTAAGCTATTTTATAGTTCCAATAATATTTTGGTATTTGGTTGTGATATTTCTTAAAATAAATAGTTCCGTAAATCCAGGTCGATGAAAATCTAAGAGTTTTGATATTATTTTAAGCTGCCCGACTGGGGAAGTACCTCCACCTCACAGAATATCGCAGCCAAATAACAGTACCCTTGAGGGTTGTTGTGTTCCTGCGAGTGAGTGAGGTCAGCAAAAAGGAAGGAGATGCTGCGTTGGCAGCGGGGGTGGCGGCGCGCGAGCGACACTATATGTTGCGAGCGTTCATATGGCTATGGTAGCCGTATGCTTTCTGACGTAGTATAAAAAAAAAACATGTTGGCAGCTTTTAGATTTATATCGAATTTTTTTTTTTATAAGCTGCCCGACAGGGGAAGTACCTCCACCTCACAGAATACGGCAGCCAAATAACAACCCTTGAGGGTTTTTGCTCCTGCGAGCGAGTGAGATTATCAGCCTCTTACCACCAACTCTTATTGCGATTCAATAACTGAATGGAATGCTTATTCATACCAATGAATAAGCATTCTATTCTGGTTGAAATAGAGTCGCTTATTCATTGGTATGAATAAGCATTCTATTCAGTTATTGAATCGCAATAAGAGTTGGTGGTAAGGGGGCTGAAAGGAAGGAATTGGACTGGTAGCGCAGTAGCGGCTCAATTTCTCAATTGATACCGCAGACCACTAGTGATAGGAAAAATCGTTTTGTCTAAATGTGCCCTTATATTTTTTACAAGACTGTATAAAATATAATCGCACAGAAAATCTAAATACTATAGATGGCCTTACGATGGTGGTAGTAAGGCTGCAAATAGCTTGATAACATCTTAAACAGTCAAGGAAACTCATTGTAGTCAAATGAGAGACAACCGCTGTGGTACAATTACTATGTCAAGCAGATAAAATGCGTTGAAATGAACGACACTGTAGTCGAATTTATTTAGGGCTGTCACTGACGTTGCAGAATTCTGTATGGACTGTAGAAATTTTATTGTTAATGCCGGTTGATTGTTGGCACTTGATTTTTTTTATACTACGTCGGGTGGCAGACAAGCATACGGCCCACCTGATGTAAAGCGGTTTCCGTAGCCATATTAATGCTCGCAACATAAAATATCCGACGCAGCATCTCCATCCTGTGGTGACCTCACTCTCTTGCAGGAACACAATAACCTTCAAGGGAATTGTCATTTGGCGCAACCAAATTTGTTCTGTGAAGTGGAGGTACATTCCCCAGTCGGATAGCTTACAATTACGCTCCCTACCTCTCTTTTCGCCAGAGCTTCGTTTGTCAGTCAGCTGGGTGTACTTGTACCTCGTGCGACGTCTATTTATGTTTATAATGATTCTTACTACTCACTTGCAAACATACGTGTTTATAGCCATTAACGTATACCATTTTACTGAGAATGACGTATTTCTGATCAACTATCTATTTTTTCATTGTGCAATATTGAGAACTATTGAGAAATAATAAAAGATGATAGTTTTTATTTTGCATAAACCTTTGTTAGTGTTCAAACAGAGAGTGAGACGAGAAGACGAACGAATATACATTTTATATATGATTCTTTGGCATAAATAAAATAAATATAAATAAAAAGTATAAGCATATATAAAATATTATAATACGAATAAAATAATTCTTATTTTTATAAAAATAAGAACGATCTTCTTAATAAGCTGGACCGGTTTATCAACAATGCTATTCGTTTTGTCTTCTGTCTTCGTAAATATGATCATGTCTCTTCTTACCGGTCACAGCTCAAATGGCTTCCTATTCGTCAGCGCAGCCATAAGAGGTTGCTCTGTTCACTCTGAATAATTATCTCTCCCCAGAATATTTCAAATGTAAGTTTCAATATCTTTGTGACTCTCACGAAATACAGCTTCGATCTGACAACTCCCTTGCGCTTTCTACCCCGCTCTTTCGTACTGGCTTTATGTCAAACTCTTTCACTTTACAATCTTCACACCTCTGGAATGCGCTACCCGATATCATCAGAAGAATCGCGAATAAATTTAACTTCAAAAAAGTTCATGCTCACCTCTTGGACAATTTGCCAAAACTATGAATCATCCTCCTATTCATTATATATATGTATGTTTATATTATATCAATTATGTATCATAATATATATTTTGTATTTATGTAATGTGTATGTATGTATATTTTCTGTTGTACTATACAATATTGTTGTTTTTTTATTTTTTATGCCGCATTCGTGTATATCTGTACTTCCCAAAGGTAGCCTGGTAGAGAATGCCTTTAGCATTAAGACCGCCTATGTACCCTTAAAATGTGGCAAATTAAGTTTAAATAAATAAATAAAGAGAATGGCGAGATTTCATATGACGCTGTCATATAACTGTGCTTTCCAATAACGTACAAAACAGCTATATGACATATTATTATAAAATCTCGACATTCTTTTTACGGATTTTTTATGAATTAAAACAAAGATAAATCTCGTTTTGAATAGAACTTTATGCATCAAAAAGAGAGAGTCATGGTAAAACTGGTCATTATAGTCTCCACTACAGGATCACGACCCTCTCTCGTTCGTCCCAGACTGAAGGAGGATTTGGCCTACACTCCCCACGCTGGTCAGACGGGCTGGGGAAACCTGATCGATGTTTTATAATGTATTTCCCTTAGTCGCCTTGTAAGGCATCCACGGGAAGAGACGGAGTGATTCTATTCTAGTCTGCCGGAAACCACACGGTAAAAAATCATACCAACTTGAAACTTAATTGGCGTGCGCCTTCTTAACCATTAAATTAAATAAATAATCAAATACTCCTGGACATATTCCTCATCGCCATCTAGTCCCAAACTAAGCAAAGCTTGTACTGTAGGTACTAGATCACTGATAATGCATTTTTTTTACCATTATTTATTTATTTATTTATTTAAACTTCATGCACAAAGTTGTACACAGGCGGACTTAATGCTATTCAAGCATTCTCTACCAGTCAACCTACGGGTGATGCAGAGATAAGACATGGCAGGTGCACAGGGAGGGAATAATTGAAAATTGTAATGTTAATTTAGGTATAGTATAAAAAAAACATATTAATTAAATATTTCTACATTTATATATACATTTACAATTACCATTAGTGGTACCTACAAAAAAAAGTGACAAACAAGCATACGGCCCGCCTGATGGAAAGCAGTTACCGTAGCCTATGGGCGCCTGTAACACCAGAGGCATCACGTGCGAGTTGCCGACCCAGTAAAAACCTCTTTACGCCCTTTTTAAAGAACCCCATGCTGTAGCCTCCTGGGAAAACCTCAACAGGCAGTTCATTCCACAGCTTAATAGTACGTGGAAGAAAACTCCGCTGGAATAGCACAATACGTGACCACTTCCATTCCAATGTGTGAGGATGAATTCCCTGTCTATGGCGAGCGGTGCGACTGTAGAAGGAGACCGTGGGCGTCATGTCAAACAACTTTGTAAATGCATACATATAATACATAGAAATCACCCAGGCCAAGACAAATAGACTTGTTCATGCACATGAATATTTGTCTTGTGCGTGGATCGAACCCGGCAATCATGGAGTCAAAGTGAACATTGCTAGCCATTCGGCCACCGGGCACGTCAAGCCGTGCGAAGCCGTATTACATACACTCACTACAGTATAACAAAATGTCCTGATGGATTTCAGGCATTCCACGACGAACTGAAACCGCTGAAGCTTAATTAGTTGAAGTTATTAATTAGTTTTGGCGGTTTTAGTTAACTTCTACAATCGCAGGTAAGTCGACAATCACACACATCGTGTGTTTTCGTAGAGAAAGTTTAATGACACATTAAAAATTGATTTTAGGATGTAAGTGACTTTTCCCTTGTCTTTTACTTTTAACTTGCAAAATTCATTTAACATTTGCGAAAGAAATGGCTTGCGCCTATCAAGTAGTATTGAAGATGAATTTAAACCTTACGATGTTTATATCGCAATTAATGTTTTATAATTGTGAGCATGCAATTTCACAGTTTTAGCAAAGTTTAAATTTTAACTTAGTTTGTTTTTGTTTAATTAGTTATTGTTTCAAGTTGTACTTTTAAAATATTATAGACATATTAAAGCACTTAAATAATAAAACACTTTTATTTATATACATATATATTTAATATTTATATTCAAAATTATTATTATAATTGGGGTTACCAGTGACCCCATGCGGGCAGTTATGTAATTTTCTCGAGTAACTAAGGGTATAGAACATTTTGCATGTGACCATAGCTATAAAAAAAATGAATTTTATCAAAAAGTTTCGATATTGAATACGTTAATTTATTTAACCTTGCCACGATCGACTGGACTGACTCGCCTCCCTCGATCGACCGGTAGCCATCTCATCATCATCAGGTCCATTTTAGTCTCCACTACAGGAGCACGACCATCTCTCGTCCGTCCTAGACGGAAGGAGGATTTGGCTTACACTCCCCACGCTGGCCAAACGGGTTGGGGAGGCCGGATCGATATTTGATCATTTATTTCCCTTAGTCGCCTTGTACGACATCCACGGGAAGAAACGGATTGATTCTATTCTAGTCTGCCGGAAACCACACTACCGGTAGCCATCTACTTTATATCAAATTGACAACCCTACACATCAGCATAAATGACGGATATACTGACGATTCAAGTCGTACATGTGCAACTAGCCTAATACCTCATTCCCTTATTGACTCAAACGTTATCAAACGCTTCTTATTTGTGGCGCCTTTATAAACTTAGACAAACGCATACTCGCAACTAGATTGTACTTAACGTGTGATTCGTAATTTTTAACTTTATTATACTGTGTTTTAAGTGTCATTTTGGTTTAATTTATTATAAATGGTGTACAAAAGTGTAGATGTCAATCAGGATGCCTTCCGAGCAGTTTTAGTTGGTAAAGCGTTGTTATCGCACATAGCTGTTGAGCTGAATAAAAAAATGGTGTTTACGATATCGAGTTGTGATGTGACTAAGGACTTTAAAAATCGCATCGCTTGGAAGGAGCCGTTTGTATTGTTTTTTGGTATGTAATTTTAATTAATAATTTTAACAAAAAAAATGCCGATTCCAAAATTTTGTCTACATTAAAATTGTTTCTGAAAAAAATACCACAATGCTTGAAGACTAAAGTTTTCATGGATGCGGAAGGCGCAGGATCGCATCTGATGGAAGGCATTGGGGAAGGCTTATATCTAACAATGGGTAGATACAGGTCATGATGATGATGATGAAAAAATATGGGACCAATCTGGAAGTATACTCTTTCAAATAAAAAAAGTTTTTCAAATCGTTTTATAAATGACGAAGTAAAGAAGTAACAAACATAAAAAAAAATACAGCCAAATTGAGAACCTTTTTCTTTTTTGGAGTATTTTTTTTATTATTGTTCGTTTATTTTAATTATTTGTTTTTTTTTAATATATTTTTGATTTAACATGGTGGTCAAAAGCATAGCAATAGTTACTCTGATACCAACGGTCGCGGGTTCGTTACTCGCACAATAATACAATAAGTACAAATAGTCTGGGCTTTGCTTATAGTTTGGTACTAAAGGGCGCTGTATATTTTTTTTGTCCAGGAGTATTAATTTATATACTCAAATTAACCTTAAATAAAGGAAAAACAAATATTCTATAATGATAATGATGACTCGTATAATAGGCGCTTCCCATAAGGCGGGCCTTTTGCAAAAATTCCACTCGAATATCTTAATACGGACGTACAAAATTAGTCGTAATGAAACCACTTACGACGTTTTACATTATGAGAGCATTTCGACGTCCACTCTCCAGACAATTTAATCAATGCATCCTGCATCCTGTTTACTGTTCGTTCACCGCCAATAGACCAGTGGTATTTTTTTTAAGGCGATGTACGTTTGTAATTTTGTTTTTTTAAAGCAGTTTTATTCGATACTATATGTATGGAGCCCATTTGTTCGATAACCATATGCAACGAAACATTGAAAATTATGTTGTTATTGACTATTTGACAATGTTTAAAAATTGTGTAAATTATTTAACAATATCGTAAAATACACAAAATTATAAAGATCTACGAACTTTCATTCTAATATCTTCCGTCCGACATATTTTGGGGACGACCAAAGTTTGGCGGGAAAGTCCATTTTAAAATTATGAAATTAAAAAAAAAAAAAATTTACATTGGAGAAGCAATAAACAATACTATAACTTTTATTATGATACTAATTACATAAACATAATATTTAACATAGCTGTCGTACAAATTTCTGATTTGATGCATACAAAATACAAACCAGTGACGTCATAACTCAGTAACCTTTTGTACGTTTTCGAGAAAGTCCAAAAATGATTTTCAAATTAACATATCTCGAGAGATTTTTATGCTATCAAAGTAATTCTTTACTTAATTTACATATCAAACCGAAAAAAATGTTGGTCAAGCCTATTGAGCGACTGATCTATCATTTTTTTTTCATACATACAATTTAATGAAAAGATAACCAATCGTTGTTATTAGGTATATCCCCTGTAAGTTATCTAAACAAAGTCAAATAATGCCAGTTCTTTAAATTTGTAATTCACACATAGAAATTACCATTGTCGCGCACCAAATAAAACAGTTTTTTTTATACTACGTTGGGTGGCAGACAAGCATACGGCCCGCCTGATGTGAAGCGGCTACCGTAGCCATATTAACGTTCGCAACATTAAATATCGCTCGCGCGCCGCCACCCCCGCTGCCAACGCAGCATCTCCTTCCTTTCTGGTGACCTCACTCACTCGCAGAAACACAACAACCCTCAAGGGAATTGTTATTTGGCTGCGGTATTCTGTGAGGTGGAGGTACATACCCCAGTCGGGTAGCTTGCAATTACGCTCCCTACCTCTATTTTCGCCAGAGCTTCGTTTGTCAGTCAGCAGGATGCACCGCGTGCAGGTGAAGTTGGCTTTTGTTCAAAGATGTTGATGAACTACTTACACCCCAATATTCCTCGACTGGTTACATGGTTACGAGATAATCAGGCTTCAGCTTAGGCGGTAGAGCTCCTGATAGTTTTTAATGTAAAATGTCTAATGCAGCGGGTCAGCCCGATGTGGACGTACATACAGTGATATCTATAACGTACAAGAAATAAAAAGTTCCACTATAATCTGACGAGCTCGGTGGTCTAATGGTTAGCAATAGGTCACTTTGACTCCGAGGTCGCAGGTTCGATTCCCGCACAAGACAAACATTTGTGTGCATGAACATGTCTGTTTGTTTTGGGTTGGGTGTTTTCTATATATTATATGTATGTATTATAAAGCATATATATTATTACAAAAAAAAACTCATAACACAAGCTTTGCGCTTAATTTGGGACTAGATGGCGCTGTGTAAATAGTCCTAAAAAAACCTGTTTTATAAAATTTCAAAATGACTGTTTGTTTTTCAAACTAAATGAAAATAGATAATATTTCCGAAATTTTTGCATAAGGAATACCATGGTACACTAATTTTAGTGGCTTACATCATGTTTTCTAATGGGACGGGAACCCATCATACATTCCCACCACTGTGTCTCTTGTGGAGCCAGGAATAACAGCGGTGACCACCAAAGAGAGGCTATGAACAATGAAGTCCATTGCAGCCCCCTTACCACCAACTCTTACTGAGATTCAATAACTGAATAGAATGCTTATTCATACCAATGAATAAGCGACTCTATTTCAAATTGCATAGAGTCGCTTATTCATTGGTTTGAATAAGCATTCTATTCAGTTATTGAATCGCAATAAGAGTTTGTGGTAAGGGGGCAGTCCGGGGACTAAAACTACGGCTGCCTTTACGCACAACGAATTTAATCGGAAGAAATTAGTAGGAGTAGGAAGCTCTTGAATTTTGACTTTCTCCTACATCTTAGCAAAAATACCTCGAATTTTTTTAAATTTTTTTTTATACTACGTCGGATGGCAGACAAGCATACGGCCCGCCTGATGTGAAGCGGTTGCCGTAGCCATATTAACGCTCGCAACATAAAATATCGGTCGCGCGCCGCCACCCCCGCTGCCAACGCAGCATCTCCTTCCTTTCTGGTGACCTCACTCACTCGCAGGAACACAACAACCCTCAAGGGAATTGTTATTTGGCTGCGGTATTCTGTAAGGTGGAGGTACATTCCCCAGTCGGGTAGCTTACAATTACGCTCCCTACCTCTCTTTTCGCCAGAGCTTCGTTTGTCAGTCAGCAGAGTGCACCGCGTGCAGGTGAAGTTGGCTTTGGTTCAAAGGTGTTGATGAACCACTTACACCACAACTAATTATAAATTATAAATAACCCAACGAATTATAAATAACCCTGTATGTAAAGACAAAAGAAAACATTTGAAAACACAATACATGACTAAGAAATAAACTAAACGGCAAGGAACAAATTACATCGTAATTGTCGACGAGATAGAGAAAGGCAATGTAATAAAGACCAAACTATGTTACCCAGTTACCCATTTGTATATCACGTAATCAACCTATCCCTTTTTGAGGATAACAAAAAAAAACATAAACCGAACCAAAAAAACACAGCTCGAACCGCACCCAAGTAGCTAAATTCAATATATCGGTAATTATACCTCTTAATTTATTATATTGGCCGTGATATTATATTCACTTTAGTTACCTTCTAGTTGAGATTGTATGGAGTACGATTTGGGACCTAATTAGCTTGTGTCTATATGAGATGTTTAACAATAACTAGAAGTGTTCGAAACTAATATGTGCCCGCGGCTCCTCTCGTGAATACAGTCCGGAGATAAAAATCCATATATTAATCCAGACTATATTCTATCATCATCACACTTATTACACTGGCCGCGCTAACATACTCCGTTCTCTGGTGGAGAAGAGCTGCGAACAACTTGTGTCAGAGATCGAGAGCACATTGAATAGTGTGTCCGATTGGGGGCGGCCGAACATAGTTCAATTCACCCCACTAAGACTCAAGTCTGCGCGTTCACCACTAAGAGAACTCCTTTTGCTGTAGCTCAATTCCTGAACACACCCCATATCATCGCCAAAAATATTGGAATTCTCGGAGTTGAATTCTCCAGCGACGTCCAGTTTCGTTGTCATGTCGTGTCATGTCGTGTTCGTTGTCGACGTCCAGTTTCGTTGGAGGGGAAGGTCAAGCTGCGTCGAAGAAACTAGGAGTGCTCAGCAAGGCGAAGCAGTTCTTAAACCCGCGGCAAAGACTTCAGCTTTACAAAGCTCAAGTACGGGCGCATATGGAGTACTTACTGTTGTCGATTCGACCACCGAGCTCGACACATAAAGCTTAAAGATCAAAGTCTAACTTAAGAACGCTTAAGTAACTCCAACTGCAATCGACTGACCATCATCATCAGGTCATTATAGTCTCCACTACAGGAGCACGACCCTCTCTCGTCCGTCCCAGACAGAAGGAGGATTTGGCCTACACTCCCCACGCTGGCCAGACGGGTTGGGGAGGCCTGATCGATGTTTTATAATGTATTTCCCTTAGTCGCTTGTACGACATCCACGGGAAGAGACGGAGTGCTTCTAGCTAGTGCTATTCTAGTCTGCCGGAAACCACACGGCGCTCTCATCATCGACTGACCAAACACTATGTAAATCGCATAAAGGGAATCACGCTTTATGAGCGAAGTTGTAACGAAATAAAACCGGTTAGGAGCAGTTAAAACCAGACAGAAGCAGTTAAAACTAATTTTAAGTCATAAAATGGGGAAGAGTCATAAAATACTGCCTTTATTGAATTTATTTCACACGTGCAAACTGTTTCATGAACATCGATGTGTGAATAGGTACATACTGAAAATAATACGTAATAAAAAAAATATTGTCTGTAAAGTCGGTTTACGGACCATAATTTTACGTAATAACGTTATAAGAAAACGTCGGCCGATGGAGTCGAAGAGAGATAGATGCGTCACAAGCCGAACTCTTAGACCGATCGTGCTACTCGATCGCTTGTTTCGCGTTCTCGCTTCCACGCTCGGATCAGGCGGAACGTGACAATGAGTCATGCTTTTTCGTGCGTGCAGCCGGAGTTAATCGATTTATAAGACGTTATCACGTCGATTGAAACGTGAAATGGGTAAATCTCATCGCTAAGATTCTCATCATGACATGCGTGGACCATTTTAATTTTTAGTATATCTGTAGGTAATATTTTTGTAAAAAAAACTTAGGAAAATAATAACATGAGCCACAAAATACTATGTTAGGTTAGGTTTGGTATGTTTTATAGGTATCAGCTTTTGTCGCCAAGTCAGTAAAATAGTCGCCCCGTTTCACAATTTTAGATGCTCTATTTTTTTCTTACCCAAAAACTTAGTTCTTGATGGGACGACAAAAATCATATATAAATCAATTAAATAACAAAATTGGTCGACACGTCTTATAACCAGAAGGCTGGCCATTACCTTGCTCAGAGAATAAGTATAGCTATCCAGCGAGGTAATGCTGCCAGGGTTCTGGGGACACTGCCGAAAGACAACGATCTTGGGGATATTTTTTATTTGTAAGTAAATTTGTATTTATTTATATATATTTTTTTTATCCCATAAGTTTTTCTTTGTTTTATAAATAAATTAGTAGGATAGATTAATATAATATTAAATAGTTAGTTTCGTTTGGAAGATACAGCGTTTTGAATTTCTAGATTACACGGAGGTAACGCGATGATATACGAAATTAACTTTCCAGCCATATTTATCTCAAAATTGATAATAGTAATATTAAAATGTTATAGAAATAACAGCAAGCAAATTATCATCACCATCACCAGTCCGTATCAACCCACTGCTGGATAGGTCTTCCATAAGGGTATCCATCGAATATAATCCAGCCACTTTCTGCCGCTTGTTTGAGGTCCACGGTCCATCTAGCTGCCGCCCGCCCTGGGCGCCCAAAGATTCGGTCGCGCGGTTTCCCCACTAAGTGTCAAACCACATTAAGCCGAAATTCCGCGTGATTAAGATTTGTATATAAAAAACACAACGTAATTTTGGTAAAATGTGTCGATAGTCATGCGTAATGACGCCGAACTTCGGTCGCGTATCTTCGGTATAGTGTGTTTAGATAAATATTGTCAGACAAATTACACAGCGCCATCTAGCCCCAAAGTAAGCGAAGCTTGTGTTATGGGCACTAGACAACTGATAAACATACGTAAATACATTTTTTTTTTTTGCAAATACATACTTATGATACATAGAAAACACCCAGACATAGACAAACAGACATGTTCATGCATACAAAATGTTTGTCCTATGTGGGAATCGAACCCACGAGCGTTGGTGTCGAAGGCGCGTCATTGACCGCTACGCCACCGAGCTCGTCAAACTATGGCATTTTCACAATCAGCCACGAGTCAGTGATTGCAGATGGGGGAGAAAAGTATTAGTGTCTAAACACACTATGCCGAAAATACGCGACCGAAATTCGGCGTGACTACGCCTGCAATGTATTTTAAATGACTAGCGACACACCATGCCGAAATTACGTCGCGTTTTCTACATACGAATCTTAAACACGCCGAACTTCGGTCGCGTATCTTCGGTATAGTGTGTTTAGACACTAATACTTTTCTCCCCCATCTGCAATCAATGACTCGTGGCTGATTGTGAAAATGCCATAGTTTGACGAGCTCGGTGGCGTAGCGGTCAATGACGCGCCTTCGACACCAACGCTCGTGGGTTCGATTCCCACATAGGACAAACATTTTGTATGCATGTACATGTCTGTTTGTCTATGTCTGGTTGTTTTCTATGTATCATAGGTATTTATTTGCAAAAAAAAAATGTATTTACGTATGTTTATCAGTTGTCTAGTGCCCATAACACAAGCTTCGCTTACTTTGGGGCTAGATGGCGCTGTGTAATTTGTCTGACAATATTTATTTATTATATTTATTTATAGTAAAGACTTTATAGTTAAGAACGTAGCAAGTATTTATTGAGTGGAGCTAGAGCAGCGAACCCATCGCTTATATACGCCGAAAAGTTTTTTTTTTATATACTAAGCCGGGAGGCAGACAAGCATACGGCCCGCCTGATATGAATCGGTTACCGTAGCCATATTAACGCTCGCAACATAAAATATCGCTCGCGCGTCGCCACCCGCGCTGTCAACGCAGCATCTCCTTCCTTTCTGGTGACCTCACTCACTCGCAGGAACACTCGCAGTGCAGTGCGCGCTCTAAACCGGACGCGCCGCTCTATTCTGCACATTGACGAATTATAATAATTCGCGAGTCGCGCGGCATGTGCCGTGACACGGCAATAAAATGTCTATGAGATCCGAAAAACTCGTAGCTAACGAATTATTGGCATACATCCAGTATGCCATCGACACATTCGACGAGGTCAGCATCATGCAGATCTGCAAGTCGAACTTCAATGAAGAGGAAATTAGTAGTGGCAAGAAGCTGCTATTTGAAGAGCTCGGTAAGACCGCGCAGATGCCGTCTCGGAGGAGAGATGGCACCGAGAGGAGTGTACAGGACATCATCACTCTTCTCAAGGAGACAGATCCGGACGACGTGCCCACCTTCGAAGCAGCTGAATAAACTTCCAGCTGTGGACTTCGAACACGTCGACGTCACTAGGCTGCTGAAGGATATTAGGGTTCTGAAGACTAGTCTGGACGAAGTGAAAAGTAGATTAGAAGCCTTCGAATCTACTATCAGTGAGCTACGTGCCGAATTATTTTCGTTAAAACGCAATGATGCGGTAAGTAGGTCACTCGAGGCGGACAATGTGAACACTTGTCGCGAAGCGCAAAACGTATCAGTCAGCAGTTTTGCATCGGCCGTAATTGCGTCACCGACAGTTGTTTCTGACCGCAATTTGCCGCGTCCCGCCGCCCGCTGCACCGATGTATCGCATGCGAGTGCATCGACTCCCCGCGCCGCTGCCCCACCAACTAAGCGGCCCAATATGGGTAAAAAGCAAAGCCGCTGTGAGCCTACTCCTAGGGCTGACCCACCGTGTCATCGACAGGACACGAAAGAATGTGACGAGGAGGGCTTCATCAAGGTCGAGAGAAAGAAGAAGAATAAGCCCGCCAGCCGCAATCTTTGCGGTACCGCACCGACTGAACCAGGCCAGCTGCGTGCAGAAATACCGTCGACGCAGCTGTACGTCTCACGACTGCACTGGTCTACAAAGGTAGAAGAGGTTGTAGAATACGTGCGGATGAAGACCAAGTTCATTCTAAGAGTTGAGCGGTTGGAGTCTCGCCATAATGTGAATTTCAACTCATTTGTGGTGAGAGTACCGACCCACCATCTTTCAACATTTTTGAAGGAAGATTTTTGGCCGGAGGGCATCGTATTTCTGAAGTTCCGAGGTCGGTTGCCGAATATAATGCGATACACGTCGCCGACTCAACGTGTAATCTAGTTTTAAGTAGAATTAAGTAATAAATATATATATATTGACTCTTGTTCTCTTTGTCAATATAATTATACACATAATCACATGGGACGCATACTCGATCTAGTATTGTCGAACTCCCCAGTTACGGTAACTACTTGCGATAAACCGTTGGTACCGGAGGACTCGTACCATAAGACGTTGTACATCCAAACCGATTGCCTTGTGTTTCATGAGCTTGAACATAAATCAACACTTAAGTACCTATATAATCGGGGTGATTACGACTCCATACGATCGGTGCTCGATGAAACTGATTGGAACCTTGTATTGAACACGGGCAGCGTAGATGAGGCGGTAGCTGAGTTTTATCGAATATTATATAAGTGTAGGGACTTGTATGTACCGTCCAAGCCTGTTAAGCATAATTCTTACCCGCCTTGGTATACTTCAGCGCTAATCAAAGTACTCAAGGAGAAACACCGTTATCATTGTAAATTTAAAACGTATGGGAACAAATCTGATTACATAACATTTTCTCTTTTAAGGAAGCGTGCAGATACATTAGAACAAAAGTGCTTCGTTGATTATATGGAAAAAGTGGAAGCCTCCATTACTAAAAATCCGAAATACTTTTGGTCTTATGTAAAAAGTAGAAATAAATCAAATAATTACCCTAGTCTTATGAAATACGACGACGTTGTCGCTAGTACAGGTGAAACGATATGTGAGCTGTTTGCTCAATATTTCTATTCCACTTTTATTAGTACGAGGAACTGCAATGGCGTTGATCAAGTGAATTCGAGTGTACCCGGTCGTAATAATTATTGTAATAACACCATTGGCACTGTTGAAATTTCTCAGACGGAAGTGCTTCGGTTACTCCAAAATCTGGATCCTGGTAAATCTGCTGGATCAGATAAAATACCCGCACTATTTATAATCAACTGTGCCACTAGTATAGTTATCCCGCTCTGTATTCTGTTCCGTCGTTGCATTTCTGAAGGAATAATGCCTTCAATGTGGAAGTCTACTCTTGTCACACCCGTCCATAAAAAGGGTGACAGATCAGAAATAAGTAACTACCGACCGATCTCTAAATTATGTCTATTTGCAAAAGTATTCGAAAGAGTTGTTTACAATCAAGTATACGCTGCATTACGTAATTCTTTCAGTGATGAACAGCACGGTTTTATTAGGAATCGATCTACGGTATCTAATTTAATTCTAACCAATGACTTTGTAACCTCTGGTATGGATACTGGAGGCCAGGTGGACATCATCTATACTGATTATAGTAAATGTTTCGACCGCCTCGATCATCGGCTACTGTTACACAAAATAGCGACGGCGGGTATACACGGCGACCTATATAGATGGTTTTGCTCTTATGTCGATAACCGTACTCAAGCAGTGGTACTAAATGGCTACATGTCCACTTGGTCGCCGATACCATCTGGAGTCCCTCAAGGTTCCCTCTTGGGTCCGTTGCTCTTCACATTGTTTATCAATGATGTTCATGAGTCGTTTTCGGCATCTAAAATAATTATGTTTGCGGATGATATGAAGATTATGAAAGTTATTCGTCATACTACTGACATCGATGATCTTCAATCGGATTTATCAAAATTTCAAGTGTACTGTTCTGTCAATAAACTCGATCTCAATGTTAGTAAATGCTTCTACATGTCTTATACACGAAAGCTTACGGTCATTGACAAGGGTTATACTTTAAAAAATTCTAATATTGCGAGATGTAGAGAAATTCGGGATCTTGGTATAGTCCATGACAGCAAGCTGCTATTTGACAAGCACATAGATCATATTGTTAAAAAAGCATCTAAAGCCTTAGGTTTTATTATGAGAACTACATCAGATTTCAGTTCAATTAAGCCTATAAAAATATTGTATTGTGCCTTCGTGCGTAGTCACCTAGAATATGCCTCACAGGTTTGGAATCCACAGTACGAGGTATACAAATCTCGTATTGAGGGCATACAAAAACGATTTTTACGATACCTCGACTTTAAAGCCCATCAAATATCTGCAGGTTATGTTCACCGTTGTAAGCGTTACCACTTCCTGCCTCTAGAGCTGCGACGTCAAGTGAGCGATATTTGCTATTACCTCAGTATAGCCAACGGATGTGTAGATAGTCCTGAATTGTTATCGAAAGTAGGATTACGTTGTAGTGGACCTCGTATGAGACAACGTGTTAGTGTCTTCGTGCCACCGGGGCATGCAAACTATAGACGTAACTCATTTATACCTCGGACATCAACAATAATTAATAATTCGGTTCTAGACATTGACCTGTTTTGCACCAGCAACAAATATATAAAGAGTAATATAGCCAACAGCTTCTTTACAGTTGAATAAGCGATGCACTCACTGTTTGATTCTTGTTATCTATAATGTTACCATAATTGTTATCATTTTTTTTTTTGTTTTGTCTTGTGCAACCTTTCTTCATATATTTCTATCTATAGGTGGAGACTTGTTATTGGCATATTAATATTTATTGTAATTATGCATGTAACTATTAAGCTGTAAGACTCCCAAATACAAATAAATAAAAAAAATAAATATTTGTAGATTAAGGTATCTATTCTATGGACTTATTGTTTTGTAAATTTGTATGCATTGCAATGTTGTCTGAAATAAATGGTTTTATTATTATTATTATATTATTACATCAACCCTCAAGGGAATTGTTATTTGGCTGCGGTAATCTGTGAGGTGGAGTACATTCCCCGATCCCGGGTAGCTTACGATTACGCTCCCTACCTCTCTTTTCGCCAGAGCTTCGTTTGTCAGTCAGCAGGGTGCACCGCGTGCAGGTGAATGTTGATGAACCACTTACACCCCAAAAGTCACTTTTGGAAATGAATAGGCTCCAAAACCACGGAATCGATTTTGATGAACCTTGTCACAATTACAGACCTCGACATGCTTGAGGTTTGTGTCGAAAAAAAAATTCAGATGGATAATGTCATTGAGGAATAATCATCAAATACATTTTACATTAAAATTAATGGAAAACATACACTCGGCGAATCTACTCGCTCCACTCAAAATCGATTTCGGCCCCGCGGGCTAGAATCTGGCCTAGTACTTAAAACGAAACCCTATCCACATATTTTTAGTTAAATGCTTTGGTTTGTAATAAAGATTTTTATATTTTGTGCCCAAAGTGTCCAAACTTTGGACACGTGATGCGAAATGAGAAATACAGAGTTCTTCAGCTCATTATACAGGGAAAGATTGCAGGCAAACACAGCGTGGGAAGAAGGCGACACTCGTGGCTTAAAAACTTACGGGACTGGTTCGGCTGCAGTACCACCTCCTTATTCAGAACAGCGGCATCAAAAGTCAGAATTGCTGTGATGTTGTCCAACCTCCGATAGGAGAGGAACCGGAAGAAGAAGAAGAAGATATTTTGTGCTTTTCATTGTTTGTTTTTGATTAGCACTAACGTATTGTATACGGCTCGACGGTATATGGCGCGCTGTTCAGTGAATTTCGGGCAATTAATTATCTTACTTTTTCTTATGTATCTATGGGTAAAACATCTTAACAGCTCACTTAATTTATTTCGTAATTGTAACAAACACACAATTTATAATTACCAATTTACGCATCAACGCGGCTACTTAATTACAGCCAAAAACACTGAAACGGGAACAATTTAAATTTAATCCCGCATGTATTTAGGGAATTGTTCCCTTTAATTTCATCAACTTAGTTCTAATTAACGGCGCTGGGGAAAATTAGGGCTATGGAGTAATTTGGTTATTTTTTGTGTTGACTTTTTTGATTAGCTGTCATCAGTAATGTCTATACAGACATTGTCAAATGAATGCATTTCTACGGCGAAGAAGAATCTACTATTTCCTATCTGAATAATTGAAAAGTAAAATCTTGGTTCTTGTTATATATTAAACTAGCGACCCGCCCCGGCTTCGCACGGGTGCAATGCTGATACTAAATGTACTACAGAAGGTCTTTGCGCTTTGTCCTATCCAGTCCTTCCCCAGTTATAGGCACACAGGGACATAACGGCTCCGCGGCCGGTACCGCCACAGCCGTTATGTCCCTGCATTTTAAATGTGTAATATCTTCTAAACTATTCATTTAAATTACATGCTGTGAAGGGCCATATTGATCTATATTAAATGCGCAATGTATTTAAGGTACTTAATTGAATAAGGATTAATTCTGTATTGCTTAAAATCGCTTCGTAAATAAGGCATTATTTCTTGTAAAAAGCAAAGGATAAAATAACGGTTATTGTGTGTTACCACTAAGAGATAGACATATACCATCGCGAACTTTTTTATAGACCATTTTAAGGTGAACAATACTGTACTACATTATTTTGATCTATCTCGTTGGGTTCAGCCAGCGTTTGCAATGAAAGAGCAAAAAAATGTGTTTATTTACGACATCACATTAGAAACCTCTAAATTATCAGTGTTTTTCTACTATGTTATGCATATATTATACATATAAACTTTCCAGTTGAATCACTCTATCTATTAAAAAAAACCGCATCATAATCCGTTGCGTAGTTTCAAAGATTAAGATTAAGTAGTGATAAGAATTATTATTGTCCATATCGTCCTGTCCTCCAGGACGATATGGACGATACGGACTCTTCCCAATAAACGGCATGCTGAAGTACATGGAACATGTCTCAAGACAGACAGGGGAGAGCGACTAAAGAATTAGGGAGAACACAAAAGATCCATGAGGGTCGACGTGTCACCAGTGCTGCAGCACTGGAGCCACTCTAAGAGAAGATAAAGATTGTCCATATCGACTTTTGAGATACGTATGACATATTGTTGATTTGGCCGTGTGGTTTCCGGCAGACTAGAGTAGAATCACTCCGTCTCTTCCCGTGGATGTCGTACAAGGCGACTATGGGAAATACATTATCAAACATCGATCAGGCCTCCCCAACCCGTCTGGCCAGCGTGGGGAGTGTAGGCCAAATCCTCCTGTCCGGGACGGACGAGAGAGGGTCGTGCTCCTGTGGAGACTAAAATGACCTGATGATGATTATGATATTGTTGATTTAAAGTTGATTTAAGCAAGTGAAGAAGGTTTACAAGCCACTTGATTGGTCGATTGATGAATCCATTAACAATGTGTAAGAAGAAAAATTGTTTATCGACCCCCTCACTTTGAGGGGGAGAAACTTCAAATATATAAATCTCTATTTGAAGTTTCTCGCTATGTATATCTCTCAATTTATCATAGTTTGTCGGTTGGATCTATTCTGCATAGGGTCCATTTTAGTACTGCCAAACCCTGGCCACTCCATACAAAAATGGCGCATTTGCATGTAGTAAACCAAATGACAGCTGTACACGTGCCTATGTTTGCGTGATGTTGTCTAGGGCTGACATTATTCTATTATTAGTCATAGTAAATACTGACTCCAGTCAATATTCACAAAACGCCTTGTTCATATTATAGGGCATACCTTGTGAACGGTTCCACATCGGTCTCAAAGGGGAGGTGAGGTCGACTAGTGAGAGCGGCAGAGAGTGGCCATACTGTACGTAGTACTATTACTTATACTGTGGTACTGCAGTAAGTTAAAATGTATTTGTGTAAAGGAGAGATAGTATGAAAACATATTTATACCCTGTCAGGTAGGCGTATGAGTGTATATCAAATGAAGAAGAAAAATGTCGGGAAAGATACCACCCGTGCAAAACAAATAAATCGAAATGACGTATGCTTGCAAACTTTGCAGTAAAAACAACTTCGAACGTGCCTCCAACGGATATGAGTGATATAGAAATGAGCAACCCGTCTGGCCAGCGTGGGGAGTGTAGGCCAAATCCTCCTTCCGTCTAGGACGGTCGAGAGAGGGTCGTGCTCCTGTAGTGGAGACTAAAATGACCTGATGATGATGAGAAACGAACAAATATGCATTTAGCTCACAAATTGATCAAATAATATGAATATTTTTCCAATATTATATGAAATGAAATGAAATGAAATCATTTATGTCAGAATGTTCATACATGTCTCGCCAGGGTTACACTAGCATGCAAAAACTTAGTTGTCATTACAGGTATGTCCGTAGGTAGATTATTATTTTATTCGTAAGATACAATTTAAATATTTGTCAGTTAATACAATAATTATCAATACAATTTCAATCATAATTATATAAACATTGTACAATAGATTATCATGTCAATTAGTATTTTTAAATAGATTTCTGTCAATAATCTTAATATTATATTATAGGGGTGTAAGAAGTTCATCAACATCTTTGAACCAAAGCCAACTTCACCTGCACGTGGTGCACCCTGCTGACTGACAAATGAAGCTCTGGCGAAAAGAGAGGTAGGGAGCGTAATAAAAAGCTACTCGACTGGGGTATGTACCTCCACCTCACAGAATACCGCAGCCAAATAACGATTCCGTTGAGGGTTGTTGTGTTCCTGCGAATGAGTGAGGTCACCAGAAGGGAAGTAGATGCTGCGTTGGCAGCGGGGGTGGGTCGCGCGAGCGATATTTTATCTTGCGAGCGTTAATATGACTACGGTAAACGCTTCACATCAGGCGGACCGTATGCTTGTCTGCCACCCGTCGTAGTATATAAAAAAAAAACTGTTTTATTTGGTGCGTGACAATGATCTAATTACTATGTATGAATTACAAATTTAAAGAACTGGCATTATTTGACTTTGTTTAGATAACTTACAGGGGATATACCTAGTAACAACGATTGGTTATCTTTTCATTTAATTGTATGTACGAGTATGTACATAATGCCCCTCATTACCCGTATTTGCATATCAAACGCGTTTCTTATGTTCTTGTACTCGTTTTTGCTGAAAATCGATGAATTTTTTATCGAACTAGCTTGCGCCTGCAACTTTAAATACGGATATCATCATCAGGTCATTTTAGTCTGCACTACAGGACACTCTCTAGTCCGTCCCAGACAGAAGAAGGATTTAGCCTACACTCCCCACGCTGGCCAGACGGGTTGGGGAGGCCTCATAGATGTTTCATAATGTATTGTTCCCTAGTCGCCTTGTACGACATCCACGGGAAGAGACGGAGTGATTCTATTCTAGTCTGCCGGAAACCACATGGCTATATTAATAAAGATATAAATATGGATATAGTACTGTATATCTTTATTACACTAATATGACAATGTTACGTTACAATGTAACGATGTTGACGACGTCAGTGGTCGAATAGTTAGCAATGGATACTTCGAACCCCACACAAACAAATATTTAATAAGCATTCTATTCAGTTATTGAATCGCAATAAGAGTTGGTGGTAAGGGGGCTGATTCTCAAACTAGGTCAGGATCTGTATGTCGAGATATCTCCTTTTTTACCCGCGACGGAACGGAGACGATATGCCTTTGGGGTGCAATTTTGATGCGGTTTTCAGTGTGATGGGTTCGGGTTTGATTGGTGCATGTTCTTAGATACTCGTAGGTGTTATTATAGTGACAACTCACCAGAGGGCGCTGCAGTAAACATTTGTCTGTACAACCAATGTTGTCATTTATCTCCAAAACTACTAGTCCAATTTTGATGCGGATTTCAGTGATGGGTTCGGGTTTGATTGGTGCATGTTCTTAGATAGGTGTTACGATGACAACTCACCAGGGGGCGCTGCAGTAAAAATTTGTTTGTGCAACCAATGCTGTCATTTATCTCCAAAACTACTAGTCGATTTTGATGCGGATTTCAGTGATGGGTTCGGGTTTGATTGGAGCATGTTCTTAGATAGGTGTTACAGTGACAACTCACCAGAGGGCGCTGCAGTAAACATTTGTTTGTGCAAAACCAAACTACTAGTCTGATTCTGATGCGGTCTTCAATTGTAATTAATACGTATGCTTGCTCTCTAAAAAGGTTAAAATAAAAACAAACTTAAAATTTTTGAAAAAAACCACGACGGGTATAACGTAGTTGATAAAGGATAAAATAATTTTGAAACTCCCGACTTAAATTATGAACAAAAAGAATGCTATGAAATTGAAAACCCAAGAAAATCCGTTGGGGCTAAATGAACTAGTTTGGCAGTTTTATAGTAAATTGTATACTTATTTATTTTTATGTTGAAATTATCATAACGTTTAATGTTAAAAAATTAACGTATAAATATTTAAAGGCGATACGAAGTTCGCCGGACCAGCTAGTTGATTAATATTTTTTTTTAGATAGTTAATTGATTCAGGTGTTATTTTGCGGAAGTCAAATTTACAGGCAATTTGATCTACACTACCTTGCGTGCTTCCGCCACCAATTAGTTCATGCAAACTATTGCCGGGCTAATGCCGGCCGGCAGTAGTTTGCATCTACACTACAATTTGATCTACACTACTTTGCGTGCTTCCGCCAGTAGTTCATGCAACTTACTGCCGGGCGGGTGCCGGCCGGGTGCCGGCCGGGAGTAATTTGCATGAACTAATTGGTGGCGGAAGCACGCAAAGTAGTGTAGATCGAATTGCCTATATTTTTTTTAATTTTGGTCCATCTTTATGTTGCAGTGTGCCTACCCTTTTTCACCCATGGTGTTACTACCACGATCCTCTCCGTCAGTACGCTTGGAGATGACTTATGGAATAAAACTGGTATGATCGTGGGAGCGGCGGTCGCAGGCCCTATATTCTGTTACATCATCGACAAATGTGGCAGGAAGGTCGGAATCTTCATCATTAGTGTAGTACAAGGTGTGAGTATTCCTTTCTTATTCCTTGATGTCTTCTAGGATTTCGCTTTTGGACCCATGGTCTTCCTCAACAAGACTTTTACAACACGAGTCACGTTTTAGGCTACGTGCCCAGCTCATTCGCATTTATGCAGGGCCATTGTTCTCACAATATCAGGGATCTTAATTTGTTGTTGAAGCCAGGTGATTGTTTTGTGATCTCAGATTTAGCCCAATGTTGGGTAGCAAACAGCAATACGGCCGTTCTGAAATAAGCGATGACAGTAGCCTATAACGTGTGTTTATTAGCAATATGAATGCTATCGAGAAAATTATTCTTCATACCGATTCTCCTCACTAACCTCACCCACACAAAAATCTTCTTCTTTATCACCGACTTTATTATTGAAAGTCTTCTATTTATCATCTTGAGAATGTTCTATAGAACGAATAACCAACTCTTTCCATACTGCCCAATCTTCTACTTGCCCCAAGGCGCTGACTATAGGGAGACCAGTGAGGTTCTTAATCTGGTCGGACCATCGGGTAGGTGACCGGCCACGAGGTCTTTTTCTTGATTCAAGAATACAACAATCTATATACCTATATACCATTAGGAAATTGTTATTTGGCAGTAGTCTTCTATGAGAGGAAGGTACTTCTCCGGTTGGACAGCATATACATAGTTACGCTTTGTACTGGTGAGCTTTTCCTTTGCTTAAGGATTTGTGAGCCACCCCAAAATTTATGTCTCCAAAATTTTCAACAAAATTTACAACATAAATATCTTGTAACACTATTTTTTAAGAGAGAAGGGCAAGCTAGTATGCAATACAATACAACACAATATACTTTATTGCACCAATAATAAAATACAAACAAAAGTACATACAGAATTAGAGTACAAAGGGCGGCCTTATCGCGATGCGATTTCTTCCAGGCAACCATATATATTACATTAACAATGAACAAAAGCAAAAAAAGGTAGGTGGCGCAGCGTAATAAAAATAAATGATATAGCTATTGTGAGAAAGGTCTCACAAATAAAAAATAAATAAATACACATATAAACATATACAAGATACATACCCATATACATATACAAATTTATACATACATATATACACATATATACTTACACATATACTTACACATATACATACACACATACATACACATAAAATACATACACATTATAAAAGTTAATGAATATGCCCATAACGAAGTCAGAACAAGGGACATACAAAACAGGTGCTTAAGCTAAAGGATTATATAAAGTGAACATATACAGACAATTAAACAGAATTCAGTGAAAGGTAATAAGCTTTTACAAGAGTTTTAAAGGAAGTAAGAGTTTGAGCATTCCGAATATTCAATGGCAGAGCATTCCAAAGACGAACCGCTTGAACCGAGAACGACTTTGAGTAAAATTGACTAGAATGAGTAGGCGTTTTAAGGCGAAGGAGAAGGGTACTACGTAACGCACGACCTTGCGTCTCAGTATGGAATACAAAGCGATCTTTTAAGTAGTTAGGTGTAGACGGATTGAAAAGGACAGAATACAGAAGGGAAACTATATGCCTGTTCCGGCGAAGTCTTATAGGGAGCCACTTGAGCCGAGTGCGAAATTCGGTGACATGGTCATATTTGCGAAGTCCAAATATGAATCGGATACAAAGATTTTGAAGACGCTCAAGTTTGTTAAGTTGATCTTCAGTAAGATCAAGATAACAGGAATCGGCATAGTCGAGGATAGGAAGAAGTAACGATTGAGCCAACGCAACTTTGGTATCTAGTGGCAGGAAATTCCTTAACCTCCTTAGAGAAGAAGCGGCACCAAAAAGCTTTTTACTAATACTAGCAATTTGTGGAGACCAGGAAAAGTTACTATCAAATATAACTCCTAGGTTTTTCACTGTGTTACTGTATTTAATAAGAGTTCCATTGAAAATTACAGGACTAAGGCTATCGCAATCTATTTTAGATATTAAACGTGAACTACCTATAATAATTGTTTGTGTTTTAGATGGATTCACAATTAGGCCGTGCGATTGACTCCAATTAGCTATGCGTGAAAGGTCTTCGTTCATGGTTGATATTGCCCTAGGTACTTGGGTCAGAGGAGCATTAGTATATATTTGAAGGTCATCTGCATAAAGATGGCAGGAGCAGCGAAGATTTTTTGTAATAGAATTAATGAATAAGGCAAACAAAAGAGGAGACAACACGCCACCCTGTGGGACGCCAGCACCAATAGAACACCATGCAGAAAATGTGTTATCAATACGCACGCGCTGGCGACGCCCGCTAGTATGTGGGTCACTTGATGGAAAGCAATCACTGCCCATGGAGATCAGCAACACCAAGGGGTCGCTGATCCGTTGCCAGTCTATACTCCTACCTTTCTTTGTTTCCGGTGACCTCAGGGGTGTGTCCCTGCATGTGAGTGATCACCTGCAGGGACACAACAACCCTCAAGAGAATTGTTATTTGCCTGCGGTTGTCTGTGAGGTGGAGGTACATCCCCAGTTGGGCAGCTTAAAAAATACTCTACGCCCTTCCTCTCTTTTATTACCATAGCCTCCGTGCAGGTAAGATTGGCTTTCGTTCAAAGATGTTGATGAACCTCTTACACCCCATTGACATTTCTTATATACCCGTAATGCCTTCAGTTTATCTCATGAAAATAATGGTTATTTAATATTTCAGACAACATGCATACCCCTATTCTTAGATCTAAACAACCCAAGTATACTGTCAGTATACGTTCTGACTGGGGTATCATCTGGCGGACTCTTCACAGTACTTCCTATATACATAAGAGAAATCAGCCCAATGGTGATCAGGGGAGTGTCCCTATCATTAATGATGGTGATGACGTCAGCAGGGTATCTAATGAGGTTGGCAATGACGGTTGATGCAATGATGCTGTTGATGGTAGCATTTGTGATGGTGCAGATTCTGATATTGACAATCATAGTTGAATCGCCGAGTTTTTTGATGATGGTCGGGAAATGTGAGGTAAGTTTGGATTAATATTAACGTTATTATTAAAAATATCTCTCTCGCTCTTCTCTCTCGAGTTCCTCCGTGCTAGGGCACGTTAAGCCGTCGGTCCCGGCTGTTATCGTTAGATGACAGTCTTTAAGCCAAGTCAGTGGCCTTTAGGCGGCTTGAAAACACTGGTCTCCGCTAACCCGTAGTTGATTAATTAATTTAATCAGAAGAAATTAGTAGGACTAAGAAGCTTTTGGAAGTCAAATTCCAAAAGCTTTCTACTCCTACTAATTTCTTCTGATTAAATTCGTGAGTTCCAAGGCAGCCGTAGTTGTACCTCCGGGACTGCAATGGACTTCACTGTTCATTGCCTTTTTTGGCGGACGCCGCTGTTAATCCTGGCTACACAGAAGACACAGTGGTGGGAATGTGTGGTGGGGCCCCCGTCCCAAAAAAAAAACCCGTAGTTGAGCAGCGTGGTGGAGTATGCTCTAAATCCATTCAATCAAGGGGAGACCTGTATCCCAGCAGTGCGATGAATAAGGGTCGATGCAGAATAAGAACAGGCTACAGCACTTTTCTTTTTCTCAGCAAATACGCGTCGACTGCTAAACTTATGCCTCTTGCATGGATTTTCATTTTTCCCTGTCTGAGACATAGCTCGTCCAGGTCGACACTGCCGTCATTTTTAATGTTATGTAACCATCGGGCTACTGGTCTGCCTACGTTTCGGCTACGTCATCAGTGTATCTAGTACAAAGCTCTATGGCTCCTACAGTCTTCACCGAAGCGACAGATTATATCCGGCCTATTTTCACGTTAACTAATTGATGTAGCACTAAAAGGTAGTAAATAAAGGAGTAAAATTAAGACAGCTGTCGTAATAGGTGTATTTCTGTCTCTTGTATTTTATAAATAACAAATAAATAAAATTTCCTGGACAAATTACACCCTGCCATCTAGTCCCAAACTAAGCAAAGCTGTAATATGAGTACTAGATAACTGATGATAATACCTAATTTTTTTGTTTTAAATACATACATATTATAATACATAGAAAACACCCAAACCAAAACAAACAGACATTTTTATGCACACAAATATTTGTCTTGTGCGGGGATCGAACCCCCAACCTCGGTGTCAAAGTGGCTATTGCTAACCATTCGACCAACGAGCTCGTCGAGATTCGTTAGTATATTAGATGTATCTATCGAATCAAAAAAAAATTAAACATCATACAGTATGATATGTACAGTATACCTCTTTTGAAACAATAAAGCAATGAATTATGCCTGTAAATAATAGTTAAAATTGCACAAATGATGAACTTTTGTGTGCAGAGAATATAACTAGTTTCTAGCACCTCCTCCGAGCTCCTAGATTAATCAGTACGGTATGACATGTGCCTTTAGATAAAAGGTGATGGCCACATACACATTGTAGTCCAAAAAAACATTAATTAGGTCCCAAAATGCATCATGGAATTTCTCTATTACCACTACGCGATGTGGTCGAACACCATGTAAGCCTGTATGCAAAATTCGCTATGTGGTTTTTCTGTATCCACTACAATGGGATTTGTTTACACTCAATATTCGTTTTCGTTTTTTGAACCTAACAGATTCAAAGAACGAAAACACATATCGATATAAATGAATATTGAGTCCTTGAAAGAAATTATACACAATAAGTTTCAAAAGTTTGAGATCAATTCAAATAACGAAAACGCATATTTCTATCACTAAAAGAAATATTGAGTCTTTGGGAGAAATTATACACAATCAATCAATACATATAATAAAACAGTAGAAACCGCGTGTCTGTACATTTGATAAAATTAACAAAAAATGGGTGGGGGCGATAAAAAAAGAGTAACAGAACACAAAAAAGATTTTTTTGATTTTTTTGTCTGTCTGTCTGTCTGTCTGTATGTACTCACTAATCTTTGAAACTACCGAACAGATTTTTACGCGGTTTTCACTAAAAGAGTAAGCTCATACCTGAGCAACACATAGGCTTTGTTTCATCGAAATCTGACATCAGATTTCGATTTAAAGTTTAAAGAAAATTTTTCTATGGGCGATTTTATAGTTACATAAAATAGCAACAGATGACGACGATTGGTTAGATATATACCTACATAAATTATTCACCATGAGCTTTTTTTTTCTTAGTTAAACGATTATGTTAAGTACTTGATTTCCTATGGTCTTACCACGATAACTGATTTTCACGCGGACGAAGTCGCGGGCAACAGCTAGTACAATATAAGTTTCAAAAGTTTGAGATCGTATTGAAAAGGCAGGTAAAGCTTCAACAGGTTCTCTAGTCAAGACACGTCTTTCATTTATACTTTTATATCTATTTGAAATCCTAAATGATTTATTGAAACGATATACCAGATGTTCCAGAAGAAAGAAATGGAAAAGGATTTAAGTTGCATTGGGAAGAATTTTATTTGTCATAAATAAAAGTATTCCGTCTGTCTGACCGTCTGTAGATGGACCGACGACCTCAAAGAAGCTGGAAGCGACTGGATGCGGAAAGCGGAGCATGTGGCGGAAAGCATTGATAATAATTATGATAGCTGTACTACCAAACTTTTTTTGGTCGTGTGGTTTCCGGCAGACTAGAATAGAATCACTCCGTCTCTTCCCGTGGATGTCGTACAAGGCGACTAAGGGAAATACATTACCAAACATCGATCAGGCCTTCCCAACCGGTCTGGCCAGCGTGGGGAGTGTACGCCAAATCCTCCTTTTGTCTGCGACGGACCAGAGAGGGTCGTGCTCCTGTAGTGGAGACTAAAATGACCTGATGATGATGATGTCCTACCAAATTGTATTCTCGGATTTTGTTTCAACAGTTTTCTGAATCGCCTCTCTCTATCTAAGGTAGGTCACATCTGCCGTGTGTGTGATGTGGCAAATAGGGGAGAAAGAGAAAAATATCTGAAAGCGACTGGGTGCGGAAAGCGGACGATCGCATGTGGGGAGAAGGCTTAAGCTTTCTTCAATATCCATATAATAATCCAGCAGTGGATATATACAATGCTGATAATGATGGAAACAAACGTTTTAAACGTAAGTAAAAAAATGTTTCAATTAAATCCGTCCATTTGCAGGCGGCCGCAGCTGCAGTAGCGAAACTGAAATCCTTGCCAAACGACTGTCCGGGCGTTCTGCAGGAAATAAATTATTTAAAGAACGAGAGTGAACGAGCCAGGGCTAATGGGAAACTCAAGTTATTCCAAATTTGTGAGTAATTTTGTGGACACCTCCTTAATTTAGCCGAGCCTAGGTCATATTATGACTGAACTGAAGAAATCCAATTCATTGCTAGCAGCAGCGCTTATACTCGCACTTTTCCTGAAAAAACCGAACGCGCTTTTACGAGCTTATTCCGACGTATACCGTGCTGGAACCGTTTCTAGCTACTACTTATAAGCGCGTCAAAGCTCGTACTAATTGCGCATGTAGCGAAAGGCATACACGCTTCGAAAATAGAGTTTATACTCTCGTATAATCTAGACGCGCTCTGAAGTTAAATTCTCTCAGTTTGGCGTGAGAGGTTTGCATTTGGGACGCTTAACGCTATTTGATCTTTTTTTTTATACCACTAAAGAGGCAAACAAGCCCGCCTGATGAAAAGCAGTTACCGTAGCCTGTGAACGCCTGTAACATCAGGGGCATCACACGCGCGTTGCTGACCCAAGATCAGAAAGTTTTGTATGAAAATATTTTCAATGAAAGCTCTATCTATAGTTAATCTTTGACGTGCCGAGATCCCACTGTGGGTACAGGGTCGGTACAGAATTGACATGTCTCGGCATGCGAGGGGTTAAAGCTCTATGGACAATAATACAAATAAATAAATAAATTTCTGGACATTTAATACGGCGTCATCTAGTTCTAAATTAAGCGCAAAGCTTATATTTTTAGGTACTGGAACACTGATAAATGTACTTAAATACATTTTTACATTGTAAACACATACATGTAATACCTATAAAACACTCAAACCAAGACAACCAGACATGTTCATGCACACAAAAGTTTATCTTGTGCGGGGATCGAACCCGCGACCTCGGAGTCAAAGTAGACATTGCTAGCCATTCGACCGCCGGGCTCCTCAGAAAATTTTTAATGACGAAAATAATTAATCTAATTAATAAAAAAAAAATACGTGAGTGATCCGTTTAATTTTATCCACTAATATATATATTAAGTCGATCACACAAAAAAACAACCTTTGATTAAACAAAAAAAAAAAAAAATAAGAAATCAGAACTTCTGAGAGCTTTCATAGCGTTCACTGCGTGAATCGTTAAAATTACATATATATAAAAAATAGTAGAAAATGCTGTTAAGTTTAAGTCCACAGTTTTTAGGGTTCCGTACCTCAAATGTAAAAACGGAACCCTTATAAGATCACTTTGTTGTCCGTCTGTCTGTCTGTCTGTATTTCTGTCTGTCTGTCTGTCAAGACCCTTTATCTCGAGAATGCGAGGAGGTATCATGCTGAAATTTGAACTGTATACTCAGGTCTACGGTCCCATGAAGTTGTAAAAAAATCAAACTGCTAAGTTTACGTAAAAAAAAAGTTACGGCAGTTTATTCAGCTAAAAACGCGGATTTCGACACATTCTCAAGGGAATCAAAACCTATAGGGTACTTCCCGTTGACCTAGAACTATGAAATTTGGCAAGTCACATCATTATAGACTACAAGTACAAGAATAAATCTCAAAACTATTAAAAAATAGGGTGTCTATATTTTTTATAGGAGGTCGAAATTTTAAATTGAAGCTACTAGTTCAAATGGGGTATCATATGAAAGGGCTCGATGTGCACATTGCAAAATATATTTTATTTATTTTTTCCGACGCATTATTTCTTATTTATAATGAAAAATATCAAATTTATAATGATCCTACGTACGGAACCCTCGGTGGGCGTGTCCGACTCGCACTTGGCCGGTTTTTTAGTTTTTATACTGTGGCTATTATGGTTTTAATAAAATAATGCGACCTATGAGATGGTAGATAGGTTGCTCGCTAGTGCTAGTAAAAATGAAAGTATCTCACTATTATAAATAAAAGTTTGGGGTACAAGTAACTAACCACAATTTTTAGAGCTAAAGCCAATCTTATCTGCACGTGGTGCACCCTGTCGACTAGTGAAATAGCGGAATGGTACAGCGTATTTGAAAGCTGTCCGATTGGAGAAGTAACTGTTCCCTAGAGGGTTGTTGTGTTACTGCGGGTGAGTGAGGTCACCTGAAAAGAAAGAGTTGCTGCGTTGGTAGCGGGGATGGCGGCGCGGGAGCGTTCAACATGCTTGCTTAAATACATTTTTTTTTGTAAATACATACTTATAATTCATAGAAAACACCCAGACCAAGACAAACAGACATGTTCATGCACACAAATGTTTGTCTTTTGCGGGAATCGAACCCGCGACCTCGAAGTCAAAGTGGCCATTGCTAACCATTCGACCACCGAGCTCGCCAAATGACTAAAATGTCAAATTTACACTGAATAGGCAGATGTAGCTGGCCCACTGCTTTTTTAGGTTTAAAAGTTATGGCGACAGATTTATTTTGCTTATATTTAAGCCCATCGTTCACAGTCCAAGTCTCTGCATAGTATTTTGGGGTATAAGTGGCTCATTAACATCTTTGAACCAAAGCCAACTTCACCTGTACGCGGTGCACCCTGCTGACTGACAAACGAAGCTCTGGCGAAAAGAGAGGTAGGGAGCGTAATTGTAAGCTATCCGACTGGGGAATGTACCTCCACCTCACAGAATCCCGCAGCCAAATAACAATTCCCTTGAGGGTTCTTGTGTTCCTGCGAGTCACCAGAAAGAAAGGAAGGAGATGCTGCGTTGGCAGCGGGGGTGGCGGCGCGCGAGCAATATTTTATGTTGCGAGCGTTAATATGGCTATGGTAACCGCATCACAGGCGGGCCGTATGCTTGTCTGCCATCCGACGTAGTATATAAAAAAAAAAAACAACAGTAGGCCATGGTAGGATAACGCATTGAAGACTTAGCCTTCAAGTAAGTAACATAAACGCAAATAAAGTATTGTACATTGAATAATTTTGCCTAATGCGTCGTCAATCCTTATTCCTCACACTGCTGGGATACCGGTCTCCCCTCAATCCATACTCCAACACGCTGCTTAACTGCGGGTTGGCGGAGGCCAATGTTTTCAAGCCGCCTAAAGGCCACTGACTTGGCTTAACGACTGTCATCTATTAGCAACAGCCGGGACCGACAGCTTAACGTGCACTCCGAAGTACGGAGGAGTTCTTGCCTGATGCAGCTAGTGTTAAATTTAGACAACAACTCAGAAATCCCTAATGGCAACAAGTTAATTAAAAAAATCAACACCATGCACCATGCACCTACAACAGATTTATTAATCACACGTAACAATAATATAATTCCATACAAGCAAAGCCACAGGCAAAAACTAATATATCAAATATATATTTGAAATCAGGTCATCGAGACCTTTATTTTGATACCCATATCGATATATTTAGAAGAAAAAAAAATTACTGCAACGACAATTTTGCGGCTCACAGCCGCCATATTGATTTTTTTTATATTTGATGTAGCCTATGTCACTCTCCCAGCAAATACTAATCTAACGACACCTCTCCTAGCTCAGCTAAAATCCATCCAGCCGTTCAGGCTACAGAGCGTGCCAAACAATTATACATACATACATACACTCGAAAAACATAACCCTCCTTCTGTCGCAGTCGGGTAAAAAATATGGCCCTTTTTTACTATGTTATATCACAGTATAAGTAATAGTACTATGTAGGTAAACCTCATTAGTAACTTTTTTTTTTGCAGTTAAAAATCGAATATGGCTTGACATTACCAAGATTGGCATAGTATTATACACAGCGAACATATTATGTGGCAGTATAATATTCTTGGACCAGCAGAAGACTCTTCAACAATTGAAGATGCCAGAAGATCCAGACAGCATGCTGGTCATGATAAGCTGGTGTGTTGGCAGTGTCTTCTGTTTTTTGGTGGTCAAATTCATGGAGAGAAGGGTACGTTATCTTAGCCTATTGTTTTGGTATCATTAAGAATATTGGCAGTAGAGTTACTTAAAACACTTACAACATCAATGGTGTGATCAATGAGGTGACCGAGGTACGGTCACCTCATACATACATAGCACCTCAACTTTGAAACCCATACACAAGATATGAACTAAAGTTTTATTTAGCTGCATCTTCTATAAGGTCTACGCAAAATGTTCCTGACTGAAGATTGTTATATTATTGCGTGAAGTAAAAGACCTCGTGAGCGGTCACCTACCCGATGATCCGACCAGGGTTTAAGCTGAAATCACTTCCCATCGAATATTTTGATTCCCAAAAAATGTTTTTGTTTGTTTGTAAAACTTTATTGTATGTAAAACATCATCAAATCAAATCAAATCAAATCAAAAGTATTTATTGTGGAACACAGGTATTAAGGTTAACAATTGTAACAAGTAGTGTATCACTATGCCCTGTCCTTAAGGACATACAATAATTTAATAAATGTTTACATGAATAATAAAAAAATCATTCATCTTCAATCATCATCAGGTCATTTTAGTCTCCACTACAGGAGCACGACCTTCTCTCGTCCGTCACAGACAGGAGGATTTGGCCTACACTCCCCACGCTGGCCAAACGGGTTGGGGAGGCCTGATCGATGTTTTATAATGTATTTCCCTTAGTCGCCTTGTACGACATCCACGGGAAGAGACGGAGTGATTCTATTCTAGTCTGCCGGAATCCCCATGGTCATATAGAACATAAGTACATAAAATACAAAAATCATTATACTGTATACAATGGCGGACTTATCCCAATAGGGATTTCTTCCAGTCAACCATAGAATGCTTGAAAGAGAGTTTCAATTTTGGGCTTTGGAGCAATACATGCGTACCATCTAAAATATACAAAATAAAAAAAATAAACTATAAGTGTAAACATACTATACACAATAAATAAATGTACATTCTAAGTATAAAATGTCAGTTGTCAAAACAAAAATTGTTGTTAGGTTTGAGATATTGGCAAATATTTTCAGCTTTGTCAGTAGAGTTTCATGGTTTCTACTAGCTAACCTACACACAACTGCCTCTAAGCTGATGTTTAATTTTCGTAATCAAAAAATCCGGTGGGAATCCGATTCAGCTTCGGCGGTACGGCCCCGGATTATGAACCTCACTGGTATCCCTATAATCAGCGCTTTGAGGTAGGCGAAAAATCGGGCAGGATGGAAACAGCCGGTTATCCATTGCAATCCTCTCAAGATGGGCCCAACCTTCAATGATGTAATTCACGATGAAGAAGAATAAGACATCGCTAAAGTTCTGGTATGAACACTTGATGAGCTAATATGAACTATTTTCTTGCGGTGGTTACCATTTGGCGATGGCACGTTTCTCAAAGATCCCTTATACTTATTAGCTTATATTATCAATTTATCAACGTTGTTTTCTTCCAGTATCTCCTAACCTTCGGATACGTAATCATGGTTGTAGCCATGGGCATATTAGGAGTGTACACGCAGGCGGAACTAACCGTACAGAGTCTGAAATGGCTGCCAGTTGTAATGCTGCCAATAGTGGTCTTTGGATATGGATTGACTTGGGGCTTACCTACCATTATTATGGTGGAAATGTATAGTTTTGAGGTATGTATACACTATGATCATGCTGATACTGCTTCGGAGGGCACGTTAAGCCATCGTTCCCGGCTGTTGTCGTTGGATGACAGTCGTTAAGCCAAGTTAGTAGCCTTTAGGCGGTATGAAAACGCCAACCCGCAGTTGAGCAGCGTGGTAGAGTATGCATTAAACCCCTTCGATTCAGGGGAGACCCGTGTCTCAGCTGTGGGATGAATATGGATTGACGACAATACATCATGACAAATAATTAATATGGGAGTACCGCATAGAGATTCCATAGTTGAGCAGTTTACCTTATAGCTTTGTTTGTTTGTTTGTATTATCTTTATTGTACATAACGAACATAAAATACATGTACATAAAAACACTTAAAAATAGAGATATCCAAAGGCGGGCTTATCTCTATAAGAGATCTCTACCAGCCAACCTTTGAGTGTTGGATATAAACTGTGAGTGGCGAGTTTTCCTTATCTCTCTTTTAGCTGCTTCTTATCTCTGTTCCTTATCTCTCTTTTACCAGAGTCGATAGTCAATCAGCAGGGTGCGACCAGTTACAGGTGACGTAAGGTTTTGGTTTAAAGGTGACGATGAGCTACTTTCTCTACTCCAGGGTATATTTATTATATTTATGACTATTGTAGATTGAAGATTATATCAATAGCTTTCTATGTAGCGATGATTAGGGGTGTAAGTTGTTTATCAACATCTTTGAACCAAAGCCACAAACGAAGCTCTGATAGGGAGCGTAATTGTAAGCTCCCGATTGCGGAATGTACCTCCACCTCACAGAATACCGCAGCCAAATAGCAATTCCCTTGAGGGTTGTTGTATTCCTGCATGTGAGTGAGGTCACCAGAAAGCAAGGAGATGCTGCGATGGCAGCGGTGGTGGCGGAGCGCTAGCGATATTTTATGTTGCGGGCGTTAATATGGGTACGTTAACCGCTTTACATCATGCGGGCCGTATGCTTGTCTGCCATCCGATGTAGGTACCGCTAGTATAAAAAGAAAAATACAAAAGGAGGACCGGAGGATTCCAATAGGAGGGCAAACGAGCACACATTCCGTCTGGTAAACTTTTACTGGTCGGACCTTCTATGATATTTTTGATAATAATCTATATATATAAAATTCAAAGTCCTGACTGACTGACTGACTGACTGATATATCAACGCACAGCCCAAACTGCTGGGTCTAGAGATTCCAAATTTGGCACGTAGGTTCCTTATAAAGTCTATTGGTACACTAAGAAAGGATTTTTCAAAATCCCTAAGAGGGTGAAACGTGGTCCAAAGTTTGTATGGAAAACAAGATTAGTTGGACTATTTTATCAGAAACTTTACATGAGTACTTCTATATAAATGAGTAAACACGTGTTTGCCCCGAATTTCACGGGAGCGATGCCGCGGGCATAAGCTAGTTTCCTATAATATGAGATACGGGACGGGGGCCCACCACACATTCACACAACTGTATCTCCTGTGTAGCCAGGATTAACAGCGGCGACCACCAAAAAAGACAATGAACTATGAAGTCCATTGTCCCGGGGGTAAAACTACGGCTTCTTTCTCACAACGAAATTAATCAGAAGAAATTAGTAGGAGTAGGAAGTATTTTTTAAGCTGCACGATTGGTGAAGTATCTCCACTTCACAGAATACCGCAGCCAAATAACAATTCCCTTGGGGGTTGTTGTGTTCCTGCGAGTGAGTGAGGTCACCAGAAAGAAAGGACGTAGATATAAGCTGGCAACGGATCAGCGATCCCTTGGTGTTGCGGATCTCCATGAGCGGAGGTGATTGCTTTCCATCCACCAACATGCTTGAAAAAAAAAACTATTTGAAAGGCTTGAAACCATTTCGATTGAGGGGGGACCCGAATCCCAGCAGTGTGTTGAATGTGGATTGATGCAGCCTCCATCCTTCTCCAACAGCACGTCTCATTCATTTATCAACCATTGTTAAAAAATATATTCTAACTGCAAACTTCTTATAATTTCAGATACGAGCAACTCTATTAGGAATACTGTATGCATATTCAGAACTAATAAAACTGGCTCACGTACACTCTATCAAATATATAGAAGATTACATGGGAATTTATACCGTATTCTATATATTCGCCGGGATAAACTTATTTGCAGGAGTATACATGTTGTTTGCAATTCCCGATATTAAAGACAAAACTGTAAGACAGATTGAACGACAAGTTAAAAGAGTACCTATACTAAAATAATGAGTGATACAGTACATAAGTGAAGTAATTTAAATAATAAAATTTTATATGCCGTGTTTTGTTTTTGTGAAGTGACGATGAAGCATGGGACACTGTCATTGATCATGTCACTGATTGACCGATAACCTCAAAAAAGCCCTGTGGCTTATAATATATATATATATATATTAACAATATCGTAAACTACACAAAACTATAAAGATCTGCAAACTTTCATTCTAATATCTTCCGTCCGGCTTATTTTAGGGTCGATCAGAGATTGGCGGGAAAGTCCATTTTAAAAGTATGAAATTATTAAAAAATAATATTTCCATTGGAGAAGCAATAAAAAATACTAAAACTTTTACTATGATACTGATTACATAAAGGTAATACCTATTTAACATAGTCGTACAAATTTCTGATTTGAAGCATACAAAATACAAACCTGTGACGTCATAACTCCTTTATCCTTCCATAGCCTTTTGTATGGATCGTTTTCAGGAAAGTTCAAAATTGTGATTTTCAAATTAACATATCTCGAGAGATGTTTGTGCTATCGAAGTAATTCTTTAACCTATGGTTATATTATTAAGACGTCCCTACATATCAAACCGGAAATAATGTTGGCCAAATAGCCTATTGCTAAGGGCCCAGAGGCCCTACCGACGAATCTGAAGGGGAATACCATCGGATTTTTTTTTTTTTATACTACTTCGGTTGGCAGACAAGCATACGGCCCGCTTGATGTGAAGCGGTTACCGTAGCCATATTAACGCTCGCAACATAAAATATCGCTCGCGCGCCGCCACCCCCGCTGCCAACGCAGCATCTCCTTAATTTCTGGTGACCTCACTCACCGCAGGAACACAACAACCCTCAAGGGAATTGTTATTTGGCTGCGGTATTCTGTGAGGTGGAGGTACATTCCCCAGTCGGGTAGCTTACAATTACGCTCCCTACCTCTCTTTTCGCCAGAACTTCGTTTGTCAGTCAGCAGGGTGCACCGCGTGCAGGTGAAGTTGGCTTTGGTTCAAAGATCTTGATGAATCACTTACACCCCAAAAGGCGACTAAGGGAAATACATTATAAAACACCGATCAGGCCTCCCCAACCCGTCTGGCCAGCGTGGGGAGTGTAGGAAAAATCCTCCTTCTGTCTGGGACGACGAGAGAGGGTCATGCTCCTGTAGTGGAGACTAAAATGACCTGATGATGTTTAGCTCAGCTGGAAGAAAATCTAGCGCTTTATTGACAAAGCTGAAGATTGTCAATAACTTTAACAAGACCAAATTTTGGAATAAAAAAATCAGATGGTATTCGGCTTCAGCTTCGGCCCCTGATGATAGGAGCCGTGTATTTTTGTGGAATAAAACTTAAACGAAACTCTTCGACGCCCAACGCTTGGTTGACAAAGGCAAGGTGGGAAGAGGAGTGGATTAAAAGGATGAAAGGATATGTGATGATTATGAAGGATACGATGGATGATGGCAAGGGTCAAATTACTTGAAGTCTAAGCATATTAAATCCGATAGAAACCTATAATAATGGAAGAATTGTCTTCCTATACCTAGATTAGTATTGAATTCTAAGTATGGAATAAAAGCGGCTCCTATCCAAAGTAGGAGGAGAACAAAACAACCAGAAAAAAATGGGATGCGGCTGTGTTATGGACACGGCCGTGTGTTGTACTTGTACGTGAATACGTTATATACACTAAAATTATCTCAAAATGCACTCTCCCCCGCACGCGATGTTTTTTTTTTATACTACGTCGGGTGGCAGACAAGCATACCTGCCTGATGTGAATCGGGGTGGCGACGCGCTAGCGATATTTTGTGGTGCGAGCGTTAATATGGCTACGGTAACCGCTTCACATCAGGCGAGCCGTATGGTTGTCTGCCACCCGACGTAGTATAAAAAAAAAAGACGTGTGGCACTCGGGGACTGCCGCGGTAAAGCTATTGCATAGCATTTTGTATCAACTTATGCAATTATAATTTTATTTATTTATTTTATTCATGCAGTATTGCTTTTTCTTTGATATTAATTCAAGTTACACTTTTTGAGCGTGGTGACCGATAAGAAAACAAATTTTTCTATTATTAAATAAATAAAACGAGTTTCGTAGAGTCGTACAATACGTCTAATCGCACGCACACAACGCCGTGTCGAAGACTGCCGAACTGAAACGACGTTAGACGATGCACGGCCTTCAAGCCACACCTCCTTGCCCGTCGGAGTGGGGAGCGTGAGATTTTTTCGTTACGGAATTTCTGGATTCGGTCCCCGCGCTCAAGGCCCGCGATAGAAGCTATGCAATAGCTTAAAAATATATATTACTTGCTCCAGAAATACGCAATCTAAACGCAGTAGAAGCTCTTGAACAATATCTTTCGAACTTGATTCATCAATCACGGCCACTTATATAAATTGATCAATTGCATTCAACAGAAAACAATAACAATGTTTGAAAGTCATTACTTACAATATAAAGCATTTCCTTCGGAATCTTATAAAATGAAACTTGCAGAAGCAGTCCCGTAAATAAATTAGGTAATAATTGTGTTTTATCGATTGTACAATGGGGTGTGTTCAGATGAGTTATTTGACATGATGGACACGGCCTTCTACTGTCGCACCGCTCGCCATCGACAGGGAATTCATCCTCACACATAACATTTTAAGTGGTTCATCAACATCTTTGAATCAAAGCCTACTTCACCTGGACGCGGTACGCTCTGCTGATTGACAAACGAAGCTCTGGCGAAAAGAGAGATAGGACTTAGCGTATTTTTTAAGCTGCCCGATTGGGGAAGTACCTCAATGTCACAGAATACTGCAGCAAAATAACAATTTCCTTGAAAGTTGTTGTGTACTTGCGAGTGAGTGAGGTAACCAGAAAGAAAGGAGATGCTGTGTTAGCAGCGGGGGTGGCGGCGCGCGAACGATATTTTATGTTGCGATATGGCTACGGTAACTGCTTCAAATCAGGCAAAATTAATAATAACGAATTTTGTAGAAGCAGTTCTGTAAATAAATTAATAATTGCGTTCTACCGATTGTACAATGGGGTTTGTTCAGAGGAGTTATTTGACATGATGTCCACGGCCTCTTTCTACAGTCGCACCGCTCGACATCGACAGCGAATTCATCGTCACACATTAGAACCGAAGTGGTCACGGACTGTGTGGTTCCAGAGAAGTTCATCATCATCAGGTCATTTTAGTCTCCACTACAGGAGCACGACCCTCTCTCGTCCGTCCCAGACAGAAGGAGGATTTGGCCTACACTCCCCACGTTGGCCAGACGGGTTGGGGAGGCCTGGTCCCTTAGTCGCCTTGTACGACATCCACGGGAAGAGACGTAGTGATTCTTTTCTAGTCTGCCTGAAACCACACGGCCAAAGAAGTTCATTACAATTTAAATGTCAGAATAAATAAAATATCGTAAAATTTTGAATAAAAATCTATAATTACGTTAAGTTTTCATAAAATAATCATTATTAAATAACATATTAACAAAAAGCTAAGAAGTTCGTCTCAATCAGTATTCAATTGCTTACTGAAAATATGAAATACCTTCTTTTTTTAGGGTTCCGTACCTCAAAAGGAAAAACGCAATAATAATTCCGTACCTCAAAAGGAAAAACGTAATGAGGCAAAAGAGAGGTGGGGTATAGCGTAATTGTAGACTGCCCGACTGGAGAAGTACCTCCACCTCTTAGCAAACCGCAAATTTCGCAAATAAATTACAATCTCTGAGAAATGTAGAGGGTTGTTGTGTTGCTACGAATGAGTAAGATTACAAGAAATAGGAAACAACTGAGGTGGCGACGCATGAGTAATACTTTATCCTGCAAGCGTCTATAGTTACGGTCACCGCTTTTCATCAAAGGGCAAGCATGTCTGCCACCCGACGTAGAATAAAAAATCACTTCACACAGGTGGGTCTTTGTGCTTATTTTCCAGCGGAATGGTAAAACAAATTGCGTGCATATTGATGCTTAGTCACGTTCCCAGCTATAACCGACTATTATCTCTAGCTTAAATCAAGCATAAATATACAATGAACTGTTCGTCATAATCGGCATAACGTGTTGATTATGACTGTTTCAAGTCTCTGCCAAATACAGGGTTGTAGGTGTTTATAAAGCAGCGGTGTTTATAAACTAATTTCTAATTTATCTTTTGTATTCGATATTATCGGGACGGAGGCCCATCACACATTCCCACCACCGTGTCTCCTGTGTAGCTAGGATTAACAGCGGCGACAATGGCAAGGAACAATGAATGCACTGCAGTCTCTGGGGTAAAACTACGGCTGCCTTGGAACTGACAACGAATTTAATCAAAAGAAATTAGTGTATTAATGCACCACGGATTTTTCGAGTAAATATCTAATACTATTGGGGGCTAAAAATAATGAGTTTGTTACCTAACACATCGATAATTTGAATTGCAAAATCGTCTGAACGCTTAGTAATATTCCCTTGTTGATGTATTCGATAGAAGTTATCACATGTCACATGTAATGCTTGTAATCATCATCACCATTTCAGTACGGCCACTGCTGAACATAGGCTTGAAATTTGTGTCATTTGTATTTATCAGATGTCTGCAATCTTTATCAAATCGTCCATCAAAAAAAATCAAAAAATCTAAAACTTTAAAACTATCTGGTAATTTATTAAAAATAATGGGGGCCATACCAGTCACATTTTTACTCAACAAAGCTGTTTTATGTCCACCATATGCCAACTTCTGTTTGTATTGTGACCTAAGTTGAACTGGCCTGCTTCTTGTTTCTGCTAATTTAACAAATAAGTCTGAATTTGTTTTTACAAACAAGCATATTTCCATTATGTAAATACTTGGTAGAGTAAGTATTTTAAGTGACTTAAAAATGGGCACATCCATCCATCTATATAGTATAGATGGATGGACGATTTGATAAAGATTGCATAGTGAAGTCGCCCTACTTCGCTTTCCGGTTCATGGTCGCCACTCAAGACCTTACTGCCCCAACGGCCACCCGTTTGGCGTGTGATGTGCTCTGTCCATTGTTATTTTAGCCTGCTGATTCTAAATTTTTATTTTGGGGACTAAGTGGTTCATCAACATCTTTAAACCCAAGCCAACCTCGTGGTACATCCCGCCGAATAGCGAAAGAGGCTCTGGGATAAGAGAGTTAGGGTACAGCGTATTAATTGTTAACTATCAAACTGGGGAAGTACCTCACAGAATACAGCAGGGTTGAGCAACTATGAGATTTCGTACAACTCTTTTGCATTCTCTTGCATTGTCAAATTTCATTAAAATCTAATTAAGTATGGAATCTGGAGATATCCGTTTTTAACTTAATAAATAAAAAAATAAAAAGCTAATAATTAAAACCGGCCAAGTGCGAGTCGGACTCGCGCACGAAGGGTTCCGTACCATTATCTATAATAAAACCGGCCAAGTGCGAGTCAGACTCGCGCACGAAGGGTTCCGTACCATTATCTATAAAAACGGCAAAAAAAAACACGTAAATCATTTTATAGATAACCGGCCAAGTGCGAGTCGGACTCGCGCAGGAAGGGTTCCGTACCAGTATCTATAAAAACGGCAAAAATAAAATCACGTTTGTTTTATGGGAGCACCCCTTAAATATTAGTTTTATTTTTATTTAAATATTTATTTTTAAAATCAATATATAACTAAATATTATGTGAGTATTTCTAAAGTCTACCTATTGCCGTTATCAATTGCGAAAAAAACGAGCAAAAAAATCATGTGTGTTGTATGGGAGCCCCCTTAAATATTTATTTTATTCTATTTTTTAGTATTTGTTGTTATAGCGGCAACAGAAATACATCATCTGTGAAAATTTCAACTGTCTAACTTTCACGGTTCATGAGATACAGCCTGGTGACAGATGGACGGACGGACGGACGGACGGACAGCGGAGCCTTAGTAATAGGGTTCCTTTTTACCCGTTGGGTACGGAACCCTAAAAACAGAAAAAACAACACGTTTGTTGTATGGGAGCCCCCTTATATATTTATTTTATTCTGTTTTTTAGTATTTGTTGTTATAGCGGCAACAGAAATAGATCATCTGTGAAACTTTAAATTCTCTAACTGTCACGGTTCATGAGATACAGCCTGGTGACAGACGGACGGACGGACAGCGGAGCCTTAATAATAGGGTTCCTTTTTACCCTTTAGGTACGGAACCCTAAATAACTGTTCATTTCGGTATAATAGATATCTCATACCTCTTAAAGGAGTGAATAACTTCGTCTGAATGTTAAATTACGTATTGTTGAAATACTGAAATGCCTGATTATTTGTTGTCTCCAACACAAAGCCTAAGAGAATATGAAATGAGGTGCTAAAGGTACCTGCTAACAGAATAATAAAACAGTTTTCGGGAGATTAACGTGAACGAGAAACATTTTAGGATGTAAGATCAACAAGCATCACCATGTATTTGGGATTTAAGTGATTCATCAACATCTTTGAACCAAAGCCACCTTCACCTGCACGCGGTGCACCCTGCTGACTGACAAACGTAGCTCTGGCGAAAAGAGACGTAGGGAGCGTAATTGTAAGCTACCCGGCTGAGGAATGTACCTCCACCTCACAGAATACCGCAGCCAAATAACAATTCCCTTGAGGGTTGTTGTGTTCTTGCGAGTGATAGAGGTCACCAGAAGGGAGAGATTTGGGGTGTAAGTGGTTCATCAACACCTTTGAACCAAAGCCAACTTCACCTGCACGCGGTGCACCCTGCTGACTGACAAACGAAGCTCTGGCGAAAAGAGAGGTACTCGTAGGTAGCGTAATTGTAAGTTACCCGACTGGGGAATGTACCTCCACCTTACAGAATACCGCAGCCAAATAACAATTCCCTTGAGGGTTGTTGTGTTCCTGCGAGTGAGTGAGGTCACCAGAAAGGAAGGAGATGCTGCGTTGGCAGCGGGGGTGGCGGCGCGCGAGCGATATTTTATGTTGCGAGCGTTAATATGGCTACGGCAACCGCTTCACATCAGGCGGGCCGTATGCTTGTCTGCCACCCGAAGTAGTATAAAAAAAAAAAAAAAAAAAAAGAAGGAGATACTGCGATGGCAGCGGGGGTGGCAGCGCGCGAGCGATATTGTATGTTGCGAGCATTAATATGGCTACGGTAACCGCTTCACATCAGGTGGGCCGTATGCTAGTCTGCCACCCAACGTATTATAAAAAAAACCCTGTTCTTAAATCCAAAGCAAACCTCACCTGCATATGGTACTCTGCTAAGAGGTTGTGGCAAAAGAGAAGTAGGGCATTGAGGAAGTCCACCTCACAGAAGAATACAGGCAAATGCCGAGATGTTATCTGGTCCTGGAGCCTTCTTTGATTTTAATGATTTTATTGCCGCTACCGCCTCAGGTATATGTATTGACGGTTCCAGTTCGAAGCCAACAAAGCTGGAAGATGCCACATCCACAGGTCCATCTGTGGAGTTCATAAAGCTCTTGGCAATAACTACGCCATCTTTCGGTCATGTCTCTTAGGTTATATAGTGCCGTCCCGTCTTCATCCTCGATCACCAATGATTTGGATCGAAACTCTCTATAGAGGAGACGGACCGTTTTGAAAAGATCTGAAGTCTGGAACCTTTGGGAATGTACCTCAATTTCAGAGCAAATGCTGGATAGAAAGCCGTTCTTATCCCTACGGTATTTTAGACTTTTTAATAGACTTCCAGAGCCTGGGGTGATTTTTCCGCGCTTCTTCATTCTCTAAACCCTTCGCCCTTTCATCTTTATATCTCTGTATTGCCTCCCATGCATCATCAGTTAGCCACATTTTTGATTTGCGTGCTATTTTGACTGATTTTCTACCTTTGTGAATGATGTGAAGAGTTTCAAATACTTGGCTTTTGAGATGATTCCAGCAGGTGTTAGCATTCTCTTTGGGAACAGGTTGTTGGATAAGTTTATTATTTATTTCGTTTTCAAAGAGCATCTTTTCATGTGGTTCCAATCCAACACATTCAAATAATATAGATTGCGAAATCGCCTAAACTCTGCCTAGCCTGGTAATTCTCCCGTGTCACATCAGAATAGTAAACTACCCAAGATGCGACATGCAAAAGGATTATCTTCTATATTTTACCAAGGCAGTAATGTTACTTTATACGTGTATACCTCTGAACTGGTATCAGTTCTGAGAGTTAAATGTCACTTAACCGTTGAACGGCGCTTTTCAAGAGGTATCGCAAAGGTTATCTCAAGCGGAAATGTGGTGATACACAGATAGCGTAGGCCAGATATCGCTTGTTCATTAACCCTTGGCTTGCCTGGTTGGTTGTCATTAACCCACTGCCTGACAAATTGTATTTTTTTATTAACTTAAAAAATAGAAGGTTTAAAGTCATTAGTATAAATTCATTAGTATATAGTATTTAAGAGTAAATCAAAAATGATGAAATAAAATGGAGTGAGGCTGTGTCATAGACACGGCCTTGTGTTGTAAATAAATACGTTATATACACTAAAATTATCTCAAAATAGCAACGCTTCCCCTTCCCCTGCACGCGATGTTCCATAGTCCTTACTTAGCGTAATAAATTAATTAATCCTTCATCTACCTATCTAGTGATTGAATTTTGGATGAAGATGATAGATTTGTAGCTGCAACACCAAAGTGTATCCCCCGATATGGAATCAATTTTGAATACGTACTCGCGTCAAAATCCATAATAATATTATAAATGTGAAATTGTGTATGTTTGTTTGTCCTTCTTTTACGTCGAAAGGCATCAATGGATTGACATGATTTTTTTTTCACAGGTATAGTTTAAGGTCTGGATAATGACAAAGGCTAGTTTTTATTCCGTAACTCACCTTATTCCCAGGGGAAAATAAAAAGATATAGACAAAACCAATGACAACGCGGGCAAAGTGACAAAATGTCTGGTTAATTGTCGTCCACTTAAATTGAAAGAAAACAATCGTTAGACATGATTTTATCTTACGGTGATAGTTTCATGTAGGGAAAGTGACACTGTAATATTTTATTCCCATGGGATTTTTTTATTAGAATATTTATTATAATCAGACGTGCAAAACCGCAGCTAACAGCTAGTTTTTTTTTATATAAACAGCGAAACTTACTTTATTGATGTCAATTAGTAATCATATACGACTTCACTATAGTTTAGCCCTAAAAGCGTCAAATTCAATAAAGACGATTTCGTTTACTGTATAAAAGATTTTATTACTAATTAAAGTTTACATTGAGGCTTGCCTTTGTAGAATGTAGATTTTGGACTCTGCGGCATACTCGTTTTGAATATAAGTGTGTTTATAATTTTAATTAAAACAAAAATATATTCTTCTGTTAAATTAATACTTTTTTTTATACTACGTCGGGTGGCAGACAAGCATACGGCCCGCCTGATGTGAAGCGGTTACCGTAGCCATAAAATATCACTCACGCGCCGCCACCCCCGCTGCCTACGCAGCATCTCCTTCCTAAATATATAAATATAAATACATATTTCTGGGCAATTTATACAGCGCCATCTAGTCCCAAATTAAGAGCAAAGCTTGTGTTATGGGTACTAGACAACTGATAAATATACTTAAATACATTTTTTTTTGTAAATACATACTTATAATACATAGAAAACACCCAGACCAAGACAAATAGACATGCACACAAATGTTTGTCGTGTGCGGGAATCGAAACCGCGACCTCAGAGTCAAAGTGGCCATTGCTAACCATTCGGCCACCGAGCTCGTCATACTAATATATAAAAATACAATTTTACCTTTCCTTGCATATTAGTGTTTAAATAAAAATAATCTTTAGTATTTGCCGGTCTGTCATACCCATCTACCATTATAATTTCATCCTCCGGGCATATGAAGGGTTGAGTAGTGCGAAAATCGAACGTATCATGTTTTCCCTACCCACTTTCATTTCTTTCTAAGTTCTTACATTTCCGTTTCTCTACTGAATTTTACTAAAAAAAAAAGGTTTTTACATCGTACGAAGTAAAATAAAATATTAGGAGTTCGATGGCGTGGTTGCGCGTGTCAGTCTAATCAAACACGCAAGTTAAGTAACGTCGACCGTAGCCTGTCCATGGATGGGTTTATTTATCTCGAGCTCCTTCGTGCTTCGGAAGGCACGTTAAGCCGTCGGTCCCGGCTGTTTTCAAGGCCAGGGGTTTCAAGCCTCCCATAAGCCACTGACTTGCCTTAACGACTGTCATCTAATGTCCGCCGGCTTAACCTACCCTCCGAAGCAGAACCTTGGAGGAGCTCGAGATAAATAAACCCATCCATAGACAGGCTATCGACTCGACCTCCTCATAATTCCATAGCCACCTTTAATTAGAGTACTTTTCCATTTCAGACGACTGCAGCTGAAAACGACAATAATATTTCAATATCTCAACAAACTCCGTATTAAAAATCCCCTAAAAGTAATCTAAGTAAATGCTTAGCTCAGTACTAAAAATAACTTAAGTTTTTTTGGTCGTTAGCAACCCTGCTTAGGTCGCGTGCCGGCAATCATTCTGAGCAACAGTGTTATATATCCCTGACTGTCACAAGCTACATCTTTAGAACTAGCGGGAAGCTAAGAGCAGATAATATAAATATTATCTATATAATATAACTAATAATAAATCTGTAGAGAGGTCAATTCTGTACATGAAATATATTTCCAAAATAACTATCAGGGGATGATTAGTGATCGATACTGATGCTAAAAATGCAATCAGTAAAATTTTTGTCTGTCTGTCTGTCTGTCTGTATGTTGGTTATAGAAACAAAAACTACTCGACGGATTTTAACGAAACTTGGTACAATTATTCTTCATACTCCTGGGCAGGTTATAGTATACTTTTCATCACGCTACGATCAATAAAGCAGAGCAGTGAAGGGAAATGTTGGGAAAACGAGACAAGTTACTCCATTTCTTAAGCTTCCGTCGCGTGTGCAGCCTTAATGGTTAAAGCTACACAGAAATCATGTATGACGGAAATGTTCTCCTTAAAATTATATAAAAATTATCCCGCGACAGCATATGTCTATCTTTTATGGTTGAGTAAGAAACTTGCCAAGCACCGCGCCCGTACACAATGAGTGCTGCCGCGCGGGAGGCAGGGAGCGGGCGGGGGGTCGTTACGCGGCGTGGTACCACATGAGTAAATAATAATAATAATAACTTTATTTCAGATAATTAAAATCCATACATAACCAATTCATAATTACATATTTTTTTAAATATTGTAACGAATTAAATTTTGTACACAGCTCAGTTCTATTAAAATATATAATTTAATTTAATAATGAAATTGAATGTCAAAAAAAAATAATTTATGCAATGTCAAGTGTAACTAGTTAATTCATGTCATATACATATAATATATAATCAAATTTAATAATTCAAAATTTATTTATACGATGTCAAGTGTACTTATTTAATCCATGTCAAGTATAGTTTAAAAATTCATAGGTATTACTCTCCTCACTAAACATTTCCAAAGTGGGGAAGTCCAGTCATCAGCAATCGTTTTGAGGATGCTGTTGCGACTGTCACGCGTCCTGTCTATCAGGGATGCTGTTTTCTTCCGAATGACGGCGTGGAAACCATCAGTGTGATAATGCACAAACATCCCTGACGCACTACAGAAGCGAGGCAGTCCCAACAGCATTCTGAAAATGTTATTATATTGGATACGGAGGGCTTCCAGCGCTCTTTTGGTATGGCCAACCCACAGAGTCCCGGTGTAAAAGCTCTGACAGTATGCTTTAAAAAGAGTTATTTTTACAAGGTTAGTACACCGAGAAAATCTCCGGGCAAGCATATTACCTCTGACCGCTAGAGCCCTACGCTCCCTATCGATATCTACATCGTCTCTAAGGTCGTCGGTAAGGAAGTGCCCCAGATATTTAAATTGTGTGACTCTTTTAACGACTTGGCCATTCAGAGTGATATAAGGAGAAGCCTCTGGGCACCTACCGGCGGCCTTGAATATCATGTATTCGCATTTATTTACGTTATACGTAAGCCCATGGATTTCGGCATAATTCTCACAAATAGCCAACAATTGCCTAAGACCACCAGCTGATGGGCTCAGCAGCACCATGTTATCAGCGTAGCTCAGATTGTTCACCCTTGTGCCCCCTATGCTACAACCGACGCGTGCGCTGCTAAGCTCAACGATGAGGTCATTTACGTAAATGTTGAAAAGGTTAGGAGACGACAAACGATGGTAGTACGGCATAGAAAAAATATGCCTAAGTGTGTTTGCCCAAACGTGCAGACACGTGACAATTATTGTTTTTTCCGTTGCAAATGCATTATCATTCACTGCAAATTGTTTACAATTCGATTTGCTTATTTTAGATAAGTTATTAAATATTGTTTTCTTTAGTTGGGTCATTGTTTTGTTTATTTCATACGTTAAAAGTAGATTACTTTCGAGTTTAATTAGATGTTATTACGTCATTATTTTTTGTTGCACATTTGGATACTAGGCAGGTACCTAAGAATGGTAAGTTAATTGCCCTCACCAAATAAACAGTACTTTTTTGAGCGTTGTACAAACAAAGCATTTGACCATCTGTGAATGCAAACAAAAGATAAGAAAGCTTAATAGTTTTATGAATGAGTCTTTATGCCTTTGCATGCCGACTCAGTCAGAAGTCGCAATATCCGAAAAAAAAATGGCATTCCGATTATTCTGCTCCGAAATTTAAGACCACCACAACTTTGCAATGGAACTCGGCTAAAAGTAACCCAGTTGCAACAAAATATAATCGAGGATCAAATTTTAACAGGTTGCGGTGCAGGAGAAACAGTCTTTATTCCCAGAATTCCCATAATCTAAATCTATAAAAGAAGAAACTGACTGACTGACTTATATATCAACGCACAGCCCAAACCGCTGGGTCTAGAGATTCCAAATTTGGCAAGTAGGTTCCTTATGATGTCTAGGGGTGCACTAAGAAAGGATTTTTAAAAATCCATCCCCTAAGGGAGTGAAACGGGGGTCCAAAGTTTGTATGGGTAAACAAGATTAGTTGGAAAATTTTATCCGAAACTTTACACAAGTACTTCTATACATAAATGAGTAAACACGTGTTTCAGGATTTTTCAAAATTCAACCCCTAAAGGAGTAAAATGGGGTGAAAAGTCTGAAAATCGTCATGGGTATTGTTTTTATGGTTTATCGGGTCGCTGATTACAAAAACAACAATTATTTTATAATCCAACATAGCCGACGTGACATAAAATCACCTCTGTGGGGATGCGAAGGGGTTAAAATGTCATAATATCAATATGGGTGTTGATTCTAAGGTTTTCTGGGACGTCAATTACAAAAATGGCATCGATTTGAAAATATCAACCCCTAAAAGGGTAAAATGGGGTCAAAAAGTCTGAATATCGTCATGGGTATTGTTTTTATCGTTTATCGGGTCGCTGATTACGAAAACAACAACGATTTCAAAATTCAACGTGGCTAACGTGACGATCATCCTCTATTGAGGTGTGATGAGGTTGAAATGTCTATATATCGATATATGTGTCGTTTTTACGGGTTTTCGGAACGCCAATCCATACTAATATTATAAATGCGACAGAATGTCTGTTACCTCTTCACGCTTAAATCGCTGGACCGATTTAGATGAAATTTGGTTTGATACCTTGAGTCCTGGGAAAGGACATACCCAAGATAGTTTTTATCCCAGAAATTACCTATTATTGTTATTTATTGCACCCGTAGGGCGAAAACGTGACCATAATCTCCTATTGGGGTGCGATGGCGTTGAAATGTCTAAAATGTGTTGAAAAAGTCTGAAAATCGTCATAGGTATTGTTTTTTAGGGTTCCGTACCCAAAGGGTAAAAAGAAACCCTATTACTAAGGCTCCGTTGTCCGTCCGTCCGTCTGTCACCAGGTCTGTATATCATGAACCGTGATAGGTAGACAGTTGAAATTTTCACAGATGATGTATTTCTGTTGCCGCCATATCAACAAATACTAAAAAACAGAATAAAATAAACATTTATGGGGGCTCCCATACAACAAACGTGATCTTTTTGTTCTTTTTCGCTCACAATTGATAACGGCAATATGTAAACGCTTGAAATACTAGTCATAATATGTAGTTATATATTCACTTCAAAAATAAATAATTAAATAAAAATAAAACAAATATTTAAGGGGAGCCCCCCTTAAATATTTGATTTAATTATTTATTTTACATACAGTAAATGTGTTTTTATAGATAATGGTACGGAACCCTTCGTTCACGAGTCCGACTCGCACTTGGCCGGTTTTATGGTATATCGGGTCGCTGATTACGAAAAAAGAACAACTATTTAATAATCCAACATAGCCGAGGTGACAACTCTGTAGGGGTGCAATGGGGTTGAAATGTCATAATATCAATATGGGTGTCGATTCTATGGTTTTTTGGGACGTTAGTTACGACAATGGCATCGATTTGAAAATATAACGTAGTGGACACGAATTACTTAAAAAAATTTTCAAATTTTACCTCTAAGAGGGTAAAACGGAGGTCCAAAGTTTGTATGGAAAAATGAGATTAGTTGGTTTATATGGGAAAATGAGATTAGTTGGACTATTTTATCCAAAATTTTACACGAGTACTTCTATTGATTAATGAGTAAACATGTTTTTGCCCCGAATGTCACGCGAGCGAAGCCGCGGGCGAAAGCTAGTATCTAATATTATCAAGGAATACCTCGAAGATAAAACGCTATAGATGTCTGCCTCCCTCTTATCCATATTGCTATACCTGAAAAGGTACATGTGTATGTATGTACTGTGTAATATTATGTAGTTCAGTAACACATGTAATGCAATTATTATAAATAAATAGCGTTTCATGTGAGACTGGTGAAACGAGTGCTCAAAAATGTATGTTCAAGTCTGTTTTTCATCACATTTTTTTTAGATAGATATAGCATTTTCATTCATGTTCGCTTTGGCTCCGGGTCGAGGGTTCGATCCCCGCACAACACAAATATTTGTTTGTATGAACTAGTGATGTACCGAATATTTGTATTCGCACTCGCATTCGCGAATATTGGCATATTTCTCGACATTCGCATTCGCATTCGCAATTTTATGCGAATGTTTTGCGAATATGAATGTCCTAAAAATAATTAAGATTTTCAATTACAAAAAGGTAAATTAAATAGAGAAATAAGTATCAACTTCTTATATATTTATTTCAAAACCTTATCTTCTGTTAGGATTTTTTGTTAACTAAACAATAAACATCACTCGTAAATCAAACAGCAATCGGCCTTCTTCGGATCGGCTCGACAATGCTTGGAAGTAGATGCAAATAATTACAAATTTAATGTTGCGTGTAACTCGCGCGCCAACTATGATGTCAAAATAAAGCCATAGACAAATGGCGCCAAATACAAAAGTCAATATTCGTATTCGCATTCGCAAATACCGACGGCAGATATTCGCATACGCATTTTATTGATTTAAACATATTAGCATTCTGCACTCCTTCTCTATATAAACTATATGTGTGCGAAATTTCATACTCTTCCGTCCACGCAATTATCGTAAAAAGGTTTTTTATTTTATTTTTATTTTATACTACGTCGGGTGGCAGACAAGCATACGGCCCGTCTGATGTGAAGCGGTTACCGTAGCCATATTAACGCTCGCAACAAAAAATATCGCTCGCGCGCCGCCACCCCCGCTGCCATCGCAGAAACTCTTGCGTTTCTGGTGACCTCACTCACTCGCAGGAACACAACAACCCTCAAGGGAATTGTTATTTGGCTGCGGTATTCTGTGAGGTGGAGATCCTTCCCCAGTCGGGCAGCTTACAAAATACGCTATGCCCTACCTCTCTTATCGCCAGAGCCTCGTTTGTCTGTTAGCAGGGTGCACCACGCGCAGGTGAGGTTGGCTTTGGTTCTAAGATGTTGATGAACCACTTACACCCCAAGGGGTACAAAGTTTTTGCTTCACGTATTAATATATCGAACGTATTAATATATGTATATATTATATTTACAAAATGCTGCCGAAGTCGGCCTTGAGTTTCTTGCCAGTTCTTCTCAAGAAGCCCCGTCGCCGGAACTGGCATTTAAATTCACTTTCACATTCAAGATAGTGTGATGAAAGTGAATCTAAGCTCTGCGGATTTAGAGTAGTAATGATTTAGATACATGTTCTTATATTTAATTATGACGTTTCTAAGTACTTTATAAAGTCCAAGGAATAAAGATATTTTGATTTGAAGTCCATCGTAGAGCCTAGCCTTATGTTTCGCTAGCATACTCAGCATTAAGCAAACAATCTATTTTAGCGAAATTGGCAGATATTTTTAAAGCATATTTGATGAACAAGCGTTATAGAATAAAGTCTACGGAACGAGAGGGCTACAATACATTTCCACCACTGTGTCGCCTGTGTAGCCAGGATTAACAACGGCGACCGCCAAAAAAGGATGAACAGTCCGCAGTGCATGGCGACGATGAACAGTCCGCAGTGCAGTGCAGTGGTCCATTGGAACTCACAGCGAATTTAATCAGAAGAAGTAAGAAGCTTTTGGAATTTGAGTTCCCGTCATAACAATGTGATATGATTTTTCATAGAACAAAGTCTATGAAACGCTATATCAGCTCGTCGCCTTTCAGCTTCAATGAAGCGTCAGCCTTACCGCCGCCCAGTTTGTCCGCTACGTGCTCGTTCAGCTAAATCGTTGTGAATTTGCCGTGATAAATATTTACTATTTTTTTTGCACACTACTCCTTAGAAAATGCTCATATAAAACAATAGTTGTAAAAAAATGGCATAAGGGTGTTTATTTTTATCATAATGTAATGTTTATTGAGTAGGAAGGATGAGACTCCTTTTAGACGAGCTCGGTGGTCGAATGGTGAGCAATGGCCACTTTGACTCGATCCCCGCACAAGACAAACATTTGTGTGCATGAACGAACATGTCTGTATGTCTTGGTCTGGGCGTTTTCTATGTATTATATGTATATATTTACAAAAATAAAAGTGTATTTAAGTATTATACCGGTTATCTAATACACATAGTATAAGCTTTTCGCTTAGATTAGGGCTAGATGGCGCTGTGTAAATTGTCCAGGAATATTTATTTATTTATTTATTATTTTATGATATTCTAGGGGTGTAATTACGAACATCTTTGACCGAAAACATGAACATCTTTGACCCAAAGCCAACCTTACCTGCACGTGGAGCAGCTGACTTACAATCGATGCTCTGGCGAAAGGAAAGGCAGGGCATAGCGTATTTTGTAAACTACCCGATTGGGGAAGTACCTCCTCTTGTTGTGAGTGAGTGAGGTCATTAAGAAGGAAGGAGTTTTTGTTGTTGCTGAGCATGAGTGATATTTCTTGTTAGGCATTTATATGGCTACGGTACGGTCTACAAAAAACAACATGGCCGCATATTGCTTAGTCAGCGGCAATCCAGTACTTTATGTACCTTTAACACGTTAACATGTTATAATAAAGGCTCTGTTCTTGACACATAACGAAGGTGTTTTTTTTTACTACGTCGGGTGGTAGGCAAGCATATGGCCCGCCTGGTGTGAAGCGGTTACCGCAGCCATATTAACGCTTGCAACATAAAATATCGCTCACTCACTCGCAGGAACACACCAACGCTCAAGGGAATTGTTGTTATCCGTCTCTGGAGACAGGAGGGCTGGCTCTTTCTTCGCTCAAAAAGTGAGCATTGCAATTCAGCGAGGAAACGCAGCCAGCAGTTCTTGCCTCCCTGCCGCATGGGACCGATGTTTTCGAGGAATAGATTAGTATTTTGTTTTTTTAGAAACCACTGGTGTAATAAACTATAAGAAAATGATCATTATAGCAGGAACTTTATATTCTCACACTTATTCGTTTTATTTTAAGCAAATAAATCAATTAAATAACTACGACATAATAATAGATCAAACTAGGCTATTAGAATCTCAAACGGGCATAGTCTTTTCGTGCCAAGCGAACTCCAAGACGAACTGTGTCTCAAACGAGCGCGCAGCGGCTTTTATAGGCGATCGGCATCGCTCGGCAACGCTCGTCATCGGTCGTCCTCGTACGTCAGCGGATCATGTCGGCTGATCAACATTTCCGCTAACACGGCCTCTCCTGACTGGAGGACGTCCTCGTTCTCCTCTGTCTCATGCTGCTGGGCTTCCGCAGCTCCGAAGGTCCCGGGCACAGGTTCTGGCCTTTCACTGAAAGGCACAAAATCTCGTCTGACAGCTCGCTCATCATCGTTACAGTCTGCATCTGAGAACAGAACAAAAAGTGGTCCACACAAACAATTTACACAGTGAACCATAGGAAACATGACGTTCGGTATCTCTATCAAAAGAAACATGACAGCTCGCTCATCATCGTTACAGTCTGCATCTGAGAACAGAACAAAAAGTGGTCCACACAAACCATTTACACAGTGAACCTTAAGAAACATAACGTTCGGTATTTCTGTCAAAAGAAACATATTAGTTATCTCGTCTGACAGCTCGCTCAGATGTGGACTCCGCATCATCATCGTTACAGTCTGCATCTGAGAACATAACTAAAAGTGGTCCACACAAACAATTTACACAGTGAACCTTAAGAAACATAACGTTCGGTATTTCTGTCAACAAAAAAAAAAACATTAGTTCACGTATACATGACATAGGCACGATGTTAGCGTATCATGTATACGTTACATAATCAAACGGTACTCATGACATAGGCACGACGTTAGCGTATCATGTTACCCCTGCATATGCATGACATAGGCACGACGTTAGCTTATCATACATAGGCCTCATCACTTCACGTATACATGACATAGGCACGACGTTAGCATATCAAGTATACGTTACATAGTCGAAACGGTACTCATGACATAGGCACGACGTTAGCGTATCATGTTACCCCTGCATATGCATGACATAGGCACGACGTTAGCTTATCATACATAGGCCTCATCACTTCACGTATACATGACATAGGCACGACGTTAGCATATCAAGTATACGTTACATAGTCGAAACGGTACTCATGACATAGGCACGACGTTAGCGTATCATGTTACCCTGGCGTATACGTGACATAGGCACTACGTTAGCTTATCACGCATAAGCAAGCTCAGCCTCAAGAAGGCAGCACAGGCATCGGGAGTCCACTCCTCCCGCCACGGCACCACGCACTCTGCCGCAGCCCGCGTCGACTCCACAGGAGCCCGCCAGCAGCCGCAGCCCGCACTGACCATGGGGGTGCGCCTGGACCCCACGGTATGGGCCACGCATACCGGAGTGGAGCTTGCCAGTTGCTTGCGCCTGTTTAATCACAAAAAAGAGTGAATTAATTTCAAATGATATTGGTGGCTTTAGATGCTCTCTGTCAGTGCATTACTCTCAGCGCGGTTAGGATGAGAGTTCTCCAGGGCAATGTCCTAGGTATGTACTTTTGGACAATTGATTTTATGAAAGGAAACCAAAAATGTTTCCTAATGAGCTCTAAAGTTTTATCGACTCCATGCTCATCGTGAAATACTCTGAGCAGACCGAGTCTATGACCTTTCAGTACAAAGCACAGGTTCTTCTCCAACTGCAGAATACTTGTAATAAAGGAACCTTGAAATGAACACCGACGAGATGTCTATAATGCTGCAAGACTGTAATAACAGGCAAGGTTTCGAGCTCATAGGAATGGTACCTAGGGCTCAGCGCCTTAAGTGCGTTAGCTGGAGTAACCCACAACTCGCTTATGTCCGTTCTAATGTATTAGAAAAAACACTGAACTTGAAGTAGCAAAACTAACCATATACCGGCAAAAACAACCTGTTTTACGGCTTTTGGAATGGGTGCTTCAACAAGAGCTTTGACTTTTTATTCGCTCGGTTGCACCTGACCACGACTTCAATCCTAAGTAATCTATCTTAGGTGACAAAAAAGAGCACTTCCTCAGATTGATGGACGATCCCATCTGCGTTTTGGAGTGCATTACGTAAGTTCATCATTCCCTCATCTACCGTATCTCGCAAAGCAAGTCTCGACCTTGTGACCAGGTTTTTACAGAAACCACATGGGTCAGTTTTATTAGAACTATGGACAATTCGAGATATAGTGAGGTTGGTTAGATCTCACCGCAGTATCTATGGATCGTATAGCATCTATTATACGACCTGTCGCGCTGGGGTCTCGACCCGTGGTAGCACTCACGGAGTACCCTGGCGAAAGTGGAGCTGCAGAGCGCTGACTCGCAGCACCATCCCGGATCACCATCTCTGCCAACGGCGGCTCCAGCGGCGGCGTCACCGGAGACACAACACCACTCAGCTCACGTGGCCGCGGTGGAGGTGACCGGCGCTGTCCCTCCAATGATGTCATTTGATCTAGAATTTGTTGCATTTATTGGGTTAAAACATTGCTAGAAGACCTATGTCGTCCGCATTTACGACTAGGACATGAATCACGGCGTCTAGAATGCGAATCACGGTGTCTAGAACGTCAATCACGATGTCTAGAGCGAGAATCACGGCTTCTGGAACGAATTCTGGAACGTCTCCCTTTACTTCCAGAGTGGCTTCTAGTACGATAATTATTAGGCATTTTTATTGATTTACAGAAATAACCAGATGCAGCAAAAAGTAAAAGCAAAGAATAGCCAACACTATATCAGATTTGAAATTTAAACGGTGATACCACAAAATAAAATCGTTTTCACCAACGAGAATGTTCTGCTTTACTAGATTTCGGTAAATAAATTGGAACGTACTCACCAAAAATTACAGACAAATTACAACTGTCTCCGTAAACGGATATAACAAACCACAAAAATATTCCATTTGCCAAACTGAATAGTCAAGTTCTTAAATAGCAAAGTGGGTAGTGAAAATTAACTTCATTTTTATTGCGAGTCTCGGATTTTTATTTGGCAAAACAATGTTCGATGCCCATGCTTGTTGCAAAATTAACACAACTCGGGTATGAATGGTGACTCGATGGTACAAACAGTACTGGTGGATTATCGGTTTATCTAATGCAAAAACCGATAATCCACCAGTACTAAGACTTTCGCCTGAATTCATTTTAGGATTGCAAAAAACATTTACCGTCATCTAAACGATGTTTACGTAATAGAAACACTAGGCGTATGCTTATTTTATTTTTATTTTGGGCATTACGCAACATACTAGAGGCGGAAATCAATTCGTCACCGAGTCCCTGTACTATACGCAGTCGAAGTAACGATCGACGGGCGTAATCGGCATATGTGTGTGGGATAACTTTACCCTGTTCAAGCAGTTACCTATCCGTGAAAGGGACTCAATCACCCCAGTTGTTTCGAGACTTTTGCCCTTCTAAAATTGTCCCACATAGGGTTAAAGTTTGAAATATAAAAATATTGGTTGGATCTCACCGAGCTGTTGATGGAACGAACAGCATTCACAAGTCAATTCGTGACCCCAAGTGGCATGCTCGCATCGCTGACGGCCTGCTCGGAGATGGACTCCGCAGCACGGGTAGGCTCTGCGGGTGCCTCGCTCGGCAGCACCGGCGGCAGGGACGCTAGTGGCGGGCTGCCACAGTGTCCGTCGCCCCAACAGGGACGATGCTCGGCATCGTGTATGCCGACATCGTGTATATCGACGCTGGCCGGTACGATGACTGGCGCCGCATGCCAGATGCACGCTGAGATGGCGACTCGCCCCGCGAGCTCACTGCACGCGGTGGCAGCGACGTGCGGGCCGCCGGCCGGCACGATGACTCGTGCCGCGAGCTCATTGCACGCGGTTACAGCGACCTGCTAACCGCTGGCCGGTACGATAACTCGCACCGTGTGCCAGATGCACGCTGAGACGGCGACTCGCGCCATGTGCTCACTGCACGCGGTGGCAGCGACAACAACTGCGCGCTGAACTCGCGCCGGGATGGCGGTGGCGCGTTCGACACGCTCAGCGAGCGCCGGGCTGGTGGCGTGCGCGGCGAGGACGCCGGACGGCCTGCCGATCGCCTAGGCCGGCTCCCTGCACGCACTTCCAACGCTTGCAGTCGGGATCGCATTGCTGCTATCTCCTGCAGCAGTTCGTTGTCTGGAGTGCGATCCCGGCGTCTGGAATCGCGACGCCGACTCTCGTCCTCGTGACGAGCTCGGCTACGGTTCGACATTTATGAAAAACCTGTAGCTGTCAAAGATAGGGCGGTTAATTGGCGATGAATTCTATCCAACTTCTGATTTTAGGAACCACTGGTGTAATAAACTATAAGAAAATGATCATTATAGCAGGAACTTTATATTCTCACACTTATTCGTTTTATTTTAAGCAAATAAATCAATTAAATAACTACGACATAATAATAGACCAAACTAGGCTATTAGAATCTCAAACGGGCATAGTCTTTTCGTGCCAAGCGAACTCCAAGACGAACTGTGTCTCAAACGAGCGCGCAGCGGCTTTTATAGGCGATCGGCATCGCTCGGCAACGCTCGTCATCGGTCGTCCTCGTACGTCAGCGGATCATGTCGGCTGATCAACATTTCCGCTAACAGTTCTTATTTTTATTAGTTTTATTTTTAAGTAGTTTTAAGATTAGATTATTTTTATTTACTATAGTTTAGTCGTATGTTGTTGTTATATGTATATTTCTTATGTAAGATCAATACGTTACAATTATATTACATATTGTTATTGCATTAAAGCACCTGTTGAATAATATCACATCATCAATTGTTGTTTGGCTGCGGTATTCTGTGACGTGGAGGTACATTCCCCAGTCGGGTAGCTTACAGTTACGCACCCTACCTCTCTTTTCGCCATAGCTTCCTAGGAGCAATGCCTAATGATGTACATCATCGGTGCTCATCACATAGCACCCTCCACCACAAATCTCGTTCATCTGTTATTATAAATAAATAAATAAATATTTCTGCACAATTTACACAGCGCCATCTAGTCCCAAATTAAGCGCAAAGCTTGTGTTATGGGTACTAGACAACTGATAAATGTACTTAAATACATTTTTTTTTGTAAATACATACTTATAATACATAGAAAACACCCATACCAAGACTAACAGACATGTTCACGCACACAAATGTTTGTCTTGTGCGAGAATCGAACCCGCGAACTCGGAGTCAAAGTGGCCATTGCTAACCATTGGACCACCGAGCTCGTCGCGATCTGTTATTATCTTACCTTTCTTGCGATAACTCTGGTACGCAAATCCTATTCGCATTTTGTCGGCTTTTTTGTTTCAAGAAACTCGCAGATAGCTTTCTGTAATCAGTAAGCTCAGGCTTTACATTACAAGCTTTTATTTAATTTCATCGCGGCGTCTGTAATAAAATATTGAAAGTAAAGGACCCACTTATTGATTGAGCTGATATCTAAATAAATATTCCTGGACAAGTGACACACTGCCATCTAGCCCCAATCTAAGCAAAGCTTGTACTATGGATACTAGATACTTTTTTTTTGTAAGACATATATAGAAAACACCGAGACCAAGACAAACGGACATGTTCATGCACACAAATATTTGTCTTGTGCGGGGATCGAACTCGCTACCTCGGAGTCAATGCTAGCCATTCGACCTCCAAACTCGTCACTTTGTACAATAAACTAGTGTATCTTTTTTTTTCTTTTTAGACAAATTACACAGCGCCATCTAGTCCCAAAGTAAGCGAAGCATGTGTTATGGGTACTAGACAACTGATAAACATACGTAAATACATTTTTTTTTTGTAAATTCATACTTATGATACATAGAAAACACCCAGACTAAGACAAACAGACATGTTAATGCACACAAATGTTTGTCCTATGTGGGAATCGAACCCACGAGCGTTGGTGTCAAACTTCTCAAACAAATCTTCGTAAACTATTGTTGTTAGAGACGTTTGATTTTCATGACAAAAGGGAAATGCCGCCATTTTGAAATCCAACATGGCTATCGCCACAAAATGGCAATTTATAATTTCCACTTAAACCTTTATGCAATGCAAGAGTTTCTTGAGCGAAACACACTAAGTAAACCTGTTAGTTCTCTTTTTTAAAAAACAATAAAAGTTCGTTTAAAAAAAAATACTTTTTTTATACAACTATACTGGCAAAATAAGTATACGACCCACCTGATGGTAAGCAGCTATCGTATCCTATAGACGTTTTTGTGTCATCAAGGGTGTCACTCACGAAGTTGATAGTGAGATATAAATAGAAGTTTTACTTGAGTCGTGTGGTCCAAATCACACTCAATTTTTTTTATAAATATTTACATATTTTCCTCAGTAATTAAATTTGCATACACTTTATATCATACCGTCACGTGGGACAATTAAGTAATCAAGTAATTTGTATCACAAATCACGAAGTGTATATATAACACACGCACGTGTAAAATAAACACGCAAACTAACAAATGCGAGGTTGTATACAATCGACAGGGTTGTTACTTGAAGTGTTCATACTAAAACCAGGGTTTATACATAATAATAAGTGATGTTTTAAATACTATTGATATGGCATATCCATTGCAGGGTTACCAGGGGCCCTACCGCCGAAATTGAAGCCGATTTTTTGATTGCAAAAATAGATCTTATGTTTAAGTTATTAACAAACATCTTCAGCTTAGTACTCTAGGGTCTCTACCAGCCGAGCTAAACATAATTAGCAACTATCTAAGCAGTAGTTTCAGATAATCAGTAAAATTCCGATGGTAATCGGCTTCGTACAACTCGTGCTTTACAAACTACACTTTATTCTCAGTGAGATAGTTGGTTACATTACTACTATTACTTATTCTGCGAGTTGGGTCCACAATCCATTCCAGTAGCCAGTAAAATAACACTGAAATAACCCAATGGTATTACGTTATATAGATATGTTACAAAGCGCCTGATTTTGACATCCATTAAATGACCCAATAGGCTATATGACCATTTTTTTTGGTTTGTTATATGCATGTATAAAAATGCCACAATAATATAACTATAGATAAAAAATTTACTTCAATAAAAAAATCTTGAAATATTTTCTATCACAATTTTTGACTTTTTTTTTCGGGACGGGGGGCCCACCACACATTCCCACCACTGTGTCTCTTGTGTAGCCGGGATCAACAGCGATGACGAGCAAAAAAGGCAATGAACAGTGAAGTCCGTTGCAGTCCCGGGGATAAAACTACGGCTGCATAAGAACTCTCAACAAATTTAATCATAAGAAATTAGTAGGAGTAAGTAGCGTTTGGAATTTGACTTGCCCTCATTGGACTCTCAATTTTGGACTTCCATATTCCATACCTAAACATGGTTGTCGTGCAAATTTCTGGCAATGCATACAAAGTACGAAAACGTGACGTCATCATTTAGCAGACTTTTGTATGGAGCCGACAACGCTAGGACGTAGTATTCTATCAATTGTCTAGTACCCTACGTACTAGACAATTGATAGAAATACATAAAATAAATATATTTTTTGTAAATACATAGAAAACGCCCAGACCCAGACCAAGAGACATGTTCATGCACACAAATGCTGTACATGTGCGGGAATCGAAACCGCGGCCTTAGAGTTAAAGTAGCCATTGCTATCCATTCGACCAACGGGTTCGTCTGTTGTTTGTAGCTATCTATATAAAATAGAAACCCTTTTGCTGACGTCAATTTTGTCTAACATGTCTAATTATAAAATATCTTTCTTTTGACCGAAAAGATAAATTTATAAATAAACCAGCGGACAATTTATTCTAGAAAAGAAACCTTATATCAATCACGATAGTGACCCTTACAAAAGGGTATGAATGGCGCTCTGACTGTAAAAATAGCTGTAAAACCAAATTGAAAGTAAGTTTCAAGGGCGTTAAGTAGGGTATCCAAGTTTACCTACTGTATGGGATAATAAATAGTTTACCTCAAGGTTTAAATTCGGTTTGAAAGTACAGTTTGAAAGTCTATTTGAAAATAATCTCGAAATATTTTTGTGCATGAACATGTCTGTTTGTCTTAGTCTGAGTGTTTTCTATGTATCATAAGTATGTATTTACAAAAAAAAATGTATTTACGTATGTTTAACAGTTGTCTAGTACCCATAACACAAGCTTCGCTTACTTTGAGGCTAGATGGCGCTGTGTAATTTGTCTGACAATATTTATTTATTATTTATTATAACAAGTTAACCCGGTTCATCTGAACTGGATTATATTACTAGTTGCAAGAAAAATAGTCGACTAAAATTGGTCAATTTTATATGTATAATGATGAGATGAGAAATTAAAAAATGTAAGCTAGTGTAAGTATTATTACTTATAATGTGGTATTATTATATTATTGCAAAAGAAGCATATAGGTAATTTATTTATTTTTATCTTTATATTTATCTTTATGTTTGAAATGAAAAGGAAAATCGACTTATAACACTAACTTGTTACTTTTTAAGTAGCTCAATTTATTATATTCCAATAAAAAATTGTATTTATATAGGTTCACAGTAGTCTATGAGCATAATGTTAAGAATATTTTTTATAAAAATCTCACTCTTTAAAGGGGCAAAATTGTGGTGAAAATTTGTAGAAAATTCTCACAAGATAACGGGTTATGCCCAGAAAAGTTGTAAAAGATTCTCACTGTATAATCAATAAATAAACAAATAAATATTTATAGACAATTTACACAGCGCCATCTAATCCCAAATTAAGCGCAAAGCTTGTACTATCGGTAATAAATTAACTTAAATACATTTTTTATTGTAAATACATACTTATATTTACAATAAAAAATGATTTAAATAATAAAATAAAAAATATTAGAAAACACCCTAACCAAGACAAACAGACGTGTTCATGCACACAAATATTTGTCTTGTGCGGGGATCGAACCCGTGACCTCAGAGTCAAAGTAGCCATTGCTAGCCGACCACCGACCTCGTCATGTAAGTAAATAAATAAGACAAACATTTGTGTGAATGAACATGTCTGTTTGTCTTGGTCTGGTTGTTTTATATGTATTATTTACAAAAAAAAATAAGTATGTGTTGATAACAAAAAATGAATTTAAGTACATTTATCAGCTGTCTAGTACCCATAGTACAAGCTATAAGCTTAATTTGGGACTAGATGGCACTGTGTAAATTATCCAGAAATATTTATTTATTTATTAATAATGCCCAGGCGATGCTGTATTATATATTCACAAGTTCGGTACCTAGTCTATATTCCAGTACTATCCGCCGATAAATAAACAGTTGGTCACCCTATGCACTGTCGGCATTACAGTACTTTGACAACAAAGGTTTCGAGCGGACATGTTTACGTGCCCGTAAAGGCCTTACTGTTGCACTGAAACCTGCTGGGTTAATAGAAATTTACAAGCTGCTGTAACCAGTACGCTATCAAGCTGTATTTTAAACGAATGCGCTTTACTTTGTTATTTTGTACCTTCACCTCCATTAATGTGAAAATGTATATGTGTACTAACTGACCCGACGTTGTCCTGTTAGCTATGACCGCGCAAGCTAATAAATCTGCCGAGTCAGCGATGGCAGATGGGAGAGGAAAGTCCTATAGTGGAGGCCACGTATATGACGACGAAGCGTAGGGCGCCCCCTCTCTAGATGGACCGACGATCTCAAAAAAGGGCAGGTTGCGGTTGGATGCGGAAAGCGGAGGATCGAATATGGTGGAAAGCATTGGGAAAGGCCTATATCCAACAGTGGGTAGATACAGGCTGATAATGATGATGATGATGAAGCTAACAAATGACTGACAGTAAACACCATAAAGTTACAATAGAACAGTTAATATGGCCGTTCAGTTTTCTTGGCCGTATTTTTTTTTAATTTTCCGAGCAACTTTTTCTTTCTTCATAGGAACCTTTTCCTGACAAGTTCTAGTACAAGCTTGGTGCTTAATTTAGGACTAAAAAGCGCTGTGTAAATTGTACAGAAATATTAATTTACTATATACATATATAGATATATTTATAAGTATACTAGCTGCATGATTATATTTTTACGGTGATAGCTTAAGGTCTAGAGAGCGACTTAGGATACTGATTATCCCGGAAAAACGTTTTACTTCCACGGGAGAAAAAAGTTTTGTTAAAATAATGACAATGAGGGTCAGCCACAGATGTATGTTCTTCACAATAGGCTATTTTCCAATGTTTAAAAATTGTAAAAATTATTTAACAATATTGTAAAATACACAAAACTATAAAGATCTGCAAACTTTCATTCTAATATCTTCAGTCAGACTTATTTTAGGGTCGATTAAAGTTTGGCGGGAAAGTCCATTTTAAAAGTATGAAATTATAAAAAAATAATGTTTCCATTGGAGAAGCAATAAAAAATGATATAACTTTTATTATGATACTAATCACATAAACGTAATATTTAACATAGCTGTCGTACAAATTTCTGATTTGATGCATACAAAATACAAACCTGTGACGTCATAATTCGGTAGTCTTTTGTATGGAGCGTTTTGGGGCAGCCTAAAAATTGTGATTTTCAAATTAATATATCTCGAGAGATTTTTGTGCTATCGAAGTAATTCTTTCACCTATGGTTATATTATGGAGACGTCCCTACATATCAAACCGAAAAAAATGTTAGTCAAATAGCCTATTGTTTGTCTTTCTTTCATGTCGAAAGGAATCAGTAAATAACTAAATAAATATTCTTGGACAAATTACACACTGCCATCTAGTCCCAAACTAAGCAAAGCTTGTACTATGGGTGCTAGATTACTGGTAGTATAACTTAAATACACTTAAATACATTTTTTTTTGTAAATACATACGTATAATACATAGAAAACACCCAGACTAAGACAAACACACGTTCATGCACACAAATGTCTGTCATGTGCGGAGATCGATCCCGCGACCTCGGAGTCAAAGTGGCCATTGTTAGACATTCGACCATCGTTAATCAGTGGATTGACATGATTTTCTTTCACGGGGTTAGTTTAAGATCAGCCCCCTTACCACCAACTATTATTGCGATTCATTAACTGAATAGAATGCTTATTCATACCAATGAATTAGCGACTCTATTTCAAGTAGAATAGAGTCGCTTATTCATTGGTATAAATAAGCATTCTATTCAGTTATTGAATCGCAATAACAGTTGGTGGTAAGGGGGCTGGAGTATGACATAGGTTCCTTGTTATCCTGAAAACACATGTTCTTTCCATAGGAAAAAAACTTTATTAAATAATGAACACGCGGACGAAGCCGGGCTGGTAAATCATCTTACACTATCATATCATGTGACAGATAAGCATACGATGTGAAGCGGTTACCATGCTAGTTGTGGGTCGTCGACGATTTTACAGTCGACGCAACGAACCCGTTTACCGTCGACGATGAACTAGTTTAAAAAACAGTCTAATTTTCGACTAGTTTACGTCTCGTCGTCGATAAGACTATTTCTTCACATAAACGATTGGTAAACGTAAACGAACGAAAATCTCATTTGTCAAGTCACTAGACGAGACGAGACGATCGCGACGCGACGCAACGGACTCATCAACCAGTCGAAGAATAAACTAGTTTATCTGTGAACTGTAAACTAGTTTAATCGTTCACGTACAAAAAACAGTTTAAAAAAAAACGGTTCGTTCATTCAACGCCCTTCTCTAAGCCATGCCATGTTAACGCTCGCAACATGAAATACCTCTCGCACGCCGCCAATCTCACTGCCAACGTAGCAACTCTTTCTCCTGGGGCCCTACCGCAGAAGCTGAAGCCGATTACCATCTGATTTTTGGATCGCGAAAATAGATCTTAGGTTTAATGACAAACATCTTCAGCTTAGTCGGTAGTACTCTGTGGTTAGTAAGAGCTAGGCTAAACACAATTATCGCTAATTTAACCTAAAGCACAGTATATTTCACATTCAAGATAGTGTGATGAAAGTGAATCTAAGCTCTGCGGATTTAGAGTAGTAATGATTTACACATGTTTCTTATATTTAGTTTGTATGACGTTTCTAAGTGCTTTATAAAGTCCAAGGAATAAAGTTATTTTGACTTTGACTTTTGACTTTAAGTAATAGTACTAACGTACCTACGTACGATGGTAATCGGCTTCAGCTTCGGCAGTAGGGTCTTCACCTGAACGTGGTGCACTCTGCTGACTGACAAACGAAGCTCTAGCGAAAAAAGAGGTAAGGAGCGTTATATAAGCTATCCGACTGGGATATGTACCTCCATCTCACAGAATAACGCAGCCAAATAATTATTCCCTTGAGGGTTGTTCTGTTCTTGCGAGTGAGTGAGGTCAACAGAAAGGAAGGAGATGCTGCGTTGGCAGCGGGGGTGGCGGCGTGCGAGAGATATTTCATGTTGCGAGTGTTAATATGGCTGCGGTAACCGCTTCACACCGTATGCTGTGGTAGCCTCACTCACTTGCACACAACACAACGAGCCTCAAGGGAATTGTTAATTGGCTGCGGTATTCTGTGAGGTGGATGTACTTCCCCAGTTGAGCAGCTTACAAATACGCTGTATTCTACCTCTCTTATACCAGAGCCTTTTCCGTTAGTTGGCGCAGGTACACTGCGTGCAAATGAGGTTGGTTTTGACTCTATAGTTCATGGAGCCACAGCCCAAATTGATATTAATTTCAACTGTTTGTGATGTTTGCTGATATCCATTTTTATTCTGTACAATCTACACTATGTACACTAATATTATAAAGAGGAAAGATTTGTATTTTTGTGTGTGTGTATGTTTGTAATGAGTAAACTCAATAACTACTGTCCCGATTTCAAAAATTCTTTCACCATTGGAAAGCTACATTCACCCTGAGTAACATAGGTTATATTTATTGCTAAATGAAAAGTAAAAATATAAAAAAAATCTTATGTCCACCCGTGCGAAGCCGGGACGAGCTGCTAGTGATATTATATATTGGACAAAACGAAAATTAGAAATGTCAGTAACATTGTGCCATATCATATGGCACAATGTTACTGACATTTGAATACGCTTCTCGACATATAAAATGTTTGATAGCGAATATATGGGAAGTCAATTACTGTTACGTTTTAGAAGTAGATTGAGAAAAACGATAGACAAATTGCGTAGACAGAGACAGATATAGCCACATTGATAGTTTAACCGTCACATGGACATGAACACGCGTTACTTAAGCTAAGATTGCCATCTAGTAGGATCGGATAGCTATTAACAAATAATTCTAAGTTTAAAAGCAACGTCCTTACAACTTAACTGCTACACTTCAGGTCGCAAGCTTGTCTGCCACCCTAAGTAGTATAAAAAAAACGTCAGTCCCATATCAATTCCTAGCCAAAACATTTTCATTTCGAATTGGGATCACTCGCGCTGTCCGGATCCGAAAAAAATGCGTATAAATTACCCTGAAACCTCAACCGAGAGGGCTTAGGGTCGGAATCGATTCCATTCAAATCTATTCCGGCAAACGCTGGAATTTATTTGACACTATTATGAACCCGATTTTCTAATTGGAGAAAGAAAATTCTAGAAATATTGTATACTAAACTCTGTTCGCCGAGAGTTGATAAATATTACGAGAAGTCTTGAAATAGCGATTGTCGCTTATGTGTCGCACACTGTATGACGAGAGGTCACGTGTGTCGCAATATATGTGCGCTCGCTATGTTTTTAGGGTTCCGAACCTCAAAAGGAAAAACGGAACCCTTATAAGATCACTTTGTTGTCCGTCTGTCTGTCTGTCTGTCTGTCTGTCTGTCAAGAATTTCTATGTCGAGAATGCGTGGAGGTATCAAGCTGAAATTTGAACTGTATACTCAGGTCTACGGTCCCATGAAGTTAAAAAAAAATCAAACTGCTAAGTTTACGTAGAAAAAAGTTACGGCCGTTTATTCAGCAAAAAACGCATATTTCGACACACTCAAGGGAATCAAAACCTATAGGGTACTTCCCGTTGACCTAGAACTATGAAATTTGGCAAGTAACATCGTTATAGACTACAAGTACAGGAATAAATCTCAAAACTAAACATTTGTAAATAGATCTTAAAAAATAGGGGGTCTATATTTTTTATAGGGTGTCGAAATTTCAAATTGAAACTACTAGTTCAAATGGGGTATCATATGAAAGGGCTTGATGTACACATTGCAAAATATATTTTATTTATTTTTTTCGACGCATTATTTTTTATTTATAATGAAAAATATCAAATTTAATAATGATACTACGTACCTACGGAACCCTCGGTGGGCGAGTCCGACTCGCACTTGTCCGGTTTTTTAGTATGAGGCACGCAGCTGTTGTCAAGCGCTGGCCGTTGGCGCGTCAAATTTTTTATTGTTTATTGACAAAAATATTTAGCGGGCCGCAATCTATGATGAGATTAGAAACCCTGGTTTTTATTTTTTTTTATCTATTCTCAAGCAATAGAGAGGCTCGATCGGCCTAAGCGTTCGGCCTGTGACGCATTTATCTCTCTTCCACTCCGTCGGCCGATGTTTTCATAAGACGTTATCATGTAAAATTATCGTCCGTTAACCGACTTTACAGAGAACCATTTTTTTTATAAAAAGTATCCTATGGCCTTCCTAATACATTTGAGAATATGTGTACAAAGTTTCATGATGATCGGATGAGTAGTTTCGGCGTGAAAATGTAACAAACAAACTCACATTCACATTTATAAGATTTATATTGTAGGGAAGTAGGGAAGAAGTTCCGCCAATCAACAAATGAAGGTTAGACGTGATTGAATGAAACAGCTGGTCATCTAATTGAATGGCTATTTTAATCAGTTGGCTACGACTACATCGTAATCGAGTGTGTACGTTTCTTTTTTCAGTTTCTTAAAAAATACAAGGCTATTTCAATCCAAAAAAGATCTACGTCAAGAGAGACATCTTTATTGTAACCTATTTGGTCACAAATAACTTTTATTTTGGGGCCTGTACCCACATTTATCTTCCTCTCGACCCTTTTGTCACTTGGCCGTATAATATTATTTTTACGGAGATACATATTGCCCGAGTCATTCTCAGTATGTGTTTGTAAAATACCTTTTATAAAAGAAATTGTACCCAATTTCTTTTTTATGTTTACGTTTGAGAGGGAAAACATACGACCTGGGGTCAGGAATCGTCCTGTAACTTAAAGCGCACGGCCTTTCCAAGTCGCACCGCTGCAGCTGGCCTACAAGGAATTCATCCTCACATATAAAAACCCCAGTGGTTATGTACTGTATGGTTACAGAGAAGTTGTCTCCCACATATTATCAACTGTGGACTGCCTGTCGAGGTTTTCTCAGAAGACTACAGCATGGGGTTCTACAAAACGGGTAGGATGAGGTTTTCATGAAGATGTGGCAACGCGCATGTGATGCTGGCAAATTTTTTTTCGCATTGTAAATAACGTGTTACAAAAAATTCAAATGTACGTTCAGTTATATAAAAGTACGTTCAGTTTAAAGATTAAAAATCAATGCATGCATGCCTGTTTCAGAGCCTTATGCTTTCAAACTTCATCGAGTGACGTATACTATGACCTGAATTCGTTTTCAAAGTCTGAACTAATTCTTCAGAATCGTATTACACGTTTTCTGAAAGGCGTTAACCAAAGCTATAAAACCTTTCCCAGAGCAAGTTCAATTACTGAAACTTCAATCGGTTTCTACAAGTTTCCTCTAGGTTTATTTAACTTAGCTGACTTAAGGTGAGAGGCAATTTACTTGTGATAGATATTTTTATAGCTTCAATTTATAAAAGAAAATTAGTACCTATTTAAATTAAGCAATAATTAAATAAAATAAAATAAACTATAAAATATCTACTGAATTTAAATCTTTCATATTACACTGAAAAATTACTCTGAAAGATAAAGGTATATTTTCTTTTTCTGAATTCGATTCAATGCTTATTTTTTCTTTAATTTTTATATTAAAAATGGGCATTGGAAAATTTTAAATTTAGGTTAATGAAAACTTCCTCGTATCTTCTTTTATTTGCGTTTATGCGTTATTTTATTATTAACTATAGTCTTTGTTTGTTAATTTATTGTTTAGAAAAAGGTGTTTACCATCAAGAGGTGTGTGGTACTTCTACATTTATTTACCATCTTTGTGGTCATTTTCATTTCTTCATGGTCTGACGAGCCCGGTGGTCAAATGGTGACTTTCATTCCGAGGTCGCGGGTTCGATCCCCGCACAAGACCAACATTTGTGTGCATAAACATGTCTGTTTGTCTTAGTCTGGGTGTTTTCTATGTAGTATATATATTTATTTACAAAAAATGTATATATATCAATTATATAGTACCCATAGTACAAGCTTTGCTTAGTTTGGGACTAGATGGCGCTGTGTAATTTGACAAGAAATATTTATTTATTTTTAATAGCAATTGGAATCTGTTGACAGAGAAATAAGTAAGTATTATTTTTTATGAAAAAGGAAGTAATTAAGAAAAAATAAAAACCGACTTCAGCTGGCAACAGGGCAAATTTAAGGGTTTCCATCGATTTTTTTTTTGATCTACTCACCAGACCCTGACTTGGTGAATATGGGACTACCTCGCAATCATACCCTTTCAAATAAAAAAAAAATGAATTTGACCATACGTGCTTATAAAATTTTAGAGTTTCCCTTGATTGCCCTGGGATCCCATCATCAGATCCTGACTTGGTGAATATGGGACCACCTTAAAATCATACCCTTTCAAATGAAAAAAGAATTTTGAAAATCGGTTCACAATTCGAGAAGAGATAAACTAACATACATACAAAAAAAAAATCAGTAGAATTGAGAACCTCCTCCTTTTTTGAAGTCGGTTAAAAATAGTTTCGCAACAAAGTTGCGCGTAACCTTTTCGAGATAAGGTATGTATATCCTTTTGACACCTACACCAAAAGTTGTTTCTTTTCTCTAGTTTGTATTAAATTTAGAAGAGGCCACCCACTTGAGACGAGAAATATTTGTGGCAAAATAATGAAAATTAAATATGAACACCGTCAAGTGCGTTAGCTTAGAAACCGTGTCACCGCATGAAGGTTAAAAGATTTTATTTAAAACTAGCTCTGCCTGAGACTTTGTCCTCGCAAAATAGCTATTTTAAATTTAAAAAAAATCTAAAATAAAAGAGTACCCCCTTCAGAACTGGAGTTCGCTGGAGATCTCGATGTTGAGAATCTTAAAACTCATGGAGATAGTCGACCTCTAACACAAGTCGTTTGTAGCTCTCCCTCTCTTGAAACCAGCCCCCTTAACACCAACTCTTATTGCGATCCAATAACTGAATAGAATGCTTATTCATGCCAATGAATAAGCGACTCTATTTCAAATGTCATAGAGTCGCTTCAAAGAATTCATTGGTATGAATAAGCATTCTATTCAGTTATTGAATCGCAATAAGAGTTGGTGGTAAGGGGGCAGGGATGTTAGGACGACCCGTGTAAATAACGGCCTCGGTGCTGTAATCTACAATGGATGCCATCATGAGATAACATGTCATTGATATCTGCAGCAACAGCAGAGTCCAGCGTCGAACTGGCCATATAGTTGGGGTGGCATTTGCCAGCCGGGCCCCAGCCTGCGCGGGCCCCCCTCGGGCCTGGCTTGCGGGGCTTGCGGCAACCGTAGGATAATATACCATCTACCATCATCTCGTCTCGGGCCCCGGGCTTGTCAGCCACCCGGGCCCTTCCGGCCCAATCCGACCCTGGCAGAGTCTTATGGGACTCCAGCATGAATGGCGTTCTGCCAGTCTCGTTAGTCACCAAGGTGCACTATTGTACACTAACGGACTAACCTTCAAGAACAGAGTTTTCATTTTCCTTAAAAGGCTGGCAACGGATCGGCGAGCCCTTGGTGTCGCTGGTCTCCATGGGTGGTGTTGATTGCTTTCCACCAGGTGACCCACATGCTCGTTTGTCCCCCTCTCACATAAAAAAAAAAACTAAGTGTCATTACTATTACATACTATTGCCACAGCTATTGCGTCATTTAATTTAATTATGTTCATAGACTGTGATTGCTTTTGCATCATAAGTACATGTATTTAGTCTTAGAGATATTTTAAGTAAAATTGAGGAGCCCGATGGCGTCGTTGCGCGTGTCAGTCTAATCGAACACACAAGTTAAGTAACGTCGACCGCAGCCTGTCTATGGATGGGTTTATTTATCTCGAGCTCCTCCGTGCTTCGGAGGGCACGTTAAGCCGTTGGTCCCGGCTGTTATCATTAGATCGCAGTCGTTAAGTCAAGTCAGTGGCCTTTAGGCAGCTTGAAAACACTGGCCTCCGCCAACCCGCAGTTAAGCAGCGTGGTGGAGTATGCTCTAAACCCCTTCGATTGAGGGGAGACCCATATCCCAGCAGTGGGATGATTATGGGTTGATGTCGTCGTCGAAGTAAAATATGAAGGATATTTTAATAATGTGTTGTAAGACCCTTATCCACAACAGGTGTGTGCGTTATTTACGAAGTAAGCCGATCTGCACACACTCAGCGGCACTTTACACCGTTGAGTGTGCGTATATTGCGATTGGCTTCGTGTAAAACAGGGGTGGCACTCCGGGAGTGCCGGCAGAAGTGGAAACTTGAACAGTAACGTTGCACATTTTTGAATATTTTGAAATGGTTAGGGAATAATTTCGCACGAATTGCTTTATTTATCAGTATAAAAGTACTATCATTTATGTGGTAAAATACAATATTCATTTATTGCGGTATCGTACACAAACATGGCAATTTATATTACATTAAAAATAAACAGCAGGAGCAGGCATACATTTTCGCCACGCGGTAAAAGAGAGGGGGATATCACTTCCTCTCCTACGCAGCGCCGGCGGTCAACGCTCCCTCCGTCTTACGAATTTTCTATCAGGCCACGTGTCCTGACTTTACCCATCCCAAAAAGTGCACAACGCCGCTAAAGAAGTTTTCACTTCAAAAAAAACCGGACAAGTGCGAGTCGGACTCGCCCACCGAGGGTTCCGTAGGTACGTAGTATCATTATTAAATTTGATATTTTTCATTATAAATAACAAATAATGCGTCGAAAAAAAGAAATAAAATATATTTTTCAATGTGTACATCAAGCCCTTTCATATGATACCCCATTTGAACTAGTAATTTCAATTTGAAATTTCGACATCCTATAAAAAATATAGACCCCCTATTTTTTAAGATCTATTTACAAATGTATAGTTTTGAGATTTATTCCTGTACTTGTAGTCTATAACAATGTTACTTGCCAAATTTCATAGTTCTAGGTCAACGGGAAGTACCCTATAGGTTTTGATTCCCTTGAGTGTGTCGAAATATGCGTTTTTTGCTGAATAAACGGCCGTAACTTTTTTCTACGTAAACTTAGCAGTATGATTTTTTTTTAACTTCATGGGACCGTAGACCTGAGTATACAGTTCAAATTTCAGCTTGATACCTCCACGCATTCTCGACATAGAAATTCTTGACAGACAGACAGACAGACAGACAGACAGACAGACAGACAGACAGACAGACGGACAACAAAGTGATCTTATAAGGGTTCCGTTTTTCCTTTTGACGTTCGGAACCCTAAAAAACGAAGTAAGGGAGGATGGCTTTGGCTCGGAGGTGAAGGTTACCAGTGAATATAAATAATTAGATAATCATTGCATTTGCTACTGGAAAATTCGTCAGAATATTTTTTTTCTGAAAATCTTTTCTCAAACTAATTGCTATATAGATTACTTACATCGTGCTGTAATTCTTCTAAGATACATTGCAATAAAAATAGAAAATTAAATTTACTGTTACCGTCATCAGCCTGTATCTATCCTCTGCCGGAATTATTTACCTGATGATCTTACCATATCATATGGAATTCTCCGCTTTCCGCAACCAACCGCTTCCCGTCATTCTCCTGAGATCATCGGTACATTTAGAGGATGGGGAGGGGGGCAGGGGCAATGCTTCGTAGCCCAATACCATATCTCCACTCTAGGACACTCAATGACACTATTTTTAATGTTTATTAATAATATATGATACACAAATCAATGTAATGTTAAATTCTCTTATTTAAATCACTTATTATATTACAATTTATGAGAAATTGTAATTCTGACATGAGAAAGCCTTCTTCTTTGAAAAAAAGTTTTACACTGCGAAAAGGAAAGGCAAATTCCTAAAGCTCCCCTTTTGGAATTTGACTTTTCCTCTCTTACTAATTTCTTCTTATTAAATTCTTCGTGAATTCCAAAGCAACCGTAGTTCCTCCAGTGCAACTGCTGAGGACTTTAGTTCAATGTTCAATACATTTTGGTCAATTTGCCGTTGTTAATCCTCGCTACAGTGGAGACACAGTGGTGGAAATTTGTGGTGTAACCCGTTCCTGTAATGTACAATCGGTAGAACAATACAAAGGGATGCGAAACGTAGATAAAACCACAAGGGACTCGAAACTGTTACCTTGGATATGGCATACCCCCATTAATATCTATTGGTTTCCCATTGGCATTGATCGATCGGCACTCTCGACAGGAGTGAGACGTTGAATATGTTTTCAAAATAAATAAATATGAATAACGCTTATTTGATAAAAAGATCAATCGTTGGAATACCAACAGCTGTTACAATTAAATAAATAGCTGAGATTTATATTCTAGAAAGCCAATTAAAGGTATCCGCCAATAGATATTAATTAATAATCTTCATTTGTTTGTGAAAGTGAAAATTATTAACGCTAGGAGCACCAGGGAATCCCCATTTTTTTATTACCTCATAAAATAAACCTTAAACGATATGAAGTTAAGGTTAATAAAAAGTTAGCCGTACTGATAAGTTAAAGGGGATTTCCTCAGACTTTAAATGAGGTTGTCATTTTGGGGAACAGTAAATTATTCTGAAATGTAGTTTTTCGCTACGTGTTGCCAGGGTAAACATTGATCTCCAAAATTTTTAGTTCCGAAGAAAGGAAAAAAATCAATTGATATATATCAAGATAAAAATCAATTAATATATATCATGATATACGAGTATATCCGTTGATATGTATCGGCGAACCCTGGTAAAAATATTTTCGCAACCAAAGTTGCGCGTAACCTTTTCGAAATCAGGTATGTATATCCTTTTGACGCCTACACCAAAAGTTGATCCTTTTCTTTAATTTTAAATTTAGAAGAGGCCACCCACTTGAGACGAGAACTATTTGTGGCAAAATAATCAAAATTAAATATGAACATCGTCAAGTGCGTTCGCTTAGAAACCGTGTCACCGCATGAAGGTTAAAAGATTTTATTTAATACTAGCTCTGCCCGCGACTTCGTCCACTCATAATAGTTATTTTAAATTAAAAAAAAAAATAGAATGAAAATCTAAAATATAAGAGTACGTCCTTCAGAACTGGACTTCGCTGGAGATCTCGATGTTGAGAATCTTAAAACTCATGACGATAGTCGACCTATAACATAAGTCTTTCACAGCTCTCCTCCACTAGAAACCAGGGAAGTTAGGACGACCCGTATAAATAACGGCCCCGGTGCTGTAATCTACAATAGATGCCATCATGAGATAATATCATTGATATATGCAGCAACAGCGTCGGGGATATCACAGAGTCTTAAGGGACTCCAGCATGAATGGCGTTCTGCCAGAGTCTCGTTAGTCAGCAAGGTGCACCATTGTACACTAACGAGGCTTTTTTTTAGGGGCTTATATCTGTTCCAGTATGCCAGCTCCATCGTACCCTAATCCAAGAGACTCAGTGATGAGATGCGGTAATTAGGTCAAAAAACATTCTTGCCCGCACTGATTTAGGATTAGTCAATATACATTGAGCCAATCCTACATCGTTGATGTTCAATTTAAATTTTCTCATCAGTGAGTCTCTGTTTTGTTTGTACTTGACACAACCATCAACAAATGTTGGACATCCTCTATGATCCCAACTCTTCACAATTAGGTGAGTCAGTTTTTAGTAGTAGATTAGTGAGTTCATGAGAAATCCATATTTTCTTCACTAACGAGGCTCTGACCAAGCGTCATTACTATTACTATTGCGTCATTTATTTTAATTATTTTCATAGACTGTGATTGCTTTTGCATCATAAATGCATGTATTTAGTTTTAGAGACATTTTAAGTAAAATATGAAGCATATTTTAATAATGAGTGGTAAGAGCCTTGTCCACGACAGGTGTGTGGGTTACGAAGTAAGCCGATCTGCACACACTCAGCGGCAACTTACACCACTGAGTGTGCGTATATTGCGTATTTGCGCTTTTGCTACAGGAAAATTCGTCAGAATATTTTTGTGAAAATCCCGGAGATTCGCTGAATTTCTTTTCTCAAACTAATTGCTATATAAATCTATATAGCAAATAGGTTGAGAAAAGAAATTCAGCGAATCACCGGGATGGGGGGGGGGGGGGAGGGGACTTAGATCGTGCTGTAATTCTTCTAAGATACATTGCTATAAAAATGGAAAATTAAATTTACTGTTACCGTCATCAGCCTGTATCTCTGCCGGAATTATTTACATGATGATCTTACCATATCATATGGAATCCTCCGCTTTCCGCAACCAACCGCTTCCGGTCATTCTCCTGAGATCATCGGTACATTTAGAGAATGGGGAGGGGGGCGGGGGCAATGCTTCGTAGCCCAATACCATGTCTCCACTCTAGGACACTCAATGACACTATTTTCATTGTTTAAATATAATTATATAGTTTAAATTAATAAAATAAATATTATAAGACAGTTCGATACCTCCAATGAACACTACGCCAACTCAAAACATACACAATCACATCCAGATACACACCGCTAATATGAGTTATACATTTACTTAGCAGTTTGTATTTATCGATTTTGTTGTGTCTGTGTGTCTATTGTAAATAAAATTCAGGTAGCATAATGTTACTGAAATATTGAATCGATTTAGATGAAAAAAGAAAACTATCGAAATTTTAGATACCGTAGTGATCTTGGAGCGTCCTTGGAGGTATCGTCTGATAGGCTGTATAAATTTATTTATACCATTAATTTCAAGTAATACAAACTAAATTAACTAAAAATAAACTAATCTTAAAATGAATATTATTATATAAATAAAAAGAAAAAAATAATAATAACTAAACCGCGTCAAAAAATTCCTCCGCATCACTGTCAAAAGTCATCGTGCCCAGAACGCTGGCAGCATTGCCACGCTGAATGGCAATGCTTATACGTTGTGCCAAATATAGGCCAGCCCTCTGGTCACGGGAAGTATCAACCAAGCGCTTTGCTAATTCTCTAAATATTGGGGTGTAAGTGGTTCCTCAACATCTATGAACCAAAGCCAACTTCACCTGCACGCGGTGCACCCTGCTGACTGACAAACGAAGCTCTGGCGAAAAGAGAGGTAGTGAGCGTAATTGTAAGCTACCCGACTGGGAAATATACCTCCACCTCACAGAATACCGCAGCCAAATAACAATTCCCTTGAGGGTTGTTGTGTTCCTGCGAGTGAGTGAGGTCACCAGAAATGAAGGAGATGCTGCGTTGGCAGCGGTGGTGGCGGCGCTAGCGATATTTTATGTTGCGAGCGTAAATATGGCTACGGTAACCGCTTCACATCAGGCGGGCCGTATGCTTCTCTGCCACCCGAAGTAGTATAAAAAAAAAAAAAAAAGAAGCCTTGCACGCGGACCCCATGGGCCAAGCGTTTCGACCCCAAACGGCTCAAATATAATAATTACCTATAAGGTTTAAATATCGGCTCTCTCGGCTCAGGCGGAACGTGACAATGAGTCATGCCTTTTCGTGCGTGCAGCCGGCGTTCATGGATTTATAAGACGTTATCACGCCAAAAAATGTACAGAATATCATCCGGCAAGCGTTTGAATCTATTAGTCTGATAGTATGCCACCCGCCTTAGACGTCCTTATGCGAAAAAAACTTTATCCTTTTTGTAACATGTGCGTGAGTGGACACCTATTATCATCGAAACTTACTTTGAGTGTAACCACCGGTAATAGATATGCTCGATAGTTACATTAATGTAACTATTTTTTTTTTTTTTTAACATCTAGCCCCAAAGTAAACGAAGCTTGTGTTATGGGTACTAGACAACTGATAAACATACGTAAATACATTTTTTTTTGTAAATACATACTTATGATACATAGAAAACACCCAGACCAAGACAAACAGACATGTTCATGCACACAAATGTTTGTCCTGTGTGGGAATCGAACCCACGAGCGTTGGTGTCGAAGCCGCGTCATTGACCGCTACGCCACCGAGCTCGTCAAAAAAAGAACTATCGGTCATAAGTGTGCTCAGTGGTTACACCGGTGTAACAATTCAGTGTAACCACGGGTCGGAAGGGGAAAAAAGGGACTGCCTAAGTTTGCCCTGCTGTTGTTTATAGTAACGACGTGTCGGAATACGATACCAGGCATTTAACCATAACATTAAAGCAAATTGCCTATTATCGACGTAACTTTAGACCAACTACTTAGACGATACTTTGGAGATGTAGTGTTTTAAGGTGACATTTTACAATGTTTACTGCAGATTGGGTTTTTCGCCGTTTCAGTCCACACTGGGGTGTAAGTGGTTCATCAACATCTTTGAACCAAAGCCAACTTCACCTGCACGCGGTGCACCCTGCTGACTAACGAACGAAGCTCTGGCGAAAAGAGAGGTAGGGAGCGTAATTGTAAGCTGCCCGACTGGTGTATGTACCTCCACCTCACAGAATACCGCAGCCAAATAACAATTCCATTGAGGGTTGTTGTGTTCCTGCGAGTGAGTGCGGTCACCAGAAAGGAAGGAGATGCTGCGTTGGTAGCGGGGGTTGCGAGCGTTAATATGGCTACGGTAACCGCTTCACATCGTGTACACAATACATAGTATAAAAAAAAACACTGCTGCAATGGTGTGGTTTGAAAAGAACTTTAATGGACAAACAACTATTGCTCTGTTGCTCAACTAGTGAGCAACGTTTTTTGTTGAGTGGTGACGTGAGCTTGTAAGTTTTAAGTAGAATTTAACATTAGCTCAGCGAGTGATTTACCTATCTTACATTTAAATCACTCGCTAGCCTAAAAAAAAATTGCTCTACTGTGAGATATACAACTTTTCACTTCGACCAGAGAAAAAGTAACACGTTTTTAAGTTATAAAGATTTTAGATAAGAAACACACTGAAGACAAGATTTTTTTATACTTCGTCGGGTGGCAAACAAGCATACGGCCCGCGTGATGCCAAGCGGTTACCGTAGCCATATTAACGCCAGCAACATGATATATCGCTCGCTGCCATCGCAGCATCTTCTTCCTATCTTGTGACATCACTCATTCACAGGAACACAACCCTCAAAGGTGGAGGTACTTTCTCAGTCGGGCAACTTACAATAATAATAATAATATAATAATAATAATCATTTATTTCAGACATTTGCAATGTACAGAGAGAACATAACAAGTCCATATAATAAATACCTTAAAATAAAAATATATTTTTATAATTATCTAAAATTAAACGCGCATAGTCGGCACTGTCAGCTTATTCCGCACGGTGTCCTGTAACCGACCACGAAAGCGTCGGAACCTAACACCTTTAGGCCAGAATTCCTCCTTCATGAATGTCGACAGTTGTTCTGTTGGAACCCTCACCACGAAGGAATTGAAGTCACGAATCACGCCACGGAGTGACCGTGGCGCGATTCCAACCTTTCGACTCTCAAATTGAAGTTGGTCTTCACTCGGATGTACTCTACAATCTCCTCGTCCTTTGTAGAGTAATGAAGGCGGGACACATACAGCAACGTCGTCAAATTATACTCCCTACCTCTCTTATTAATAGTAAATATAAAGTTTTACCAACCCAATAGTTATTATGAGCAAGTCAGTAATTATCATCGTTGAGACAGTCAGCCTGTGACCACGGCCGGTACAACCTGGTCGAAACGTCATGCAATAATAAAGGTATTTAAACACCCGTATGCATGATCGGTAATTCCCGTCATAATTCATGCAACACGAAAGTTAAAAAAATATTAAGTCAGTAAATACAACCCCGAACTCACCTTTCGGCGCACCACACGAAATTTACTTTTTACGGATACGGAAGAGGTGTTGTCACCGGGAGTTTTTTTGTTAGGATTGAAATGAATTTAGTGCAGTTTGAAAATCGCAAAACTCTCATCGAAATCTCGGACACAATAATACACTAGCTCGGACGCGGAGGTTGCGCGGCAATCTAAAACCTAAACTTTTTCAGGTAGAATGGAATCGCGGGAACACATTCAGTCAACAAGCGGATGCCGTGCTATCATGTATTGGCATTCCGGCACCTGCATTTTCTATGTGGGAAAAACCTTACGATATTTACTTATTTCTTTAGAAAACCAACAGCTTACATAATTATGATTAAGTGTAAAGCATTATTAAAACGTATTGCTAATGACAGGATTCCTATTATAATATTAATCTATTACATTAGAATATTATTTATTACGACATTAAAGTTTAGCGTAGTTGGCAGTATATAAATAGCTCACTCGCGCAACTTCGTCTGCGTGTGACAGAGCGTTGAGAGTGAAGCGTATGGTTACCACTTGAAAGATTATAGTGAACCAATCTTAAAAGATAGACATTATGCTATCACGGACTTTTTTTTAGATTTTTTAGATTTTTCAATTCGGATGAGTAGTTCCTGAGATTGGCTCGTTCAACCAAACAAATAAACTCTTCAGTTTTATAATATTAGTATAGATATGATCAAATTATATCAATAATAATGCTATGTAGTCGTTATAGTCAACAATTGCAATTGCAATGGCAATTATATATTGAACGTTAGCGTGTAATGACACGCTATTAGATATACGATCGATATCTCTGTTCCAATGCTAATTTGATGTTAGACATTTTCATTCCTCTTCATGAACTTCATCAGCTTGTACTACCTTCTGTTGGATATGTGCATTCCCCGATGTTTTTCGATCAAATACGATCCTCCGCCTTCGGCATCCAGCCGCTTTTTTAAGGTCATCGCACCATCTAGAAGGAGGGTGTCCAACGCGTCGTCCGTCGTGCTACGCGCGGCTTTCACTCTAAGTCTCAAACCACACAAAGCTGAAATTCCGCAGCCGATATTCCGCGTGATTAAGATTGGTATGTAAAAAACGCAACGTAATTTCGGTCAAATGTGTCGATAGTCATTGAAAAAGTATTGCAGGCGTAATGACGCCGAACTTCGATCGCGGATGTTCGAAATAGTGTGTTTAGACACTTAGGTCGCCTATCTTCGGTATAGTGTGTTTAGACACTAAGTGTCTAAACTCACTATACCGAAGATATGCGACCGAAGTTCAGCGTCATTACGCCTGCAAATGGCTATATAATTTATTATAATTATTATATAGCGATTTTACGCCAAAAATGGATTTTGCTGCGAGTTTTTAAGTGCCTTTTTCTTGCGAAGTGAAAATAACTTTGCTATTACCTACATCAAATTTTCTCAGAATACACAAGAAAAATAATCACTTAGCATTTTGCGAAAAACACGTAAAATGCAAAACAAATCCTATCTGGTGTATGGAAATAAGCCATTTTCAAGATACAACACTCATCTACAGTACCCACGCACCACTTTAACGTTATTATGAGAAAAATAACAAAATATATTCTCGTACAGCGGAAACATTTTTGAAGGAATTTCATAAGAATTTCAATACTTGAGAAATATTTGTTCTTTGTTACGAATATTACGCAATCTGAAACAAAAATTACCTGCCTATTGTTATGGGATGGGGGCCCACCAAACATTCCCACCACAGTGTCTTCTATATAGACCTACCGCCGAAGCTGTAACCGATTACCATCGGATTTTTTTTTTTTTTTTTTTTTTTTATGTCATACAGTAGACAAACAAGCAAGCGGGCCACCTGATGGAAAGTGGTCACCGCCGCCTATAGACATTAGTAACACAAGGGGCGCTACCAATACGTTGTCCACTAAGGAGTTGGAGGAAGGGAAGGAAGGAATGAGGGGATAGGGAAGGAGTTGGGCTTCCGGATCTCTCACTCACCGAACGAAACGCATTGCTGCTTCACGTCGATATTCTGTGAGAGGGTGGTACTTCCCCGGTTGAGCAAGCCCATTTCATAATTGCTCTACCACTCCACTTTTTGTTGTTACTTGTTTTATTACTATTTAAATAGTCGTCTTGGCCAACTTGCCAGATAAATATTTATTGAAAAATGGAAAAATTCACCTGCCCCCCCTAGGGGGGATTTGAAGCCACGACCTCTCGATGACCGGTCGAGTGCTCTTCCAACTGAGCTACCAGAAAGGTTTGTGTTGCTGACGAATTTTTGCATCTTATATTCTACTGCGTGAGTCACAGTGTGGCGTCATCAACCTATTAAGTAATTACACTACTAAACAAGGCAGAGCAGTCCATCGTTTCAGATGACTTGACAGATGAATTACCCGACTGCGGCGAAGCCAAAAAGGAGGGTTATTTGATAACACCAAACTAATTAAATTATTATTATTTAAATAGTTGTCTTGGCCAACTTGCCAGATAAATATTTTTTGAAAAATGGAAAAATACTGCTTGTTTGTTGTTGCTAATTATGTTTAGCTCAGCTGGCAGACACCCAACAGCTCTGCCGACTAAGCTGGAGATGTCTCTCAGTAACTTAAGACCAATTTTTGGGATCAAAAAAACCGATGGTAATCGGCTTCAGCTACGGCGGTAGGGCCCCTGGATTAACAGCGGAGACCGCAAAAAAAGGCAATGAACAGTGAAAACCATTGCAGTCCCGGGGGTAAAACTACGGCTGCCGTGGAACTCGCAAACATTTTAATCAGAAGAAATCAGTAGGAGTAAGAAGATTTTAGAATTTGACTTCCACTCTTAGCAATGTGAGAGACAGCAATATAGCAAATAAGACATTAAATGCCTAAAGAGATGGCTGGCCAAGTGAAACTCAACTGCCGTGCACCACGGATTTTATGTGCGTTATGCCTAGTAATAAAAACTTATTTGTTCGAATATTATATTCGATCAATAGATTGAAGTGAGTTCAACATGGCCAAAATCAACGTCACCTGCACGTGATGCACCTTGCCGATGAGCGAAAGAGGTTCTGACAAAAATAAACAGATAGGGTACAACGTATTTGTAAGCTGCCCGACTGGGGAAGTATCTCCACCTCACTGAATATAGAGGCCCAATAACGATTACCTTGTAAAAAAAAAAAACCGGACAAGTGCGAGTCGGACTCGCCCACCGAGGGTTCCGTAGGTACGTAGTATCATTATTAAATTTGATATTTTTCATTATAAATAAGAAATAATGCGTCGAAAAAAATAAATAAATATATTTTGCAATGTGTACATCAAGCCCTTTCATATGATACCCCATTTGAACTAGTACCTAGTTTGAAATTTCGACACCCTATAAACTATAGACCGCCTATTTTTTAAGTTCTATTTACAAATGTATAGTTTTGAGATTTATTCCTGTACTTGTAGTCTATAACGATGTTACTTGCCAAATTTCATAGTTCTAGGTCAACGGGAAGTACCCTATAGGTTTTGATTCCCTTGAGTGTGTCGAAATATGCGTTTTTTGCTGAATAAACGGCCGTAACTTTTTTCTACGTAAACATAGCAGTTTGATTTTTTTACAACGTAATGGGACCGCAGACCTGAGTATACAGTTCAAATTTCAGCTTGATACCTCCACGCATTCTCGACATAGAAATTCTTGACAGACAGACAGACAGAGTGACAGACAGACAGACAGACAGACAGACAGACGGACAGACAGACAGACGGACAACAAAGTGATCTTATAAGGGTTCCGTTTTTCCTTTTGATGTACGGAACCCTGAAAAAGGATTGTTGTGTTCCTGTGAGTGAGTGAGGTTACCAGAAAAGAAGAAGTTGTAGCATTGGCAGCGGGGGCATCGACACGCGATTATTATTGATTTCATGTTGCAAGCTTTCATATTCATAAAGGAGGAATTCTGGCCGAAAGGTGGTAGGTTCCGACGCTTTCGTGGTCGGTTACAGGACACCGTGCGAAGTAAGCTGACAGTGCCGACTATGCCCGCTTAATTTTAAAAATGAACACTTATATAAAAATATATTTTTAGTTTAAGGTATTTATTATGTGGACTTGTTTTGTTTACACTACAATGGTCTGAAATACACGATTATTATTATTGTTAATATGGTTACGGCAACCGCTTCACATCAGTCGTGCCGTATGCTAGAAGTAATCGTACGACAAGTGCAGAAATGAGTCCAGCATAATTCTCATTTCTTTTAGACGTGATAACACCTTATAAATCGATGAAAGTCGGCTGCATGCACGAAAAGACATGACTCATTATCACGTTCCGCCTGAGACGAGCGAGCAAGCGAGAGCGCGGAACAAGCGATAGAGTAGAACGATCGGCCTAAGCGTTCGGCTTGTGACGCATCTATTAATCTTCCACTCCATCGGCCGATGTTTTCTTGTATCGTTAACACGTAAAATTATCGTCCGTAAACCGACTTTACAGACACCCAATTTTTTTCATAATCCTGAAAACCTGGCTTCCCTATCTAACTATATATATCTGTCAGTAATATTAAACACACGTGAGGAAACTCGGAGCTTGTAGGTTGATGTTACAAATATACCCTACAGATAAGTACATCTCAATAAACCTGCAGGAGGATCTGTTTTCATTTTCATGCGTGAAAAGTAAGATATATTCATTTATTGGCACAACCAAAAGGGAATACAAGAAATATAATTATAAATTATAATATAATTATAAGTAAATTATAATATAAATATAATTATAAGTCAACTGCAGGTTGCCGGAGGCCAGTGCCAGTGCTTTCAAGCCGCCTCAAGACCACTGATTACAAATTACAAAATTACAAAAATCTTTATTCAATTCTCACTTAACTTAATATACAAGTGATTGGGATCTCCATTTAAGTATGACAATACCTGTGTTAGGAGATCCCGCTCTTCTAAAACAAGTAATATATGCCCTGTTAGTGAGACTGGGCATTTACAATGTTAATTTTAATACTAGTTCTTATACAATTACAAATTAATTTAATATGCGCTGTGAGTGTGTATAACATGCAGTTATGTATTTTAGTGCCGGAGTGCTTATGTACAGTGTGTATTTTATTTATAATATAATAATAATATTTATAATATTTCCATATATATATATATATATATTTGTAATACCTAGAAGTGTTGTCATGTATTTATATATAAGTTATTACTATCTATATATAATTTTATATGTATATTTTTTATACAAATCAAATTATATATTTAGATATAATGATTACATACTATGTAAATGCATGGATGTGATTTGCATCCGAAATGTGGTAGCAATCCATATTGTCGTCCACACGTGTCGGTCTGTGTCTTAAGGAACACATATCTATCTACACAGTCCCTCTGTCTCCAAATAGGTTAAGCACTTAAGCCAGTTAGTTAATGCCTTTTTGCAGTTATATGAAGTCATGGGATATATTATGTTTAATTTATTGTTAATTGCATTATATAATCTGGCCGATAGGCTAATGTACTGTCTGCGGGCAAATTCCGTATTAATTGAGACAATAGGAGCGACAGCGTGGTTTCTTCTCTTTGTTTATTTCGCTGGGTCATATTTCAATGACCTATGAAGTTTTAGAGTTGTACTTAATATATAGAGTTGCCTAACCGTGAGCAGTTCCCATAGGGCGTACAAATTGCTTGTATGGAACCTGCGGGGTTTAAAACACATTAGTTTAAGTAGTGCTCTTTGTGCTCGCTCTAGTTCCAAAAACTTACTTTTTGTAGCACCTCCCCAGATAGTTATGCAATATGTCAGAACCGATTGAACTAGCGATAAGTAAATTTGTTTAAGAAGTTTCCTGTCAGCGAGATACCTCAGCGTCCTAAACACCCACATTAGCTTACACAACCTAGCCATGGTTATCTCTAAGTGTGTATGCCAGGACAATCGCTGATCTACCATTATACCCAAGTATTTCGTGTTGCTAACTTTATTGATTTTATAACAGGTGCAGTCTGTTAGAATATTGTTACAGGTGTTGTGGTGTATTTTTAAACAAAATTTAGAATCAGGTTGTGAATTGTCGTATTTAGCAAATGAAATGAAATTCGTTTTTGTTGCATTGAGAGTTAAGGAGTTCAGACATAACCAACGGTATATGCGTACCATCCCTTTTTCTGCCGCCATACGCACGGCCTCCCAAGAATGTCTGGTGAACACAACCGCAGTATGATCTGCATATGAAAAGACTTGTCCCCCACTGATGTTCATGCTGCAGAGATTATTTATATATATAAGGAACAATGTAGGCCCTAGTACGCTCCCTTGGGGGACTCCATAACTGATGTTATACTGTTCACTAATATGATTCCCAATTTTGACACACTGATACGCGCAATGACTTTTTTCATTCCATATTTCATAATATCGTGACGCATATATACGTGGTAACGTATTATATGTCACTGACACTCAAAGGATGAATACCTCGTACATACTTTGCCTCCTGCTAAGACGACGATCTCTGTAGATACCGCATGTTCAATAAATAGTATGAAAAGCGGGGAGCGTTGCGAAGATACGCGACACGATGCTATAGAGTAGCATCATTGAGCGTATTAGTCTAATCTAAAATTCCAGCAACATCCACCTGAGCATGGGTTTATTAATCACGATTAGCTCCTTATTTCACTACAACTTACCGCCGTCAATCTCCATTGCATTTAGATGACAATCGTTAGGTTTTTTTTTAAATTACTAGTCTCCGCAAACCCGCAACTGAGCAGCTTTTAGGGGTGTAAGTGGTTCATCAACATCTTTGAACCAAAGCCAACTTCACCGGCACGCGGTGCACCCTGCTGACTGACAAACGAAGCTCTGGCGAAAAGAGAGGTAGGGAGCGTAATTGTAAGCTACCCGACTGGGAAATGTACCTCCACCTCACAGAATACCGCAGCCAAATAACGGTTCCCTTGAGGGCCGTTGTGTTCCTGCGAGTGAGTGAGGTCACCAGAAAGGAAGGAGATGCTGCGATGGCAGCGGGGGTGGCGTCACGCGGGCGATATTTTATGTTGCGAGCGTTAATATTGCTACGGTAACCGCTTCACATCAGGTGGGCCGTTGTCTGCCACCCGACGTAGTAGTAAAAAAAAAAAAGCATGGTGGAATATGCTCTCAAAATCCCTTTTTGAAACCCTTTCGATTGAACCATATTGCGGTGAAATTAATGATTGGTTTGACTACGATAAAAAGTTGATTAAAAAAAAAAAAATTAAAACCGACTTCAGTTATTTACAGGCGAGGGGGGCAGCTTATTGGTGGAATACCCCGGCAGACGCTGCTGCCCGTCTTCCGGGAGAAAAGTTATCGCGTGACACAAGATTCCTTACTCGCCTTGTACGAAATCCAGCGCAGAGCAATGGAGTGGCACAATTTTATTCTGCCGGCTACCATAGGGCAAATTTAAGGGTTTCCCTCGATTTTTCTGGGATCCCATCATCAAACTCTGACTTGGTGAATATGGAACCACCTCGCAATTACCCTTTCAAATAAAAAAAATGAATTTGACCATACGTGCTTATAAAATTTAAGGGGTTTCCGTCGATTTCCCTGGCATCCCATCATCAGATCCTGACTTGGTGAATATAGGACCACCTTGCAATCATACCCTTTCAAATCAAAAAAGAATTATGAAAATCGGTTCACAATTCGCAAAGATAACGAATAACATACATACAAAAAAAATATTCAGTCGAATTGAGAACCTCCTCCTTTTTTGAAGTCGGTTAAAAACATCCATCATTATCTAACACTCGTCATCAAAAAGACTTACGGTTGCGGTATCTAGGCTCAAACTAAATCTTATGCCCTTCTCGTTTTATTGCCTACTGAATTTATTGCGAGCTATACCTACTGATGTCTCTACGTTGTACAAAACTGCGTATTCCGAGACTTGTGGAAGTTGAAAATAGTTTCTAATCTTATGAGAGTATTTACGCTTTAAGAGTACGCAGTAAGCTTGGACTAATTCGTCGGTAGGTATTTCTAAAATGGTTGTTACTCCACTAAGCGTCCTGTGAGAAAGAGATAGTTCCGATGATGAATGATTAGCTATTTCGCATATACTAGGCTAGCTACCAGCTTGCACCTAGTGAATGAATTCAAAGGCGTGCTGTGAGGATTGTTGACGATCCCAAACTGACAGCCGGTTTAGAACCTTTAATTCTTAGAAGAGATTTTGCACACTAAGGGTATGTGTGGTTTTACATGGTGACCACGGCCTCCTTCTACAGTCGCACCGCTCGCCATCGACAGGGAATTCATCCTCACACATTGAAGCCTAAGTCATAGTATAAATAGAGAAGTAGGAGAACTCAAGCCCCGAGCGGGAGATAATAGCCTAAACACGTAGGGCTGTCGCTCAATAGTTTATTCAACCGTCAAAAATACTTAGTCAATCTCTATTATACAAAATTAAATAAGGTACAAAATACAAAAATAAGTAAGGTACAAAATACAAAATTAAGTAGGGTAAGTGTTAGGGATCTGTAACAAAAAGCCGGCCAAGTGCGAGTCGGACTCGGTCACGAAGGGTTCCGTACCAAAAACGACACACAATCACGTTTGTTGTATGGGAGCCCCCCTTAAATATTTATTTTATTCTGTTTTTATTATTTGTTGTTATAGCGCCAACAGAAATACATCATTTGTGAAAATTTTAACTGTCTAGCTACCACGGTTCATGAGATACCTACAGCCCTTGGTGACAGACGGACAGACAGACGGACACCGGAGTCCTTAGTAACAGGGTCCCATTTTTACCCTATTTTTTTATATTATGTGATTATTAGGAGTGTCGGTGGCCGAATGGCTAGGGTATCCGACAAATTGTTATTGAGACATCCATGAACACTGAAATGTTTTTTATAGCTAGTCGACTTTGTAGCCATCTTTAACGAATTTGTAGTTATATACGACGTAGGTAGGTACCTAAATGTTCAAATTATTAACGAACGTCAGCGCAGGCGCGAATCAGCTCCGACCCCGACTGGCGCTCCATATAACCTCCTATAAATGTTGTCAGTGTGCTCACATACAAACCGCGCTCGGTGCGTTTGTATGAAGTTACCTTACTTCTCTATTTATACTATGCCTAAGTGGTCGCGTACTGTGCGGTTTCAGAGAAGTTTTCTCTCGTGTACTGTCAAGCTGTGACCCGGTGGGTGGGTGTGGGTGTGGGTGGAATGAACTGCCTGTCGAGGTTTCTCAGGACTGCAGCAGCGGTTTTTCAAAAATGAAATGATGTTTGAAAAAAAGGGGAGGAAATTGAATAGTCGTGTGGGAGAACTGGAGTTACATAAAAACTACTCATTGTGTTTACGCAAACTTCCGAAAAAATGAACTATGCCTGTAGCTAAATTCTTTTGAAGTTTTTATAATCGTAATGGTATTTATTTAAGTCCAATGTTGCAAAAAATTTTTTGACACAAATTTTTAAAGTCAAAAAATATCTATTGATTTTTTTAATGGTTATAATTACAAACTGATGTAGGTATTTTTCAACAGTAATAATGAGCAACTTTTCAACTATTTTTAATGTACTAGCATTTCGGTACCTACTGACATCCGGATAGGTGAAACAAAATAAAACTTTGTAAAAATCTAAGTTGTAAATATAATAACGAAAATAAAATTAGAATCCTAAGTTCTCCGCTACGCTCCGACCGCAGCGGAGACAAACATCAATCTAAGTTAGAAGCGTGTGAGAGGAGAGGAAAGGTCGCGAACTTCGACCGAGAGAGTACCGAGGAAAACAGTGATTAATTAAACTTTTTAAAGAGATAAATGAAAACAGTTTTGTTTATTCATATAATTATACTGTTACCCGCGGCCTAGGCCGCTTGGTCATTATTTTAATACCATTTTCTCCGTAGGTATAAGATATTTTCCGAAACAAAAAGTAGCAGAAAAAAAAATAGAACAACAAAGAAGATTTCTAAGGTTTACTATAAATTTTCCTATTATATCTTTTTTTTTTTTTAATACTACGTCAGGTGGCAGACAAGCATACGGCCCGCCTGATGTGAAGCGGTTACCGTAACCTCTATATATCGACTTCAAGCCATAATCATTTCATTGTTGTGATACGGGATTTAGACAATCTCTCAATTTAAGGGGTTTTAGAGCATACTCCAACCACGCTGCTCAACAGCGGTTTGGCGGAGGCCAGTGTTTTCAAGCCGCCTAAAGTCCACTGTGACTGTCCACGGTGACAACAGCTGGGACCGTATTACAAATATGCTCTACCCTTCCTCTCTTTTGCTAGAGTTTCTTTCGCTAGTCGGCAGGATGCACCAAGTGCAGGCGGGGTTAGCTTTGGCTCTAAAGATGGAACGTGCCAATGTTGAACTCCCCAATGTTCGTGTTCTTTCGTGCATACATAGCTTTGCATGTCGAAGTGGAATGACAAAGCACGTAAAGCGTCCGCCCCTTAATTATTTCGTCTGCGGTAAGGCCATATCTAAAGCCGTGTACACACGAGCGAACACGAAAGTCGAACAGGAACCATTTGGTTCGTACTTATGAATGTTAATATTGACGCACAGGCGTACGCCCGTCCGAACTGCAACTCCGATCAGGGAACAGGCGCTCACCGCCTGTTCCCTGATCGGAGTTGCAGTTCGGAGGGGTCGAAAAAGCTAAGAAGGGAGCAAAAATGTCAGCTTGCTAGCATAAGAAACTATAAAATTATCTTCAACTGAAGATCACTTGGGGTGTCGGAGACCCCGCGCGCCTTTTTAAAGGTTGAATAACATTAAACATTATTTAAGAAACTCCTATTTAAGTCCGCCTGTGTACAACTAAATGCATGAATTATTATTATTTAAATAGTTGTCTTAGCCAACTTGCCAGAATAATATAAATATTTTGAAAAATGGAAAAATTCACCTGCCCACCCTGGGTGGGGTTTGAACCCACGACCTCTCGATGACCGGTCGAGTGCTCTTCCAACTGAGCTACCAGAAAGGTTTGTGTTGCTGACGAATTTTTTGCATCATATATTGTATTGGTTGAGTCACAGTGTGGCGACACCAACCTATTAAGTAATTACACTACTAAACAAGGCTATTTATAATTTATAATATTCTGGCAAGTTGGCCAAAACAACTATTTAAATAATAATAATTTAATTAGTTTGGTGTTATCAAAAAATAGCCGAATTTCATCTGCAACGATGGACTGCTATGCCTTGTTTAGTAGTGTAATTACTTATTAGGTTGATGACACCACACTGTGACTCACGCAGTACATTATAAGATGCAAAAATTCGTCAGCAACACAAACCTTCCTGGTAGCTCAGTTGGAAGAGCACTCGACCGGTCATCGAGAGGTCGTGGTTTCAAATCCCAAGGGCAGGGGGGGCAGGTGAATTATTCCATTTTTCAAAATATTTATAATAAGTGCATGAAGTTTAAATAAATATCTTGTGATTTGGATAAAAATAAATTATTCAGTAATTATGAGTGTGCTGGATATACAAATAAATGTTTCATTCATTCACTTCAAATACATTTCATTCGTGTGCCAATGCATATTATCAAAATGGCGGACTTTTGAAAACAAAACATCCCAACATGACAATAACATTAGCAATATTAAACAGAATGTGTTAACATGAACGTTCACTCTCGCAAATAATACGGTACGAAATTCATATTCGAAGTTCATGAAATCGATTTTAATGCTTCGTAAGGCTTGAAATCAAATACGGAGTTAGGGCTAGGGTTGCCAACTTATTCTTACAAGAAAAACAGTATATTAAAAGCTGCGTAGCAAAACAAACAGTATAGTAAGGCCCAGTGCATGCGGAGCAGTACAATAAACAGTGCTATGGTCAAATGAAGTTTTTTTCAACAGTATTAAAGCATAGAAAACAGTATAATAATACTGTTTTTAACAGTATGGTTGGCAACCCTATTAGGGCTGTCGATCGCACGGGTTTACGTGAATGTGTCGTAGTTTGGTAGGCGTCAAAATGGGGATTTATAAAACTTTGTTTTACAATTTCCACATGATTTTTTTATACTACGTCGGGTGACAACAAGCATACGGCTCAACTGATGGAAACGAAATAGCGTGTAGTTGTACCTGTAAATTGTGGACTTATAATGCAGCCTAGGCATTTTTAAGTCCAAAGTTTACATGTTAAACATTTAAAGTAATGAAATAGGCGGTTTCATTAAACATGCTTTTTTTCCTAAATTAAGGAGTACTTTAGCAAGTATCCTACCATTTTGGAATCCTGACTAAATCCGCCATCTTTTAATACAGCAGCTTAAATTTGGGTGATGTAATTATTTTAAATTAAATGTTGGCCAAAAATCCAACATTTTATTTAAAACAGAGGCAGTTATGATTTAATTTTGAATTGTATTTTACTGAAGGGTTTTTCAGGGTTACATTACAGAAAAAAGTCTGATGAAAAGTTAATATTTGTAGTCACTGAACTTGAAAGATCACTACAGGTGTCAGTTTTTCCGTTTTTTTTTTATTCTAATTCGAAAAGTACATGATGAAGTTTTTTTTTTATATTTTTCTGCTCTATCATGACTTGACCCATCGCCCGTTTTCGGCTTGACGTTTATACCTGGGACACCCTTACATTTTTTTTAATATTACCTAATTTATTTAACTCCTTAAGACTTTTAAAGCTTTTTGACTGGAAAGCAAAGGAATTTATAGAACCTCACATATATATTACCCTATTTGTAGATGTCTCATAAAAAAAAATGCAATAAAAAAATATTCCAAGACACTACTTGATAACTGATATAATACATTATTTTTGTATATGCGTACATAATATTATACATAGAAAAAACACAAATATTTGTCTTATGCTGGGATCGATCCCGCGATCTCGGAGTCAGAGAGTTCATTGCTAGCCATTCTCCCACCGAGTTCGTTAATGAAATTTCTTAAATAATCTTTACATTAACTTTTTTTGAATATATAATAGGTCAACAAAAGATCGCACAGAGAGCGATGGAGAGAACAATGCTTAGACTTTCTCTAAGGCAGTGGTTCCCAACCCTTTTTTGTTCGCGGACCACAAGGTTTTGTTGGGAGTGGGGTCACCAGGTATCATATAAATCCATTATTATATAACTCGACTTGTTAGTATTTTGTATGATAGTGCTAATCTCTTTCATTATAAGTTTATATCACGGATTATATTTTTACCTCTCACGGACCACTGGTGGTGGACATTACCGGTTGGGAACCCTGCTCTAAGGGATCGAATTTGGAAAGAAGAAATTCGATGGAAATCCAAAGTAGTCGACATACCTCTCAGAGTCTATATCCAGCAGTGGGTAGATACAGGCTGATAATGAGGTAGCCAATGGAACCGCGCCCCTTGAGTTCGCTCACAAAAGTCAGCGTATATGAAAGGTTGCTTAATCATGCGAATAAATGAGAACGGAAATACGTAAAATCATGTTAACTCAGCTAATCGCAAACTGATTAGATACGGAAATAGTTTCAATCATAGACGGATATTGACGAGATGAAAACCATACGATATCAAGCCGAAAGCTTATGACTCTGACTTTTTTTCTTATTATCGTCTCGATGATGCTTCATCATCAGCCTGTATCTACCCACTGCTGGATATAAGCCTTCCCCAATGCTTTCCACTAAATACAATCCTCCACCTCCCGCGTTCAGCTGCTTCCAGCCGCTTACTTACGGTCATAGGACCATCTAATACCTTCCTCCGCCATCTGCCATCACTTATCTATAGATATGACCGGCTCTTTATTTTTTTGTTTTTTTTTAATACTACGTCGGGTGGCAGACAAACATACGGGCCGCCTGATGTGAAGCGGTTACCGTAGCCAAATTAACGCTCGCAACATAAAATATCGCTCGCGCGCCGCTACCCCCGCTGCCAACGCAGCATCCCCTTCCTTTCTGGTGACCTCACTCACTCGCAGGAACACAACAGCCCTCAAGGGAACCGTTATTTGGCTGCGGTATTCTGTGAGGTGGAGGTACATTCCCCAGTCGGGTAGCTTACAATTGCGCTCCCTACCTTTCTTTTCGCCAGAGCTTCGTTTGTCAGTCAGCAGGGTGCACCGCGTGCAGGTGAAGTTGGCTTTGGTTCAAAGATGTCGATGAACCACTTACCCATTACAGCCACCCATTGCCACTTCAGCTTGCAAACTCTGTAGGCTATATCGACAATTTTAGTTCTCCGTCGAATTTCTTCGTTCCGAATTAAATCCTTCTGAGAAACCCCGATCATAGTCCACTCCATCGCTCGCTGCGCGACCTTTAGCTTGTGGACCAGTTCGATGGTCAGTATCCGAGTCTCTGCACCATAGGTCTGACGAGCTCGGTGGTCGAATGGTTAGCAATGGCCACTTTGACTCCGAGGTCGCGGGTTCGATTCCCGCACAAGACAAACATTTGTGTGCATGAACCTGTCTGTTTGTCTTGGCCTGGGTGTTTTCTATGTATTATAAGTATGTATTTACAAAAAAAAATGTAATTAACTACCTACATTTATCAGTTGTTTAGTACCCATAACACAAGCTTTGCGCTTAATTTGGGACTAGATGGCGCAGTGTAAATTGTCCAGAAATATTTATTTATTCATTATTTATAGGTCATTGCATGAAGGACGCACTGTTTGAAGACTTTAGTCTTCAAGCAATGGGGTACCTGTGCGGCGAATATGTGCCGAAGCTTGCCAAAAGCTGTCCAACCCAATTGAATGCGTCAATCGATCTCTTTGTAGAAATTGCCCAGGCTTTCGTGCTGTATGGAATGTCGGAAATAGACATGGACTTTAACCACTTCAATAGTTGCATTCTCTACGATAACCGGGTTAGGTATGATAAAATCGATGTACATGACTTTCGTCCTGCCGAAATTCGATGATGATTATTCTCTGTAAATTACAATTTGCTCAGAAGGCCAATTCTCGTATTTTTTTCTACGAACGCAGATTGAAAGTTGACCGAATCGAGATTGAATTGTGAATTGACTAAAATTATATACTTGATTTCATTAATTAATTATTATCAATTCTTGTTGTTGGCAAAGTAACATTCTTAGTTTGTTTAATTTTCACTCATATTTCGAATTTTTGAAGTTACATATTGTGTTACGAGAATACCAAATGTGAGACATACTCATACATTTATGAGATCGAGACTGGATCGAAATTGAATTTTGACTATATTTTAATTACGAGAATTGCCCCTCAGTACTCAGTTTGGGGTGTAAGTGTTTCATCAACATCTTTGAACCAAAGTCAACTTCACCTGCACGCGGTGCACCCTGCTGACTGACAAACGAAGCTCTGGCGAAAAGAGAGGTAGGGAGCGTAATTGTAAGCTACCCGACTGGGGAATGTACCTCCACCTCACAGAATACCGCAGCCAAATAACAATTCCCTTGAGGGTTGTTGTGTTCCTGCGAGTGAGTGAGGTCACCAGAAAGGAAGTAGATGCTGCGTTGGCAGCGGGGGTGGCGGCGCGCCAGCGATATTTTATGTTGCGAGCGTTAATATGGCTACGGTAACCGCTTCACATCAGGCGGGCCGTATGCTTGTCAGCCACCCGACGTAGTATAAAAAAAAAAAAAACTCGATTACGTGCAGCCGTCATTTGTAGCTCCATACAGTTCTCGGAGCGGGCAATATGTCGGGCTCGTGGGGCACAGTTGAATACCACAATCATTAATATAATCGCTACTACCACGAACTGTGTAGTTGTGGAATCAACTTCCCTCTTCCTAATCCCTATGGTTACCTGGAAGAAATCGCATCGCGATAAGGCCGCCTTTTGTACTCTAATTCTGTATATGTACTTTTTGTTTGTATTTTATTATTGGTGCAATAAAGTATATTGTATTGTATTGTATCCCAAATAAATACGACAAGGGGGCCTTCAAGAACAGAGTCAATATTTCCCTTAAAAGGCTGGCAACGGATCGGCGACCCCTTGGTGTTGCTGATTTCTATGGGCGGTGGTGATTACTTTCCATCAGGTGACCTATTTTCTCGCTTGCCCCCTTCACATATAAAAAAAATAATGTAACCCCATTTGCATATGTCGTCCTGCCATCTCTCAACTTGTGCGCGTAGCCTATTTAAAGATTTATTTTTGTCACGTTCGGTAGTGAACAAGTATACGGCCTACTTGATGTGAAGCGTTTACCGTAGTTGCCAACGCAGCTACTATTTCCTTCCTGGAGACCTCACTTATACGCAGGAACACAACAACCCTCTAAGGGATTTGTTATTTAGCTGTGGTATTCTGTCAGGTAGAAATAATTCCCCAGTCGGCCAGCTTTTACATCGACCGAACCACCCAACTTCTCTTTCGTAAGAGCCAGCAAGGTGCACCACGTGCATGTGAGGTGCTGAGCTACTACTTCTATTATATAGGTAGGCGACGGTACTGTTAGAAGAGGAAAGTGTTAATTATATCATTATTTTTTTCTTGTAAGAAAAAAAAACCCAACAGACATGTCTGTAAAGTCAAATTACAGACGTTGTTTGGGTGTAATTAGTCTATTTTTGTATCTCGTTCTAGAAATTTTCAATTTCTCCATGTTTAGTAAAAAAAGACTTAGGTTTTTTCAACAAAAATATAATTCGTAAATGTACAGACACGGTAAAAATGAGATTTCAGCCTAAATCTATACTAATATTATAAAGCTGAAGAGTGTGTTTGGTTGAACGCGCTAATCTCAGGAACATCTCAATCTCATCCGAATTGAAAAATTATTTTAATGTCAGATAGCCTATATTTCAAGGAAGGCTATAATATAACATCACGCTACCACCAATAGGAGCGGAGCACCAATGAAAAATGTTGTACCAATGAAAAATGGGGAAAAAAATATTCCTTTTGAGGGCTTACACACGTCGCGTGCGCTGCGTAAACGGTTGAAAATACGCAAAAATCACGTATGATGGAATTGTTGCTCTTTAATAGTGAAGGATATCGAGTGAAACACAAGAAGATTCAAACGAGACTAATTTATTGATATAAAGATGGTGGGCGTGAAATATACAAATTATCCACGTACCCCTCACTTCATACATTACATATTTCCCCCTCTTAAAAAAAAATTGTCACATAAAATAGAACATGACTACTACTAAATAGAACATTTTTTTTTTTTTTTTTTTTTTTTTTTTTTACAAGTAAAAATAAACTGAGCTACACATATCTATATTTATCTAGGAAGAAAAAAATAAGTACTTAATTAACGTACACTTAGTTTAACAACAAATAAGTAACATTGAAAGTATAAACTTCAAATGAAATACATTAATGATCTTTGTACCCTGTTTATACCTTACTCATGTACTGTATTTGCTCGGCGTAATTTCGTATTAACCCATTCATCACATTTAAATGAGCTCGTTGAGTCCTGCTCCCGATTTATATTCGAGGATTCGATTGAAACGGGTGTATTCGAAGCCGAGTCCCAGCTTTCTTCTACATTAGGAGGAGTCACGATTCCGGATCCATTGTTTTTAGATGCATTATGTAGTGTCTCATCATTCGACGTATGAATCGAGAATCTTATCGACTTACGATGTGGTACTATCTGGTCAATATGTTTACGCTGTTTACCTTGGTCTGTCTTTACTGTGTAAGTAACAGCACCTGTGCGTTCGGTAACTAGACCTTCTTTCCACTTCGGCCCGTTTCTGGAATAGTTCTGTACATACACAATGTCACCTGGAGCCACCTGTCTAATTTCCGACCGCTTAGAGTATCGCAACTGGGCCATTTGCGCTGCTTCTACCGCATCTCCCGTGTTCCCGCGGAGCTGGTCTAGTCTCATTTTTAATCTGCGACCGAACATAGAAACTGCAGGCTCTTTTTGTGTACTCGAATGACTCGTGTTACGATAGTGCAATAAAAAACAACTCAACGCCTTTTCTATATTCTGGCCCGATGCATAGGCCTTTTTTATTGCCTTTTTGACCGTTTTGACGGCATTTTCAGCCGCGCCGTTGCTTGACGGATGGTATGGTGCAATAAGAACATGTTTTATGCCATTGTGTTCCAAAAACGTCTCAAAGTCTCTCGACCGAAACGGTGGACCACCGTCCGATACTAACTGCTTGGGCAATCCGAACCGACTAAATGTTTCTCGAAGCTTATTGATAACTAAATTGGCGGATGTTCCATTTGACATAGGAAACACCTCTAGCCATTTAGAAGTGGCATCAATAATTATCAGGTAGTATTTACCACCATGTTGGAGAAAATCAATGTTTATTCTTGTCCACGGCTCGCTCGGCCATACATACGGCACGGGCGCCGAGCGCGGGGGAGCGTCGCGCTGCTCACGGCACGCAGCACAGCTGCGCGCGCGCTCCTCGATGGCGGCGTCGAGCTGCGGCCACCATACGTAGTTACGCGCTAACTGTTTCATACGCACTACGCCCATGTGACTGGCATGGATTTCCTCGAGTATTTGAGGTCTTAAAGTAGCCGGTATAACTACCCTATAGCCCCATAGTATACAACCGTGATCAGTGTATAAATTCTCACGTCTATAGAAATATGGTTTCTCTTCCTCCGATAACACGTCACTTGGCCATCCACTCATTATATATCCGTATATTTTACATAAAGTTTTATCTTTTTTTAATTCAGCGGCCACGTCTTTATGACTTAGTGGGAAAGTGTCTTCCACGTAATGTAAAAATGCTGCTTCGTCTAACTCTGATTCTAATTTGTTCCTTACTAAAGGTAATCGTGACAACCCATCTGCATTTCCATTTTTGTCTGTTGACACAAATTCAATTCTAAAATCATAGGCTGCTAACCGTACAGCGTACCGCTGCAAACGACTAGCTGCTGTTTGCGGAATGCCTTTCTTAGGACCGAAAATGTAACTAAGAGCTTTATGGTCACTTCGTAATGTGAAATGCCGACCGAATAGGTACTGGTGGTGACGCGTTACGCCATAGAGGATAGCGAGCGCCTCCTTATCTATTTGACTGTAGCCACGCTCCACCTGACTGAGCGTCCGCGAGGCGCAGCACACGAGCCTCTCGCTGCCATCAGGATACACATGCGACAGCACGGCCCCTAGACCATACGAACTGCTGTCCACCGCCAGAACTAGAGGCAAACTGGGATCGTAGTGGGCTAGCACGGGGTCCCTCGTTAAAAACTCTTTAACTTTTAAGAAAGCCGCCTCACAAGGCTCCGACCACACCCATTTCGTCCCCTTCTTTAACAAAGCGTATAGTGGATGCAAAATGATACTCACATTGGGGATGAAACGAGCATAATAGTTAATTAGTCCAAGAGCAGCTCTCAACTGGGAAACATTTTCTGGTATAGGCATATTTTCAATTGCACTTACTTTGCTGAAATCTGTATATAAACCGTGTTTATTAATTCGATAGCCCAAGTAACAAACCTCAGTTTTCAAAAACTCACATTTATCAAATTTTATAGTTAAACCGGCCTCTTTTAACCGAAAAAGAACGGCCCTTAAATTTTCTAAGTGTTCTGTTTTGTTCCTACCAGTTACACAAATATCATCAATAAAGCAACAGCAATTAAGACCAGTCAGGGTTTCCTCAATTAATTTTTGAAAAATTTCTGGTAGACAGGTTATACCAAAAGGTGCCCTCCGATATACAAAAGTGCCGACATGTGTCGTAATTGCTGTCAATGGTTGAGATTCTTCCGTCAATAACAATTGTAAGTATGCAGTTTTGAGGTCTAACTTACTGTAAAGTTCGCTCCCACTTAACCCTGCTAACAGCTGTTCGATACGCGGCAATGGATAATGAAATTCTTTAAGAAGCTTATTTATTGTCACTTTGTAATCGCCGCATAAGCGAATTGACCCGTCCGGCTTAATGACCGGTACTATGGGCGTGCCATAGTCAGATCTTTCGACTTTATAAATAATCTGTTCTTGTTGCAGGCGTTCTAACTCACGTTCTACAGGTATACGCAACGCTAAGGGGAGCGGACGTGCTTTGCAAAATATCGGCGTATTATCTTTTAAATGTAATTTAATTTTATGTTTAAATGTTCCTATCTTATCTGAAAAAACTTCCGAAAATTCGTTTTTTAATTGCAAAATAATAGGGTCTACCTCATCTTTCATATGAAATAAATTAATAGGTTGTAATTTAAGTTCTCGCAGCCATCGTCGGCCGATCAACGGAGGACCTCCATTTTCTATAATGAATAGCGGTAGTGTCACGCCCGGCCCGCCCGATGGGCTCACATCAGCTGTAGCGGCGCGAACGGTGTTCGTATTGCGCACGCTCACTTCGATAAAACCTAATGGTACTATTGCGTCACCTGTGTAGGATTGCAATTTCATTTTAACTCTTTCGATAGGCAAATGAGAAAAATTACGATCATAAAACATCTTCGATATCACCGATATTTTGCTTCCGGTATCAATTTCAAAAACAATCTTTTTTTTGTTAATCCACAGTTCACAAAAATACGGTCCATCTTTATTATTTCGCACCGATGTGCATTTAGAGTTATAGTATAATCCAATATACCCATCTCCGTCCGAATCAGAGTCAATGTCAATAAAATTTTGGTACCTGGATTTCCTGGCGCCTTCCTTTGTACATGCAGCACTTAAATGACCTTTCACTTGACACTTATCACACACATAAGATTTGTACCGACACTTGTTAGGTGCATGGCCCTCCCTGGTGCAGCGCCAACAGGATGCTCGTCCACGCCGGCCCGTGGCGGCGGCGGCGCCGGCGACGTGCGGGCTCGCTCCGGTCGCGTGGCGGTACAGGCCGCCCGCGTCCGCCTCGCCCGCTCCGAGTCTCGCGGTGCCAGCCGCCGGCCACAGCGCGCGCCGCTCGCCGGCCGCAGCCTCCGCCGCGTGCCGCTCGGCCGCCTCCAGCGCCAACGCTAGCTCCACTGCCTTCTTGTAGTTGAGTGAGGATTCGGCGAATAGTCGGGATCGCATATCCTCGCTCCTCAGACCCGATACGAATTGATCGCGTATGTTCTCCTCGAGATTGCAGCCGAAGTTGCAGTGGGTAGCCAAGTGTTTTAAATTTTGTAAGAACACGCCGATCGATTCGCCCTCCGCTTGTCGTCGTTGCCGAAATGTGTGACGCTCGGCGATCTCGGAACGTTTGGGTTCTAGATGATTTTTCATTAGTGTCACTAGTTCCACAAAAGTTTTTGTTTCCGGATGCTTGGGAGCACACAAATCACACATAAGAGCGTACGCAGGCGCCCCGACGTGGGTTAGCAACGTGGCCACGTGTAGTTCGGTTTTAATATCGTTTAATTTAATGAACTGTTCCACTAAACGTACGTATGCTGACCAGTCCCGGGACCCATCGAGGTCAAATTCGTGCACTTTTCCTAGCGGCATCGCGAAAATCCAAATTTATTCGTCGCCAATGAAGGATATCGAGTGAAACACAAGAAGATTCAAACGAGACTAATTTATTGATATAAAGATGGTGGGCGTGAAATATACAAATTATCCACGTACCCCTCACTTCATACATTACAAATAGTTCTAAAAAAAAACCGCGACAGCAAATGTCTATCTTTTAAAATTGACTACACTATATTTTTTACGGTAATCAAATTTGTTTGCAATTAATGCATCATTTGCGAAGGAGTAATCCAAATAAAAATGTTATTAATCACAAGTATTTAATTATGAACAAAATTGTCCTTGACATCACTCGATTTCAATGAACATCTTAGGAGATATCATAATTTTAAAATAACTATGTATTTGATTTCCTATGTTCTTACCACGATAACTGATATTCACGCGGACGAAGTCGCGAGCAACAGCTAGTATATTATATAAATCAACACACGTGTAAGCATTACGTCACAGCATTATACTACCGACGTACAAACAAACTGTTAATGCAATGTGTATTGGTTTTCTTTACAAATCTTGGACAACAATGTTTAATACACGTCAAACATAAATTACTGAACTACTGAAATTACTGAAGAATACAGTATTCTTGTTTACGATCCGCGAACGGAGCGCGAGTGATTATGTAAAAAGAAATAAACCAGATTATCCTGTGAATGTAAATATAAGGCATAAAATAATTAAACTATGAAGCAAAGTATGGGGTGTAAGCGGTTCATCAGGTTAGCTCTGGTTCCAAGATGTTTCTTGGAAACATCTTGGTAACCTCACTGGCATAAGGCACCCTGCTGACTGACAAACGAGGCTTTGGCGAAAAGAGAAGTAGGACATGGCGTATTTTTTTAAGTCGCCCGACTGGAAAAGTAATTACCATTCCCTTGAAGGTTGTTGTGTTCCTGCGAGTGAGTGAGGTATCCAGAAAGAAAGGAAGGAGTATAGGTAGGCAACGGATCGACCCCTTGGTTTTTTTTTATACAACGTCGGGTGGCAGACAAGCATACGGCCCGCTTGATGTGAAGCGGTTACGTAGCCATATTAACGCTCGCAACATTAAAAATATCACTCGTGCGCCGCCACCCCCGCTGCCAACGCAGCATCTCCTTCCTTTCTGGTGACCTCACTCACTCGCAGGAACACAACAACCCTCCAGGGAATTGTTATTTGGCTGCGGTATTCTGAGAGGTGGAGGTACTTCCCCAGTCGGGCAGCTTAAGAAATACGCTAGGCACTACCTCTCTTTTCGCCAGAGCCTCTTCTGTCAGTCAGCAGGGTGCACCACGTGCAGGTGAGGTTGACTTTGGTTCAAAGATGTTGATGAACCACTTACACCCCAACCTATCACTATGACGTACATCGACGCGTGGCGACTACAAATTATTTAGTAGGCTCTGTACCTTGTCGCACGAACCCTTAAATAAGTTACGTGACCGCAATGCAAAGTGTTCTTTTTTTTTTTTAAATAACTCTACAATAGAAGAGAAGGGCGCAAACGAGCATGTGGGTCACCTGATAAAAAGCAATTACCACCGCCCATGGAGATCAGTAACACCACGGGGTGTAAGTGGTTCATCAACATCTTTGAACCAAAGCCAACTTCACCTGCACGCGGTGCACCATGCTGACTGACAAACGAAGCTCTGGCGAAAAGAGAGGTAGGGAGCGTAATTGTAAGCTCACTGGGGAATGTACCTCCACCTCACAGAATACCGCAGCCAAATAACAATTCCCTTGAGGGTTGTTGTGTTCCTGCGAGTCACCGAGTGAAGTCACCAGAAAAGAAGGAGATGCTGCGTTGGCAGCGGGGGTGGCGGCGCGCGAGTGATATTTTTAATGTTGCGAGCGTTAATATGACTACGTAACCGCTTGACATCAAGCGGGCCGTATGCTTGTCTGCCGCCCGACGTAGTATAAAAAAAAAACTCAAACCGCTGACCATGTCGTATCGTGTCGTTGCAGGAACAACATCCGCACTTCGCTAACGCTAATGAGGACCTCGATAGCGAAGTTACGCATTTCAGTCTAACTCTAATCGAACACGCAAGTTACGCAACGTCGACCGCAGCCTTTATCACACTATCTTGAATGTGAAATTCACTTTCATATTCAAGATAGTGTGATGAAAGTGAATCTAAGCTCTGCGGATTTAGAGAAGTAATGATTTATACATGTTCTTATATTTAATTTGTATGACGTTTCTAAGTGCTTTATAAAGTCCAAGGAATAAAGATTTTTTTGATTTTGATTTTATCACGAGCTCCTTCGTGCTTCGAAAGGGCACGTTATACCGTCGGTCCTGGCAGTTGTTATTAGATGACAGTCGTTAAGCCAAGTCAGTGGCTTTAGGGCGGTTTGAAAACACTGGCCTCGTCCAAGTCGCAGCGTGGTGGATGCTCTAAATCCCTTCGATTGAGCGGAGATTCGTATTCCAACAGTGGGATGATTATGGTATGATGCCATCCGTAACACCGCAATCTTTCTAAGGACTAAAGCCAAAGCAGTGCGTTCTTTCCTGCCATGACTTACGACACAGTATAAGTAATAGTACTACGTACAGTATGGCCACTCCCTGCCGCTCTCTCGTGTCGACCTCACCTCCCCTCTGAGACGAATCTGGAACAGTTTGTATAGCGCCACACACACACATGCTCATTCCCGCTCTGCACAGACATGATTGTTTATGTAATATTTACCGACGCGACATTTGTATGGAGTGGCCGGGGTGTGCTTACGATGCAAAAACTCTAACCATTGGGCTAGTCCATAAAATGAAAATCGCACAGCGAGTTATTGCTCGCTGTGCGATTTTAGCCCCCTCTATTGAGAGATTTCGTAGCCCTCTCTATTGAGAGGGCTACGCTCTTGTACAAATTGCGCTATTGTATTAATTGGCCGTGTGGTTTCCGGCAGTCTAGAATAGAATCACTCCGTTTCTTCCCATGGATGTCGTACAAGGCGACTAAGGGAAATTCATTATCAAAAATCGATCATGCCTCCCCAACCCGTCTGGCCAGCGTGGGGAGTGTAGGCCAAATCCTCCTTCTGTCTAGGACGGACGAGAGAGGGTCGTGCTCCTGTAGTGGAGACTAAAATGGAGCTGATGATGATTAATTTGACAAATATTTAAATTGTATTAAAAAAATTATTAAAAAGAAATGAAGGAGATGCTGCGTTGGCAGCGGGGGTGGCGGCGCGCGAGTGATATTTTATGTTGCGAGCGTTAATATGGCTACGGTAACCGCTTCACATCAGGCGGGCCGTATGCTTGTCTGCCACCCGATGTAGTATAAAAAAAAAAAAAATATATATATATATATTAATATACGTAGGTACCTGTTGCATGTTAGTGTAAACTGGCGGGACATGTATGAGAAATATAACATAATTGTAACACCGTCGTACTTACCATGTGCTATAGCAAATAAACAATTTCATTTCATTTCGCGCGTGGTGTCTCCTCCCCCTACCTTATCCCTTCTAGATGGTACAATGGTCTTAAGGGAGCGGCCGGAAGTGACTAAATGTGGAAAGCACTCACCTGCACGTGGTACACCCTACCGATTCTCTGACGAGGCTCTGGCACAAAGAGAGGTAGGATGGCACATGCTCGAATGACGAAGTACCTCCACCTTACAAATTACCGTAGCCAAATAACAATTTCCTTGAGGATTGTTGTGATACTGCGAGTGAGTGATGTCACCAGGAAGGAAGGAGTTGTTAGGCTGATAGCGTCGTTGGCAACGCGCAAGTAATATTTCATGATGCGAGCGTTTATGCTTGTCCGACATCCTACGTAGTATAAAAAACGTGGTTATCTGTAAAGTCGCCAAAGTCGGTTTACGGACGGTAATTTTACGTGATAACGTCATAAGGAAACATCGGCCGATGGAGTGGAAGAGAGATAGAAGCGTCACTTGTTCTGCGCTCTCGCTTGCACACTCGGCTTAGGCGGAATGTGCCAATGAGTTATGCTTTTTCGTGCGTGCAGTCGGCGTTCATTGAATTATAAGACTTTAACCCCTTAAAAAAGAAAAAAAATCCGTCTGATCTTAGCCGATTACATCTACATTATACTGAAGGTTCAAAAAGAAGGGTTTTCTGGATATTCTTACATTAACGAGTTAAAAAAAATGCGAATCCTTTTTAATTAAATAGGTACGACATGGGGGCCTTCAAGAACAGAGTCAATATTTTCCTTAAAAGGCTGGCAACGGATCGGCGACCCCTTGGTGTTGCTGATTTCTATGGGCGGTGGTGATTGCTTTCCATCAGGTGACCCACATGCTCGCTTGCCCCCTACGATATATAAAAAAATTGTAATTTTTGATTTGTATGTTTTAGTTCTTTACAAAGCAGTATGTGATTGCCTCAAGAACAGAATGCGAGTTGCATAGCAAATGAGTCAGTGCCGCCAGAGGTTAAACGCAGAGGACGTGATGTTTGTGTGTTAGTATAGAGTGTATATAATATAGAGTGAGTTATACATCACCCTATCGCTTATTGCTTATGAAAGTATGGTAATATCCAACTCTATAATATGTAAAGTTCGGTCATGTTTGGAAATACGAAATAAGCCGATGGTCGTTATTTATGTAAAAGTACTTTTTCATTGGTCTTGAATGACCGCATGCGGAATGCGGGATTATGTTTACGCATGCTACTACAGTAAAATTCATTGAGCCAAATAATAATTCCCTTGAAGGTTGTTGTGTTCCTGCGAGTGATCATTCATGTGGTCTCCAGAAAGGAAGGATATGCTACGTTGGCAGCGGGGTTGGCGGCGCGCGAGCTTTATTTTTTGTTGCGAGCGTTAATATGGCTACGGTAACCGCTTCACATCAGGCAGATATGCTTGTCTGCCACCCGACGTAGTATAAAAAAAAAGTATAGCGCCCTCATGCGGGATGCGGAGGTGTAATAACGTGAAGATATGGTTGCTGGTGGAGGGAGGAGCACCAATGATGTACGCGCTTGTTATTTGTATTCGCTGGGTGCACGACATCAGCGCCACCTAGTGTCCGCAACTTTGTAGGCTCTGAGGCTTCGACGCTTTGAAATTTCATCGTGACATGTCATTCTGACAAAAATAAACCATTAACGTACTAATCTATATATATAAAAGAAAGTCGTGTTTGTTACAACACTTATAACTCGAGAACGGCTGGACCGATTGCCATGGTTTTTGATTTGTTGGATTTGTTTCCGTCCCGAATAGCAGAATAACTCTTAAAAACATTGGAAAATTCTCGAAAAAATAAAATAAAAGAAAAAACATTTTCCCATACAAATGAAAGTGTCAGTTGAAAAAGGGATTACGATATTTATTGGTTGTCAAATATCAAAACGTCAAATCGATTGGTGTCACTTTTATGTCGCGAAAGTTGTCTGTGATTTGTTATGAAAATTTAAAAATGTCAAATCGATAGGGGTGAAAACGCTTTTCCCATGGGGTTCGAGCGCAAGAATCAAATCAGAGTAAACATCAAAAGAAATGACAATTACAAATCACCAAAATGATAAAACCTATTTCAAAACTAAAAAAAATAAAACAAAACGTTTTTTAAAAAAAAATTAACAATAAGGAAATCTTTATTTTTATGAAATCTTCAGTTTTTATGGATACGGGTCTTCCCTCAACCGAAGGGGTTTAGAGCGTACTCCAACACGCTGCTCAACTGCGAGTTGGCGGAGGCCAGTGTTTTCGAATCGCCTAAAGGCCACTGACTTAACTTAACGACTGTCATTAAATGATAACAACCGGGACCGACAGCTTAACGTGCCTTCCGAAGCACGGAGGAGCTCAAGATGAGCTAATGATAACAACCGGGACCGATGGCTTAACGTGCCTTCCGAAGCACGGAGGAGCTCAAGATGAGCTAATGATAACAACCGGGACCGACAGCTTAACGTGCCTTCCGAAGTACGGAGGAGCTCAAGATGAGCTAATGATAACAACCGGGACCGACGGCTTAACGTGCCTTCCGAAGCACGGAGGAGCTCAAGATGAGCTAATGATAACAACCGGGACCGACGGCTTAACGTGTCTTTCGAATCACGGAGGAGCTCGAGGTAATATAAACCCATCCGTGTACAGGCTACGGTCGACGTTGCTTAACTTGCGTGTTCAATTAGACTGGCACGCGCAATGACGCCATCGAGCTTCTCTATTATTTTCTACTATTCATTGTTTTAATTCCATAAAATCATAAATTTAGTTCAGCTAATATGTACCACGACATTCATTGATTGTTAGGCGGTACGAAGTTCGCCGGGACAGCTAGTTTATAATATAAAATACTGTGATACCCTGATTTGTGTGAACAAAGGGTTGTGAATGTATGAATGTCAACTTGCATTTACTATTTCTGCCAGTATTCTTGTAGCTTATAACATATCAACTGCAGTGACTCATTTTTTTGACGGAATAATCTAATTAACCTATTATTCTAATAATAATATTGACATTGTATTTCTATCGAATAGACCTAATGGATATTTTAATAATTTAGTACACTATATTTTGACTCTAATTGAAAAACGCTTAAACAATGTATTTGCATGCCACTGACTTGGCAAAACATGTTATGCTCTACTGATTATTTGTCAACTTTCACACCGTGTTTTGTGCAAATAAATATTTATTATTATTATTAATTACTAAAATTAAGTAGTGAAATTTAAACAAATTGTCTTGATAATGACAGATGACAGAGCCTACTTTTTTTTCTAATTTTAACCGCCATGGGCGCTACGATAGATGTTATTACCACCTAGTACTTCGCAGCCAGCGAATTTGAACAAATCAAATCAAATCAAATCATTTTTTTTTTAGCAAAAATGTTACAATTTCTGTTGCACTGGCTCCCACTTTAGGTTTCCCTGTGTTATGGGAGTCAGGCTCTTCAATGGACTATTACAGTTATCTTACCAATTATAAATAATGTATCAGTTATATAATTCCTAGTTGTACCTTATTCTAACGTCTTAATGTTATTTAAACTACTGGGTTGTCGATTACCAAACAATATGCCTCTATGTCGCAGTAAATCATGATGATTTGACGAGCTCGGTGGTCGAATGGTTAGCAATGGCCACTTTGACTCCGAGGTCGCGGGTTCGATTTCCGCACAAGACAAACATTTGTGTGCATGAACATGTCTGTTTGTCTTGGTCTGGGTGTTTTCTATGTATTATAAGTATGTATTTACAAAAAAAAACGTATTTAAGTATATTTATCAGTTGTCTAGTACCCATAACACAAGCTTTGTGCGCTTAATTTGGGACTAGATGGCGCTGTGTAAAATTGCCCAGAAATATTTATTTATTTATTTATGTTACGGTAAAACATACAAATTAGCCATTGAGCTCCACATACTACAGAGGATATGTATTTACGCATGCCATAGTACCCGCATGCACGATTCCCCTTTTCCCTGCCGTGACTCCCGTTTCACCTGCAAGCAGGCTACTTGGTCACTCTTAACTCTTAAAAGTGGTCGTGTACAGTTTCGGAGAAGTTTTCTCATGTGATGCTTCTGATGTTACAGGCGTTCATATGATGCTTGTTATTTCATCAGACGGGCCGTCTTCTTATTTCTACGTTAGTGGTATATAAAGAAACAACCTATACAAAAAGTTTTTAGCTAAATGTTGAATGCTGAAGGATAGTAGCTAGCTAAACGGAGACTCTGGAGAGAGCTTGTGAGTGGACCCGTCGAGTGCTGATCGTACTTTAATTTATTGTTTCCACAAGTATTGCAACATTGCATACTCCGCGGTGCATATTGCAAGCTAAGCCGATATATCTATCTAACCAAAGAGCCCGAGCTGCGAAGCCGACTTTGGAAGTCGACAACGCTATAAAGCAGAGTTTATACGAAGCCAGTAATGCTGGCGCCAGTCCTGCAGACAAGCCAGCGTTGGCCTGGGCCCTGTTGTTTAGACGAGGCCATTCAGCCACGGATTTTTCTACGTGGCGTGATGCGTGTACACGTGTCCGCAACGCTGGCGCGGGGGTCGAGGGGTATGCGGGCGGAGGTCACTGGCTTGTAAAATAGACGGGCGCTCTATTCTCGCCAGCGTTGGCAGCCAGCGCTGACTTGGCTTGAAAAACTGTTTACACAAGGCAAATACCAAGCCATCGCTGGCTGCCAGTGAGACTGGCAGCCAGCGATGGCCTCGTGTAAACTAGCCTTAAGGGCCGCTCCAAACCCCGTAGGCACTACTGTGGTGGTCCTTCGCTTTAGGGCAGTGATAACCTACTCGCTACGCTCGAGGTTGAACGCCCTGCCGACAACTATGGCAAGGCAGACGAACATGCCCAACTTCTGTAGCTGAACCATATGGGGCATTTCCGTACATATTATAAAATCTTTATTTGACATTGTTGCTCCCGCCTTAATTGTGATATTTAATAGATGTATTGATTGTGGTGTATTTCCTGACTTGATGAAATTAAGCAAAATTATTCCTTTGTTTAAATCAGGTAGTACATTAGACCCCACAAACTTCAGACCAATATCAATACTACCTACATTTAGTAAGATTTTTGAAAAACTAATTCTCGCTCAGTTACTTAATTACTTTAATGAAAATAATCTGCTGCACACTAAACAATTCGGTTTCACTCATGGACGGTCAACATGTGATGCTGGGGTAAAATTACTAGAATGTATATATGAGGCTTGGGAGGAGTCACGGGACGCCTTTAGGGGGTGTTTTGTGACTTATCTAAGGCTTTTGATTGTGTGCAGCATGAAACTCTAGTCAGAAAACTACACCACTATGGTATAAGAGGCATCGCTCTTGATCTTCATACTTCTTATCTGAGTGATAGGGTTCAGAAAGTAGATGTTAATGGAAAGCGATCACATGGATCAACTGTAGCGATGGGGTGCCACAAGGGTCTATTTTAGGCCCTTTCCTGTTTCTCGTGTACATTAATGATCTACCTCATCTTGTAAAGAATAATCACGAAATAGTATTGTTTGCAGATGACACTTCTTTAATTTTTAAGGTAAATAGACAACAATCAGAAATTGACGATGTAAATAATGCTCTTTCAAAAATAGTAAACTGGTTTAGTGCTAATAACCTACTTTTAAATGGCAGTAAAACCAAATATGTTAGATTTTTTACAAAAAATGTGAAACAAGTAAAAACCAGTGTGGTGATGGACAATGAGAGATTGGAATTGGTCAATAAGGTTGTCTTCCTTGGGATAACATTAGACTCTAAATTACAATGGGGCCCACATATAGAAACGTTATCAGGTAGACTCAGCTCAGCAGCTTACGCCGTAAGGAAAATACGTCAACTGACTGATGTTGACACTGCGCGTTTAGTTTATTTTAGCTATTTTCACAGCATTATGTCATATGGTTTATTGCTTTGGGGTAGTGCTGCGGATGTAGACTCAATTTTTGTGCTCCAGAAGCGAGCTATCCGTGCTACTTATATGATGAGTCCCAGGGAGACACTGAGAAATAAATTTAAAGAGATAAATATTATGACATTACATTCTCAATATATTTATGAAAATCTTATTTACGTTCATAAAAATCAAACTAAATTTAGGAAAAACAGTGATCTCCATCAATTAAATTTAAGAAATAAAAACAAACTCGCTGTGCATATTACTAGGCTCCATAAAATCTCTAACTCGTTCCCAGGTCAATGTATACGCTTCTACAATAAACTTCCAAATGACGCGTTTGAATTATCCATGGGTAAATTTAAAAAAATTATCAAAACTAGACTATGTCAAAAGGCTTATTATTGTATCTCAGATTACATAAATGATAAAAGTATTTGGAAATGAATTGCTCTTGTTATGTTAATGATTGTATTTGTGTTTAATGTAACGATATTGGCAATTAAAAGAGTCGGCCTTGAGTTTCTTGCCAGTTCTTCTCAAGAAGCCCCGTCGCCGGAACTGGCACTTAAATTCACTTTCACAGATAGTGTGATGAAAGTGCATCTAAGCTCTGCGGATTTAAGTAGATAGTAATGATTTAGATACATGTCTTATATTTAATTTGTATGACGTTTCTAAGTGCTTTATAAAGTCCAAGGAATAAAGATATTTTGACTTTGACTTTGACTTTGACATATGCACGTGAGTGATTACACACACATAAAGGCCAGCTCGTATGCGGGCCCATCACTAGCAAATTATGGGGTTGCAACCAGTCCCCGAGGTACCCTGATCTGAACAGCTGGACCTGTAATTCCAGCTTCAAAACTCCTCCCAGTCGGATCCTCTGTGGCGACTGTTGTAAACTACAGTGTGGATGCATCATTACATTGTCAATCCATTACAGAAATAACAAAAATTTAAATAAATATTTAAATAGATAAATAAATATTTCTGGACAATTTACACAGCGCCATCTTGTCCCAAATTAAGCGCAAAGCTTGTACTATGAGTATTAGACAATTGATAAATGTACTTAAATACATTTTTTTTTTGTAAATACATACTTACAATATATAGAAAACACTCAGATCAAGATAAACAGACATGTTTGACAGAAACAATTAAATAAATCAGAATTTGTATCAAACATCACGCGGACGAAGTTGAGGGCAATCGCTGTATGTAATAGACTAAAAGTACTATTACTTATTCAGGTCAAAAAGCAAGGCAATATTATTTGTTTGACCTCTGCTCCTAATATCGCGAACAAATTGATAGTTCGATAACCAATGTTTGTTTAGGATGGCGTTATTTGGTTTAACAAATTGGTTTATTGCATTTATTTTTAACTAGCTTGCGACCGCGACTTCGTATCTCGGTATTTTGCTGTAGTCATTAGATGACAGTCGTTAAGCCAAATCAGCCCCCTTACCACCATCTCTTATTGCGATTCAATAACTGAATAGAACGCTTATTCATTGGTATGAATATTATATAATTTGACGAGCTCGGTGGCGTAGCGGTCAATGACGCGGCTTCGACACCAACGCTCGTGGGTTCGATTCCCACACAAACAATTGGACAAACATTTGTGTGCATGAACATGTCTGTTTGTCTTGGTCTGGGTGTTTTCTATGTATCATAAGTATGTATTTACAAAAAAAAAAATGTATTTACGTATGTTTATCAGTTATATAATACCCATAACACAAGCTTCGCTTACTTTGGGGCTAGATGGCGCTGTGTAATTTGTCTGACAATATTTATTTATTTATTTATTTAATAAGCAATCTATTCAATTATCGAATCGCAATAAGAGATGGTGGTACGGGGGCAGTGGCCTTTAGGCAGCTTGGAAACACTGGTCTCAGCCATCCCGCAGTTGAGCAGCGTGGCGGAGTATGCTCTAAACCCCTGCGATTGAATGTTTTTGCACATTGTACATTAAACTTCTTTTTTTAGGGTTCCGTCCCCAAAGGGTAAAAAGGAACCCTATTACTAAGGCTCCGCCACAGTATTACTATATGCTTTTAAAACTGTGGCTACACTGTCCGTCCGTCCGTCCGTCCGTCCGTCACCAGGCTGTATCTAATGAACCGTGATAGTTAGACAGTTCAAACTTTCACGATGATGATTGTAGAGATGATGTATTTCTGTGGCCGCTATAACGACAAATACTAAAAAATAGAATAAAATAAATATTTAAGGGGACTGCGTTACAACAAACGTGATTTTTTGCTCGTTTTTGCTCACAATTGATAACGGCAATTGGTAGACGTTTGAAATACTCACATAATATTTAGTTTTATATTCACTTTAAAAATAAATAGTTAAATAAAAATAAAACAAATATTTAAGGGGGGCTCCCATACAACAAACGTGATTTTTTTTAGCTGTTTTTATAGATAATGGTACGGAACCCTTCGTGCGCGAGTCCGACTCGCACTTGGCCGGTTTTTTTAATTATGGGTCACCTGATCGAAAGCAATCACCACTGTCCATGGAGATCAGCAATACCAAGGGGTCGCAGATCCGTTGCCAGACTATACCTTCCATTCTTTCTTTCTGGTGACCTCACTCACTCGCAGGAATACAACAACCCTCAAGGGAATTGTTATTTGGCTGCAGTATTCTGTTAGGTCGAGATATTTCCACGCTTTTTAGGGCTCCGTACCTCAAAAGGAAAAACGGAACCCTTATAAGATCACTTTGTTGTCCGTCTGTCTGTTTGTCTGTCAAGAATTTCTATGTCGAGAATGCGTGGAGGTATCAAGCTGAAATTTGAACTGTATACTCAGGTCTACGGTTCCATGAAGTTGTAAAAAAATCAAATTGCTAAGTTTACGTAGACTAAAGTTACGGCCGTTTATTCAGCAAAAAACGCATATTTCGACACATTCTCAAGGGAATCAAAACCTAAAGGGTACTTCCCGTTGACCTAGAACTATGAAATTTGGCAAGTAACATCATTATAGACTACAAGTACAGGAATAAATCTCAAAACTATACATTTGTAAATAGATCTTAAAAAATAGGGGGTCTATATTTTTTATAGGGTGTCGAAATTTAAAATTGAAACTACAAGTTCAAATGGGGTATCATATGAAATGGCTTGATGTACACATTGCAAAATATAACTTATTTATTTTTTTCGACGCATTATTTCTTATTCATAATGAAAAATATCAAATATAATAATGATACTACGTACCTACGGAACCCTCGGTGGCCGAGTCTGACTCGCACTTGTCCGGTTTTTTTTTTAAATTGAAAATTACGCTTTGCCCTACCAGTAATCAGTATGGTGCACCAAGTGCAGGTTAGGTTGGCTTTGGTACTATAGCTATATTACTTGGAAAATAGAAGGAGCTCCTCTTATAGTATGTAATTTGCTCCGTTAACTACGACAAAAGAAATTGTCTTTTATAAGTACACTAGCGACCCGCCCCGGCTTCGCACGGGTGCAATGCTGATACTAAATGTACTACAGAAGGTCTTTGCGCTTTGTCCTATCCAGTCCTTCCCCAGTTATAGGCACACGCCGCCGGCTCCGCGGCCGGTACCGCCACAGCCGTTATGTCCCTGCATTTTAAATGTGTAATATCTTCTAAACTATTCATTTAAATTACATGCTGTGAAGGGCCATATTGATCTATATTAAATGCGCAATGTATTTAAGGTACTTAATTGGATAAGGATTAATTCTGTATTGCTTAAAATCGCTTCGTAAATAAGGCATTATTTCTTGTAAAAAGCAAAGGATAAAATAACGGTTATTGTGTGTTACCACTAAGAGATAGACATATACCATCGCGAACTTTTTTGTAGACCATTTTAAGGTGAACAATACTGTACTACATTATTTTGATCTATCTCGTTGGGTTCAGCCAGCGTTTGCAATGAAAGAGCAAAAAAATGTGTTTATTTACGACATCACATTAGAAACCTCTAAATTATCAGTGTTTTTCTACTATGTTATGCATATATTATACATATAAACTTTCCAGTTGAATCACTCTATCTATTAAAAAAAACCGCATCATAATCCGTTGCGTAGTTTCAAAGATTTAAGCATACATGGGGACATAGGGACAGAGAAAGCGACTTTGTTTTATACTATGTAGTGAAGATATCATTATAAAAGCCGCCATTGAAATTATCACTCTTCTTTGCTTTGGAAAATTTACTATCATATATGATTCTAAATTAAAGTTCACGATCGTATTCTGTACTTCAAACAATTTCCATATAAGAGACGCGTTTGATACCTTTGTGTTGCACCGTCTATTTATGGTAATCAAATTCTGTACCATGAATACGAAATGTTCTTGTGTTGAAAATTCATGTAATGCTCGACATAAGGACGTGCTTTGTGATAGAGATATAAGCCTACATTGGGCCCACTAAAAGTTTTGCACTTCTAGCTAATAGGAACTACATATTTTAATTTCGAATGTTATATTTTTGGAAACGACTTGCAACCTTCTTAGTAATAAAAAAAAATGGCGGGAAATCATTTGTCAATTGTTTTTTATCACACATCAAAGTTCTACGTACGCAACGAAAATGTTTGCATGAAAAAATAGATATATAGATTAAAATAGATAATAGGAGAGTATTTTGAAAAGCAATAAACATAATATTTTGGTTTTAACATGTTTTTTTTTTAAGTTACGCAAAGCTTTTAGTGTGACCTACGTATATGTCATGTATAACCGTTGACCAATTTTCTGATGGATTTGGTAGGACACGAATGCAGTGGTCAACCCTAAACACTGACATCAAGCTTGAATAACACTGGCTTCCACCAACCTGCAGTTGAGTAGCGTGAAGTATGCTCTAAATCCCTTCGATTGAGGGGAGACCCGTATCCCAACAGTGAGATGATTATGGATTGATGCCGATACTATTTTTAAAGTTGTATTGTAATATCAACTCAATAAAAGTTTATTAAAAAAATGTATTTTGTTCTTTTATTTTTGTACCTATTTTGGAGAATATTTCGCATGTCTATGTCAATCCGTAATCATTCCTCTGTTGAGATATGGGACTTCCCTCATTCGAAGGGGTTTAGAGCGCACTCCACCACGTTGCTCGACTGCAGATTGGCGGAGGTCAGTGTTTTCAAGCCGCCTAAATGCCACTGACTTGACTTAACGACTATTATATAATGACAACAGCCGGGACCGCCAGGTAAACGTGCCCTCCGAAGCACGGAGGAGCTCGAAATAAATCAACCCATACAGTGACAGTTCTGTTGTGTTGTTTGTTGAGAGGATAGAGACTTTATAATGTTAAAAAAAACACTTCTAAAACATTGTCATTTTCTTTTAAAAGTGGCTTTGTTTGTTTATGTTACAAATGGGTGGAGGCAAATTATTCCAGCACTTGGTTTGGAATGCGTGGTTTAAAATAATTGTCCTGTCTCCTTTATACATTAGTATAAAAAGATGAGAAATGCTCTTACAATTAGTAGACAAGTAAAGAAAATCACCTGAATTTCTTTAGGGAAAACACCACTAGAAAGCAAAGTTCCTAACACGGCAAATTAACAGGCCTCCAACTACAAACACTTGGGAAGTCTAAAGTAAGTTTGTAAGTCGTTCAAACTCAAATAAAGGCAAGTCTTTGTTTATCTTGCCCGTAGATTTAGTGGCGACTAGACACCGTTAGCTTCAAAACACACTGAACTGGCAGCGGTCAGCAATCTACTTTCAGTTTCATCACAGTATAAGTAATAGTAGTTTCATAGTATTTTATACAATACGGGATTCTTCAAGCGAAGCGTGAAGAAGCATCTTGTAGGTCAGCATGGCAGAGTCAACTGACATGACATCAAGGTCTCTTGTCCGTTGCCGATGAGATTGGGGCTCCTCTTTTCGCTTACCATACAGCAAGGCGGAGCCAATTAAAAACATTATCATCCGTAATATATGCTGGGGTAACTACCGTAATATATTTTGGGGTATAAGTAGTTTATCAACATCTTTGCACCAAAGCCAACTTCACCCGCAAGCGGTGCACTGCTGACTGACAAACAAAGCTCTGGTGAAAAGGGAGGTAGGGAGCGTAATTGTAAGATGGGGAATGTTCCTCCACCTCACTTAATACCGCAGCCAAATAACAATTCCCTTGAGGGTTGTTGTGTTCCTGCGAGTGAGTAAGGTCACCAGAAAAGAAGGAGATGCCGCGATGGCGGCGCGCGAGCGATATTTTATGTTGCAAGCGTTAAAATAATCTTAACCGCCTCACATCAGGCGGGCCGTATGCTAGTCTGCCACCCGACCGTAGTATAAAATAAAGAAACTGTAAAAAAAACTTTATAAAACAAGCTTTTATTTAAGTGACATAAAACGATGAAAATAAACTTTTGATTAAATCAAACTAATCAAATTAGTACTATGTACTATTATATATACAATTTAAATTTTATAAACGCTTGTCGCGAGATTTGCCTGAATCTAACTGGTTATGACACAATAATAAGTGACTTGACATAATAATAAATAAAATGTCTCTTAGAAAACAGGCAGATAGGTAAATATCGCGACAAGCTTTTATAAAATTTAAACTGTGTAATAGGTACATAGTACTAAATTGATTAGTTTGATTTAATTAAAAGTTTATTTTGATCTTTTTAGGTCACTTAAATAAAAGCTTGTTTTAATTTTTTTACAGTTTCTTTATTTTTTAGTTATTATTGGGCATATTTTTCATGTTCTACCACAGTATAAGTATTAGTACTAACTAGCAAGCCCATTTATTTGATACCCATATTGTGGTAGTGCAGAAAAAATAACGAGTCCGCCATCTTGTATTATCCGCCATATTGGATTTAATGTAACGTAGTATTATTTTTCGTGTTCTCCTTAGCAAGGCCATTTATTTAGTACCCATATTGTGGTAGTGCTGAAAAAAATGCTAGTCCACCATCTTGGATAATCCGCTATATTGGATTTAGAATGACATCATATAGTTAACCATGCATTGTCGTCTAAACTAAGCGTGTATACAAAATTTCAGCTCAATCGGTTGAAGATAACTGGTTCAAAATTAAGTTGCAAGACCCGCACAAACATACATACATTGCAAGTTAAATAAAAGCTTGTAAAAAAAGACTGTATCAGCGACTAATTTGCTGGCGGCCATTTTAGTATGTTTGCATAGCGTTGCTTGATTATGCTTAGCCATAATCATGTTAGACATGATTATGGCTAAGCGGTCTTGTGAATGTCACAGTATAAGTAAAGTACTACGTCCATCGTCGATGCTGCTCTCTCGTGTCGACCTCACCTCCCCTCTGAGGCAAATCTGGAACAGTTTGTATGGCGCCGCACGCACACACGCATTTACCCTATGCACAGACGTCATTGTTTATGTAATAGTAAACGACGTGACATTTGTATGGATTTAGTTGAACGTTGTATGTTCTACGGCCTCCTTCTACAGTCGCACCGCTCGCCATCGACAGGGAATTCATCCTCAGACATTAGAGCCTAAGTGGTCGCGTACTGTGCGGTTACAGAGAAGTTTTCTCCCGCGTACTGTCAAGCTGTGATATGAACTGCCTGTCGAGGTTTTCTCAGAAGACTACAGCATGGGGTTCTCCAAGAAGGGTCTGAAGAGGTATTTACAGGATCGGCAACGCGCGTGTGATGTTCTGGTGATACAGGCGTTTATAGGCTACGGTAACTGCTTTATATATATAATATAAAGTACTAAGTGACTCGCGGAACTTGCTCTTCGTGTGACAGAGCGTTGAGAGTGAAGCATAAGGTTACCATTTGAAAGGTTATAGTGAGCCAATCTTAAAAGATAGACATATGCTATCACGGACTTTTTTTAGAACTTCATAATATGAATAATTCCGTCGTATATAATTGTTGCGTAACTTAAACAGTTTACACAGCGCACGCAACGGAGGCTCTCAAAAGGAATATTTTTTCCCCATTTCATTGGTTCTTCGTTCCTATTAGTGGTAGCGTGATGTTATATAGCCTGTAGCCTTCCTCGCACAATAGGCTATCTAACACTAAAATATTTATTCAATTCGAATGAGTTGTTACTGAGAATAGCGCGTTCAACCAAACAAACAAACAAAATCTTCTGCTTTATAAATTTTATAATATTAGTATAGATAAGTATAGATAGTAAGGAATGCAATATTATTGTTTCTAACATTCAAACCTAAGTATCTATAGTCCATTTGGAACATTTCTTTGTACCCAAACAGACAAATGACAATAATTTGAGACATTACTGGGGACAAAAACCGGATCCCTTAAATCCGATAAATCGAGCCCAAATCGGAGATAAGGCAAGCCGTAACTTTGACTTGACCCGTCTTTGGATAACCTTGCAACTTATCTGACCACGATTTATTTACTTAAGTTCCAAAGTTCGAAATTTAATGTTTTGGAGTTGGAAATTTTGATAACAATAGGCTATTTGACCAAAATTTTTTTTTGGTTTGATATGTAGAGACGTCTCAATAATATAACTATAGGTGAAAGAATTACTTCGATAGCACAAAAATCTCTCGAGATATGTTAATTTGAAAATCACAATTTTGGACTTTCCCGAAAACGCTCTATACAAAAAGGCTACTGAGTCATGTCATGACGTATGCATCAAATCAGAAACTTGTACGACAGCCATGTTAAATACCTATTATGTTTATGTAATTTTACGTATAATTTATTATCAATTCATAAATAATATAATGCAGACAATAAAAACTAAACTAAACTGTGTAAACCTATCTTAACAAAAACTATCTAAAGTAGGTCCGTGAGGCAGCGTGCCTAAAACGCTAGCAGCGTTACCCCTTTGGATGGCGATGCTTAGCCTCTGACCCAAGTAAGCGCCGGCTCTTGGGTCCCCGGTGGCTTGAAAAAGTCTCTTTGAAATGTCTTCAAAAAGACTCAAGGCACAGGGGCCCCAAGGACCGAGGGTTTCGACTCCGAAAGGGCTGAATAGGTATTGGGAGCCGATACCTCGGTATTTTAAGATTTTGTTATTTATTTTATTTTTTTATTTTGATTTTGCTTAGTTGCAACAGGATATTGCAAAATTCCCACGGGAACGGGAGTTAGCGGGAAAAAACTTATTTATGTAATTAGTATCATAATAAAAGTTGTAGTATTTTTTATTGCTTCTCCAAGGGAAAAAATATTTTTTAATAATTTCATACTTATAAAATGGACTTTCCGGCCAAATTTTCATCGACCCTAAAATAAGTCGGACGGAAGATATTGGAATTAAAGTTTGCGGATCTTTATAGTTTTGTGTATTTTTACGATATTCGAACATTGTCATATAGCCTATTGATTATGAATTAGTTATAGTCGTAAAAGAAATATGGTGTTTATTACCCGACTGCCGATATAAATGAATTTAAAAAAACATAACCCTCCTTGGGTTATGTTTTTTTAAATTCATTTAAATAAATAAAAAATATAAATGAATTTAAAAAAACATAACCCTCCTTGGGTTATGTTTTTTTAAATTCATTTATCTCGCATGTATGTAGGTATGTACAGTCATTTGCAAAAGTTCGCATATAGCTTAAAGACTAAAATCGTGTGCTTGCAATTGTAAGCTATCAATAGAAACCTCAATGCCTCATCGTTATTGATTACAGATTGACGGAGGTTCATAGTGATTAAAAGTGGTTCATGGTGGTTGATAGTGATTAAAATTGGTTGATGTGGATTGACAGTGATTGGTAGTGCTCGATAGTAGCTGATAGTGGTTGATAGGGATTGATAGTGGTTGTTGTTTGCGCCCGCTCCCACGCAAGATTCGCGCCTGCGCTGACGTTCGTTAATAATTTGAACATTTAGGTACCTACCTACGTCGTATATAACTACAAATACGTTAAAGATGGCTACAAAGTCGACTAGCCATAAAAAACATTGCAGTGTTCATGGATGTCTCAATAACAATTTGTCGGATACCCTAACCATTCGGCCATCGACACTCCTAATAATCACATGATAAGTGTGTAAATTAAAAAGCAATAAAAATAGTTTAGTGTAAAAAATAATCTAAATATATAAAAGGAGAAACTGACTGACTGACATATCAACGCACAGCCTAAACGGCTAAACGTAGGCACTTGAAATTTGGAAGGGACGTAGCTTAGGTACCGTAGAGGTGCACTAAGAAAGGAATTCCCGAAATTCCCACGGGAACGGGAATTAGCGGGAAAATCCTTTTGTATGAAAAATCTAAACCGCTTAAGTTAGACGCTTGAAATTTGGCATGCAGGTACCTTAGTAAACTTAAAGCTTAGTTGCAACAGGATATTGCAAAATTCCCACGGGAACGGGAGTTAGCGGGAAAAAACTTTTGTATGTAAAAATCTAAATCACGTAAGATAGATGTTTTCAATCTAGCATGCATGCATACCTTAGTAAATATAAATTTTAGTTATGGCTGTATTTTGAAAAAATCCCATGGGAACGACAGTTAGCGGGAAAAAAATGTTGTATCTATATATATAAAATTCAAAGTCCTGACTGACTGATATATCAACGCACAGTCCAAACCGCTGGGTCTAGAGATTCCAAATTTGGCACGTAGATTCTTTATGACGTCTAGGGGTACACTAAGAACGGATTTTTCAAAATCCATCCCCTAAGGGGGTGAAACGGGAGTCCAAAGTTTGTATGGGGAAACGAGATTAGTTGGACTATTTTATCCGAAGCTTTACACGAGTACTTCTATAGATAAATAAGTAAAGACGTGTTTCAGGATTTTTCAATATTCAACCTCTAAAGGGGTGAAATGGGGTGAAATAGTCTGAAAATCGTCATGGGTATGGTTTTTATAGTTTATCGGGTCGCTGATTACGAAAATACCAACTATTTTCTAATCAAACATAGCCGACGTGACAAAAAGTCGCCCCTGTGGGGGTGCGATGGGGTGGAAATGTCATAATATCAATATGGGTTTGATTCTATGGTTTTCTGGGACGTCAGTTACGAAAATGGCATCGATTTGAAAATATAACATAGTGGACAAGAAATTACTTAAAATATTTTTTCAAATTTTACCCCTAAGAGGGTAAAACGGAGGTTCAAAGTTTGTATGGGGAAACGAGCTTAGTTGGACTATATTATCCTAAATTTTACACGAGTACTAAACACGTGTTTCAGGATTTTTCAAAATTCTACCCCATAAAAGGGTAAAATGGGTCCCAAAAGTCTGAAAAATGTCATGAAGGACAACGCACCTGCGATTCTGCATTTTTGTTGCCAACAGCTTGAATGCGTGAATCGTGGATGTTATGGGCGACTGGCTATGGATTCGGATCAAACCACGCTATAGTTAGAATATTTTTGAAAATGTAAGGTTTGGTATTAAAAAAATGCTTTCATTCGTACATAAACAGTCATAATTCGTGGCATACACCCCCAGCAATCAATTACTTAGCTATCCAATCGACCTATTATATTTATTGCCCAGTGGACTTATTGCTGTTTGATAGTTAATTAAGTTGTTTTGCGGAAGCCAAATTTACGGCTTTGCCGTGTGGTTTCCAGCAGACTAGAATAGAATCACTCGTCGTCGTGTTCCTGTGGTGGAGACTAAAATGGACCTGATGATGATGATGAAATTTACTGGCAATTTGAACTATTATCCGTGCTTCCACTATCAATTAGCTTTTTTTATATGAGAGTGGATCAAATGACCATGTGGGTCACATGATGGGATGCAATCACCACTGGCCATGGAGATCAGCAACACCAAGGATTCCTTACCCCTTCCTTTCTTTTTCTCGTTTGTTTGTTTGTCTTTCTTTCATCTTTGACGAGCTCGGTGGCCGAAGGGTTAGCCATGACCACTTTGACTCCGAGGTCGCGGGTTTGATTCCCGCACAAGACAAACATTTGTGTGCATGAACAAGTCTGTTTGTCTTGGTCTGGGTGTTTTCTATGTAAGTATTATAAGTATGTATTTACAAAAAAAAAATATTTAAGTACAGTTATCAGTTGTCTAGTAGCCATAACACAAGCTTTGCGCTTAATTTGGGACTAGATGGCGCTGTGTAAATTGTCCAGAAATATTTGTTTATTTATCTCGAAATAAACCACTGAATTTTTTACTGTTATATTTTAGTATATTTCAGTTATCTTGGACTAGATTGTGAATACACGTGTTCTCTGTGGAGGATTTCGGTCCGTGAGACCGGCGCGAGTTTATTTATAAGAGAAAATTGGGTAAGTAATTTTAAATATAGTGTGCCAAAACTATTATGTTATTTTATTTGAAAGTGGTTATTATTTTTTCCTAAGTTAAATTCAATGTATTTTTTCTCATTTTTAGAAAAAAAAATATAAGTATAAGAAAAGTAATGTTTTTTGCGTTACCTTAAAAGTTGTAAATTTTATTAATTTTTTTTCAGGGTCTCATTCGTAAGACTATTTATTAAAAATAAATTAAAATGTACCATATTATCTTTTAGTTTTACTTATAAAGAACCTTTATTTAATAAAATAAATTAATAACTGAGCAAACCTAAGTAAATACATCAAAATTTTATGTGAAAGTAACCGGTGTGACGGACCGAATGCGAGTTTATGTGTCCTAGATAATAGCACAAGTTCAGAAATGTTACCGCCAAAAACTAGTTGTCAATAAACTTATTTGTCTGACATAGAGTCAGTAAAATAATATAGCTAGGACAAATTACGACAAGTCAAATTCCGCCATAAATTCCTCGTGGACATAATTCCTGACATCTCCAGACTATGGCACTCAAATAAACTGGTTATTAGTAATAACATGCTTGGTTTACGACGCCATATTTGCGGATTCTTGACTCGGTCATAAAACTTCCCACTAACGAAATATGCTTTACGAAATTTCAACGGTCACTAAGTAGGGTTAATTAAGATTGCAATGTGAGATGCAATCTAATGGGTCTCCTCTCATTCGAAGGGGTTTAGAGCATACTCTACCATGCTGCTCAACTGCGGGTTGGCGGAGGAACCATAATTTTGTTTTATACTACGACGGGAGACAGACAAGCACACGGCCCGCTTGATGTGAAGTGGTTACCATAATCATATTAACGCTTGCAACATAAAATGCCACTCCTGCTGCACGCAGCAATTCCTTCCTCCATTCTTCAAAGATGTTGAAGAACAACTTACAAAATACCTATAATACATCCAAAATATATGTATAAAGTCTAAATAAATTAAAAAAAAAATGTCTGTTTCTCAAAACCTGTCTATCTAGCAACGTCAATCTGGTAATAGGCTGTCTATCTCTTAATAACATGATTTACGACAAAAAGCCATCGTAGCGAATAGATTTTGGTCAAAATATCAGGAATCGCATTTGGACACAAATCCGACACGTGATAAGGGTGTATGATTTAATACCGGGATCTCGGAGGTTGCTCGGTTTAAAAATAACCATGTGGATTTATTATTAGTATAGATAAAAAAGACGGCAAAAGTTCTAAAGTAATACCCGTTTTTGGAGACATAAAAAAGTGGATCAAATCCTACCTAGGCGAGGAGGTGAATTATTCCATTTTTAAAATATTTTTATTTTTTGAAGTGTAAGTGGTTCATCAACATCTTTGAACCAAAGCCAACTACACCTGCATGCGGTGCACCCTGCTGACTGACAAACGAAGCTCTGGTGAAAAGAGATGTACCTCCACCTCACAGAGCGTAATTGTAAGCTACCCGACTGGGGAAGTACCTCCACCTCACAGAATATCGCAGCCAAATAACAATTCCTTTGAGGGTTGTTGTGTTCCTGCGAGTGAGTGAGGTCATCAGAAAGAAAGAAAAGAAGGAAGTGCTGCGTTGGCAACGGGGGTGGCGGCCCGCGAACGATACTTTATTTTGCGAGCATTAATATGGCTACGGTAACCGCTTCACATGAGGCGGGCCGTATGCTTGTCTGCCACCCGAATAGGTATTAAATTTTATATTGTTATTTTTTTTTTGTCAGACAAATTACTAAATTACACAGCGCCATCTAGCCCCAAAGTAAGCGAAGCTTGTGTTATGGGTACTAGACAACTGATAAAAATATGTAAATACATTATTTTTTTTTGTAAATACATACTTATGATACATAGAAAACACCCAGACCAAGACAAACAGACATGTTCATGCACACAAATGTTTGTCCTGTGTGATGTGAATCGAATCCACGAGCGTTGGTGTCGAAGCCACGTCATTGACCGCTACGCCACCGAGCTAGTATAAAAAAAATATTATATATTCTTTATTGCATAAACAGTGGTTACATAAAATAGTGTAAACAAGAAGGTGTACAAGGGCGAGCTTATCTCTTTAAGAGATTTCTTCCAGCCAACCTTAACAATCATAACGAAACGTTATTTGGCTGGTAGGTGAATTATGCAAACATGTATACAGATATGCTATGATTCTATATAAAATTTACACAATAATACATATTATTTAAAGGTTTTAACCATATGGAACAAATACTGCAATTAAATCAACTAATTTGATTAAAGTAGTGTTCTGTTAATTTCTTTTTGAAAGTGGTCACAGTGATACTATCACGTATTTCCACAGGTAGTTTATTCCACAGTAGTGCTGCACGAACAGTAAATGAGTTAAAGAAAAAAGTTGTATTGGATGGGGGATAATTTAATGTTTTCGTAAGGCAAGGACGTTGGGAGCGGGTAGGAGGTGGTAAAAGAGGAAAACGGGAACGAAGGTACTGCGGTGAATCAGGATTTTTAATTAATTTATAGAGGAAAGACAGGATGTGCACATTTCTGCGAAGGCGGATAGGGAGCCATTTCAACTGGGTGCGAAATTCGGAAACATGATCATATTTGCGTAAGCCAAAAATGAAACGAATGGCCAGATTCTGCAGCCGTTCCAGTTTGTTGAGTAGCTCTTCAGTTGCATCTAAATAGCAGATGTCGGCATAGTCTAGAATTGGGAGAAGCAGGGATTTAGCAAGCATAATTTTAGTTTTAAAGGGTAGGAAATTCTGGAGTCTCTTAAGTGAATGAAACGTATAATGCATTTTCTTGCTAACATTGTTTACTTGCGCCGTCCAGGAAAGGGTGCCATCTATAATCAGACCTAGATTTTTAGATTTGTCAGAGAAGGGAATTGGACTGCCACCAAAGCACACCTGTGGTAAATCACTATGCTTGAGCCTAAACTTTAATTGACTGCTACCCACCACAATGGCTTGGGACTTTGACGGGTTAACTAATTGGCCAAAGCTTTCAGCCCATTTCTGGACCGCGCAGAGCTCACGATTCATAGCTTCAATGGCAACAGATATGTCAGAGACAAGAAAATGATTATTTGTAGGTCATCTGCATACAGGTGATAAGAAGAAGTAATGACTTTAGTCAACTCGTTTATAAAGATAGAGAAGAGCAATGGAGATAATTAAATAAGAGATATTATAACAATCTGGCAAGTTAGCCGACATCGACTATTTAAATAATAATTACATTAAAAACATTTATTTATAATATCTTTTAAACTTTCGCGTTGCATGATTTATGAAAATAACAATTAACGCGGCCGTGTGGTTTCCGGCAGACTAGAATAAAGTCACTCCGTCTCTTCCCGTGTATGTCGTACAAGGCGACTAAGGGAAATACATTATCATAATAACATCGATCAGGCCTCCCCAACCCGTCTGGCCAGCATGGGGAGTGTAGGCCAAATCCTCCTTCTATCTAGGACGGATGAGAGAGAGTCGTGCTCCTGTAGTGGAGACTAAAATGACCTGATGATGACGATGCATAAGGCTGTTTACATAGGTACCTTTATTATCATCTGACGTTTTGACCAGAGGCCCTACCGCCGAAGCTGAAGCCGATTACCATCGATTTTTTCCATTCCAAAAATTTTTAGGTTAAAGTTATTGACAAACATCTTCAGCTTAGCCAGTAGAGCTCTAGGGTTTCTACCAGCTAACCTAAACATAATTAGCAACAACTGCAGTAGTTTCATTTTCGCATTCAAAAATATACAATACAATACAATACTCTTTATTGCACCAAAAATACAGTACAGTTTTAAAAATAAACACTTAAAAAAAAAATTTTGTACAAAAGGCGGCCTTATCGCTTAGCGATCTCTTCCAGGCAACCTTTGGGTAGAGGAGACCTGAAATATAGATAGATGGCGCAGCATATACTATATACCTACACAATTATACAATACCAACATACAAAAACATATACACACATAATCATACATACATTACATAAATATATAAATGTACTATTAATGAAAAAGCAGTCAGTGACAAATATCAATGGTAATCGGCTTCAGAAGACGATTCCCATCGGATTTTTGATTGCAAAAATCAATCTTCAGCTTATATTTATGGTACTTGTATTTAGCTTAGCTGGTAGAGACTCAGGAACTCTATTACAGGAATGCTGAAGATCAGGCTTCATCTTCGGCCCGAGATAAGTAAATTCATCCATGGACGGTGAAGGGTACGGACGACTGACACGAGCAACAACGACGTCGCCAACGAGCTCCAGGCACCAAGTGACTATTAATTTTACTATAGTAATTAATTATGTTACTTTTCTATAATTTTTTTGACAAGCATACGGCCCGCCAGATATGAAGCGGTTACGGTAGCCATATCCCTCGCAACAAGAAATATCGCCCGCGCTTGTCAGCCCCGGTGCCAAGGTTTGCTACTTCAGGGTTTTTCGCTCGCGCGTGTCACCCCCGCTGCCAAGGTTTGCTACTTCAGGGTTTTCGATCCCGCGCGTCACCCCCGCTGCCATGGTTTGCTACTTCAGAGTTTTCACTCGCGCGCGTCACCCCCGCTGCCAAGGTTTTCTACTTCAGGGTTTTCAATCGCGCGCGTCTCCCCCGCTGCCAAGCTTTTCTACTTCAGGGTTTTCGCTCGCGCGCGTCACCCCCGCTGCCAAGGTTTTCTACTTCAGGGTTTTCAAACGCGCGCGTCACCCCCGCTGCCAAGGTTTTCTACTTCAGGGTTTTCGATCGCGCGCGTCACCCCCGCTGCCAAGGTTTTCTACTTCAGAGTTTTCGATCGCGTGCGTCACCCCCGCTGCCAAGGTTTCCTACTTCAGGGTTTTCGATCGCGCGCGTCACCCCCGCTGCCAAGATTTTCTACTTCAGGGTTTTCGATCGCGCGCGTCACCCCCGCTGCCAAGGTTTTCTACTTCAGGGTTTTCGCTCGCGCGCGTCACCCTCGCTACCAAGGTTTTCTACTTCAGGGTTTTCAAACGCGCGCGTCACCCATGCTGCCAAGGTTTTCTACTTCAGGGTTTTCGATCGCGCGCGCCACCCCCGCTGCCAAGGTTTTCTACTTCAGGGGTTTCGATCGCGCGCGTCACCCCCGCTGCCAAGGTTTTCTACTTCAGGGTTTTCGCTCGCGCGCGTCACCCTCGCTACCAAGGTTTTCTACTTCAGGGTTTTCAAACGCGCGCGTCACCCCTGCTGCCAAGGTTTTCTACTTCAGGGTTTTCGATCGCGCGCGCCACCCCCGCTGCCAAGGTTTTCTACTTCAGGGGTTTCGATCGCGCGCGTCACCCCCGCTGCCAAGGTTTTCTACTTCAGAGTTTTCGATCGCGCGCGTCACCCCCGCTGCCAAGGTTTCCTACTTCAGGGTTTTCGATCGCGCGCGTCACCCCCGCTGCCAAGGTTTTCTACTTCAGGGTTTTCGATCGCGCGCGTCACCCCCGCTGCCAAGGTTTTCTACTTCAGTGTTTTCGATCGCGCGCGTCACCCCCGCTGCCAAGGTTTTCTACTTCAGTGTTTTCGATCGCGCGCGTCACCCCCGCTGCCAAGGTTTTCTATTTGGTTTCTACTAGCTAAGCTAAACACAATTACCATAAATCTAAGCTGAAGTTGGATATTTGCAATCAAAAAATCCGATGGTCTAGACGTTAGCTTCAGCGTTAGGGCTAGAATTATTTATCAGGTGACGCACATGCTCGTTTGCCTCCACTCACATATGTAAAAAAAAAAAACTCAAAATTGTGGGAATGACAATGAAATGTAAGTAGATATTAACTTTAAACACTACTTAACCTTAACTTGAGCTTTCATTACTATAAAGCTCCGCTTAAAGCAGAGATCATTATTTAGTTGCAACAAATAACTAAGGAAACAAAGTCGCGAATGTTCGCTAGTAAAAGAAAGCCCGATCGGAATTGTTGGTATTTCGTTCGCACTTTCGTGCTTTTTTATGGGGAGCTAATGTCAGATTAAATATTATCTTTTTTTTTATACCACTAGAGTGGCAAACAAGCATACGGCCCGCCTGATGGTAGCCTATGGACGCCTGTAACACTAGAGGCATCACATGCGCGTTGTCAACCCTGTAAAAACTTCTTTATATATCTGATATTTATATTCTAAATAAAAAAAACTAAAGGAGGTGAGGTCCATATGTGAGAGCAGTTGCAGTGAATATGAGAGAGGTGTTACAGGCATTCATAGGCTACGGTAACTGCTTTCCATAAGGCGGACCGTATTTTTTTTATACCACTAGAGTGGCAAACAAGCATACGGCCCTGGTGCCCAGGGGGGGCATCACACGCGCGTTGTCGACCCTGTAAAGACCTGTTCAAGCCCTTTATGAAGAACGCCATGCTATAGTCTTCTGAAAAAACTTCGACAGGCAGTTCATTACACAGCTTGACACTACTCGGGAGAAAACTTCTGTGTAAACCGCACAGTACGCGACCACTTAGGCTCTAATGTGTGAGGATGAATTCCCTGTCGATGGCGAGCGGTGCGACTGTAGAACGAGGCCGTGGGCATCATGTCATGTCAATCAACTCCTCTGAACACACCCCATTGTACAATCGGTAGAACACACAAAGGGACGCAAAATCTCTTCTCAGATTTAACGGTTCTAAACCGTCTGTAAGTTTGGGATTATCAACAATCCTCACAGCACGGCTTTAAGTATTTATTATATTGTCACCTTATTGGTATAAAATGAATTTTAACAAAAAAAAAAACCGACTTCAAACATTACTCTACATTTATATATATAGATACAGGCTGATGATGAAAAAAATATGGGACCAATCTGGAAGTATACTCTTTCAAATAAAATAAGTTTTTTTTCAAATCGGTTTATAAATGACGGAGTAATGAAATAACAAACATAACAGTGAGTAGATATTGGCTGATGATGATGATGAAAAAAATATGGGACCAATCTGGAATCATTATAAATTTGATATTTTTCATAATAAATAAGAAATAATGCTTCAGAAAAAATAAATAAAATATATTTTGCAATGTGCATATCAAGCCCTTTCATATGATACCCCATTTGAACTAGTAGCTTCAATTTGAATTTTCGAACCCCTTATAAAAAAAATAGAGATCCCCTATTTTTTAACATTTTATTATAAATGTATAGTTTTGAGATTTATTCTTGTACTTATAGTCTATAACGATGTTACTTGCCAAATTTCATAGTTCTAGGTCACCGGCAAGTACCCTATAATTTTTGATTCCCTTGAGAATGTGTCGAAATATGCGTTTTTTGCTGAATTATCCGAATCTGCTGAATTTTTTTGCTGAAAATCCGAAACAAACTGCAAAGTTTACGTAAAAAAAAGATACGGCCTTCTTTTTTTTACGTAAACTTTGCAGTTTGTTTTTTTTTATAATTTCATGGGACCGTAGACCTGAGTATATACTTCAAATTTCAGCTTGATACCTCAATGCATTCTTGAAATAGAGGGTCTTGACAGACAGACGGACAACAAAGTGATCTTATAAGGGTTCCGTTTTTCCTTTTGAGGTAGGGAACCCTAAAAAGTTACCACACGAGTAAAACTGCGGGTCAAAGTTACTGTTTTAATAAACCATTTTTATGGCAAATAAATGGTAAAATTTCCGACCCACCGCAGCCGGTACTTCATCCGCTTCAGAATCTACAAAGTCAATACAAAACGTTTGAAATTGACAACGGGTGTGTTTAATTAAATTTTACCTTGATTCTTATTAAATATTTAATAATAGACAGCTGCGACGGAGAAGACAGTTCATTGTTATTTAAGATGTTTTATTTTTAGATGAATTCTTTGAACTTCTTCCTCATCGTGTCAAGATCAGAAGCATTTCAGAATGTTCAATTTTTTTTATACTATATCGGGTGGTATACAAGGATACGGCCCGCCTGTTGTGAAGCGGTTACCGTCGGCATATCAATGCTCGCAACATGAAATATTGCTCGCGCGCAACAACAACGCAGCAACTCCTTCCTTTCTGGTAACCTCACTCACTCGCAGGAACACAACAACCCTCAAGGGAATTGCTAGGTATTTGGCTGCGGTATTCTGTGACGTGGAGGTACTTCCTCAGTCTGGCAGTTTACAAATACGCTGTACCTACCTCTCTTATGCCCGAGCCTTTTGCGTCAGGGTGCAGCACGTGCAAGCGAGATTGACTTTTGCTCTAAAGACGTGGGTGAAATTTAACTTGCAAGATTAGTTGAAATCTGCTGTGGTACAGAAAGATACATACATAGAAATACTCAAAGAACATAACCCACCTTGTCAGTCGGGTAAAAAAGACATGATTCTCATAACGTTTTAATGACATCATCATCATCAGCCTGTATCTGTCCACTGCTGAATATAAGCCTTCCCCAATGCTTTCCACCAAATATATTTTGGTTTGTATACAATGGTGAGTAATACCTTTAAGTCGCCACGCTGTTGCCGACCGGCGCGTTGGCGTCTGTCGCCAGAGTCTCGTCCGCTTATCTGCAGGGTGCACCACGTGCAAGTGAGAACGACTACCTCCGAACATGGTAGTGAGCCACTTACATCCCTGGTAGTTTAATGTGGATGAAGATCTCTTTGAATCAATCAGAGTCACAGACAGCATTGGAGTTTAGCGTCATCACGAACACTCATGACGACTTGGCATCGTTGATAGACAGACAGATGTTTATTTATTATTGCCACACTTTTTTTTTTAATGAAATTAAATAAATTTGTCGACATAGCCTTCAGAGTTTGCAAGCTGAAGTGGCAATGGGCCGGTCACATCTGCCGTGTAAGTGATGGCAGATGAGGGAGGAAGGTATTAGAGTGGAGACCGCGCGTAGGACGACGAAGTGTTGTGACCTCCTTCTAGATGGTCCGATGACCTTAAGAAAGCGGCTGGAAGCGGCTGGATGCGAAAGGCGGAGGATCGTATTTGGTGGAAAGCATTGGGGAAGGCCTATATTCAGCAGTGGGTAGATACAGGCTGATGATGATGATGATGAAATAAATTTATTGCCAAATACACGTGACACATTAATAACTAGCCCGGATTCTAGCCCACGGGGCCGAAATCGAGGCTGAGTAGAGCGAGTAGATTCGTCGAGTGTATATTTTCCATTGATTTCAATGGAAAATGTATTTGATGATTATTCCTCAAGGACATGATCGATCTCAATTTTTATTCGACACAAACCTCAAGCATGTCGAGGTCTTTAATTGTGACAAGTTTCACCAAAATCCGTTCAGTAGTTTTGGAGCCTTTTCGATTCCAAGATTGACTTTTCTTATTATTATTTAAATAGTTGTCTTGGCCAACTTGCCAGATAAATATTTTTTGAAAAATGGAAAAATTCACCTGCCCCCCCTAGGTGGGCTAAATAATAACAATTTAATTAGTTTGGTGTTATCAAGGTGCCTCCCCTAGGTGGGATCCCACCTAGGGGGGGCAGATGACTTTTTCCATTTTTCAAAAAATATTTATCTGGCAAGTTGGCCAAGACAACTATTTAAATAATAATAATTTAATTAGTTTGGTGTTATCAAAAAATAGCTGAATTTCATCTGCAACGATGGACTGCTATGCCTACTTTAGTATTGTAATTACTTAATAGGTTGAAGACGTCACACTGTGACTCACACAGTAGAAATATAAGATGCAAAAATTCGTCAGCAACACAAACCTTCCTGGTAGCTCAGTTGGAAGAGCACTCGACCGGTCATCGAGAGGTCGTGGGTTCATATCCCACCTAGGGGGGCAGGTGAATTTTTCCATTTTTCAAAAAAATACTTTTCTTTTGTAACCCCGATTTTGGTAGCATTCGTTCATTGAATTGCCTCCCAATCGAAGCAAGACGTATTAACGTCAAAATATATGTCAACTAGGTTATATTGTGTCTGCGTACTTAATCTACTATTTCTTATTCTGTGCCCTAATAGTGAGAAAGTGCCAAATTATCTTAAACGCACCTATCTGTCACGCAACATCTCCCGTCTGCGGTTCTATTTATGAGCCCGTAAAGACGCCGCGAGCGTCAACGCTATATTGAGAAAAATGTTTTACGACGCCCAAGGAATGTTTCGTACATGCAAGTTTATGTTTATGTCGTAGCCAATTCGTAGAACCCGCCGCATTACATAACGGCTAACTTAAGGCGGATTGTCTTTAATCTTTTGGTTAGGTTTGTCTTGTGATTAATTAGAATTTCTGGGATCCCATCATCAGACCCTGACTTGGTAAATATGGAACCACCTCGCAATTACCCTTAAAAAAAATTATTTGACCATACGTGCTTATAGAATTTAAGGGTTTCCCTTGATTTCCCTGGCATCCCATCATCAGATTCTGACTTGGTGAATATGGGACCACCTTGCAATCATACCCTTTAAAAAAAAAAGAATTATGAAAATCGATTCACAATTCGCAAAGATATCGAATAACATATATACAAAAAAAATATTTAGTCGAATTGAGAACCTCCTCCTTTTTTGAAGTCGGTTAAAAATAGCGCTTGAGCTGTTTAAAGGGACCGGGAATGAGGAATTGCGATGTGGACTGTATGGAAAGTAAATTATGGTATGCAATCTTATTTTTTATTTTTTTTATATAGGTATATTTATTTGATAGGTATTGATTTTATAATAAATAAATAAATATAAATAAATATTTCTGGACAAATTACAATTAGTTTTTACAGGGTCGGCAACGCGCGTGTGATGCCCCTGGTGTTACAGGCGTTCATAGGCTACGGTAACTGCTTTCCATCAGGCGGGCCGTATGCTTGTTTGCCACTTTAGTGGTATAAAAAAAAAAAAAAAAAACCACCGAGTTCGTCAAATCTGTTAAAGCAAGGGTCATAATACGACATAAATCCCATAGGGTTAATGCTATCGTTTGAGATGTTTAAAGGAACCGAGAGTGAGGATTAGCGATGTGGACTGTACTGTATGAAGAGTATATTAATTAGCGTATGCAATCTGTTAAAACAAGTGTCATATACCCCTTAGGGTACTACTATGGTATTAATAACATGACGGGGGCCCACTACACATTTCTACCACTGTGTCTCCTGTGTAGTCAGGATCAACACACGGCGACCACTAAAAAAGGCAATGAACAGTGAAGTCCAATGCAGTCCCAGGGTTAAGACTACGTCTGCCTTGGAACTCACAACGAATTTAATCAGAAGATTAGTAGGAGTACGAAGTTTATGGAATTTGACTTCTCCTCTTATAGCCCTGCCATACTCTGCCATACTCGTCGAGTGGCGAGGGAAGTAGCGAGGGAAGTAGGCAGGAACGTAGTGTGGCCACGTTACTCGTCATGCCGCTCGTCTTGCTCCTCGCCTTGCCCATCATTCCCTGTTTTGTCGATTTTTTGGGCGCGAGTCAAAAGGACCGGCAACGTGAACGCGAGTGACCGGCCACATAATCGCCTCGGACGCATTCCGCATCGAGCGCTCGGGCGCGTAACACGCGTCATATTTTTTAAATCATTTTTTTAAAATCATGTCTGTCATGAACATTTCCTTATAAGAGTTGGTAGCAAAAAAGAAATGTTTGATGGCATCTTTTAGACCGTTAGTCCATAAAAAAAAGCTTCGTTTCGCTATAATAAAAATGCATATCGCGGACGCTGCCACAGCTTCAACGTCCATTGTATAGCAAAGGCGAATCTCCATGTGCGGAGCGTCGCGAATAATTGCGAGTAGAGCAGTGTGTGGGCAGTGAGGGAAACATCGCGGCAGCGCGAGGAGCAAGGCGATGAGCAGCGCGAGGAGCATAGTGTGGTGGCGGGGTTAGCAATATGAGAGGCAGCAATATGACAAATAAGGCATTAAGAGCTTAAAGAGATGGATAGTCGAGAGAAGCTCAACTGCCGTACACCACGGACTTTAAATATCTAACACATCTAACATTATTGGAGATCGAAGACAGTAAGTTTGTTACCTGACACATCTATTCCAATAATATGAACTGCAACATCGTCTGAACGCTTGGTATTCTCCCTTGTTGCTAACAAATCAGCCCCCTTACCACCTCTTATTGCTATTCAATAACTGAATAGAACTTTTGACGAGCTCGGTGGCGTAGCGGTCAATGACGCGGCTTCGACACCAACACTCGTAGGTTCGATTCCCACACAGGACAAACATTTGTGTGCATGAACATGTCTGTTTGCCTTGGTCTGGGTGTTTTCTATGTATCATAACTATGTATTTACAAAAAAAAAGTATGTATTTACGTATGTTTATCAGTTGTCTAGTACCCATAACACAAGCTTCGCTTACTTTGGGGCTAGCTGGCGCTGTGTAATTTGTCTGACAATATTTATTTATTAATGCTTATTCATACCAATGATAAAGCGACTCTATTCAATTGTCGCTCTTTCATTTCATCAATTCATTGGTATGAATAAGCATTCTATTCAGTTATTGAATCGCAATAAGAGTTGGTGGTAAGGAGGCTGAACCCTGGATGCGACATGCAAGGAATTCAAGGGGAAGTTGGCGGGGAAGAGGCATGGCGCACGGTTAAGTCAACGGCTGTATGCTTCCACACAGCGCCGATCATTTATTCACTTATTCAAATTAAAGATGATGATAATGTTTATTACCAATTTACCTGAAAGCAAAACGTGGTAGTAGCATTATATAAACCAAATGGCATACATTCAAACTTTCTGCGTATCTTTGAAATAGTATCATAATTTCGAATTTCTTCGTGTTGACTTTACGCCTGTTTTATGAGGTGTATTCGTACCTAATAACCGTCCTATCTCTCAGACCCTGTGACAACTTGTTACTTTGGTCATAGAGTAGATATTATAACAGGATTTCCTGCAGTCTTTAGGTAAAAATGATCACGGAGCATAGCGGCTGATATCAGAGGCTGTGGAAATCTTCAGACTATCAAAAACTCTTTAGTTGCACAGTGTTGAGCAGTGTTTATCATAGTTTATCATAAGGAACATTGAAATGTTTATATGGTTATATAACTATCCCTGCAACTCTGTTTAACGAGGTGTGTTCGTACCTAAAACCGTCCTATCTCTCAAACACTCTGACAACTTGTTACTTTGGTCATAGAGTAAATATTATAAAAGGATTATCTAAAGTCTCCTTATTATAGTTACATAGAAATGGTTACGACGCCGACTTTTATTATGTGCAGTTTCATACATTACTTTATCTAATCTCATGAAATACAATCATCTATTTCATGAGATTTGATAAAGTAATGTATGAACCTGTATATAAATAACATTTTAAATAAAACCGTGAGGTTAATTTAACAGCTTCACTTCTTACTTATAAATCCATTTGCAGATCGAGCATGCGTGGTGCGCATGCGCGACGCGGGTTGCCATCTAAGTCAATGGTAATGGTTAGCCCATCGATGAAAACTCTTCTTGCCGAGGGGGTTACGTATCATTAGAATATATAAAAAAAATGGGGTGTGGTGCATACGATGTTGTATATATAGAAATAAATTCTTTGATCCTTAATCTATCCAGTGGTGTGATTGAATTTTGGATGGAGTTGATGGAGATAGATATGTAGCTGCAACACCAAACTGTATCCCCCGATTTTATAATCATTCGTTTTTTGAATTGGCTCCCTATGGAAGCAATTTTAAAGACGTATTCACGTCAATATATAAATAAGTCGGAATAAATTTCAAAAATATATGTTGACAAATATCAAGTTACACGTACGTACTGGCGTCGAAGAAACTAGGTGTGCTCAACAGGGCAAAGCAGTACTTCAACCCGCGGCAAAGACTTATGCTTTACAAAGCTCAAGTTCGGCCGCATATGGAGTACTGTTGCCATCTATGGGCGAGAGCGCCTAGATACCAGGTTGCACCTTGTGGCTCGATTCAAAGGCGTGCTGTGAGGATTATTGAGGTGTGTTCAGAGGAGTTGTTTGACATGATGCCAATGGCCTCCTTCTACAGTGGCACCGCTCGCCATCGACAGGGAATTCATCCTCACACATTGGAGCCTAAGTGGTCGCGTACTGTGCGGTTCCAGAGACTTTTTCTCCCGCGTACTGTCAAGCTGTGGAATGAATTGCCTGTCGAGGTTTTCCCAGGAGACTACAGCATGGGGTTCTTCAAAAAGGGCGTAAAGAGGTTTTTACAAGGTCGGCAACGCGCGTGTAATGCCCCTGGTGTTACAGGCGTTCATAGGCTGCGGTAGCTGCTTTCCATCAGGCGGCCCGTAAGCTTGTTTGCCACTCTAATGGTATAAAAAAATACACGTATTGAATATGTTGTAGGTTAAAAAGGCAGTCTCATGCCGACCTTCTGTGAATTAATTGTTCACTGTACCATGTTTATGCCTATTTACCCAATTTAGCGACAAGGAAACTTAGTTTTATATGGATAATTTCATACGTGTAACTCTGAAACAGGCGGTTAGTCTGTATTAAGTTTGTTGTTGACAACTCCTTACCAGAGTGCTTTAACTTTGAATTAGGTAATGGTGTACATTGAACCATTCCCTCGCTAAGTTTTAATGCATGCATAGCTATATTATATCAAATCTGTTGATTGATATGAAGAAGGGTTTTGCAGAGAGCGCAGAGTGCAAAACGCATGGGGTGTAAGTGGTTCATCAACATGTTTGAACCAAAGCCAACTTCACCTGCACGCGGTGCGGCCTGCTGACTGACAAACGAAGCTCTGGCGAAAAGAGAGGTAGGGAGCGTAATTGTAAGCTACCCGACTGGGGAATGTACCTCAACCTCACAGAATACCGCAGTCAAATAAGAATTCCCTTGAGGAATGTTGTGTTCCTGCGAGTGAGTGAGGTCACCAGAAAGGAACGAGATGCTGCGATGGCAGCGGGGGTGGCGGCACGCGAGCGATATTTTATGTTGCGAGCGATAATATGGCTACGGTAACCGCTTCAGATCAGGCGGGTCGTATGCTTGTCTGCCACCCGACGTAGTATATAAAAAAAAGAGTACTTCTTTTTAACCCTTTTTCATTTCGGATCTAGCTCAAGCCAAGAAAAAGGGTTTTTGCAGTCGTAATAATTGTTTATTTCATACTGTAGTCCATGATGTTAGTAACAATATATCTTAAAAAACTATGTTAGTTAGAATATAAACTGTTATTATTGGTATGGGGATCTGGGAGAACAATGTAACTCGTGAACGGGTGCTGCCAGAGGGGACTGGTCTGCCGTAGCTGTCATGGAATGCAAGGTAAACAATAAGAGGATTTAGGTTAAGTAGTAATAGACAATAATATAATTAGTAGCATAATAGCGACGTGCAATTAATAAATTGTAAGATAAAAATAGAAGATTGTTAATAAAAGGTACGGACCCCGGGGTCTGTAGATTGTACATTATAAATAAATAATAATAATAAAAAAATACCACATACTGAAGTCTTCTGGGGAAATGCCCATGAAAAGGAATTCATTCCACAACCTGAAAGTGCTAGGTACCTTCTTCTCTGAAACCGTACAGCCCCATTACCACCATCTCTTATTGCGATTCAATAACTGAATAGAATGCTTATTCATACCAATGAATAAGCGACTCTATTCATTTTTAAATAGAGTCGCTTATAGTATGTGGCCTTTTCACTTTCTCCTCCGGTTTCAGATGGTGAACTTGTACTGTAATCGCCAATATACTCGTAAACACAACCGTAATTAAAACATAAGCTGCACATACTTATATATTATGATTATGGCTAAATCTACTCTACACAGAAGCGTAAAATATAATTTTTTATTACGCCATTTTGAAACAGAATACTTGTACAAGACTGTATGTATATATTTGACATATAAAAATGGGGCGGGGCCGTGCCATAGATTTTTTATTTTATTTTAATCTTTCTACACGCCGATATGTAGCGTCTCTTTGCGTTCTATATATCACGGGGAGTGCTCCGATGTGCTGTTTGATTTGACACCTGCCACTGAATTCCACTACCTACCGTGTAATGGACGCCATATCGTACAACTCGCCATAAATCTTGATAATTGGCGATCTACTACAGTACGCTTCCTAAGACATTTCCTTTATACCACGAACGGTGAAACTGTGGACTCAACTTCCCTCAGCGGTATTTCTGAACAATTATGACATGGGAGCCTTCAAGAACAGAGTATTTATTCCCCATAAAAGGCTGGCAACGGATCGGCGACCCCTTGGTGTTGCTGATCTCTATGGGCGGTGATGCTTGCTTTCTACCAGGAACGTTAATTCTTGATGCGAGCCTACGATAACAGCTTTGCATAAGGGCGAGCCAAATGTTTAATTTGAAAAAAAAAAACTTATTTCCACGGGATAAAAGTTTTATTAAAATAATGACCACGCGGGCAAAGCCGCACGCAACAACTAATAATAAATAAACCTTTTGACTATAAACTAAAGTAGATTTTGATAGGCAACAGTTAAAGCCTGAAGCTGTTTTTCACACAGACCTGTCGGCCTCACTCCACAACGGGTTAAAACCGCGGCTAAATTAATTTCTCTTGAAAGTGAAAAGGAAATTTTAATTTATTTTATCTACACAGCACAAGCTAAACTCACTGCTTTGGCTTAGTTAAAAATTTAACCTTTTTTCTAGAGCTTTTATTTAGTTTCTTAGCGGTATCTATAATCAAATGTTCCAATTTAAGTTTAACCCTATTCACAGTGTCCGTTTGAGCTGAAATGTGGTAAACTCGTTTGATTCTAGAGACCATGCACGATTGCCGAAATGACGCCATTTTTAGGGTTCCGTACCCAAAGGGTAATACGGAATCCTTTATTTCTTTCTGGTAACTTCACTCACTCGCAAGAAAGCAACAATCCTCAAAGGAAGTGTTAATTGGCTATATATTCACTTTATTTATCTAAAAAAAATGTATTTAAAAAAATATACCAATATTTTTTTAGAAACATTTTTTTTAGATAAAAATTGTATGTAATTCATAAATAATACTCTGTCCTGACATATAATTGTGACATTCAACATTGATGTAATTTGTATCGTATTGACATATTTTGTAACATAATGACGTTCTGACATATCGTTATACTTTGTTTGACCTTATATGCTAATTTGCTTGACATAAATATTTTATTGTAATGGAATATTGACAATTGTAATTGAGATAGCAGACACATTTTCGTGCCTTTCTCAACCTCGACATACGCAAAATCATCGTCGAATAAAAAACGATGGAGCCATTTTATTAAAAAGAAGAAGGAGATTTTTGTATAATTTAATTTTTTAATACAATTTGTTATTTAAATTTAATTTTGCATGCTGATACCGGTTAAGTGTGCGATCTATTACTTTTTATCGTGTTCCACCTTTGTAACCACAACTTAATGTGAAATAAATATCATTCATTCATTCATTCATTCATTCATTCATTCATTCATTCATTCATTCATTCATTCATTCATTCATTCATTCATTCATTCATTCATTCATTCATTCATTCATTCATTCATTCATTCATCATTCATTCATTCATTCATTCATTCATCATTCATTCATTCATTAGCTGCGGTTTTCTGTGAGGTGGAGGTATTTCCCCAGTCATACTGATACGTTAAAATGGAGATTTATAATTAATATTTATCTAAGAATCATAATTAAACACCTCTAAATCTACCGTCCGTCGTGTGGCGTCCAGTTAGCGGCAATTAGTTCGAAATTCCCGATTTTTAAAGCAAGTAAAGTCGTGAACAATAGCTAGAGGGAATAGAATAATACACTTAGATTCACAAATAATTAACAAATAATCACAAATAATCACAATAGACATTAACATTTCTAAAAACATCCTAAGACTCAATTAGCGAAGACGGTTTTAAATTTCATCTCTCTTTCCAACGTCTATTTTACGTTGTATTTTTAGCAAGGAATTGCGTTAGGGTTGGCACATTTAAATATAATAATCCCTTTTAATGCACTGACGAACTCGGTGGTCGAATGGTCAGCAATGACCACTTTGACTCCAAGGTCGCGGTTTCCATTCCCGCACAAGGCAAGCATTTGTGTGCATGAACATGTCTCTTTGTGTTGGTCTGGGTGTTTTCTATGTCAAATCAAAATCAAATCAAAATTTCTTTATTCCTTGGACTTTATAAAGCACTTAGAAACGTCATACAAATTAAATATAAGAACATGTATAAATCATTACTACTCTAAATCCGTATAGCTTAGATTCACTTTCATCACACTATCTTGAATGTGAAAGTGAATTTAAGTGCCAGTTCCGGCGACGGGGCTTCTTGAGAAGAACTGGCAAGAAACTCAAGGCCGACTCTCTCTCTCTCGACTGTAAGTCACAGTGACAAACCTAGAGAACACAGAAACAATATTTTCTGCATTAATTATAAATACTATTTTATTAGCCGTAGTATTATATTTCAGTACTTCAATCTTAGTTTTTTTTTTACTTCTTTAGAACCGCATTCGTGATTTTCTGCTTGTTCCAAATGTTGACTGGTAGAGCTCCAAATGTTGAATGCTTTAAGTCCGCCTTTTGTACCCTTATTTATTTGTGTCAATAAAGTTTTTAAATAAATAAAAAATAAATATTTTAATGTCTAATTTCTCACTAACTCCAACCGCCATATTAAAATAATATTCCGTATGTCAATTCCACAGCTGCAGCTGAGGCGAATCTAACGACACCTCTTAAGTTGAAATCTGTCGAACGGTTTAGGCTGTGGAGCGCGCCAAAGTAATATATTTACATATATACTTGAAGAACAAAATAAAAAAGAAAACAAACGAATTAGATTCTCCACTTCAAAAGCTCCAAATTACTGCAATTAATTAAATTCTTTCAAAGTTCTGTGAACTCTCCCGTGTAATAACAAACACAAAGTATAACACAAGGCAAGTGCCTTTAGAAGCGTTTGCCCCTTATAAGAGTAAACTCATATTAAATCTTGTTTTCTGTTGTTTATTTACATAGAACTTTGAAATCTCAATTACATTAAAATGTTAGTGAAGATGATAATAGGAACGACACCATCTAAACGACATAGAAATACTTTTCTTACGAATTTTTCTGTTTCAGATGTTGGAGATTCGCCGAGACGACCACAGCAGCTGGAGCAGAGACGACCAAAACAGCAACGGCAGTCGCATGCAACTACTAACGGTAGTGGGCGGGTGCCGGCCGGCAGTAGTTTGCATGAACTAATTGGTGGCGGAAGCACGCAAAGTAGTGTAGATCAAATTGCCTGTAAATTTGACTTCCGCAAAATAACACTTGAATCAATTAACTATAGAAATACTTATCAGTTCATCAGCATGCAGTAGTGTTATGACACTACTACTAACATGGGTGCAAATGGTTCATAAATATCTTTGAACCAAATCCAACCTCACCTGCACGTGGTGCACCCTGCTGACTGACAAAGAAGGCTCTGGCGAAAAGATATAGCATATGGTTTTATGCTGCCCGACTGGGGAAGTACGTCCACCTCACAGAACACAGCAGCCAAATAACAATTCCCTTGGCGGTTGTTGTGTCCCTGCGAGTGAGTGAGGTCACCAGAAAGAAAGAATGGAAGGAGTAAGGCTGGCAACGGATCGGCGACCCCTTGATGTTACTGATCTCCATAGGATGTGGGGATTGCTTTCCATCAGGTGACCCACATGCATTTTGCCGTCCTGCCACATAAAAAAAAACTACTGCATCTTGATGGACTTTACTACCTATGGTCTTGATCAAGACTTATTGTTAAAAATGATATTATATAATTCATAATTATTATTGGAATCGATGTGTTAGGTAACAACTCAATGTTTTAGTGTTAGATACTTAAAATCCGTAGTACACGGAAGTTTAACTTCACTTGACTAGCTCTCTTTAGGCTTTTAATGTCTTATTTGCCATATTGATGTCTCACACATTGCCAATAGGGGAAGTTTTGGGATGTAAGTGGTTCATCAACATCTTTGAACCAAAGCCAACTTCACACGGTGCACCTTGCTGACTGACAAACGAAGCTCCGGCGAAAAGAGAGGCAGGGAGCGTAATTGTAAGCTACCCGACTGGGGAATGTACCTCTACCTCACAGAATACCGCAGCCAAATATCGGTTCCCTTGAGCGCTGTTGTTCCTGTGAGCGAGTGAGGTAACCAGAAAGGAAGAAGAAACTTTTATCCAATTTTTAAAATAATAGTATTTTTTTAAATTGCATTTTTTTCATTCGAAGGACGTAACACCGGATTTTTAAGTTTTAGTTGCTAGCTATTGGTATGTTTTAGAAAATACATTCGTTTTTGGTTAAAGAGCAGATTTTTTTTCCTGAATGCTATTACCTATTGATGTAACTTTCAATGTTACTTTAAAATTAAATATCGTAGTTATTTAAAAAAAATATTATCATTTTTCTCGATAATTATAAGTCTAGTTTTCGGGATCAAAGTTTGTCCCTAAGTGAACGAGACACATTGTTTATATATAGCTTATTTCTATGTTTCATGTTGTAATAAAGTTGACCTCACGTAAAACTCATTTTTTCAAGTTCTAAATTAAGCTGACAAGTACCAGCTTAATTAAATAATTATAATGAATAAAATTAAACGTAATTAAGAAGTTTGTACATCAGGCTCTGAAACAATTCTGAGAGAATACAAAGAGAAACTTGGATTATTTCGTCTACATTACAAAATTAAATTAACTAATTAATATAATTAACACATTCGCCATGTTACGGGAAGTATTTTTCACCACCAACCCAAAAAGAGGAGGTATTCTTGAATTAATGAAAAGATTGCTATAGGAGTTGAAACCTCCAGCGACGTCTAGTTTCGATGTCATCTGGAGGGGAAGGTCAAGCTGGCATCGAAGAAACTAGATGTGCTCAACAGTACTACAACTCGCGACGAAGGCTTCTGCTTTACAAAGATCAAGTACGACCGCATCTGGAGTACTGTTGTCATCTATGGACGCGAGCGCGTAGATACCAGCTTGCACCTTGTGACTCGATTCAAAGGCGAGCTGTGAGGATTGTTGATGAATCCAAATTGACGGACGGTTTAACCCTTAAGTCTGAGAAGAGATTTTGCGTCCCTTTGTGTGTTCTACCGATTGTACAATGGGGTGTGTTCATAGGAGCTATTTGACATGATGCCCACGGCCTTCATCTATAGTCGTACCTCTTGCCATCAGCAGGGAATTCATCCTCACATATTGGAACCTAAGTGGTTGCGTACTGTCCGGATCCAGAGAAGTTTTCTCCCGCGTAATGTCAAGCTGTGGAATGAACTGCGTGTCGAGGTTTTCTCAGGAGACTTCAGCGTGGGGTTCTTCAAAAAGGTCGTGAAGAAGTTTTTACAGGCAACGCGCGCGTGTGCCCCTGGTGTTACAGGCTTTCATAGGCTACGGTAACTGCTGGCCATCAGGCGGGCCGTATGCTTGTTTCTTACTTTAGTGGTATAAAAAATACCCCAACCTAAAAAGAGGGGGTTTTATGCTATAACCAAATTAATGAAAAGATTACTATATTATGCACAAAAACGCTGATGAGACGGACGGGAGCCCACCACACATTCCCACCACTGCGTTTCCTGTGCAGCCAGGATTAATAGCGGCGACCACCAAAAAAGGCAGTGAAGTCCATTGAAGCCCCGGAGGCAGTAACACTGTGGTTGCCTAAGACCTCACAACGAATATAATCAAAAGGTAAAACCATGCAAAGCTTTGTAGCACCTAAACATGTCAATATTTTACTATTCCCTAACAGGCGGCACTACGTATTTCATCATTCTGTTATAATTCTTATAGTCTTTGCGTAAAGTTGAATTTTGTAGTCTCGCAGCTTTGTCTTACTAATTTTCATGGCGAAACTATTTCGATTCAAAGCAATCTCAATCGTATCGTATTTGCTTAAAGTTGAATTTTCTAGTCTCGCAGCTTTGTCTATCAGGCTAAGTGACCTGACGCGAATTTAATTTTACCCATCCCAAAAAGTGCACAACGCCGCTAAAGAAGTTTTCTCTTCACAAGAAAACCTGGTCACAGATAACATAAAACTATAATAGCACTATAGTAAAGAGAGAGAGGTGAATCAGTATATTGAACTAGTTTAGGGGTTTGACAAATCTCTGTTTTTATTATCTTACTGCGAAATATACACTTGAAGCGTTTGAACGCCAAACCCACGTATTCACTACACAAAAACTTACTTCACTTGAAAAAAATCCCTAAAGTCACACACGAAATTTTATAAGGTTTTATTCTTAATACTACGTCCGGTGAGGTGAGTTGGAGGTACTTCCCTAGTCGGGCAGCTTACAAATCCGCTAGGTTCTACCTCTCTTCTCGCCAGAGCCTCGTTTATCAGTCAGCAGGGTGCATCACATGTAGATAAGGTTGGCTTTGGTTCTACAATATTGATGAATTACTTACACAAAATTAATTAGATAAATTAAACGGGTCACTCACGTCTTTTTGTCGGGAAAGCCGACTAGTTTCGATCTCAAAAGGAGACCTTCTTCAGGGCGAATGTCCAGACACGTCCACCTTTTGTCTTCCTTTCCGGAGACCTTCTTCTCGCGCCGGACACTGTGTCCAGACCGAGAAGAAGGTCTCCTTTAGAAATCGAAACTAGTCGGCTTTCCCGACAAAAAGACGTGAGTGACCCGTTTAATTTATCTAATTAATTTAGTATAATGTCTCACGTGAGTTTTAATAAAATTACTTACACCCCAAATTTATGAAGAAGAGACAAGAGTATCTTAGCCGCTGACATCCACAAAAAAGGAAAATAAATCTACTTATCTATTAGCGTTTCGACGGTAAAAATCCACTCACGTTCGAAGGTCCGCTCGTTCCACTAGACCCAAAAAGGTGGTAATAGTAATAAACTTAACACTACAATTTCCTTCACTATCCCAATCTAAATGCTTTTCAGGACTGCGATGTTGGACCGTAACACTCATAAAGTAGGCAGTTTTGTTAAGAGGGCCTCAGACAGTCCTATGTCCATTTTTAGGGTTCCGTATCCAAAGGGTAAAAAGGAACCCTATTACTAAGGCTCCGCTGTCCGTCCGTCCGTCCGTCTGTCTGTCACCAGGCTCTATCTCATGAACCGTGATAGTTAAACAGTTGATATTTTCACAGATGATGTATTTCTGTTGCCGATATAACAACAGATACTAAAAAACAAAATAAAATAAATATTTAAGGGGGCTCCCATACAACAAACGTGATTTTTTTTGCTCGTTTTTGCTCGCAATTGATAACAGTAATAGGTAGACGCTTGAAACACTCACATGATATTTAGTTTTATATTCACTTTAAAAATAAATAATTAAATAATAATAAAACAAATATTTAAGGGGGCTCCCATACAACAAACGTGATTTTTTTGCCGTTTTTATAAATAATGGTACGGAACCCTTCGTGCGCGAGTCCGACTCGCACTTGGCCGGTTTTTTATACTACCTACCCTTTGGTGTGTTCTACCGATTGTACAATGGGATGTGTTCAGAGGAGTTGTTTGATCTGATGCCTATTCATAATCACACATTGGAGCCTAAGTGATCGCGTACTGTGCGTTTAGAAGAACTACAGTCAATCTGGGTAACTTTGATCCACTTTTTGAAAAAACTATTTTATAAGTTTTGAGATTGATATTTAACACGTAAAAGTTATGTGTTATTGGTGGTTTTTAATCGCATAGATTATTGTGAAATGACTGCCTCATATCACTCATATTCAAGAAATCGACTAAAATTAAAAAAAATCGTAGGGTCAAAGTCACATTGAAAGTTCGGGTAAGTTTGGCCCACCGTTGACCAAAGGCAGTTTTTTCGTTATTTCTCTATAGTTCAAGTGATAATGTAAGTTTAGCCCACATATTATTCCATAGCTAAACATAGTCGAAGTCCATAGACAATATTTCATTCGGTTTTTATATTCGTGATGAAAAGGGACAAGTTGAAATAAAATGCTGCCATATTATAAACCATTTTTTTTACTAAACTCTTTAAAACTGATACAATAGTTCTACTACGAATTAATAGTATTTAAAGCATATAATATTGAACAAAAAAACTTATTATTCAAATCAATACGTCAATATCTTCAGCATTCCATCCATTATGAGATCAAATATAACCAGTATTTTTATCGCCTTATTCTCCTCTTTCTCATCTGATTTTGGTCCTGTAAGTTCTCTTCACGGCTATATTACGGGCTTTCGGGTCTTAAGGCGCTCTGTGGTCTATCTTGACATTATTTTTACGATCTTTCCTCATCCTCAGCTGCCTCGTTTATAATAGTATCATGTGTATTAGGTGCCTGATAGCCATTATCGTCTTTTTCTCTTTTTTAGGATTTTAACAACCTTATTTCGACTCTATTTTGAAATTTAATCAAAATAATTCTTCACTATCATAGACTGATAAGTCTCACGTCAATTATTCCTATGGGTATGCCAAGGCCTGATAGAGCTACGACATGGATTATGAATATGTCTTCTTTATAATTTCGACAGAACTGCCAGTTCCCTTAAGAGTGTTCTCCCTTCAATTTATACTTAAGCGTATGTACTTCTAGGAATATTGGACTTCTTACAGGCAGTTCTTTGAGTTAATTTGGATGATTTTACCTTCTCCAAGGCTAGATTCAGGTCTTGCAAGGTATATCGAGTTTTCCATATATTGTAGACCCAGGGTTTGGTATATATATATTTTTAACACAGCATTATTTGTATATATTCCTAAAAAAAAATTTTATGGGGCCACAGTCCTTTTTTGGAAGATTTTTCATTAAATAACAACCAAGACTGTGTCTTTAATTTATTTTAGGGTAACTTTGACCCGGACCAAAGTTACCCTAATTGAGTGCCGGTGAAACACTGCTCCAAGTTTAATGACAATCTATAAATATAAAATCAAAGTCCTGACTGACTGACTGACTGATATATCAACGCACAGCCCAAACCGCTGAGTCTAGAGAATCGAAATTTGGCACGTAGGTTCCTTATGACGTCTAGGGGTACACTAAGAAAGGATTTTTCAAAATTCATCCCCTAAGGGGGTGAAACGGGGGTCCAAAGTTTGTATGGGGAAACGAGATTAGTTGGACTATTTTATCCGAAACTTTACACGAGTACTTCTATAGATAAATGAGTAAACACGTGTTTCAGGATTTTTCAATATTCAACCCCTAAAGGGGTGAAATGGGGTGAGAAAGTCTGAAAATCGTCACGGGTATTGTTTTTATAGTTTATCGGGTCGCTGATTACGACAATAACAACTATTATCTAATCAAACATAGCCGACGCGATAAAAAGTCTCCCCTGTGGGGGTGCGATGGGATTGAAATATATAAAAGAGGAACCTGAGTGTATGACTGATATATATCAACGCACAGCCCAAACTGCTGGGTCTAGAAATTCCAAATTTGGCATGTAGATTCCATATGATGTCTAGGGGTGCACTAAGAAAGGATTTTTCAAAATTCATCCCCTAAAGCGGTAAAACGGGGTGAAAGAAGATTAGTTGGACTATTTTACACGAAACTTTACATGAGTACTTCTATAGATAAATGAGTAAACACGTGTTTCAGGATTTTTCAAAATTCATCCCCTAAAGGGGTAAATTGGGGCGAAAAAGTCTGAAAATCGTCATGGGTATTGTTTTTATGGTTTATCGGGTCGCTGATTACGAAGAAAACAACTATTTAATAATTCAACATAGCTTGTGGGGGTGCGGTGGGGTTGAAATGTCATAATATCAATATGGGTGTTGATTTTATGGTTTTCTGGGACATCAATTACAAAAATGGCATCGATTTGAAAATATCAACCCCGAAAAGTGTAAAATGGGTCAAAAAGTCTGAAAATCGTCATGGGTATTGTTTTTATGGTATATCGGGTCGCTGATTACGAAAAAAACAACTATTTAATAATCCAACATAGCCGACATGTCATAAAATCACCCCTAAGGGGGTCCGATGGGATTGAAATTTATAAAAGAGGAATCTGAGTGTCTGACTGATATATATCAACGCACAGCCCAAACTGCTGGGTCTAGAGATTCCAAATTTGGCACGTAGATTCTTTATGAAGTCTAGGGGTACAATAAGAAAGGATTTTTCAAAATTCATCCCCTAAGGGGGTGAAACGGGGGTCCAAAGTTTGTATAGGGAAACGAGATTAGTTGGGCTATTTTATCCGAAACTTTACACGAGTACTACTGTAGATAAATGAGTAAACACTTGTTTCAGGATTTTTCAATATTCAACCCCTAAAGGGGTAAAATGGGGTGAAAAAGTCTGAAAATCGTCATAGGTTTTGTTTTTATGGTATATCGGGTGGCTGATTACGAAAACAACAACTATTTTATGATCTAACATAGCCGACGTAACATAAAATCGCCCCTGTGGGGATGCGATGGGGTTTGGAATATATAAAATTAGAAACTGAGTGACTGATTGATATATATCAACGCACAGCCCAAACTGCTAATTCTAGAGATTCCAAATTTGGCACGTAGTTTCCTTATGATGTCTAAGGGTGCACTAAGAAAGGATTTTTCAAAATTCAACCCCTAAAGCGGTAAAACGGGGTGAAAAATTCCGAAAATCGTCATGGGTATTGTTTTTATGGTTTATCGGGTCGCTGATTACAACAACGATTTTAAAATTCAACGTGGCTAACGTGACCATCATCCTCTATTGAGGTGCGATGAGGTTGAAATGTCTATATATCAATATATGTGTCGTTTTTACGGGTTTTTGGAACGCCAATCCATACTAATATTATAAATGCGATAGAATGTCTGTTACTTCTTCACACTTAAATCGCTGGACCGATTTAGATAAAATTTGGTTAAGACATACCTTGAGTCCTGGGAAAGGACATAACTAAGTTTTTATCCCAGAAATTACTTATTATTGTTATTTATTGTACCCGTAGGGCGATAACTTGACTATCATCCCCTATTGGGGTGCGATGGCGTTGAAATGTATAAAATGTGGTGAAAAAGTCTGAAAATCGTCATAGGTATTGTTTTAATAGTATATCGGGTCGCTGATTACGAAAAAAACAACTATTTAATAATTCAACATAGCCGACGTGACAACTCTGTAGGGGTGCAATGGGGTTGAAATGTCATAATATCAAGTTGATTCTATGGTTTTCTGGGACGTTAATTACGACAATGGCATCGATTTGAAAATATAACGAGTGGACATGAATTATTTAAAAAGATTTTTCAAATTTTACCTCTAAGAGGGTGAAACGGAGGTCCAAAGTTTGTATGGAAAACGAGATTAGTTGGTTTGTATGGGAAAACGGGATTAGTTGGACTATTTTATCCTAAATTTTACACGAGTACTTCTATTGATTAATGAGTATTGCCCCGAATGTCACGCGAGCGAAGCCGCGGGCGAAAGCTAGTATAATATAAAATACAAAATGCATGCCAATAATTTTAACGTCAGATGAAGATGAATAACCAAGAAACAATTCAAAACATAACTCACTTTTCAGAACTGCTAATTTACGCTACTCCACACAGATTTTTAGCTTGTATCTGACGACACTGCTTCGCAGTACTTTGAAAAAAGACAGTTATTTCAATGAAGTGTCAAGTTGACACTTGATTGTCCGGTTTTTATAGGACATCAAAGACTATAGAAAATATTACGTTAACAAAGATAGTTCCACATTTTACCATCGACAACAAAATAAAATTAAAAGCGAAAAATTTTTTTTGGGCCAAACTTACATTGAAAGTTTAAGTTACCCAGATTGACTGTACCTCACAGAATCATCATCATCAGGTCATTTTAGTCTCCACTACAGGAGCACGACCCTCTCTCGTCCGTCCCAGACAGACGGAAGGTTTGGCCTACACTCGCCACGCTGACCAAACGGGTTGGGGCAGGCCTGATCGATATTTTATAATGTATTTCCCTTAGTCGCCTTGTACGACATCCACGAGAAAAGACGGAGTGATTCTATTCTAGTCTGCCGGAAAGTACACGGCCAACCGCAGCCAAATAACAATTCCCTTGAGGGTTGTTGTATTCCTGCGAGAAAGTGAGAGTCACCGAAAAGAAAGGAAGGAGATACTGCGTTGGCAGTAGGGCGGCCGCGCGCGAGCAATATTTTTCGTCGCCAGCGTTAATATGGCTGCCGTAACTGCTTCACATCAGGAGGACCGTATGCTTGTCTGCCACCCGACGTAGTATAAAAAAAAATACTCAGCAAATTCGCACAAAAAAATCATCCACGTTCTTATTTGGATATTTTCATGCGACGAGCAGTCTGCGTGCCTATTTTCAACAACAGGATTTATCACCGTCGTGTTTGAACACAAAGGCATACCACATCTCTATCTAGCTAGAATTCTAGCATTTCTATTGAAGGATTTTGCCATAATACTAAGGCACTTTCGAGCACCTCGCGGCTCATACACTTGTACTATTTCTAGAGAATGCTAGTACTGACGAAATATAATGAACAATAGTGCTACATGAGGCCACAAAATTGTTTCAACTCAACAGTAAATAAATATTTCTGGACAATTTACACAGCGCTATCTAGTTATTAGTTATCCAAATTAATGATAAATGTATTTAAATACTTTTTTTTGTATATACATAATAAAACACCCAGACCAACACAAACATGTTCATGCACACAAATGTATGGTTTGTGCGGGGAGGGGGGGGGGGGGGGGGGGGCGAACTCGCGACTCCGAAGAATGTATCCGTTGCTAACATTTCAACCTCCGAGCTCGTATCTTATTGAACGTTTGAATATACATATGTGTTAATTAGAAATGAATTTATAATTTCCACTTTATCTGCCATGATATGGGTATCAAATAAAAGGAGAATGTAGCCATTGCTAGCCATTCGACCTCCGATACGTCATATTATTTATTATTAACTAGTTAACGCCTGCGACTTCGTACGCACTTAAACTGGTATTTCGTGAAATTTTCAAAAATCCCTAACGTTCTTGATTGAGGAGGCTAACGTCATAATTAGCTGTATGCCAAATGTATTTATTAAACGTCTTTACGGCTCTAGAAACAAAGTCCTTTAGAGCAAGTCTTCCGTCATTTCTTCATCTTATTCAAGACTTCAGAGACATGCCTAAAAGTCGTCAGGAATCCGACCGAGGGGTCTACCGTCGAAGCTGAAGCCGATTACCATCGAATTTTTTGGTTGCAAAAATCAAAGCTTACCTTAGATTTGTGGTAATTGTGTTTAGCTGAGTTGGTAGAAGCCTTAGAGCACTACCGACTAAGCTGGAGATGTTTATTATTAATTTAAACTTAATATCTATTTAGGCGATCAAAAGAGCTTCAACGGTAGGGCACCGAATTGCAATTAAAAATTAAAACCGAAAGTGCAATTTTACTGCTGTTTTGCACGGCTTCTTAAAATAACGCGACAGCCATGATTCAAATATTTTTAATCAAAGTTTCAACTAACTTTATGCACTCTTAGACTCTCTCCACTGTCATACATTCACCATACACGATCCACCGCATTCCGAATCTACTTTTTTTGAGGCCGTCGGTCCTTCTACAGAAGGCGCCCTAGTCTTCGCCACCCCATACGTAACCTTCACTCTAGTCCTAGATTGAAGGTTACGTATGGTTACGTATGTTCCTCCTCCATCGGCCATCGTTGACTCGGCAGATGTGGCCAGCCCACTGCCACTTCAGCTGGCTGACTCTGAGAGTTACGCCGACCACTTTGGTTCTCCGTCGAATTTTTTTTATTGATATTTATTACAGTCTACAGACCCGGGGTCTGTACCTTTTATTAACAATGTTCTATTTTTATCTTATAATATTCTTACAATTAATAAACTGCGCGTCGCTATTATGCTAATAGTTATATTATTGTCTATTACTACTTAACTTAAATCCTCCTATTGTTTACCTTGCAACCATGACTGCCAGGGCAGACCAGTCCCCTCTGGCAGCACCCGTTCACCAGTTGATGCACATCATCAGCATCAGCCATCACCGCATTCAACCATTTTATTGGGAATGCGGCGACCCGTCACACGACACCACCACCAGTTTGAACACTTTAGTGAGCATGACTACCTAGGCTGCACAGTAAAACCTCTATTTATTTTCATGAATTATGTTGTAGATACATTTACATACATACCTTTTATTAACACACTTATTTTTTTTAATGTGTCTGTTTAAATGATAATGATGTAAGTCTTAAGCCGGGTCTCCTGTGTGAAAACACAAAACAGTGTCGCTGGAGACCCGGCTTAGATGTTTGTTGTTAGATCTTAGGATCTAACAACAAACATCTAACCAAATATGAACGTAGCTGGTTTTGTTAGCAAAAACAAGTCAACATGTTATCCAAGGCGGACGGAAAACACCCCCGTAATAGTATAGTCATGTAGGTGAACGTCAGGAGATCAGATGAATATAACATTATCAGTTTATGATATAAGGGAGTATTAGAATTTATATTTAAGAATGAAGAGCGGGAATACAGGATCTATGCAGTTAGAAAGTTAAAACCGTAATTTTAGGGGTGTCAACTAATAATAATAATAAATAACTAGCAATAGAAGCAGTTATGGCAGGCGTTCGTCCCTCTTCTGTTCTGTTGTTTGTGCCCGGTATTTGGTTCAGCCCAGATCTCCTCTCTATAGCCCATATACTTTCCATCACACTTCGCAATAGTCTCAACGCCTGCCGAGACCTGCTTATGATTATATCGTTCCATTGATATATCCTGGAGCGGGTCACGGCGGGCGTACAACATTAACATCACTTCAAACTACTCAAAAGGGCCTCTACGCGTTGGATCCATATCCACGCGCACGCCTATCAAATGACCGGGCTTGACCCGTGAATTGAGAGACTATAAAATTGCCGTTCTGCAGTACTGGCCATTTCAAATCAAAATATATTTTTTTTTTTTTGCATAAGAATTCTAATTTAAAATTAATTTTATTTTAAAAACATGGAATTCTTTTTACAAAAGTTTGTTTATTAATTAGTGTTACATTTTCATCGCATTTCAATCTTTTTCGCCATCATGGATACGTTAAAAATTCGAGTAATTATTGTAGTGTAGTATCTAATATGTATTTATAGGTATAGCATTTAAGAGAATATATAAGATCGTCAATGTAACATGAACGATTAATAAACCAAATGTAAACCTAATCAGACGTTTGCATCATCTCCCGCTCACCAATTTTCATTACATGGTGACCCTTGCCATTTAGGCGGTCTGACGGTGTTCGGTGGAGCGACGCGCGTGTATATTGTGCATAATTTAGTAATCGGACTGTGAGTCAAAAATGATTTATAAAAAAAAAGTAAAGTTCAAAAACGCCGAGGTCTTCATATTGCAATAGATGTCTTCGAGTATAAAGAACATTAGGCAGTATTGTTGCAAAATGTAATCTGGTCATTTTGGCTACCGAATCCGGAGGCTCGTATTTGAGTGTCATCATGAGGAGCCTCGCCGCCACGAGCCAAGCGAGAAAAGGTTTTGGAAACAAATAATTTAGTGCAAAAGTGTAAAAAAAAAATAACAGTGCTAAATCAGTGAATTAAGTGCATTCGTTCGAGTGAAAAGTAAGCAATGTGTGGTGAGAACTGAAAAACTAATTAAAAGTGTGCGTTTTCTAGTGTTAATATTTTTTTTAAATATAATATTTTTGTCGAGTGTATGTTGTTGACATGTATATTTTATTTTATCTCTATGTTCATACAATTTATTGATACATTAAAATCATGTTATAATGAATAAGAAAATTCATAAATAATGTAATCATTAATCTTAGTAATGAATCAAAAATAGATAACATGACAGCCATAAATGATAGGAGAATAAAAAGAAATGTTTTTATATGGAATTCTTACAAATACTATAAATAATAGTATAATACAATAATAGGCAAGATAATATACTTAGTAATGAAAATAATATGCAATGTGAAAAATTTGTTTATACTAGGATGCATATGCCCCACTTTCGATTTTTAAACCATTGTCTTGTTGTTACCGGTGTTGAATTGTAATAGAAGCGACATTATGCCTGATACTTATACTTAATACTATAAATAAAAAAAAAATAGTTTAATAATGTTAATATTTTATGGGAAAGATAAATTTAGAATTTCAATATTTCGATCATGAGTATGAGTATTTGTAATAATTATGAAGCTCAGATTAGAGTGAGAGATGTGAACTCAAAAAAAAAAAAATCGAACATATGTATAACAATATTACTAATACGAGTATGTAACAATTAATAATTAATTATTTTAGTTTAGTTTTCTTTTTTCAATAACATTTTTATAATCTTAATCATAATCACATTTTATTTGCCAGATATTATTATTATATTAACTTGTGTGTATGAGAGGTCAGTGGAATGTACAAGTTGCCAAATATAGTGTTGTTATAGATTGCGGAGCATCAAATAAGAAATGCTGATACAGTGAAACGTTCCAGTGCGAGTACATTACGTGCGGTATGCATCGCTATAAAAGGAACTGGGAACAAAGTACAAAGTAAACAAATGAATATTAATTTGTTAACCTTTATTATATGTATGTTATAAAATTCTTGCATTATGATAATTTTTTCTTGTAAGCATTAGTTTCAAAAAGCATAGAAGCTCTAAAAAACATCGAGTTATATAATATTACAAACAACCATATTAATGTCCAATATAATGTCAGTTTTAAGCATTCCACCGAGATGCAATTTCTTTTAAAGAGTATTTTATAATATGCATAGTATGCGTGATTTTTAGAAAGATACGAAGAAGAAGAAGTTGAAAATGTAGATGTGAGAGACGTGAACGAAATGATTATGTCTGTATTAATTTGAGTACAAAGAAAACGAATAGATAAAAGATGGATAAAAGGATTGTACAAGATATTAGTGATAACCTGAGATTGTTATGGTTGCTATAAACAATTGGACTGATCACCCAAGTGTTGTAGGATGCTATAAAAAAAAATCCAAGGTTTGGATTGAATTAGTGTATTAAGAATGACAATGACTTGTATAGAATAAAAGGTGACAGATATGTCAAGAATACATAAATTAATTCTCATAAATCATTAATTACGTAACCTTCTTTCCGATCATGACGCGCACGAGATGCCTTCGTGAGGATGTTGGATTACTTTTGTAATGATATTAAAGTGTGTTTAATAAAATATTAAAAATAATGAAGAAAGAATAAAAGAGTTAACTCAATGAAATGATAAAATGTATAAGTAACACACGGAGCTGGAACAAACCATGCTCAATTATTTTAAATGATGTTAAGAGAATTTAGTGATGACTAGTTGATGGCGATAAGAAATGCGTAAGTGTATGAATTCCGAGAATGATAACTATAAATGTTATATTGTAGAGTTATTGAAGTTTGTCAATCAGATCTAAAAATAGAATGTAGAGGCATAGCAATGCTTGAACATGATAATAGGAATGTTTTGATTAAAATGCAATGATATTTTATATTGTATTCATTTGTACCTGCATACATTTTTTTCGTGATTTTACTTTTTTACTTATGTTGTGGCAATTTATAATCATAATTTTGTATACAAAAAAAAATATTTATCTGAAAATATTTTTTTTTATTTTGCCCGGTGGGCGTGTAGTGTAGTATCTAATATGTATTTATAGGTATAGCATTTAAGAGAATATATAAGATCGTCAATGTAACATGAACGATTAATAAACCAAATGTAAACCTAATCAGACGTTTGCATCATCTCCCGCTCACCATTCATTACATTATGGACTATGAGTACCGTCGTGGCAGCTACGCGGCACAAGCGGCACGCAACAGCAACGACGTTTACGGAGCTAACACTACAAACCAACGCACCACCTGTTATTGATTTGCCCGCTTCCGTTCTGGAAATTTTGACCTGAAAAATGAACCTCACCGTCGTCCGAAGACTTTGGTCGACAATGACGAATTAAAGACGATTGTGGAAGCTGATGATACACAATCTACCGCTGAATTAGCAGCAGCTTTCGACGTTAGCGTCAAAACAATATCCATTTGCGTCAAATTGGCAAGGTAAAAAAGCTTGACAAATGGGTGCCCCACGAAATCAATGATCGCCAGCGCGAAGTACGCGTCGAGACGTGCCTTGCACTGCTCAACAGACACACAAATGAAGGAATTTTGAACCGCATTGTTACATGCGATGAAAAATTGATTATTTTTGATAACCGCAAGCGCTCAGCAAGTTGGTTGGATCCTGGTTCAGCACCTAAACAATGCCCTAAACGAAAACTTACCCCTAGAAAAGTGATGGTCACTGTTTGGTGGTCTAGCGCCGGTGTGATTCATCACAGCTTCTTACCAAAGTGAGCATTACTGCAGATGTGTACTGTGAAGAACTGAACACAGTGATGGAGAAGCTGGCACGTCTCCAACCAGCATTGGTCAATCGCTCGTCTCCTGCACGACAACGCGCGACCTCATACTGCACAGCAGACGGTCTCCAAGTTGCAAGAACTGGGGTTGGAAGCTCTCCGTCATCCGCCCTACTCGCCAGACCTTGCGCCTACAGACTACTACTTTTTCCAGAATTTCGATAACTTCTTGGCGGGATAAAAATTCAATACCCGAGAGGCAATACAAAATGCCTTTGAAGAATTTCTTGCCTCCCGTCCAGCTGATTTCTTTAAGAAGGGCATCAATAAACTGCCACTGCGTTGGCAAAGATGCATTGATTGCATGGGTGATTACTTCGATCAATACAAATAAAAAATACATGAAAAAAAATTGTTTAATTTTTTTCATACAAAACGGCAATTTCATAGGTAAAGACCTATTATATACATTTTTTTTGTAAATACATACATATAATACATAGAACACACCCATACCAAGAGAAACAGACATGTTCACGCACACAAATATTTGTCTTGTGCGGGGATCGAACCCGCAACCTCGGAGTCAAAGTGGCCATTGCTAACCTTACAACCTCCAAGCTCGTCTCTAATTGAACGTATGAATAGGTACTTTTAATTAGAACCGAATGTTAATTAGAAATAAATAGAATTTAGTTAATAAATGATATTTCTCTGTCTTTTACGTATGATTTTACAAGGTGTTCTTTATAAAGACCAATAGTAATATCAACTTCTACTTGTTACAATACGAATGTTTACTTTTACTAGGAAAGTTTATGGAAGAGATTGGGAAACTCGACTTAATGACATCCTCGAGGACTTGGAAATTGACGAAGACACTCCTATCCCTGACAGCATTACATTCTTGCCACCAGAAAATTCAAATGCCGACGTCACTGACGAGGATTCCGGTGACGAAAATCAAGTCCAAATACAAAATTTACTTGGCATTCAACTGAGGACTCCAGCACAGGTTCATTATGATAATATATGTCAGACAATGATAGTGATGATGACGACATACCATTAGCTGAAATTGCAAAACGAAGACGCATCAGTGGCTGCAGTTCCTCAAATGAAGACGAGTTATTTCATACATCATCCCTACCCTCAACTTCCAAAAGTGTTAGCATACCAAAAACTAAAGACTATAATTGGATCACACGAGATATTCGCCCCACCTTTAGTCCATGGAAGGATATGCAGCAAGCAGCAAGAAAGCAAAATGAGCTTTATTATTTTGAGCAACTTTTCAACAATGAAATAATTGATTTGCTAGTAGAATACACAAACAAGTATATTAGTCAAAAAAATAAAATTGGAAACGTAACATCTGATGAAATGAAGTGTTTCATAGGAATTATTTTATTCAGTGGCTATGTGGTGCTACCCAGAAGATATATGTATTGGGAAAATGCTGCAGATTGTGGTATGCCCTTAGTTTTCAATGCTATGTCTAGAGACAGGTTCACTTTTATGATGTCACATATACATTGTTGTGATAATACAAATTTACAAACTGACGACAAGTATGCTAAATTGAGGCCACTCTTTGATGCATTGAACGAAAATTTTTTAAAGTTTGCACCATTCGAAAAAAATTATAGCATCGATGAGGCTATGATTCCATATTATGGTGGGCATCCTTGCAAACAATTTATAAGGGGAAAACCAATCAGATGGGGATACAAATTTTGGGTTGGATCTACACGCCTTGGATATGTGCTGTGGTTTGATCCCTATCAAGGGCAATCTGAAGGCGACGATTATAAAAAAATGGGACTAGGAGCCAGTGTCATTTTACAGTTTGCAGATGTTCTTCGTACAATCAATGCACAGGCACCTTTCCACTTATTTTTCGATAACTTCTTCACATCAATTCCATTACTTGATGAGCTACGGGTACGGGGTTTGCAAGCAACCGGAACAATTAGAGAAAATAGAGTATCGAAATGTCCACTACCATCAAACAACGAATTCAAAAAGACGGATCGTGGTTCTTTGAAGTACAAATCTACAAGAGCCGAAAATATTGTCGTGTGTGAGTGGAACAATAACAGTGTTGTCACAGTGGCTTCAAATGCTGCTAAAGTTATGCCTCTAGGTAAAATAAGACGCTATTCACAACAACAAAAAAGATATGTTCTAGTTGACCAGCCAGCCCTTATAAAAAATATAACGAAAATATGGGAGGTGTGGATAGGTCAGACCAGAATATTGGTCTATACAGAACATCAATACGGGGGAAAAAGTGGTATTTTCTATATTGATTTGTCATTGCCTAGATATGGCTGTTCAAAATGCTTGGCAACTGTATCATATTGATGGAGGCGAACGAGATCATCTACAATTCCGGAGAAGCATTGCAATTGCACTTCTTGAAACTTACCGAAAAACAGAAAACAGAAAGCCAGGTCGCACTTCAGAAAGTTTTCGCAAGAGCTCTCGTTATGATGATAACAAGTATCTTATAAAATATCAAGAAAATCAAACGAGATGTGGTGTTTGCCATAAAAAAGCCAATTTTTCTTGCAAAACATGTAATGTGACATTGCATCCAAAAGAATGTTTTGAATATTACCATACTAAAATATAATTTTCAATTTTTTTATTCAATTTTGTTCTTATAAAGAGTAACAAAGTCACTTCTCTATTTTTTTTTTCATACACACACGCAAGTAGCGTTTATTACTAGCGTCCTTTTAAAAGAACACCATTTCCCCGGTTTTCCAATACCCTAATATTTTTTGATTTATTTTTTCTAATCATTAGATCACATAATGATATACATATATTAATTTAATTACAATCTGATACAAAAAGTCTATTCAGTAAAAACTGGGTACCCACTTGTTACTACCGTCCTTTTAAAAGGACGGCACTTAAACAAAAATATTATGATTAATGAGGGTAATGTAAACAACTTTTGGTGGTCACATATCAAAGTTAAGATGTGTGGCAGTACGATATAAGTATTGTAAGTGCACTGACGTAATATTATTATAAAGTTTTGCAGCAATTATTTTTGGCTAATTTATCATGAGTGATATGAGGTGAGTTATTTTATTATTATTATAACTAAAAACTTTTAATTAGAACCGAATGTTAATTAGAAACGTTACCTAAACCGAATGTTAATTAGTAGTGTTAATTAGAAACGAATTTTAATTTTTACTTTAACTGCCATAATATGGGTATCGAATAAAAGGGTTTGATGAGAGAAACACAGTAAGTACTGTTATTAATTATCTTTTTTATTAAAATCTGACAAAAGTTTGTTTCAAAAAAAATATTTTTGAGATTATTCTTGTTCTTACGCGAACCGTACTTTGCAAGCGGCTCTGTTACTTTTGTTATTTTGTAATAATCAATGATGTTATATTTCTATATATTTGTATGGCATACCCATACTAAATTCCGTCAGAAAACGTTCCTGATAATGCACGGATCATCATCATCATCAGGTCATTTTAGTTTCCACTACAGGAGCACGACCCTCTCTCGTCCGTCCCAGATGGAAAGAGGGTTTGGCCTACACTCCCCACGCTGGCTAGACAGGTTGTTGTAAAGAATATTGCATGGGTAGCTAGCTATAAATAGTCACGTAGGTTGGCACACATAATATCGTCATCCTTATCACATCAGCGATTTAAATATACTTGCTATCTCTTTTCCTCGCCGAGCGGGAAATGGCACCAATTTTCCTTGCAAAAATATGAAATGAACTAAAGTACCTACGTGTTAAAATCAATTATTATTGTGTACTTTCGTGTGATATGTCATCTCTGTACTATATTGTGCGGTATGCATATTTCCTTTGTGACGGTAAGAGGATATCAATTAAATCAGGTTAACCACTCCGAGCGTGTACATGATGGCAGTAGTACGTCAATATTGATTTGCAATAAAATTGTATTGAATTGTGTTAACGGTACGTACTTTTAACTGGTACCTTCAACAATAATTAGTGTAATAATACGTAGAACTATTACTTTATACTGTGGTACTAATATGGAACACGCTACACGCACGTCCTCCAGCGAAATTAGCACTCATAGGTGGTCCGGCCACACGGTCAGAATTATAGCATAAATGGCGTAAAGCTATTTGAAGTGCTTTTAAAGGTAAAGATAAAAGATAAAGATATATAATTATTTGCATAAAATATGAGTAATATACATACAATCGCATGCATTGATGATGTTTAAAATTATAATAAATTGTCCTTCATATTTTGCTTTGGCCAAATCCTCCTTCCGTCTAGGACGGACGAGAGAGGGTCGTGCTCCTATTGTGGAGACTAAAATGAACCTGATGATGATGATGATGATAATTTTATCTTGCCGGAGTACAAATTTTGTGAAAAGGAGCACATAGGCATGTCGCAATAAATAGTTCTGAATGCTAATAGGTCAATAAGTAACATAACTAATTTACAAATATTTCTCATCGAAGAAATCCCGAATACAGTAGTAACATTTATCAGTTAATAGTTTCTTTAAGTGTTTTTTGAACATACATTCAACGTCTCTAAACGATTTTATATTTTATTAATTATTTTTGGTGCCATACATAGAATATTCTTTTCCATCATCGCAGTCTTTGCAGAATGGTTGCAAAGTCTATAATTGTCACGTCGACTTCTAGTAGTGTATATTATTCTGTGCTTCTAGTCCCATAATCTGACATTTTTGGGAATTTATGTGGATTTGTTGTATATTTTAAAATAATATAGACACTAATATTTATAACGTTGTAGTTTTATTTGCACGCTTAAAATACAATTATTACATTTTTTTTCTGTTACATGATGAAGCGTAATAGTCATAGATATCCATAGAGATACATAGAGTAAGTATAGAGAACAGGCTGTATGGTCATAGACAAAACAACAAAGCGCGGTATACAAGATACTTTGATGTGATACAACAGGTCTCCGCCACATAACAAAAATGTATATGAAATTTTACAGATATGTATATGAAATTACAAACCAGTATTTAAAAAAAATAAGATGTGGCACTCACAATACATAAAAAGAAAGTTTACAAATTTAAACGGTCAACTGGTTTTCTTTCACGTTGAGATCGTCGTGGTGGCATCACTGTGAGAGCTTGACTTGCATCAGGACCGTGAGCCCGAACTGCAGTCTGTGTGGACAGGAACTCATTTCCAATTTGAGTTTCAGATGGTGCTTCCATATCAAATCTTTCTCGAGATGGTGTCGGTGAACATCCAGAACCTGTAGCTGCATCTTCTACAGCTCTACTTGTATCTGATTTATGAAATTTCTTTGTAAATGTAAAACTGAAGGGTCTTGTTGTGTTTTCTGATGTTATAGTAACTTCAGTTTTCCTCAGCTGATTTATATGACGTTTAATGACATATCCCTGATCAAGTTCTATTAAATAATGTAATCTCCCTAAACGTTCTACAACTGTTCCAAATTTCCACAATTTGGATCCAGTGTAGTTTCTTGATTGAACTCTGTCTCCTGCTCTAAGACTTCTGCAATTTAAGTTCTTCTCTTCTTGCTGTGCTTGAGTAGTTTCTGCTGGACGTATAAGATGTAAACGAGTACGGAGTTGTCGATTCAGGTGTAACTCTGCTGGTGATTTTCCATTATTAAGAGGTGTAGTGCGATATTTTAAAAAAAAATCAAGTAACTTATCTTTGAGGCTTCCTGGTTCATTGCTCATAGCTTTAAGTTTCTGCTTCAAAGTTTGCACAGCTCGTTCTGCAAGACCATTCGTAGCTGGATAATTCGGTGGACTAAATCTCTGTTCTATTCCATTCTGTTGACAATATTTAGTAAACTCTTCTGATTTGAATATTGTAGCATTATCTGTTACTAACATGCACGGTAAGCCATTTCTTGAAAAGAAATCATTACAGGCTTCTATGGTTGATCTGGATGTTGGTGCACTTGATGTTAATGTGATTTCTAACCACTTAGTTTTTGCATCAACAACTATAAAAAAATAATGGTCCTTAAATGGCCCAGCATAATCTGCATGTATGCATTGCCAAGGTTTTTCAGGCTCTTGCCAATTGTGTAGCGGAGCCTTCTCAGGATTCTTCATGACTTTAGCACAACTCTTACATGAGCTCACAACACATTCAATTTCATTATCTATTCCTGGCCAATAACATAAGGATCGTGCAATGCTCTTCATCTTGACCATTCCAATATGTGTAGAATGCAACTCCGTCAAAATAGCTGGTCGAAGTGTCACTGGTATGTAAACTCTGGTACCTCTCATTATAACTCCTTGATGAAGGGTATACTCAGGATTTTTAATCTCACCATTGAATAATTTATTCTTCAATACCTAAGTTCTGGATCTCAATTTGTCTCTATTTGTATTTGCTTGGCAGTAATAGGTGTAGTACAAGATAAAGTTGAGAATGTTATTTCATTAACTCGATATGAATCTTCTTGATATGTAAGTAATTTAACATCTAATGTTAAAGGGTTTCTTGAGAAATAATCAATATTTATAGGTTCTGTAGAAGATTTATGTTGTATATTATAATCAAAACCACTAATAAATTGTGCATATCTGAGTAGTCTATGTGCTGAAATTATTGGTAGGGATTTATTTGGATGGAATATCCGTTCTAAAGGTTTGTTGTCGATTATTGAGGTAAATTTTCTGCCATATAGATAATGATAGAATCGCTTAAATGACCAATATACAGCAGTAGCTTCCCGATCAAATTGACTGTAACTAGCTTCACTTTTTGTTAACGATCTTGATGCAAAACTTATAGGTCGCTCTTCACCATCTTTAATATGTGACAAAACTGCTGCAATACCATATGGACTGGCGTCAGTAGCTAGTATGAGTGGTAATTCTGGATTATATGGAATAAGTACCTTATCACTTGCAATTTCTTCTTGAATCAGTCGAAATGAATTTTCACAAGATGCAGACCACTTGAATGGTACATTCTTCTGTAGAAGTCGATTCAATGGGTATAAAATTGTTGAAGCATTTGGAATAAATCTGGAATAATAAAGTGCTAAATCCTAAGAAGGATCTTATCTCATTGACATTAGTAGGTCTTGGTGCCTTTAATACAGCTTCAATTTTATCTGAACATTTTTCAAGTCCATTCCCACTAATTTGATGACCCAGGTACTTGATTGATCTGCAAAAGAACTTGCATTTGCTTTTATTAACATGTAAATTATACCTTCTTAGTTGTTCAAGGCACTGAATTAGGCGTAGTTGGCATTCTTCCAATGTATTTCCTTGTATCAAAATATCATCGAAGTAAGCTATTGTCCCTTCCAATCCATTCAGGATTTGATCAATAAATTTGTGAAATAAATTAGGTGTTGTCTTGATGCCCATGAAAAGTCGCTTAACTAAATAAGTGCCCCAGGGCGTAGAAATGGTTGCTAGTTTTTGACTTTCTTTGTCCAGCATAAGGTGTAAATACGCCTTATATAGATCTAAAACACAATAATACTTGCCATGATTCAGTTTGTTAAAAATGTCTTCAATTCGTGGTATTGGGTACCTAGTGTCATGCAATTGAGCATTTAGAGTAACCTTATAGTCGGCACAAATTCGGACAGAATTATCAGGTTTAGGTACTATAACAAGTGGTGTACCCCATTCAGCATATTCAGTTTTCTCCAATATGCCTTGCATTACAAGTGAATCAATTTCTTGTTTTGTCTTTTCTTGAAGTGCATATGGAATTGGTCTAGGTTTTATAAATATAGGGTTGGCATCATCTTTCAACAATAATTGACATTCGCTATTAGGTATCAACCCTACAGTAGGTTGAAAAACGTCTGAAAACTGATTGAAGATTTCTGTAGTAATTGTGTCTATATTATAAATATTACTTGTTGTCTCTTGAAATTGATTTGCTGTTGGTAATTCATTTATATTTAGTATTTTGAGCCACTCTCTTCCGAGAACAGGTGATACATTTCTTGATACCACATAAAGATTTCCTTTTGTTTTAATATTTTTATACTGTATAGAAAGACAAGCAACTCCTAAAAGTTTAAAGATTTCTTGAGTGTATGTGCGGAATTTTATATTTGTGGGTTGCAACTGTATACTGCTATTTATCTTGTCTAAATCTGTCTTGGATATTATTGTCATTTTGTATCGCGTAAATTTTTAATTGTGGCAATTATTTCAGGCTTAAACACATCTTACATTGTTTTGGAATGTGTAAACATTTCTTGTTTACGAAGAGAGATGTTGACGTTTCGTTTGACAGTCTGCTGTTCCGACAGCTGATCTAATTTTTGCTTTTGCAGGATTGCGGACCCTGGAAGCCCGCACTTGTCGATAGTAGGCTCGAAAGTTTTGTTTCTCGTTCGTAGATTTAGATATTCGTTAATCATTTTTTTTATGGGATATTGGAGTTGCTGAGAGGAATTGACGCGCGAGTTGGATTTTCTCTTGAAGGGAAACCATTTGGGAGATTTTCGTTTTCGAATGGAATAATCTTGTACAATTGTTCTAATCTTAATTTTAAAGTAGTTTTGATTTTTCTAATCGTGTTTGTTAGCTGTCGTGTTTTGTGATGGAAGGCAAGAAGCCTGGAGAGTTCCATTCGTGAATGGAGTGCGTGATTCGGCTTCCGAATTCAAGTTGAGATGGTCGCTTCTGTTATTTTCAGTAATATGTGATTTGTTGAAGGTGGTTGCCAACAATTTTACGAAAAGAAGCGTTGGCGTTGACTCTAGACTCACGTATTGTCGATGGCGGAAGCGTACAAAAGTTTTTATTGAAATTCTAAAAAATAATTTTGTTATTGTTAAAAGGAGGTATCTTTAATGTTCTGGAAGATTCCATATACATTTTGGAGTGGGGATTGGTGGCAATGACAAAACGGGTCCGCGCGCTCGGGGCGGCCTTTTTCCTTCGTTGGGAGCCCCCTAGTAGCAAGACACCAGACTCGCCGAGCGTCGGCAGGACACGTCGAAGACTGTGATTCCAGGCACCCGGTGAGCACAATTCACAAGGCGCCCACATACCCTCGTTCGATTGAATCGGTGAGTTGGTATCTGCGAATAGGCGTGGGGCGAGAAACCAGTGGCCGTACTGTTTGTGAATTGTGAAAATGGTGAATTTCAGTGGACTACGTCACTCCGGTTCGACGTGCATATCCTGTCGCGTTCCCCTTGACGGTGCTCCCCGCGCATTCTGCAGCGCAGCGTCTCAACAGCGCTTTCTACGGCGCCATTCGGACGTGCTATTCCCCCAGGCTGTGGTTCGAACCTCCAGTCGGTATGTAAATCTTGTTAATTGCTTAGGGCAGTGTTAGATTAGGCGCACAAGTGATTCCCTGTGCTAATGGCGGGCATATTGTCCACAGGGAGGTTTTTTTATATACCCTCTTCACTCCGGTCGTGAGACTGACTGCGCAATGGTGACGTGGCACGCAGTCCGAGCCACTCCGACACTCGGGTCAGCTTGATACAGCGGCCTCAAGACCGTATCGCTCGCGTACAGCTAAGTGGTGTTACCGATCGAGCAATTTATGTGGACTTTTGCCGTAATAGTGAATTTCTGTACCAAACCATCTATATTATGATCGCAATAAGAACGTAGGCCTTCTGACTCATCGCCCTGAGAAACTAAATTGTAACTTGCTCTGCCGCTGATTATAATTTCTGTATTTATGACCTGGCATAAACAGGTCTGGCGCCCATTACATATTTTGTTAACTGAATATTGTAAACTTAGTTTTTATTATTATGAAATGTGAATTTGTTATGTGGGAGACAATGTGGAGGGTGTGAACCATAGGAATAAACTCTGTCTGGCGATTTGTAACTTTCATTTACTTCCCACCCTCAGAATTGTGTACTAATATAATAATAATAATAAAATCATTTATTTCAGACCTGTTTACAATTAGTAATAATAAACATAAGTCCATAGATAAATACCTTAAAACTAACATACATATAAAATAATATACTAAACTAATTTATTTAGATGTTCAGTCGGCGACGTGTATCGCATTGCGTTCGACAACCGACCTCGGAACTTGCGAAATACGACGCCCTCCGGCCAAAATTCCTCCCTTAAAAAGGTTGATAGCTGGTGGGTTGGAACTCTCACCACAAATGAATTAAAATTCACCTTATGGCGAGACTCCAACCGCTCAACCCTAAGGGTGAACTTTGTCTTCCCGCGCACGTATTCCACAAGATCTTCCACCTTTGTAGTCCAGTGCAATCGGGACACATACAGCTGCGTCGATGGTGTTTCTACACGCAGGTGGCATGGTCCGGTCTGGGCGGTACCGCAAAGGTTGCGGCTGGCGGGCTTCTTCTTCTTCTTTTTCTCCACCTTGGTGAAGTCCTCTTCGTCGCACTGCTTCCTGTCCTGTTGAGGACACAGTGGCTCAGCCCTGCGAGCAGGCTCACGCAGGCTTTGTTTTTTCCCCTTACTAGTTGGCCGCTGAGTTTGCGAAGCGGCACGGGCGGCGATGGCGTAAGTGCGGGGAGTTGACGTCATCTTCGTATCGGGGGAGCGGGCGGCAGCGGCGACGGTGGGACGCGGTGCATCACACGCCGCAACAGTTGGCGAAGGAAAACTGCTAACGCTAGCATTCTGAGCTCCGCGACGTGTGTTGACGTTATCGGCCTCGGGTGACCTACTTACGGAATCACGTCTCTTTAATAACAATAATTCCGCACGCAGCTCACTGATGGTAGATTCCGAGGCCTCAAACCTACACCTAAATTCGGCCAGGGTAGCTTTCAGGACCCTAATGTCCTTCAGCATACTGGCAGCGTCGACGTGTTCCATGGTGACTGATGGTAATTTGTGCAGCTGTTTAGCCACGAAGGCTGGCACGTCGTCCGGATCGGTCTTCTTGAGAAGAGTGATGATATCCTGCACACTCTTCTCGGTTCCGTCCCTCCTACGGGACGGCATCTGCTCGGTCTGGCCGAGCTCCTGGAACAGCAGCCTCTTACCACTGCAAATCTCTTCTTCACTGAAGGTGGACTTGCAGATTTGCAAGATGCTGACTTCGTCCATTGTATCGATGGCGTGCTGCACGAACGCCAATAGCTCGTTGGCTATGAGTTTTTCGGAACCCGTTGCCATATTTATCGGGCAGCGGCTGAACGCCGCGCGACTCGCGAATTATTGAAATTCAAAAACTAAACTTATACTGAGAGAGCGCTTACCATAAGCGGGTCTCTTACTGTTGCTTATACTTCCAATTTCAGGTTTCAGTACTATTACTTATATCTCTCTGTCTTTATTCTCATTCTACTCTTCCACTTACTTTACTTTTCCCTTTTAAACCCTTGCAATTTTTAAAACATTACAATTTCTGATCCTGTGTCTAGCTCAAACTTTTGAAGTTTATTACAAATTTTTATTTCTATTATTATTGGTCGCTGTATTCCAGATGTAACTTGATTAATTTCATAAATTCTTGAATTATTTTCATCATCATAGCTTTGATTTATTGTTTTGACAGATTTATTATTTTTAATTTTAGTTGAAATACATACTTTTGCTATATGCCCATCTTTTCCGCAGCTCTTACATTTTAAAAATTTCTTTGATCGACAGTCTTTAGATATATGATTATTTTTTCCACAGCATAAACAAATATCCTGAAATCCAAATTCTTCTAATATTTTAATATTATCACTCTTATCTTTTTTCTTAAAATTCTTGTACTTTTTCTCTCTATTTTGATTACATTTATTGTAAGACAACAGTCTTCCTCCACCGCTTGACACATTTCTTGGCATCTTTTTAATCTGATTTACTTGACTGATATCTGAATTTAATGTAGTAGTATATGTTTCTTTGCAGCTTCTATTGCTAATGCTATTTCGATTGCTTTTTCAAGATTAATGTCATTTCCTTGTTGTAATATTTGTTCACGAATTTCAATATCTTGTAGACCTCTAATAAATTGTGCTTGTAATATAGTAGTAATGGGTTTCATACAATCAGGGTTTTGACAGTTCCAGTTTGATGTTGTTTGTAAGTGTTTCAATGCAGCAATGTATTGTACTATGATTCATTTTCTTTCTGTACTCGTGACAGAAATTTATGCCGCTCTGTGTGTACATTTGAAAGTGGACATAAATGTTTTTCCAGTAAGGTTATCAAATCATCATATGACTTAGATGAGGGCAAATCAGGAGCAGTCAAACTTGATAATAATTGGTAATATTTTGCACCCAAAATATTTTGTAATTTGGTAATATTTTGAATTTACAGTGCATTTATAAGGATTTTCGCCTTGATTGCTTTGATTTCAATGGACTCGCCCTGTAAATTCATTAATGCAAAAAAGTTTCCCAATTTTTCCCGATAAGATTTAAATGTTTCTTTATTTTCTTCGAACGTTTCGAAATGTATTTAGCTGATGTCAGCACGTGGTTGCTGGTTGTGTGCACGAAAATTGTTCAGCAATTGTGCCAGGGCTTGGCTTTGCACATTTAAAGCTTCTATTATTGATTGGTTCTGTCTCTGAAGTGCTTCTAAATTGGTCATTATTTATTTTTTTATTAAAATATGCAAATTTAATGTGAAAGTTGTAGGTTATATACACGTATGTAGTACCTGCACTTGATCTTGGTAATTGCTTGTAGCGGATTTCTTGTTTTCTCGTCGCCACTTTCTGTTGTGTATTTAAAAATAATATAGACACTAATATTTATAACGTTGTAGTTTTATTTGCACGCTTTAAATACAATTATTACATTTTGACGTGACAACGTCTTATAAATTGGTTAGCCGGGTGACACTTCAAGAAACTGGCTCACGTTATGCGCTTACAATGAGAGCGAGTGAAAGGCACGCGTCCCTTCTAAGAGCGAGAGAGACAGACATAAAAAGTGAAAGGCATGCGTCCCTTCCACTCGAAAACATTTTACCACTCAAAGTCGTTGTCACGTAAAACTTTCGCCCGTATACCGACTTTACAGGCAACCAATTTTTTTTTTTGTTACATGATGAAGCGTAATAGTCATAGATATCCATAGAGTAAGTATAGAGAACAGGTTGTATGGTCATAGACAAAACCACAAAGCGCGGTATACAAGATACTTTGATGTGATACAACAGGATTGTTCCTCTAACAAATAATGCGATCTCTATGATGTATAGTGACGTAAAGGTCCAGGCTAGCTTGTTAATTAACCTGATTTTATAGATATTCCCTTACCGTCACCAAGTAAATATGCATACCGGACAATGTACTGCAATCTCTTGGATTTTAATTATTTTGTCAATATAAATTATGCAATTTCGGAATACAGAAGACGGCACTTTTGCCTATTTCAATCAATTGTCATAATCACAAACGTCAGGTCGTCGGTTTGCTTCTGTGAACTAATTGCGAGGTGAGACAATTGACTCATTTCTCGGGTGTTAGTTTTTGAAGTATATTTATAGAAATATTAGCTTCCACCGGAGGCTTTACGTCCGCGTTTACTTTTTTTTAAATAAAAGTATCATAATTATGTCCTTCCTAATACCCTTAAGAATATGTGTACATGGTTTCATGATGATAGGTTGAGTAGTTTCGGCGTGAAAGCGTAACAAACAAACTGACATTCACATTTATAATATGACGAGCCCGGTGGTCGAATGGCTAGCAATGGCTACTTTGACTCCGAGGTCGCGGGTTCGATCCCCGCACATGACAAACATTTGTGTACATGAACATGTCTGCTTGTCTATAAGTATGTATTTATAAATCAAAAATGTATTCAAGTACATTTATCAGTTGTCTAGTACCCATAGTACAAGCTTTGCGCTAAAATGCATCACTAGAACTTAGATGGCGTTGTGTAAATTGTCAGGAAATGTTTATTTATTATTTACTAGCGACCCGCCCCGGCTTCGCACGGGTGCAATGCTGATACTAAATGTACTACAGAAGGTCTTTGCGCTTTGTCCTATCCAGTCCTTCCCCAGTTATAGGCACACGCCGCCGGCTCCGCGGCCGGTACCGCCACAGCCGTTATGTCCCTGCATTTTAAATGTGTAATATCTTCTAAACTATTCATTTAAATTACATGCTGTGAAGGGCCATATTGATCTATATTAAATGCGCAATGTATTTGAGGTACTTAATTGGATAAGGATTAATTCTGTATTGCTTAAAATCGCTTCGTAAATAAGGCATTATTTCTTGTAAAAAGCAAAGGATAAAATAACGGTTATTGTGTGTTACCACTAAGAGATAGATATATACCATCGCGAACTTTTTTGTAGACTATTTTAAGGTGAACAATACTGTACTACATTATTTTGATCTATCTCGTTGGGTTCAGCCAGCGTTTGCAATGAAAGAGCAAAAAAATGTGTTTATTTACGACATCACGTTAGAAACCTCTAAATTATCAGTGTTTTTCTACTATGTTATGCATATAAACTTTCCAGTTGAATCACTCTATCTATTAAAAAAAACCGCATCATAATCCGTTGCGTAGTTTCAAAGATTTAAGCATACAAAGGGACATAGGGACAGAGAAAGCGACTTTGTTTTATACTATGTAGTGATTATGATATTAGTAAAGAAATAGGGATTGGTAATAATACTCAATTTTCCTCTATGACTCATATAAATAAGCTTTGATCCATTGTGGTTATTTGCCACACCCGCAGCTTTTGTGACAATAAAATATTAATGTTCTTATGGAGTTAATCTGATGATGGAGTAGGGAGATGGACGTTGGGACCATTAGTTGATTATAGTTAGTTTCAAGGTTAGGAACACTGTACTCATAAATTTGTGTTGTATAAAACATTAATACAGAAACAACAACAAATATACATTTTTGAAGTGAAAACTTATTTAGCGGCGCTGTGCACTTTTTGGGATGGGTAAAAAATGTTAAACTCGCGCCAGGATCACGTGTCCTGATCGAAAATTAGTAAGGCAAAGCTGCGAAACTACAAAATTCAACTTTAAACAATGACGATACAATTGAGAATTCTTTAAATATTTTAATGATTCGAAATGACAGTTCATAAAGACAAAGCTGCGAGACTACAAAATGCAACTTTAAGCAAAGACGATACGATTGAGTTTGCTTTGAATCAATACATATAATAAAACAGTAGGAACCGCGTGTCTGTACATTTGATAAAATTAACAAAAAATGAGTGTGGGCGATAAAAAAAGAGTAACAGAACACAAAAAAGATTTTTTTGATTTTTTTGTCTGTCTGTCTGTCTGTCTGTATGTACTCGCTAATCTTTAAAACTACTGAACAGATTTTTACGCGGTTTTCACTAAAAGATTAAGGTCATCCCTGAGCAACATATAGGCTTTGTTTCATCGAAATCTGATGTCAGATTAAAAAGTTATCGTCATTTAAAATTTAAAGAAAATTTTTCTTTATAGAAAATCACTCATCACAAAATCTAAGAAACTACAAGTGCTAGGAGTCTCAAATTTTGTATGGGGGTTCCTTTCAGGACGTAGATGCTCACTAAGACGGGAATTTGGAAAATTCAACTCCTAAGGGGGTGAAATGGGGGTCCAAAGTTTGTATGGGGAACCAAGATTAGTTGGACTATTTTATACGAAACTTTACACGAGATCTTCTGTAGATAAATGAGTAAACACGTGTTTCAGAATTTTTCAAAATTCAACCCCTAAAGGGGTGGAATGAGGTGCAAACGTCTGAAAATCGACATGGGTATTGTTTTTATGGTTTATCAGGTCGCTGATTCCGAAAACAACAGCTATTTTATAATCTAACATAATCGACGTGACACAAGAGCACTCCTGTGGGGGTGCGATGGGGTTGAAATGTTACAATATCAATATGGGTGTTGATTCTATTGTTTTCTAAAATGTCAATTACGAAAATGGCATCGATTTGAAAATGTGGACACGAAATTTCCATCTCGGTATAAAAATCCAAGATTTGGAACACCTGATGCAGAACCATAATGGTTCAGCTAAACTATAAGAAATATAAAAATGACGCCTTAGCAAAAGTTGTTCAGCCTGATGAGTATAAATGGTTTAACAAAATATTGATTGTATTGTAAAAAAAATAACCACACGCAGTGCTACTTTTATTCTTACCTGCTACAAGTTAGACGCAATAGTCTTATTTATTTTATATATATATATACTACTATATACTATATATATATATATATATATATATATACTATATATATATACTATATACTAGCGGCCGCCAGCGACTTCGTACGCGTGGAGTTAGTTATTTGCAAATAATTTTTAATTACATTCGAAAAAGCTAAATACCTAATGAAAGGAAAATGATGAAAAAGTAAAAAACAATCAATATCTAGACGAATTTTTAGAATCAATGAAGTCGACGGATATTATTTTTTAAAACCTCTTTGTAAAACCTAAAGTTCTTTTTATTGTTATAAAATAATACATCCCTCCTTATAATAGCAAGTATGTAGTTGTTTTCAATATTTTTTATACTTAAATATCATTTAAAATCCTTCTGCCATAATTACTTTAACTCCAATAACATTGGATTTTCATACAAATTTCCAACCCCCGTTTTAACTCCATAAGGGGGTTGATTTCTAAAGATACATTGTTAGTACACCTCCATACCATCTATAGAGCATAGATTTTAAATTTCAAGTCTCTTATTTCAAAAACATAGGACTTTCATACAAACTTCCAACCCCCCTTTTAACACCAAAAATAGGTTGATTTCTAAAGATACATTATTAGTACACCTCCACACTATCTATACATTTTAAATTTCAAGTTTCTTACTTCAAAAATATAGAGCTTTCATACAAACTTTCAACCCCCATTTTAACCCCAAAAAGTTGTTGATTTCCAAAGATACATTATTAGTACACCTCCACACCATCTATAGAGCATACATTCAAATACATGCTTCAAAAACATAGGACTTTCATACAAACTTCCAACCCCCATTCTACCCCCTTAGGGGTAGAGTATCGTAAAATCCGTTCTTAGCGGATGTCTACACCCCATAAGGAACCTACCAGCCAAATTTCAAGTTTGTAGGTGTTGTAGTTTCTGAGATTTCGTGATGAGTGAGTCAGTGATTTTCTCTTTTATATATATAGAACTGACTAAACAGACCACGTTAACTTTATATATATATATATATATATATATACATATATTTATATATATATATTTATATATAAAGTTAACGTGGTCTGTTTAGTCAGTTTTATATAGACGTGTACGCTAAAATTGAAATGGAACGATTGGTATATATTCGCACAAACCAGAAGAATGCGTGCATTTGCGGGACGCTATGTAGCAAGATTTTGTGACTCAAAGTCTTTTAAACAACGAGGGGAAACTGTTTTTCTTAGATGCTTCAGGAGGGACTGGAAAAACATACCTGACGAGAGCAATCCTCGCTGAAATCAGGCGCCAAAATAATATCATACAGCAGCATCGCCAGGTATTGCAGCCATAATATTACCTCTAGGCGGAAGGACGCAAATACAATGTTCAATATTCTACTCGATTTATACAGAACGGAAACACCGACATGCTTTGTGACACGAAACTGTGTCAAAGCGAAAATGTTTCAGGATTGCTGTCTAATCGTTTCAGATGAATACGAAATGGCCAACAATGTGGCTTTATCGAGGATTAGTAACGCTTGAGGTCCTTTCATAATAGCTTCCGAAGGAAAGACTCCCTTCATTTATTTTATATTTTTTTTTGAAACTATGGTGACTATCTTAAATAAAAATAATAATTTGTTGACTTTTAGCGTATAATACTCCCCCAAATATTTTCTTATGTATCTACTTTAGTTCGTATTTGTATTAATATGCCGGAATCATAAAGTCCACGCGAACGAAGTCGCGGGCATCAGCTAGTTATTATTATTATATTATATATGTATAAAACAGTAGGAACCGCGTGTCTGTACATTTGATAAAATTAACAAAAAATGGGTGTGGGCGATAAAAAAAGAGTAACAGAACATAAAAAAGATTTTTTTGAATTTTTTGTCTGTCTGTCTGTCTGTCTGTATGTACTCGCTAATCTTTAAAACTACTGAACAGATTTTTACGCGGTTTTCACTAAAAGATTAAGCCCATCCCTGAGCAACATATAGGCTTTGTTTCATCAAAATCTGATGTCAGATTAAAAAGTTATCGTCATTTAAAGTATAAAGAAAAATTTTTCTTTATAGAAAATCACTCATTACGAAATCTCAGAAACTACAAGTGCTAGGAGTCTCAAATTTTGTATGGGGGTTCCTTTCAGGACGTAGATGCTCACTAAGACGGGAATTTGGAAAATTCAACCCCTAAGGGGGTGAAACGGGGGTCCAAAGTTTGTATGGGGAACAAAGTTTGTATGGGGAATTAGTTGGACTATTTTATACGAAACTTTACACGAGACCTTCTGTAGACAAATGAGTAAACACGTGTTTCAGGATTTTTCAAAATTCAACCCCTAAAGGGGTGGAATGAGGTGCAAACGTCTGAAAATCGACATGGGTATTGTTTTTATGGTTTATCGGGTTGCTGATTCCGAAAACAACAGCTATTTTATAATCTAACATAATCGACGTTACACAAGAGCACTCCTGTGGGGGTGCGATAGGGTTGAAATGTCATAATATCAATATGGGTGTTGATTCTATGGTTTTCTGAAATGTCAATTACGAAAATGGTATCGATTTGAAAACGTGGACACGAAATTTCCATCTCGGTATAAAAATCCAAGATTTGGAACACCTGATGCAGAACCATAATGGTTCAGCTAAACTATAAGTAATATAAAAATGACGCCTTAGCAAAAGTTGTTAAGCCTGTTATCCATTTTTTGTTTTGAGGTATAAAAATCCAAGATTTAGAACACCTGATGCAGAACCATAATGGTTCAGCTAAACTATAAGGAATATAATAATGACGCCTTAGCAAAAGTTGTTCAGCTTGATGAGCATAAATAGTTTAACAAAATATTGATTGTATTGTAAAAAAATAACCGCGCAGTGCTACTTTTATTCTTACCTGCTACAAGTTAGACGCAATAGTTTTATTTATTTACGTTATATACTATATATATATATATATATATATATATATATATATATATATATATATATATATATATATATATATATAAAGTTATATATATAAAGGTAACGTGGTCCGTTTTATATAGACGTGTACGCTAAAATTGAAATGGAACGATTGGTATATATTCGCACAAACCAGAAGAATGCGTGCATTTGCGGGACGCTATGTAGCAAGATTTTGTGACTCAAAGTCTTTTGAACAACCAGGGGAAGTCAGGCGCCAAAATAATATCAAACAGCAGCATCGCCAGGTATTGCAGCCATAATATTACCTCTAGGCGGAAGGACGCAAATACAATGTTCAATATTCTACTCGATTTATACAGAACGGAAACACCGACATGCTTTGTGACACGAAACTGTGACAAAGCGAAAATGTTTCAGGATTGCTGTCTAATCGTTTCAGATGAATGCGAAATGGCCAACAATGTGGCTTATGGAGGATTAGTAACGCTTCAGGGCTTTTCATATTAGCTCCCGAAGGAAAGACTCCCTTCATTTATTTTATATATTTTTTTAAACTATGGTTACTATCAATACATATAATAATCTTAAATAAAAATAATAATTTGTTGACTTTTAACGTATAATACTGTCCCAAATATTTTTTTATGTATCTACTTTAGTTCGTATTTGTATTAATACGCCGGAATCATAAAGTCCACGCGAACGAAGTCGCGGGCATCAGCTAGTAGTTCATATTTGTGTACGATAGTGCAATAAATTAATATTGTATTTTACCACATAACTGATAGTACTGTTATACTAATAAATAAAGCAATTGCTGCGAAATTATTTCCTAACCATTCCAAAATATTAAAAAATTCACAACGTTAATGTTCAAGTTTTCACTTCTACAGGCACTCCCGGAGTTCAACCCGTTGTTTTATTTTCATATGAGAGGGGGCAAACGAGCATGTATGTGATGCCCGCAATTTCGGGGAAAACACTTGACGGGAGAGATTGACGCGGCTCGCGCGATCTGTTGAGCTTCATTTGTCTTATGTTTTGCTTGATTTTGGCGGCGCAAACTCTTGCGTTGTCGATCTGGAAGAACCCCTTCATACCTTTCTTGATAAACTCAATATTGTATTCTCCTGGGGAAACTGCCAAGGAGTTCATTAAACAACTTCAAAGTTTTACATTGCAATGTACATATTTTTTTTATATTACACATAACACCACACATTACACATAACATTGGGGTGTAAGTGGTTCATCAACATCTTTGAACCAAAGTCAACTTCACCTGCACGCGGTGCACCCTGCTGACTGACAAACGAAGCTCTGGCGAAAAGAGTGGTAGGGAGTGTAATTGTAAGCTACCCGACTGGGGAATGTACCTCCACCTCACAGAATACCGCAGCCAAATAACGATTCCCTTGAGGGTTGTTGTGTTCCTGCGAGTGAATGAGGTCACCAGAAAGGAAGGAGATGCTGCGTTGGCAGCGGGGGTGGCGGCGCGCGAGCGATATTTTATGTTGCGAGCGATAATATGGCTATGGTAACCACTTCACATCAGGCGGGCCGTATGCACCCGACGTAGTATAAAAAAAAAAAAACACTTTTTGCGCATTGGTGTATAAAATGCCTCGTGTGAGTTAACCACAAGAAACCTGCTCCTTCCCGACGACAGAAATTTGCAGGATTAAGACCCAGTTCCAAGAATTGAAATAAACTAAATGTTTGGCGAACTCGTTTTATTACTTGGAGCGGAATCTTCAGTGATTCAGACGGTAACCGAGACATTTCTTACTTTATCGTATATATTTTATTTATTTATTATATAGCTTTATGGCTCTGGAATCAATGTCTTTCGGAACCGCTATTTGTATTACTTCTTTATTTTATTCAGGGGCATGACAAAAATATCGTCAGGAATTTTCTTGTTCCTCCATTACTAATGGAGATTAAAATCAAAGATTCTACGAATTTTAGACACTCAAATGATTACTTTTTTTTTTCTTTCATATAAGGAGCTTAGTCACACTGTGACTATACCGTATATACGTACACACCGTGACTATGTCGCTCCGTTATGCATCCTTATGTTAATTACTGCCTGTGTTTGAGGCCTATCCTAACCAATTTATATAGTAGCCTTGCTGACTCCGACATTGGAGTCGCCAGAATACTGTTACAACCTCCTATTTCTGACTGGATTAAAAGTATATTGTCAAAAACTTGTCTTCAGAATGGTTCGTTTCGAACACGGAGTGTGTTCAGTATGTGATACGCGTCTTCGATAACATCACATTCAGAGCAATTTGGGGATGGTCCCTTACCTATCGTAAACCCAAATTTGTTCAATGGAATGTGTCCAGATCGTATCATAGCAGTTATAGTATCAAACCGGTTAAGATCACAGTTATCAAACCAAGTGTGGTTCAAAGGCTCCGATTGAATAGTTTTGTACCAGATCCCTTTTATTTTACATCTTTCGTCAAAATATTCTTTCCAAATACTCCTACATTTTTTCTTAATTAAATGGATGCAGTCCATATAGAATGGAGGTATACCAATTGGTAGACCTTCATCAATAGCTTTGATAGCTAGGTCGTCCGCTGCTTCATTGCCACAGATGTTGACGTGAGAAGGTATCCACTGGAGCACAATACCATTTGAGCTAGATTTGAACTTCATGATATCTTTAATGACTGAGTAGGCTATCGGGAGCCCTCGATAAGTCGAGGTACACCGAGCCGAGTGTTGGAGCGAGCTCTTTGCGTCAGTTAATATCACAAAGTTGTCTGCTTTAATCGACTTAACATAAGATATGGCTTCAGCAATAGCCAACAGTTCAGCGTGCATTATACTAATGTTTGATTCAATTTGAAGTTTCATAAAGCTACAAGATTGAGGGTCAAAAAATTGCTTTATCTATGTTGGGTACATCGGTGTACTTTACATTAGATAAATCTAATTTACTGACCCATGTGTCAAATGTGAACATCTCCAGTTTTGGGCTAGAATGGATATGTACATTTATTAGATCGTCGCTGACTGTAACTACTGTGGCACTTTTTTTACGAGTCCATTTATGAGTTCTACATAGAGCTGATAGTTCTATTAACGCGGAACCCAGACTGCTATTTTTAAATGATTTACATTTTAACCAAAACTTACCAGCCAGATACATTCAAATTCAAATTCAAAATTCAAATTCAAAATAATTTATTTGCAATAAATAGGGTAACATTTAAACAGATGTTATTTAAAACAAATCACCAGCCTATTTAGCCATTATAAATAGCATGCAAATTTAACAAATTTTAGCCTAATTAAAAATATTTAGAATTGATCAATTAATATTAAATTTGTCAATAATCAAATATTGTAAAATAGCATTCAATGTCCGTGGAATATAATGGAACTTAATTAAAAAATGTAAATAATATAATTGATGTAAAAATTCAGTTTAGTATTTAAAAAATATTAATAGACAAATATTAAAGTTCAAACTTTTGTCGCACACAATATTATAAAATATTATTAGTTAAGTAGTCATTCTACGCACATGTAAAGGATTTAAATTTAACTCACTTTCCATTGCATGAATAGGAGTACTTTTTATAAAACCACCAATGATTCGCATAGCTTGATTTTGACAAATATCTAGTTTTTGTAAATGAGATTTGCAACTGACATCGTACAAGAAACTACCGTAATCCAAACGGCTCCGAACAACTGATAAATATAGTTGTCGTAAATATTTTGGGTGTACGCCCCATCTTGAGCCAGCCAGTACTTTGATTATGTTTATATATTTGAGCACCTTTTCCTTGATTTCATTTATATGCTTGCCCCATCTGAGCCAGCGATCTAACCATAAACCCAGATATTTAATATGGTCATAAACTTGCATTTCTGTTTCATTAATTTTAATAGTTATATGATTCTTAAATGGGCTGCTTTTAAAAACACATATTTTACTTTTTAATGGGGATATATCCAGTCCCCTTTGAGCGAGTGCTTTACATAGGAGATCTAAAGCAACTTGTAATTCACTAACAGCATTTGGTATATCATTAGAAGAAGTATATAACACATAATCGTCTGCATACTGCAAAATGTGAACATTATTAATAAATTCGCAAATCTCATGGGTCACTAAATTAAATAGTATTGGAGACAAAGGATCCCCCTGTGCTAAACCTCGACTGCAATACCGTGTTAAGAAACGGTCATTTACTTTAATATTAAGCTGTCTCGATGAAAGGAAGTTCCAAAGGTATTGTAAGGTATATTATATGGGGTGTAAGTGGTTCATCAACATCTTTGAACCAAATCCAACTTCACCTGCACGTGGTGCACCCTGCTGAGTGACAAACGAAGCTCTGACGAAAAGAGAGGTAGGGAGCGTAATTGTAGCTACCCGACTGGGGAATGTACCTCCACCTCACAGAATACCGCAGCCAAATAACAATTCACTTGAGGTTTGTTGTGTTCCTGCGAGTGAGTGAGTCACCAGAAAGAAAGGAAGGAGATGCTGCGTTGGCAGCGGGGGTGGCGGCGCGCGAGCAATATTTTATGTTGCAAGCGTTAATATGGCTACGGTAACCACTTCACATCAGGCGGGCCGTATGCTTGTCTGCCACCCGACGTAGTATAAAAAAAAAAAAATTACAAAATTTTGAACCAACTTTTAATTTATTCAAAATTGATAGAAGTGTGTTGATGTCAACATTATAAATGATTACTTGCTCTATAATACACTATTTCTATTATGAACATTGTGTATTCAATTATGAAAATGTGTATAGAATCGCAACCACGCACAACAGTGCGTTTTTTCGCGCCAAAAATATCTTCTAATATATAATATAAATAGAGAGATATAATAGAGAGGTCAGTCGCCGAATCCAACTCGGCTGGGCAGCGTTCGGAAAATTGCGTGATGTCTTCTCGTCCGACATACCGCAGTGCCTCAAGTCGAAAGTCTTCGACCAGTGTGTGTTACCAGTGATGACTTACGGCACTGAAACGTGGTCCCTCACTATGGGCCTTATGAACAAGCTCAAAGTAGTCCAACGAGCTATGGAGAGGGCTATGCTCGGGGTCTCTCTGCGTGATCGAATCAGAAATGAGGAAATCCGTAGAAGAACCAAGGTTACCGACATAGCCCAGCGGATTAGCAAGTTGAAGTGGCAGTGGCCAGGGCACATAGCACGGAGGACGGATGACCGATGGGGTCGAAAGGTTCTCGAGTGGAGACCACGCACTGGCAAGCGCAGCGTAGGACGTCCACCCACAAGGTGGACAGACGACCTCATTAAGACCGTAGGATCGCGCTGGATGCAAGCCGCTTCCAACCGGTCTTATTGGAGATCTAGAGGGGAGGCCTATGTCCAGCAGTGGACTTTCAATGGCTGAGATGATGAGATGATGATGATGATGATATAACATTTTAAGCCATGGCCATGGCCAGGTCCACCACGTTGCTCCACTGCGGGTTGACAGAGGCCAGTGTTTTCAAGCAGCCTAAAGGCCACTGATTTGGCTTAACGACTATAAACTAATGACAGCAGTCTAGGATCAACGGCTTAACGTGTCATCCGAAGCACGGAGGAACTCGAGATAAATAAACCCAACTTTTAACAACTACGCGGATGTATGTCAATGGAACGACATACCCATGAGCAGGTCTCGGCAAGCGTTGCGACTATTGCGAAGTGTGATGGAAAATAACCCAACCATGAACACGCTACGGTCGACGTTGCTGAACTTGCGTTTTCGATTAGACTGACACGCGTAACGACACCATTGAGCTCCTTAACATCTACATAGAGTTGTAAAAGTCAATTACCGCATGTTATTAGTTAGGGTACGCTGGACGCTTGGACCGAATCATCGGTGTGTGTCCTTAAATTGCTTCTTAATTTTCTACACATGCTGTGAGAAAGAGAGAGCCTTATGATTATCAAAATAATTGTACATATACGTTACACGACCCACAAGTTCCGAGTTTTATTTTTATATTGTTTGGAAAAAAAGAAACTTACGAAATACGCAGTGCAGCGCCCTCTTTTTTCGCTAGAGCCTCGTTTGTTAGTTAGCAGGTTACACTACGTGCAGGTGAGGTTGGCTTTGGTTCAAAGATGCTTCCAACAGTATCCTGATAATCACTGCGGACAGAATAGACAGTCCGGTGTGGAGGCACCGAATTCAACTGCATGTCTTCACGCATATATCATACATAAATTACGTCACACGGTAAGGGGGAGGGAAGGGGTCGACGAAGTGTGATATTGTGTGACAAGGGGGTGGGAGGGGTCCTCAATTTAGTGACGTAACATTTCAAAATTTATTATAATCTAAGAGATAAAGCATGAACTTTGAACTCAAAAACATTTGCAATTCTAGATGTAAATTTGCAAAATATGTGACGTCACACTAGAGGGGGGGGGGGGAGTCTCATAAATGTGACCGGCTGTGACAAGGACGGGGGGAGAGGTAAAAAAAATCATGAATTTCGTGTGACGTAATTTATGTATGGCCCCATAGATATAGAAAATAATAAATAAAACATAATTGGATCACTACTAACATAGGATTAAGTTGTTTGTATACTAACACTCGGTCTGTAAATAAATGCTATTACTATTATTATATTTGTATTATTATGGCCGTGTGGTCCCGGCAGACTAGAATAGAATCACTCCGTTTATTCCCGTGGATGTCGTACAAGGCGACTAAGGGAAATACATTGTCAAATATCGATCAGGCCTCCCCAACCCGTTTGGCCAGCGTGGGGAGTGTAGGCCAAATCCTCCTTCCATCTAGAACGGACGAAAGAAAGTCGTGCTCCTGTAGTGGAGCCTAAAATGAACCTGATGATGATGATGATGATTGTTATTATCGTACGTGGGCAAAGCCGGGGTGGGTCATTAGTAGTAAATATAACACCTCCAGTAATTTTGATTTAGATGGATGTGGATTAAACCTTTGAAACCTTTATAGCTAATTCGTGTCTAGAATTAGTTGACCTTTACTTTTAATGTTTTGACCTAACAGGGTCATAGAGCTATTGTAAGGCTGAGTTCTTAGTGACGGCGCATTGCGCACGCGGAGTTCTTTTTATATACCATACGGCCCGCCAGAAGTGAAGTGGTTACCGTAGCCTTATTTACACTCGCGACTTGATATAAGTGGGGTGTAATTGGTTCATCAACATCTTTGAACCAAAGTCAACTTCACCTGCACGCGGTGCACCCTGCTGACTGACAAACGAATCTCTGGCGAAAAGAGAGGTAGGGAGCGTAATTGTAAGCTACCCGACTGGGGAATGTACCTCCACCTCACAGAATACCGCAGCCAAATAACAAAATAACAATTCTTGTGAGGGTTGTTGTGTTCCTGCGAGTGAGGTCACCAGAAAGGAAGGAGATGCTCCGTTGGCAGTGGCGGGAGCGGCGCGCGAGCGTTAATATGGCTACGGTAACCGCTTCACATTAGGCGGGTCGTATGCTTGTCTGCCACTCGATGTAGTAATACATATATATATATATATATATATATATATATATATATATATATTGTTCGCGCGCAGCAAGAAAGGAAGGAGAATAGGCTGGCAACGGATTGGCGACCCCCTTGGTGTTGCTGATCTCCATGGTTGGTGGTGATTGCTTTCCATCAGGTGACCCACATGCTCGTTTGCTACCCTCTCATATAAAAAAAAAAGAGTCTTTAGTCCCACGTCTGTAAGGATCTTTTGTCCTTTCGCCCAAGGATTGATTTGTCATATTTACTTAGCTACTATCTACCAGCATATGAATAAGTAAAAATTTAATTTGTTACTTATATAAACCACATTAATAAAACACATTAAAAAAATATTTCTTCAATGTTTCATTAAGAAATAAATCAACCACACTTGCTGCATTTTTGGTTATTGAAAGTATTACACGCAATATTAATAAGAAGACACGAGTGACTGGTATTTTTTTTGATATGAGCAAGGCGTTAATCATACTATATTATTAAATAAATTCGAGGATTATGGTATCAGCGGAATAACACTTGACTGGCTAAAGAGCTACTTATCGGATAGAAAGCAATGTGTGGAAATAGAAAGATTAAATGAAAAAAGAGAAATAACTAAATATAGATCCCGTTATCAATATAATCGATCTGGGGTGCCACAGGGAAGTATTTTGGGGCCCCTGCTGTTTTTATTATATATAAATGCCCTGCGTCGTGTCATAAAACATCAAACGATACTATTTGCTGATGACATATCTGTTATTATACTAGATTATAAAATAACAAATTATGAAGAGACTATAAATTTGACTATAAACTCAATATGTGACTGGCTAGATCAAAATGGCTTAAACGCAAATTTGTCAAAAGCCTGCTACATTCAATTTACTAACTATCAGACAAAGCATTCTAAACTGAACATTCTCTGCCACGGACAAATCATACAAGAAAGAACAACTGGAAAATGTAAATCACCTGCACAAAATTTGTCTATGCACTAAAACGACTAAAATATACTGCAGGAGAAAAAACATCTATTATGGCATATCATGGTTTATGTCGTTTCGGTTCTCAGATAGGGTTTAATTCTATGGGGAAATTCTACGCATATCAATAGAGCATTTTTAACTCAAAAGAAATGCATTAGAGCTATTGCAGGTGCTAGTCCATTACAATCATGTAGGCCAATATTTAAGAAATATAAACTACTAACTGTAACTGATACATTCTCGAATGTGACAATTTTGTTAAAACACATCCATAATTTTTTAAACTAAAACCTAATTTTATGTAGTAGTAAACGATATTTCTATGGAGTGGCTGGGGTGTGATTTAGCGAATCATTGCGGAGTAGACACTTAAATAAATAATATAATATTCTGGACACATTACACTGCAATCTAGTCCCAAACTTATACTGTGCCCAAACTAAACAAATCTTGTACTATGGGTACCAGATAACTGAATACATTTTTTTTTAAATAAGTATATACATAGAAAACACCCAGACCAAGACAAAAAGACATGTTCATGCACACAAATATTTGTCTAGTGCGGGGATCGAACCCGCGACCTCGGAGTCAAAGTGGCTATTGCTAACCATTCGACCACCGAGCTCGTGAAAAATTTGTTGAAATAACCCTGAATGTCTACCATAATTTCTCTATTTTAAGTCATCTTAAATCTTAAAGGGGAGTGTAGGCCAAACCCTCCTTCCGTCTAGAACGGACGAGAGAGGGTCGTGCTCCTGTAGTGGAGACTAAAATGACCTGATGATGATGATGATGAAGTCATCTTGTAGAAACGTCTAGATTTAATACCCGTGAGAATAGACCTTTTCCTATCAAGAGTGTCGCCGCAAGTATAATTCAGTTAATTCCGTTGATAAAGCGAAATAGGCTCTATATTCAAAGGAAATGAAATTAGGAGCACCATATCGGGACCTTGGGGTAACTCGGTTGACTCGACCTTTTAACGTAAGTGAGAGAAGAAATTGTAGGCTTTGAGACAGTAAATACAAAAGTACAGACAGCCGTCTGTGTAGATTTATTATTAAATTACTTTTTTTTTATACTACACTAGCAAAGTACCCGTGCTTCGGTACGGGATCACTCCTGATTTGCGTCTATTTATATTTAGATTCCAGATATTTCATTTTTTCCCCTTAAAGAACTGTTTCACATTGACCTTTATTACAAACATACACCATTTAGGTTAAGACGTCCCGGTAAACAATATTTTTGGCATTCGCACCAGGAGCCAAAATTGCAAGGCTTCCAGGAGAACTTATTTCTGAGCAAACTACATACAACTGATCATGAGAGAAACAGTCCTGTCTCAAGTCAACCCCAGCGACCTTTAAAAGACTGCCCCCTGAGCTTTGTTAATGGTCATAGCAAAACACCTTTATGGGAAATTTAAGTCTCTTAAATTGAACGGGGTGGTCTGATGGAATAATGGGAAGGCGGGGTACATTGGGTGGCAGACAAGCATACGGCCCGCCCAATTTGAAGCAGTTACCGTAGTCATATTAACGCTCGCAACATAAAATATCGCTCGCGCGTCGCCACTCCCGCTGCCAACTCAGCATCTCCTTCCTTTCTGGTGACGTCACTCACTCGCAGGAACACAACAACCCTCATGGGAATTGTTATTTGGCTGCGGTATTCTGTGAGATGGAGGTACATTACCCAGTCGGGTAGCTTACAATTAGGCTCCCTACCTCTCTTTTTTTCTCCAGAGCTTCGTTTGTCAGTCAGCAGGGTGCACCGCGTGCAGGTGAAGTTGGCTTAGGTTCAAAGATGTTGATGAACCACTTACACCTCAAAACAAAAAAAATACTTTACGGCTCTGAAATCAATGGTCTTTAGAGCCCGTCTTTGTATGATTTCTTTATATTATTCCCGGCTTCAGGGACATGTCGAAAAATATCCTCAGGAATAATCTTGTTCATCCATTACTTGAACCCAATAGTAAAGCCGATAGTGTGTTTTTCCTGCTATTTTGTATCACTTCTTGGAATGATTCGACAGTCCCGATTCAACACTTTTAATCAAAATATTCTATTTATTTTATGCATTCAAATGATTACTTGTTCCATAATACACTACATCTATTATGACTACTTCTATTATTACTAGCCATCTCTTTAGGCTTTTAATGCCTTATTTGCCATATTGCTGTCTCTCACATCGAGGGGAAGTCAAATTCCAAAAGCTTCCTACTCCTACAAATTTCTTCTGATTGATATGTAATGATATTGATTCATAATAGATGTAAGGGCCCACCACACATTCCCACCACTGTGTTTCCTGTGTAGCCAGGATTAACAGCGGCGACTGCCAAAAAAGGCAATGAACAATGAAGTCCATTGCAGTCCCGGGGGTAAAACTACGGCTGCCTTGGAACTCACAACGAATTTAAATTACGAAAATTTGTCTAAAAGCAGAATTGCTCTCAACAAGTTCCCGCCAAAAAGTCCGGCTGTGTCAACTCAAAGCCTCCAGCGGATCTTACTGCCTAAGCTGAAGCCGATACCCATATCAGGTATTTTGATTTTTTGATTTTTGAAGTGAAAACTTGTTTAGCGGCGTGTAGCGGCAATTAATTTCGCACGAATTGCTTTATTTATCAGTATAAAAGTACTATCATTTATATGGCAAAATACAATATTCATTAATTGCACAATCGTACACAAACATGACAATTTATATTACTTTAAAAATAAACAGTAGGAGCAGGCATATATTTTCGCCGCGCGGTAGAAAGAGAGGGGGATATTACTTCCTCTCCTACGCCGCGCCGGCGGCGGTCTACTCTCCCTCCGTGTTACGGATTTTCGATCAGATCACGTGTCCTGACGCAAGTTTAACATTTTCTACCCATCCCAAAAAGTGCACAATGTCGCTAAAGAAGTTTTCACTTCAAAAATCCGATCGTAATCGGCTTCAGCTTGGGCTGTAGGGCCCCCTGATTAGAGATGTCACGAAGGATTTGGCCGAATATTTAGAGGCATTGTCCTAATAGAACGCGAATGCGCGATAATCGCAGGAGTAAGTAATGCAACCATCACATGTTCGCGCGATGGCTAAAACTGGCTGTCATAATAGAACGCGAATCATCATCGCGCGAATTGACGACGTAAGTGCCCCGCCGACGCAATTATCGCGCGAATTTCAATTAGGACACCTATTCGAATTCAGTATGTTTGATCGCGCGTTCGTACGAACTAAGTTCGCACGAATAGATTACAAACATTTGAGTAGCAAGACAATGTCGTGCGATTACCAGTTATGACACCTACTCGAGTTCAATATGTTTGAGTGCGCGTTCGTCCGAGTAAAATTCGCGCGATCCTACGATGATCGCACATTCGCGTTCTATTAGAGGCTCTTGGCCGAAAAGCCGTATTCGCCAGCGGAATTTTCAGCAAAAACTGTGTGCATTTCATGTGGCAGTTTACGACCCATTTCAGTACAGTGGGTGCGAGAACGAGGACGGCGTCGTAAGCGTCTTTATTTTATTTCAGTTTTCTTGACAAAGTGTTAGACCAAAAACCTTTTAGAAGCACTGGTGATAAGTTGCGATGATTGTAGTTACTTTTGTGGTGTAAGTGGTTCATCAACATGAACCAAAGCCAAACTGACCTGCACGTGGTACTTGCTGACTGACAAACGAGCTGGCGAAAAGAGAGGGCATAGCGTATTTGTGAGTTACTCCTCCACCTCCCAAAATACCGCAGCCAAATAACAGTTCCCTTTATGGTTGATGTGTTCATGCGAGTGAAATTACCAGAATTGATGGAGTTGCTGCATTAGCACCCTGCTGACTTTCAAGCGAGGCTCTGGCGAAAAGAAAGATATTAACTTATTCAAGAATCTGCTTGTTCCTTTATTACTTGTAATAACTCAACAGTAAAGAGAGGTAGGGCATAACGTATTTTTTAAGATGCTCGACTGGGGAAGTACCTCCGCCTCACAGAATACTGCAGTCAAATATATAACATTTGTGTTCCTGCGAGTGAGTGAGGTCACCCGAAAGAGAGAATGACAGGAGTATAGATTGGCAACGGATGGACTACTTCGTAGTGATGCTGATCTCTTTCATGAGATTAGATAAAGTAGTGTATGAAATTGCACTTAATTAGGTCTTAAAATACTCGTATGGTAATAAATCTTATTATCACACTCGTCTTCGGCTCATGTGATAAACTCACACTCGTATTTTAAGAACCCTTATTATGTAACAGATTCATAAACTACTATTTATTTTCTTACATAATATATGTCTCGAAATAGAGTAGATAACAATTAAATTAAAATTGTTTCGGATTTCTGAATTCACTTTTTAGAATTTTTCATTAAACTTTATCTCATTGTGTGATTGCTATTGCAAAATGTCTTTTGTAATTTATGTTTGTAATAATAATGTAAACTGTATTTAAATTTTAATTTATATTATTTTATATTAATTGTAAATAGTGTTAAAAATTTAAAGATGTACAAGAGCCTTGTCCACAACAGGGGTGTGCGTTATTTCTGAAGTAAGCCGATCTGCGCACACTCAGCGGCATTTTACGCCGCTGAGTGTGCGCATATTGCGATTGACTTTGGAAAACAGATAAAAAACGCTTCGATTTGGGGGGAGATCCGTATCTATGGAGAGAGACCCATATCTCCGTATATATACCTACACCCCCATATATAGGTATATATGATTTTGCAGACACTCGTCAAAAGCTTGATTGGTCAAACCCTTAACTCGTCAAATACGTGATTCGTCAAATCAGAAACTCGTCAAAACCTTAACTGGTCAAATACCTGATTCGTCAAAACCTTAACTGGTCAAATACGGGGGTGTAGGTATAAAGGATGACGAAAGGTTGACAGATACGCTTTACCCTACCTCTCTTTTGTCAGAGTGTCTTTTGATAGTCAGCAGGGGGCATCACATGCATGTGAAGCTCATTTTAGCCACAGTATGGCTTTGGCTTTAAAGTACCTATTACACCCCACCCGCCATATGGCCACGTCATGAATACAGAAAACATTACAATCCTTTTCTGGAACAGTCGTGTGAATATATTGCGATGTTATTATACTTGCATTTGATATCAGATAAATCTCGAAACTTTTATAAGTTGCAAAGTTGCGGAGTTTCTGAGATCAGAGGCCTGAAAATAACTTTTCTTCGAACTTTTCAGGAGGGGTTCGTAATGTGTTTTTGATATATATATATATGTACATACATATATACATAAGGTAGGGTTGTATGTGATATCTGAATGTAAAATCGAAGAAGAAAATCTGTTTTTTTTTTATTATTGTGTTTCATTCCCTTTTCGGATGAATTTTTTTTTTATGTTTGTTACTGCATTACTCCCTGATTTATAAACCGATTTGAGAAAAACTCTTTTTATTTGAAAGAGTATGCTTCCAGATTGGTCCCAATTTTTTTTTTTCATCATCACCATCGTAAGCCTGTATCTACGCACTGTTAGGTTTGTTATTTATGATCCGGTTAAAAAATACTTTTCTTACTTGAAAGAGTATACTTCCAGATTGGTCCCATATTTTTTCCATCATAATCATCATCATCAGCCTGTATCTACATCCATAAATGTGTAATGTTTGGAGTCGGTTTTTTTTTTTGTTAAAATTATTCTCCACTTAGCTCCTTTACGTGTAACAATGTATAAAAATGAATAAGTGTGGAAAGTATTTTATTATTATTAAACGAGTAAATTCGTGGAACACGGCTAGTTTAGACAAGAAAGAAAAATCATATTATATATTTTTTTCTTCCTTTCCTTAGGTTAAAAATTGTTCCCGTATTTTTAAGGATACACCTCCTTAAAATACTCCATTAAGGATACAAACCTTTTATAAACATATTCATTCATTCGGTCAGTCATTCATACATTCTTCCGTTCATATTAAATAAAATATGTATTTACCGGCGCTGCATAGGAGAGGAAGTGATATCCTCCTCTCTTTCTACCGCGCGGCGAAAATGTATGCTTGCTCCTGCTGTTTATTTTAAATTTAATATAAATTTACACTTTATGTATGAGAGCGCAATAAATGAATATTGTATTTTACCACATAAATGATAGTAAGTACTTTTATACTGATAAATAAAGCAATTCGTGCGAAGTTATTCCCTAACCATTCCAAAATATTCAAAAATGCACAACGTTAATGTTCAAGTTTTCACTTCTGACGGCACTCCCGGAGCGCAACCCGTGTTTTTTGTAAAATTTTTCTTTGCATCGCTTTGCTAATTGAAGTTCTAATCCCCCTAATCCAATAAACCGCGCATAATCTATTTTCCCTGGGCAGATGGGACGTGATTCCATTCGCCCTTGTGTTTGATATTATTTATTCTATATTAATTGGGAAGGCGTGACGTTACAATAACGTGTATTTACAGTATTTGCTAAGAAAATAGAAAACAATTATTTATTATGAGCTAAGCTACAAGTCGGCAATTCCTTACACGAGCTGAGCTGTCAAATTTATATATAGTACATGGGAGATTGACCTTTCGGGCCATTGAAAGGGTTTAAGTTTTTCGTCTATACCAGAGGGGCAATTCTCGTAATTAAAATGTAGTCAAAATTCAGTTTCGATCCAGTCTCGATCTCACAAATGTCACATTTGGTATTCTCGTAACACAATATGTAACTTCAAAATTAAATTTAAGCGGGATTACCTATAGCGAAATAAGAGTGAAAATTAAACAAACTAAGAATGTTACTTTGCCAACAACAAGAATTGATAATAATTGAAATCAAATACATAGAATATAATTTCAGTCAATTCACAATTCAATCTCGATTCGGTCAACTTTCAATCTGCGTTCGTAGAAAAATTACGAGAATTGGCCTTCAGTGCACCGCAAACTTTTTGGTGTTTAGATACATCTAGGAAAAATAAATTTTTTGGAGGTAACACCATTAATGAAAAATCCGTTTTTATTTGTGTAAGAATTTTTCTTCTGTCCTATCCGTTCGTCCATTCCGTTTCGTCTATTTAGCTTCATGAGACAACCTTATTTTTCCGAGGCACACCAACTAACGACCACGGTGGTGCACCAGTGTGCCGCGGCACACACTTTGCGGAACACCGGTCTAAATGACTACAGTAATTGTTTTACATCAGGTAGACCGTACGCTTGCTTAGTACAAAAATAAACTCCATTATATAGTTAATTGATTCAGGTGTTATTTTGCGGAAGTCAAATTTACAGGCAATTTGATCTATACTACTTTACCTGCTTCCGCCACCAATTAGTTCATGCAAACTTACTACTGGCGGACACTACCCACTACGTTAGTTGATGCATGCGACTGCCGTGGCTGCTTTGGTCGTCTTTGCTCCAGCTGTTGCAATTGTCTCGACGAATTTCCAAATTCCGAAACAGAAGAAACGTGGCCGTGGTAAATTTGACTTCCGCAAAAATAACACCTGATCAATTAACTCTTTTCCATCAATCAGTCCGAACGCTTGTTTAGTACCTGACCTCGTATAAAAAAATAAACTCAATTTTTTTTTTTTTTATTATTTATTTATTTAGCCAAACTTACAACTATCTTTACAGGACGGAACCTAATGCGACAGTGTAGCAATACAAATGTATGAAAATAATTATATTTTATAACTTATAATAAAAAGTAATGCCCTTGTGAGTTCACTCATAGTACAACAGAATAGGTCCAAATCATTAGCCATGAGATTGATAATACGAAATGCGCGCGTCAGTGGCGCTTCACTCAGTAGATTGGTACGTGCGCGCGGTACAGCCAGCAACTGCGGCTGACGTCGCCGCCACACGTATCTGTTAGGTACAAATATGCCTATTCGCTCAAGAAACAAAGCATTGAATTCTTTCCCTCGGAGCACCTTGATTACGTAAGTGACCAGTCGGAGTTCCCTTCTGACCCTGAGCTCATTGTATCCAACCATACCAAGGATAAACAAGGTAGGATACCTTAGCGGATAGTACGGGTACACATTGTACAGCTTCATGTAAAGATATCTTACAAATTTATTTTGTACCCGCTCCAACATTAGACAGTATTTTTTTTCATTCGGTGACCATATAACCGAGCTGCACTCTAAGTGACTTCTTACCAACGCATTAAACAGTGTTATAATCGCATTGATGTTTGTGAAATTTTTAACACTGCGAAGAACGAATCCTAGCTTCCGATACGCTTTTTTACATATATTAGTGATGTGGTCACGAAAAGTCAGTTCGGCGTTGAAACAAACTCCTAGATCCTTGATATTGGCTACTCTGGTCAATACTACTTCACCAACTTTGTAACTGTAGTGTATGGGGGTGTGTGCACGAGTAAATGTAATTGTGGAACATTTGGAAGTATTAAACTGCAAATTATTTTTTTCGCTCCAACTCACCACTCGGTTTATATCCTGCTGTAGTCTTGCACAGTCTTCACCGTCGTTAATAGGCAGATACAATTTTTAGTCGTCAGCAAACAATAAGCATTTAGCCTCTTCAACGACATTCGGTAAATCGTTTACCATCAGTAGGAATTCTAAGGGTCCTAAGTTACTACCTTGACTAACTCCGGTTCTGGTAAAATATGGTTCCGACCTGTGGCCCGCATATTCTACATACTGTTTCCTGTCTCTCATATAGTTGGCAAAAAAAGTGAGTAAATGTGGGGTAAAGCCGACGCCAGCCAACTTCTTCAGCAGTATGTCGTTATTGACTAAGTCGAATGCCTTCTTGAAATCAAAGTAGGCGACATCGACCTGACCCCCTCTGTCAACTACCGGTAGTATGTCGCTCGTGTAACACAGGAGGTTGCTAGTGGTACTCCTGCCTGTTCTGAAACCATGTTGCGCCTCTGAAAGTTGTTCCCTTACCTGCATGTGTATGAGTCTGTGTACTGCAGCTTCCAATACTTTAGCTGGACTCGAGAGTACTGCAATTGGTCTGTATTCTTCCACCTTGGATACTGCTCGACCCTTGGGTACCGGAACAACTTTAGTTGTTAGCCACCTCTCTGGGAACTTTGCTGCCGCTAAATATAAGTTGTAAATGTAAAGTAGTGGGTCAGCTAACACCGAGCGACAATCCTTCAAAATATAAGGCGGGATACCGTCCGGTCCAGCGGATCGCTTTGGCTTAAGGTGTTGAAGTGCCCTCTGTACATCGTCCAACTGCAACTGCTCTAAGTGGATTCTCGATGCTCCGTTCTCGCCGCCAGCTTCTATTACGGCCTCTTCCACACTTAAAATAGCTCGTTCCGTACCATAGACCGAATGAAAATACCTCGCAAAATTTTCAGCACACTGCCCTGCCGATACTGTGTTGCCGTCGGCATCCTTCAAATTTTGTGAGCCTTTACTGCCTATTTTAGATTTAGTGTAATTCCAAAATGCCCTTGGATCTTCGAGTAAGTGATTTTGGACACGGCGGTGGTATTGCTCATATGCATGCCTTATATCATGTTTTACCTTGGCTCTACACCTACTAAATTCTTCATAATCGGCACGCAATCCACTCGTCTTGTACCTCTTATGAAGAATGGCTTTACGTTTAATGCTACGTATAATATCCCCCGTATACCATTCCGGGTATATACACACTACACAATTATCATTAAACTTTTTTTTAGGAATGTAAGTATTAAAAGCCGAGTAAATTTGATCATAAAAAAATGACAAACTCGCCTCCATATCGAGATTATACATTGGAGTCCAGTCTATAGCCGCTATACACGCATATAACTGTGAGAAATTAGCCTTCCTAAAATTCCATTGCCTGGGTTGCCGGGGCGTGTTCACAGTATGTGTGTTTACGTGCACGTCCACAGTCGGCCGCGAACAATGCCTCGAACGCACTCGGACATCCACCTCGAGCGGCGGATGGTGAGCGTCCACCGGTACCAGCGGCGCCTCTGACGCGCGCACCTGTATATTATCGCCGTCTTCAAATGTACTCAAAACTACGTCTAAGCATCGATCGTTGCAATTACCTATTCTATTACTTTGTGTGAACCCACAATATATTTTAAAGTATTCAAAATAATTAATAATATCATTTGAACTAGTGTGGTGTGTGAACACCTTTATATTTTATATTAGTATATAAGTCAAAACTTCAATGTATTAAAGGAGAGTAGTAATAAATCCGTTGCAATGAACACATCTTATTATTGACAAATTCCATACCTCATATGGCGACCGCTGCCATTTGAGATGCGGCGCGTGCATCTTCGAAATGTGTGATATAGAACAATTTGAAGTGCGGTGCAAACGAACACTTTCATACAGTGCAAATTTTTATATATCAAAAATAAAATAAATAATATGGGTTCGTCACAATCCGTCGAGGAAACCGTTGTTGCCCAAAATAGTGCCGGTGGAGGTACAAATAATGCGTCAATCGAGCAGTTAAAATCGCACTTGGACATTACTAATATTTTACTGGCGGTCCTCACCATCGTCGCCTTGGCGTTATTCATATTTGGTGGATGGTATTTGTACAAAAAGTGCCATAAACAATGGATAAGGAAAGAAGTCAACCAGGCGTTCCTGCGGCGAGTCTCGTGGAGGAGGAATCGCGAAAAGGTGATGTGTAACCACAATAGTGTACCATGTGCATAAAATGTGAGTAAAAATTTGTTAAATCAGTGAATTTGCGTGTGAAATCGGTAATCGATTTGCGGAACTATGAACATTTTCAATTATACTTATTTTATAATCCCACTGCCAGCGCGCCCCTAGCGCTTATGTTTACCTATTTAGTTTTAATTAATTTCTATAACAAATGTATCAAGATAATTAAATAATGGGTATCAACCCTATCAAAAAAAAAAAAAATTTAAATATGATAATTATAAGTTATAAGTAAGATTATTTCTTTAATGATATAAAGTTTATTTCAATTAATGGAGTCTATTTTAAAAGATTTTTATGAACGATTAAATAAAATTAAAGAATCTTTAATTAAAGCTGGTCCTAGCAGGCGAAGCTCGTCGAAGGCTTGCCAAGAGAAATATTTAGAATCTAATAATATTTATGACGAATTTAATTGTATATTAAAAGATATTAAGGTAATGTTAAAAATTACAAATCAAAGGAATTAGAGACATTGAATATTTTATCTGATAATATTGAATCATTGTTTTTTAGTATTAAAAAATTGTATGACTCAGAAACTGAAACAATGGAAAAATTTGATTTAAAAACGGCTGTGGCCTTATTGCCGGTCATGAACGGTAAAGAAGAGGTCACAAAACAGCTGATCTCGGCAATAGAAATGTATGACTCTATGATAGGAGACGGTGATAAGAAGTTGCTGATCAATTTTATTCTTAAAACAAGACTCTCTGAGACAGCTACATTAAGGATGTCACAAAGTTATGACAATGTTAAATCATTAGTTGATGATATGAAAAAACATTTACTTGTCAAAAAATCATTTACGGCCTTGCAACAACAATTATTGCATGCTAGACAAAATCATAGGAGTATAGATAATTACGGAAAAGAAATAGAATCTTTATTCTCTGAATTGACTATTTCGCAAGCAGATGGCGATAGTAGTAAAATTGATATTTTGAAACCACTGAATGAGCAATTGGCGATTAAAAGGTTCGCCGACGGCCTGCAAAATAGTCATTTAAGAACAGTAATTGCAGCAAGAAATTATAGCACCCTAAAGGACGCTATAAGGGGTGCCAAGGACGAGGAATTATCGTGTGTGCCGGATGGTAGCATTATGAACTTTCAAAGAGGTAAGAGTAACAACCGCTTTTATTCACAGAAATTTACTGGAACTCGCCAGCCGTCTTCGTTTAACAGTTCGAGAGGTCATGGATTTCACGGTCGATTGTACTATAATAATAATAACAATGGAGGACGTGGATACCCTACTCGTGGGCCGCGTGGGTCTCCAACGCGTGGCTATACACCGCGTGGGCATTCTACGCGCGGACAATATTATAATACGAATAGCGGAAGAGGTTTTAATCGGGGTAATATGCAAATACATCATTATCAATCGGTACAGAATACAGAACAGGTAGAGGCTGAAAGTCAAAACATGCCTAATAGTAATAGTTCGGAAGCCCAGTTAAATCAGTTTTTTCGTGCCTAACAATAATTCTATTTGTCATTATAATAATTATAACTCAGTTCAGTTATATCTCAATGATACAAATTATACTTGGTTGGTAGATACGGGCGCATCACTCAGTGCAATCAAATATGATACGCTGATAAAGCATAACATTCCATTCCGTAATGAGCGTGTAAGAATATACGGAGTGTGTGGAGAACTTTACTCAGAAGGTTTTGTTTATCTAACTTTAACTTTTATGGGAAAGGAATTTCAAAACAAGTTTTATGTCTTTAAGAACCTATGTTGTGTGAGTGATGGAATATTAGGTCAAGATTTTTTAAGTAAATACAAAAGTATTTTAAACTTTGAGTTAAATACTTTACAGTTAAATTATTATGATGAGTCAGTTATTTTACCTTTGTTGATGGGAAAAAGTGGCAGTAACAATTATTTAATTATTCCGCCCCGTTCAGAGTCGATTCATTACGTATCAGTAGGAGCAAAAAATGATTGCGTAGTATATCCTAAACAGCTATGCGAGGGAGTTTTCGTAGCTGGAATGATATCTAGGCCGGATAAGGGCGTAATACCGATACAAATATTGAACACACGTGAAGATGAAGTACGGTTAAGCTATTTTAGCCCAGATTTAGGACAATTAAGCGATTACAATTTATTAACATTTCAACATGAAACTAACAACGCTAGTCGAGTACGAAAACTTTTTTCGGAACTTGATTTGAATCAACTAAATAAAGAAGAACAAATAGAAATCGAAAAAATATGTGCAAAATTTAGTGATATATTTCATTTAGAGGGTGATAGGCTGACAACCACGAATATTTGCGAACAAAATATTTATTTGAAACCAAATTCGACACCCGCTTATACCAAACAATATCGTTTACCTAAAACGCAATTAGGAGAAATTAAAAAGCAAATAAATAAAATGATTGAAGACGATATCATTGAGGAGACCATCAGTGACTGGTCTAGCCCTATTCTTCTAGTTCCCAAAAAATCTGGAAAAGGCGAAAAACAGTTTAGGCTTGTGGTAGACTATAGGAAATTAAATAATAAAATTTCTGATGACCGATTTCCCTTACCGAATATTGTTGAAATACTTGATTCACTTTCAGGTGCAGTTTATTTTAGCCACCTAGATCTTCAGTCGAGCTATTATCAAGTAAAATTAACTGAAGAAAGTAGAAAATGTACTGCTTTCACATTTGATAAACAATATCAAATGAAGCGCCTACCTATGGGGTTAAAAATTAGCCCGAGTGCCTTTTCAAGAGTAATGACAGTTGCACTTTCAGGTCTTAATTACGACAAGTGTTTCGTATACCTAGACGACCTAATCATTTTCGGCAGAAACTTAGATAATCACAATAAAAACTTAATAGACGTATTTTCTAGGCTCAGAAAAGTAAATTTAAAACTTAACCCGCGAAAATGCCATTTTCTGAAAAAAGAAATTTTATATTTAGGACATACGGTTACGGCTGATGGTATTAAACCGGATCCGGATAAAATAAAAGCAATTAAAGAATATCCAGTCCCAAAATCTGCTGACGAAGTCAAGCGATTTGTGGCTTTTTCTAATTATTATCGACGTTTCATACCAAATTTTGCAGAGAAAGTAATTGCATTGAATAATTTATGTAGGAAAAACGTACCATTTATATGGACGGATGAATGTCAAAAATCATTTTTAACCTTAAAGCAATCACTCATGACCCCGCCCTTATTGCAGTTTCCCAATTTTTCATCGGAATTTCGACTTTATACGGACGCGTCTGGGAAATCAATCGGTTCTATATTATGCAATAGTGACAATAGGCCCGTTGCATACGCGAGTCGTAGCTTAAATAAAGCTGAGGTTAATTATCCTACTATCGAAAAAGAGTTACTGGCAATAGTATGGTCAATTAATTATTTTCGACCTTACTTATATGGCACAAAATTTAAAATATTTACAGATCATCGTCCATTGATTTATCTTTTTAATATGAGCAACCCATCTAGCCGCTTGACGAAGTTTAGGTTGAAATTGGAGGAATATGACTTTGAAATAAATTATATAAAAGGCAGAGATAACGTAGCTGCAGATGCGTTATCCAGAGTGATTCTGACGTCAGATGAGTTGAAAGGAATGAGGGAAAATATTGTGAATGTTATGACTAGAAAGCAGTATAAAAATAGTGAAAATCCAATAGATAACTCTTCTACTAGCGTTTCTAGCGATATACGGACTGATCACCCGAATATTGTGGAAATGTTATGTAAGCCAAAGAAATCAGTCGAGTTAGTATTTATCGATAAGGAGGCAATGAAAAGTGTGAGGAATGAATGCAATGAGAGAAGTGATACCTTGTTTACTTTCTGTGATAAGGATTTGATATTATATACAAGTCCCGATTCCCGATCATGTTTGACGCGAGACGTTTTCGTGAGGGGTCTGGCAGATTTTTGTAAAGAAAAAAATATAGAAGAGATATATATCGTGAAAGATAATAATAATATGAAATACATACAATGGTTGTATGATATAATAAATAAAAATAAAATGTGGTCCGGGCCACGAGTTTGTTTATTAAATGGAAGACAAAGAATAATGAATGATGACGATAAAAAAGTAATTTTAAACGACTTTCATATTTTGCCGACTAGCGGCCATGCCGGCATAAGACGAATGACCAATAATATAAAGCGCTATTATTTTTGGTCAAAAATGGACAAGGATATAAATAACTTTGTATCGAAGTGCAGCAAGTGTCAAAAACAAAAACACTCTGCCGCCTTAAAGGAACCGATGACTGTTACGACAACGGCTCAATCGGCCTTTGATAAATTATACTTAGATATAGTTGGGCCCATAGATAGAGATTATTATAATAAGGCATATATCTTAACAATACAATGCGAACTTACAAAATATATAGAAGCGTATCCATTAGAAGATAAGAGTAGTATTAGCGTAGCAAAAGCTTTTGTAGAAAACTTTATACTTAGGTATGGCATACCTCGTGCTATAGCGTCAGATAGAGGTACCGAGTTCATATCTTCAACTATGAAAGACGTCTGTAAGTTGTTAAATATCGATCACCTGACAGCAACCGCTTATCACCACGAATCGATAGGACCTTTAGAAAATACACATAAGCATTTAAATGCATACTTGCGTATACAAACAGATAATGAACCCAGGACGTGGAGCACGTGGCTACCATTCTGGTGTTTCAGCTATAATACTAGTGTGCATACATCTACTAAATTTTCTCCATTCGAGCTTGTATTTGGAAAGAAATGTAATCTGCCTTCTAATTTATGTAAACAAGCCGAGATTTTGTATAACTGTGAAGATTATGCACCATGTTTAAAATATAGACTTCAAAAAACACAACAACAAGCACGAGAGAATTTATTATTGTCAAAACAAAATAGGAAAGAAAAATATGATATAAATGTAACTACACGTATCTATAGACCTAATGATTTAATTTTAGTAAAAAATGAAATTGGAAATAAATTGCAAGAAATATATAATGGTCCGTATGTTGTATTAGAAGATATGTCACCAAATGTAAAAATAATAAAAAATAATAAAATTGACATTGTTCATAAAAACAGGACCAAACCATATAAAATGTAACCTAATAATAATTAATTTACTTTATTTTATTTTTATGTATACTTTATTATGAATGTAATCAAAATTTGTTTACCTTTAAAAATTATGTACTTATGTAAGTAAAGGAAAAAAAAATATTAATCTAAGTAATTATATTTTTTTTTTCAATTGCTGTGGAGGTGTGGTGTGTGAACACCTTTATATTTTATATTAGTATATAAGTCAAAACTTCAATGTATTAAAGGAGAGTAGTAATAAATCCGTTGCAATGAACACATCTTATTATTGACAAATTCCATACCTCATATAGAATATAAATTTAAATCTCCTAAAACTATAACCTTACTATATTTACTACAATATTGTTCAATTAATCCAAAGAGTAACATATATTCCTGCTCACTACTTTTTGGAGGAATATAAACTACACAACACAAAAATAAAAACTTGTTACATAGGTACACCGTCGCACAAATCAGTTCGAACACATGATCGTCTATGTTTACGTCTCGAGGTGCAGGCGCATGACGTAACTCGATACGCGGTGTGGCCACTAAACACACGCCGCCCTGTTTGCGGCCATCGGCCCTATCACATCGCAAAATCGTGTATCCCGGCGGAATCATTTCTGCGTCGTGAATAGAAATAGTACATCCTGTTTCTGTAATAGCAAATAAATCACAGTTCGAAGAAGAAATACTTAAATTAAAATCTTCCAATTTAGTTCGCAGTCCCCTTACATTTTGATAGAAGATTTCAATAACGTCTCTTCGTGGTTTTTGTGTTATCGGAAGATTTTCGAAACCACACCCACTCACAAAATTCTATATTAACTGCCCAATTCTCTGGTTGGCATAGTATATTGTATTGACTCTCTGGTACACCTATAATAAAAGAAGCATAGTCCCTCTCAGTTTTATGTTTGATTTTTTCTACTTTTATTGCTGTGTCCTTACCACATAAGTTCTTTACATAATTTTCTAAATCTTCCAGAGTAGTGTCTTTTTGTAACCGCCAGACATGTAAATACTTTTTCCGCTCAGTGCCCTGGATTTCCACAGAACTCGTGCATCCTCCTTTTTTCACGTCACCGCTGGGATATCTACCCTTCTTCCTATTTACTACTGTCCAGTTTTCTTCCTTTTTTTGGTCAATATTTCCTATTCCATTTCCAGAAGAAGGCGATAAAGATAACATTTCATTTTCACAATTTATAGCTTGCAATTCCTTCTCACTTGTCAGTAAATTATCGGGTTTCGTGGCCACACATTGTTTTGTAGTAATTTTATTAACGACTACCCTCTCTTTATTTTCTTTGACTGCTTTTGCAAATGATTTAGGTAATTGTTCAGATTGTTTTAGCGTTATACTTTTACTAATATCGTCCTTCGTAGTACTTTTAGCTTTTAAACACTTTTCTAAGTATTGATTTTTCTCTGTTAAATCTTTAAGTTTCGTTTCTAATTCATCAACTTTATTTGCTTTGTCTACAACTACCTTCAATACTTTCCGTAATTCTTGTAACTCCGTTTCATTGTTAATAAATCTATTTTTTAGTAATGTGAATTCACTTACTTGTTCATCAGATCTAATCTTCATCTCAAGACGCAACTCTCGCAGCTCCTCCAGTAACTTGGTTTCAGTCTCGATGATAGATAAATCGTTTGGGTTTAGACGATTTCCGCGCTCGGTGTTTACATAGTTGCTAGGGGTAAACGTTTGATTCATCAGGATGTTACCTCGGATCGGCGTCCTCGAATTATCCCGTTTAGGAATACTAATTAAGCACTCGGGGCAGACCCAACTGCTCTTATATTCCGGCGTGAGTCCTTCAAAATTCTCCGTAGGTAAGCCCAGACACTTAAGATGGTATAACTTCTTGCACTGATCTTGGGAACACTCCATAAACAAGATGTCATATATAACAGTATTACACGCTTTACATTTTGTATCCATTTTCATGAGAGATCCATCAAAACAATTGTTTTAATTATCTAAAAGTGACACGATCAACAAATACGTCCGTACGCTCGGAAGATGGCGGTAAAAAAAAAAAAAAAAAATATTTACTATAAACCAATTCGTCGTAAATCACTTCAGAACTGAGACAGAGAAAAACTATAGACAAATTGATAATTTACATCGCATTCACACAAGAACAAGAATAAATAACATTCTTTTTTAAACTATGTAGGACAGCAGACAAGCATATGGCCCGCCAGATGTAAAACGGTTACCTTAATAAATTAACGCTTGCAACGTGAAATATTGCTCTCGCGTCACCACCCCCGCTGCCAACGCAGCAACTCCTTCCTTTCTGGTGACCTCACTCGCAGAAACACAACAACCCTCATGGCAATCGTTATTTGGCTGAGGTATTCTGAGAAAGTACTTCCCCAGTCGTGCCGTTTACAAAAACGCTGTACCATACGAGTATCTCTTTCAGCAGAGCTTCTTCCGTTTGTCGAAAGGGTGCATCAGGTGAGGTTGGCTTTGGCTCTAATGATCATGGTGAGCCTCTTACACCCCATTTTGTGTTGCGCCTTGGCGTGTGCAACGTGCTACACAGTAAGTAGACTTTACCACTTTCGTTTTATACCCATAACGTAGGGGTTAAAATGGAAACTTTAAATCGGCATTTTGTGGCGGCATAAACGCAGCATTGTGCTACACGTTATATGATAGCGTTTACAACAAAACAACTGGAATCCCAAAATGCGGACCCATTATTATAGTAAAACTTACTATCCTAATTGTATACGAATATATTACAAATTAATTACAATAATGCTACGGTAACCGCTTAAGGCGGGCCGTATGCTTGGCTTCCACCCAACGACGTGGAAATTAGAAATTGATATAATCCATTATAATAATTCTAGCGTAAGTTTCCTTCAAACCCTAACAATTGTGCCACACTAATAATAACAGCGTTTTATAAAATCTACATTGGCTATTTCAAGAGGCCGCACCTAAACCGTTGTCTATAAAACTCAATATATTTAGTCTATGCTTTGGCAGATCTGTAAATTTGCCTGAAGAAAAGACCGCCAATCTAAAATACATGTAACCACGATTGCGTAAAGAACTGACTCGGCTAACTTACATTTTACGACAGCCCGATACATCCCCCGGGATTTACCCAATGCCTTCGTTATGAATGTGCCAAGTTTTATTTGTTCTTTTATGTGACATGCGCTGCGACAGTTTTACTGCGCGCAGCCTGCTATCGAATCGAGTATATTGGACAGAAACAATCATGTTATTATGGGAGCCACCCTACTTTTTTTTTAATGTAATATAAATTGTCATATTTGTGTACGATAGCGCAATAAATCAATTTTACCACATAGATGGTTGTACTTTTATACTGATAAATAAAGCAAATCGTGCGAAATTATTCTCTAACCATTCTAAAATATTCAATGATCGATGCTGACCACGATCCTCAGATATGAGTGACCGATTTGAGAGAGGGACAGTCTTAGGTTAAAGTTCTTGACAAACATCTTCAGCTTAGAGAGCTCCAGGGTTTCCTCCAGCTGAGCTAAACTTACCATCTATCTAAGCAGTAGTGTTATTTTCGCATTCAAAACTTCCGATGGTAAGCGGCTTCAGCTTCGGCGGTAGGGACCCTGGTCATAGGTATATCATTGATTGAGTGGAGCGAACGCTTATGTACGACGAAAAATCATTCTTGGAAATGAATATGCTTCAAAACCACTAAACCGATTTTCATGAAACTTGTCACAATTAAAGACCACATTACGCTTGAGGTTTGTGTCGAAAAAAAAAAAGAGATCGATCAAGTCCTTGAGGAATGATCATCAATACATTGTCAATGGAATTGGAAATTAAGACCTTTGTGTGGAGAAATAAATAAATATATTAATGGACAATGTATTGATGATCATTCCTCAAGTATGAATGTATGTTTTCCATTAATTTCAATGGAAATTAATGGAAAACATACATTCAGCGAATCTACTCGCTTCACTAGAATAGGCTAGAATCCGAAATATCTAGTATATCCAGGTAAACTTGTCAAAGGGGCCTCTAAGCGTTGGATACATTTCCCCGCCCACGCCTACCAAATGAGCGGGCTAATCCCATGATTTTAAGAGAGATAATATTAATAATTATAAAGTATATCCGTTTATTTGTATATATATACAAAACCCGCTTAAGTCAGCCTCACATTTGGTCGGATTTTTTTTTCTATAGAATATTCAAAAGCGAAATTGAATGCTGAAACCGAATTATATTTAAAAGGTGCCTTTATATGGACTAATAAAATTCATTTTCACATTTCAGCACATCGCTGAAGATACTCAAAGCCTACAAATTGAATTTCAGTGGAACAAAAAGCATTTTTTTTTAATATTCACTCTATTACAGAATAGCTGTTTCAGATTTCAGTGGTAAAGAAGAAATGTCTATTTGAATGTGCTCTCATGTCGTATTTATTGGCAATACAGAAATTGACCGTTAAACATAATTTCACCGTTCGTCATTAACTCTTATCCATCCCTATATATAAATAAATATTGTCAGACAAATTACACAGCGCCATCTAGCCCTAAAGTAAGCGAAGCTTGTGTTATGGGTACTAGACAACTGATAAACATACGTAAATACATTTTTTTTTGTAAATACATACTTATGATACATAGAAAACACCCAGACCAAGACAAACAGACATGTTCATGCACACAAATGTTTGTCCTGTGTGGGAATCGAACCCACGAGCGTTGGTGTCGAAGCCGCGTCATTGACCGCTACGCCACCGAGCTCGTTAATATAATTGTAAGGGTTTGTTAGTTTCGGTATCATTTTGTAATGTTTAATTTAAGTTAGTTGCACTGGCAACACATTCTTTCAAGCTATTGACTACGCTGGTCTGTGATTGGCTAAACGATATTTGGTCATTTCACTTTGGTAAATTACTACCAATCAGAATACTTGATTTTTAATAAGGGGTGTAAGTGGTTCATCAACATCTTTGAATGTAGGGAGCGTAATTGTAAGCTACCCGACTGGGGAATGTACCTCCACCTCACAGAATACCGCAGCCAAATAGCAATTCCCTTGAGGGTTGTTGTGTTCCTGCGAGTGAGTGAGATCACCAGAAAGAAAGGAAGGAGATGCTGCGTTGGTAGCGGGGGTGGCGGCGCGCGAGCATTATTTTATGTTGCAAGCGTTAACATGGCTACGGTAACCGCTTCACATCAGGCATGTATGCTTGTCTGCCACCCGACGTAGTATAAAAAAAAAAAGCTATTGACTACGCTGGTCTGTGATTGGCTGAACGATATTTGGTCATTTCTCTTTGGTAAATTACTACCAATCAGAATACTTGATTTTTACCGCGAAAATCAGACGAAAAGCAGGAACGTAAGCGGTCTTTTGAACATTCTTCGTTGGACTGTGGAACTGGAAGGTTATAACAGAGATTAAAAGTAATACATCTTTCTTCTCTGTCCGTCACGTGTTTTTTTCTCCACGTCTAATAGTAGAGTAGTCTACGTCGGAACTATATTACATGGAAGGTAGAAGGACACATCCTTACAGCTTATAGTGGTTTATCAACATCTTTTAAGTAAAGCCAACCTCATTTGCACATGATGCAACCTTCTGACGGACAAACGAGGGTATGGCGAAAACAGAGGTAGGACATAGAGTATTTTCTAAGCTGCCCGGCTGGGGAAGTACCTCCACCTCACAGAATACTGCAGCCAAATAACAATTTCCTTGAAGGTTGTTGTGTTCCTGCGAGTGAGTGAGGTCACCAGAAAGAAAGGAGGAAGAAGGAGTAGCTGGCAACGGATCGGCGACCCCTCGGTGGTCCACATGAGCGGTGGAGATTACTTTCCATCAGGTAACCCGCATGCTCCTTTGCCCCCATCTATATGGGTCTCTCCTCATCTGAAGGGGGGTTTAGAGCATACTCCACCACGCTGCTCAACTGCGGGTTGGCGTAGGCCAGTGTTTTCACCGAAAGGCCACTTACTTAGCTTATCGACTGTCATCTGTAAGGACTACAGCCAGGACCGAGGACTTAACCGACCGAGGAGCTCGAAATAAATAAACCCATCTATGGACGGTTACAGTCGACACTGCTTAACTTGCTTGTTAGATTATACTGACATACACAACGACGCGCCACCGAGCTCCACTTTGATTCGAATATGACTGTTCACGGTAATTTTTTTTTTAAAAGGAAAAAAAAATTAACTAAAGCCTTTTTTTAAAGTGGGTTTTCAAGTGGGTCACCTGATGAAAAGCAATTTCCACAACACCAAGGGGTCGCGGATCCGTTGCCAGCCTGTATACTCCTTCTTTTCTTTCTGGTGGCCTCACTCAGTCGCAGGAACACAACAACTCTCAAGGGAATTGTTACTTTTCTGCGGTAGTCTGTAAGCGTACTTCCGCAGTCGGGCAGCTAACGAAGCTCTGGCGAAAAGAGAAGTAAGGAGCGTAATTGTACGCTACCCGACTGGGGCATGTACCTCCTCAGTACTCACCTCACAGTATACCGTACCCAAATAACAAATCCCTTGAGGGTTGTTGTGTTTCTGCGAATGAGTGAGGTCACGAGAGGGGAAGGAGATGATGCGTTGGCAGTGGGGGTGGCGGCACGCGAGCGATATTTTATGTTGTAATGTTACGGCCACACTACCGTGATATGTCAATAAATATTGCCATAACTTCAACAAGGTGTAACCACGATTTATGGCCATAATTTTACAATGCCAATCAATATGACAAATGGCGGTAGACAATAGCTCCGGCGGCGGTCTTTTTTCGCACATCAAAGAGAATTACCGCAGTAATTAATGCGTTTGTGGCCACACTACCGTTTGTCCAGTGCAACATGAGCTCTACGGTGACGCACGTATCTACCGACACGGAGTGGTCAATTGAAAAAAGCTCGAGTTTTGGCATTCCAATTCGAACCATATCGTTTCATGGGTTTTCTGTCGGGTATCCCCCGATAAAAATCGCGGTGAATAATATATGATTTGAAGAAGAAAAAAGACCGAAACCATCTAAATAAATATAACAGCTGCAGCTTCAACCTCCATTTTGAAAAATGATATTTTTACCGCCTAATTTATTGACCTATCTAGGTAAACTATAGTGTAATCACCCCACTTCACGCAGTAATTTAAACGGTAATGCAATGCCATAATTATTGCGGTAATAGCCCGGTAGACGGTAAGGTAGTGTAGCCGCAGCATTTAGCGTTAATATGGCTACGGTAAGCCGCTACGGTACGCGGGCCGTATGCTTGTCTGCCACCCAACGTAGTATAAGAAAAAAAGATGAACCACTTACACCCTGAAACCTTTTTATAACCTTTCAGTATCCCTATTATATTTCTTTTACAAGCGCAAAGTAGGGTACCTATTATGCCAAGGTGTTATCCAGGTCAGAAGTCAAAGTGTCGCGACTTTCATTCAAGCATCAATTTGGCATAGTTTCATTATGCCCCACTCTCCAGTTTTAATTGCAGCCATGTTGGAAGTTTGCAGTCAGTTTTCAATTGAAACGTTTTTTAATATACTATACGATGTATATGTTGCAGGGATATGAAAAAAACAGAGATATGATCGAATTTGAAGAAAGGAAGGAGATCTGCCCCGATCTCGAGCGACTCTATTTCAAACGGAATATAGTCGCTTATTCTATGGTATGAATAAGCATTCTATCCAGTTATTGAATCGCAATAAGAGATGGCGGTAAAGGGGCAGCTGTATAAAAAAAATCCCTAAACTAGGACCCTACCGCCTAAGCTAAAGCGGATTGCCATCGGATTTTTTAAATGAGAAAATCAAACTACTGCTTAGATTGTAGGTAACTATGTTTAGCACTGCTGGTAGAAACACTAGAGCTATACTGACTAAGCTGACGATGTTTGTCAATATCTTTAACCTAAGACCAATTTTAGGAGTCAATATATTCGATCAGGGTCGTACCGCCGAAGCTGAAGCCGATTACTTAGTTTTTTGATTGTAATAATTCATTCATCATTCATCATCAGGTTATTTTCGACTCCACTACAGGAGCACGACCCTCTCTCATCTGTCCCAGACAGAAGGAGGATTTGGCCTACACCCCCCACGCTGGCCAGACGGGTTGGGGAGGCCTGACCGATGTTTTATAATGTATTTCCCTTAGTCGCCTTGTACGACAGCCACGAGAAGAGACGGAGTGTTTCTATTCTAGTCTGCCGGAAACCACACGGCTAAGCTGAAGATGTTTGTCAATAACTAAAACGCGAGACCTATTTTTCGAATAAAAATATTCGATGTAATCTCTCTACACGCAGAGATGTAGCGTCTCTTTGCGTTCTATACAAATTATATCACGGTGAGTGCTCGGATGAGCTGTTTGATTTGATACCTGCCGCAGAGTTCCACTATCGTACATTGGCGATCTACTACAGTAGGTTTCCGAAGACATTTTGTACCACGAACGGTGAAACTGTGGAATCAACTTCCGTCAGCGGTATTTCCGAACTATTACGACATGGGAGCCTTCAAACGGCTAAATAGGCTATTTGACTAACATTTTTTTCGGTTTGATATGTAGGGACGTCTCCATAATATAACCATAGGTGACAGAATTACTTCGATAGCACAAAAATCTCTCGAGATATGGTAATTTGAAAATCACAATTTTTAGACTGTCCCAAAACGCTCCATACAAAAGACTACCGAATTATGACGTCACAGGTTTGTATTTTGTATGCATCAAATCAAAAATTTGTACGACAGCTATAAGTTACGTTTATGTAATTAGTATCATAATAAAAGTTATAGGATTTTTCATTGCTTCTCCAAAGGAAATATTATTTTTTAATAATTTCATACTTTTAAAATGGACTTTCCCGCCAAACTTAGATCGACGCTAAAAAAAAGTCTGACTGAAGATATTAGAATGAAAGTTTGCAGATCTTTATAGTTTTGTGTATTTTACGATATTGTTAAATAATTTATACAATTTTTAAACATTGGAAAATAGCCTATTGATTGGATTGTAATAATTAGTCTTACTTTATAGTTGTTGAAAAACATGTTCAGCTCAATCAGTAGAGGTCTGGAGTTTCCACCAGCTGACCTAAACATAATTATCAACAATATAAGCAGTAGTTTCATTTTCACGTTCAAAAAACCCGATGGTAAACGGCTTCAGCTTCGGCGTTAGGGTCCCTGATTCAACTTAGGCGGGGTTGCAGACAAGCATACGCCCCGCTTGATGTGAAGCGGTTACCGTAGCCATATTAACGCTCGCAACATAAAATATCGCTCGCGCGCCGCCACCCCCGCTGCCATCGCAGCATCTCCTTCCTTTCTGGTGACCTCACTCACTCGCAGGAACACAACAGCCCTCAAGGGAACCGTTATTTGGCTGCGGTATTCTGTGAGGTGGAGGTACATTCCCCAGTCGGGTAGCTTACAATTACGCTCCCTACCTCTCTTTTCGCCTGAGCTTCGTTTGTCAGTCAGCAGGGTGCACCGCGTGCAGGTGGCTTTGGTTCAAAGATGTTGATGAACCACTTACACCCCAAAACCAATGGAGATCAATGGAGATCAGCAAGTCCAAGGGGTCATCCGTTGCCAGCCTATACTCCTTTCTTTCTTTCTGGTGACCTCAATCACTCGTAGGAAAACAACAACCCTCAAGGGAATTGTTATTCGGCTGCGGTATTCTGTGAGGTGGAGGTACTTTCTCATTCGGGCAGTAAAAAATACGCTATGCCCCACCTCTTTTTCACTAGAGCCTCGTTTGTGAGGTTGGCTTTGGTTCAAAGATGTTGATGAACCGCTTACACCCCAAAATTGAAGTGGCTTTAGCACACGGTGTCGTGTGTAATTGGAAAGTAAGAAGATAAATCATTAATTCGTAAAAACATTGTGAGTTCGTTTTTTTTACAATTCTCAATATCAACCAGTACGATGATACGACGAGGCGTACCTTAACCAACTGGTTAAATTCTAAATTTGTATACGTTTTGTATATACGACTGTTATGTAACTATATAACAGTACAAACATATACAAAATGTCCTCTGTTTTGGCAACTGTTCTGGCAATTGTTCGTAACTACTTATAATCAGCGAAATTCATTGAGCTTATGAAATCGTCCGGTCGTTCTGTCTGTCGGTTGCCATGAAACTCAAAATTTCGAAATGCTGACTTCGGATTCGTGTAGAGCATCAAAAAGTAGTAATGTAAAGTGACCTTGGTTTTCCGATATCAATTCGGGATTTCGAAAAAAAAGTCGTTCTGTCTGTCCGTCCGTTGCCATGAAACTGAAAATTTCTCAAAAAAAAACAAAAAAAAATGGTGGCGCATGCTGCGTGTTCGATGTTTTCATTTATGAATATGATAAATTATCCAGTGCCTTCTTCGTCTTCTTTCTCAATCCTTATTCATCCCAATGTTGAGATACGGGTTACCCGTCTATTGAAGGGGTTTAGAGCATACTCCACCACGCTGGTCAACTGCAGGTTGGTGGAGGCCAGTGTTTTCAAGCCACCTAAAGGCCACTAACTTGGCTTAACGACTGTCATCTATAATGATAACAGCCGGGACCGACGGCTTAACGTGGCCTCCGAAGCACAGAAGAGGTCAAAATAAGTATACCCATCCATGAACAGGCTACGGTCGACATTGCTTAACTTGCGTGTTCGATTAGATTGACACACGCAACAACGCTATCGAGCAGCGAAACACCAAAGGACATACCTTGTGTTTTTGAAGGAAAACTTCTTTACGCACGCTTGACGTGGGAAGTAAGCTGGTGAATGACGAGAGCGTTACGGAATTGGCGAACGGAAATTGAGCGGGAGATATAAGTTAGTAGAGTTAAAGAAGCTTTTTACATTACAAACGAGCGAGAGCGCCGAGCGTAACCGAGGGCAGAGCGAGTCGAGCGTCGATTATATATACAACATATACGAGTATACACCTATTATACTTAGACACAAAATCCTCTATAATGTTGGGTGTCTGGCTTTTTTAAGCAAATGTCAGGCCAAATTTGCTGGTCTGGGCGGCTATTAGGTTAGGTTAGGTTAGGTTAGTGTGCCAGTGTGCCGTGGCACACACTTTGCAGAACACTGGTCTCAAGCGCACTAGTTTTCAGGGTTCTGTACCCGAAGGGTACAACGGACCCCTATTACTAAGGCTCCGCTGTCCGTCCGTCCGTCCGTCTGTATCTCATGAACCGTGATAATTAGACAGTTAAAATTTTCACAGATAATGTAATAGGTAGGGGAAAAAGTCTTTTCGCATTATAGTATGTATGAACTTGTAATAAAATCTCTTTGGTTATACCATTTGTATGTAGCAGGTTTTGATATCTTTAAAAAGTTTAAATTTTAAAAAAGATAATTCCAAATTCAAATTAGGTAAATGTGTGATTTTCATTTGTTTTTTTTACTGTCAAGATGAGTGAATCTAATGAAGAAATTCGATTCATTTTAAAATTTTACTACAAAAAGGGTAACAATGCAAGGCAAGCTGCGAAAAAAATTTGTGACGTTTATGGACCTAGTGCAGTGTCTGTGAGAGTAGCACAAATTTGGTTTAAGCGTTTTCAATCAGGAAATTTTGATATGAAAGATGCACGTCGCTCTGGTCGCCCTGTTACGGATAAAATTGATGCCATTTTTGAAAAAATGGAGCAAGATCGGCATATCAGTAGTTATGACGTAGCTGAAGAATTAGGAATTGACCACAAAACAGTTTTGGCGTATTTGAAAAAAGCTGGGTACACTAAAAAGCTCGATATTTGGGTGCCTCACGATCTCACTGAAAGAAACCTAATGAACCGTGTACTCATTTGCGATTCTTTACTAAGACGTAATGAAAGCGAACCGTTTTTGAAGAAGCTTATAACTGGTGATGAAAAGTGGATCACGTACGACAAGAACGTGCGAAAAAGGTCGTGGTCAAAGGCCGGTCAGGCTTCACAGACTCTGGCGAAACCCCGGTTAACCCGCAACAAGGTGATGCTGTGTGTATGGTGGGATTGGAAGGGAAGATATTCATTATGAGCTGTTACCGCCAGGCAGGACTATCGATTCTGAACTCTACTGTGAACAACTGATGAGATTAAAGCAAAAAGTTGAGAGAAAGCGGCCGGAATTAATTATTAGAAGGGGTGTGATTTTTCATCATGATAACGCTAGACCTCACACATCTTTAGCCACTCAGCAAAAATTAAGAGAGTTTGACTGGGAGGTGTTAATGCATCCGCCGTATAGTCCTGACCTTGCACCTTCTGATTTCCACCTGTTTTGGTCTCTTCAGAATTCTTTAGGCAATGTCAGGTTAACATCACGAGAAGACTGCCAAAACCACTTGTCGTGGTTTTTTAAACAGAAGTCCCAAAATTTCTATAGTAATGGGATCATGTCTGTACCTACAAGATGGCAAAAAGTTATCGAACAAAATGGCACCTACATACTTTAGTTAAATGTAAATAAACTTTAGTAAAAAATGTTTTGAATTTTCATATAAAATACGAAAAGACTTTTTCCCCAACCTAATATTTCTGTTGCCGCTATAAGAACAAATACTAAAAAACAGAATAAAGTAAATATTTGAGGGGGCTCCCATACAACAAACGTGATTTTTTTCCTCGTTTTTGCTCGCAATTGAAATACCTACTCACATAATATTTAGTTAAATATTCACTTTAAAAATAAATAATAAAATTAAAATACAACAAATATTTAAGGGGTTCCACTTAAATATTGTCCCATACAACAAATGTGAATTTTTGCCGTTTTTATAGATAATGGTACGGAACCCTTCGTGCGCGAGTCTGACTCGCACTTGGCCGGATTTTTTATTTATAATGGACGCAGGTAGAACGAGGGCGTTTCGCTAGTTTCACTATAAATAATGTATACATTATGCAATTCAATCACAGTTTCAATTCAATTAACACACAGCCAATATTAAATTGATAAATAACTTGTCACGAAATTCACATTTATCATTTTCACACTGATATCATTTTACTGGAGCGTCACGTTCTGTGTTTGATAATAAATTATGTTTCAACAGTCGTTACTTATAAACATTATTTAGATACTAAAATGTTATGCATAGCTTGCTGGATTCCCAGGCATGTAAAATTTCTTTATGCAGTAATGTTGGCTGGAAGAAATCTCTTGAAGAGATAATCTCACCTTTGTATACTTCTGTTTACTATCTTCTGTGGCTCAGAGGACGATGGATGCTATGCATAGATATAGATTACAATTATAGAAAAAACACCAGCCCCCCTAGCCAAGTGTAATTCGTAGCGTAACGAACGTTAGATAGATCACGTAACATTTGTCAATTCTAATATTTTAGTATGAGCTCCACAGTTCAAAATTATCGATCGCTACGCTTTTCTACTTCGCAAACTGCCATTTGGCTAGCCCCCCAGGGGGCCTACCGCCAGCCTACCGCTGAAGCCGATTCCCACCGGGCTTTTTGATTAGGAAAATTAGACTACTGTTTAAATTGACAAACATTATCATTTTTCTTTTATACTACGTCGAGTGGCAGACAAACATACGACCCGCCTGATATGAAGCGGTTATCGCTATATATAAATATCGTTTAAATAAAAAATGTGTTATTCAAAGCATCAACTCAGTCTTAACAAAAAACATAAACACAAGTAGGGTCTAATTTCAATGAGTCGAGTCGTAAATAACTTCAAAGCGCCAGATGTTGACGCGCGCGCCGGCCGCAAAAAAAAGCGGCGGCACTTGTGTTTTTAAGGCATGCGAAGCGTGCGGGGCCGGTGCCTTTGAGCCATGCGAAGCGCGCGGGGCCGGTGCCTCAAGCGGATATAAAATGGCCCGTCTATATATAAAATGTCATGCGGGTTGCACTTTTTAGGGTTCCGTACCCAAAGGATAAAAAGGAACCCTATTAGGCTGGCAGGCAGGCTCCGCTGTCCGTCCGTCCATCCGTCCGTCTGTCACCAAGCTGTATCTCATGAACCTCGATAGTTAGACAGTTGAAATTTTCACAGTTGATGTATTTCTGTTGCCGCTATAACAACAAATACTAAAAAATAGAATAAAATAAATATTTAAGGGGGCTCCCATACAACAAACGTGATTTTTTTTGCTCGTTTTTGCTCGCAATTGATAACGGCAATAGGTAGAAGCTTGAAATATTCAGACTATTTACTTATTATATATTCACTTTAAAAATAAATAATTGAATTAAAATAAAACAAGTATAAGGGGTCTACCATAAAACAGAAATGATTTTTTGCCGTTTTTATAGAATGGTACGGAACACTTCGTGCGCGAGTCCGACTCGCACTTAGCCGATTTTATTTATCCTATAACTTCAGTAATTAAAACCGCAAGCCTTTTAAGTTGTGTTCTCATATTTCCCCTGCCATTTACAAGAAACAAGTTAGTTTACAAAGCCGTTATGAAAGTTTATTTAATGCTGGACATATTGGAAGGTCTGAAACTGGAAACATATAATCTAGACCGCTTTTAACTAGGAGATTGGAGAGCACGGGATGCAGAAAAATGCGGGATAAGAATATAAGTGTTCGGTATGTTTATAACAATAATATTTATAACAATAACCTTGGGTTGTCCAGAAGTGCAGTAAGTTCTATACTAGAACGAGTATCTAAAGCTGCATTAGCAGCTTCTTACCAGATTTGGCTGGGCAGGGAGAGAAACACAAGTAGTGAAGGTGAGTGTTGGTGTACGTCGGAAAGGGGCCCCTTAAACCTACACCCGTGTCACAAGTCTCGGGATCTGCTTGGGGTTTCTCTCTCTGCCACACCATGGACCCGCATGGCAAATCCATGGAAGCTAAGAGTTCGTCTCGTCTCTATAATAAATTTACTACAAAAATATACTATGAGTAACCAGGGTTGCAATGATCTATGGTGCAAAGACTAGGACACTGACCATCGGACTGGTCCACATGCTATAGATAGGTCATGCAGCGAGCGATGGAGTGGGCTATGCTCGGGGTTTCTCTGAGGGATCGAATCCGGAATGAAAAAATTCGACTAAGAACTAAAGTTGTCGACATAGTCTTCACAGAGAGAGAATGGGCAATATAGCGATCACATCTGCCGAATAAGTGATGGCAGATATGGGAGGAAGGAATTAGAGTGGAGGCTGCGCGTAGGACGACGAAGCGTTGGACGCCCTCCTTCTAGATGGTCCGATGACCTTAAGGAAGCGGCTGAATGCGGCAGGCGGAGGATCATATTTTGTGGAAAGCATTGGGGAAGGATTATATCCAGCAGTGGGCCGATACAGGCTGATGATGAACCAGGGTTCTCCGCCAACCCGCAGTTGAGCAGCGTGGTGGAGTATCTTCTAAACCCCTTCGACTGAAGAAAAATCCGTATCCCAGCAGTGGGGTGAATAAAGTTGACGACGAACTCAGGGTTAACAGACATCCCCATTGCGGGCCATCACGCTTTTTACGAGTAGGCTAAAGTGTAATGTCCCGCGCGTAATGTCTCGCTTTTAAAATATGATTTTGTCAACTGAAATTAATGGGCGAAATGCCAGAAATTGAATCTTTGGAAAGATATAAGAAATTTAAAAGTTTTACATTTTTTACCTTATGTGTATTTTAAACCATTGAAATATATTTATGTACACTCATTACAAAAACACTTATCCATTCATTCTATAAAAAAAATATATAAATAACAATAATATATATATAACAATAACAATAATGTCATATAACCAATTATTTGGTTTGTTTTGATAGATGAATGTCGCTATTAATTAGTTATTACCTCATTGGTTACATTACTAAACCTACTGCCTGCTGATATGTAAACAAACCAGAGACGCTTTATTGAACTTAATGAATGTAACTTACTAACAATTAGAATATAGAGAGAAGAATATAAAGAATATACAATTCTATGATGCAGCTGAGCTGCTGCAGTGAAAGGTGGCGCATGGCCCAGGCGTGAGCTCCGATCGCTTATTTAAAATACGTCAGCTGACGACCTTTCCACTAGCATAGAGGCAGCTGACGTTTTTATTTATTCAAAGTTGCATGTACGCTATCATCTGACAAATTTTCAAGTTCAAATAAGAGCCTATGAAGAGAAAGAGAATAAGAGCCTAACTCTTTGAAGTAGACACAGACTGGTCCGTGAGCCAGCAACAGATTTTCCTGACCAATTTCCCCTCAAGCAATAACTCGTGAATTACTTCAGAGAGTTGTATTATGCCATATGGTAAACGTCAGCTGCCGCTCCGTGGGTGGGTTGTGCAGCGGCAGCCTCTTAATCACGTAAAAAAAAACAATTGTTTTCAGTCATTTCCTCCCTACTGAAAATTTGTTAAATGATAGTTAACGCAATTATTCGAAGATACAAAAAAGTCAGCTGGCCGTACTGTGGTGGATTATACGTCAGTTGGTCACACGAACGTGCAAAAAAAAATTTTCGTTCAGTGATTCGGCAATGCTTATTCGCTGAGCGAGAAATAGGCCAGCCCTCTGAAGAAGGAAGAGTCGACCAAACGTTTGGAGATGTCTCTAAAATCATAATAATAGTAAATAAATAAATATTTCTGGACAATTCTACAGCGCCATCTGCTAAGCTTGTGTTATGGGTACTAGACAACTGATAAAATGTACTTAAATACATTTTTTTTTTGTAAATACAAGTGCATACTTATACATAGAAAACAAACAGACATGTTCATGCACACAAATGTTTGTCTTGTGCGGGAATCGAACCCGCGACCTCGGAGTCAAAGTGGCCATTGCTAACTAACCATTCGACCAGCCAGCTCGTCATAAATAACATCTTATTAGTTATCTACCGCACAGCACGGGCCAATCTAATCTAACTGATCTTTCACATATTTTTTACTTTGGACAAGTACATACTTGTAAATTAATCCTCTTGCATATATTCATATTACAGATCTAAATTGCAAGAGGACATAATATTGTCGGGTAATTGTATACCGAGTTGTAGTGTTATTATTTATTAAAAATGGCAGCGTTAAGCGTCATGTTAATAAACGGAAAATGTATATTTAATTTCAGTAGAACATCATCCTCGTAATATAAATTAGCAGCTGACCGCAACTTCATCTGCGTTGTTTCTACTTGCATATAAATATTCCTGGAATTGGGGCTCTATTGCCGAAACTGAAGCCGATTTTTTGAAGTGAAAACTTTTTTAGCGGCGTTGTGCACTTTTTGGAATGGGTAAAAAATGTTAAACTCGCGTCAGGATCACGTGTGCTGATCGAAAATTAGTAAGACAAAGCTGCGAAACTACAATATTCAACTTTAAACAAAGACGATACGATTGAGATTGCTTTAATAGTTTATGTTTGTGTACGATAGCGCAATAAATGAATATTGTATTTTACCACATAAATGATAGTACTGTTATACTGATAAATAAAGCAATTCGTGCGAAATTATTTCCTAACCATTCCAAATTATTCAAAAATGCACAACATTCAAAATGTTCAAGTTTTCACTTCTACCGGCACTCCCGGAGTGCAACCCGTTGTTTTTTTCTATATGAGAGGGGAGCAAACGAGCATGTGTGTCACCTGATGGAAAGCAATCATCACCGCCCATGGAGATCAGCAACACCAAGGGGTCGCCGATCCGTTGCCAGCAATTTAATATAAATAAAGACTCTGTTCTTGAAGGCTCCCATGTCGTAATAGTTCGGAAATACCGCTGACGGAAGTTGATTCCACAGTTTTACCGTTCGTGGTACAAAATGTCTTCGGAAACCTACTGTAGTAGATCGCTATCGATAGTGGAACTTTGCGGCAGGTATCAAATCAAACAGCTCATCCGAGCACTCACCGTGATATAATTTGTATAGAACGCAAAGAGACGCTACATCTCTGCGTGTAGAGAGATTACCATCGGTCTCACGTTTTAGTTATTGACAAACATCTTCAGCTTTGGCCGTGTGGTTTCCGGCAGACTACAATAGAATCACTCCGTCTCTTCCCGTGGATGTCATACAAGGCGACTAAGGGAAATACATTATGAAACATCAATCAGGCCTCCCCAACCCGTCTGGCCAACGTGGGGAGAGTAGGCCAAATCATCCTTCTGTCTGGGACGGACGAGAGAGGGTCGTGCTCCTGTAGTGGAGACTAAAATGACCTGATGATGATGATGATCTTCAGCTTAGTCGGTAGACCTTCAGGGTCTCTACCAGCTAAGACAAACTCAATTACTACCAATCTAAGGCCACGTTTGATTTTTGATATCAAAAAAATCGATGGTAATCGCATTTGGGGTGTATGTGGTTCATCAACATCTTTGAACCAAAGCCATCTTCACCTGCACGCGGTGCACCCTGCTGACTGACAAACGAAGCTCTGGCGAAAAGAGAGGTAGAGGGCGTAATTGTAAGCTACCCGACTGGGGAATTTACCTCCACCTCACAGAATACCGCAGCCAAATAACAATTCCCTTGAGGGTTGTTGTGTTCCTGCGAGTGAGTGAGGTCACCAGCAAGGAAGGAGATGCTGCATTGGCAGCGGGGGTGGCGGCGCGCGAGCAATATTTTATGTTGCCAGCGTTAATATGGCTACGGTAACCGCTTCACATCAGGCGGGCCGTATGCTTGTCTGCCACCCGATATAGTATATAAAAAAAAAAAAAAAAAAAATTCAAACAAAGCCTTCAAGGAAATAAAAAAAGTACTTATAACAGGTTAAAAAATCTCTTCATCACGTTACCATGACACAGATTAATTTTAAAGCACAATTTACACTTACTATTTATCTTTAGAATAATAGCGTTTAACTCAAAAGTTTTTAAGTCCTAAAATTTATGAATTTACTAATATATTTTTTTTTGCTGATATATTTTATGGAGACACCAGTAGCAATGTCGATTTAATCATGACGAAACCAAATGCATAATTTACTTTGTTTGTATCTTTTATGCCGTTTTTATAGCTTTTGACTCAGCAAAAAAATATGAATTTTTTTTTGTTATTTGAGTCGAAAAACCCATGCAATAAAAAAAAAATATTAAAAAGAATAAAAAACCCGACTGCGGAATACGTTACAGCAACAACTAAAAAGCACAAAACAAGCACTAAGACTCACTTCATTCCCCAAATTTGAGCGTAAACAAAAGTATATAATGTATAATAACGTCATTATTGAAGTTCTTACAAATTATTATGTAGTGTCAGCTTTAAATTAAATTACATTTAAATGCAGGCAGAACCCCCTAAACACTCATTAAATTTATTGACCCTCCTTTTTGGCTTCGCCGCAGTCGGGTAAAAATATCTTGTCGGCTGACGTCCCAGTAACATGTAAACCTAGACAGAAAATAATAATAATTTTTGGTCAAGCAGATCTGTAATGCCACTCACGAATTTTTTAAACGAAAACATTTTTATGTATAGCAAGTAATTCGTATCGTGGGTAGAGTTATTCGTATAAACCACATCATTTACCAAGACTTCTGCCACAGAATCATCAAACTACATTACATTTACCTAGTTAGGAAACTCTCAAACTGTTGAAATTTAGTACACTGTGTCTATACCTCTTTACACGTTACAATGTGCGATGGAATTTAGTTCCATACAGCTTACCGCGAGCGTTGCATGTCTAGCGAGCAACGGAACGCAGCGTTCGGAATTCGAAAAAGTTTGTTCCTAAAAAATGTTGTGCATCTCTGATTTAATTTGAAAATTGTTTTCCATTTCCAATTTTTTTTTTTTTTATTGACAGATTAACTTTATTTTTATTTTTTTAATGGTGGTTTTATTTGTGGACAAAAGAAGCCAGTTTTAAAAACATTCGTTTTTTTATTAAAAGCAGTGTAAACTTTGTTTATGCTAAAAATAGTAATAGTGTTTGGAGTGTGTTAATTAAGGAATTGTTGAAACCCAGCCAGTTCTAAACGTGGTAGGTAGAAAAATAATAACTTTGTAACTGTTTCGAATTGATTTGCGATTTACGATCACGTGTTGATTCAAATCACGTACGACACAGATTTTTAGTTAAAACTCATTTCGAAAATCATATTTGCTCTAGACACGTATAAATATTTTTCTAATGTGTATTTTTTTAATTTATGTGTATTTTTCTTCCAGATAAAATTTATTGAATTTAATTCAAATATAATCTACATCTTATGAATGTCACGAATATTTTTATGACAATTTTTTATTACAATTTGTCAATGTGTAAAATAAACATTTATGTGTTTTTCATTCATAAATTTTATTAAATGTTAATGTTATAATATTTTTTAACTTCTATAAATATTTTTATAGCAAATTCTAATATTTTAACTTATTTATTAAGTACATTATGTTAATTACCGTCAAAGGTCATAACTGCTGTCAGATAAGGTACTTTAGGCAATTTAAATGTCCAATAAAATTATCATTTATTAATTATTATAACATTTAAGTGGCAAACAAGCATACAACTCACCTGATGGTAAGCGGTTACCGCAATGGACGCTTGCATGTTTAGCGATTCAATGGCGTGTTGCCGACGACACAAAAACCTTTTCAGGTTCTTGAAAACCCCCAAATAATTATAAATTATCAATTTTTTTTTATATTATAAAAGCAGGTATAAAATAATTTCTTACATAATAATCTTCTTCTTATTTAATAATAATTTCTCTTTTAAATGAAAGATTACAACGTCATTAATAATAGGTTGTAATATTTAAAATACAAGGAATGTTTTTTTTATTATAAGAGTATTTATAAAAAATAAGTTCCTATATAATTATTTTAACTCGACGGGAGGCGCATCCCATTTACAGACACTGATGGTCGCTACCGGGCCAAAAATACCACAGAAGTAGGTACTATTGTAAAAATTCAGTATTCTAAAAGTATTTAAATAAAACATTTTTTGTCTTATATTATATCATATATTAAAGTAAATAACACAAAAACAAAGTAATAAACTCTGCTTGAAATATATTTATTTGTTTGACTAACACATAGCATAATAAATATTCAAAATAGTGGACCCTCATACATTTGTCGAATCGAAAGGTACCTAAAAACGCTGCCGCGCAAGAACTAAAACAAAAAGAGATAATAACTACTTTATGCACTCTGTGGTAATATCTTTTCGCCAGAGCCTCGTTTGTCAGTCAGCAGGGTGCACCATATGCAGATGAGGTTGGCTTTGGTTCAAAGATGTTGATGAACGTCCACTTATACCCCAAAATATATCAACAACCCAGTTTGAAGTTTCAGTAAGATGAAGTTTAAATAAAAAGTGTTTGGAATTCGATCACCACGTTGCACAATTTCTAAGTGGGCATGGCATTTTTAGGGATAAACTCTTTTTATTAAGATTAGTGCCGTCGCCCTTATACGAATGTTCTTCTGCAAATCATGAATATAATAATAAAAGCAGTTATGGCAGGCGTCCGTCCCTCTTCTGTAATAGCCCGGTATTAACTTCACCCAGATCTCATCTCCATAGCCCATTTATTTTCCATCACACTTTGTAATAATCTCAACGCCTGGCGAGACCTGCTCGTGGGTATATACCCAATCACCCATGAGCAGGTCTCGCCAGGCGTTGCATTGATATATCCTGGAGCGGGTCACGGCGGGCGTACAACATTACATCAAACTTCTCAAAGGGGCCTCTGCGCGTTGGATCTATATCATCGCGCACGCCTATTAAATGACCGGGCTTGACGCGTGATTTAAGAGAGATACATAATAATAATACTTTATTCATCAACAGAAATATTATACAAAACCGATCGCTGGTGTCCCCATTTAAGCTACAGTGCTTGTGGTTTGGAACACCGCTCTTCTATAACAAACATTGTTGACATTTTGAAAGAATACTTCATAATGAGGGTATTTTGGCAGCACTGTAGCGTAGGGTCTAATCATTTGTCAATTCATAGCATCTTGTCAAATGTCTTGTTAACGTCTTGTGTTGTCTTGTCGTCTTAAAGTTTCATTATCAAAAAATCCAGTACATTTTGACAATCTGGGCCCGACGCCTACCTAGCGCCATCTAATGTCAGAAAAAATATCAAACATCCCTATTATGCCTTGTTTAATATTATTATTTTTTTTGAATACGATTGTAGAATTTAAAAGACACTCGTTTGCGAACTTACTTTATTACACGGTTTATTAATATTTTTATCATATATATTTGTCTATTTACATTACGTTCCCTAGTCAAGTCAGTCGTCGATTGTCCTCTTTTTCTTACGTCATATCCTTTTCCGTCTTGTCAGTTGGTTCTTTGTCAGTGGCCAGTTGCGAGACTGCCCGCTAAAGAGTCCGCAACAACGATCAAACAGCACATCATGTTCTCTGGGAGTGTGATCTTTGGCGTCGGCAGCGGGACGACATATTGAATTCCTTGCATGATGCATCCGGGGTAGTAGACTATTCTGGGGCTCCACCGCCGAAGCTGAAGCCTATTACCATCGGATATTTTGACTCCATCAATTGGTCTTAGCTTAAATTTATTGACAAACATCTTCAGCTTGTCGGTAGAGCTCTAGGGTTTCTATTAGCTGAGCTAAATGAAATTAAGGTCCCCAATAGTGACCTACTTAAAATCCGTGGTACACGACAGTTATGCTTCACTTGTCTAGCTATTTTTTTATGTTTTAAGACATTTATTTCTCAAAACAGAATACATATATTCACTTACAGAGAAATATCAGAATACATTAAAAATTTTGCAGCCGATCGCAAGGATCGAGAAACGGAGCGGTAGTACCGAATTATTACAGCTTTTTTAAGCTTTTAATATCTTATTTGCCATATAGACGAGCTCGGTGGCGTTGCGGTCAATGACGCCGCTTCGACACCATCGCTCGTGGGTTCGATTCCCACACGGGACAAACATTTGTGTGCATGAACATGTCTGTTTGTCTTGGTCTGGGTGTTTTCTATGTATCATAAGTATGTATTTAGAAAAAAAAAATGTATTTACGTTTGTTTATCAGTTGTCTAGTACCCATAACACAAGCTTCGCTTACTTTGGGGCTAGATGGCGCTGTGTAATTTGTCTGACAATATTTATTTATTATTATTATTTATTATTTATATTGCTGTCTCTCACATTGCTAAGAGGGGAAGCCAATTTCCAAAAGCTTCCTATTCCTACTAATGACCCCCGGAACTACCGGAATAAGAGAGGTAGAGAGCGTAATTGTAAGCTACCCGACTGGGGAATGTACCTCCACCTCACAGAATACCGCAGCCAAATAACGATTCCCTTGAGGGTTGTTGCGTTCCTGCGAGTGAGTGAGGTCACCAGAAAGGAAGGAGATGCTGCGGTTGCAGCGGGGGTGGCGGCGCGCGAACTATATTTTATGTTGCGAGAGTTAATATGGCTACGGTAACCGCTTCACATCAGGCGGATCGTATGCTTGTCTGCCACCCGACGTAGTATAAAAAAAAAACTAAATTACATGTAATCGGCCAATCACGTGGGCAGGAATGAAGCCAAAGTGTACACGTAGGCGACCTCCTACTCAATCTAACTTTTCTAACTTAATAAACAGTCAAGTGCGAATTGAACTCTAATGAAGAGGGTTCCGTACGATGAATATATACGCGAAGCGGATTCCTGGCTTAGGCGTACGTGATGCAAAACTAGCGTAACGCGGGGTGTAAGTGGCTCACCATAATTTGAGCCATAAGTAGAGACGAATATGTTTCATTCATTCATTCACAGGTTTGTATTATATGAATTATATCAGAAATTTGTACGACAGCTATGTTAAATATTACGTTTATGTAATTAGTGCCATAATAACAGTTTTAGTATTTTTTATTGCTTTTCGAATGGAAATATTATTTTTAATAATTTCATACTTTTAAAATGAACTTTTCCGCCAAACTTTGACAGACCCTAAAATAAGTCGGACGGAAGATATTGGAATGAAAGTTTGCAGATATTTATAGTTTTGTGTATTTTACGATATTGTTAAATAATTGATACAATTTTTGAACATTGTCAAATAGCCTATTATAGCGTGTATTTTTTCCAATGGTTCAGTACGTAAGGTTATGGAATGATCCTAGTCTGAAAAACTGAAAATGCTAGCCTACGATGCCATAAGCGTTAGGTCATTCCAGAGACATCTGAGTGCTTAGTGAGAGTTATTTGTTCGCTTTCGAGAATTAAAAAAAAAATCCTTGTCGCAATTAATAAAAAGGAATTTTTGTGTAAAATGAAGCTATTTAGGTTTTTTTTTATACTACGTCAGGTGACAAGCATACGACCGCCTGATGCAAAGCGATTACCTAGCCATATTAACGCTCGCGCGCCGCCACCCCCGCTGCCAACGCAGCATGTCAGCCTGCAATGTCGGAAAAACCGCTGAAGTAAGTTAATTCCACAGTTTCACCGTCCGTGCACAGCTGTGCACGTACACAGCATCTCCTTCCTTTCTGGTGACCTTACTCACTTGCAGGAACACAACAACCCTCAAGGGAATTGTTATTTGGCTGCGATATTCTGTGAGGTACATTCCCCAGTTGGGTAGCTTACAAATACGCTCCCTACCTCTCTTTTCACCAGAGCTTCGTTTGTCAGTCAGCAGGGTACACCGCGTGCAGGTGAAGTTCAAAGGCTTTGGTTCAAAAATGTTGATAAAGAACTTACACACCAAAAATTCATTTTATTCCTTGCCGCAATTAATAAAAAGGAATTTTGTGTAAAATTTAAGCTCTTTAGGTCCAAAGGTTTCAGCTGGGCGTCTCATTAGACCTGAAACCTTATCTTTTATATATTTTTTTTTAGTCACGGATGACTGATGAGATTACATTAATTAGAAATGTTTTTTTTTTCAGAGGAGTTATTTGATATTTTGATTTGAAGAGCCTGGTGGTCGAATGATTAGCAATGGCCACCTTGAATGCGAGGTTGCGGGTTCGATCCCCGCACAAAACAAATATTTGTGTGCCTGAACATGTCTGTTTTTCTTGGTCTGGGTGTTTTCTATGTACTATGCGTATGTATTAAAAAATGTATCTAAGTTTATTACCAACTATCTATGTGCCTTTACATGTCATGGTTTGGGTGTTTTCTATTTTTTTTTACAACGTCGGGTGGCAGACAAGCATACGTCCCACCTGATGTGAAGCGGGTACCGTAGCCATATTAACGTTCGGAACATAAAATATCGCTCGCGCGCCGCCACCCCCGCAGCCACCGCAGCATCTCCTTCTTTTCTGGAAACCTCACTCACTCGCAGAAACACAACAACCCTCAAGGGAATTGTTATTTGGCTGCGGTATTCTGTGAGGTGGAGGTACATTCCCTAGTCGGGTAGCTTACAATTACGCTCCCTAACTCTCTTTTCGCCAGAGCTTCGTTTGTCAGTCAGCAGGGTGCACCGCGTGCAGGTGAAGTTGGCTTTGGTTTAAATATGTTGATGAACCACTTACACCCCAAAACCTATACATTATATTATGTATATATTGACAAAAAATATAATATCATTTATCTAGCACCCATAAGCTTGTACTAACAAGCTTTCCTTAGTTTGCAACTAGATGGCAGTGTGTAATTTGTCCAGGAATATCTATTTATTTATTTATAATGCCCACGGCCTCCTTCCACAGTCGTACCGCTAGCCATCGACAGGGAATTCGTCCTCACATATTGAAACCAAAGTGGTCACATACTGTGCGGTTCCAGGGTAGTTTTCTTCCACGTACTACAAAGCTGTGGAATGAACAGCATGTTAAGGAATTCCCAGAAGACTGAGTACGAGGAGTTTGAGGCTTTTATAGCAACGCGCATGTGATGCCTCTGGTATTACAGGCGTCCATAGGCTACTGCAACTGCTTTGCATCAGGCAGACCGTATTTTTTTTACTACGTAGGGTGGCAGAGAAGCATACGGTCCGCCTGATGTGAAGCGGTTACCATAGCAATATTAACGCTCGCAACATAAAATATCGGGCTCGCGCCGCCACCCCTGCTGCCATCGCAGCATCTCCTTCCTTTCTGGTGAACTCACTCACTCGCAGGAACACAACAGCCCTCAAGGGAACCGTTATTTGGCAGCGGTATTCTGTGAGGTGGAGGTACATTACCCAGTCGGGTAGCTTACAATTACGCTCTCTACCTCTCTTTTCGCCAGAGCTTCGTTTGTCAGTCATCAGGGTGCACCGCGTGCAGGTGAAGTTGGCTTTGGTTCAAAGATGTTGATGAACCACTTTCACCCCAAAATGCTTGCCTGCATTCTTGTTTGTTTGCATCCTTAGTTGTATAAAAAATAATGTACAAGGCGGAAGATAGGTAGAGTTAATAATATTTTCACGAGCCCCGGTAGTGGAATGTCTTCTTTGCCTCGCAGATTTGTAATAATGTCGATGACGATATTTCAAGTCAAGGGACCGCCAGGACACTTTCGCGGGTTCGATCCCCGGACAAGACAAACATTTATGTGAATGAATATGTCTGTTTGTCTTGGTTTGGGTGTTTTCTACGTATTACATCAATGTATTTAAAAAAAATGTATTTAAGTACATTTTGAAGTTGTGTATTACCTATACTATAAGCTTTGCGCTTAATTTGGCACTAGAGGGCGCTGAGTAAATTGTCCAGAAATATATATTTTGCCCAGAAATACTTTTGAACCATTGAGCGCATATAACTCTCCATACACATTGAAATAAAGATAGAAAATAAATAAAAAAAAAAAAACAAATATCTGCTTGAAAAACGATAGAGCGTGAATTTGACATGAGATTGTTAACATCAGTATTCGCGTGCAGAAATGCCCTTAACAAAAAAGTTCAGTGAAAGTAGTTTTATTACTGTAATTAGATCATAAATGAAAATGACGATAGCTGTTTCAAAATGACGTATTCGCGTGCTGAAATAGTATCAGCATCGTAAAGTCAAAGAACATATACACTACGCGAAGCAAAGCTTTGATATTGGCGTAGACAGAGAAATGTATAGACAAATTGATAATTTCCATTGCTCCAGTGTTTTCAAATGGACACTGACTTGGCGTACGACTGTCATCTAATGGCAACAGCCAGAACCGATGGCTTAACGAGCCTATCGGAGCACGAACTTAAGTTTATAAGTAATTATTATAAGACTGGAAATAACTAATGTGAGTGCTGAAGATATAAATATATGTTTCATTCAGTCATTCGTTCGTTCGTTCGTAGCTTGTTCGTTCGTTCATTTTTAGGGTTCCATACCTCAAAAGGAAAAACGGAACCGTTTTAAGATCACTTTGTTGTCCGTCTGTCTGTTAAGACCCTCTAACTCGAGAATTTGTGGAGGTACCAAGCTGAAATTTGAACTATATACTCAGGTCTACGGTCTCATGAAGTTGTAAAAAAATCAAACTGCTAAGTTTACGTAAAAAAAAGATAAGGTCGTTTATTCAACAAAAAACGCATATTTCGACACATCCGAAATCAAAACTTCAAGGGAATCAAAACTCATAGAGTACTTCCCGTTGAACTATGAAATTTGGCAAGTAACATCGTTATGGACTACAAGTACAAGAATAAATCTCAAAACAATACATTTGTAATTAAATCTTAAAGAATAGGGGAATCCTGAATTTTAGGAAAAGCTCGGAAAAAATGCGCGATTAGATTCCTGAACTATTTATAATCATCTTACGTACGGAACCCTCGGTGGGCGAGTCCGACTCGCACTTGTCCGGTTTTTTTCATTATTCCACCGCCAAATAACAATTCCCTTGAGGGTTGTTGGGAGGGGGATGTTCGTGCGAATGATTGAGGTGACCAGGAAGGAGTTGCTGCGTTGGCTGCGGGGGTGGTGACAGTACGCGATATTTCATGTTGCCACTTTACATCAAGCGAGCAGTCAGCCTTGTTTTCCACCCGAAACAAAATCGTACACCATCAGAATGTAAGGAAATGAGACAGATACGATTTTTTTGTTTCGCGTCACGTGCTGGTTGTGTCTATGGAAAGCAAAATAATTTGCTAAACAGTTATATGAAATCTGACATATTCTCTATCTCATGTTTCTGATTTGGTAGCAAGAAGGGGTGTAACGTAGTACACGGTACTAGTTAATATAAAATTATTTAAAAATTTAAACAAATTTACTTAAATCTAAACTAAAACTAAAATTAAATAAAAGAAAATATATAATACCTAAACTTATTTACAATTAAAATAATAATAAACATATATTCACATAAAAACAAACTAATTTATCAACACTACTTACGATAGAAATTGGTCAACTCAAGAACGGCTGATTCTGCATTAGTGTCTGCAACATGCCGCGTTTTTATGTAGGTAGTTTATTTCTTATATCTCGATGCACCGTTAACCGGTCATCATTGGCATCATTTCCTTGCTACGAGACACACGATATACGTTCTCATCCCAGAACATCCTTGCGTCGTGATTTGAATTGTGGAAGAAGTGAAAGTTTTATACTAAACTTATGCGAAAGTTTTATACTACGTATACGAGTACCTAACAACTAACTAAAGTGTTAAGACCTAAGTGCTATTCAAACCCGAAATTCGAGTTCCAGTTACGGACTACAGAATAAGAGATACCCGTACGGGCACATACTACCTTGGCACATAAATACCTGCCTACTTGAGTCCTGGACAGCCGCAAGATCAAGCCACCGGCAACTCCACTCCCTAGCACTGGACCCCAGGACAGTACCTCTTAACTGGGAAACCAGAACTACCGGCATAGTAGGGCCTCTAAACTCACCCCTGAGCTATTATATATATTTTTTTAAATAAATTATGTTTTGTTAATTGAGTGTTGTGTTGCTCATTTATAGCACCTCACGCACAAACGCTTCACTGGCGCCCAAGTGTTTTTTTTTCTAAATTTTCTCATGCTTTTCTATGCCCGGAGTTCTGCTTTCTTAGAGTAGTTGCATGTCTGTGTGCTTCTTTTATTTTTTGGTTTTGTGAAACGTTTTTTTTATTATTTTTGGTTGCTCGCAACTAAGGTGTAACATTTTTATTCATTTCTATTGTAAAATGGTAATTTGTGTATTTGACTTAAATTGTGTTCTTTGACCGCAACTATAGAAATCATCCTACCTTCAAAGTAAAATATTATCAATCTTATGTTGCAGTAAGTAATTCGGACTTTTTTCAAAGTGTCCAGTTCTTTTTTTTTCTCTTTAGACTTATTGTTAAGTTACACATTAGTTGCATTTTTTTAGTGTTTTATATTTTTGTTCTTTTTAGTTCTGTGCCTGTGATTTTTTTTATTTTTTTGTTTTCTCAAAATTCATCCTCATTTTCATTCATTTCAACCAAAACGTTAATTAATTTCATTCATTTATTTTGTAAAGAACAGAGTATTTTTTTATTAATTCTATAAAACCAGTCCATTTTTTTTTTAGTTCACTATTTGCAAAATTTCGGTTTTGATATTATGGCTTATCCAATTAAGTTTTTATCGTTGCAAAAATCAGAGCTTGAATACGAGGTAGATATTAGAGGTACGACTCCCGGAGCCACCGTACAAGAACTTCGCAAGCAAATTGTTAAATTAATTCCACTCTTTCCTTCTGAGGATATTTTAGATTCATCTTTAAATATAGAGGATGATCTTAAAGGTGTCTCAAATGTTTTAACTAAAATTAAAGCAAGTTTCGATGCTGATGTTGACCGCACCAGTCTTTTGCGAATACAAAACTTGATTCATCATTTATACCATCGTCTTAATAGAATGACTCGTAGCGAAGAAGTTGCACACGCTTATGATTCTTGCGTTGACCACTTTAAAAAATATTTTAATAAATTTAACTCTTTAAAAGATAAGTATTTAGCCGACCCGTTAGCCTCTTCTGCTAGCGTTAGTGAAATTTCACCTTCTTTAAACCCCATAAACGTCTCAGTCACTTGCGATCGTACCTCGCAAGACATCAGCAAACTAAAATATGATGGCAATAGTTGCGTCCGTTCCTTCATCCAAAGGGCAAATGAATTTAAAGAGGCTAGGAATATGTCAGATGAAAAATTACTTTCACATGCGACTGAGATATTTTCTGGTAATGCACTTCATTGGTTCCGAAGTAACAAAGATCTTATTTCTGATTGGAACTGCCTCTTGAATAGACTCAAAGAAGATTTCGATAAGTCTGATTATGATTATAGACTTTTATCTGAAATCCGTTCTAGAACACAGGGTGAGACCGAAAACATAACTATATATTTGTCTATTATGTCTGGGTTGTTTTCACGTTTGTCGAAAACTCCTTCAGAAGAAAGCAAATTGGAGATAATTTTACATAATATCCGTCCCTGTTATTCCAATATATTAGCTTCGGTTCCCGAAATTAAATCCATTGAAGAGCTGAGATCTTTGTGTACTAACTTTGAGAAGGTTCAAGCGCGTCTTTCACATTTTCGTGAACCACCAGGTCCTTCATCGGATACATTAGCGCCTGAGTTTGCATACTCTAAACCGAAACCTTATAATAAATATGACAATTTTAATAGAAACAATAATGCACAGGGTTACAGCAAACAAAATGAAAATAAAAATGGTTATGCTAATTTTAACCAAAAATATTTAGCTGCTATTGATACACCAAAGCGTCGTTATTGCCCGAGATGCCGTACGGATACTCATGGCCTACGCCAATGTACAGCAGACAAATCCAATATTCTTTGTTTTGTTTGTGGTAAGAAAGACGTTAAGACACCAGAGTGTCCCGACTGTAACCAGAAGAAAACTAATTTAAAACCAATTTCAAAAAAACTAGTTGGTCAGAACTGTGACAATAGCAATTTTGATAAGGAAGATTGGAAAAACTGGTTACAAACGATCTCTAATTTTTTCAAAATTTATAAAGTTGTTTCAGTTCTTTCTTGTAAACCAAATAACGATTTGAGACCTTATGTTTCTGTTAAAATAAACGACCTTGTTATAGCGGGATTGCTAGACTCAGGTTCTGCGGTTACTATAGTAGGCAATAATGCACAAAAAGCACTTCTCAATCAGGGTCTTCAACTTGAAAGCAGCACTTTGAATCCTACTTTTCTTGTAGCTGCTGGAGGCCAGAAATTAAATAGCATTGGTTCTATGAATCTTCCCATTCACTTTGAAAACCAATTTCACATCATTAAGGCATTAGTAGTCCCTGAAATTGAAAATAATCTTATTCTAGGAATTGACTTTTGGCGCAAATTTCAAATCTGTCCAAAACATTTGCACTCAATTACTATTGGTCCTATTAGTAACAACATTGCCTCTGTTAATAAAGATACCTTTTTGCAAAATTATGATACCCTTAGTAACACTGAAAAGGTCATGGCAGATAACGTCATGCGTCAGTTTGAAGAAATTTCTTCAAAAGTCAAAGGTCTTGGCAATACCAGTTTGATCACTCATCGTATTGATACTGGAGATACTCAACCGATCCGTCAGCGCTATTACCGCATGTCGCCTGAGAAACAACGTATTCTTGTGGAACAGGTAGACGAAATGTTGGCTCTCGACGTTATCGAACCCTGTGAAAGCGCATGGTCTTCCCCAGTGTTAATTGTGACCAAAAAGAATGGCGAGCCTCGATTTTGCTTGGACAGCCGAAAGCTAAATTCAGTGACGAAGAAGGACGCATATAATTTGCCCTACGTCTCTGAGATCTTAGATAATCTTCGCGATGCGAAATATTTGTCAAGCATCGATCTATCTAAAGCATTTTGGCAAATTAACATTCATCCTGACGATCGAGACAAAACAGCTTTTTACGTCCCTGGCAGAGGCACATTCAGATTTAAACGTACTGCCTTTGGCTTAACTAACGCTCCGGCCACTCAACAGCGTCTAGTTGACTTACTTTTCAGTGAATTCGACCAGAAAGTTTTTGCATATTTGGATGACGTCATTATTGTAAGTAACGACTTTAACAGTCACGTTTCTCTGCTTCTTTGCGTATTAGACAAATTAAAACATGCTAATCTAACAATTAACCAGGATAAATGCTGTTTCTTCCGTGATAAACTCAAATATCTTGGTTATGTCGTGGATAGTGGTGGTCTCAGAACTGATCCTGAAAAGGTGCAGGCCATAGTTCAATATCCTACACCTTCATCAAAAAAGGACGTCAAACGGTTTTTAGGCACTGCCACTTGGTATCGTAGGTTTGTACCAAATTTTAGCACCATAGCAGCTCCGTTGAACAAATTAACTTCTAATAAGAAGAATTCCCCTCCTTTTGAGTGGACTAAAGAAGCAGAAGCTGCATTTTTAAAATTAAAGGAATGCCTAGTATCAGCACCAGTCTTATCTTGTCCCAATTACAACCTCCCGTTTGAGGTACATACGGATGCCAGCAACTATGGTATCGGTGCAATGCTTACCCAAACCATAAACTCCAAAGAACACCCCATTGCTTACATGAGTAGGTCACTCTCCGCACCTGAACGAAATTACAGCATCACTGAGCGCGAGACGTTGGCTGTGATTTCTGCTCTGGAGCATTGGAGGTGCTATTTGGAGAACGGTAAACAGTTCACGGTATACACCGACCACAGTGCACTTAAATGGTTTCTGTCCTTGAACAATCCTACGGGAAGACTGGCTCGCTGGGGCGTGCGTTTGTCATCCTTCGATTTCGAAATCAAGCACCGTCGTGGCTCGGATAATGTCATTCCAGATGCGCTCTCTAGAGCCATCCCTGTAAGTGCCATCAGCACATCGAACGTTTTTGGTACCACATCCGATTCTTGGTACAAAAACACCTACAACGGTTGCCTTAATAATCAACAAAATTTTCCAAATTTTATTATAAAAAATAATAGTTTATTTCGGCTTAGCAAGGACAAGTGTGAACTAAAGTCTGAATTTTCTTGGAAGGAGGTTATACCGAGCGAGTTGCGTGAGCAAATCATTTACGAAAATCACTCCGAGCCTACAGCCGGACATCTTGGTATCTTTAAAACCTACAAACGGATTGCTTTACGTTACTATTGGCCCGGTATGTACAAAGATGTAGTCAAATTTGTAACATCGTGTGATAAGTGCTTGTCTCATAAAATCCAAAATCACACTACTTTAGGAGAAATGGGACGTCCAAAGCAATGTTCACGTCCATTTCAGACCATTTCAATAGATTTAATGGGTCCTTTGCCTGTTAGTCGTAAGCAGAATTCATATATTTTCGTAGTTACATGTTGTTTTTCAAAATTCTGTTTAATCTTTCCAATCAGAAGTGCTACTTCGCAGATAATTACAAAAATTTTACAAGATTCTGTTTTTCTTGTTCACGGCGTTCCCCAAACTATATTTCTTGACAATGGCAGCCAATTCACTAGCACTCATACAAAAACTTTTTTCAAAAAGTATAATGTGCCAAATATATTCTTTTCCCCTAAGTACACGCCACAAATTAATACGGTCGAGCGTTATAATAGGACAATCATAACATGCCTATCCACATTCGTCGATGAAGATCATAGGTCTTGGGACACTCAAATCCCTTCAGTTCAGTTCGCTATCAATAACTCGGTGAACGAAGCTACTGGATATACCCCTTCGTTCCTAGTTTTCGGTAGGGAATTGGTTACTTGCGGCACTCATTACGTGGATAACGACCTCGGTGATGAAGTAGTTTTTCTACCACGTGATGTTTACGCCGAAAATCTGGGTTGCTTATCAAAAATATTTGACAAAGTACAATTCAAGCTTTGGCAAGCCCACGTTAAAAATACTAGTCACTATAACCTCAGGCGCAAACCTGCTGAATTTAACGTAGGTGATATAGTGATGAAAAGAACCTATGTACTAAGCGACAAACATAAGTACTTTAGTAAAAAACTGGCACCAAAGTACTTCAAATGTCGCGTAATAGCCAAAAAGTCTCCATTAGTATATAATTTGGCTGACATGTCAGGCAAAGATTTGGGTACTTGGCATATAAAAGATATTAAATTAGCCAATACCTCATAATATAAGTTTTTTTAAAATTTCTTGTGTACAATTTTATACCCACCAATTATACCTATATAAAAGCATTGCATATATCGCTAGTTTTTTTAAGTTAGACAGAGTATAAAATCTGCTTAACTTATATCATGTTTATATGAGTGCCATGGTAAATTTTTGTATAATATTTGCCACGGTTGTTTGAACGTAGATAATATGACTGAAGAGGTATAAAAGATGATGTATGAATAGAAAAACAAACGTATTTACTAAGAAGATGCGGATTTTATTAAAATGGAATAAAATCCTTGGGTACGAGAGGGGGTAGTGTAACGTAGTACACGGTACTAGTTAATATAAAATTATCACAATGTCTATTATTTAAAAATTTAAACAAATTTACTTAAATCTAAACTAAAACTAAAATTAAATAAAAGAAAATATATAATACCTAAACTTATTTACAATTAAAATAATAATAAACATATATTCACATAAAAACAAACTAATTTATCAACACTACTTACGATAGAAATTGGTCAACTCAAGAACGGCTGATTCTGCATTAGTGTCTGCAACATGCCGCGTTTTTATGTAGGTAGTTTATTTCTTATATCTCGATGCACCGTTAACCGGTCATCATTGGCATCATTTCCTTGCTACGAGACACACGATATACGTTCTCATCCCAGAACATCCTTGCGTCGTGATTTGAATTGTGGAAGAAGTGAAAGTTTTATACTAAACTTATGCGAAAGTTTTATACTACGTATACGAGTACCTAACAACTAACTAAAGTGTTAAGACCTAAGTGCTATTCAAACCCGAAATTCGAGTTCCAGTTACGGACTACAGAATAAGAGATACCCGTACGGGCACATACTACCTTGGCACATAAATACCTGCCTACTTGAGTCCTGGACAGCCGCAAGATCAAGCCACCGGCAACTCCACTCCCTAGCACTGGACCCCAGGACAGTACCTCTTAACTGGGAAACCAGAACTACCGGCATAGTAGGGCCTCTAAACTCACCCCTGAGCTATTATATATATTTTTTTAAATAAATTATGTTTTGTTAATTGAGTGTTGTGTTGCTCATTTATAGCACCTCACGCACAAACGCATCAGGGGGAATTACCAGGCGTTCAGATGATTTTGCGATTCACATTATTGGAATCGATGTGTTAGACAACAACTCGGTGGTTTAGGTCCCCAATAGTGTTAGATACTTAAAATCCGTAGTGCACGGCAGTTGAGCTTCTCTAGCCTAGGCATCTTTTTAGTCTTTTAATGTCTTGTTTGCTATATTACTGTCTCTCACATTGCTAAGAGGTAAAATTTCAAAAGCTTCTTACTCCTACTAATTTCTTCTGATTAAATTCGTTGTGAGTTCCAAGGCAGCAGGCAGACATTGTTCATTGCCTTTTTTGGTGGTCACCGCTGTTAACCCTGGCTACACAGTAGACATAGCGGCGGGAATGTGTGGTGGGCCCCGTCTCGTATCTCATGTTTGCCATGCTTAACAAGCGTCTTTAAAACGTCTATAAGTTTATACGTCTATGGACATCAAAATATAAATAGATTATGAGGGATTGAAAGAAATCCTTTTCAGAATATTTGGAGCAGTGTTGTTATTCATTTTTCTATTGTTGACTTTGAGTACGGTGAAGATTAACAGCAATATTTGCTATTTGTTGACTGTGCGTAGGTTAGGTTATTTTATAGGTTTTAAAACGACGGGATTAAAAGTTTAACGGTGGATTATTGTATGAAAGGTTAGAATCCTCCGCTGCTTTAAACAATAAGTAGTACAAAGGCGTGCTTATCTTTGTAAGAAGAGATCTCTTTCAGTCGATCTTACAGTCCTTGAAAAGATCTCGAATCTTATTTAAATATTAAAACGAAGTATTTACAAATTCAATTCAGTATACGTTTTTTTTAATACTACATCGATCAATACGGCCCGTCTAATGTAAAGCAGTTCTTCTTCTTCTTGACGACAGTTCAGTTGACGAGCTCGGTGGTCGAATGGTTAGCAATGACCACTTTGACTCCGAGGTTGCGGGTTCGATTCCCGCACAAGACAAATATTTGTGTGCATGAACATGTCTGTTTGTTTTGGTCTGGGTGTTTTCTATGTACTAAGGATGTATTTACAAAAAAAAATGTATTTAAGTATAATATCAGTTATCTATTACCCATTTTGTGCTTAATTTGGGACTAGATGGCGCTCTGTAAATTGTCCAGAAATATTTATTTAATTTTTTTTTTTATTCAACAACCCTTATTTATCAACCCTTATTTATCAATAAAGCCAGGCGGTATTTTACACCCCGACATCGCCTTCAACTATATAAAGCCCAGGTTCGCCCTCACATGGAGTACTGTTCGCATCTCTGGGCCGGTGCGCCCCAATACTTGCTTACTTCATTTGACCGCATACAACGAAGAGCAGTTCGAATCGTCGGGGACCCAATGATCTCGGATGGACTGGACTCTCTCTCTACACGCAGAGATGTAGCGTCTCTTTGCATTCTATACAAATTATATCACGGGGAGTGCTCGGATGAGCTGTTTGATTTGATACCTGCCGCTGAATTCCACTATCATACAACTCGCCATAAATTAAAATTCCACCCATATCATCTTGATAATTGGCGATCTACTACAGTACGTTTCCTAAGGCATTTTATACCACGAACGGTTAAATTGTGGAATCAACTTCCCTCAGCGGTATTTCCAAACAATTACGACATGGGAGCCTTCAAGAATAGAGTATTTAATTCCCTTAAAAGGCTGGCAACGGATCGGCGATCCTTTGGTGTTGCTGATCTCCATGGGCGGTGGTGATTGCTTTCCATCAGGTGACCCACATGCTCGTTTGCCCCCCTCTCATATAAAATAAAAAAAAAAAAAAAAAAAAAAAAATCTCACTGTTGGGATACGGGTCTCAACTGCGGGTTGGCGGAGGCCAGTGTTTTCAAACCGCCTAAAGGTCACTGACTTGGCTTAACGACTGTCATCTATCGACTACAGCTGGAATCGAAGCACGGAGGAGCTTGAGATAGATAAACCCATCCATTGACAGGCTACGGTTAACGTTGCTTAACTTGTGTGTTCGATTAGACTGACACACGCAATGACCACCGAGCTCCTCAGTAAGCAGTTACCGTAGCCATATAAACGCTTTCAACATGAAATATCTGTCGCGCGTTGCCACTCCCGCTGTTAAGGCAACTCCTTCGTTCCAGGTAACCTGACTCACTCAAAGGAGCTCAAACAGAAATACACCTTTTGTGAGAGGCTGGTATCTGTATTAAGTAGCTGTTTACAGATTGCCATGCTCTCACCCCGCGGACTTAACACTAGTTAGAAATTAATATACGGTTTCAGCCAAATGGTAGTTTGCGAAGTAGAAAAACGTAGCGATCGCTAATTTGAACTGTGGAGCTCATACTAAAATGTTCGAATTGACAAATGTCATGTGGTCTATCTAACGTTCGTTACGCTACGAATTACACTTGGCTAGGGGGGCAAGTATGTTTATGCGCATGCAGACGCAAAGTATAGTGTATGTGTGTGCAGTGTTTATTATGAGTGAAAGGATGATATGAAGTGTAATGTATAGTGTGTGTGTGTGTGTAAGTGTGTGTGTGTATGTGTGTATTTGTATGTGTGTGTGTGAGTGTGTGTGAGTTTGAGTGTATGTGTGAGTGTGTGAGTGTGTGTGTGTGTTTTCGTGGATATACTGAGAGAGGAAGACCAAAATAGAGATGGTTAAAATGTGTGAGAGATATGGAATAGAAAGGGGTAACTGTAGATATGACTGCTGATAAGGGCCAACGGAAGAAAAAGACATTCTGCACCTACTCCAAATAATGGGAAAAGAACAAACCAATAGTGATGATGTAAAAGATAGATTTGTTCCTAACTAAAAAAGAAGAAATCGCTCTCGCATTAAAGTGATGTAACTGAATTTTTCGGTGAAAATTTTCTGCTGAGACTTGCGTCTATAATCTAAACGATGTCGGGTGTGCACTTTAAAAAGGCATTAGGTATCTGGGTAAGCCTGTCGGGGGCCTTGATTTGATTATAATGATTCCTTTGAAAAAAAAAACTAAGATAAGAGAAAAATGTAAGAGAAGAAAAAATGTAGAATACTTTGAAAAAAAAAACGTTTTGCTCTTTTGTCTTTAACGATAATATAAAGCGACTGTTAAATATTTTTTCTTAAACAAACTCAAGTAATTTAAAAATCAAAAAAATATTTGATTTATCTATACTAATATTATAAAGAGGTAAATATTTGATTTATCTATACTAATATTATAAAGAGGTATACTAATATTATAAAGAGGTATCTATACTAATATTATAAAGAGGTGAGGTTGTTGATCTGTGTATGTCATCATCATCATCAGGTCCATTTTAGTCTCCACTACAGGAACACGACCCTCTCCTGTCCGTCCTAGACGGAAGGAGGATTTGGCCTACACTCACGCTGGCCAAACGGGTTGGGGAGGGATCTATGTATGTAATCTCTGGATATACTGAACTGATTTGGAAAATTCTTTTACTAAGAGAAAGCCACGATATTTGTTATTGTTATGTATTTAGTTACGGAAGTTATTCGTATGTAAAGATTATGTATTTATGGACAGTCTAGATTCATATGTGCAGAAAATAAAGGTTATGTGCTACCAGTGGTACCTTACTTATCAATTTTGATAAATAATATATCCTCGCATAAGCAAATTGAACTCGACAGAGTTGTACTTAATTATATATATACACAACTCTGTCGAGTTCAATTTGCACATGGCGTCGAGTTACTTTAAATACAGAATTTATAAAGAAAACTATATTAAATTAAAACTAATCTAAAAACCTATATCTATAAAGAAAAGGAAAAGGTACGAATTAAAAAATAAATAAACAGAAACTTAACTGCAAATAAAAAATATCCCCAAAATCACCTCTCGGCAGTGTCCCCAGGAGACTGACTGAGTTAATAGGCTATTTGACAATGTTCAAAAATTTTATAAATTATTTAACAATATCGTAAAATAAACAATATACCTATAAAGATCTGGAAACTTTCATTCTAATATCTTTCGTCGGACTTATTTTAGATTCGATCAAAATTTAGCGGGAAAGTCCATTTTAAAAGTATGAAATTATTAAGAAATAATATTTCCATTGGAGAAGCAATAAAAAATACTATAACTTTTATTATGATACTAATTACATAAACACAATATTTAACATAGCTGTCGTATAAATTTCTGATTTGATACATACAGAATACAAACCTATGGCGTCATGACTCAGTAGCCTTTTTTCGGGAAAGTCCAAAATTTTGATTTTCAAATTAACATATCTCGAGACATTTTTGTGCTATCGAAGTAATCCTTTCACCTATGGTTATATTATTAAGACGTCTCTAAATATCAAACCGAAAAAAATTTTGGTCAAATAGCCTATTCTATTGAATACACAGATACCTAGTATTTTCGACGCCAGCTAAACCTTATAAAGATTTTAGGTATTTTTCAAGCAAACATTGTAAAAAGGTACCGAACACGATCGTGTCAAAATCCCAATGCCTAGCAGATCAGTTAAGATAGGCCCAATCAGAATATTGTAAACAAAATTAACCCTTCAGATCGATTTAAGAAAGGGTACTTTATTTATTTTAATGTCAAGGGTTAAGGTAAACAAACAATAAAGTGAGCCTTCAGTCTTTATAAATCTAATTTACGATGCCATTATTGTAATTCGCTAGACAGTTCTCGAATCGGAAGCAGTCGATCGTGCCTATTTTGTATTTATTGTAGACAGTTCCTGGCGTCAGCGGATCCAATAAATATTCATTGTTATTTGGTGGTATTAAGAGGCATCCCTGATTTATATGACACACTTTTTCAAAACTTATATTACATATATGTTTTGAGGATAATGGCGTCTATAATAATGATATTTTAAATGTTGCGAGCGTTGCGGTAACCGCTTCACATCAGGCGGGCCGTATGCTTGTCTGCCACCCGACGTAGTATATAAAAAAAAGAGCTTTGCCTTCATGAGTCAGTCATGTGAGAAAAGGTCTTCCTCTTTATTATTTCTTCTTTACAGTATGGATAAGCTGACCCGGCAAACGTTATTCTGCCATTTAGATTAACGAAATATACTAATCGAATACGCAAGTTAACCTACATCGGCCGTAGCCTGTCTAGTCATGGGTTTATGTAGCTCGAGCCCCTCCGTACTTCGGATGGCAAACCAGTCCTGGCTGTTGTCATTATAGATAATAGTCGTTAAGCCAAGTCAGTGGCCTTTAGGTCGCATGAAGACAGAGGCCTCTGCCAACCCGCAGTTTAACAGCGTGATAGAGTATGCTCTAAACCCTTAAATTAAGGGCATAGTCATATGCAATGAATGATGAGGATGAATTGGTTGACGACAATTTATTAATCAGTCAGTAAGGCCTCTTGTACACGCTAAGAAATTTCACCGTGTCTACTGCAGATAGGACCAATTCATCAACACAATAAGAATTTTGTCTGATCTAGGTTCGGAAACCCCACCGCACCGCAGCAAAACCACGCAAAACGTCGCGCGTCATGTCAAGCGCAGAGAAGATTTTTTTCTTGGTCAGCGCGGAAGCAGTGTACACAGTTCGTGTGTAAAAACGACACGAATTCTTGCATAGGCCCGGCGACTTTTCTTAGCGTGTACAAGAGGCCTAAAGGTCTGCAAATAACTTTTTTTGACGAGCTCGGTGGCGTAGCGGTCAACGATGCGGCTTCGTCACCAACGCTCGTGGGTTCGATTCCCACATAGGACAAACATTTGTGTGCATGAACATGTCTGTTTGTCTTAGTCCGGGTGTTTTCTATGTATCATAAGTATGTATTTACATAAAAAAAAAATGTATTTACGTATGTTTATCAGTTGTCTAGTACCCATAACACACGCTTCGCTTACTTTGGGGCTAGATGGCGCTGTGTAATTTGTCTGACAATAAAGTTGATACACGGTCATAAATTGAGTCATGGTATAAAAATGTTTTGTAGAAACACAAACACCATCTGTTTACCTTGATAATGCCTTAGCGGCGAAACCGGTCGGTAATATTAAATATAATAACGTGGAATAGTACAAGTGCTTTATTATAACATTATGTCTGACAATATATTTTATTTTTAAAGAAAAAATCGTAAAGTATCGTACTCCTCTTTCTTTTATTAAATTCTTTCTGAGTTCCAAGGCTGCCGTTGTTGTACCCTCAGGACTGCAGGGTACTTTGTCTATTTTGATGGTCGCCGCTGTTAATCCTGACTACACAGGAGACACAGTGGTGGGAATGAGTGGCAGACCAAAAATCTTTGTGAGTTCCAAGGCAGCCGTTGTAAATACAGTGTACTTCATTCTTCTTTCCTTTTTTGGTGGTCGCCGCTGTTAATTCTGACTACACAACACAGGAGTGGTGGGAATGAGTGATGGGTCATTTTTTTAAGTTAGTTAAGAGGAGGCATCCAAGAGTCATTTAGCCGTGTGGTTTCCGGCAGACTAGAATAGAATCACTCCGTCTCTTCCCGTGGATGTCGTACAAGGCGACAAGTGAAATATATTATCAAACATCGATCAGGCCTCCCCAACCCGTTTGGCCAGCGTGGGGAGTGTAGGCCAAGTCCTCCTTCCATCTGGGACGGACGAGAGAGGGTCGTGCTCCAGTAGTGGAGACTAAAATGACCTGATGATGATGATGACGATCCAAGTGTCATTAAACAGTACTTACTGTACTTTGATAAACGTATTAAAGTGATTGTTAAAAGATTTATCCCAGTTAATGCGTCTCCGTTTAAAATCATCAATCTTAGTTCTAGTGCGGTACGAAGATAAGCTGAGATCGGTTAAATTTACATTCAATCTGTTTTTACAGTCATTATTCTTATACAGACACTGAAAAACACGAGTGAAAATTGTCTTGAAATATTACTAGCTGTTACCCGCAGCGTCGCCCGTTTGGTCATTATTTTAATTAAACTTTAAGATAAGGAGAATTAAACTTTAAGATTTTCCGAGATAAAACTTAACCCATGTCACTTTTTACACCTTAAACTGTCCCCGTAAAAAATAATTCAATGCTTCTTTTCGAGGTAAAAAAAGGAACAGCCAAATAATTGCGGTTTCGCCCGCATGGTCATTATTTTAATTTAAGTCTTTTTTTGTAAGAAGTAGGTATATTAATTAAAGTAAGTAGTGACATAGGTCACAGCACTCTCGTACTGCGTGCTGAAAATTAAAAACACGTACGGTACGATCTGTGGCTGTTTTTAATTTTCAGCACGCAGTACGAGAGTGCTGCTGTATCCAAAAAAAGTAATAAATAATCTAAAAACCGGTTATACACCGGTTTACTCGATTTCATATTGAAAATTTAACCCGTTGCGAACCTTATACTCAAAAGGTTAACTATTTCTCAAACTTATCTGTACGGTTTACACCACACATGTTAATTTTATATTTTGCTGATGCGGCGACTCCGCGCGCACGCGTCATATTTGATTACTATAAAAGTAAATATTGTCACTAATATCGGTGAGTGCTATCATAACATCGAACCAATACACATTGGAGAAAAAAATTGCTGACTTGTTTGTAATCACCTAATTATACTAACTTCAACTTTTGGTGATCTTTCCATTCTGCACTCCACATCAAGCAAACAAGTAACTAGTAACGTAAGGGAAAACATCCTTACATTATCAAACAATAGGTTTTAACTGAGAGTTGCAAGGAACTATAATAATCGACTTTGTCAATGTCATTAATGTCAATGTGAGGACTTTCACAATATAATGACAATAGTATCCCTCGGTAGCCATCCTGTTTCAGTCAACTGTTACGGCCTGTAATGGGAACAATCAAGTTATCCGCCCATCAAAAACTTACAACTCAGTAAGAGAAGTACAGTCAGCAAGAAGTTAAGTTACCCAGTCGAAGATTATGGATGATTTTAATTTTGTGGCCCACCACACATTCCCACCACTGTGTCCCCTGTATAGCTTCACTTTCACTCACATGTGCGGGCGATATGTAATCGTGCGAGCAAGACTCTGGGTTTTGTAATGAGAGTCTCTCCGCAGTTTTCAAGTACGAAAACTGCAATATTACTATATAACGCCTACGTACGTAGTGGACTGGAATATGGCGCTGTTGTGTGGAATCCATATGAAACGAAATATGTTCTTCAAATAGAAAAGATCCAAAAAAAAATTGCTAGACATATTTATAAAGGGCAATATGGGTATTACCCATTTCTTTACCCATCTCTTTTTGTAGGAGGTATGGTGGGGATTAATACTCTAGAGTTAAGACGTACAATTCAGCAGATAGTGCATTATTATCAGCTTCTTAGATATAAAATACAGGATCCGAAAACATTGGAACGTATTGGGCTAGTTGCACCTTCGCGCAGTAGTGGTGTGGAGGGTCTGCGTCGCCGGCATCGGCTGTTTACTAACACCGTGGCACCTGTGTGCACTTGTCGCGCGCAGAATGCACCTACGGCACGTAACATTACACTTATGAACGAAATTCATAAGCGATGCCCGGATGCCGACGTATTCGCTGATACATTAGATCAATTTATAAACAAGTGTTTAATTCTTTGTACTTTTTACTTTGATTATTTTTCATAATATTGTATGTTAAGCTATGTACATGAGTGTTTTGGTTACATAACTGTAAACTTATGTTAAACGTATGTTATTGAATAAATAAATAAATAGCCAGAGTTAACGGCGGCGACCGCCAAAAAAGGCAATGAATGAAAATCCATTGCAGTCCCGGAGGTAAAACTACGGCTGCCTTCGAACTCACAACGAATTTAATCAGAAGACATTAGTATGAGTAAGAAGCTTTTGGAATTTGACTTCCACTCTTAGCAATATGAGAGACAGCAATATGGCAAATAAAGCATTAAAATACTAAAGAGATGGCTAGTCAAGTGAAGCTCACTGCCGTACACCACGAATTTTATGTATCTAACACTATTGGGAACTTAAAACTTGAATTGTTACCTAACACATCGATTCCAATAATATGAATTTGCAAAATCGTCTGAACTATTATGGACTATAAATAAATATTCCTGGACAGATTACACAGCGCCATCTATAGGCCGTGAGCTTGGCACGAATTTACTCAAATATTTTTAACCGACTCCAAAAAGGAGGAGGTTCTCAATCCGTATGTTTTTTTTTAATGTTTGTTACTTAATTACTCAGAGATTTATAAACCTAGAGTATACTTCCAGATTGGTCATATGTTTTTTTCATCATCATCATCATCTCCCTATATCTACATTATCTACATACATAAATGTAATGTTTGGAGTCGTTTTTTTTTTTTTTGTTAAAATTATCTCCTGAGCTAATTATGAACCGGTTCAGAAAGTTAAATCACGAAGTCGAAAATTGTCAGCTACGGCTCTGTTTCTGCCGGTTGATAATTTATCAAATTGTCAAATAAATAATAAATAAATAAATATTCCTGGACAAATTTTACACTGCCATAGTGGGACTATGGCAGTGTAACTAAGCAAAGCTTGTACTGTACCAGATAACTGATACTACACTTATTTTTTTCTTTTTTGTAAATAGGTACATAATACATGCATATAAAATAGCAAGGTGTGACGTCATAACGTGGTGGCCTTTTGTATGGAGCGTTTTCGAGATATTCCAAAATTGTGATCTTCAAGTTATTATATCTCGAGAAATTTTTATGCAATCGAAGTAATTATTTCACCTATATTTATATTATTGTGTCGTCTTTAAATAACAAATCGAAAAAAGAAATGGTATACAAGCCTTATTGCCAGTATTAATTAATGTATACAAGCGTTAATATTGAAGTGTATCAAAACTAGACTATGTCAAAAGGCTTAATATTATTACATAAATGATAAAAGTATTTGGAAATGAAATTGTTCTTGTTATGTTATGTTAATGATTGTATTTTTATTTATTGTAACGATATTATTAAAACGCACATGATAAACATTTGTGTGCATGAACATGTCTGTTTGTCTTGGTTTGGGTGTTTTCTATGTATCCTAAGTATGTATTTACAAAAAAAAAAAGTATTTACGTATGTTTATCAGTTGTCTAGTACCCATAACACAAGCTTCGCTTACTTTCGGGCTAGATGGCTGTGTAATTTGTCTGACAATATTTATTTAACAAGAAAAAAAGTACGCCTTCAAAACTTTTTATTGAGCCAGAACAGTGACATTAATCAAATGAACTCGATGCTTCTTGTCTTAGAATAAATTTACAGCGCCTGAAATTAAATGAAGCCGCGCTGAAATACGTGGGCGGTAGGTTAAGCAGATATTTAAATGCGTATTATCTAAGTCGGTTTAATGGATGTAGAATTATATTTGAAATCTCGTCTTGAAAATAGAAATTAAGGCAGATTATGGTTTCTTTAATTAGATGGGTAAGAGATGAGTTTGGAGCTTCACGTCATTCTTATTTATTATTTTATATTAGCGAATGAAAATTGACTTAAATGGATATATTTTTATTTAGATAGCTTTACGGCTCTGGAATCCATGTCCTTTAGAGTCCGTCTTTGTATTATCTATGTCTTATTCCTGGCTTCAGGGACATGCCGAAAAATATCGTCAGGAATATTCTTGTTCCTCCATCACTTGTAAGAAGTCAAAAGTAAAATCGATAGTGCAATTCTGCTGTTTTTTGCATAACTTCTTGGAATGACTCGACAGCCATGATTCAAACACTTTCAATCAGATTATTTTTTTTTATACTAGACGTAGTATAAAAAAAAAGAAGGGTGGCAGACAAGCATACGGCCCGCCTGATGTGAAGCGGTTACCGTAACCGTACTAACGCTCGCAACATAATATTATATCACTTGCGCGCCGCCACCGCCGCTGCCAACGCAGCATCTCCTTCTTTTCTGGTGACCACTCACTCGCAGGAACACAACAACCCTCAAGGGAATTGTTATTTGGCTGTGGTATTCTATGAGGTGGAGGTACGTTCCCCAGACAGGTAGCTTACAATTACGCTCCCTACCGCTCTTTTCGCCAGAGCTTCGTTTGTCAGTCAGCAGGGCGCACCGCGTGCAGGTGAAGTTGGCTTTGGTTCAAAGATGTTGATAAACCACGTACACCCCAAATTACTACTCATTTTATGCACTCAAATAATTACTTGTACCATAATATATTATCTCCACTATATATATGTATATATATAAGGAAGTAGAGCTCGAGATAAACAAACTAATCCATAGGCCGGCTACGTTTTCTTATCGTACAACTAAGGTGCTAAACAAGTTTACGCCCTGCCTGATGGTGATCAATCATCGCAGCCTATGGACGCTCGCAACATCAGATGCATCACTCACGCGCTACCGACCCAGTAAAAACCTCTTATTGCTCTTGATGTTACTTAAGATGAGACTGACAGCCGCCAACTCCATCAAAACTTCTCATAAGGAAGGTAATATAGCACATTCCGGGCACTCCATACAAATGTCGCGTCGTGAACAATATAAACATAGACGTCTGTGCCGAGTCTGAATAAGCTTGTGTGCTCGCGGCGCCATACTAACTGTTCCAGATTTGTCTCAGAGGGGAAGTGAGGTCGACACGAGAGAGTGGCAGGGAGTGGCCATACTGTACGTAAGTACTATTACTTATACTGTGGTAGTACCTATACTATAAGCTTTGCGCTTAATTTGGCACTAGATGGCGCTGAGTAAATTGTCCAGAAATATATATTTTGCCCAGAAATATTTTTGAACCATTGAGCGCATACAACTCTCTATATATATTGAAATAAAGATAGAAAATAAATTAAAAAAAAAAAACAAATATATGCTTGAAAAATGATAGCGCGTGAATTTGACATGAGATTTTTAACATCAGTATTCGCGTGCAGAAATGCCCTTAACAAAAAAGTTCAGTGAAAGTAGTTTAATTACTGTAATTATATCATAAATGAAAATGACGATAGCTTATACTTATACTGTGGTTATAGGCAACATTTTCTGATACTTATACGAGCATTACTGTCACTATACGCAAATAAGCCTTTATTCCGTATTCAATTCAATAAAGTCTAAAATCCCTCGGCCACACTTCCAAAAACACATTATAATAAGCTATAAAACTATTATTACATCAAAGGATATCACCCTTTATGCGATAAATGGTGTGGAAAACGTTATCGCCCAAATAGTAAGAATGTAGGGTGTGGTCTCTTTGACAGCGGGAACTTAGTGACCGTGAGTCGTTTTCCGCTTGCCGGATATATGACTAAATGCAAGAGGGATTGGAAATAAATGATGTATTGGGTATCGTTTCATTTTAATTTGTAACCCCCGAAGCTCCCCGAATTTCGAAACGAAGTGTACAAATAGGGTATAGGAGGATCTCGACGATGTCGCAAGTTACACGTTCGCAAATAAATTATCTTATCTTATATCATTATAACAATCAGGGGCCTACTGCCGAAGCTGAAGTCGATTCCCATCGGATTTTTTGCTTGCAAAAATAAAACTCCTAAATAGATCTGTGGCAATTGTATTATACATATTATATTCTTTACTGCACATAAATTAGCATAATATAGTTAAAACATAAGTGTACAAAGGTGAGCGTTCCAGCTTTCCAGCGACTCTAGAGAGAGTGGGAGATAGAGTCACTTGACGGATATTACATTGTAATATTAATAAAGCAAGATAAAAAGAAGAAGAACTAAAAACAATACAATTAAATAACATTTCGACTTGTTAAAGAGTTACTACTCTTTTATTTTTTGCTATTGCAATAGACATAACATAACTTTTATGCGAGAAATCTACTTAACAAATCAGTTTTTTCATAATTTTTTTGTAACTTTTGTTGGGATGTAAGTGGTTCATCAACATCTTTGAACCTAAGCCAACTTTACCAGCACGCGGTGCACCCTGCTGACTGACAATCGAAGCTCTGGCGAAAAGAGAGGTAGGGAGCGTAATTGTAAGCTACCCGACTGGGTAATGTACCTCCACCTCACAGAATACCGCAGCCAAATACCGATTCCTTTGAGGGTTGTTGTGTTCCTGCGAGTGACTGAGGTCACCAGAAAGGAAGAAGATGCTGCATTGGCAGCGGGGATGCCGAAGCGCGAGCGATATTTTATGTTGCGAGCATTAATATGGCTACGGCAACCGCTTCAAATCAGGCGGGCCGTATGCTTGTCTCCCACCCAACGTAGTATAAAAAAATAAAAAAACTATTGACGGATGGATCGTCAGGATCTCTTATTTGTGTTTAACCTAGCTGGCAGAAACCCTGAAAGTTTACTCATAAAGCTAAAAATGTTTGTTAATCAGTGACGTACCAACTTTAAGAAGTAAGAGATGATAACACGGTTGATAGTGGTTAGTGATAAAGATATTGGCAACATGTCGAGTGTGGGTTATAGAGTATATCCAACATTTTTTGATGGAGTGCATTTTTTGGGTGACAGACAAGCATACGGCCCGCCTGATGTGAAGCGGTTACCGTAGCCAAATTAATGCTCGCAACATAAAATATCGCTCGCGCGCCGGCATCCCCGCTGCCAATGCAGCATCTCCTTCCTTTCTGGTGACCTCAGTCACTCGCAGGAACAAAACAACCCTCAAGAGAATTGTTATTTGGCTGCGGTATTCTATGAGGTGGAGGTACGTTCCCCAGACAGGTAGCTTACAATTACGCTCCCTACCTCTCTTTTCGCCAGAGCTTCGTTTGTCAGTCAGCTGGATGTACCGCGTGCAGGTAAAGATGGCTTTGGTTCAAAGATGTTGATGAATCACTTACACCCCAATAAGTGCATTAAGCACAAACAGAAAATACCTTGGTACCACTGGTGAGAAAACCAACATTGAACATTAACCATGAGGAACTTCAACATTTTGATATTGATAACTTGTACTGAATTGAATGTTTTCTTAGTATCGAGACCACCATCTAAATACTTTAATAATGCGGTAAAGACATAACCGGTCAAACACAGTACAAAGGATTGTAATAATATTAAAACGGACAATAATATTTTACGAACTGATTGACGCATCTCATTAATAAAGCTCTTAGACGGAGCGTAGGAGCTTTTTTTTATCTGAGAGGGTGGCAAATGAGCATGGAGAGCGCATGGAGACCAGCAACACCAAGGGGTCGCCGGTCCGTTGCTAGCCTATACTTCTCCCTTACTTTTTTGTGGTCACCTCACTCACTCGCACGAACTCAACAACCCTCAAGGGAATTATTATTTGGTTGCGGTATTCTGTGATGTGGACGTACTTCCCCAGTCGGGCAGCTTAAAAAATACGCTATGCCCTACCTCTCTTTTCGCTAGAGCCTCGTTTGTCAGTAGGATGCACCACTTGCAGGTGAGGTTGGCTTTGGTTCAACGATGTTGATGAGCCTCTTACACCCTAAGCTATATTTACACTATAAGCTGATATTTGAAATAGTTAAAAGCCTTTATACCAAAAAGATATTACGGCAAGATACACTCGCTGTCAAAAAGACCACAGCTCGCATATAAAATCAAAAGCAAATTCTACATTGTGGTGAGATTTATCTTCAGATTATTACACTGTTGAATAATAATTTCGTTTATTACCTTGTATTTCTCGCAGCCGAGGAAATTACAATAAAGATATTTCTATTCAGTGATATTACGGGTCACATACTGGGTGGAAATTTAACCATCTGAGATACTAAAGGGGAATGTACTCATGAATAACCTAAAGATTATAATGTTATAGTAAAGTACTTGTACTGTTCCACGACTTGATAATGCCTTAGCGGTTTCATCGCTAAGGCAATATCAAGGTAAACAGATGATTTACCTTGATAATGCCTTAGCGGTGAAACCGGTCGGTAATATTAAATATAATAATGTGGAACAGTACAAGTGCTTTACTATAACATTATGATAATAATGTTATAGTAAAGCAACAATCAACAGTATCAACTTTATCTAAAGATTAATTCAGAATAAAAAATGGATATCAGCTTGCTTCGCATTTCCGAACATGGTCAACTTTTAATATAAAGTTGGATAAAATAAAATCTTTTTTTTTATGTATGAGAGCGGTCTAACGAGCATGTGGGTCACCTGATGGAAAGCAATCACAGTAGTAATTTATTGAGACACCTACCCCACTTAGGTATACCGTCCCCGTTTGGTCGCCTTCGGCTCCACGGAGACGGTATACCTAAGTGGGGTAGGTGTCTCAATAAATTACGGAGACGACCTAACTGGCGTCATCTTCGTCAAAAATCTTAACTTTACTCGCAGGTCGCATTGGTCTCATACTTTCTAATATTCAAAAAAGTTATGCGTTCAATTTATATAAAATCAAAAATATTCCCATCAAGTCGACAAATATAAACTTGTATCAACGCGTCGTGCAATTCCTTATCAACAGAAATATGAAACCCGCATGCAGCAAGCGGCGACGTGAGAACGTCCTTCAAACAATTGTAACCAAGTGCGCACTTTAATGTATTAATTAACCGATTTATAAAAGTGTATAATGTGTTATCTATAAAACTAATATTTAAACTTCTTTTTGTTAGCTTGTTTGATTAAAGAGGTACATACCATAAGAATAAGTTAGGGGGCGTAGGAGCCCTACAACACGGTAGTGAAAATATGTGTAGGTTGTGATAACTGCTTCGTACGGTATATCGATATCGTATATTTAATGATATTACAAAAGTAGCATGAAACACTGATCCTTTCACTCTTTATCTACTGTACGGATTTTAATGAAATCTGTCATAAAAAATGTTACCTCAATACAGAGGTTAACTGCACTGGTTAATACATTAAATATTGATATGCTCGTAGATCATATTCAAATACATATAATTGTGATATTCAGAAAAAAAAAATATATTAAATAACTAGCCACACAACCTTTAAAACTACTAATTTCTACTTTAGCTACAACATGCTTATAATTCTGTTCCCACGAAACCTAACTTGTTATTTCAAAGTGTAAGTGATTTTAAAGTGTCATTTTACACACGTGTCTTATCACGCTTAATGCGAATTTGCTTTAGTAATCATAAGACTTCGCTTTGTAATTACGATGACGTATGTAGCATAAATGGGTGATTCTCAGTCTTCAAAAATTTGATTTTCATCTACATTATTTTAATTACTAGAGTATCCAAGTACAGTGAACAGATTGTAATTTATTGCTGTTTGATGGTGGTGCGAGGAATATTTTGTCGCAATTTTATTTTAAGTTGTACATTTTCTATTTTCTTTTCTGAACATATAGTTTCATTTTAAGTTCATTTTACGATTCACATATGTATCTTAGCTAAATCTGTATATGTAAATATGAACATTAATATAAACAGAAATTATTGAATAAACTCAAGTAAAGGTACCTATTTAGAAAAAAAATTCGAAACGAATCTATAAAAGTTTTAAATATCAATTTTATTGGTAAATACTTTCTGTGTTTTCTTGTTGTTTAACTCTTAAAATTTCTGTTCTCTCGATAATATGCTCTCATTAATAGGGATGACGATGATGATGATGATGATGATGATATTTTCTTGCTATATACTATACTTAAAAACTCCTACATGGATGTCGTGAGAAAAAAATAATAATATTTTCTTAGATCGTGAGAATTAATGTATGGAAATTTCTAAGAATGTCTAAGAATGACCCACTTATGTCTGTGACTGTAGTGTTAGATTCGTAAGTTATATGTATTTAAAGTTTAATATGCAATGAAGAAAATATTGCTGATCTGGTGTTTCTTGCAAATAAAAGCGATTAATTTGGATTAAAACTTCATATTGGTTCCTGAGACTTCGAGTGATAATCATTACTTACAAGAGCAGTGTACAGTGTAGTAGTGTGTAAAGTGTGATCAGTGTAATACAAGGGCAGTCTAGAGTTATATTACTAGTGAAGTGTTGTGTGTAGGTGTTAGTGTTACCCTTGACCACTTCATAAAATGTAAGTAAGTATTTTTTAATTATAACTTTAAGTATCAAACAGGTGTCGGGATTGGGGTCCACCACACATTCCCACCACTGCGTCTTCTATGTAGCTAGGATGGAGGATGGGTGGAGGAACAAACAGGTATGTATCACCGCCTGATATAGCATAGTTATAGTAGTGTTGTCGTTAGCTGTGATATTAGGATGATCTGTCAGCATCGCAGAAACACCTCCAGGGAATTGTTGTTTGGTTGTGAGTGTCTGTATGGAGGAGGCACTTTCTTAAACAAACTACTGCTGTATCCTATCTTTATTTCGTCACATTCTCGTTTGTCAATCAGCAGGGTACATTGTCTCCAAAAATGATATTGGATTAAAATAAATAAATAATAATAACAATTAAATATTTTTGAACAATTTACACAGCGCCATCTAGTCCCAAATTAAGCACAAAGCTTGTGGTACTAGACCACTGATAAATGTACTTAAATACATTTTTTTGTAAATACATACTTATAATACTTATGAAACACCCAGACCAAGACAAACAGACATGTTCATGCATACAAATGTTTGTCTTGTGCGGGAATCAAAGTGGCCATTGCTAACCATTCGACCACCGAGCTCGTCAAAATGTATTCACTCTATGTATAGTTCTTATAAATAGGCTATGTAACGCACGAGTAATACCTTTGATGTTGCAAACATTCATGGGTTACGCTACGGTGCTGGTTAGCATCAAGCAGGCAGCACGCTTACTTGATACCTTTATATTATATTATAGTTTAGTTTTGCTTCATATTTAAAAATAATACTTTTGTGCTTGATTTCAGGTCGGACTCCGAAACTGACCACTCGGCGGTGCAGAATCGCACACAAAGTAAACACCCTCCAACAAAACCAAAAAAGCAAGCCGCGACGAAGCGCAAAGGCGCTGACACTGTCTTCGGCACTTGTGGATCAAAACCAAGGTAATTTACAGTAACGAGTAATTATTACCATTTACACATAGAAAATGATTACCGTAGACTATGAATTTGTAACATATAGAGTAATGGTAATTCCGCAACTTCTAGGGAAAAGTTATCGTAGCCTATGAGCGATGTTACTTTCTTTTACTAATCGTCTTCGACTAGCATGTGAGTAAGTCCTCTCTTTCTGCTCACTCATTTGCAGGAACACAACAATCTGGAGGAATTGGTATTAAATTTTGGTATTCTGTGCAGTAGAGGGATTTTTTATCACTCATCGGTGGTAAACAAGTATACGGTCGGTATTTATGTAAAACGTTGCCGTAGCCTATGAACATCATCATCATCATCATTATTATATGAACGCTAGCAATAAAAAGGGTGTCGCTTGTGTGCTATCACGCTGCTTCTGTCGCATCAATTTCTAGACTTCTGGTAATCTCACTCACTCGCAGAACACAACATGCGTCTAGGAATTGATATTTAGCTGCGATATTCTGTAATGTGGAGGTCCTTTCCAGTTGGGCTATATATGCACCCTACCTCTCTTTCATCAGTGCGTCGTTTCTTTGTTTAATTTTGTTGTATTAACAGGGTGCACCAAACGCAGGTGAATTTGGCTTTGGCTCTTAAGGAAGCCACTTGCATCTTTAGTTTTCATATGATATTACTGGTACTTAATAGAACGTTTAATTACATTACAGTAAAAAAAGGCGCGAGCGGGATCTCTTTGAATTGGAAGAGGACGTCGTAAGACCGACAACGAGCAGAGGGACCCTCATATCGTCTTTAGTTAGCTGCGTCGCGAACGGCAAAGTGAAACGTACTGCAGACTTGAATGGAGACTTTTATGTGGATGTGAAAGTCTACCAAAAGGTCGACGTAATATCCACACCTCCGGAGGAACGGTGGAAGAAAGCCTCAGTGACATTAAAAGTTCAATTAAATAGGGATACGTCTCAATGGGATGCTCTTCAAACTTTCATGAAACGGGTTCATGAATTTTTTAACGATTCAGAGCCCGTTTATTACAGCGATAAATGAATATAAAATAGATACGTTATCCTGATTTTCATGTTTACATTTTAAAGCTTTTTTAATTTCCAGTCTGATAGTTATAACATTTTTTAAGTTTTAGATACTTTAACGCAAACTTAAAATGAATAATTAATATTTTTACTGGATTTCCTTGTCCAAATATTGAAACAATATTTTTTAATTTTACAGTCAGATAATTTAAAGTTTAGATACCTTGGGGTAAACTGAAAAGTGCACAGTTAGTATAGATAAGTTTATTAACAGTTTTATATTAATAGATTAGATATAGATGAGATTGTTAATGTTAATAAATGGAAAGATGCGATATACATTTTACGTTTGAATAAAGATTATTACTTAATTTTCTTGTTTAAATATCGAATCATATTTATGACTTTACACTCTGACCTTAGGTTTTTAAAGTTTAAATACTTTGTGGTACCCTAACTTTGAAAAGTGCATAGTTAGTGTAAATAAGTTTATTAGCAGTTTTATATTAATAAATAGCTATTGTCATATAATTCAACTATAAAACTAAAATTGATAGATTAGATATAGATAAGATTGTTATTGTAGGTTTTTAAGTTAAAATACTTTGTGGTACCCAAACTTAAAAATGCCTTTTTGTGCGATTTGTAATATCTCTGTTGAGCGCAGTCACTGGATAGGACACCTACGTAGTACTAATCATAAAAATAAAAATATTTCTCATTTTTGCGAAGGGGTTGAAACAATACATTCTGTATTTCGGAATCGCATAGCTTCCTACAGAATAATTGATCCGAATGATAACTATACATTAGGTTCATTTTTGAACAGTATTCGAGAAAAAATTAAGATGTTAATAGACATATCTCTTAAGAAACATACTTGTATAAAAATTAATTTCGAATATTTTGCTTTATTTGCAATGTTCAAAAATGATACCCAAGAGATGAAGTCATTTAGCACTAAGAACTATACGCTTCATCAGAATTATGATTATGATTTGTTAGCATCGGAAGCCGAAAACACTTTATCAAAAAAGATATACGAATTTCAAGGTCGTGATAGTGGTTGGACATTTTTAAGTAGTTCTCATTTAGAAATCAATATTAATAAATATCAGCCTTTGCGAGGATCTGGATTTATTGATTTGCCACCTGCGATCAAATCGAAAAAAGCTTGTATTAATATTCACAATAAAGACGAGTATTGTTTTCTATGGTCAGTTGTGGCTGCTTTATATCCCGCTAAGCATCATCCCGGAAGAATATCGTCTTATCCTGATTTTCGAAACGTTTTAAACGTGAATAACATAACTTTTCCTTTAAATTTCTCGGACATTGCGCAATTTGAGGAAAATAATCCTGATATTTGTATTTATATTTATGGCTTAAAAAATAACACTGTAGTAGGACCGCTTTACAAACCAAAAAATGTTAAGGAAAAGGTGATTCATATACTTTATTTAGAAAGTGGTGATTTATCGCATTATTGTTTCATTAAAGATTTACCGCGGCTTCTTAAAACCCAAATAACGAAACGTCATGGTAGGCAATACCTATGCAACGTTTGTTTAATGTTTTTTAATTCAAACAATGCTCTTTACTCGCATAATTGTAGCGGTATTGTTGCTGAATTACCTCTAAAAGGATCATTTATACAATTCGAAAATTATAACCGAAAGCAAATTGTACCTTTTGTTATATACGCTGACTTTGAAACAATGCTAGAACGGTACGAATCATGTGACCCAGATCCAACTAAGACGAATACTGTTACTCGTCAGCGACATGTGCCTATAGCTTATGCTTATCATATCACCTGTATGCTAGATGATAAGTATAACCGTTACGTTACGTACCGGGGTGTGGATTGTGTAGCTCATTTCATAAAGTCTATATACAGAGATGCAAAAAAAATTCATAAAATTTTACAAAATAACGCTCCCATTATTTTTACAGACGATAATGCTCGTGACTTTGAAAATGCCGTAACATGTCATATATGCGATCAGTTTTTATTCACAGATCGTATTAGAGAACACTGCCATATAACCGGTAGCTATAGGGGAGCCGCGCACAGTATTTGTAATTTAAAATACAAATTACCGAAATTTTTACCCATATTTTTTCATAATTTATCTGGGTATGATTGTCACCTTTTCATAAAAGAATTAAGTAAAGCTCCTGGGCCTATTAAAGTGTTACCTAAAACAAAAGAAAACTATATTTCTTTCACAAAGTTTATACCTATATCTACCGAAGAAAGCATGCAGATTCGGTTTGTGGACTCGTTTAGATTTTTAGGCACCAGTTTAGAAAAACTGGTAAGTACTATGAAAAAACAGGAGTTTATTCAATTAAAGTTTTATTTTCCGGATGAATACCAATTTGGTCTGCTTACCCGCAAAGGAGTGTACCCCTATGATTATATGTCTGAATTGAAATGTTATGAAGACACTTGTTTGTTTGTTTATAAAACTTTATTGTACGCATACATAAAACTTCAAGTACAGAATAACATACACAATGGCGGACTTATCCCAGAAGGGATCTCTTCCAGTCAACCAAAGAATGCTTGTAAGTGAATTTTTAGGTCAGGGTGAGGTACATTAAGTACAGTAGATAAAAAAGCAGTTCTTACAAACACACATATAGAAAAATGTAGACAAATACACACAGTAATACACACAACTGCAAGCAATAAGACACTTTAGATAAAGTGAATTCAAACGTCGGAAACATCAGCGAAGTGCGATCTTAGCTGGCTCTTAAAAGAACTAATAGATTGAGCCATCATCATATTAATTGGAAGTGCATTCCAGAGACGAGCAGCTAACACTGCAAAAGATTTAGAATAGGTAAGGGTGCTATGGGGCGGTATTTGAAGAAACGGAGTGTTTCTGGACCGAAGTCTGTCATCTACAACACGAAACTTGAAACATTCCTTCAGGTAATCCGGCGCTGTTGGGTAGAAAAGGATCTGGTATAGGAAAGTAAGAATGCGGATATTTCGGCGTTGTCGTATTGGTAGCAAACCAAGCTGTTTCCTGTAATGAGAAATGTGATCAAATTTTCGTACTCCAAAGACATACCTAACACACATATTTTGAATGCGATCTAATTTATTAAGGAGTTCTTCTGAAGGGTCTAAATACGCTATATCGCCGTAGTCCAATAGAGGAAGAAGGAGAGTGCGTGCCAATAATGATTTCTTGTTTGCCCTCTAAAAATAGTTTTTTCAACTCTATGACTAATGAAACAGTTACTGATGAGGAATATGAGCATGCTCAATCTGTTTGGTCCGTATTCAATATTCAAAATATGGGTATGTACACTGATTTATATCTAAAGACAGATGTTTTATTGTTGACAGATGTATTTGAGAGTTTTAGAAAAACTTGTAAACGGTATTATAATCTCGATCCCGCATTTTATCTTACAGCGCCAAGTCTATCCTTCGATGCAATGCTTTTGAAAACAAAAGTTAAATTAGAACTGATCAGTGATATGGAAATGTATAGAATGATACAAAAAGGTATTCGAGGTGGTGTTTGTATGTGTTCAAAAAGACATGTTGAAGCTAATCATAAATATTTAGATTACTATGATCCATCCCGTCCAAATTCATTTATCATGTATTTAGATAGTAACAATTTATACGGTTATAGTATGTGTCTACCTTTACCGTTTTCTGATTTTAGATTTATAAATAAACAAGAAATTCATGATTTACAGCGTAATTTAAATGATATTAGTGATACTGCGGACAATGGATATATACTTGAAGTGGATTTAATTTACCCTGAAACATTACATGCTGAACATAATGACTTTCCATTTTGTCCAGAAAAATGTTTACCACCTGGTGGTAAGAATAAAAAACTTATACCAAATTTATATGATAAATATCATTACGTTATTCATTACGTACATTTAAAAAAATGTTTACAGCATGGTTTGAAGCTAAGAAAAATTCATCGCGCTATTACATTCAAGCAAAGCTGTTTTTTAAAACAATATATTGATCTTAATACACAGTTACGACAAAAAGCAGATACTGCGTTTGAACAAGATTTTTTTAAACTGCTTAACAATAGCATTTTTGGAAAGACTTTAGAAAATACTGAACAACGAATAGACGTAAAATTGGTAAATAAATGGTGTGATCATAATAATAAGACAAAAAAGTCAATTTGTGCAGAAAAATTGATAGCCAGCCCATATTTTCATAGTGCTTCCGTATTTGCTGATGATTTGGTAGCGATACAAATGAAACCTTCGCGCGTTATTCTCGATAAACCGATATATATCGGATTTGTTGTATTAGAGCTATCGAAGTGTTATATGTATGATTTCCACTATTCTGTAATGAAACCATTTTATGGCGAACGAATTGAATTATGTTATACCGACACGGATAGTCTAGTTTACAATGTAAATACAGACGACTTTTATAAAGATGTTAAAGCACATTTCTTAAAATATTTTGATACCAGCAATTTTGATTCTGACAACGAATTTAACTTACCCATTATTAATAAGAAAGTTCCCGGTCTTTTTAAGGATGAAATGGCAGGTAAAATTATTAAAGAATTTGTAGGACTGCGCTCCAAGCTTTATTGTATTAAAACGTTACACAAAACCATAAAAAAGGCTAAAGGCACAAAAAAATGTATTACAAAATCATTCAAAATTTCAGATTATAAAAACGTATTGTATAATTGTGATATCATTCGCAAAAAAAACTTATTGTTTAAGTCAATAAAACATGAAATATATACACAGAGTACGAATAAAATAGCACTCTTCAGCAATGATGATAAACGATTTGTATTAGCTGATAAGATATCTACTTTGGCATGGGGAAATGCTACAATATTGTAAGTTGAATTAATTTCAAATGATTGTATTTTATAATTAAATATAGCAGTACTTAGGATAAAATTTTGTATTTTTTAGGTTAAAGTTATTAAATAAAAATATATATTAAGATTACCTAAACATGTGTTTGATTTCAACTCAAAAACAACGAATTCCACAAAAAGCATGTTCAAACCTGTAATTATGCACGTGTTTTATCTCCATTTTCAATAACATATCGCATTTCGCACCGCTGCAAGTTCGAACTTGCTTAAATATCTGCACCAAGTACATTTGCATAGTCCTTCCTGTCATTAGATCGATAGTCATCGCAGTGATTGCATCACATAATTATTAAATAAATCAATTGTAAGTATTAATATGCATATCTGTGATATTATTTCGTTATGTGATATTGATATATTACTAATTGTTACTTATTATTATTATTATTTTTATTTTAGGTCATCATGTCGGAATCTTCAGACATTATATTCTCACAGTGTGGACAGCGATTTCCGACTCCAAGTTTAAGCTGGCATATGCCAGAACAGCAAGGGGTCGTTCCTGAGAAAAGAGTGAGACCTCAAAAGAGGAAGCAACCTACATGTCAATCATTTGTGATCAATAATGAGAAGAAAAAAGGTGTACGAATGATCCAAATAAAAATTCTGGATATTAGTGGACAGCAAGAACATGAAAATGAGAATAAGGAGGTGATTGTGCTAAATGCTCAGTACGTAGTAAGTGATACAGTAGACAATATTATGGACGAGACACAAATGTTAATAAATAAAATTAGCAAAAAACTTTGTGAAAATTATTATGATTTTGTGTGATTTGTGTGATGTATAAACTTAGTTTAAGGTAACTTAAGTTAAGGTAAATTTAAACCTCCTGTGTAAGTTCTATAATGTAAGCTGTATTTATATTAGTTAACATAATTATAATGATTTTAATGATGATTAAAACTGTATAAATAAACTATTGTATATGATATAAAGCAAATAAAGTCGAAAATCAAAATAAATAATTAAATATAACTTAGTAGATATCTTTTAGTAGGTTTTTTCTGAAGTGAATTTAGTTTTGTAATGTATAAAAATGTGTAATGTGTATAATTCACGGATATGAATAAAAACGAGTTGTTTCACAAAAAAACTTTTTTATTTATATATAAAATTAATTAAATAACAATTGGTTTTCATTGTACCATTTTTTTATACAAATCACATTTTTTAACGCACACGCTTTTTTATGATTTAAACAATTTAGTTCATCAGCTTTACAATAAATATTAGACAGTTTTGAAATACTGGGACATCCCTTGTTTTCTAAGTCGATCACAGTGCAGTTGGAGCATATATCTTTAATCCATTTAGATTTTTCCAGACCTTTAGTAAAAATTTGCATAGAATTTAGATATGGAACAATTATGCGTTTAAATTCACGATAGTCAATGTGGCCTTCAGCCCAGTTGATTCCCCGATTTAATTCTAACCACCTTACTTGTCTTTTTTCTTCTTTTGATAATTTTTGAAAATGATAAGGAGGTTTCACTAAAAACAATAAGGTATACTCTTGAGTTGCAATAGCTAATTCTTTGATTATAAAATTATTTTTTGTATCTTTAAATCCTTGAACGTCAACTATTAGAGTATTTGAAGAGTTCATTTTTTTTTAACAATGTTGCTTAATGGTCTATACTCTACAATACAGTCGTTGAGAATCAAGCAATAAGCTGCTGTTTGTTCTGGTAAAACTGATTCACTTTCAATTTCTATTCTCACGTCTACGACTGCTCCTGTTTTCAAATTATCGTTTTGTCGAGAGCAGTCTATAATAAACAGTGGAGCTATACTTTTAAATTGTTCTGCGCTTAGCAACGGTTCTGATCGACGTCCGTAATAGGACTGCTGAAATCTAACATATTGTTCATATATTAAAGAATAACCATTCTTAGAAAAACTTATATCAAAGTTTTCGTATGGATAATAAGTTGAATTCAGATATACCCTAACGTTACTTAAATTACAGTGATCAAAATGAGACATATCAATCGATTTGTTGTTCTTTCTATTCGTCTGTAATCCTATGATCACATATCGAGGTTTTTCGATTTGGGAAGATGTTTTAATAGCCCACGTATGTTTTGATGTTTGAGGTAATAATGGATATTCATAAAGGTCCCAATTTCTAAACGTTAGTTGAAGCGATCGATCTTTCTCCAAAAGTCTTAATAGCTGTAATTTTTCCCTATCAGATACTTTGACATGCGGTACCCGCCATACTAATTTGTGTATATCAATACTTTCAATAAATTCACCATCATTTAATATGACAGCATTTAAGTTGGTGTTGCTTCTCAAGAGTATAAGTTCATGTTTACAATTTATAATAACTTTTTTATAATCTTCAGCGAAACCGAGAATATTACTGAGTGGAATAGAAGCTGAAAAATATCCACCGTGTTTATTTTCCGTTCCATTGATTTTCCATCCCCAGGCTTCAGATATTTTCGATTCGCTTTCACTCATAGAAATGAATGATTTCATTGTTGTAGTAATTCCAGCATTTTTTATCCGATCTATTTCCACTCCATTTAGCTCATAACGAATATCTTGGAAAAGGTACAATAGTGGATTATTAGAAAAGCGAACATTTTTAACTCTTTCTTTATCTTTACTTCCCTGACTATTTTTATAGATGTTGACAGTGCCTTCTAAATACAATGTACTTGCTGATGGTAGTATATACAAATCCTGTTGATTGATTGGTATGCGAATCTCATCATTTCTACTGAAGCTTGTTACGTACGGTTTGTATGAATGATACTCGATGCTGTCGATGGTGTTGTCGTAACTGGGAGTCGATAATATATCTAAGATATTCATTTTATTAATCCTAGTGATCTTAGAAATATTATATTTTCGTGAGATATTTTTTTCTTTTTTTCTTTCTTTAATGGTTTTCTGCAGGCACCTTCTTTAGGAGTAGCTCGTTTAGTACTGTTGGTTTTAATGTCTATCATCACGTATTTATTGTAGTCAATCATTTTTTCTTCAGATGTAAGTATAAGTGTACTTGTTCTCCGCGCAAATTTACTAAATTGTTATGAATGTCTAATAATCTTACTTGTATACAGTTAATACTTGTTTGATTTACTGGAAAGTATATAACGTTCTTAGGTATTTCTATTATTCTATAACCAGGAGGTACTGATGGTGCAAATTCATGAATAATATGACTCGGCTTTCCGTTAATAAATGATCCAGTGGTAATGTCACATTCAACCCGCACCACGGTTGTTGATAAAATGTCGACTGGAAGCTGCGACTCGTGTAATATATTTGCTTGTAATATCTGACCACTAAAACCTAACAATTTCCCCAAAGAATTTTCCTTTTCAAAATTAATATTTTTGGAACAGATTATCGACGTTTTCAATGTATTATTGTTACAATGCACTTTTATAGTAGCATTTTTAATATTAGTCACTAGGTAATCGTTGAGATCTTCAAGTTCATATGTACCTTCCGGTATTTCAATGAATTCATTATCACCGTAATAAAACTTATTATTATTGCTGTCGATATTCGGAACTGTATTAAAAGTGGATAGACATAACAAGGCACACTCATAATCCCCATTGAGTTGTAATGTTGGTGAATGAGTTGTAGTCAAATTTGACGAATTACCTGTAATAGACAGTGTGAACGACATTGTGCAAATGATATAAAGAAAAGAAAACTGATTCTTTTATACATATTTATTCCAAAAATCTAACAAATAGGATAAACATAAATGACCACAATTAACCGTATTAAATTTCTGAAACCTTGTATAATTATATAAAATATCATAATTTCGTAAATACTTCACTAACTCCTTCGGAGGTTTTAAATCTCCAAAACTATCAAAGTACTCACAATGGTTTTTGATTTTTACGTATGCTACCCAATGCGTACCTTCGTTTAAAGAATTGTCTAAATTAACAACACCACATTCTATACGTTTAGGTTTTCTAGGCAATTGATCTTTCATAAACACTCCACGGAAATAAGGTATAGTCTTAGAGAACTTCATGATGTCTATATTAGTGAGAGCTCGATCGGGTAGCTTTGCTTCTAGTTTTTTGAAGTATTTATGTACAAACCATTACCTTTTTTATATGGTTTAATATACAAGCCTCTACCCAAGGCAATCGATTCCATCACCTTATTATGACGTTGTAATTCTTTCAAATTTTTTTGAGCCGATTTATAATCACTCACTGTTTTTGCGACACCTGCGGCACCTCCAGCTAAAGCGCCTAGTGCAGATAATCCCGCAAATATCGGTATCAACGGCAAGAATCCTCCAGTTTTAGGTAGTGGTATGACACGCGGTAAGCGAATGTTACAATTTTTGGGAAATATTTTTTTTGCTGCTAAATAAGCATGTTTAATAATGGATTTGGTATTTTTGTTTCTTTTAAGTTTTTTAATTTGAGAACGTATTCCTGATACTAAGGTCTTAAATGAATTTACACCTGATCCCGTTTTTAACTTCGCCTTCATTACTTTGCTTACTAGCCAAGAAGCTAATTTTTCACCCTTGCTAGCATCATTAGAACGAGTGCGTTGTTTAGCCATATCCAATAGTTTCGAATCTGCTTTATGCCTATTCAACAAATCTGTGTACTTAGAGTATGCGATATCGTGATGCATACAAGCCTCGTCTAATTTATTGATTCCTCGATCACCTCGTAATAGACGCTTTCGTAGTCTTGTGCCTGGACCACAATATTGATAACCAGGTAAGTGTGCCTCGAACGGTAAATGATTTATTATGGTGTCAACTAGTCCACCTCCTTGCATTACTAATATTGAAATGATAAGAATTAAAGGACATCTCATTTTATATTCATGATTAGTTTACAAGATTATTTATGTCAATCCAACTGTTTTCACTTTTGCTAAGTCCTAACCATTTAACATATAATTTATTTCGTCTCTTCTTCAACACTTTTTCAATCAAGTACACATTAGGATACTTTGTCTTTTGAAGTTCCTCTTTATAAAAAGCCCCTAAAACTTGTTGATTTCGTTGATCTTCTATATAATATGTTTCTGGGTTAGTGGTATTTACCCTTATAATTTTAAAAATTTCACTCGTCCAATTAGGAGTATATCCCTTTTCAAATGGACTTTTGTACTTACTAATGCGAACAAAATCTCCTAATTTGAATTTTAATTTAATTGCTTTTGATGGTTTATTATTAGACATTACAATATTTTTCAATATAGCCGGTTCATTTGAAATATTTACATCTGAAGGTTTACATTTTATAGTCCTATGTTTCGTGCTATTATACGAACTTACGACATTTTGTAATGGTTTTCCTATCCACTTATAACTACCGTTCAAACTGAATATTTTGAACAATTTAATTTTTAAAGTTTTTATAAGTCTCTCGACTATTGATGCTTTTTTTGTAGAAAATGTAGAATAATGATTTATATCGAAATCAGTCATTAATTTTGTAAATACATCATTGTAAAATTCTGTTCCCATATCAGTTTGTAAATTAATAGGACGGCGATTACTCTTTTCTAATATACATTTTAAAGCGTTAGTAACTTCAAACTTAGATTTCGTTTTCAAAGGCATGGTCCATGCAAATTTCGAGAAACAATCAATCACTACTAAGATAAATTTATAACCATTATTGTTCGATTTTAGATTACTGAAATCAATGAGGTCGGCTTGCCATAGATCATCAATTTTCAATAAAATCACAGAACGTCGTGTGAAATTTCTTCGAGCCGTTTTGTGAATTTCGTTGACAACTTCCTCCTTAGCAGAACCCATTGCTATTGAATCGTTTTATCTGTGTTGTGGTTCTTTGTGTACTGACCTACTATACGCTTAACTTCTATTTTTAACTCTTCAAGCATATCTTCTATGTCTTTTATAATTTTATTTCTATGTTTCATTAACATGTCATTAGTGATTTCCTTTGTATAAAATCTATTCTCTATAATTTGATCAACGTATTCCTTATTTGCAACTTCATCTGAAGCTGCAGGATACTTCACACCTCGTAATGTGCATAACTTTAAATCAAAATCACCTTGCTCCGTCTTTAATAAAACATTTTCGGAAATGTTGAATATGTTTGAAAGACGCATTCTTTTATGAATATGGTGTCCAAATTTATCTACATTCATTTTAAAGGTGTAATATATTAGCAAGTCCAAATTCGAATGATACACTTTAGTTTACGACATCTCATTTTAAGGATTAATAATTCCACTTTCTTGCAACTCTTCAATGATTGATATTATTTCATTGTCCAATCCTGTGTTGCCAGCATCTTTCGATGCGATTAAAAGTTTTAGTCTTTCAACTAATTCATTAGGATCATCCCAATAAATGAAATCGACATTTTCTCGCCATTTTTTCATCACAGGAAGACCTTCTCCTTTTGAAACACTACTATCTGTTAAATCAGAATCTTTACGATATTTAAACATTGGTTTAATAACTTGTAAATATTTCTGACCTTTATTGCTTTTGATTGGCTTTCCGGGATTATAATCTCGTCTATGAGCATTTGTGTAAATTAATAAGGATTTATAAATTTTAAGATCATTTTCAGTGACTATTTTTAAGTTGGGAATCTTAGAACACAGTAATTCTTTTAATCCAGCTGTTGTTTCATGTTTTTGTCCACCAACTGTGATGAAATCATCATCGATTTTTACACGAGCAGAGCCTAACATCAATTTACCATGATCATGTCTAATTCCAAATGGAATGTCTTTGTGCACTTCACTGCTTAAGGACCAGGATGCGACATCTTGATTTGAAATCGAGCTATTGTCAATTGACTGAAAACTGTTCTCAATACTATCATCAGTATCGTTATCATCATCAACATAATCATTACCATCACCTTCCTCTTGAGAATCATTATATTCATATTTCTCAACGTCTACATTTTTTTCTTTATCAGATTTTGGAGAAATTACAGAATCGTTATATAAGCCTGATTTTCCTTTTACCAGAGTTTTGTTTATCGAAGAATCGAACTGGTCATTATTAGCATATTCATTATATTTTTTCTTTTTGGCATTAATTATTTCTGTAAGAGGACCAGTCACCGGCTTAAAAACTGTCTCCAGTACATTTTTATTCTGAATTTCGGTATCACGTAACTTTTCTACTTTTCGTTTTACTGCCTCTGCAGCTTTAACAATTTGTTTTTTTAAGGTTTGCTCCATTATAAATATCACAAGCGTACAGTACCTTATGGAGCTAGTGCTTAATCAAGATTAACTCTAATCGTTTCAAGTATATATTTTTATAAGAATATTAATCAAAAACTACAAATGTATCGAATTTGTTCCTATAGCAACCTTCGTTTTTTTTACAATCCTTGTTTATGACCAAGTAACTGTAACGCTCACTCCAAATTCTTGCACACATTTCACGAAAATGGTTCCACGTCATGTCTGTATTTACATGCTCGTCATACACATGACGCATATTTGTTTCATCTTGCTTAAAAAGTATTATTAAATTAGCGTTATCCCTAATTAGCTGTTTTGGTATTTTCGTATAAGTCTGATTTAAGTAAAAGCAATCTATATTTCTGTGTCTGCCCATCGCAAAGTAGTCACGCATGCTGTTTTGATTTTCGCATGCTACGTCATCAAAAACAATTATTGAATTACATTTCGCATCTTGGGGATTAATTACTTCTTCTTTATCACAATATTTTGCAAACGAGATGCCTGGAACCGATTGCAAAACTTTTTGTAAAAATAGATATTTCGGTTGATGAAGTGTTTTTGAGTAAACATAAACGTTTCTAAACCTCAGACCATTCTCATGTAAAAGCAAGCCTATAATTAAATTAGTTTTACCACAATTAGATGGACCACATATGATACATCTGACAGTGTTAGGCAGTAATTTGCCATGACGATAAATTTTATTTTTTGGTTCCAAACACACATTTTCAAAGTGAAGTGACTGATGTTGTTTAATAAATTTCATGTTAACATGTCTCTTTAAGTGCTATGTCAAAATGACTGTTATGTTCGCCATGCACACATTTATATATACTATATTTATCGTCTTGATGGGAATATTTTGATTTTATGTAAATTAAACGCTTATCTTATTTTGAATATTTAGAAAGGATGAGACCAATGTGATCTGCGAGTAAAGTTAAGATTTTTGACGAAGATGACGCCAGTTAGGTCGTCTCCGTAATTTATTGAGACACCTACCCCACTTAGGTATACCGTCTCCGTGGAGCCGAAGGCGACCAAACGGGGACGGTATACCTAAGTGGGGTAGGTGTCTCAATAAATTACTACTAATCACCACCGCCGATGGAGATCCGCAACACCAAGGGTCCGCCGATCCGTTGCCAGTCTTTTAAGAGAAATAAAGACTGTTCATGAAGAGCTCCTATGTCGTAGTTGTTCGGATATACCGCTGAAAGAAGTTGATTCCACAGTTTCACTGTTCGTAGTATAAAATGTCTTAGTAAACGTACTGTAGTAGATCACCTGTAACGTACTGTAGTAGAACTGCTCTTCGTCGTATGCGGTCAAATGGAGCAAGCAAGTACTGGGGCGCACCGGCCCAGAGATGCGAAATTATTTTGCAATATGATTTCAATTTCATAATCTATGCAAATACAACCTTGCTCCATTATATATCCTAAGCAAACTTTGCAATACATCGTATACATAAATAGCCCTAGTTCATGAACAGCGTCTGCCTATGAAGTGCGTCTATTTTTAACGGACGACAGATAGAATTACTGTCCTATTAAGTTTACTATGAATATACTGCATGGTAATTCACTCAACTAAATTTGCCGTAATGTTAAATAGTTTCTTTTTAAGAGCGTGTAAGCTGCACGCCGCTACACAGTCTCGTGAACCTTAATTAAATCCATTATTGCAACAATCTTGCGGACGATTTAGTGATATTTCAACATAATGTTGAAGAGCATTAAATGTGGTAATAAGGATAAAGTACTATTTCACATATTGACTATAATATTATATTTAATTGATTCTGGTGTTATTTTGCGAAAGGCAAATTTAAATGGTAAAGTAGGTTGCTGTTCTAACCATCAACATCTGTCAGATCGCCTGCGGATGCCTCGCGTAGAAGCGAAACACGTGTCGCAAAAATGACCACGGCAGTCGGGAGCGGCGGCAGTCGCACGTTTCTTCTGTTTCATATATTGAAGAGTCGCAAAGACGACCGCAGCAGGTAGACACACATACGGTCCGCCTGATGTGAAGCGGTTACCGTAGCCATATTAACGCTCGCAATATTAAATACTGCTCGCGCGCCGCCACCCCCGTTGCCAGTGCAGCAACTCCTTTCTTTCTGGTGACCTCACTCACTCGCAGGAACACAACAACCCTCAAGGAAATTGTTACTCTGTGAGATGGAGTTACTTCCCTAGACGGGCAGCTTACAAATACACTGTAGTCTAACTACTACTAAAGCCTCTTTTGCTAGTCGACAGGATGCACCACGTACAGGTGAGATTGGCTTTGGCTTTAAAGATTGTGATGAGCCACTACACTGAGAAATGAGTAGTCTATAAAATATTAAAAAGTCTTTCCGGCAGTGTAAACACTGAACAGACAGCTATCGGCTATTCATATATGCATCTCTTTCATTCACACGTGGTCTGTATCTATTATACGTTTCTAACGAGAAATTTGTCGACAGAGAAAACGGTCGTTTTCTCGCCGGCATCGCGGCGTTGGGTAAGTGCCTCACGAGAAGTTTTAAAAAACGAATCAGCGATGGCTTCAGCGTAAACGCTCTTAAATGGAAATTTCAAACTAATACCAGCAAGCTTTGCAGCAAGAATGTTCATCAGTTACTGCATAATTATTTCATTAACGCATACAGAGTTGCATGCGCGCGTGCAATAGTTGCGTTGCAGAGAATAATTAAGATACTATCTACAGTTTATATAGTGGGTTACAAATTTAGATCATTATGGGACCGCCCACCACTGTGTCTCCTGTGTAGCCAGGATTAACAGAGGTGACTGCCAAAAAAGGCAGTGAAGTCTATTGCAGTCCCGGGGGTAAAACTACGGTTGCCTTGGAACTCACAACGAATTTAATCAGAAGAAACTAGTAGGAGTAGGAAGCTTTTGGAATTTGACTTCCCCTCTTAGCAATGTGAGAGACAGCAATATCGCAAATAAGTCATTAAAAGCCTAAATGCTAGTCAAGTGAAGATCAACTACCGTGCACCACGCATTTTAAGTTTGTAATACTATTGGAAACCTAAAACATTGAGTTGTTACCTAACACATCGATTCCAATAATATGAATTGCAAAATCGCCTGAACGCTTGGTAATTCTCCCTTGTTGCTACCAAACCTGAATAATATACTACCCCGGATGTAACTTGCAATGAATTCAACATGTCATCCCGCTCCCGCCGCCCAAGATCACACTCCCAGAGAACATGGTGTGTTGTCTGATCGAATTCATAATTTGTAGTAGAACATTCGCATAAGGGCGACGGCACTAATTTAAACCAAAGGAGTTTAGCATTAAAATTGCCATGTCCAATTAAAAAATTATATCATTATTATACCTATATGGGCCCTACTACCTAAGCTGAAATCAATTACGATCGTATTTTTTGATTGCGAAAATGTAACTTAACCTAAGATTAGTGCTAATAGTAATAAGCTTCGCTGGTAGAGACCGAGGAGTTATGCCGATTTAACTGAAGATGTTTATCACAAATTTAAACAGAAGTCCGATTTTCGTAATCAAAGAACGCGATGGGAATCGGCTTCAGCTTCGTCGTTTTTTGGCTGATCGGGTTACGTAAATACCTTCGAATTTAATGTCACAAGTCTCTGGATCTGCTTGGAGTTTCTCTCTCTGCCACACGATGGACCCGGCACCCGCACGGTGAATCCATGGAAGCTAAGAAGTTACTAGTTCAAATGGGGTATCATATGAAAGGGCTTGATGTACACATTGCAAAATATATTCTATTTATTTTTTCGACGCATTTTTTGTCATTTATAATGAAAAATATTAAATTTAATAATGATCCTACGTACGGAACCCTCTGTGGGTTCCTATCCTACGTCCGACTCGCACTTGTCCGGTTTTTTTGAATTGCCTGTCTTTGGAAGCAATTCTAAATACGTATTCACGTCGAAAAAAGGAATGATATTTTTTGATAAACAATGTATCTCGGGGTCTCATTACCGGAACTACGATTAGTCCATGTTCCACCCCCCTGGTCACTACCCCGGTCAATGTGTACCCGGAACCACCATGTTGTACACATTCGCCCCCAGGGGTATATGGATATACATACAACCTTCAATTAGACGGTAATTAATAGTGAAATCAAAGCTATAATAATAATAATACTTGTTTATTTCAGACCGTAGTCCATAATTGTATATATGTCCATGGTTATATCGAGAGCAAAAAGCTTAGCAAAAAAAATCACGTTTGTTGTATGAGAGCCCCCTTAAATATTTATTTTAATTCTGTTTTTTATTATTTGTTGTTATAGCGGCAACAGAAATACATCATCTGTGGAAATTTCAACTGTCTAATTATCACGGTTCATGAGATATAGCCTGGTGACAGACGGACAGCGGAGGCTAGGAAGGTCCGTTTTACCCTTTGGGTACGGAACTCTAAAAAACGCAAAAGATTACATACTGTATTTTGCTTACCAAGTCCTTTTATTTGATACTCATATCATATGGTTTAGTGTAGAAAATATAAATAAATAAGTATTCCAAGTCAAAATAGGCTTGTTGCCCATGTTACAAAATTATAAAAACTCTCTATCAGTAACGTAAAATACATAAAACTAGAAAGATCTGCGATCTTAAAATTTTAATAACTTATGTCTGACGTGTTTTATGTTCGGTCAAAGTTTGGTGGGAAAGTCCATTTTGAAGGTATGAAATTATAAAAAATAAATATTACCATTGTAGAAACAATAAAAAATATTATAACTTTTGTTACGGCACTGGCTACATAAACGCAATATTTAACATAGCTGTTATACAAATTTCTGATTTAATGCATATAAAATAGCACGGTGTGACGTCATAACGTGGTGGCCTTTTGTATGGAGCGTTTTCGGGATAGTCCAAAATGGTGATCTTGAAGTTATCATATCTCGAGAAGTTTTTATGCAATCGAAGTAATTATTTCACCTATATTTATATTATTGTGACGTCTTTAAATAACAAGTCGAAAAAAAAATGTGATACAAGCCTAATAAGCTTGTATCACATTTTATTAATATAGTTATATAATATACTAGCTGCCCGCCCCGGCTTCGCACGGGTAGAAAGTGTTGTTTTCTTTTCCTCGCAATTTTTATATCTTTTCTCTCCATAAGAACCTTCATTATACCTTAACGAAAATATTAAAATAAAAATTAGCAGAATTGGTCGAGCCGTTCTCGAGTTATGCGCTTAGCAACATTCCTTTTAATATGGGGTAAGAAGGAAGAGTGCGATACGCGGAATAAATACAGTTTCATCGGCACCACTCCCGGTAAGAATCTCAGCTTCAATTATACATATTTCGCTGCTAAACATTAACTTTACTTCAAGAAGGAGATCTTCCCCAAATTTTAATAATATTTTTGAAAACTCTTGGGCACGTAAAGTTCTATCTACAGCTTCTACTGCCTTATTGTTGTCCATTTCGCATTCATCTGAAACGATTAGACAGCAATCGTGAAACATTTTCGGTTTGTCACAGTTTCGTGTCAAAAATAAAAATAACCGCGCAGTACCACGCGCGGTTATTTTTTTACAATACAATCAATATTTTGTTAAACTATTTAATGTTTTTTTAAATAGCTTTTTTAGTTCTATTTGCTATTATAGTGTGTTTTTTAGTTATTTTTTAAAACTATAATTTATTGTAAACACCATGTTGTTTATGCAAATAAATTTAGCTTTGTTCTGCATCAGGTGTTCCAAATCTTGGATTTATATACCTCAACAAAAAATGCTCATCAGGCTGAAAAACTTTTGCTAAGGCGTCATTTTTATATTTTTTATAGTTTAGCTAAACCATTATGGTTCTGCATCACGTGTTCCAAATGTTGGATTTTTATACTTCAACAAAAAATGCTCATCAAGCTGAACAATTTTTGCTAACGCGTCAATTTTATATTTCTTATAGTTTACCGGAACCATTATGGTTCTGGTGTTCCAAATCTTGGATTTATATACCTCAACAAAAAATGCTCATCAGGCTGAACAACTTTTGCTAAGGCGTCAATTTTATATTTCATATAGTTTACCGGAACCATTATGGTTCTGCATCAGGTGTTCTAAATCTTGGATTTTTATACCTCAATAAAAAATACTCATCAGGCTGAACAACTTTTGCTAAGGCGTCGTTTTTATATTTCTTATAGTTTAGCTGAACCATTATGGTTCTGCATCAGGTGTTCTAAATCTTGGATTTTTATACCTCAACAAAAAATGATCATCAGGTTGAACAGCTTTTGCAAAGGCGGTATTTTTATATTTCCTATAGTTTACCGGAACCATTATGGTTCCGCTTCTGGTGTTCCAAATCTTGGAATTTTATACCGAGATGGAAATTTCGTGTCCACGTTTTCAAATCGATGCCATTTTCATAATTGACGTGTCAGAAAACCATACAATCAACACCCATATTGATATTATGACATTTCAACCCCATCGTACCCCCACAGAAGTGCTCTTGTGTCACGTCGGTTATGTTAGATTATAAAATAGCTGTTTTTTTCGGAATCAGCGACCCGATAAACAATAGAAACAATACCCATAACGATTTTCAGACGTTTGCACCTCATTTCACCCCTTTTAGGGGTTGAATTTTGGAAAATCCTGAAACACGTGTTTACTCATTTATCTACAGAAGTGCTTGTGTAAAGTTTCGTATAAAATAGTTCAACTAATCTTGGTTCCCCATACAAACTTTGGACCCCCGTTTCACCCCATTAGGGGTTGAATTTTCCAAATTCCCTCCTCCCTCCTAAAAGGAACCCCCTTGCAAAATTTGAGACTCCTAGCACTTGTAGTTTCTGAGATTTCGTGATGAGTGAGTGAGTGATTTTCTCTTTTATATATATAGATAATATAATTATAAATAATATAATATAATAATAACAATATAGTTATACTGTCATCAAGCTCCAAACTAAGCAAAGCTAGTACTATGAGTACTAGAGATCTTAATTATTTTATTTTTTTTAATATATACATACTCGTACATGTTGAGGAGCTCGATGGCGTCGTTCCGCGTGGCAATCTAATGTCTCGGCCACACTACTTACTGTCTACCGAGCTGTTACCGCCATAATTATGGCATTAAATTATTGCGTGAAGTGGTGTGGTTACACTAGAGTTTACCTAGACATGTCAATAAATTAGGCGTTAAAAATATCATTTTTCAAGATGGAGGTTGAAGCTGCAGTGTGTTGTGTTTTATGAGTGCCAATTATTTTTACATAAATCTTATAAATGTTTACAAAGCTAAAGCAAAACTAAAAATAATTCCAAAAATTTTTTTGCGTTTTTCATTTGACTACTCCATGTCGGTCGATACGTGCGTCGTTGCCGTTAAACTCATGTCGCATACTGGACAAACGGTAGTGTGGCCACAAACACATTAATTATTGCGGTAATCTCCTTTTATGTGCGAAAAAAGACCCCCGCCGGAGCTATTGTCTACCGCCATTTGCCATATTGATTGGCATTGTATAATTATGGCCATAAATCGTGGTTACACCGAGGCGCTGTTGAAATTATGGCAATAATTATTGGCATGTCACGGTAGTGTGGCCGTAGCATAATCGATCACGCAAGTCAAGTAACGTCGACCGTAGTCTGTCCATGAATGAGTTTATTTATAAGGCATATCCGTGCTTTGGAGGACACGTTAAGCCGGTCCCGGCTGTTGTCGTTAGATGACAGTTATTAAGCCAAGCCTTTAGGCGGCTTGAAAACACTGACTCCCGCGAACCTGCAGTTGGGCAGTGGTGGAGTACGCTCTAAACCCCTTCCATTGAGGGGAGACCCGTATCCAAGCAGTGTGATGAATAAGGGTTGACGGTGATACATATAAAACTAACCTAACCTAAATTAATCCGACCAAGGCAAACAGACATGTTTATGTACACATTTATTAGTCTTGTGCGGGAATCGAATCATTGCTAGCCATTGTGGTTCATCAACATCTTTGAACCAAAGCCAACTTCACCTTCACGCGGTGCACCCTGCTGACTGACAAACGAAGCTCTGGCGAACAGAGAGGTAGGGAGCATAATTGTAAGCTACCCGACTGGGGAATGTACTTCCACCTCACAGAATACCGTAGCCAAATAACAATTCCCTTGAGGGTGTTTGTGTTCCTGCGAGTGAGTGACGTAACCAGAAAGGAGGAGATGCTGCGTTGGCAGCGGGGGTGGCAGTGCGCGAGCTTGAAGAGGGGGTATCACTTCCGCTCCTACGCAGCGCCGGCGGTCAACGCTCCCATCCGTCATGAATTTTCGATCAGGCCACGTGTCCTGACGCGAGTTTAACATTTTTTACCCATCCCAAAAAGTGCACAACATCGCTAAAGAAATTTTCTGTTCAAAAGAAAGTGAATACTGTGTTCTTATCAACTCTAGTTTGCGTTACCTGTATTGGTCACATTGCTAATGCATTTGTTTTGGATAAAAGGATTACTCTATACCCCGCTTTAATCGGATTAAGGATTAAATAATATTTGCAATGTTCAAATATGAGGTAGGTATTTAGTTAATATATATTATTTATTGCATATAACAATGTTACATAAAAACAGTGTAAACGAGGTGTACAAGAGCGAGCTTCTTTTTTTTTTTTATACTACGTCGGGTGGCAGAACTGGCAGACAAGATGGACCGCCTAATGTGAAGCGGCTACCGAAGCTATATTAACGCTCGCAACATAAAATATCGCTCGTGCGCCGCTGCCAACGCAGCATCTCCTTCCTTTCTGGTGATCTCACTCGCTCGCAGGAACACAACAACCGTCAAGGGAATTGCTATTTGGCTACGGTATTATGTGAGGTGGAGGTACATTCCCCAGTCGGGTAGGTTACAAATTACGCTCCCTACCTCTCTTTTCGCCAGATCTTCGTTTGTCAGTCAGCAGGGTGCACCGCGTGCAGGTGAAGTTGGCTTTGGTTCAAAGATGTTGATGAACCACTTACACCCCGAGCTTATCTCTTTAAGAAATTTCTTGCATATCGACTTGCTATGTCGACTTAGCCAAATAATATTTCTATACTATTGTTAAGGTCGGCACCTTAACAATAGTATAGAAATATTATTTGGCTAAGTCGACATATGCAACCATGTTAATGTTGACATTGTATGAATTTATACAAAACATAATTAACTAATTGGAGTAAAGTCATCATCATCATCATCATCAGGTCATTTTAGTCTCCATTACAGGAGCACGACGCTCTCTCATCCGTCTCAGACAGAAGGAGGATTTGGCCTACACTCCCCACGCTGGCCAGACGGGTTGGGGAGGCCTGATCGATGTTTTATTAATGTATTTCCCTTAGTCGCTTTGTACGACATCCACGGGAAGAGACGGAGTGATTCTATTCTAGTCTGCCGGAAACCACGCGGTCTACGGCGATATCTTCGCGGCCACATAATGCGCGTATTGCGCGATATAAAGTTTATCGCGATGTATAAACGTAAAAAAAACAATATGGACGCCGCGGTTACTCTGTATATATTTTATGGCAGCAAATAATATTTTTTACATTTATGTCATCTAAAAATCAAATTAAAAGCAAGAAAAAGGAGCAAAAAAATATAGTTACTCCAACCCATGTATACTTCAGCTATATTATACACTGTAGTTACATCTAACACGTCCGCTAGGAACGAAGGGTGCGGGCCGACTGAAGTGTGGCCGCGCAAGCGAAGTTCATCGCGATAAAACCCTTTGATGTACTAGAGTTTACCGACAGCGGAGCGATGTGCCCGAAGCTTCGCCCGAAGTGTCGAAGTATTCGCGAATATTTGCCTACATACATCGCGATAACCCGAAAATTCGCGTTATCGCGATGAGTGCGGCCTAGGCAATATTATAGCAGTTTGATGACATAATATGCTTCTCAAATCTTATACTGCGTGATATTTTTATTCCTATTAAATTTTATATACCTGAACTTAAAAGTAACAAAATGTCTATTGGATCTATTCTGTTTGAATAACAGGGTCCCCTTTATTCATAAATGTAAAAGGCACTACGGATGACTTTTCAATCTTCACCTAATTACGTACAAAGGCGCTCAGAAAATGTTACTCGAGCGAAAAATCTTACAAGGGAAAATTTGCATATTTTTTTAAAGAAAAATCTTAAGAAGATCGTTCAATTATGATTTAATTAATAGTTAAATGGTATCCTTGAGTTTTGTGATGTTCTTTTAAAGTGTTTCAAACTGAAATTACATTTTTTTCACGAGCCGCTTAGTTAAAATTGGGTCCTTTTATATATATTTTTAACCGACTTCAAAAAAAGGAGGAGACTTCAAACTGGTCAGTTGGTAGTAGTTAAAATAATATTGTAAATAGATAAATAGGTTTAGGTAGTGTTTAACTTTTAGTTTTAGTAGCGCTAGCGCAGCTAACGGGGTTTGACGTACGTACATCATGTCAGTGACCTTGCGTGTCGATATGTGTAAATCTAATAGATTAAAATGTGCAAACTGTAACATTGTTATATGTGAAGTGCTGGCATTCATACAGAATAAATTGGACGTAATGGATGAGGAAAGTTTGATTCGAATATGTGAAAGTGCTTTCAAAGAGGAGGATATTGAAGTAGCAAAGTCGTTACTTTTCGAGTCGTTACAAAAATCAATTACTACCCGGAAGCGTGTTGGTAAAACACAGCGCAATCTTGATGACATTATATTGTTATTTAAGGGGACGGATCCTGAAAAAATACCGATGTTTGTGGCGAAAGATTTGGAAAAACTACCCCCTGTCACGTTTAATAGTGTAGATGTTACTCCACTCCTCAAGAGAATTGTTAAAATGGAAGCAAATATTGAAAATATTCAGCAGAATTATGTTACAAAAGAGGAATTACAAGTTTGTTCATCGAATAATCATAAATCTCCACCATATAATGAGAACCATAATGTTAACTTAAAACGTGGAGGGTACATAGCAAACAGTACAAACACGTCTGTTTTTTTCGTTATAAAGAATATGCAGCGGGGAAAATCGCCGGGCCATGATAGCCTCAGCATTGAGCATTTCGAGAATGCTGGTGTTCATTTACCTCGGGTACTTGCGCTCTTATTCAATCTGTGCATTAGTCATTCTTATTTACCAGAGCCATTGATGCGTACCATTGTTGTGCCAGTTGTAAAGAATAAGACAGGTGATGCTTCTGATGTGTCCAACTACCGGCCTATCTCACTTGCTACTATTACAGCTAAGGTGCTTGACAGCTTGTTAAATGTACATCTAACTGAACACATTAAATTGAATGACTCACAATTCGGTTTCAGAGCTCGACTATCAACTGAAAGTGCCATATTGAGCTTAAAGCATGCTGTCAACTACTACACTTCAAGGAGGACACCGGTATATGCGTGCTTTCTGGATTTGTCGAGGGCTTTTGATCTTGTTAATTATGAGCTACTGTGGGAAAAGCTTGATGGCGCGGGTGTACCGGTTGAGTGTGTCTCCATCTTCAAATACTGGTACATGAATCAGAAGAATCAGGTGAGATGGGCTGGTAGACTGTCAGATGAATACAGGCTGGAGTGTGGTGTAAGGCAGGGGGGATTGACCTCACCGCTACTCTTTAATTTGTACATTGACAATCTTATCGAGAGGCTTAGTGGCACTAATATCGGATGTCATGTTGATGGGATTTGTTTCAATAACATTAGCTATGCTGATGATATGGTGCTACTGAGCCCCTCGATAAATGCTTTGAGAAAATTGTTGGCCATTTGCGAGACATATGCTAGAGAACATGGGCTGAAATATAACTCCAAAAAGAGTGAATTACTAATATTTAAGGCAGGCAAATATCTGCCCACCAATGTGCCATCTGTATGCTTAAACGGTGTGGCTCTAAACCAGGTAGACAAATTTAAATATTTGGGTCATGTGGTGACGAGCGATCTCAGGGACGATGAGGACTTGGAAAGAGAGCGTAGAGCGTTAGCAGTGAGATGTAATATGCTCACTCGCAGGTTCTCTAGGTGTACCAAAGAAGTTAAAGTGACGCTTTTCAAAGCATACTGCCAGGTTTTTTATTCTTGTGGCCTATGGGTGAAGTACACAAAGAGAGCATATAATGTTCTGCGCGTACAGTACAACAATGCTTTCAGAATGCTGCTGCGACTTCCGCGACGATGTAGCGCTTCGGGAATGTTTGCTGAGGCACATACAGACGGTTTTCAGGCGATCATGCGTAAAAAAGCTGCTTCATTACTGCACGCACTGCGAAATAGTAGTAACAGCATCCTGAAAGCCATTGCAGAAAGGTTTGACTGTCCTATACAGAAACATTGGGTTGCGGTTGTACTGGGCCGCACGTAGTTGTGTGCATGTACTCATGCAGGCATGTAATAAATGTATATTGTTATATGTATGTATGAGTGGATGCACATAATAACGAACACAAGCAGTATTAGTCCCAACATAATTTAATTTAATTATTACTAATATAGTTATTAAGTTCAAAATATTGTTACTAACTCTTTACTAAACCATACTATGGACAAAATTATTACGTCTGAAATAAAGTTATTATTATTATTAAGCTAAATTGTTTGTACCTTTAAAGTAGAATATAAAATACGTGTATGAGATAGGTTAAATAAGGTTTTTGTTTATTTTTATTTAGTTATTATAACGATTATTATGTAAATATATTTTATTACAAAACATTTTTTTTTGTGTTAAAAATCTAAACTTGATTATTTTTAACTTTTTAGTGAGGTTCAATTTTTTTTTTCAATGTTTTTTTTTAATTTTATTTATTTCACTTAACAATTTAAATGTTTTGTCGTCGTCTACCCTTACTCATCTCACTACTGATACGAGTGTATGGGTCTCTTTATTTTTATGTAGGATGTAAGTGGCTCATCAACATCTTTGAACCCAAGCCAACCTCACCTGCACGCAGTGCACTCTGCTGACAAAAAGAGAGGTAGGGATGCTAATTGTTAGCTACCCGTCTGGGAAATGTCATTCCACCTCACAGAATACCGCAGACAAAAGAGCCTGTGGGTCACTGTTGGAAAGCAATCACCGCCCATGGAGATCAGCAACAGATGTTATCATTATTATTTATCAAATGGTTTCACGACTCTGAAATCAATGTCATTTAGAGCCTGGCTTTGTATTATTTATTCATCGTATTCTCGGCTTCAGTGACATGCTGAAAAATATCGCCAGGAATTCTTGTTCCTCCATTACTAGTAACAAGTCAACAGTAAAAGCGATAGTGCAATTTTTCTACTGTTTTGCACGACTTTTAGGAACCCGACAGCCCCGAATCAAACACTTTTAATCAAAGATCTAAAGCTCAAGTCCGATACAACAGATCGATCAGAAACGGGTGTAACGTATTATTTGTCTATAAATAATAGATATTTCTATTAAAAACTTTTGTAAATGTGTACCTTAACAAAATTTCATCAAACAATAGTACAAAGTCAAATGTTTGTTTGTCGATAATGCAAAAGCTTTGTGGAATGTTTTCATTGGTAATAACATATAATCAAAAAACCGGCCAAGTGTGAGTCGGACTCGCGCACGAAGGGTTCCGTACCATTATCTATGAAAAAGGGCAAAAAATCACATTTGTTGTATTGATGTATTGTTGTAAATAAACCCTTAAATATTTGCCTTATATTAATTTAGTTAAATATTTTTAAAGTGAATATATATAGCGAATATTCTGTGAATGTTTCAAGCGTCTACCGGTTGCCGTTATCAATATCGAGCAAAAACGAGCAAAAAAATGTCACGTTTGTTGCTTGGGAGCCCCCTTAAATATTTTTTCTAATCTGTTTTTTAGTATTTGTTATTATAGCGGCAACAAAAATATATCATTTGTGAAAATTTCCACTGTCTTACTATCGCGGTTCATGAGATACAGCCTGGTGACAGACGGACGGACGGACAGTGGAGTCTGTAATAGGGTCCGTTTTACCCTTTGCATACGGAACCCTAAAAACTAAGGCCGTCCAGATGTCTGCCACGACGAGATTCGACTGCTGCATTTCAGTATGCATAGAGTGTATTTGTTAGCTACCCGACTGGAGAAGTACCTCCGCCTCACAGAATACCGCAGGTAAGTAACAATTCCCTTAAGGGTTGTTGGGTTCCTGTGAGTGAGTGAGGTCAGCAGAAAGAAGAAAAGGAAGGAGAATAGGCTGGCAATGAATCGGCGATCCGTTCGTGTTGCTGATCTCCATGGGCGGTGATGATTGCTTTCAATCAGGTGGCCCACATGCTCGTTGCCACACTCCCATATAAAAAAAAAACTCCCCAATCTCCATATACAATACGAGAAGTGTACAAACAAAAACAGTAAACACATTAAACTTCCTTCATTTTCAGAGACTATAAAAATAATCTCAATTCCTAATTTAATTCGACTTACGCCATCTTAAATCTCATACAAAGACAAAACAAGATTCTTCTTAAACTTTGAGAAAACTTTTGCTGTTTTGTTGTGAAGAATAAAACAAACTCGAGATCGCTTTTTGTTGAAATTGAACACGCGCGGAGTGAGAACACTTTCATGATTTTGTTAAGCAAATTACTTGGCTCAATGAAAACTTAAATTTAAATGAGAAATGAAGGTATATTTCATCTCTTTTTAGGGATCAGGAGCCCTACCGGCAACGCTGAAGCCGATTACCGTCGGATTATTTGATTACGAAAATCACACTTCAGAGGGGCAATTTTCGTAATTAAATTGTAATCAAAATTCAGTTTCGATCCATTCTCGATCTCATAAATATCCTTCAAAATTAAATTTAAGCGGGTTTATATCGAAATATGAGTGAAAATTAAACAAACTAAGAATGTTACTTTGCCAACAACAAGTATTGATAATATTTAATTATAGAAATCAAGTATATAATTTTAGTCAATTCACAATTCAATCTCGATTCGGTCAACTTTCAATCTGCGTTCGTAGAAAAATTACGAGAATTGGCCTTCAGTTTAAATTTATGGTACATACCTACACATAGCACGGAGGACGGATGACCGATGGGGTCGAAGAGTTCTCGAGTGGAGACCACGTACCGGCAAGCGTAGCGTAGGACGTCCACCCACAAGGTGGACAGACGACCTCATTAAGACCATAGGATCGCGCTGGATCCAAGCCGCTTCCAACCGGTCTTATTGGAGATCTAGAGGGGAGGCCTTTGTCCAGCAGTGGACTTTCAATCGCTGAAGTGATGATGATGATGACATGTGTTTAGCTTAGCTGGTCGAAACCCTATACTTAGCTCTAACGACTAAGGTGAAGATGATTGTCAATAATTAAAACGTAAGACCTATTTTTCGAGTCAAAATATTCGATGGTAATCGGCTTCAGCTTTGGCGGTAGGGTCACTGTTCCTTGAAAAGAAAATAAAGGAATTCATTTAGGATCACTCCGAAAGCCTTATGTCTCTCTGTTCTCAGGAATGCGTAATTGCATAGATATGTCATCCTCATCAGGTCATTTTAGTCTCCACTAGAAGAGCACGACCCTCTCTCGTCTGTCCCAGACAGAAGGAGGATTTAATGAGGGTTTGGAGCAAGGACTCTATGCCTATAACTAATACTCCCCTGTGTTCCCCCCGATCTTCCGATGATATCACAGGATTGCGAGTTTCTTGCCCAGAATGACCGACCAGGCAAGAGGACCTTTATCCTCCCTGCTATCGCACCCAGAAAATGAACCAGGCACTTAAACAGTTTGTAGCAGACCTTATTCCGTTTTCGCCTGCAAGTGGACTACTTGGCCACTAAACTACTGGTGGTAGGACGCCGATACTTGGCCACTTTTAAGTCGAGCAGCTCGTGGCGATCGACGCTCAGTTTCCCAAGCATCGGCGCTCCACCATCACTCCTCAATATCCATGATAGGGTACCAGAGCTGTAAGGCGCGCTCCCCTAGAGAGGGTCCTTCTCTCATTTCCCGACGCGCTCTGTACAAAACAAAAACGAAAAACTTTTTAACAAAAACGGAAAAAAAAAACAAAAAAAAAACGCTATAAGGGTATTTCAAAATAATTTACCCACCAGTGTTGTCACTTAATAGAGATTTACCACTAAATCGGGGTAAATTTTAGTAGGTATGTGCAAAATTTTAGTTTTACACATCATCATCATCATCATCATCATCATCAGCCTGTATTTACCCACTGCTGGATATAAGCCTTCCTCAATGCTTTCCACCAGATACGATCCTCCGCCTTCCGCATCCAGCCGCTCCCAGCCGCTTTCTTAAGGTCATCAGACCATCTAGTAGGAGGGCGTCCAACACAGTCATGCCATCAGTTACTCGGCAGATGTGACCGGCCCATTGCCACTTCAGCTTGCAAACTCTGAAGGCTATGTCGACAACTTTGGTTCTCCGTCGAATTTCTTCGTTCCGGATTCGATCCCGCAGAGAAACCCCGAGCATAGCCCTAACTCCATCGCTCGCTGCGCGACCTTTAGCCTGTGGACCAGTCCGATGGTCAGTGTCCAAGTCTCTGCACCATATGTCATTGCAGGGAGGACGCACTGGTTGAAGACTTTAGTCTTCAAGCACTGGGGTATTTGCGCGGCGAAGATATGACGAAGCTTTCCAAAAGCTGCCCAGCCCAGTCGAATGCGTCTGTCGATCTCTTTGTTGAAATTACCCCGGCCAAGCTGTATGGAATGACCGAGGTAGACATAGTCTTTAACTATTTCAATAGCTGCATTCTCTACGATAACCGGGCTAGGGATGACAAAATCGTTGTACATGACTTTCGTCTTGTCGAAATTCATCCCCAGCCCCACACGTCGAGATGCAGCATTGAGATCGACCAACATACGACCGAGATCCTCCAGCGATTCAGCCATTATGACCACGTCGTCGGCAAACCGAACCGAGTCGAAGGTGTGAGATGTACTCGCCATTCACACTGATGCCCCGTTTTTTCCAGTCCAGCGTCTTAAATACGTCTTCCAGAGCAGCGGTGAATAGTTTCGGGAAAATGACATCCCCTTGACGTACTCCCCGCTGCAGCTGGATAGGCTTAGACTGCTGGTCCTGGACGCGGACTGTCATTGTCGCAGCGCTATACAACCATCTCAGCACCTCGATATAGCGGTGGTCAACTTGGCACCGCCGTAAGGATTCCAGAACAGACCAAGTTTCGATGGAGTCGAAGGCTTTCTCGTAATCCACAAAAGCTACACAGAACGGCAAATTGTACTCTGTGGTTTTCTGCACAATTTGCAGCAATGTATATATGTGGTCCACGGTACTGTAGCCTTTACGAAACCCAGCCTGTTCCGGTGGCTGGTAGTCATCAAGCCTTCGGGCGAGACGATTCGTGATAACCCTTGAAAACAGCCTGTACACGTGAGTCATGAGTGAGATCGGTCTATAATTCTTCAATAAGGTTTTGTCACCTTTTTTGAAGAACAAGACGACCAAACTCCTGGTCCACGCGACTGGTGCGGTCCCATTGTGAATGACGGAATCAAACAGACGTTGTAGTTCCTTCAGAACCGGAGTTCCTCCAGCTTTCAACAGTTCTGTTGTTATTCCGTCCTCACCGGGAGCCTTACCATTTTTCAGCTGTTCAAGGGCTATCCTAATCTCACCCATGCTGATGTCTGGAATATCCTCGGTTTCGTGTCGGGTTAGCGGGGCTCGGCGATCACTTACACGAGCAGCTGATGTAGGGACAGGTGCATGTGCGGCATAGAGTTTGCCGTAAAATCTTTTACAGTTTTACACGTATGTAATTAAATAATTTTGTAAGTTGATTGCACGGTATAAAAATGTTTTGTAGGAACACAAATACCATCTGTTTACCTTGATAATCGCTTAGCGGCGAAACCGGTCGGTAAAATTAAATATAATTAAGTGGAACAGTACAAGTGTTTTATTATAACATAGTTTGTAAAAGATCATTTTATGATAACTCTCGTCAACATGTCTTATTATTTAAAAAAATCTAACAACTAAATAAAAATATTCCGCAACATAACAATAAAGTTATATAACGACTCCATCTTAACCCATTGCCCCGGTGACACCATTAACAATGGTGCTGACTGCGTACCTTGCATGCATTATGCAAAAGTGCACGTAACTGCATTGTCAAACAACATAAATAGCTCGCTATTTTTGCTTCCATTCAATTTATGCATAGGAAACACATACGGATCGTACAATAGGGTAGTAAAGTCGATTAACATATAACTATAATAATTATATTATTTTCTAGGATTGATTGACATCTGAGGATGAAGGATTTATTTTGACGAACCTGTTTGTCGAATGACTAGCAATGGGTTTGACTCTGAGATCGCAGGATGGATTCCCGCACAACAAATATTTGTATGCATCATCATCAGGTAATTTTAGTCTCCACTACAGGAGCACGACCCTCTCTCGTCCGTCACAGACAGAAGGAGAATTGGCCTACACTTCCCACGCTGGCCAGACGGGTTGGGGAGGCCTGATCGATGTTTGATAAATGTATTTCCCTTAGTCGCTTGTACGACATCCATGGGAAGAGACGGAGTGATTCTATGATAGTCTACCGGAAACCACACATTTGTATGCATGACTATGTCTATTTGTCTTAGTTTTAGGTTTTTTCTATGTACTGTGATTGTGTATTTACAAGAAAAAATGTATTAAGTATTTATATCATGCATTTAGTACGCATAGTACAAACTTTGTATAGTAGTAATTGCCGCCACCCCCACTGCCATCGCAGCAACTCCTTCCTACCTGGTGACCTCACTCGCTCGCAGAAACACAAGAATCCTCAATGCATTTGTTATTTTGCTGCGGTATTCTGTGGAGGTACTACCCCAGTCGTATTGTTTACAAAGTACACTATGCCCTACCACTCCTTTTTCTATTTTTTTTCCATAGCCTCGTTTGTCAGTCAGTAGGGTGCACCACGTGCAGGCTAGGTTGGCTTTGGTTGTTAATGAACCTCTTACACCCCAAAATCAATTAAATTATCCAAATTACACTCTCATCAATCAATTACTTCTCTTTAAAAATATATTTTACATTACTTATCGTTCTCTTAAATTTTAAAGACAGTAGGTATATGTCAAAAGTTTGCATTTTTTTTTTTAAATTGCCTAAAAATAATAATCGTTTCTTGAAATAGAGTTTACTTGTCGACTGTACAAAATAACTAATTGTTGACGGTTAATATGCAGTTGAATGCCGGTTTGAAATGTTGCATCTTAAATTTAGAAATATATTAAATCTAATTATACACGGCTCTGCATTCCACCAGTTTGAATTTTACTGAGTTCAAATCTCCTAATGTACTAACGACTCGTCTCGGCTTTGCGCTGCTAGATAGGTTTTCCACTTTCCGCCATATGCGATTCTTCACTTTCGCATCAAGCTGCTTTATTAGAGTCATCGGTCTTTTTTTTATACCACTTTAGTGGAAAACAAGCATACGGCCCGGACGATGGAAAGCAGTTACCGTAGCCTATGAACGCCTGTAACACCAGAGGCATCACACGAGCGTTGCCGACCCTGTAAAAACCTCTTCACGCCCTTTTTGAAGAACCCAATGCTGTAAGTCTCCTGAGAAAACCTCGACAGGCAGTTAATTCCACAGCTTGACCGTACGCGGGAGAAAACTTGAACTTTGACACGGTACGCGACCACTTAGGCGGTCTATCTAAAAGAGAGGCACCCAACGCATCATCTCATAAAATAATTATTATTTGTAATTATATTTCTCGTCAACCCATATTCATCCCACTGCTGGGATACGGGTCTCACCTCAATCGAAAGGGTTTAGAGCATACTCCACCACGCTTCTCAATCTCGGGTATAGCGGAGGTTTGTGTTTTCAAGCTGCGTAAAGGCCACTGACTTGGCTTAACGATCAACGGCTTAACGTGTCTTCCGAAGCAGTGCGCTCGATATAATATAAACCCATCTGTGAAAAGGCTACGGTCGACATTGCTTGACTTGCGTGATCGATTAGACTGCCACGCGCAACGACACCATCGAGGTCTTCATAATTATTATTTATTAATTCGTTTATTTTCAACTTTCGGCGGAAAATAATAAATTATCTCTATTTCGCCGAAGTCATAACAATATTTTATACTTTTCGGCGGAGAAGAATAATAACATTCAGCTAATTGTATAATTATTTTAATAATATGTTACTTTCTTACAGGTAAGTACAGCTTGGCTGGCAAATGAGACGAATCTGATGGTAAGCCTAAGCATAATGAACGCTTGAAATATCAAAAGTATTACCTAACTGACTTCCTTTGCCAATTTTTTAAACAATTTTTTAAACTTTTGTTTTTCCTTAAATTACAGTTTAAAAGTCGTTTTTTTTTAATTACTAGTTAATGAAGTTTTTTTCCTTTTCACCGCCATTGTAAAGAAATAATAGTGTCATCTACGCCAAGTAACAAACTTCAGATACAAGGCATTAAAAATAAGGAATCCGAAAGTTCATAATGATGATAGCAGTAATAACGAACAATAATTAACCGACTTCAAAAAAATGAGGAGATTCTCAATTCGGCTGTATTTTTTTTTAATGTTTGTTACTTAAAAACTCCGTGATTTATAAACCGATTTGAAAAAAACTTTTTTTATTTGAAAGAGTATACTTCCAGATTGGTCCCATATTTTTTTCAATCATCATCATCAGCCTATATCTACATACGTAAATGTTGAGTAATGTTTGGAGTCGGTTTTATTTTTGTTAAAAAATTTAACAAAAAAAAATCAGCTCTTTCTGAATTGTAAATCTTAAACCGAAAGACTAAAGGACGAATTTATAATGCATATTATGGAGTTGTAGTTTCTTTTGGTATTGGTCAGCCCCCTTACCACCAACTCTTATTGCGATTCAATAACTGAATAGAATGCTTATTCATACCATTCGCTTATTCATTGGTATGAATAAGCATTCGATTCAGTTATTGAATAAGAGTTGGTGGTAAGGGGGCTGAAATAAGTAAGATTTTTGTCATCTTCTGCCTACCGCGGACATTATTATGCTTAGTTTTTGTATTGTTGTTGTGCATCTGGTTTTAGTATTAATGATCGAAAGCACGAGCAATACGGCTGATCGGGGACATTCTTGCTCAGTATGAGGATTTAGATCTTTTCGCCGACAACCAACAATGTCTGCTTGACGGTGCCTATAAATTTTTTAAGCATGCGATACTTAATTTGGACATGTGACCATATACAAGTAGCATAAGACATGTAATTTTTTATTTTTATTCTTTTATTTTTTGACTATGTGACATTGAATATTCTTAATTATGTATTAATTGTATTGTATTTTAATCTTGTAATGTAATTTAATTTGATATTTGATTTTAATGTGAACTTGACATTATTTTTTGTTACATTGTTGCATTGGGTGAATTTACCTGTAATGACAATGTAGTTCTGAATGAATAAATAAATGAATAAATGAAATAAATGAAAGATATTGATAAAACATTTGCGGATAGTTACTTCCTATTATATTGACTAGACGGGGGATGGGGTAAGAAGGAGTGAGTGGAGGTAGCGCGTAGGGCGACGAAGCGTTGAACGCCCTCCTTCTAGATGGTCCGTTGATCTTAAGAAAGCTGCTGGAAGCGACTGGATGTGGAAGTCGGAAGATCGTATTTGGTGGAAAGCATTGGGGAACGCTTGCACCCAGCAGTGGGTAAATTCAGGCTGATGATGATGTTCACTAACGTATTTCTTATTCATTTCACCGGAAGAAGATATTAAACAATATTCACAAATAAGTACGATATGGAGGCCTAAGAACAGAGTCAATATTTCCCTTAAAAGGCTGGCAACGGATCGGCGACCCTTTGGTGTTGCTGATTTCTATGGGCGGTGGTGATTGCTTTCCATCAGGTGACCCACAAGCTCGCTTGCCCCCCTCTAATATATATAACAAAAAAAATATATACCGCAGCCCAATAACAGTTCCCTTAAAGTTTGCTATGTGAGTGAGCTCATCAGGAAGGAAGGAGACGCTGCGTGCTCAGCAGAGGTGTCGGCACACGAGCGATATTTCAAGCTGCGAGTGTTAATACGACGACCGTACGGTAATCGCTTCAAATCAGGCTGGCCGTACGTTTGTCTGCTAGCCGACGATGTATAAAAAAAAGTAAAAAAATAAAAGATTTTGAATTTCAGACAACATTGAATTTGATATAAATTTTTCACAAAAACTGACTATTAAGCATTTGTTCAGCGGTCCTTACAATACTGAAAGTTTTATCTTATTTAAAGTTCTGAAATTCATCGCTTTGTAAGCAATGAATATTGGATATCGTAAAATATTTTGGAAACTTTAACAATAAGTCATCGATTCTCAATCCATTTATTTTAGATGAAAATATTAATCTTAGTTTTGCTTGCTTCTGAAATTGTTATAAAATTTCAAGTAAATTAATTATATAGGTAATTTTCGTTAGTTAAGCGGCAGGATGCACCATATACGTGGAAGTAAAATAAAAACATCAAAGTCAAAATTAAAACATTATTTCATAAGTTGTATTTAAGTGTTTTATATGAGTCTTGACCAATGAAATTGAAAATATAATATATATTTTCGAAATGTATAATTCATTTTTAAGTGTAGTAACAAATTGCAAAAGTAACGGACGCTAATAGCGCAAGGTTAAACCTAAGTGGTTTTTTGGTGCTATTTTAAGTTTAACTGTGTTTATTATTTCTGTAAAAATAAATTTTGGGGTGTAATTGGTTCATTAACATCTTTGAACCAAAGCCAACTTCACCTGCACGCGGTGCACTCTGCTGACTGACAAACGAAGCTCCGGCGAAAAGAGAGGTAGGGAGCGTAATTGTAAGCTACCCGACTGGGGAATGTACCTCCACCTCATAGAATACCGCAGCCAAATAACAATTCCTTTGAGGGTCGTTGTGTTCCTGCGAGTGAGTGAGGTCACCAGAAGGGAAGAAGATGCTGCGTTGGCAGCGGGGGTGGCGGCGCGCGAGCGATATTTTATGTTGTAAGCGTTTTCATATGGCTACAGTAACCGCTTCACATTAGGCGGGCCGTATGCTTGTCTACCACCCGACGTAGTATCATCATCAGGTCCATTTTATTCTCCACTACAGGAGCACGACCCTCTCTCGTCCGTCCTAAACGGAAGGAGGATTTGGCCTACACTCCCCACGCTGGCCAAACGGGTTGGGGAGGCCTGATCGATATTTGATAATGTATTTCCCTTAGTCATCTTGTACGACATCCACGGGAAGAAACGGAGTGATTCTATTCTAGTCTGCCGGAAACCACACGGCTAACCCGACGTAGTATATAAAAAAAAAAAGAAACAAAAAGTATCTAGTTGAAATTGATATCGAATACTCATTTCTGAAATCTCTTGCCGCTGAAAAAAAATCTAACTTGTAATATAACTATAACTATAGTTAAGTTAATCCCGACAGACATTGTCCTGTCTGAAACAATGAATATTGAATTCGAATTGGTTTCGCGCAATATGCCCAAAAAACGGACAGTTCTGTCAAACGACATAAAGTTACATTAGAAAAGTTAATATGGTAGTTCAATTTTCTTAAATTTTCCACGCAACTTTCTTATTTTTTCTTTCAAGAACTTTCTCCTGACAAGAGCTCGGTGGTCGAATGGTTAGCAATGGCCACTTTGACTCCTAAGTTGCGATTCCCTAGACAAATATTGTGTCTTAGGCTGAGTGTTCACTATGTATTTTAAGTATAATATCAGTTATCTAGTACCCATAGTGCAAGCTTTGTTTAGTTTGGGACTAGATAGCCGTGTGTAATTTGTCCAGCCCCTTTAACACCAACTCTTATTTCGATTCAATAACTGAATAGATTGCTTATTCATATCAATGAATAAGCGACTCTATTTTAAATGGAATAGAGTAGCTTATTTATTTCAAATCTTTATTGACCACAAATTATTTATAAGGGTACAAAAGGCGGATTTAACGCTAAAAGCATTCTCTACCAGTCAACATTCGGGACAAGCAGAAAATCACGAATTCGGTTCTGAAGAATCAAAACAAAAGCAAATTTAACTACTAAAATATAATACTACAACTAATAAAATAGTATTTATAATTGCTGCAGAAAATATAATAAATATACATATACATACATAGAAATACATAAATTCAGCGATGATGATAAGGATGATGATAATGATTTAGTGCTTAGATAGATCATCTAAAAGAATTGCAAGGGTTTTCTTCTTGAAATTAAATTTGTCCGAAATTGCCCTAACAGACTCAGGTAGCGTGTTCCAGAGGAGTTCTAGTAGTAGTGTTATCGAGTAGCATGGTTTAATTAACAGTGCTATCTAGAATGAGATTCAAAAGGGCCAACATACATGCCACAAGGGTCCGTATCCGGAACCCTAAAAATAAGTTCAAACGAAATATATCGCAACGTAATAAGTACTCTATGTACACATGGACTTCACATACAAGCCATGTAAATACAACCACTCAGATCTCGTTTATGACGCCAAACTTATTTCATCTCCCGTTTGAATCATCTCAGAACACTTTGGCCCAGTTCATAAGCAGAAGCGATTACGGTAATCATATTTTTATCTTTACCAGTATTTTTTACATCACTAGTGTGGGAAATGAGTATATTACAATCCTGATGGTAAATTACAATTTCCTAAAGAATTTATGCATTCCTGCGAATGAAGTCGATCATCAGAAGAAGCGTCCTGGGCGTGCTAATTATATTCTATTAAAGCAGCGTTATTTTAATCTAACTTAATTATGAACTGAATAACATACATAATAATATTATTTATATATCAATATATCTGTCATAAAATACAAAAAAAGATACTTCTCATCGTAAAAATAATTTTTTTTTTACTTACTTAAAATACACAGAAAACACCCTGATAAAGACAAACGTCTATTTGTCTTTATGTAACATGTCTATGTTCATGCACACAGATGTTTGTCATTCCTAGACATTCGATCACCGCGCTCATCTAATCGGTATAATGTACTCTGTTGAAATCCAATGCTATTAACACAAGTTTAGCAAGTCTTTTGACACCAAACTTATTCCATCTCCTGTTTTACTTATCTTAGTTATGTGTCCTAATTTACGAGCGCTAGCTGCGAATGCAAGAGATTCTATTTTAGTTAATAACTTTAATGTCACTGTTTTGAAACTTAAATGTGATTCAGATGTTCATGCATTTTAATTATAAGTTAGGTGACATGCATGACAAAGATTTATAACATTTGTAATTATTTATTCTTTATTCAGTATATTATCATAAACAAGAGGCAAACTTCGTTTTTTGGGACGTACGTGGCTCAAAACGACCTTTAGGGCGAAAGCCAACTTCGCCTGCACCCTGCCGACAAGTGAAAGAGACTTTCGCAAAGGAGAGTTAGAGCACAGCATATTTGTAAGCTGCTCGACGGGGGATGTACCTCCACCTCACAGAATACTACATCCAAGTAAAAATTAATGAGACCTAGCCAATCCAAAGAGACTGGTCTTTATCGATTAGATGTCACGACTGGCAGTAACTGTCTAAATATTTCTCCCCATTTTAGCAGCATCGTGAGAACATTGAACAATCGTGCACTGAAATTTCTTTCACTCGTCCCTGCACATACATACGTTCCATTGAGTCGCCATTCTAAGAGACATGTCCAAACATATTAATGCCATCAAAAACATAACTTGTAAAAAAAAACAAGTCTCGCAACTCAGTTCTTCTAACGTTAAAATTTGCGAGATCCATGTAATACCAAGTCGGCTAGTTCATTCAGTCCTTACTTAAGGGACCTTCCCTCTTAACTTATTACGTAATCAGCTAACCAAACAACATCTTATACTGACCATATCAATATTAAAAATCTTTTATGTTTTAAATAAACAGATCGACTTGGCCATACGGAATTAGAAAGTTATTTATGCAGTTAGTGTATCTAGAAAACTGGACGGAAATTGCAAAATATTTTAATTTTTCCTAGATTTATACAGTAAACACAAATTGTACTATAAATTTGAAGCTTCTATGTCTGCTAGAAGTGCCTTAGAATTTTGATGATCGGTGAGTCAGTGAGTGAGTGACAAAATTAAGGAACTTTGACTAGTTATAATTCTAAAACTACTGATTCAAATTGAATGAAATTTTAAATATACCGTGTTTATACAATACCTGCTTGGTTGCTAAAAATTCAGGCTCCTAGTTTTATCCACAACAAAGTTATAGGGGGTCGAAAAAGGCCTGAAGTGCTTCGAGAAAAGGATGGTACGGCCGTGCCGCTTTTTGCTCGACTTGGTGGGGGCACTGCCGTGCCCCCAGATGATTTGTAGCGGCACATTCGTCTACATTTTTGACAAGCCCAGTACTAGCAAAGGCTATTTTGACTCTGAGGTCGCGGGTGCAATCCAAGACAAATATTTGAGTCCATGAGCATGTTTGTTTGATTTGGTCTGGCTGTTGTATTATTATGATATACTAGCTGTTACCCTCGGCTTCGCCTGCGTGGTCCAGGAGAGCTGCCATTGAACCATAGCGCGATTTAGAAATGAGACAGCGCCATCTAGTGATCGAGTAACAGAAGGACAAATGATTATAAAGTTTTTTTCCCGTGGGAATAAGATGTTTTTCCGGGATAAAGAGTAGCCAATGTCACTCTCCAGGCCTTAAACTATCCCCAAAAAAATCATGTCAATCCGTTTGTTACTTTCGACGTGAAAACAAACAAACACACTTTCACATTTATAATATTAGTATGGATATATGATATCATCATCATCATCATCTCAGACCACTCTCTACCATATTGGTATAGGCCTCCTTCAACCTCCTCCATCTCTTTCTGTTTTGGGCCACTTTGATCCAGTTGATGCCCACGAGCTTTACGATGTCGTCTTTCCATCGCATCTGTGGCCTCCCGACAGGTCTTTTGTATTGCCAAGGCCTCCATTCCAGAAGAGTTTTACACCACGAGTCCGACTTTCTGGCTATGAGTCCGGCCCAGTGCCACTTGAGCTTCGCCACACGGTGTGTATATGATATATTGAAGTACATTTATCAGTTATCTAAATATCCATAATACAAGGTTTGGAAATGCATAGCGGTGTGTAATTTGTCCAAGATATTTATATTATTTATATGTACTTGGTTCGGAGATTGCTCGCCATAGAAACATTACAGCGATGTTATTGCAAATCTTTTAACTTGCACCAAACATAAAAATCCACAAGAGAATATTCTTATCTGAAGTAGAAGTAGTACTCTAGAGGCTTTGCTAGGTTTTTGCGAACAAAATATATTATTTTTAGAATATTTTCATTAACTTACAAATTTTGAGGTGTAAGGGGTTCATCAACACCTTTGAATGAAAGCCAACTTCACCTGCACGCGGTGCACCCTGCTGACGGACAAACGAAGCTCTGACGAAAAGATAGGTGGGAGCGTATAACGATTCACTTGAGGGTTGTTGTGTTCCTGCAAGTGACTGAGGTCACCAGAAAGGAAGGAGATGCTGCGTTGGCAGCGGGGGTGGCAGCACGCGAGCGATATTTTATGTAGTGGCTACAGTATCCGCTTCACATCAGATGGGCCCTATGCTTGTCTGCCACCCAACGTAGTTTAAAAAAAAATGATGATTTTATGTCAATTTTTGTATTACTTACCAGCTTGCTTTCAATAATCCTTTCTTAGCGGATGTCTACGTCATAATAAATTCAAATTCTTTATTTGCCAGAATACACATACAAGGTTCTTAATTGTTTATTCGGTTAAGGTATTCAACCTGATTGGATGCAGGTATGCAAATATGTATTAAATCATCATTTCAAAAATATAAACTATAAAATTGTCCATGTCATCGTCTTGTAAATTGAAAATATTCAATGGCAATCGGCTTCAGCTTCGGCGGTAGGACCCCCTGTGTGTCTTTCCTAGGATTTCCATTCGTTTGCCGGCTAGGGCGTTACATTGACACATCAAGTGTTTCATGGACTCGTTAGAGATAGATCAGTCAGTAACCTTTATTATATTTCTAGCCTTTTATTGCCTTTATATACAAGCACAGATTATATTAGATTTATGTTAAAATAATATTTCATAGAATTTGCAAGTATTCTTTTTTTTTTGAGCAGAGAAGCTTTTATTATTTTAAATCCTCTCTTGAGACAACATTCCAATTTAATTATTAACCCTAAGGTAAGGAAATTAAATATGATGAACGATAATATTAACTCACATAACGACGTACATTCGTTCAGATCAGATAATTTTTCTAGTGTGTATGTGGGTCACCATCAACATTAGACACAAAGTTAAACCTCCTCAACTTCATCATCACGTGGTATACCTTGCCAAGACACGAGGCTCGGACAAAAGAGACATTGGGCATCTCGTGTCTGACTGGGGAAGTACCTCCAAACTCACAAAAGATCTCAGCTAATAAAAAATAAACAATGCCCTTGAGTATTGAGGTAATCAGCAGCGCAGAAACCCTAATAAGTAATTGTATTTTTTTTTATACTACGTCGGGTGGCAGACAAGCACATGGCCCGCCTGATCTGAAGCGGTTACCGTAGCCATATTAACGCACGCAACATAAAATATCACTCGCGTGCCGCCACCCCCGCTGCCAATGCAGCATCACCTTCTTTTCTGGTGACCTCACTCACTCACAGGAATACAACAACCCTCAAGTGATTTGTTTTTTGACTGCGGTATTTTGTGAGATGGAGGTACATTACCCAGTCGGGTCGCTTACAATTACGCTCCCTACCTATCTTTTTGCCAGAGTTTCGTTTGACAGTCAGCAGAGTGTACCGCGTGCAGGCTTTGATTCAAAGATGTTGATGAACCCCTTACACCCCAAAAAAGAACAACGGGTTGCACTCCGGGAGTACCGGTAGAAGTGAAAACTTGAACATTAACGTTGTGCATTTTTGAATATTTTGGAATGGTTAGTAAATAATTTCGCACGAATTACTTTATTTATCAGTATAAAAGTACTATCATTATACATAGACATAAGAATTATAATAGAATGATGAAATACGTAGTGTCATCACTGTTAGGGAATAGTAAAACCACACAAAACTTTGTAGCACCTAGACATCTATCGTTGAATGGCGAAATTATTTCGATTAATTAAAATATTCAAAGCAATCTCAATTGTATCGTCTTTGCTTAAAGTTGAATTTTGTAGTCTCGCAGCTTTGTCTTACGAATTTTCGATCAGCTCACGTGTCCTGACGCGAGTTTAACATTTTTTACCCATCCCAAAAAGTGCACAACGCCGCTAAAGAAGTTTTCACTTCAAAAAATCTCTATAAAGAAGTGACAGCGCATCTCTTATAAGGCAAAAATGCAATGTTAACGATAACAATGCAGTTTACTAGTACCGGTGCATAGGATTATTCATGCAGCCCGTAGTAAATCAATTTAAGCGGACGCTTTACCTTCCAGCGGGTCCATTGTTCAGCGGACGAGAAAATGCTATATTGTCGCTGGAATCGTCAACGTGCTTTAGAATTCTGTGCTTCGGAATCTTGTGGGAGAGATTTTCTGTGGAGAAATCTTGGAATGGAAAGACTCTTTCTGAAAAGATAGATTAATAATTTAAGCATCAGCTTTATTAAATTTTACAACTTGCCTTTTATAATGTTTACAATGTTTTTATTATGGGGTGTATGTGGTTCATCAACATCTTTCAACCAAGGCCAACTTCACCTGTACGCAGTGCACCCTGTTGACTGACAAACGAAGCTCTGACGAAAAAAGACTTAAGGAGCGTAATTATAAGCTACCCGGCTGGGGAATGTACCTTCACCTCACAGAATACCGCAGCCAAATAACAATTCCCTTGAGGGTCGTTGTGTTTCTGCGAGTGAGTGAGGTCACCAGCAAGGAGGGAGATGCTGCGTTGGCAGCGGAGGTGGCGGCGCGCAAGCGATATTCTATGTTGCGACTTGCGAGCGTTAATATGGCTGCGGTAACCGCTTCACATCAGGCAGTCCGTATGCTTGTCTGCCATCTGAGGTAGTATAAAAAACAAAATATAGTTAATACGCTACGAGTAGAAGCCTATGTTCTAAAATTATAAAAAATAATATCAATAACGTAAAATACCCAAAACTAGAGACATCTGCGATCTCAAAATTTTAATAACTTATGTCCGACTTGTTTTATGGTCGATCAAAGTTTGGTGGGAAAGTCCAATTTAAAAGGACGAAATTATAAAAAAAACATCGGACGCGCAGCATGCGCCACCATAGCGAAATTTATTTATTTATTTTGGCCAATTTCCCGAATTGATATCGGAAAACCAAGTTCACTTTACATTACTACTTTTTGATGCTCTACACGAATCCGAAGTCAGAATTTCGAAATTTTGAGTTTCATGGCAATGGACGGACAGACATAACGACTTTTTTTCGGAAAACTAAGGTCACTTTACTTTACTACTTTTTGATGCTCTGCACGATTCCGAAGTCATAATTTCGAAATTTTGAGTTTCAGGACGGACAGACAGAACGACCGGACGATTTTATAAGCTCAATAAATTTCGCTGAAAAATGAACGTTGGAAAAACAATAAAAATACTATATACTTTTTGTTACGGCACTAGCTACATAAACATAATATTAACATAGCTCTCGTACAATTTCTGTTTTAATGTATAATATGTACATAGGTGACGTCATAACACACTTTTGTATAGAACGTTTACGAGAAAGTTCAAAATTGTGTGAAGTTCAGCAACACCAATGTTGTCGCATTCCTTAAAACCTCAAATTCTCAAAAGCAATTAACAAATCTATATATATAAAAATCAATGCCACTTTTGGTTGTAATTTTATAACTCAAGAACGGGCTCACCTATCCAAACCAAATGTTTAGGGTTTATTCGGACTATTTAGTAGATGGGTGAAGTTTGCACAAAATCGGTGGAGCGGTTCTTCATTTATCACATTTTTTGTAACAATTGAATTCAATAAATGGCGGATCATTTTGTTAATGGGGATTTTGTAGTCAAATTGAAACTTTTTTCATATGGGGATTGTGCTGTCAAATTGAAACTTTTTTCAGTGTTGACAGTACAATCATGTTGTTATGTCATTCATGCGGTCATTTCATTTTGGACGTGCTTCGACATTATGTTGCCTGTTCCAGAGTCGGTATTATTTGTTTATTCATGTTCAAAATGAAAAACAAAAAATTTTGTTTATCCAAATGTTTTGGATTAAGTTTTAAAATAGCTAGCAATTAATAAAATATTTTTTTGTTTGAATAAATGAATTTGATGTTCCAATTAATTTTTTTATTATTTCACTTTATACGTAGCGAAGCACGTACCGGGCCGCTAGTCGTTAATAAAATTTACAAATACCACATCCAGAGACTATATACGTCCCATATTTAAACAATATGCCAATCTGTCCAATGCAATACAGGGACGGAAGACACCAATTCTCACAGGAAAATTGCCTGTCATATCTGTTTTATCTAACAGTTATCTTATTCCTTTGTATTAGAGCTTACTTTTGTATAACAAAGGGCTAGATATAGGCCAGGATAGAGTTTTGATCTGGATTCGTTTTTAAGTTATTGGAAAAGCAATTTCATTGTGATTCTCTTTTGGCTTGGTTTTCATTGAACAATGGATGTTGTATACAAGTTTTGTAATAACACAGAATTCTTTATTGCTCTGCACATAATGAGAAACATAAATAAAATACATAAAAGAAGAAATCATAAAATATTTTATCGCGGTTTCCTCCAGAGAGAATGAATGATTGAATGAATGATATTTTACATTTAGTTGTGGTTACTGTTGGCGACTGGCTGGTTGTGCGCAAACTTTTTGTACATATTTGTTTTTCTGTATTTCTTTTTGATTTGACGTTATGTTCCAAAATTTTTGTTGTTTACGTGACAACTAGATGAAACGTTGTAAAACTAGTTTATTAATTTATTATAGTACTAGCTGGCCCGGCGAACTTCGTATCGCCTTTAAATATATTTACATTAATTTTTCCAATTTTTTAATAGTTATTCAGCTATACGGGGCGGAAACAAATCCAACAAATCAAAGATCAATTAATATCAAATCTTTATGATTACACCAGTATAGGCTCATAATCATCAGATCATTTTAGTCTCCACTACAGGAGCACGACCCTCTCTCGTCCGTCCCAGACAAAAGGATTTGGCCTACACTCCCCACGCTGGCCAGACGGGTTGGGGAGGATATATAGGCTCGTTATGTCCTATTTTTCTTTCACCAAAGCCCCTTTTGCTAGCCGGTGGGATGCACCATGTGCAAGTGAGGTTGGTTTTGGCTCTAAAGATACTACTGAGCCACACTCAATCCAAAATAACTTTATGTTGATGACAATTATAAGTGCTTCTGTTTCATAATTGAGTTAAAAACTATCCCATATCTGAAGTTGGATCAAACTGCACACGTGTGCAATATTAGATTTAAATCCGTTCAGTAGTTTCGGATTCCATCACGGACAAACAACGTGACACGATATATTAAGATTTTCCCATTAATTTGCCTTTAAATTTCGTACACTTAACGGGTTTCGGCATGCAAAATTAAATTTAAATAACGAATAAGTTATATCAAATAAATTAAATTACACGATAATGCTATGTCAATTTAAATTCTCAAAATTTTAATACAATAAAATATTTATGTTAAGCAAATTAGAATACAAGGTCTTACAAAGTATAAGAAACGTCAGAACGTCATTATGGTACAAGATATGTCACCTGGTAGAAAATAGTACAATTTAGAAACTATAACACTAATTTACCTAAACTTAACATAAAACATAACAATGCTGACGTAGAAGACGTTAATGAAATTAAATTTTAGGGCATGACTTTAGATGCAAACTGCAATTGGAATGCGCAAATCATCAATTTGTGCAAAAAAAAAAACAAATAAATTCCTTTACGCCCTCAAAACAAACAAACCTTTAAACAAGTACGCGAAACTGCGGGAGTAAAGACGGCTTTGACTGCTTATCACGGGTATGTGGGTTCACTCTACGATATGGAATCCTTCTATGGGGTAGTTCGACCTTATTCAACAAAGCCTATAATACGAAAAAAATGCATTTGTGCAATATGGTCTATCCGTTGGACTCATGCAGACCTTTATTTAAAAAACTAAAATTGTTGATATTACCGTCTCTATATATTTTGGAGGCAGGTTTATTTGTAAAGAAACATCCAGAGCTGTTTAGGAAAGCAAATGAATATAAAAACAAACATTTGTCCAGGGATCCGTCGAAACTACATTTACCGTTTTCAAGGACAACACTTTACCCAAAAAACTGTTATTTTATGGCGATTAAATTGTTTAACACGATTCCCAGATCAATTCGTGAACTGCCCTTAAATTTTCAAAATAAAATCAAATAAATGTGGAGCTCGATGGCGTCGTTGCGCGTGTCAGTCTAATCGAACACGCTAGTTAAGCAACGTCGACCGCAGCCTGTCTATGGATGGGTTTGTTTATCTCGAGCTCCTCCGTGCTTCGGAGGGCACGTTATGCCGTCGGTCCCGGCTGTTATCATTAGATCGCAGTCGTTAAGCCAAGTCAGTGGCCTTAGGGCGGCTTGAAAACACTGGCCTCCGCCAACCCGCAGTTGAACAGCGTGGTGGAGTATGCTCTAAACCCCTTCGATTGAGGGGAGACCCATATCCCAACAGTGGGATGATTATGGGTTGATGATGAAATGGCTTTTGGATAAATGTGTTTACACAGTGCAGGATTCTTTAAATAATAAACAATACTAATAACTAGAAATCAATTCACTAAAATTGTATATTGTATGTCTGAAAAAGTTTGGACGTGAATATTTGGTGGCAATTTATTACTTTTAAATCAAAGTTAAATTTTTAATTAATTACATTATTTACATTTTAATTAAGTTTAATTTAATTCCAATTACATTTGAATGCTATTGTACAATAATTTAATTAATAGACTAGTGATAATTACTGACAAATTTAATGTTAATTTATCAATTTTAAATGTGAAACAAATATTTTTAATTAGATTAAAATGAATTTCAATTTGCATGCTATTTTAAAATGGCTAAATAGACTGGTGATGTATTTTACAATAACATCTGTTTAAATGTTACCATATTTATTGCAAATAAATTATTTTGTATTTGTAAAGCAATCACAATTGTCCATGGCAACATCGCGACCGACAGGTGGAGGCACTTCCCCTGTCGGATGCTAGCCAAGCCTGGAGCGAACGACCTCACTGTGCCCCTCTCCCATTTGACCAGCGAAAGTGGAGCACAGTATGATTCTTCGCTGCGTCCTACCTCTCTTTCGCCATAGCTTCGTTAGCTGCACAGCAAGGTGCACCACGTGCATGTGAGGTTGGTTTAGCTCGGAAGATGTTGATGAGCGACGTCCGCCCCAAGATACCTGCCGCTGAGTTCCACTAACGTACAACTCGCCATAAATTAACGGTGAAACTATGGAATCAACTTCCCTCAGCGGTATTTCCTAACAATTACGACATGGGTGCCTTCAAGAACTATATTTCCCTTAAAAGGCTGGCAACAGATCGGCGACACCTTGGTGTTGCTGATCTCCATGGGCTGAGGTGATTGCTTTCCACTAGGTGATCCACATGCTCGTATGCCCCCCCCCTCTTATATAAAAAAACAAATAAATAAATATTCCTGGACGAATTACACACTGCCATCTTGTTCCAAACTAAGCAAAGCTTGTACTATGGGTACTAGATAACTGATATGATACTTAAATACATTTTTTTTGTAAATACACATATATTATACACAAATGTATACATATATTACATTAAACACCCAGACCAAGACAAACAGACATATTCATGCACACAAATATTTGTTTTGTGCGGGGATCGAACCGCGACCTCGGAGTCAAAGTGGCCATTGCTAACCATTCGACCACCGAGTTCGTCATAGTACAAAAACTAAGTTCCAATTTTTTTTTTTTTTTATACTACCTCGGGTGGCAGACAAGCAAACGGCCCGCCTGATGTGAAGCGGTTACCGTAGCCATATTAACGCTCGCAACATAAAATATTGCTCGCGCGCCGCCACCCCCGCTGCCATCGCAGCATCTCCTTCCTTTCTGGTGACCTCATTCACTCGCAGGAACACAACAGCCCTCAAGGGAACCGTTATTTGGCTGCGGTATTCTGTGAGGTGGAGGTACATTCCCCAGTCGGGTAGCTTACAATTACGCTCCCTACCTCTCTTTTCGCCAGAGCTTCGTTTGTCAGTCAGCAGGGTGCATCGCGTGCAGGCGAAGTTGGCTTTGGTTCAAAGATGTTGATGAACCACTTACACCCCAAAATTCTATCTATCTTTCTTCTATGGTAGATAATCTCTTGACCTCGTGACATAAAATTAAAACTTCGCTCACCTTAGTCATCTGTCTAATGTTTGTAACTGTGGTTGAGGAATGGGAAAAGTGAGACATTTGTATGCACAAGATAAATCTGGTTATAGAGAACGACGACAGGTACGTCGTCGCCCTGGTGTAATTTACGTGGGTGCCCCGTGGAATTTTAAGTGCTATGCTGTTTTACTAGATAACTTTGAGTTGACAGCCGTTTTCTGATTAATTCGGCCTTAGTTACTTGTAGAGTCTAAAATTAATCGTAATTTACATCGTTTTTAGCGTTCCGTGCCCAAAGGGTAAAACGGACCCTTACTGAGACTTCGCTGTCTGTCCGTCCGTTCGTCCGTCCGTCCGTCCGTCTGTCACCAGGTTCTGGTTCATGAGATACAGCCGTATCTCATGAACCGTGATAGTTAGACAGTTGAAATTTTTACAGATGATGTATTTCGGTTGCCGCTATGACAACAAATACAAAAAATTGAATAAAATAAATATTTAAGGGGGCTCCCTTACAACAAACGTGATTTTTTTTTTGCTTGTTTTTTGCTCTATATTCACAGAATATTTTATTACCATATAAGTTATATACCTATTCACTTTAACACTAAATAATTAAATAAAAATATTTAAGGGGGGCTCCCATACAACAAACGTTTTTTTTTTTTGCCGTTTTTATAGATAATGGTACGGAACCCTTCGTGCGCGAGTCCGACTTGCACTCGGCCGGTTTTTATTTAAATAATGGCTAATAATAATATCAAAAAATTCGACGAGCTCAGTGGTCGAATGGCTAGCAATGGTCGTCCTCGCAGAAGATAAACATTTGTGTGAATGAACGTGTCTGTTTGTCTTGGTCTGGGTGTTTTCTTTGTACTATATAATACAAATAATTATTATTTATTATTAGAATGATTTTTCTCAGGATGGTTACGATCAATCACCCCGTTTCGGCTTGACGTTGAGTTCTGGGACACCCTGTATGTATGCATTTACAAAAAAAAGTATTTAAGTATAATATTAGTGATCTAGTACCCATAGTACAAGCTTTGCTTAGTTTGGGACTAGATAGCGCTGTGTAATATGTCCAGGAATATTTATTTATTTAATTGAAACATTCAGCAAATAAATTTAAGTATACCGAACCGAAATAACGTACTGGTATTTCGTAGGCCTGTTAATTACTATGCGAAGCTGACAGTACCTCGTTTTACTAGTCCCAATACTTCAACAACCAGATCCTTTGGGGGCAAATGTTAATTAAATTCGGTGACAAACGCGGTCTAGTGTTGGTCAAATTAGATTTCCTTTAGCATATACTCGTATCTTGTAATAGCTTTGTGCCTTTGTCACTCAATTACGGTCAAAGAGAACATTGAATAAGATTTTTCTATGCCACTCTTTTATAGCATGTTAACTTTCATGTTAGTGATAATTACTTTTAAACTTTCGAGTGGCATGATTTATGAAAATAATAAAATGGGAATTAACGCGCTCATGCATAAGGGTATTTCATCATCATCAGGTCATTTTAGTTTCACTACAGGAACACGACGCTCTCTCGTCCGTTCCAGACAGAAGGAGGATTTGGCCTACACTCCCCACCCTAGCCAGAGGGGTTGGGGAGGCCTGATCGATGTTTTATAATGTATTTCCCTTAGTCGAGTGATTATATTCTAGTCTGCCGAAAACCACACGGCCGGGCCAGGACATACCTTAATTATTGCCTGATGTTTCGATCAGGTTGCACTGGCCGTGGTCACAGGCTGTTAGACTCAGCGCTGTCCCTCTACGTCCATTGCCGATTCGATGCTGAGCGCAACCAACTGAACTAACCCACAGTTTGAGCAGCGTGGTGGAGTATGCTCTAAACCCCTACGTTTGAGAGGAGACCCGTGTCCCAGCAGTGGAATGAGTAAGGGTTGACATCGCAGTGTAGTTTTAACATGTTATTATGATCACACGAGCGAAGCAGCAGTAATGGTGGGGCCACACTAACGGCTAACGTCAATGCCCATTAGCGCGATAATTATTGCGATAATTTTTTACGCGTTATGTTGGGGCCACACTAACGAGAAATGCCATTAATTATCGCCATAATGGACGTTAACCGTAGGTGTAGCCACATCTTAACGCGATAATTTGACAACGGCATTAACATTGCCGTTTGGCGTTAGGCGATAGCTCAAGTGGCGGTACATCATAGAGATTAACACGAGAGCGATAATTAATGCGATGAAGCGGCCACACTACGTATTGTCAGTAAGCTCTGTATTTCATGAGTTTCTTTCTTTTTAATTTTTCTTCGAGAGATCTTCTTTTTAATTTTTTCAATAGTTCATTATTCCGCCGCCGCCAAGCATCACTTTGCAGAACGCAAAGTGATGCTTGGCGACAATTCTCGAAACTTTTGAATTTCGAATCCCACAAATATGGTTCTGTTTGCAGAAATAGTACGTATTTCAAAACAAAAACAAAAACATGCGATCTAAAGGCAATCACGTCGTACGTCAAACATGTGCGATTCCGGCGCGCTCTCGACGCACACTGACAATACGTAGTGCGGCCGCGTCATCGCATTAATTCTCGCGTTAATCTCTTTGACCGCCACTTGAGCTATCGCCTAACGCCAAACGGCAATGTTAATGCCGTTGTCAAATTATCGCGTTAAGTTGTGGCTACACCTACGTTTAACGTCCATTATGGCGATAATTAATGGCATTTCTCGTTAGTGTGGCCCCAACTTAAGAAGACAGAATTACAATAAATCAAACAAAATAAAATAAACAATAGCCTCAGAACTATTTGCTAGACAAAATAAATTTCAATGTTTTCTGTATTTGACGAAAGCGACCGCATTTAAAAGAGAATTGTGTCGACGCGCTTTAGTTGTGCTTTAGCAGCAAGCTTGACCATTGAGAAGTTATTTCAAATAGACTGAACAAGTCATTTGCCGCGAACATAAACTTATGCTCTTTGAAATCAATTTACAACAATATACCCCGACTTTGAGCCCGGTGGTCGGACGGCTAGCAATGACTACTTTCACTCCGAGGTCGCGGTTTCGATCCCCGCACAAGACAAACATTTGTGTGCATGAACATGTCTGTTTGTCTTGGTCTGAGTTTTGTCTATGTACTATAAGTATGTATTTACAAAAATAATGTGTGTTTAAGTACATTTATCAGTTTCAGTCACTTACAAAATGCAAAAAAAAAGTTTGTCTCTTAACTCAATTTCACTCTCTTCTTGCAACTTTCTCTGTCTCATGTTTCCAAATCGGGGCATATAAAACGCAGTGTATTATTTAATTTATTTAACATCCTAAGTTGTCTATGTCATTTCTTAGAAGCCACTTTTCTTTGTCCCAAATCCGACATATTAGATTTGTCGCACACAACAAATACTGTTCGGTAATAGACTGACGTACATCGTACATACGGATATCTGAAAAAAGATTTTGTATAGATTTTTTTTTTTATACTACGTCGGGTGGCAGACAAGCATACAGCCCGCCTGTTGTGAAGCGGTTACCGTAGCCATATTAACGCTCGCAATATAAAATTTCGCTCGCGCACTGCCACCCCCGCTGCCAACGCAGCATCTCCCTCCTTTCTAGTGACCTCACTCACTCGCAGGAACACAACAACCTCGGGACTTGTTATTTGGCTGCGGTATTCTGTGAGGTGGAGGTACATTCCCCAGTCGGGTAGCTTACAATTACGCTCCCTACCTCTCTTTTCGCGAGAGCTTCGTTTGTCAGTCAGCAGGGTGTACCGCGTGCAGATGAAGTTGGCTTTGGTTCAAAGATGTTAATAAACCCCTTACACACCAAAAAAAAAATTTCTACCGCGTACTGTCAAGCTGTGGAATGAAATATCGAGGTTTTCTCAGGAGACTACAGCATGGGGTTCTTCAAAAAGGGCGTGATGAGGTTTTTACAGGGTCGGCAACGGTCATGTGATGCCCCTGGTGTTACAGGCTCTTCATTGTTTCATTTCAATTGTTCGGTATTTGCTTTCCATCAGGCGGTAGTGTATATTATTCTGTACAGGCGGGCCGTATGCGTGTTTGCCACTTTAGTGGTATAAAAAAAATGAATACGGGGATTACATTCGTTATATGGAGACGAAATTAATCTGAGTGATATAAAATACATAGGCGATCTAAGATGTTTTTACACTTTTTACCTACCTACCTCTATTGAGGCAAAAATATAACAGGTTTGTTCATTCTTGTAACTTGCCATGTAATGAGGAGCTCGATGGCGTGGTTGCACTTGTACATCTAATCGAACACGCAAGTCAAGCAACGTCGGCCGTAGCCTGTCTACGGATGGGTTTGTTTATCTCGAGCTTCTCCGTGCTTCAGAGGATACGTTAAGCCGTCAATCTCGGCTGATAGTTGTTATGTTAAGTTAGTGACCTTTGAGCGGCTTGAAAACACTGCCATCCGCCAACCCGTAGTTGAGCAGCGTGGTGGAGTACGCTCAAACCCCCTTTGTTTGAAATATAGACCCGTATCCCAGTAGTGAGATTAATATATGCCCACGCCCCCTCATCTCCCCTCTAGATGGACCGATGACTTCAAAAAAGCGGATGGATTCAGAAAGCGGAATATCGCATATAGTGGAAAGCATTGGGAAAGGCCTGTATCTACCCACTTTTGGATATCCAAAAATGATTATTATAGTGTCCGACCGAATGTTCGGTTTCGGTTTCGGTCGAGTTTTCGCAAAAAAAAAACGAGTTTCGGTTTAGTTACGGTTTCGGCGGCAACCTGCCGAAACTGCGACCGAAATCGAAACTGCGTTCGGGAGTTCCCGCGCTGTGCTCGATTATGTTCGGCGCGGTAAATTCTATCCAAGCGACGAAGACATTTTGCCGCGTGCCTTATCATGTCATAATTTGTTTGTGTTTGCAGTGCGTTTTGTTTGTTGTTTGTGAGTTTTCATGTGATTTATTTTGAATTCGGTAAGATTTATTATATGATATTGTAGAAATGTAGGTAGTAAACATCGAAAAATAATTTAGTATAACAAACTAATGCATAGATTATAGTAGAATCAAGTTTAACATAAGTATCTGAATATTTAGTGGTTAATTTAACTCATTCGATAATGCTTTATGTAAACAAACAATAGTTAGGTACTTGGTACTTGTTTCGTATAAAAGTTTCGGTTTCGGTTTCGGTTTCGGCCGAAACTGAGACCGTTGCCGAAATTCGGTTTCGGTTTCGGTCATAAAAACCAGTTTCGGTCGGACACAAAATTAATTAAATACATAGCTTTTGTAAGTACATAAATTATACATAGATAACACCCAGACCAAGACAAATAGACATGTTCAATGCACACAAATGTTTGGCTTGCGGGGATCGAACCCGCGACCTTGGAGTCAAAGTAGCCATCGCTAACCATTCGACCATCGGGCTCGTCGCCAGGGTATATTGTATGTCCGCGACGAGTAACTTGTTCAGTCTATTTGTAATAACTTCTCAATGGCCAAGCTTGCTGCTAAAGCGTGTCGCCACAATACTCTTTAAAAAGCGGTCACTTTCGTCAAATACAGAAAACATTGAAATTGATTTTGTCTCCTCCTCATGTTAGAGTTTGTTAGTTTCGGTATCATTTTATAATGTTTAATTTAAATTAGATGCACTGGCAATATATTCTTTCAAGCTATTGACTGCGCTGGTCTGTGATTGGCTAAACGATCACAGGCTAGCATTTGGTCATTTCTGATTGGTAAATAACTACCAATCAGAATACTTGATTTTTCCGCGAAAAACAGACGAAAAGTTGGAGCGAAGGCGGCTTTTTGAACATTCTTCGTTCGACAATGACGTCTGTGCGGAGCGTGAATGAACGTGTGTGCGTGCGGCGGCGCCTTACAAACTGTTCCAGATTTGTCTCAGAGGAGAGGTGAGGTCGACACGAGAGAGCGGCAGGGAGAGGCCGTACTGTACGTAGTACTATTACTTATGCTGTGGTTCAACTGTTGGATTGGAAGGTTATAACAGAAATTATAAGTAATACATCTTTCTTGTTGTTTGTTTTTTTTTCACATCTAATACTAGTCTGCATCGGAAGTATAGTAACTATATTACATGAAAGACATAAGGAGGTCTTATACCACTCGGAACCATAAAGTAGCTATTCGCCATTGACGAGCTCGGTGGCGTAGCGGTCAATGACGCGGCTTCAACACCAACGCGCGTGGGTTCTATTCCCACACAGGACAAACATTTGTGTGCATGAACATGTCTGTTTGTCTTGGTCTGGGTATTTTCTATCTAAAATATTTTTAAGTATAATATCAGTTATCTAGTACCCATAGTACAAGCTTTCCTTAGTTTGGAACTAGATGGCAGTATGTATTAATTGGTACAAGGACCCTATCGCCGAAACTGTCCCCGATTCTTAGCTGCTAGCCTGAAAACCCTGAAGACCTACTCACTAAGCTGAAGATTAATAATAAATAAATAAAAATTCTTGGACAAATTACACACGGCTATTTAGTCCCAAACATATTTATTGAAAATATGTATTTGGGTTTCTGTTCTACACGTTGACGAGCTTGACGAGCTCGGTGGCGTAGCGGTCAATGACGAGGCTTCGACACCAACGCTCGTGGGTTCGATTCCCACATGGGACAAACATTTGTGTGCATGAACATGTCTGTCTTAGTCTGGGTGTTTTCTATGTATCATAAGTATGTATTTATAAAAAAAAATGTATTTACGTATGTTTATCAGTTGTCTAGTACCCATAACACAAGCTTCGCTTACTTTGGGGCTAGATGGCGCTGTGTAATTTGTCTGACAATATTTATTTATTATTTATATTTATTCGCCTACTGGGCTAGCTATTATTAGAAACCTTGAGATTGAATTTTGCGTCAAGTTTCAAAACAATCTGAATAAGGTACGGTTATGTGGCATTACTCATGCAAATGTTGAGATAAGCAATTTATTACAGTGCTGATAAGGTGGGTTATGCCACGCTACGTTATGATGGTCAAGATTAACAACGACTTCCTATAAATGTTTTTAAAAAATGGAAAGAATCACCTACGCTGCCTGGTTGGGATTTGAACCCACGACGTCTCGATGACCGGTCGAGTGCTCGTCCAACTGAGCTACCAGGAAGGTTAATGGTGGCGAATTTTAGCATTTATTTGCAACGTACTAATATACGTGCAAGCGATAGCACGGAACTTGCGTGCTATCGCTCTAGGCTAGGCTCAGGCGTAACGTGACAACCTGTCATGCTTTTTCGTGCGTGCAGCCGGCGGTCATCGATTTTTTTTAAATTACACAGCGCCATCTAGCCCCAAAGTAAGCGAAGCTTGTGTTATGGGTACTAGACAGACAACTGATAAACATACGTAAATACATTTTTTTTTGTAAATACATACTTATGATACATAGATAACACCCAGACTAAGACAAACAGACATGTTCATGCACACAAATGTTTGTCCTATGTGGGAATCGAACCCACGAGCGTTGGTGTCGAAGCCGCGTCATTGACCGCTACGCCACCGAGCTTGTCCGTCGTATACTGATATATATGTGAACTTGTTCCGTGCTATCGCTCTAGGCTAGGCTCAGGCGTAACGTGACAACGTGTCATGCTTTTTCGTGCGTGCAGCCGGCGTTCATCGATTTTTTTTTATATTAGACAGCGCCATCTAGCCCTAAAGTAAGCGAAGCTTGTGTTATGGGTACTAGACAACTGATAAACATACGTAAATACATTTTTTTTGTAAATATATACTTATGGTACATATAAAACACCCCGACTAAGACAAACAGACATGTTCATGCACACAAATGTTTGTCCTATATGGGAATCGAACCCACGAGCGTTGGTGTCGAAGCCGCGTCATTGACCGCTACGCCACCGAGCTCGTCGATTTTAAGACGTTATTACCACACCCCGTTCACTCCATACAAAAGTCGCGGGGTTCACTGTTACATAAACAATGATATCTGTACAGAGCGAGAACGAGCGTGTGTGCGTGCAGCGCTATACAAACTGTTCCAGATCAGATCTGTCTCAGAGGGGAGGTGAGGGCGATACGAGAGAGCGGCAGGGAGTGGCCATACTGTAGTACTATTACTTATAATATAATATAATAATAATAATTTATTTCATTTTCATACATTTTACATTTTCCAAGTTTCGTCGTGGGGTCCTTCCTCCTTTGAGAAAATTTTGCTCGTGTTAGAGGACTCCGCTCTTCCATATTTTATATACATATTTATTTACAAATATATAGAAAATTAGTCATAGCTGGATTATATTACATTAAAACCAATATTAAAATGAAAGACAAAATTGAATCAAAGTCAATATCAACACTAAAATTCACAATTCACAATCAAAGTTAAAATTAAATTAAAATTAAAATCAAAATCAATAATAAAATTTACAGTCAAAGTCAAAATAAAATAAAATAAAATCAAAATCTAAATTAACATTAAATTCAAAATCAAAATCGAATAAAATTAAAATCTAAATCAAAACTGTGTTACCACGTCAAAAATATAATAACGAATATCAGTAGCTAATACTTTACTAATATTTTTACATAATAACAACGTGCGTATCATTCGTACGTGAATACGCAGAAATCACGTGTGCAGCATGTTTGTCACGTGTCAACCCGTACGCTTTGATTAAATTCCAATACACGCTATATGAGATGTTATGAACTCTTTGTTTACCTTGATCACATTATCAGGTGACATTTTATTAATTTGTTCCTCGTATTGTCCTCCTGCAATCATCATCATCAGGTCCATTTTAGTCTCCACTACAGGAGCACGACCCTCTCTCGTCCGTCACAGACAGGAGGATTTGGCCTACATTACCCACGCTGGCCAGACGGGTTGGGGAGGCCTGATCGATATTTGATAATGTATTTCCCTTAGTTGCCTTGTACGACATCCATGGGAAGAGACGGAGTGATTCTATTCTAGTCTGCCTGAAACCACACGGCCAACACAATGCTTATGTTACTCTCTTTAAGAAATCAATTACCTAAATACTCTGGCCAGTTATTGGGGTGTAAGTGGTTCATCGACATCTTTGTACCAAAGCCAACTTCACCTGCACACGGTGCACCCTGCTGACTGACAAACGAAGCTCTGGCGAAAAGAGAGGTAGGGAGCGTATTGAGCGTAATTGTAAGCTACCCGACTGGGGAGTACCTCCACCTCACAGATTACCGCGGCCAAATAAGAATTCCCTAGAGGGTTTTGTTCCTGCGAGTGAGTGAGGTCACCAGAAAGGAAGAAGATGCTGCATTAGCAGCGGGGGTGGCGGCGCGCGAGTGATATTTTATATTGCGAATGTTAATATGGTTTCAGTAGCCGCTTCACAGACGTATGCTTGTCTGCTACCCGACGAGTTCAAATATCAGCTTGATACCTCCACGCATTCTCGAGATAAAGGGTCTTGACAGACAGACAGACAGACAGACATACAGACGGACAGACATACAGACGGACAACAAAGTGATCTTATAAGGGTTCCGTTTTTCTTTTTGAGGTACGGAACCTTAAAAATATTAAATCAATTAATAAATAATAAATAAATATTTCTGGACAATTTACACAGCGCTATCTAGTCCCAAATTAAGCACAAAGCTTGTGTTATGGGTACCCGACAACTGATAAATGTACTTAAATTTTTGTAAATACATACATATCTACTAAAATATAAAAATAAGTCGGGTTTTCCTTCCTGACGCTATAACTCCAGAACGCACGAACCGATTTCCACGGTTTTGCATTCGTTGGAAAGGTCTCGGGCTCCGTGAGGTTTATAGCAAAGAAAATTCTGGAAAAATTTGAAAAGAAAAGCGGAAAAACTTTTTTCACATACAGCGCCATCTCTAAGGAAATGGATGGAAACGAAAAGATTGAGCCACAGCGAAGCGTGGTCGGGCCGCTAGTAACACATAGAAAACACCGAGACCAATTAATTACCTACCAAATACTCTGGCCTACGATGCAAAACTTGGACTCAAACCGTTGAACTTCTCCATATATTGAAAGTCGCACAACGAGCGATGTAGAGAGCTCTATTCGGCATTTCTTTACCGACGAATTACAATATTATCTGGAACAACGAAATTCGACGGAGAACCAAAGTTGTCGACAGAGTCAGCGGGATGAAGTGGCAATGAGCCGGCCACATCTCTCAAGTCAGCGATAGCAGATGGATGACGAAAATCCTAGAATGGAGATCTCGGATAGGCTGACAAAAACGCATCAGCAAAACATCTCAGCCATTGAAAGTCCACTGCTGGACATAGGCCTCCCCTCTAGATCTCCAATAAGACCGGTTCGAAGCGGCTTGCATCCAGCGCGATCCTACGGTCTTAATGAGGTCGTCTGTCCACGTAATTTAAATAATAATAATCCCCACCCCTCCATTCGTAATTTAAATCGTACATTTGAAAACAAATTACAGTATTATTTTATTATTTAGATTGCTAGGCAAAGTTTCGTCATAATTAAATCTCCATGGGCGGTGGTGATTGCTTTCCATCAGGTGACCCACATACTCGTTTGCCCCCTCTCATAGAAAAAAAACATATAGATGAAAAAATCTAAAGATTATTTTCAACAATTTTCTCTCACACTGTCACTAGTTTAGTAAATGATTAATATTATTAACTTTACTAACATCCCTACCAAAGGGTTGATCAAACAAAAACAGGGCAAAGTTGTTCTTTGTTAACTAATTTCAGGGCTGACACAAAACGGGAGGATCTCCGGCGGTCATTAGACTTGCGTTGTATGCTTGTGTGCACATAATACCGCAGAGGATCCGCCAACTGCTCGTGACTGACAAAGTCTGACTTAATTAAGCTTGTGAGAGAAAGAAGTTGAAATAAAGTCCACATTATATACCTACATCAAAGGTTGGGTTAGTAATGTGTTTAGGATACTAGTGAATGAATTAACAATATGTATAATAGCTTGATTCAATTCGAGCTTACTTTTAGACCAAATTGGCTTCTAAGAAGATTGGTGTCACCAATAAAGCAGGCGGTATTTTATACCCCAACATCGCCTTCAACTAAAGCCCAGATTAGACCTCAAATGGAATACTGTTCGCATCTCTTGGCGGATGCGTCCCAGTACCTGCTTGTTTCGTTTGACCACATACAACAAAGAGCAGCCCCCTTACTCTATTTCAAATTAAATAGAGTCGCTTATTCATTGGTATGAATAAGCATTTTATTCAGTTATTAAATCGCAATAAGAGATGGTGGTAAGGGGGCAGTTCGAATCGTCGGTGACCCAATGATCTCGGATCGACTGGACTTTCTCTCTACACTCAGAGAGAGCGTCTCTTTGCGTTCTATACAAATTATACACGGGGAGTGCTCGGATGAGCTGTTTGATTTGATACCTGTCGCTGAGTTCCACTATCGTACAACTCGCCGTAAATTATAATTCCATTCATATCAGCTTGATAATTGGTGATCTACCACAGCACGTTTCTTGACATTTTATACCACGAACAGTGAAACTGTGGAATTAACTTCCCTCAGCGATATTTCCGAACAATTGCGACAAGGGAGCCTTCAAGAACAAAGTCTTTATTTCCCTTAAACGGCTGGCCACTAATCGGCGACCGCTCAGTGGTGCTGATCTCCATAGGCGAAGTGATTGCTTTCCACCAGGTAACCCGCTTGTTTGCCCCCCTCCCATATAAAAAAAAATATACTTGCGGGCAATAGCACTGGGTCACGTTCCATACTTCCGTACAAAAAAGCCATTTATTATATTTCAAAGCAATAAAAAGAAGCAACTTAGAAGTGGTTTTTAATATTGAATAGTAAAAATTAATCAGAAGTTAAACGCGGCGTATCCGAAAACTCAGTTATATCGTAGTTTTCTCCAGGGCCTAGTTAATTCAGCTTGTGCTTTACGGTGAAAATGTGCCTAAAACCCTTCCATCTTATGAAAGCAGTTCTTTATTCAGTGAAATAATTACTGAAATAACTTGTACTCTTTGGTTCTCTGGATAAATCTCAAATAATTACACTTTTTGTAATATATAATTGACAAGTTTAAGTTTCGTTACAAAGTAGGATTTTTTTTAAACTACGTCGAATGCCAGACAAACATAAGACTTACCTCATGTGAAGTGGTTAGCTCTGCGCGCGATCGCAGAAAGGCGTGCGAAAGGTGCTTGTTCTCTTTGTGTTCTATACAAATTATATCACGGGGAGCGCTCGGGTGAGCTGTTTGATTTGATACCCGCCGCTGAATTCTACTATCGTACAACTTCCCGTAAATTAAAATTCCATCCATATCATCTTGATAATTGGCGATCTACTACAGTACGTTTCCTAAGACATTTTATACCACGAACAGTGAAACTGTGGAATCAACTTCCCTCAGCGGTATTTCCGAACAACTACGACATGGGTGCCTTCAAGAACAGAGTTTTCATTTCCCTTAAAAGATTGGCAATGGATCGGCGACCGCTTGGTGTCCCTGATCTCCATGGCCGGTGGTGATTACTTTCCACCAGGTGACCCACATGCTCGTTTGCCCCCCTCTCAAACATAAAAAAAACTTCACATTATTGGGGTGTAAGTCGTTCATCAACATCTTTGAACCAAAGCCAACTTCACCTGCACGCGGTTCACCCTGCTGACGGACAAACGAAGCTCTGGCGAAAAGAGAGGTAGGGAGCGTAATTGTAAGCTACCCGACTGGGGAATGTACCTCCATCTCACAGAATACCGCAGCCAAATAACAATTCTCTTGAGGGTTGTTGTGTTCCTGCGAGTGAGTGAGGTCACCAGAAAGGAAGGAGATGCTGCGTTGGCAGCGGGGGTGGTGGCGCGCGAGCGATATATTTTATGTTGCGAGCGTTGATATGGCTACGGTAACCGCTTCACATCAGGCGGGCCGTATGCTTGTCTGCCACCCGTCGTAGTATAAAAAAAAAACTTTTTTTAATATTAGTAGGCATTGCTTGGATAAATACAAATATAAGTATATTACATAATATAGCATATAAATATGATACAATACAATACAATTTTATGATCAGAATGGAACCTCACATGTGTGAAAATTTGTGAGACTTTTATGGGAATGAAAATGATATTCCAGAGTCGCCGGTTTCATTTCCTTCACGTGACCTCTCGTATAAAAATATTACACAAATAAAGTGTTAAGGAGTTTCTGAACGTTTCACGAGCCTTCTAAATTGGATATGGGCTATTTTTGTGAGCGAAATTGCATTTTACAAGCTTTTATTTAGTTTCACCTGTCCCGATGTTTGTCTGTGATCAAATCTTGCGAGCTAAATTTGATACACTTCTCGGCTACCGATTGAGCTGAAATTTTGCATGCATATATATGCATGCAAAATTTCATTGTCATTATATAATGACAATGCAATATTATCATGACATGGACCTGATCTCATGATGTAGAAGGAAGATGGCCATAGGAACTCTGTAATAAAAGGACACAGCCTCATCGAGTTTGGGCTCGTTTGATTCGTCTTGATGAGTACATTGGTGCCAGATGGTAACCAGGGTCCTACGAGTACTTAACCTAGCCAGGGTCTGATGATGGAGGGGGTAAAATGGCCATAGGGACTCGTTAATTAAGCGACACAACCTTATCGAGTTTGGGTTCGTTTGATTGGTCTTGACGAGCCCTTAAGTGCTAATGGTAACCAGGGTCAGATGATGGAGAGGAAAGATGGCCAGAGGAACTCTGTATAAACGACACTATAACTCCATCGAGTTTGGGCTCGTATGATTCGTCCTGACCAGTGCTTTGGTGCTAGATGGTAACCAGGGTCTGATGATGTGGTGATGAAGACGAAAGCGATGTCCACATGCGTCAACGCTTGGAAAAAAATAGTTTAGCAGTAGCTAAACTTAGAGAAAACGAATCGTTAGAAAATCGCACGATAGTAAGTGAGATGACTAAAGGGTTCGGCCCTTTGATGTTGCCAAGGGTTTTGTGAATACTTGACCTGTATTACAAACAACTTACCAGTAATTACACCAATAGTTGATATATCGTTATTAAAATACTAAAAAGTTAAAAATAAAATTAATAAAAAAAAACTTTTTTAAAAACAAACTTTTATACTTGTTAATAAAACGAACTAAAAAGTTAAAAATAAAAGGATATAGGAAAGCGTGTTACATTGTGATTGCAAAAGAAAATTATTGAAGGTGTAATATGCTAAATGTTCTATCACAATGTAACACGCTTTTATTAAATGGTTTATTTAACTTTTTAGTTCTTTTTATTAACAAGTATAAAAGCTTGTTTTTAAAAAAGTTTTTATTATTAATTTTATTTCATGTACGATAACTGATACTACTCTTATGAACCTTCACTGTACATGCGCTTGAAACACATTACCCTTCTACGGCAATCGAGTAAAAAGGCAAATAATGAAATCATTGATATAAAAAAATAAACAAATTATAATAATATTATTAAAACTCACGTGAGACATTATACTAAATTAATTAGATAAATTAAACGGGTCACTCACGTCTTTCGAAACTAGTCGGCTTTCCCGACAAAAAGACGTGAGTGACCCGTTTAATTTATCTAATTAATTTAAACAAATTATAAATAAAAAAATCCCCCAAATCGTTGCCCGTCGGTAATGTACCAAGAAAGCTGGCAGCATTACCTCGCTGAAAAGCAATGCTAATCTTTTTTATACTACGTCGTGCGGCAGACAAGCATACGGCCCGCTTGATGTGAAGCGGTTACCGTAGCCATATTAGCGCTCACATCATAAAATATCGCTCACGCGCCGCCACCCCCGCTGCCAACGCAGCATCTCCTATCTTTCTGATGACCTCACTCACTCGCAGGAACACAACAACCCTCAAGGGAATTGTTATTTGGCTGCGATATTCTGTAGGTGGAGGTACATTCCCCAGTCGGGTAGCTTACAATTACGCTCCCTACCTCTCTTTTCGCCAGAGCTTCATTTGTCAGTTAGCAGGGTGCACCGCGTGCAGGTGAAGTTGGCTTTGGTTCAAAAATGGTGATGAAACACTTACACCCCATAAGGTAACCGCCAGCCCTCTGGTCACATGAAGCCTCGACCAACCTCCCGCATATCTCTTTTAGTGTATGAAACTGCATATAACTTAGGTACTAAAACACTCGAGTCAACCTATTATCTCATTCGGCTTCGCCTCATGCGATAAACAGACTCTCGTGTTTTAATACCCCTTCTTATATGACAGTTGCATAAACTACTATTATTGCACCAATAATAAAAATACAAACAAAAGTACATATACAGGTGGCCTTATCGCGATTCGATTTCTTTTAGGCAACCATATAATTATATTACATTAAAAATGAACAAAAGCAAAAAAAAAGTAGATGGCGCAGTGTAATAGTCTCACTAATAAAAAATAAATACACGTATAAATCTATATAAGATACATACACTATACACGTATACATCATCATCATCAGGTCCATTTTAGTCTCCACTACAGGAGCACGACCCTCTATCGTTCGTCCTAGACGGAAGGAGGATTTGGCCTACACTCCCCACGCTGGCCAAACGGGTTGGGGAGGCCTGATCGATATTTGATAATGTATTTCCCTTAGTCGCCTTGTACGACATCCACGGGAAGAAACGGAGTGATTCTATTCTAGTCTGCCGGAAACCACACGGCCATTTTACACATATACATATGTACTATGTTATACATATATTCTTAATAATATTATATGAAAAAGTGCTGACGTCAAAGCACTAGGTAGTCAAAGTTGCAGACGTGACGCCTCAAATATTCTTTATCGTGGTTTACGAGCTATCATTGAGAATATTGCTTAATAACACAATTTTATTAGTTTTTTGTTGGGCGTAGAGGAAGTAACGATGACTATATATAACATACTAGCTAGCTTTTACCCGAGGCTTCGTCCGTATGAAATAATATAAATGTATCGAATTTATAAGAACCAAGGAGATTTGGTATTCTCCTAACACAATATGTAACTTAACGTAAAATTAAATTTAAGCGGGATTATATCGAAACATGAGTGAAAATTAAACAAACTAAGAATGTTACTTTGCCAATAACAAGAATTGATAATAATTAATTAATATATAATTTTAGTCAATTCAAAATTCAATCTCGATTCGGTCAACTTTCAATCTGCGTTCGTAGAAAAATTACGAGAATTTTGGCCTTCAGGTTGCACCAGCCGCAGTCACAAGTTGACTTGTGACCACTGCCACGAGCACGACACGAGCACGGTTATTATAATTTCAATATATCAGCGCGAAAGTTTAAATGTATTGTCGTCAATCCTTATTCAACCCACTGCTGGGTCTCCCCTCAATCGAAGAGATTTAGAGCGTACTCCATCACGCCGCTCAACTGCGGGTTGGTTTGAAAACACTGACCTCTAGTGTTTTCAAGCCGCGTAAAAACCACTGATTTGGCTTAACGACGGTCATCTAACGACAACAGCCGGGACCGATGGCTGAACGTGCCCTCCGAAGCACGGAGGAGATCGAGATAAATAAACCCATCCATGGACAGGCTACGGTCGACGTTGCTTGACTTGCGTGATCGGTTACATGACCACGCACAACGACGCCATCGAGCTCCTCGGTGAGCTCGATAATTGTATATACATACATATATACAGCTAGTTTTATCATGAACAATATCATCATCATCAAGTCCATTTTAGTCTCCACTACAGGAGCACGACCCTCTCTCGTCCGTCCTAGACGGAAGGAGGATTTGGCCTACACTCCCCACGCTGGCCAAACGTGTTGGGAAGGCATGATCGATATTTGATAATGTATTTCCCTTAGTCGCCTTGTACGACATCTACGGGAAGAGACGGAGTGATTCTATTATAGTCTGCCGGAAACCACACGGCCAATGAACAATATATGTATCACCAAACTTATTACAAATCCTCTCCTTACAGAATACCGCAGCCAAATAACAAATCTCTTCATGGTCGTTGTGTTCCTGCGAGTGAGTGAGGTCATCAGAAAGAAAGGAGTAGCTGCGTTGGCAGCGGGGGATGGCTGCGTCCGAGCGATATTTCATATTAGAGCGTTTATATGACTACGGTCACCGCTTCACATCAGGCGGGCCGTATGCTTGTTTGATACCCGACGTAGCATAAAAAAACAATTTCATTTTATTTCCGTGACTTATACTGTGCCTTAAGCAACAGGTAAACTACTTAATAACATATAGAGTTTAAACTTATAACATGGACAACTATCCTTGAACCTGAAGAAAAAGCAGTTAAGCAACCTAAGTTAAAAAAGTTTCACGATGTTTTAAGCAAGTTAAGAACTTGTCAAAAACATTGTTGACCCAGAAGAACGTAATAGAAATAAGTTTCTGTTCAACAAAATTCTCTACAGTAAACGCTGAAATTATGAAATTAACTTCCTTTAACGATCTTCTTGATAAAATGTTTTTCAAAGAATGTCTTTTTCATTTTTAGGGTTCTGTACCCAAAGAGTAAAACGGACCCTATTACTGAGACTTCGCTGTCCGTCCGTCCGTCCGTCTGTCACCAGGCTGTATCTCATGAACCGTGATAGTTAGACAGTTGAAATTTTCACAGATGATGTATTTCTGTTACCGGTATAACAACAAATACAAAAAAAAAACAGAATAAAATAAATATTTAAGGGGGCTCCCAAACAACAAACGTGTTATTTTTACTCGTTTTTGCTCGATACTGATAACGGCAACAGGTAGACGCTTGAATTATTTACAGAATATTTAGTTATATATTCATTAAAAAAAAAAAAAAAAAAAAGAAACAAATATTTAAGGGCAGCTCCCATATTACAAACGTGATTTTTATGCCGTTTTTATAGATAATGGTATGGAACCCTTCGTGCGTGAGTCCGATTCGCACTTGGCACAAGTTTTTTTTTTCAGGGTTTGTTAGAAGTTTGGTGATACATAAATGTTCATGATAAATCTGGCTGTTTATATATATGTATACATTTATATTATTTCATACGGTCGAAGCCGAGGGTAGGAGCTAGCATATTATCTATCTCTCTGCACAGCGCACTACGTGCAGGCGAGGTTGGCTTTGGCTCAAAGATGACATGAGCTCCACATACCACAGTCATCATCACCAGGTCATTTTAGTCGCCACTACTGGAGCACGACCCTCTCGTCTGTCCCAGACAGAAGGAGGATTTGGCCTACACTCCCAACGCTGAACAAACGGGTTGGGGAGGCCTGATCGATGTTTGGTAATGTATTTCCCTCAGTCGCCTTGCACGACATCCACGGGAAGAGACGAAGTGACTCTATTCTAGTCTGCCGGAAACCACACGGCCAACATACCACAGTGTCATTGTATTATTTAGTTTACCCGCACTAAGCATATTTACTCAATTTGACATTCCATGTTTTCTAGATGTACAAGCTATGTGTACAAGCCACCAAGCATAACAATCATACGTGATTATAACCTATTTACATTAATTTAGTACGTGGCAATTAAATTTGCACACTTATAATTTTAACAAAAAAAAAACCGACTCCAAACATTACTCTACATTTATGTATGTACAGGCTGATGATGAGGATGAAAAAATATACCTGGAAGTATACTCCTTCAAATAAAAAAAGTTTTTTTTTCAAATCGGTTTATAAATGACGGAGTAACGAAATAACAAACCTAACAGTGAGTAGGTACAGGCTATTGATGATGATGATAATGAAAAAATATAGGATCAATCTGGAAGTATACTCTTACAAATAGAAAAGTTTTTTTTTAATCGGTTTATGAATGGGTGAATTTCGTTACCAAATATGTAGTACCTACTTGTAACAAGACTGTTTTCATTTGTCTTAAATGTACGGTTACGTAAATTAAACAGTATCAAATTATTATAATCTCTTTTTAATCACGGGTCAAGCCCGGTCATTTGATAGGCGTGCGCGGGGATATGGATCCAACGCGTAGAGGCCCCTTTGAGAAGTTTGATGTAATGTTGTACGCCCGCCGTGACCCGCTCCAGGATATGTCAATGGAACGACATACTCATGAGCAGGTCTCGGCAGGCGTTGAGACTATTGCGAAGTGTGATGGAAAATAAATGGGCTATGGAGATGAGATCTGGGTGAACTTAATACCGGGCTATTACAGAAGAGGGACGGACGCCTGCCATAACGGCTTTTATTGCTAGTTAATGTAACTTCCAAATTATGCAGAATGTAAACAGCCCAGACAAACCTCTGTAGTTTAAGGACTGTTTTATGTTAATAAATGTAAATGTTTTAAAAATAAATAATAATAATAATAAAAAATCACGGCTGGAGTCGATTTCAATCGAATATAGATTAGTAAAAGTGGTCTTAGGTTAAAGGTACCTATTAACAAACATCTTCAGCTTGGTTAGTAAAGCTCTAGGGTTTCTACCAGTTATGCTAAACATAATAACCAACAAGATAAGCAGTAGTGTGATTTTCGCATTTAAACAAGTTATAAGTTAATAAAAAAAAAATCAAAAACCCGCCTGCACCTACAACATATTTATTAATCACGCGTAACAATAATATAATCCCATACAAGCAAAGCCGCAGGCAAAAACTAATATATCAAATATATATTTGAAATCAGGTCATCGAGACCTTTATTTTGATACCCATATCGATGTATTTAGAAGAAAAAAAAAATACTGCAGCGACAATTTCGCGGCTCACAGCCGCCATATTGATTTTTTTTATATTTGATGTATCATGTCACTCTCACAGCAAATACGAATCTAACGACATCTCTCAAGCGAAAATCCATCCAGCCGTTCAGGCTGCAGAGCGTGCCAAACAATTATACATACATACAAACATACATACTCTCGAAAAACATAACCCTCCTTCTGTCGCAGTCGGGTAAAAAGGTGGTAATCGGCTTCAGCTTCGGCGGTAGTGCCCTTGAGTCGAAACAGTGTTCGACGCTGTACACACACACGCCCATTCTCGCTTTACGAAGACTTACATACAACATTTTGTATGTAATAGCTTCATTTGTACGAAGTGGTCGGAGTATGTCTATGCTACATATTTCAGAAAGTATTTTTAACAGGGTTTTAATACTTATTATCTTGTGGGAAACACCCAAGATAATAAGTACATTGTTTCTTATTTGTTTTGAGGAAATACACTACGGTGTTTGTATTTTCTTTAAAAACTAAATATTCCACCATTTTCGCGCTGAATTTTGGCTATATGGCAATATTTTTATCCATATTCTTGTCATCTATTTTTGGCATATATTATTTTCATTCCATCATCTACGAGTATATGTTATATGAGGTTTTGTAATTCTTTTTATATCACTTACCACATAAAGTGACAAACAAGCATACGGCCCGCTTGATGCAAAGCAGTTACCGTAACCTATGAACGCCTGTAACACCAGAGGCATCACACGCGCGTCACCGACCCTGGAAAAGCCGCCGTTTTGGAAGAACCCCATTCCGCAGTCTCCTGAGAAAACCTCGAAATTGATACAACACTTTCTTTGTCGACCGTACCTGATCTCACTGAGCCATAATGACTAATTACTGTTCATATACCTACTATTCATGTACAAATTACCCATAATTCAAACCGGTAAAATTGTCTTCAACGGTGTTAACGTAGCCATTGCTGGGGCTCTACCGCCGAAACAAATCCCATCGATTTTTTTTCCTAGGAGTAGCTTAACATTAATATTGACAGTTGAGATCGTTTATTTCACACACGTGTTGTCTGTACGAGCGCTCGATATCGAATGCCTGATGCTTGCTTCGCTTGGAATGAAGTTGACGCCTGCCTCTCCACTTCTAACCCCGCCGTCACGCCGCCCGCCCACACACTGCTCTACTCGCGCAATTATTCGCGACGCTCCGCACTTGGACATTTGCCTTTGCTATACAATGGACGTTGAAGCTGTGGCATATGCATTTTTATTATAGCGAAACGAAGCTTTTTTTTATGGACTAACGGTCTAAAAGATGCCATCTAACATTTCTTTTTCGCTACCAGCTCTTATAGGGAAATGTTCATGACAGACATGATTTAAAACAAATGATTTAAAAAATATGACGCGTGTTACGCGCCTGAGCGCTCGATGCGGAATGCGTCTGAGGCGATTGTGTGGCCGGCCACTCGCGCTCACGTTGCCGGTCCTTTGACTCGCGCCCAAAAAACCGACAAAACAGGGAATGATGGGCAAAACGAAGAGCAAGACGAGCGGCATGACGAGTAACGTGGCCACACTACGTTCCTGCCTACTTCCCTCGCTACTTCCCTCGCCACTCGACGAGTGTATGGCAGGGCGAAGAGTGTTACACTCTTGAAGAGTGGCGTCCTTCATCGTGATTGGTCGAAATGCTGGCGCAACGAATTACAAGCTTGGAGTCGAATCAAATATTTTATACAATGTGAAATCATGACTGTGGTAATCATACGCATAAAAACACACTAAACAATTATAAATTATGCTTTTAAATTTAATGACAGCTAACACTAGTGTCAGCCTTGTTGGTAGACACGCTACTATCTGTTTGTACTACTGTGTGTTGGTAGACCAACTAAGCTGAAGATATTTGTCAATAACAAATACGTAAGACCGGGGCCCCTACCGCTGAAGCTGAAGCCGATTACCATCGAATATTTTAATGCTAAAAATAGGTCTTACGTTTTAGTTATTGACAAACATCCTCAGCTAGCCGTATGGTTTCCAGCAGACTAGATTAGAATCACTCCGTCTCTTCCCGTGGATGTCGTACAAGGCGACTAAGGGAAATACATTATAAAACATCGATCAGGCCTCCCCAACCCGTCTGGCCAGCGTGCGGAGTGTAGGCCAAAATCGTCCTTTTGTCTGAGACGGAAGAGAGAGGGTCGTGCTCCTGTAGTGGAGACTAAAATGACCTGATGATGATCCTCAGCTTTATCGGTAGAGCTCCAGGGTTTCTAACCTAATCTTTATTTTTTTTTTAGACTACGTCGGGTCAAGTCGGCTGGCAGACAAGCATACGGCCCGCCTGATGTGAAGCGGTTACCGTAATCTTTTCATCACTTGCGCGCCGCCACCCCCGCTGCCAACGCAACATCTCCTTCTTTTCTGGTGACCTCACTCACTCGCAGGAACACAACAACCCTCAAGGGAATTGTTATATGACTGCGGTATTCTGTGAGGTGGTGGTACATTCCCCAGTCGGGTAGCTTACAATTACGCTCCCTACCTCTCTTTTCGCCATAGCTTCGTTTCTTCGTTTGGCAGTCAGCAGGGTGCACCACGTGCAGGTGAAGTTGGCTGTGGTTCAAACATGTTGATAAACCACTTACACCCCTTTTTTGAATCAAAAATTTCGATCGCAATCGTCTTTCGTCACCGTGTTAACTGTACTGATCATCTACCTATATAATATGATTTCAAAATTATCTGAGAATATCGGCACTGTCCTCGAGAGATCAGATGTGAAAGACATAATAAGAATAAATAAAAACAACAACAAGGACAAATCTACTGTCATCGTTGAATTTACAAATACCTTCATTAAAACTGATATTATGAAATCAATAAAAACTTTCAACATTAAGAATCATCATAACAGAATAAGTGCCAAACACCTAGGCATTAACACAAATCTCGATACACCGATATTTATATCGGAAAACCTTACGCCAAAAGCAGCAAGATTATATTTTTTGGCAAGAGACTTAAAGAATGCTAAGCGTTATAAACACTGCTGGACGAATTATGGTAAAGTATACCTGCGCTTCGATGACACTTCACCAATAATTACTATAATAAGTGAATCACAAATCCAGCAATTGGCTAATAATTGACTCTTTTTCAAGTGGAATGTGGATTTAGATATATTTTTCAGGCGAGAATACTTTCATTTTTCTGATGTAAAAGAATGTAAGTCAAACATTGTTAATTACACTCTAAACATACAAACTAGTCGCACGCTCAACCCACCTTACTCACAATCACATACTTTATATTATTACACTATACATAACTACCATATATTTAACATTATATTTAAAATTATAATTATATTTATGAATCACCCATATACACAACTAAACACATATTTTTCACACACTTTAATTTATCAAAGTAAAAAGATGATTTACTGCTACATAAATCTATACATATTAACAAATAATGCAATATTTATATTCTGCAACAAAATAATTATTTTCATATTTAAATGTTTATACACTCTGTCGAGTGATCATAACAAATATTGTAATACGGGTTACATATCCCCCTATCTCGCTTACACATCGGTTAATGGATAAACCAGAAGAATTCATAAATCAAGAACTAGACAATACTAGTAATATAACTGCCATACAATGTCATATCGAAAATGTGCACAAATACCTGCCTGCGGGCATACCTAATCTTTCAATCATCACTCAAAACATACGTAGTGTACATAAAACATCAAATATCGATGACCTTGAAATTAACCTATCTATGCTAAAAAAATCCATTGACGTTATCATACTAACTGAATGTAGAATAAATCCAAACAAACCGCTACCACACAAAGACAATTATATAACATATAACTCGATCAAAAAAACAAATCAGAATGACGGTGTGGTAGTTTTAATTAAAAAATCTGTCGAACACACAGTCAATGAAGTGCAACTACAAGGAGCTTCTTGCCTTGAAATTACTACACCCGAACACTATATCATATGCATATATCGTTCACCATCAGCAAGAAACCCAGATGACTTCATCAATTCACTCGACAACTATCTTACTACTCTAAATCAAAATAACAAAGATATTATAATCTCCGGAGATATAAATATAAATATAATTGAAAATAATAAGGATAGATATTCTATTACATACTTAGACACGTTGTCGGCTCACGGCATTCTGGCAGGTCACACTTTTGATACAAGAATAAATAGCTGTATAGATCACGTAATGTCGAACTTAAACCCTATTAACTTTACTGCAACAATCGCTGTTCTTGACACTACAATAACGGATCATAGAATGACTAGTATATTCATTTACAGAAAATCAAAATATGAGAAACCTTCTAAAATCAAATCTATAATAAACTATTCTGATGCTTTAAAAACATTAAAAGATAAAATCACGACTGATCTAATTGCGATTCAAAATCCAGACATCTTAACCAACGATCTTATTAAGATTATCACAGATTCGCTAAATCAAAACACAAAAACAGTGAAAATAACAAATAGTAAATTAATTATAAAACCCTGGATTACGCCAGGAATTTTAAAATGTATTAAAAATAGGAACAATATGCAGAAAAAACTAAAATTAGATGAAACAAATGAAATACTTAAAATAACCTATCGCAGGTATAGAAATTTTTGTAATGGTCTAATTAAAAAATTAAAAAATAAGTATGAAAAGGACCTTTTAAATAAATCAAAATCAAATAATAAGACATTATGGAATTGTATTAAAAATATCACTAATTTAAATAAACAAAAAACACCTAATACAGAATTACTTAGCTTAACACCCGATCCAATTAAATCTGCAAATTACATTAACAATCATTTTAATAACGTAGGCAAATCTTTAGCTGACGAGATAACAATAGACAACGAGAACATTAACGAGTACTTTGCCTCACTCCCTACCTCTCCCAACTCTATTGGCATCATTGAACCAGAAGCTTATGAAATCGATTCTATAATAGCTAATCTAAAATCTGAGTCTGCCCCAGGATGGGACAACATTCCTACCCACTTCATAAAACTGGCTAGAGTAGAATTAGTACCTGCAATTACGCACCTTTGTGTATTACTCTTCAGAACAGGTTTATTCCCTCGTCCATTAAAAAAGTCAATAATACATCCCGTATTCAAAGGAGGGGGTAATCGACAAGACATTAATAATTACAGGCCTATCTCAATACTACCAGTAATATCAAAAATTCTGGAAAAAATAATTAATACTCGGCTTATGAAATATTTGAATAAATACAATATTTTATCTGACTGTCAATACGGCTTTAGGGAAGGCATGGGCACAGAAAATGCAATTCATGATCTTACTAACCATATAACTAATTACATTGATGAAAATAAAAAAACTTTATGCGTGTTTCTTGACTTAAAAAAAGCTTTTGATTCAGTTTCTGTCCCCCTCCTACTTCGTAAATTGGAAAAGCTAGGCATTCGTGGTAATTTTCTAAATTTAATAGCTAACTATCTTGATGAACGTACGCAATGTGTTAAATTGAATAATAAAATCTATAGTGAACACACTCAAACTACAGATTATGGCGTTCCACAGGGAAGTGTGCTTGGCCCAACTTTATTTCTCATGTTTATTAATGACCTAACAAACTTGAAATTAAAAAATGGACGCATCATTTCATATGCAGACGACACTGCGTTACTATTCGAGGAAAAGACATGGTCGACAGTATTTGACATAGCAGAAAAGGGTCTACGTCAGGTTATTAAGTGGCTAAACATAAACTCCCTCACCCTGAATCTGAACAAGACTAACTACATCCCCTTTTCCATTACTGAAGCATCGCAACCTGCAAACAACTTAACCATAACTGCCCATATGTGCGTGAGTGAACTATCTAATAACTGCAACTGCCTAAAAATTGAAAGAACAAATACCACGAAATATTTGGGAGTAACTCTTGACAAAAAATTAACTTGGTACCCTCAACTTACTATTGTTGCTAACAGATCCCGTAAGCTTATCTGGTTATTTAAACATCTTCGAAATATTTCCGACGTAAAACTACTCACTTATATATACACAGCCCTAGTACAATCCATTCTATTGTACTGCATCTCAATATGGGGTGGTACATTCAAAACTCAATTTATCCGCATTGAACGAGCTCAAAGAGCCATCTTAAAAGTCATGTTTAAAAAGAAAAGAATATACAGTACTACAAAATTATATCAAGATGCTAAAGTTTTGACAGTAAGGCAACTGTATATCTTGAATAGTATTCTCAAAGTGCATAAAAACACCTCCGTAGACCCAGCTATACTAAAAAAACGAAATCCCTACTCCGTAATTAAGCAACCTATAGTAAAAACTACATTTGCAAAAAAACAATTTTCAGTACAATCCATCTTATTATATAATAAAATCAATAGGATAAATAACATCTACACCATGACATTCCGCCAATGTAAGAATTCCTTAACGGCATGGTTAAAAGAACTGACTTATGATCAGACGGAGGAATTGCTGCAGTAATATTAATTGCAGCGATTGTTCCGTTTTGACCAATCTGACTTAAACTAATTAACCATCATCATAACCATATACCACTTACATACACGTCACGATCCAAACTCACATACACCCTTAATTTGTCATACATACACACACTCAACCACACACACCCACTCATCTACACACACACTCACACTCTAAAACACTCGCATCCCAAAACTCACACTCTGTCTAAGTATTTAAATTAAATGATCCCAAGAGTTGTATGTTCTCGTAGGGCTTAGACAGATAAACATTAACATCTACTCACAAACTTATTTGTACGCATATCAGAAATGTATACAAATGTCATTGTATTTTGTACGGAAGAGCGGGGCTTTCCTAACACAAGTTTTTTATAAAACTTAAAAGGAAAGTCCCTACCCTTGTAAACAACATAAGTAAAAAATAAATGATTTTTGATTTGATTTGATTTTTTTGATTTAGAATTACCGGTTGAGAAAAAATAACTGCCAAGTACTGTATTCTAGTTAATGAACAGTATGTTATGCCCCAAACAAATTGATCAGTCGTCGTGACTGAGAACTCTGTTTACTAATGCATAATCAAATTGATCGGGACATTGATATGACCCCCGATTGTCGAGTCAATATTGGTTTTGTAATAAACGAGGCATGAAAATCAATCATTCCCATCTGTGCGTAGGTAAAATATTAATAATCTGAATAAATAAAATGGTAGTGACTGTATTATTGAGATAACTTTCTGCCTTTAATTTATTAATCTTTATTGTCTATTGTTATCATTCGTTTATCTCTTTTTATTATTTATATTTTTTCATTTATTAACCGACGTTTGTTTGCGTCAATGTATACAATATTTTATCGGATTAGCAAGTTGAAGTGGCAGTGGGCAGGGCACATAGCACGGAGGACGGATGAGCGATGGGGTCGAAAGGTTCTCGAGTGGAGACCACGTACCGGCAAGCGCAGCGTAGGACGTCCACCCACAAGGTGGACAAACGACTTCATTAAGACCGTAGGATCGCGCTGGATGCAAGCCGCTTCCAATCGGTCTTATTGGAGATCTAGAGGAGAGGCCTATGTCCAGCAGTGGACTTTCAATGATGATGATAATGATGGGGGGGGGGGGATTTGTGTGTTTTTTGACGCCCGAAAATCCTCTTCGATACCCCCTCAGCCTGGTTGATACCAGACTGACCTTTCAAGGGCGAATCAGGCTTTAACTGACTAAAAACCGCCTGCCTAAGTACTTTTAGCCACGATGGCTTTAAAAGCGCAAACGGAACGCTAGAGTAAAACGAGTGGAGAAGGTATTTAGTCTGCGACGATCTGGTGAGGGTCCCCGAGAGGATCCTACCGCGAGGCGGAAAACGAACTGCTCTGTGTACTCGTGAATTAATTTTATATAAGAGTCCGTTCGCATACACCGGCTCGGAGAGGAGAGCAGATTTTGGTGGCGTTTAAAATAGAGTTTTAGGTCATTGGTATAAGATTTATTTTTTAAATTCACTTCTTTTGTTATATGAGAATGGTAGAGCCGATGTGTATTTTTAAAGTAAACCTTATGGCAATGATATAAAACTATATTATAAACGCATCCAAAATCTACTCTCGTCTTCGAGCCGGTTTGTTTGAACTGACCCTTAGGCGCTGCCGCGTAAATTGCTGACATATGCTTAGCTATAATATGGTAGAACCGTACAACTTAGCTCACTCACCTAACTGCACACATGCTCGTTTGCCCCCCTCTTAATAATAAATAGAAAAAAATATACGATTTGGTTCACTTATACATCATTGTTGAAGCTAAATATAACAAACATTTACAAGCATAAACAACTAGAACTTAAGAACTATAACTTTAAAAAATAAATCAAAACAAGACTATGTCAAAAGCTTACTATTGTATCTTAAATTATATAAATGATAAAAGTATTTGGAAATGAATTGCTCGTGTTATGTTATGTTAATGATTGTATTTGTATTTAATGTAACGATATTGACAATTTAAAGACTCGGCCTTGAGTTTCTTGCCAGTTCTTCTCAAGAAGCCCCGTTGCCGGAACTTAAATTCGCTTTCACATTCAAGATAGTGGATGAAAGTGAATCTAAGCTCTGCGGATAGTAATGATTTAGATACATGTTCTTATATTTCATTTGTATGACGTTTCTAAGTGCTTTATAAAGTCCAAGGAATAAAGATAGTTTGATTTGATTTGATTAGAACCTATTATTATATTATACTATTTTGAGGTGTTAGTGTTCATCAACATTTTTGAACACAAGCTCGTCTGCATGCGGTGCACCCTGCTGACTGGTGACAAACGAGGCTCTAGCGAAAGGAGAGGTAGGATATGTTCAGCAAACGGCTCTAAGGATTTGGATGACAATTACAACATAAGACTTTACGGAGGCCAAAAGTCGATTTACCTATGTCTTATTTCTGGATTTTTTTTTTATACTACGTCGGGTGGCAGACAAGCATACGGCCCGCCTGATGTGAAGCGGTTGCCGTAGCCATATTAAAGCTCGCAACATAAAATATCACTCGCGCGCCGCCACCTCCGCTGCCAACGCAGCATCTCCTTCCTTATTTTTTTTCTAAATATTTTATTTTCTCCGAATACGCCGTGTAAAACTTGGCTGATATTCCATGTAACATGTTCATCTGTTAACATCACTATTAATAAATATGTTAACTGCTCTACAATAGATGGCACATTACTCACATGATTCTGGGAAAATCAGAGTTTCTCTTAAAAACATCAGCTCATTTGTTTTTCAGTTTTTTGTTCTTAATCATCCAGTTACTGTGTTTGTTCTTTACGTACTGAGTGTATATCAAGTCGCCAATAAACTGGCATACAATCTGGCAAAATTATATGTATTATATTTAAAATATACAAAGAAATAAATAAATAAAACGAACAAAGCTACGCGTGGGTCAAAACTTGCAAAATATAAACGCAAACGAGCTGATTCACAAAACCGATAGTGCTGACAGCAAAATAATTCTCAGCCAAAATCAAATTCGTGACTCAATTGAAGCTATAAAACACTCCAATTTATTAAATGTGTTCACTCAATTTTAATATATCCACGAAAACCTCAGTTGATTGCATCGTAAAAATTTGAGTGCTGTTTGTAAACCGGAGCGGAATTAAGAGTTTGTGGGTCCATCCGACCGTCCGACCCATTGAATCCGTGCCAATCAAATTTAATTTTATGTGCTCGTAAAAAGGTAGACATATCTGATCCAACATTTCAAACGCTGTTTTTCTACTAATTTCGTACAAACGTCCTAAATTCATACTCATGCAGAATCATGATTTTGCTCTGACCTATTGTTTCTCACAGCTGGTTCCTTCTCCAACGAAAATACCAGATATAGACGACCAAACTTCAAAATCAAAATCTTCTGCTGACCACAAATCCGCATTGGTATACAATCTCTGTGGGCGCCACCACTATATATCCCTAAGCTCATCGAATCACTGCCTCATCCGGACCCAAGTGCCATGCGCTAGCCCTGACGTACCCCGGTCTACCGGATGGCGTCGCATGTGGCACTATAAGTCAGCAGACTGGGATGGACTGCGTGAATTTTACGCATCGCTCGCGTGGAGGCGGCTCTGTTTCGAGTCGGAACATATGGACATCTGTGCATTTAATGTAGCTGAGTCTATTTTGGCTGGGATGGAATTATTTATTCCAAACCGGCGGGTGACTTCAGGTGCTAAGAAGAGGCCGTGATTTAATCGGTCTTGCAGAAAACCTAAACTCCGCAAGCAAGCTGCATACAAGGCTTGGACCACGGCTCGTATTAATGGTGTTTCTGACTTGAAACGGGAGTTCAATGCTGCCTCGAGGTTCAGTAAGAGAGTAATTACCAAGACAAAGTTTGAGTTCATAGGCAGGATTGGTGAGCGCCTAGCTAAGCACCCATCTGGGTGCCGTGCTTTTTGATCGCTCGCGTCCTGCCTGTCGAGTGAAACTTTTGTCAGTCGTCCTTTCCACCACTCCGAAAACCGGATCGTAGTCTGACCCACAGAGCTTAGGAGAAAACCGATCTGTTGGGGAATCTGTTTGCCTCAAACTCGACATTAAACGACGGGGACGCCGCACCACCTTCCTTCCCGTCGTGTGGTGATTTCCGCTCTGAAATAAAAATCCGTAGTTTCGGACCAAAGTTTTAAACAGGTACGAATTTCAGAGGATTTCGACTATTCCTCTGAAATTCGTAGAAAGAGGGGGCAAACGAGCACGTATGTTACATGATGGAAAGCACCACCCATGGAGATCAGCAACACCAAGGGGTCGCCGATCCGTTGCCATCTTTTTATGGCAAATAAAAACTCTGTTCTTGAAGGCTTCCATGCGTGATTGTTCGGAAATACCGCTGAGGGAAGTCAAGTCCACAGTTTCAGCGTTCATGGTACAATATGTCTTATTTTGTGATATAACTCTTAAGGACGAGCAGACGATCGTACATCGAGCGATCGTAGGTTCAAATCCTACCTAGACGAGGAGGTGAAATTTTCCATTTTTATTTTATTTATAATATTCTGGCGAAAATCAACTATTTAAAAATACAAATTATTCATTACCATCTCTTATTGTGATTCAATAACTGAATAGATTGTTTATACCAATGAATAAGCGACTCTATTCCATTTAAAATAGAGTCGCTTATTCATTGGTATGAATAAGCATTCTATTCACTTATTGAATCGCAATAAGAGATGGTGGTAAGGGGGCTGGGCTACGCGCGCACGAAGTCGCGGGCACGAATCAACGCACAGCTCAAACCACTGACCGGATCTGGGGCCAACCTTACCGAAACTGAAGCCGAAACTGATTTTTTGAATGCAAAAATGAAACTAATGCTTAGATAGGTTTATGTTTAGCTCAGCTGGTAGAAATCGTAGAGCTCTACCAATTAATCTGAAAATGCTTCTCTTATTTAAAAGCTTTAACCACACCCCGGCCACTCCATACAAATGTGGCGTCGTGTACTACTACATAAACAACGGCGTCTATGCAGTGCCTGAATGAGTGAATGCAATGAATGAGCGTGTGTGCTTGCGGTGTCATACAAACTGTTTCAGAATTGTCTCAGAGGGGAGATGAGGTCGATACGAGAGAGCGGCAGGGAGAGGCCATACTGTACGTTGTACTATTATTTATACTGTGCTTTAACCTAAGACCAACTTTTGGATTAAAAAAATCCGATGGTAATCGGCAGGCCATCGGAGGATTTGGCCTACACTCCCCACGCTGGCCAGACGGGTTGGGGAGGCCTGATCGATATTTGATAATGTATTTCCCCTTAGCCGCCTTGTACGACATCCACGCGAAGACACGGAGTGATTCTATTCTAGTCTGCCGGAAACCACACGGCCAATTTAGCATACAGGTAGCTATTATGACATAAGCATCTGTTTAGAAAGAACTTTTGAAAATTCTACACAAGATACCGAGATATCACCATCATCAGGCCCATTTTTGTTTCCACTACAGGAGCACGACCCTCTCTCGTCCGTCCTAGACGGAAGGAGGATTTGGCCTACACTCCCCACGCTGACCAATCGGGTTGGGGAGGCCTGATCGATATTTGATAATGTATTTCACCTTAGTCGCCTTGTACGACATCCACGCGAAGACACGGAGTGATTCTATTCTAGTCTGCCGAAAACCACACGGCCAATACCGGGATATGGTTAAGTTTACTGTAAACATTTGCATGCTATCAAAGTAGCTAAATAAGAAGAAACTGTGAAAATATAACATCTTGTTAATACCTTCATCATCATCATCATCAGCCTGTGTCTACCCACTGCTGGATATAAGCCTTCCCTAATGCCTTCCACCAGATACGATCCTCCGCCTTCCGCATCCAGCCGCTCCCAGCCGCTTTCTTAAGGTCGTCGGACCATCTAGAAGGAGGGCGCCCAACACTTCGTCGTCCTATGCGCGGCCTCCACTCTAATACCTTCCTCCCCCATCTGCCATCACTTACTCGGCAGATGTGACCGGCCCATTGCCACTTCAGCTTACAAACTCTGAAGGCTATGTCGACAACTTTGGTTCTCCGTCGAATTTCTTCGTTCCGGATTCGATCCCGCAGAGAAACCCCGAGCATAGCCCTCTCCATCGCTCGCTGCGCGACCTTTAGCCTGTGGACCAGTCCGATGGTCAGTGTCCAAGTCTCTGCACCATATGTCATTGCAGGGAGGACGCACTGGTTGAAGACTTTTGTCTTCAAGCACTGGGGTATCTGCGCGGTTCTGCGCCTTCTGTTAATACCTTATTTAACGCAAATAAATATTCATTCATTCATTCATTCGTTCGTTCATTCATTCATTCATTCATTCATATGCGCAAGCAAAATCGCGGGGCAAGCTAGTAAATAACAAAAACAAACATTAACATTCACGCACGTCCCACATCTGTCAACTCTGAACACGCAAATTCGTGGATCTTAAAATTGTATTTGTTGCCCATAAGGATCACAATAATTCAAAGGCTTTGCGGGAATATAACGCCATTTAGCATAAGCCTGATAATGAGCAGGCGCTTGTCGGCGGGTGATGGATGATTATATTCATTATTTGGATAATACGATGCTGCTGTGACATAAACATGGCCTAAAGCTGCTCTTCCATCAAGATCGTAATAGGTTAGGTTAAAAGGGTCTCACAGAATATCAGCACCTGGCTTAATCACCACGGTTAATGCTGTGTGATTTCCTTTTTAGCCGACTCCAAAAAGAAGGAGGCTTCTCAATTTGGCTGTATTTTTTTTTAATGTTTGTTACTAAATTACTCCGTGATTTATAAACCGATTTGAAAAAACTTTTCTTAATTGAAAAATACTTCCAGATTGGTCTCATATTTTTTTCATCATCATCATCATCTTCATCCGCCTGTATCTACATCCATAAATGTAGAGTAACGTTGGAGTCGGTTTTTTTTTTGTTAAAATTATACACTGTGAACTGCGACACGGTTGGATTTGATGGCTATTATTATTCCATTTATTTCACATTTTACTCTTTTTTTATTACATTTTTAAATATAAAAAAAATACATTTAAAAATATAAAAAAACAGGAGCACCCGCCGGTAGTGGAGCGAAGACCCAAACTACCGGTGGAATCTCCTCACAATGCGGCCCGTGTCCAGAAGAACCGCCTTCTGCATCTGGTTCTTGACCCAACTGCCTAGCGTGAGCCTCTCAATGTGATGGTCGAGGCTCTTAGCTATAAGTCAGTTTACTGATACGACTATAGGAACAATAATCGTTGAGTCCACATGTGATGTTTTGATGGCTGTTATTATTATTCCTTAGTATGCCACAGAGGTGGAGTATGCTCTAAACCCCTTCGAGTGAGAAGAGAGCTGTATCCCAGCAGTGGGTTGAATAAAGGTCGACAAGAAGGCTTAGATCTACACATTTTTTTTACTTTGTTTATTCTGAAGTACTGTACAAATATTTACCTAAGATATTTACTCAAAAAGCTATATTAAAATGGCGTCTCATCGTGTCATAAAATATCGTACAAAAGGGTTTCATCACGGTACTTTGGGCCCTCGCCTGCCATTTTTCTTGCAACGTCATAGCCATCCCGCAATAAATTAGGAATGTCGGCCACTTGATAAGCCATTTGTTTGTTTGGAACTTTATAAGCAACAGGATTCCTATATTTATCTCAGATATTTCTAAAGCCCTTAATAAAACTAAGGGGATTTATGAGAATTAAACTTGTGGTAACGTTACTTAAATAAAAACCGGCCAAGTGCGAGTCGGACTCGCGCACGAAGGGTCCCGTACCATTATCTATAAAAACGGCAAAAAAAAAACACGTTTGTTGTATGGGAGCACCCTTAAATATTTATTTTATTCTGTTTTTTAATATTTGTTGTTATAGCGGCAACAGAAATACATCATCTGTGAAAATTTCAACTGTCTAACTCACGGTTCATGAAATACAGCCTGGTGACAGACGGACGGACGGACGGACGGACAGCGGAGCCTTAGTAATAGGGTTCTTTTTTACCCTTTGGGTACGGAACCCTAAAAATTTCCAAATACAAGCCCCTATCCGCGAATGGATTAAACTTCAAAAAATAACCATTTATATAATACTAATTGAAAATGACGAGCTCGATGGTGAAATGGTTAGTACCACCACCACTTTGATTCCGAGGTTGAGGATTCGATCCCCGCACATGACAAATATTTGTGTGCATGAACTGGCGAAGAATAGGCTTGTTGCCCATGTTACAAAATTATAAAAACTCTCTATCAGTAACGTAAAATACATAAAACTAGGACGATCTGCGATCTTAAAATTTTAATAACTTATGTCCGACGTGTTTTATCGTCGATCAAAGTTTGGTGGGAAAGTCCATTTTACAAGTATGAAATTATAAAAAATAAATATTGCCATTGTAGAAACAATAAAAAATACTATAACTTTTGTTACGGCACTGGCTACATAAACGCAATAATTAACATAGCTGTCGTACAAATTTCTGATTTAATGCATATAAAATAGCATGGTGTGACGTCATAACGTGGTGGCCTTTTGTATGGAGCGTTTTCGGGATAGTCCAAAATTGTGATCTTCAAGTTATCATATCTCGAGAAGTTTTTATGCTATCGAAGTAATTATTTCACCTATATTTATGTTATTGTGACGTCTTTAAATAACAAATCGAAAAAAAAATGGGATACAAGCCTATTGACAAGCTCGGTGGCGTAGCGGTCAATGACGCGTCTTCGACACAACGCTCGTGGGTTCGATTCCCACATAGGACAAACATTTGTGTGCATGAACATGTCTGTTTGTCTTAGTCTGGGTATTTTCTATGTATCATAAGTATGTATTTACAAAAATAAAAATAAAATGTATTTACGTATGTTTATCAGTTGTCTAGTACCCATAACACAAGCTTCGCTTACTTTGGGGCTAGATGGGGCTGTGTAATTTGTCTGACAATATATATTTATTATTTATGAACATGTCTGTTTGTCTTGGTCTGGGTGTTTTCTATGTATATAAAAATATAATGTATAATACCAGTTACACGAACTGATGTAATACATAAATATATTTTTTTGTTGGACGAAAAAAAATGTGCGGGCGTCGCAGCCGTGACCTCGGAGTCAAAGTGGCCATTGCGAACCATTCCACCACCGAGCTCGTCTGCTTGGTATAGGTACATTTATGAGAAAAATGGCGAATTCAGGATTTGCGAGCCCTTCGTAAGATAAAATCCGTGTACCAAGGAATATTTGTGGGCGATTTTACGTCCTGATAAACGAGGCTCTGACGACAAGAGAGGTAGGGTTTATAGCGTATTATGTAAGCTGCCCGATTAGGAAAATACCTCACTGAATACCGCAGCTAAATAATTTCCTTAAGGATTGTAGTGTATTGGCCGTGTGGTTTCCGGCAGACTAGAATAGAATCACTCCGTTTCTTTCCGTGGATGTCGTACAAGGCGACTAAGGGAAATACATTATCAAATATCGATCAGGCCTCCCCAACCCGTTTGGCCAGCGCGGGGAGTGTACGCCAAATCCTCCTTCCGTCTAGGACGGACGAGAGAAGGTCGTGCTCCTGTAGTGGAGACTAAAATAGACCTGATGATGATGATGATGATGATGATTGTAGTGTTCCTGCGAGTGAGTGAGGTCACCGGGATTGAAGGAGTATAATTTGGCTACGGTCATCGCTTCACATCAGGCGGGCCGTATGCTTGTCTGGCACCCGTAGTAGTATAAAAAAAATCGAGGGCCCATCTATGTTCTCATCAGTTATGGCAGACCTCCCCGAAATCATCTCTAATATACCATTTAGGTTTCTACACTTTTCACTATAGTCCCAACGTCTGCCATGATCTCATGAGCACATGTACTGTATTAACATAACATTACATCAAACATCTCAAAGGGGCCTCTACGCGTTAAATCTATACCCACACAGCAGTGATTTTATGAGACATTTTTTTATATTTGAATTTATCCATTCACGGTGAAGGACCAATAAATCATCACCTCCGATAAAAATGTATAACAGGCTTACAAGGGTACTCGATAAAGGCTCCCTACTTATAAGGCTCGCAGGGAATGCTTTCAAGGGGTATTATGTAGATGTGTTCTTCCCGACTACGGCAGTATGAGGTGATTTCGCAAAAAGAAAGGAAGAAGAAGAAAAAAAACCGGCTAAGTGCGAGTCGGACTCGCGCATGAAGGGTTCCGTACTACTACCATACTATAAAAACGGCACAAAAATCACGTTTGTTGTATGGCAGCCCCCTTAAATATTTTTATTTTATTTTTTTAAAGTGAATATATAACTAAATATTATGTGAGTATTTCAAACGTCTACCTATTGCAGTTCTCAATTGAGAGCAAAAACGAGCAAAAAAAACACGTTTGTTGTATGGGAGCCCCCTTAAATATTTATTTTATTCTGTTTTTTAGTATTTGTTGTTATAGCGGCAATAGAAATACATCATCTGTGAAAATTTCAACTGTCTAACTATTACGGTTCATGAGATACAGCCTGGTAACAGACGGACGGACGGATGGACGGACAGCGGAGCCTTAGTAATAGGGTTCCTTCTTACCCTTTGGGTACGGAACCCTAAAAATATGTTTATTAACATCACAATATGAGACAATAATTGAAACAATACACAATAACATTTCAAACACAATGTACATTATCATGATGTTAATTTGGCCATCACTCGGCATTAATGCTGTTTAATGCTACGGCCACACTACCGTGATATGCCAATAATTATTGCCATAACTTCAACAACGTCTAGGTGTAACCACGATTTATGGTCCTAATTTTACAAGCCAATCAATATGGCAAATGGCTGTAGACAATAGCTCCGCCGGCGGTCTTTTTCGCACATCAAAGAAGATTACTGCAGTAATTAATGCGTTTGTGGTCACACTACCGTTTGTTGTCCAGTGTGCAAGATGAGTTCAACGTCGACGCACGTATCGACCGATTGGACGTCAAATGAATAAGCGCTCGAATTTTTGGAATTATTCCAATCCGAACCGTCTCTTTGGGATACCCGACAGAAAGCCCATAAAAATCGCGGTGTACAAAATGATGCTTGGCGTCGGATCGAACAAAATTTATCATTTCCATGTACGTATGATGATTTGAAGAATAAAAAAGAATCCTTGATGAAGTATTAGAAGACCATCTAAATAAATCGTGTAGATGGTTTCGGTAATAATAGGTAATAGGCTAGTCTTGCTTTATCTTTGTAAAAAAAATAAAAATTCATGTAAAAATAATTGACACTCATAAAACACAACCCATCTGCAGCTTCAACCTCCAGCTTGAAAAAAATATATTTTTACCGCTTAGTTTATTGACATATCTAGGTAAACTATATGGTAACCACACCACTTCACGCAGTAATTTAAGCGGTAATTTAATGTAAGGTAGTGTGGCCTAGACATAATATAGTCATTTTAAAAGTTGAGCGGTTGGAGCCTCGCCATAAGGTGAACTTCAACTCATTTGTGGTGAGAGTGCCGATCTTTAAACATTCTTGAAGGAAGATTTTTGGCCGGAGGGCATCGTATTTCGGAAGTTCCGAGGTCGGTTGCCGAAAATAATGCGATACACCTCGCCGACTCAACGTGTAACCTAGTTTTATTACGTAATATAAATATATATATTTTTAAATTAACTTTATAAAAGGAGGCTCAACTTCAAACTCCAAGAACAAGCCTTACTCAATCCTCAGTGCAGCACCTGACTGGACTATTTTAATGGACACGTATGAAAAGCACTATAAAATCCCAGAAGATGTGTGTGTTTCGACATCCAGATCGGACATTTTCCTTTTCTCCAGAGCTACAAAACGTATAGTACTTGTAGAGCTTACCGTAGCGTGGGAAACTAACATACCCAAAGACCACGCGATAAAACAAAACAAATATTATGACCTCCTAAACGAATTAACAAAAAGCGGCTATGTAGTTAATCTATACGCTGTAGAAGTAGGAGCGAGAGGTATACCAGCAAAATCTCTCTATAACCTGCTGAAAGACCTTGGCTTGTCCAGAAGTGCAGTAAGTTCTATACTAGAACGAGTATCTAAAGCTGCATTAGCAGGTTCATACCAGATTTGGCAGGGCAGGGAGAGAAACAAAAGTAGTGAAGGTGAGTGTTGATGTACGTCGAGAAGGGGCCCCTTAAACCTACACCCGTGTCACAAGTCTCGGGATCTGCTTGGGTTTCTCTCTCTGCCACACGATGGACCCGGCACCCGCACGGTGAATCCATGGAAGCTAAGAAGTTCGTCTCAGATTAGAGTATTCATAAGAGAAAAGGTGCTACCTGGTGGAGGTCACGACCCTCAAATCTGAGGATAACGAAACATGGAAGAGGAGAGATTAGGGTATCTATTCTATGGACTTATTGTTTTGTAAATTTGTATGCATTGCAATGTTGTCTGAAATAAATGGCTTTATTATTATTATAATACACACAGCGTCGGTATTCTGAGACGTGACTGTCGTAGAATATCGGTATCGGCAACAAACAAAAACTGGCATATTATCTGTGATATTATCACGAAATGTTTTCCCTGTTGGCCTACATGATCTTTTCTAAAATAGTCTAATTGCATTTGTAGGTAGAAGTTAATATTTAACTCGCCTGAATAGGAAACTAACCCCTCGCGTGCCACGACCTGTCAATTCTGTTTAACTACTATACCAACATTCTACCCACCATGGGACCGCAGCACGCGAAAGGTTGAAAAGATTTTTAAGGCGACGAAGGTTCGTAATTTCGTTATCTTTTTTAATATATTAATTCAGCATAGTGGCTTTACCTCGCCTGATGGTAAATGACAAGAGGAGCCCAAATGCACTTGTTTTTTTTATACTTCGAGGGATGACAGACAAGCATACCGCCCGCCTGATAACAACCTGCTACCATAGCTATATAAACGCTCGCAAGATGAAATATCATTCGCGCACCGTCATCCCCGCTGCTAACGCACCAACTCCCTCCTTTATGATGACCTGACTAACTTGCAGGAACACAACAACACTCAAGGGAATTGTTATTTAGCTTCAATAGTCTGTGAGGTGGAGGTACTTCCCCAGTCGGCAAGCTTACAATTACGCTGTACCCCACCTCTCTTTTGCTAGAGCCTCTTTCGCTAGTCGACAGGGTGCACTACGTGCAGGTGAGTTTGGTTTTGGCTCTAAAGATCATAGTGAGTCACCTATACGCCTAACTACCTTGATATTAATAATTAACTAGTAACAATAATAATAATTTTTATAAAAAAGAAAACTAAATAAATAAATGATAATAATAATAATAATAATATTCATTCACAATCAATTACAGTGAATAATATTATCCACAATGTTGAAGATGATCATGAAGATGACACGACTATCATGGGAAACAGGTATGATGAATTGAGGAGTACTTTGGAAGATGCGATTGATGAATATCGGTATGTGCCCGCGCATCTTAGACCAGATGTACCACGGTTACCCATGCATAGACAAAATAGTCAGCTAATGGTAGCCCTGGATTCACTGTTGTCAAATTATTTTGATAGCAGTGAAAGTTTGGTAGATACGCACTCAATTTTATATTGCGCTGCGGTTGCAGCATGCCGTGTAGCTCATGTCAAATTTCCAAATTGTGACATGGCTACACGACAAAACCAAAAACCTACCTGGCAATATAGAATTGAGAAGCGTATAGCCGATACCAGGGCTCTCATTGCTAAACTTATTTGTTTCAGAGCGGGTAACACGCGCCCTAGGGTTATGCGTTTTGTGAACCGAGCATTTATTGGTACTAATGTAGCACCAGAAGAATATTTGTCTCGGGCCACAGAACGCATAGACCTATTGAAACAAAAAGTTTATGCATGGGCAAACCGTATACGTAGGTATAAGAGGCGGGTGGACCGATATTTGCAAAATCGCATGTTCCAAAGTAATCAGAGGAAGGTCTATAGAATTTGGGAACGACCTGAACAAAGTGTGGATGACACGCGCCTACCTGATAAAGATACCATGAACACATTCTGGCGGAATATCTGGTCGGCGCCTGTCAGCCACACTGATGATTTGTGGCTTGAAACTGTCAAGCAAGCATGCGAACAAATTACACCAATGACCAATGTCACTATAACCAAGGATGATGTAGCTGATGCGGTCCAGTGCTTAGCTAATTGGAAATCACCAGGTCCGGATAAGCTACATAATTTTTGGTTGAAGTGGCTGAGAAGTTCGCATGCTTGTTTGGCGTTCCAATTCCAACAAGCATTAAATGATGGGTCTTTGCCAAATTTTATGACCACTGGTGTCACTCACCTCCTCTACAAATCTGGAAGTACCACGGATCCTAAAAATTATCGACCAATAACATGCTTACCTACCATCTATAAGCTCCTTACATCCATTTTGAGAAGCAAAATCACTCAGCATATTGATATCAATAATATTATGTGTGCTACTCAAAATGGATGTAGGAAAGGATCTCGTGGTACCAAGGAATTGCTCCTCATTGACATGGCCATTAGCCAACAGGTTCGTAGAAACCGTAAAGATCTATCGGCATGTTGGATAGATTACAAGAAGGCCTATGATTCTGTGCCTCATACGTGGCTTATGAAGGTCTTAGAGTTGTATAAAATAGATACAACTCTATGCACTTTCCTGAAGTCATGTATGGGACAATGGAGAACAGTCCTTCTCTATTCAGGATCCCGATCGATCTGTGGTGATGACGAACCGATTGAGATTAAAAGAGGTATTTTCCAAGGTGACAGTTTGAGTCCCTTATGGTTTTGTTTAGCTTTGAATCCTTTGAGCACGTTGTTAGAGGATTCAAAGCTAGGCTACAGGTTGCGAAGGGGAGGTCAGGCTATATCTCATCTTCTATACATGGATGATTTGAAACTGTTTGCATGTAGCAAAGTTCAATTAATGGCGTTACTAAAGATCACTGAAAACTTTAGTAATTCTATTAAAATGGAATTCGGTACAGACAAATGCGCTGTCATGCATGTAAAGAAGGGAAAGATATTAGTGTCTGAGAGACTCGAACTCTCAGATACTATACACCTGAAATCCCTTTCGGAAACTGAAACCTACAAGTACTTGGGTATGTCAGAAAATTTGGGAGTTGCCGAGACCGACATGAAGCAATCATTGCGAGAACGTTTCCTTGGCCGCCTGAAAAAAGTACTTAATAGTCTTTTATCAGGTGGAAATAAGGTGCGTGCTTATAATGGTTGGGTCATGCCGGTCTTGATATATTCCTTTGGCATACTCAAGTGGACTCAAACTGAACTTGACGCCATTGATCGTAAAGTCCGAACGATATTGACCACCCACCGTATGCATCATCCACGGTCATCAGTAATGAGGTTATATATCCCTCGAAAATGTGGCGGTCGAGGCTTTCTAAATGCTAAAACCCTACATAATCGAGAGATATGTAACCTCAGGGAATATTTCCTACAAACTGACGTGGAGATGCATAGGGATGTGGTCAGTATTGATCGTGGATTAACCCCTTTATCTCTGGCTAAAGAGAACTGGCATAAACCTGTAGTATTAAGTATTGATGATCGCAGAACCATATGGCAAGGCAAAGAACTGCATGGACGGTTTTACCAGGCTCTACATGGACCTGATGTAGATCCTGTTAGCTCCGTAACTTGGCTACGTTTCGGGGACCTCTTTGGGGAAACCGAAGGTTTTGTCTGTGGAATTATGGACGAAGTTATCAAGACGAATAACTACCGGAAATATATCATGAAGGATGGCACGCTTGACATCTGTCGGGCGTGTCATCTACCTGGGGAATCCCTGAGACATATAATTTCCGGTTGTTCTCATCTTGCTAACGGCGAGTACTTGCACAGACATAATCAAGTAGCCAAGATTATCCATCAGCAGCTTGCCTTGAAATATGGTCTTGTGACCACCGAAATGCCGTACTACAGGTATATGCCAGAAGCGGTTCTTGAAAATGACCATGCCACATTGTACTGGGATCAATCTATTATCACTGACAGGACTATTGTAGCCAATAAACCTGACATTGTGCTAATAGATCGATCAACGCGCCGAGCAATCATTGTAGATATCGCTGTCCCACATGACGTTAATCTTGTGAAAGCTGAAAAAGATAAACTAACTAAGTATCTTGATTTAGCTCACGAGATTACCGACATGTGGGATGTCGATTCTACAATGATTGTCCCGATAGTTGTAACGGTTAACGGTTTAATCGCCAAGAGCTTCGATCAACATCTCAAGAAGCTCGCGTTGGGAAGCTGGATCAAGGGTCAGATACAGAAGGCTGTCCTCCTTAGCACGGCACGTATTGTGAGGAAGTTTCTGTCTCTGTGACCTTGACCACCGGTAGTTTGGACCCTGTTCCCGCTATCGGGGGGATTCTGTTTTTTATATTTTTTAATGTATTTTTTTTTTATATTATACATTAAAAAATGTATGAAATAAGATTTAAAAATAAATAAATGTGATAATAATAATAATTTTTATTTGCTTAAAATGTAGGTACATAGAAGGTCATAAATGTGTATAATGTCCCTTGTACATTTTGCTTAGTTTAAGCATGCAAAACTTAGACATGGTTGAATCTATTTAATTAAGCATCTACAACAAATATTCAACGAATGATAATTAACAAAAAGCTGCAAATAGAAATATATATTTAAAAGAAAAAATAAAATACAAAAACTGAGGAATTAATAGGTATAAGCATTAAAATTACAAAAATGTCATCTAAAACAATACTCAAATGTCACACTAAAAATTAATTAATAACAATTTATAAAAAAAATGGTTTTATTATTATATTATAAATAGTATCTCTTTATACTAGCTATCTCTTTCGCTCACTGAGTACGTAAATGTCGTAATGACGCCTTTTTTCTTCCAAAAATAAGAAATTAACATAAAATACGCGTTAACATCAAATATTATTGAATACTTTAGTGTAATATGTGATCCCTTATGCTTTATTTACTTTATCAACATATATTGTGCATTTTCGTAATACAGAACACGACATTTTTACATAGATCAATAAATTGTCACAAACGTCAGTTTCGTCGACTTGCTTGTACGAACTAATTGCGAAGTAAGACAATTGTCTCACGATTCGGGTGTACGTTTTTGATGCTAATGGCAAATCTATAGTATTTATAACACCATTGATTTTCAGAGAAATTTATTGAGCTTATAAAATCGTCCGGTCATTCTGTCTGTCCGTCCGTTGCCATGAAACTCAAAATATCGAAATTCTGACTTCGGATTCGTGTAGAGCATCAAAAAGTAGTAATGTAAAGTGACCTTAGTTTTCCGATATCAATTCGGGAAAGTGGCCAAAATAAATAAATAAATAAAATATGGTGGCGCATGCTGCGCGTCCGATGTTTTTATACTGCATCGATTGGCAGACAAGCATTATGTGAAGTGGTTTCCACAGCCATTGTAACACTCGCAACATAGAATATGGCTCATGCGCCGCCACCCCCCGCTACCAATGCAGCATCTCCTTCCTTTTCGGTAACCTCACTCACTCGCAGGAACACAACCTCAAGGGAATTGTTATTTGGCTGCGGTATTCTGTGAGGTAGAGGTACATTCCCCAGTAGGGTAGCTTACAATTAGGCTCTCTACCTATCTTTTCGCCAGAGCTTCGTTTTAAAGTCAGCAGGGTGCACCGCGTGCAGGTGAAGTTGGCTTTGGTTCAAAGATGTTGATGAATCACTTACATCCCTAACCATATTGCGTCTTAAGTTGCTTTCTCTATATTGAGATATAAGTACGCAGTACCTATATCTCAATGTTTCTCTACTATTATTTTTTGATATTCAACGTAAGAAAGTAAAGTCTTGACACATTGTAGACATGATGTAGATTACGATTTATTTACACGTTATTCCTCCAGAAATGAAGGTTAAATAAAATATAAGTCGAAAAGGCTGAATAAAGGTACAATGCACAGGCAGCGGGGTGGCGTGGACGGAGGCTCAGCCGCAGTTCATTCGATTTTTTTAATGTATTTTTTTATTTAGTGATAGAGACAGTTGAAATTTTCACAGATGATGGATTTCTGTTGCCGCTATAACAACAAATAATAAAAAAAACAGAATTAAATAAATATTTAAGGGGCCTTCATACAACAAACGTGATTTTTTTTTCCAATTTTTCCAGTCATCGCAGCGTATAAACCCAACAGAGACATCACTTTGTAGCTTATCCTGTAAAACATGTTCAAACATAATACAATCTTCATCATCATCATCAGGTCCATTTTAGTCTCCACTACAGGAGCACGACCCTCTCTCGTCTGTCCTAGACGGAAGGAGGATTTGGCCTACACTCCCCACGCTGGCCAAACGGGTTGAGGAAGCCTGATCGATATTTGATAATGTATTTCCCTTAGTCGCCTTGTACGACATCCACGGGAAGAGATGGAGTCATTATATGCCGGAAACCACACGGCCAATACAATTTTATTTCACTTAAAAAGCTGGCAACGTATCGGTGACCCCTTGGTGTTGCTGATCTCCACGGGCGGTGGTGTTACTCTACACCAGGCGACCCACATGCTCCTTTGCCCAAAAATAATGGGATGTGACCATAAAAAAAAGAATGGGGTGTGACTGTGTCATAGACACGGCCATGTTTATTACGTAAATAAGTTACATGAAATAAAATTATCCCAAAATGGCAGCGCTTTCCTATCTCTCGCACGCGATGTTCCATAGTCCTTACTTAGCGTAATAAATTCATTAATCCTTCATCTATCCAGTGGTGTATTTGAATTTTGGATGAAGATGATAGATTTGTAGCTGCAACACCAAACTGTATCCCCCATATTATTATCATTCGTTTTTTTGAATTACCTGCCTATGGCCTATGGCTTAGATTAAAACAAATAGGGGAAGATACGGTACCTAGCCACAGCGCATGAGACAACAAAACTGCGTCTAGCTGACGCACTATCGTCAGTCATTAGCGGAACCTTGTTTCGTGAACACGTCCCGTTTCACTGCGCTTTTGAACACTTTCTCCAATCGTCAGAATGCCTTCTTTTTCATTTGACAAGTGCCTCAACCATTCAGGGAAACAAAAAAAGTCTACTGGAATTACCTTTCATGCGTAAGTATTTAAAAGGACTTAAAATCTAATTAAAATCAATTTCTTTAAAAAATATTGATATTGTTATTCCGTTCGCACTACAGTTTGAGCGCGCATTCCTGTCTCTGTCATTGATTACAAAATATACGACAATTTGAATGTATTGTGGGGGTAAGTTTTTGCATGTAGTTGTAAATAGCACAGTTGTAAAATAATCGATGTAAGGACATACCGTATCTCCCCCCCCCCCCCCCCCCCCGTTTTTATCTAAGGCTATGGAAGCAATTTTAAATACGCATTCACTTCAAAAAATAGTAAATAAATAATGTAGTCTGTGATCCCGTTCCGCCGGCAATGTGACCAGACCTTAAGAATATGTCTGCGATACGCGGGAATATTTCAAGTGGCTCACTGGGCCTTAAAATTAGAAAAGGCGGGAATTTACTGTTCATTTTCCAGTATTTTTTTTTTATTAGCGAGCAACAAAGAAAAACAAACAGTTTTTATTGAAGTAGACATTTGTACATTCTGTAAATTGATATAGTGAAATATGCGCATGTTTAGCTAATACAATTTAGCATGCAAAATTATGTTGAATATGACATTTGATTTGATAAATAATTAATTTCTATTTGATAAATATTTTTCTTTAATAATTAACTTTGACTCTCTCGCGGGTTCGATCCCCGCACAAGAAAAAAAATTTGTGTTCAAGAACATGTCTTGAGCTTGGTGGCTTGGTATTTCTATATGTATGTATTTTCAAAAAAAATGTATTTAAGTATAACATCAGTTATCTATTATCCATAGTACAAGCTTAGCTTAGTTCGGGACTAGATGGCGCTGTGTTAAGTGTCTAGAAATATTCATTTATTTATGTAACCATTCTATACAAATTTAATGAAGGAAATTCAAATATCACAATAAATACGTGTTATAATCAATGATCAAAGATGATGTTGCGGGAGTCCATAGGCTGCGACAACTGCTTGACATCAAGCAAGTTGTATGCTTGTTTGACACCTTTGTTGTATAAAAAAACGGGTTGCACTCCGGGAGTGCCAGCAGAAGTGAAAACTTGAACATTAAAACGTTGTGCATTTTTGAATATTTTGGAATGGTTAGGGATTTAGGGAATAATTTCGCACGAATTGATTTATTTATCTGTATAAAAGTAAAAGTACTATAATTTGGTAGTAATTCATTTAGTAAACAGTCATAAACAAATAAACAGCAGGAGCAGGCATACATTTTCGCGTGCCGTGGAAAGAGAGGGGAATATTACTTCCTCTCCTACGCCGCGCCGGTCTGCAGTCTTACACATTTTCGATCAGACCACGTGTCCTGACGCGAGTTTAACATTTTTTACCCATCCCCAAAAAGTGCACAACGCCGCTAAAGAAGGTTTCACTTCAAAAAAAGATGGATGGTACTTAATATGACTCTTGTACATGTAATTATAATAAATTGTTTTCTCTAAACGGCTAAACAAATTTTAGCAAAAAAAAAAATTGGAATCTTCCAGAATTAATATAGACAATGCGAAACCACGTTAAAAGCTAGTCCATCACTGTAATTAAACGCTTTAATTTAATCTCTTGAGAGATGAGCCGAATAATATAATAATTTAGAACCCTATTAACAAAAAGGGCTTAACCCGGAGGCTTAATATTAAAACATAGCTACAAAACTTTATATTCTGCGATAACATAAATATAATATTCTAGCTGACCTGCGCAACTTCATCCGCGTGTAAGAGAGCGCGTTGAGAGAGCATATTATTCTGTGGCGAGGTGTAGGATTATTATTAAAAAGGTTACAGTGAGCCAAACATAGATTAACAATTGGTCGCCGCTCCGCTTCGACTAGATGCCGCACTATCTAAAAACAACAGCTCCGTGAATGCGGCAACTCAATATTGTAGTGTGCATAAAACAATGTGCAGAGATGCTAGTGTGCGTGAAGAATTGTATTGCAACTGATGTGCCGAGATGCTAGTGTGCGTGAAGAATTGTATTGCAACAGGCTCGGGTACGCCGAGTTCGGCGTAGTATTTGTTGCCGCATTTTACAAGTGCGCCGCGGCATCTAGTCGAAGCGGAGCGGAGACTAATTGATAATCTAAGGAGCCAAACTTATAAGATATGCATATGCAGTCATCGACTTTTTTTAGATCTTTTTATGAGGAATAATTCCGTCGAACATAATTGTTGTGTATCTTTAACCGTTTACGTAGCGCACGCAATGAAAGCTCTCAAAAGGAATAAATTTTCCCCGTTTTTGCGACATTTTTCATTAGTGCTCCGCTGTTATTAGTCATAGCGTGATATTATATAGCATAAAAGGCTTTCACGATAAATGGGCTATCTAACACTGAAAGAAATTTTCAATTCGAACCAGTAGTTCTTGAGATTAACGTGTTGAACCAAACAAACAAACAAACTGTCTCTCTCTCAAACAAAAAAACAGCTTTATAATATTAGTATAGATAAGAGGATATAATTCATAAGAAAATAATTATTTCTCATGTTATTGTAAATAAGATAATAATTGTAAGTAAGGTGCTAACTAGGCGATAAAACTTTTACCTAAACCGGTAAAAGTTTTATCGCCTAGTTAGCAATCTATGGCGTTACATAAAAAAAAAAAAAAAAAAATGGTTATTTTTGGACAACAGAACAGCGCCCTTATCACCATCTCTTATTGCGATTCAATAACTATAAATAATATAAATAAATAAATATTGTCAGACAAATTGCACAGCGCCATCTAGCCCCAAAGTAAGCGAAGCTTGTATTATGGGTACTAGACAACTGATAAACATACGTAAATAAATAGATTTTTTTTTTTCTAAATACATACTAATGATACATAGAAAACACCCAGACCATGACAAACAGACATGTTCATGCACACAAATGTTTGTCCTATGTGCGAATCGAACCCACGAGCGTTGGTGTCGAAGTCATTGACCGCTACGCCACCGAGCTCGTCATAACTGAAAATAATGCTTATTCATACCAATGAATAAGCGATTCTATTTCAAATGGAATAGAGTCGCTTATTCATTGGTATGAATAAGCAATCTATTCAATTATTGAATAGCAATAAGGGATGGTGGTAAGGGGGCAGAACATAACTATGAATCGGATAACTGCTAAGTGCGACTATTTTGTTCGCGTTCGATAACTATTTGGATCTGTAAACAACACTTTTGCGTAAGTTTGTAACGCAAAATTTATTATCAATTTATAAACAAATTGAACGGAAAATGTTGCCCTTCCTCGTTCAATGCAGTCTTTATATCAAAATGATTGACTTGTTGGATGAACAAAGGGGCTGTTAATGGGAAACGTCAGAGGGAATTATCTGTGACGTCATCCAATGTTGCTGACTAACAATAGACAAAATATGGTCACAATAGAGACAGCCAACAGTAGAAGAACTACATACGTGTAATGATTATAATGATTTAAAAAAATAAAATAAAAACCGACATCATTTGGCAAGCGCAGCTTATTGGTGGAATACCCCGGGAGACGCTACTGCCCGTCTTCCGGGAGAAAAGTTATTGCGTCACACAAGATTCCTTAGTCGCCTTGTACGACATCCAGCGCAGAGCAATGGAGTGGCGCAAATTATTTTGCCGGCAACCACACGGCAAATTTGAGGGTTTCCCCTCGATTTTTCTGGGATCTCATCATCACATCCTGACTTGCTGAATTTGGGACCACCTTGCAATCATACCCTTTCAAATAAAAAAAGAATTTTGAAAATCGGTTCACAATTCGCGAAGTTATCGAATAACATACATACGAAAAAAAAATCAGCCGAATTGAGAACCTCCTCCTTTTTTGAAGTCGGTTAAAAATTAAAAATAACTCTGCAGCGAAACGAGTCTCAAGGTGCAAGCTGATATTTGGATTACCGTACTCAAAGCTGACAACAGTAATCCATATGTGCCTGCGGGTTGATCTAAAATACTGCAGTTGATTGATTTATTTATTTACTAGCGGCCCGACCACGCTTCGCTGTGGCTCAATCTTTTCGTTTCCATCTATTTCCTTAGAGATGGCGCTGTATGTGAAAAAAGATTTTCCCGCTTTTCTTTTCAAATTTTTCCAGAATTTTCTTTGCTATAAACCTCACGGAGCCCGAGACCTTTCCAACGAATGCAAAACCGTGGAAATCGGTTCGTGCGTTCTGGAGTTATAGCGTCAGGAAGGAAACCCCGACTTATTTTTATATAGTAGATTTAGCTTGCGGAAAGTAACAGGTGCGTAGTAAATCTATTTTGACTTGAATAAGTCTTTAAAATTGCTTCCATAGGGGGGCAATTAAAAAAAAATGGGTTGCACTCCGGGAGTGCCGGCAGAAGTGAAAACTTGAACATTAACGTTGTGCATTTTTGAATATTTTGGAATGGTTAGGGAATAATTTCGCACGAATTGCTTTATTTGTCAGTATAAGTACTATAATTTATGTGGTAAAATCTATATATATAAAAGAAAGTCGTGTTTGTTACAACACTTATAACTCGAGAACGGCTGGACCGATTGCCATGGTTTTTAATTTGTTGGATTTGTCTCCGTCCAGAATAGCAGAATAACTATTAAAAACATTGGAAAATTTACGAAAAAAATAAAATAAAAGAAAAATCATTTTTCCATACAAAATGTTCGTGGATGTCGGACCTGTCAAACGTGACCTTAACGTGCGTACGTCAAATGTATGCGTGCGTTCAGAAATGTGGGTATAGGATAATAAGTACATTGACAAAATTGTCGAAAAATTAAATTTGAAAACGGATTGGGATATTTATTGATTTTCAATTAAATGTCAAATCGATTCGTCTAACTTTTACGTCGCGAAAGTTGTCCGTTGTTGTTTTGAAAATTGTTTATGAATGAATGCTTGAAAATGAATATTAATTGGTTGTCAAGTGTCATGGTACTTTATTTTGTGACATAGTAAAATACTGAACTTAATATTTACCCACTGCTGGGTAATATTTATTTACCCACTGCTGGGTAATATTAAATACGGGTCTTCCTTCAACTGAATATGTTTCGAGCATACTCCACCACGCTGCTCAACTGCGAGTTGGCGGACGCCAGTAATTTCAAGCCGCCTAAAGGCCACTTGGCTTAACGACTGCCATCTAATGATAACAACCAGGACCGACGGCCTAACGTGCCTTCCGAAGCACGGAGGAGCTCGAGATAATCTAATGATAACAACCGGGACCGACGTCTTACGTGCCTTCCGAAGCACAGAGGAGCTCGAGATAATCTAATGATAACAACCGGGACCGACGTATTACGTGCCTTCCGAAGCACGGAGGAGCTCGAGATAATCTAATGATAACAACCGGGACCGACGGATTAACGTGCCCTCCGAAGCACGGAGGACCTCGAGTTAATCTAATGATTACAACCGGGACCGACGGATTAACGTACCTTCCGAAGCACGGAGGAGCTCGAGATAATATAAACTCATCCATGGACAGGCTACGGTTGACGTTGCTTAACTTGCGTGTACAATTAGACTGACACGTGCAATGACGCCATCGTGCTTCTCTATTATTTTCTATTATTCATTATATTAATTTCAAGGCATCATAAATTTTGTTCAACTATTATGTATACCACGATATTCATTGACAATTAGGCGGTACGAAGTTCGCCGGGCCAGCTAGTATTGTATATTTATTATTGCACTATCGTACACAAACATGTCAATTTATATTACATTAAAAATAAACAGCAGGAGCAGGCATACTATTTCGCCGCGCGGTAGAAAGAGAAGGGGATATTACTCCTCTCCTACGCCGCGCCGGTCCGCTCCGTTCCGTATTACGAATTTTCGATCAGGCCACGTGTCCTGACGCGAGTTTAAATTTTTTTACCCATCCTAAAAAGCACAACGCCGCTAAAGAAGTTTTCACTTCATAAAATGGAATGATAACAAAATCGGGGGATATACTTTGGTGTTGCAGCTACAAATCTTTCATCTCCATCCAATAATCAATCACACCAATGGATAGACGAAGTTTCAAAGAAATTATTACGCAAAGGTATTACGCTATGAAACAGTATGAAACATCGCGTGCGGGGGAGGGGGAACCATTTAGAGGGGGACAAACGAGCAAATGGGTCACCTGGTGGAAAGCAATCACCACCGCCCATGGAGATCAGTAATACCGAGGGATCACAGATCCGTTGCCAGTTTATATTCCTTCTTTCCTTTCTTTCTGGTGACCTCACTCACTCGCAGGAACACAACAACCTTCAAGGATTTTTTTATTTGGCTGCAGTATTCTGTGAGGTGAAAAAGTTGCTATGCCCTACCTATCTTTTCGCCAGATCCTAGTTTGTCAGTCAGCAGCAGGGTACACCACGTGAATGTGAGGTTGGCTTTGGTTCAAAGATGTAGTTGAATTTTGGGGTGTAAGTGGTGAAATTGTAGCTTTTACAAGTGAGGTGAAAAACCAACCTCACTTGTACATTTATTTATTTATATAAAATCTTTATTGACCACAAATTATTTATAAGGGTACAAAAGGCGGACTTAATGCCAAAAGCATTCTCTACCAGTCGACCTACGGTACAAGCAGAAAATCACGAATTCGGTTCTGAAGAATCAAAACAAAAGCAGATTTAACTACTAAAATATAATACTACTACTAATAAATACTATTAATAATTGCTACAGAAAATATAATAAACATTTTGATTTTGATGATGAGTCAGTGCTTAGATAGACCGTCTAAAAGAATTGCATGGGTTTTCTTCTTGAAATTGAATTTGTCCGAAATTGCCCTAACAGGTTCAGGTAGCGCGAACAGACATGATACTGCACAGTGTGTCGTATTGTCAAGTCGTGGAATGAACTACCTGTCGAGGTTTTCTCAGGAGACTACAGCATGGGGTTCTTCAAAAAGGGCGTGAAGAGGTTTTCACAGGGTTGGCAACGTGATGCCCATGGGGTCACAGGCGTTCAGAGGCTACGATAACTGCTCTCCATCTGGCGGATCGTATGCTTGTTTGCCACTTTATTGGTATAATGGATAGGATGTAAGTGGTTCATCAACATTTTTGACCCAAAGCCAACTTCACCTACACGCGGTGCACCCTGCTGACTGACAAACGAAGCTCTGGCGAAAAGAGAGATGGGGAGTGTACCTGTAAGCTACCCGACTGGGGAATGTATCTACACCTCACAGAATACCGCAGCCAAATAACAATTCCCTTGAGGATTGTTGTGTTCCTGCGAGTGAGATCACCAGAAAGGGAGGAGACGCTGCGTTGGCAACGGGGGTGTGCGGCACGCGAGCGATATTTTATGTTGCCAGCGTTAATATGGCTAACGCAACCGCTTCACATCAGACGGGCCGTATGCTTCTCTGTCAACTGACGTCATATAACAAAAAAAAATATATAAAGTTAACTATCATCATCGTTTAAACTTTTTAGATTCAGTTACATCGGTATATTTCAGTTGATTTACGATACCGTGCGCTGGAAACAAACAGAAAAATAGATAATTTTAGGTTATACAGTCTTTGTTCTTTATCATGGGCAATAAATGTCAACTTTCCTTTTGAATTCCATGCAACACGAACCAGACGATTAACAGCAGTTGTATATACTTTTTTATGGCTTCTGTATTACCCCGGCCACTCCATACAAATGTCGCGTCGTTCAATATTACAGAAACCATGACGTCTATACAGAGCAAAATTGAGCGTGTGTGCGTGCGGCGCCATACGAATTCTTCCAGATTTGTCTCAGAGGGGAGGTGAGGTCGATACGAGAGAGCGGCAGGGAATAACCATACTGTATGTAGTACCAGTACTATTACTTTTAATCCCTCGCGTGCCACGATCCCATGATGGGTACAGCGTTAGTACAGCGCTGGGTACGGCGCTAAAATTCACGGCATGCGAAAGGTTAAATACATTGTTACTACTGAACCCTTGTATTACGAAATAAATATAAATTTAATATTGAACATACCCTAACAATGTTCCAATACATATTCTAATTCCTTCACAGTCAAGGTGGAAAAACTTTGGAACCATCTACTAGTCTTAAAGGCGGCAACGGATTGACTAAACTATCGTTAGTTTGAGTTCCAGTTATTTTTTTTTTAATAGAGGGAGGGCAAATGAGCATGTGGGTGACCTGATGGAAAGCAATCACCGCCACCCATGCAGTTCAATAACACCAAGGGCGCGCGATCCGTTGCCAGCCTACACTCCCTCCTTTTTTTCCGGTAAAACTGAAAAGTATTTTCCCATACAAAATATTCGTAAATTCTTTATTTGTTTATATTTTTTATAGATATATATTAATTTTCGCCTACTTATATTGTAACAAAAAAAAACAGTACCCACTTAGTCTACTAGTAAAAACGTGAAGATAGATGAGTATATACATTTAGAAAAACAACTAATCTCTTAACAAACTCCATTAATTGTTTGACGGACTTAAAAACAATCCGGACATAACGCAGATGTGCTACGAAAAACATAGGAAGCTCTTCAGCAATGTAAACATTTGTTCAAGAAGCATTCCGTCATCTCACCTCATTACAATGACTGCCAAAACATTTCGGGGTTTGGTACAAGTCACTATAGATATCTGAGTAATAACTAAACGTAGTAGCACCACAATAAATTAAAAATCGACCCAAGTGATAGTACGATTGGTAAATAAAGTAAGTACGAGAAAAGATCTGAAATTTAAGTATTTTTCATAAAAGCAAAGATCACGTTTATTATTGCATTAAAAACACGTCAGAATTCATTACTGCGTATTAAAAACACGTCAGAATTCATTACGGCCAATGACAGAATAAATAATTAAATTCATTACCGAATGCAACGCATCTTTAAGAATTTCTTTTAGATCTCAGTCACTTGCTAAACCATAATTCTAGAAATGATCAAAATCAGAATAGTAAACTATATACGAGTATATATAAAAAGTAAACTAATCTGATTTTGATAATTTCTAGAATTATGGTGTAAAACAATACAGAAAATACAGAAAAGAAGTAAAAGCCTATCACTTGTACCACAGCATAACTCATAGTAGTAAAAATTCAACAATTATTATACAACCCTCGGCCATTGTTTCACAATTGCTGTACATTAAACAATAATGCTTTCAGGCGATAAATTGTTTTCATTCCACAACTCGTTTATCGTCTGCCTACGTCCAGTCTTTTTCATTGATGTTAAACAGATTAGAATGCAATAGAAAGATCTATCGAAACTTGAATACCGATAATTTTTTACCGCTTTAGTCATGTGAATGAAGGCCACAGTCGACAACACTATTGTTTTCTGTGGCTTTGCTTTGGGTGGGATTTGAAGGCAGTGTGTAATTTGCAAAAAAAAAACAAGTTAAGTTAATTAAAAAAATCAAAAACCCGACTGCACCTACAACAGATTTATTAATCACGCGTAACAACAGTATAATTCCATACAAGCAAAGCCGCAGACAAAAACTAATATATCAAATATATATTTGAAATCAAAATAAAGGTCTCGATGACCTCACCGAGACCTTTATTTTGATACCCATATCGATATATTTAGAAGAAAAAAAAAATTACTGCTACGACAATTTTACGGCTCACAGCCGCCATATTGATATTTTTTTATATTTGATGTAGCCTATGTCACTCTCACAGCAAATACGAATCTAACGACACCTCTCAAGCTAAAATCCATCCAGCCGTTCAGGCTGCAGAGCGTGCCAAACAATTATACCTACATACATACTCCCGAAAAACATAACCCTCCTTCTGTCGCAGTAGGGTAAAAAAAATAAGCAGCAAAGCGAAGTCACACCACCCCTACCGCCGAAGCTGAAGCCGATTACCGTTGAATATTTTGCTTCGAAAGTTAGGTCTTTCGTTTTAGTTATTGACAAACAATTTCAGGTCAGTCGGTAAAGCTCCAGTGTTTCTACCATCTAAGTTAAACACAAGTACCATAAATCTAAGCTGAAGTTTGATATTTGCGATCAAAAAATTCGCTGGTAATCGGCTTCAGCTTAGCCAGTAGGGCCCCGGATCGGCTGTATGGGTATATTTACGCTTTTCAGTTTATTATAAGGATCTTTTTTTATTATATGAGAGAGGGGCACGTACCCTATACCTAACTGCTAATGCGCTCCTGTGTGCCAACCTTCCGGTATATACAGGATTGCAAGTCTCTCGTCTAGTAAACCAATCAGACGAGAGGACTTGTAACCCGCACCGCTCTTGCGTCACCAACACAAACCCTCCTGGTAGCTCAGTTAGAAGAGCGCTCGACTTGTCATCGAGAGGTCGTGGGTTCATTCGCACCTAGGCGGGTAATTTCAATTTTTTTTTAAATACTTAATATTTATTTAATTATTTTATTTATAATGTATGAACGCGTGCTAGGACCTTAATGTTGATAATCATTATCAATCATCAAAAGTTTTATCATTACAATAATCTTCAATTATTCATTCTGGGTATCATGAGTTTGTCAAATATCATGAAGATGTATGAACCCATAGATCATTTCGTGCTTATACGAAAACTTTGTTCGTAAGCCTTTTCAGGCCGCTGAGCGTACCCTGAGTCCCTGACAAATTGAACGACTTATGAAAAAAGTTTTCCAATGACATCGAAGTAGTGACAACCTTATTATAACAGTACTCATTTTATAAAATAAAACATGTTATGCTGGCCGAGTAGTTTCCGACAGACTAGAATAGAATCACTCCGTGTCTTCCCGTGGATGTCGTACAAGGCGACTAAGGGGAATACATTATCAAACATCGATCAGGCCTCCCCAACCCGTCTGGCCAGCGTCCAAATCCTCCTTCTGTCAGGGACAGACGAGAGAGGGTCGTGCTCCTGTAGTGGAGACTAAAATGACATGATGATGATGATGAAAACATGTTATGTATCATCACAGTATAAGTAATAGTTCCATGTACAGTACGGCTACTCCCTGCCGCTCTTTCGTGTCGACCTCACCTCCCCTCTGAGATGAATCAGGGACCCTACCGCCGAAGCTGAAGCCGATTACCATCGTTTTTTTTTTTTTTTTTTTATACCACGAAGGTGACAAACAAGCATACGGCCCGCCTGATGGAAATCAGTTACCGTAGCCTATGCGCGTTGCCGACCTTAAATTTTATTTCAAACATTAGTCTTAGGTTAGTTAGCTTAGTGGTTACTGACGTAGTTTGGTATGATACTATTTATTTTGATAAGTACGGCTATAAATGTAGTGGTTTTTTGTATGGAAAGTCCTAGTGACAACCTCTGAAATTTGAATTCAGCCTTCAGCCAATGATATAAACAATTATGCATTCTTTACATAAGTACATTTCATATGTCTTATTGTTCTTACGCTATGTTTCGTAATTAACACAATAGCTTTATACATAAATAGATTCGAAAGCTTATTGCGTTCTATACATTTCCCTATAAGGGATAAATCCACCTTTGTGCTGCTTTATTTTGCATTTTATTAGTTTTTTTTATTTTTGATGTACAATAAAGTTATAACAAACAAACACACAAAATGCGAACCCCCAATAAAATAATATCAATACGTGAATTTCTGTAAAACTTTCCTCCATTTAGTTCCTAGGTCTAAAAGTCTCGTAAGCATACACTCACATGTACACACACAATATTTATTATTCGGATACTATTTAACGTAACATCAAGTAAATACATTGCTAACTTAACCTAATTTGCACATAAAAAAAAATCCTTATTATTCAACACTACTGACAATCTGAAAGAGCTTAAATTATCAATGTTTAAAAAGAAATTGCATGACATTTTATTCAATTATTGTTATTACTCAATTGACGAATATCTCCGACATAAAATTGTGATTTAATTTATGACATAATAATAATATATTCAATATACTGTAAATAAATGTAATAATAATTGAACGATATATTCACACGCCCACATTGGGTAGAATAAGCGAAACTAAAAAATGTAACATGTGTATTTATTACCTTATTTTTGTGAATAAATGAATTTTATCTTTATCTTTAGATCTATGGTCTATATGAACGCGACAATCTCAAAGTCTACTCAACTGATCCTTATACAAATTTTAACACTGGACGGAGTTATTCATGAGGAACGTTTAGACATAAAATTCATTACAATTTCGTGTCGTCGCCGTCGTTGAATGCCCACTGCTGGGATAAGGATCTCCCCTCAACTGCAGGAGTTTATATCGTACTCCACCACGCTGCTGAACGGCTTGCGTAGGCCAGTGTTATCAAGCCGCCTATGGTACGCGGGACAAAGTCATGTGTAGAAAGAAGCCTGTAATCGCTTGCGTTAGAATGAGTATTCCATATTATGAAGACAAAATTATTTAATTGATTATTTATTCAGTTGATGAGTTTATTAATTGCTCAGAATAGACATTTTTCTAATTCATTTTTTAATACAATTGTTAATGATGATGTTTGAAATATATTTTATTATTGACTACTTAAATTTTGTTATTAGTTAGTGAGATTTTACCTAATGTATTCCTACACAATATTGTGTAGGAATACATTAAGTGGCTCCCGCATCAAAATATACAAACATTGACACTTAATACAAACATTGACACTTAATGTATTAAGTCAATGTCATTGAATTGAATTATTGATAACCCACCAATTCTAAAAACTCCATGTGCCTCTAAAATAACGAAAAAGTCAGGCCTTATATTTTGTTGTAAAAACAAAACACTTAAAATATTTATTGTTTGACGGCTGTACGCGCTAGATTCCTTTGCCTAAATTCTCAAGAGAACGACGTCTGACGTTCTGACTGACATAAAAACAAATTGGCGGGAACAAAAATGCGGTACACCACTAAGCCCTCATCGAATTATCGCTTTAGGACTCGCGCCAAAAATCGAATCGAGTTATTCAAATTTTCGTATACGTGTTATGGGTTTAATTCGACCCCGAGGGGTGTTTGTTCTAATGTCAGAGGTAGCCGAGGAAATATTTGTTTTGGTCTTTGTCATTCGTGTTGCGTCACGCGTGAAATAGGGCTCGTACATAAATATGAAGGTGTACGTGTATTAACGTTCCATAGATGTAAAAGGCTAGACTGTCATTCATATTACATTTTGTTTTAGATGTACATAATCGTACATCTAACACAAAAAAAAAAATCTAAAAGAAAAATCAATTATAATATTTTTCCTAAAAATTATAACTACCTACGTTTATAAGAATAAATGTAAGTAATATGTGTAATATAAACAAGCTCGTCAATCACATAGTCATATATGCAACATAATTTCGAAAATTCACGCAACAAAAATGTTAAATGGTAATGCTATTATCCACATCCAATAAGTGTTATTGGATTCGATGAAAGAATAACAAAATGCGGACTGTCAAGCTTGACGTGCAATTCTAATATGAATCAAAATGTTATTATATTAGTAATAGAAAATTTGATTGTTGGATGTTTTTGTTACTTTATCACGCCAAATCGACTGAATGGATTTAGATGAAATTTATCACACATATATAGGATAACTAGCTGCCCGCCCCGGCTTCGCACGGGTAGAAAGTGTTGTTCTCCATAAGAACCTTCCTTATACCTTAACGAAAATATTTCAATAAAAATTAGCAGAATTGGTCGAGCCGTTCTCGAGTTATGCGCTTAGCAACATTCATTTTAATATGGGACCACCTGGAGAGTGTGCCCTCTCAAACAAATAAGAATTATTAAAATTGCTGTACAATTGACAGAGAAATCATTGAATTAAAAAAAAAAAACATGCAGTCGAACATAGAACCGACCTACAGGTACAATAAACAACAATAATAGGTAATTTCTGGGACAAAAACTATCATATGTCCTTTCCCAGGACTCAGGGTATATCTGAACCAAATTTCATCTAAATCGGTCCGCTATCTAAGCGTGAAGAGGTAACAGCTAGACACTCTGTCGCATTTAAAATATTAGTATGGATTGGCGTTCCGAAAACCAGAAAAAACGACACATATATTGATATATAGACATTTCTTCCACTACTTTCTTCTACAATAAGGGATGATGGTCACGCTAGCCACGTTGAATTTTAAAATCGTTGTTGTTTTCGTAATCAGCGACCCGATAAACCATAAAAACAACACCCATGACGATTTTCAGATTAAAATGGAAAATTGTTTGAGAAGAGTGGTATCATTATCATCATCTGGTCATTTTAGTCTCCACTACAGGAACATGACCCTCTCTCGTCCGTCCCAGACAGGAGGATTTGGCCTACACTCCCCACGCTGGCCAGACGGGTTGGGGTGGCCTGATCGATGTTTTATAATGTACGAGTATTTCCCTTAGTCGTCTTGTACGACATCCACGGGAAGAGACGGAGTGATTCTATTCTAGTCTGCCGGAAACCACACGGCCGTAAGAAGGAAAAGTGGTATACGCGGAATAAATTCAGTTTCATCGGTACCACTCCCAGTGAGAATCTCAGCTTCAATTATACATAATTCGCTTCTAAACATTGACTTTACTTCAGGAAATAGATCTTCCCCAAACTTTAATAATATTTTTGAAAACTCTTGGGCACGTAAAGTTCTATCTACAGCTTCTACTGCCTTATTGTTGGCCATTTCGCATTCATCTGAAACGATTAGACAGCAATCCTGAAACATTTTCGCTTTGTCACAATTTCGTGTCACAAAGCATGTCGGTGTTTCCGTTCTGTATAAATCGAGTAGAATATTGAACATTGTATTTGCGTCCTTCCGCCTATAAGTAATATGGCTGCAATACCTGGCGATGCTGCTGTGAGATATTATTTTGGCTCTCGTTTGCTCTCGTCAGGTATGTTTTTCCAGTCCCTCCTGAAGCATCTAAGAAAAACAGTTTCCCCTCGTTGTTAAAAAATGCATTACAAAATCTTGCTACCTAACGGGACGCTACGTAGCAAGATTTTGTGATGCAAATGCATTCTTCTGGTTTGTGCGAATATATACCAATCGTTCCATTTCAATTTTAGCGTACTGTCTATAATAAACTGACTAAATAGACCACGTTACCTTTGTAAATATATAAAACGATTGCGTCTAACTTGTAGCAGGTAAGAATAAAAGTAGCACTGCGCGGTTATTTTTTTACAATACAATCAATATTTTGTTAATAATTTATTGTTTTTTTAAGTAGCTTTTTTAGTTCTATTTGCTATTATTGCGTATTTTTAGTTAGTTTTTTTAAACTATAATTTATTGCAAACACCATGTTGTTTATGCAAATAAATTTAGCTTTGTTCTGCATCAGGTGTTCCAAATCTGGGATTTATATACCTCAACAACAAATGCTCATCAGGCTGAACAACTTTTGCTAAGGCGTCATTTTTAGATTTCTTAGTTTAGCTGAACCATTATGGTTCTGCATCAGGTGTTCTAAATCTTGGATTTTTATACCTCAACAAAAAATGTTCTACAGGCTGAACAACTTTTGCTAAGGCGTCATTTTTAGATTTCTTAGTTTAGCTGAACCATTATGGTTCTGCATCAGGTGTTCTAAATCTTGGATTTTTATACCTCAACAAAAATGCTCATCAGGCTGAACAACTTTTCCTAAGGCGCCATTTTTATATTTCTTATAGTTTAGCTGAACCATTATGGTTCTGCATCAGGTGTTCCAAATCTTGGATTTTTATATCGAGATGGAAATTTCGTGTCCACGTTTTCAAATCGATGCCATTTTTGTAATTGACGTCTCAGAAAACCATAGAATCAACACCCATATTGATATTGTGACATTTCAACTCCATCGCACCCCCACAGGAGTGCTCTTGTGTCACGTCGGTTATGTTAGATTATAAAATAGCTGTTGTTTTCGGAATCAGCGACCCGATAAACCATAAAAACAATACCCATAACGATTTTCAGACGTTAGCACCTCATTTCACCCCTTTATGGTTTGAATTTTGAAAAATCCTGAAACACGTGTTTACTCATTTATCTACAGAAGTGCTCGTGTAAAATCTATATTAATAAAAGGCTTTGTCCTCACTGACTGACTGACTGACTGACTGACTGACTGACTCACTAATCAACGCACAGCCCAAACCGCTGGGTCTAGAGATTCCAAATTTAGCAAGTAGGTTCCTTATGACGTCTAGGGGTGCACTAAGAAAGGATTTTTCAAAATTCATCCCCTAAGGGGGTGAAACGAGGGTCCAAAGTTTGTATGGGGAAACCAGATTAGTTGGACTATTTTATCCGAAACTTTACACGAGTACTTCTATAGATAAATGAGTAAACACGTGTTTCAAGATTTTTCAAAATTCAACCCCAAAAGGGGTGAAATGGGGTGAAAAAGTCTGAAAATCGACATGGGTATTGTTTTTATGGTTTATCGGGTCGCTGATTACGAAAAGAACAGCTATTTTATAATCCAACATAGCTGACGTGACATAAAATCTCCCCTAATGGGGTGCGATGGGGTTGAAATGTCATAATATCAATATGGGTGTTGATTCTATGGTTTTCTGGGACGTCAATTACGAAAATGGCATCGAAGGAACAATTCCCTCAAGGGAATTGTAATTGGCTGCGGTATTCTATGAGGTGGAGGTACATTCACCAGCCGGGTAGCTTACAATTACGCTCCCTACCTCTCTTTTCGCCAGAGCTTCGTTTGTCAGTCAGCACGGTGCACAGCGTGCAGGTGAAGTTGGCTTTGATTCAAAGATATTGATAAACCACTTACATCCCATGTCTGAAAATCATCAAGGATATTATTGTTTTTATATTTTTATCGCTTACCTCATCCCTGTAGTCACCCCCAGAGGTTGTCCATCGCGCGCGTAGGGCGTAAAAAAAAACTGCGTCCTTCAAATGAAGCTACATCTGGTGCCGAAAACTAATTGAAAAACCTATTCTAAGTACCGACTTTATGGGGTATACCTACTTAATATAAGAATTTCGGTATTTTTCAAAGAATGATGTCAAGATTGATTAAATTTATACTTATGGAAGGTGTGATGATGCCCTATACCATTATAGCTGTGGAAGGTGATGGAGCTGGCCTGTTCTGCTCCATCTCCTACCACTTTCATGGAACGGGGGTGTATCATCAGGAGGTTCGTGACACCATTGTTCACGTGTTCAACAACTGGAAAGATGAGTAGTTGAGTGAGGACAGTAAGGGATGCGCTGTTGAGGAATCTCTCTTTATACCCCGCATTCCCATTATTCCATCAGATCTCTTAAATTGAACGGGGTGGCCGTTCAATTTAAGAGATTTCAATGTCCCATAAAGGTGTTTCGCTATGACCATCAACAAAGCTCAGGGGCAGTCTCTAAAGGTCGCTGGGGTTGACTTGATACAGGACTGCTTCTCTCATGATCAGTTGTATGTAGCTTGCTCAAGAGTAAGTTCTCCTGGAAGCCTTGCAATTTTGGCTCCTGGTGCAAATGCCAAAAATATTGTTTACCGGGACGTCTTAACCTAAATGGTGTATGTTTGTAATAATGGTCATTACGAAACAGTCCTTTATGGGGAAAAAATGTAATATCTGGAATCGAAACAAAAATACACGCAAATCAGGAGTGTTCCCGTAGCGAAGCACGGGTACTTTGCTAGTTTCGTATAAAATAGTCCAACTAATCTTGGTTCCCCATACAAACTTTGGACCCCCGTTTCACCCCCTTAGGGGTTGAATTTTCCAAATTCCCGTCTTAGTGAGCGCCTAGGTCCTAAAAGGAACCTCCTTGAAAAATTTGACACTCCTAGCACTTGTAGTTTCTGAGATTTCGTGATGAGTGAGTGAGTGATTTACTCTTTTATATATATAGATATAGATTTGTATCCTAGTAACATGTTGACGAAGGCGAAATCACTGGCGGAAATTAATGTATAACAAAAGAGTGGCCCGACTGGAAAAAACCTCCACCTTCCAAGACTGTAGACATAACAAACAAGAAAGGATTGTTTTATTGTGTTCTGACAAGTGAGTGAGTGAATGAGAGATGAGATATTTATTGAGATAAGTGTCTAAATTCCAAAATATATAATGATGCATAAAACAAAGTATGTTGCATATATGCAATAAGCATATGCAATAATGCTTTGTATACAATAAGATATTGTACAAGTAGGCAACATTCCGGAATACGTGTTGTTAATGCTATCTCTTTATATTGAAAAGCATTGGTTAAATCTGTTAAATTCATGCGTGATATAAATAAACGAATATTACGTATTGCAAGCATCTAATATCCTCTACAGCGATTTTTTCATATTGAACCTCACATAGACTCTTTTAAAATCTCAAAAGTCGTTTTACGCAGTCTACATACCTAATACTCAGTCCACTATATTTATTTAATGTAAGTCTTTGACGAGTTCCATTTTAACTGGAGTATATTTGTTTTATGAAAGAAAACAGGTAAGCTAATGTGGAATAGTTGTTTTTGTATCTACTAAATTATAATATATTATTAGGTTACTTTACCTATGAAATTGCCGTTTTGTATGAAAAAAATTTAAACAAATTTTTTTCATGTATTTTTTATTTGTATTAATCGAAGTAATCACCCATGCAATCAATGCATCTTTGCCAACGCATTGGCAGTTTATTGATTCCCTTCTTAAAGAAATCAGCTGGACGGGAGGCAACAAATTCTTCAAAGGCATTTTGTACTGCCTCTCGGGTATTGATTTTTTTTCCCGCCAAGAAGTTATCCAAATTCTGGAAAAAGTAGTAGTCTGTAGGCGCTAGGTCTGGCGAGGAGGGCGGATGACGAAGAGCTTCCAACCCCAGTTCTTGCAACTTGGAGACCGTCTGCTGTGCAGTATGAGGTCGCGCGTTGTCGTGCAGGAGCAGCGGAGACGAGCGATTGACCAATGCTGGTTGGAGACGTGCCAGCTTCTCCATCATTCTGTTCAGTTCTTCACAGTACACATCTACAGTAATGCTCACCCCGTTTGGTAAGAAGCTGTGATGAATCACACCGGCGTTAGACCACCAAACAGTGACCATCACTTTTCTAGGGGTAAGTTTTCGTTTAGGGCATTGTTTAGGTGCTGAACCAGGATCCAACCAACTTGCTGAGCGCTTGCGGTTATCAAACAGAATCCATTTTTCATCGCAGGTAACAATGCGGTTCAAAATTCCTTCATTTGTGTGTCTGTTGAGCAGTGCAAGGCACGTCTCGACGCGTACTTCGCGCTGGCGATCAATGAGTTCGTGGGGCACCCATTTATCAAGCTTTTTACCTTGCCAATTTGGCGCAAATGGACCAATATTGTTTTGACGCTACCGTCGAAAGCTGCTGCTAATTCAGCCGTAGATTGTGTATCATCAGCTTCCACAATCGCTTTTAATTCGTCATTGTCGACCAAAGTCTTCGGACGACCGCGAGGTTCATTTTTCAGGTCGAAATTTCCAGAACGGAAGCGAGCAAACCAATAACAGGTGGTGCATTGATTTGTAGTATTAGCTCCATAAACGTCGTTGATGTTGCGTGCCGCTTGTGCCGCGTTGCTGCCACGACGGTGCTCATATTCCATAATTACTCGAATTTTTAACGTATCCATGATGACGAAAAAGATTGAAATGCGATGAAAATGTAACACTAATCAATAAACAAATGACTACTTTTGGAAAAAGAATTCCATGTTTTTTAAATAAAATTAATTTGAAATTAGAATTCTTAGCCAAACAAAAATTATTTTGATTCGAAATGGCCAGTACTGCAGAACAGCAAGTTCGTAGGTAAAGACCTATTATTTTGGGAGAAAGAATAAAATTTATATTATTCCTAATCCACAGCTAAATAAATCGGATGCTTCAGGGTAAAATGAGATCTATTAATATCGATTCGCCTTTTGTCCAATGAAAATTTGTATGGCAATGAATAGGTTATAATTAATAAAAGATGTACCTACAACCCATAGTAAAACGTAGTATGGGGTTCCTCAAGAAAGACGTAAAGGGTTTTACAGTATGAGCAACGCATGAGTGATGCCTCTGGTGTCGTAAACATATGATGTCTGATTACAATCAGGTAGATCGTACGCTTGTTTGTATAAAAAAATCGATTACCATATTTTTTATGAGAGGGGGGCAAGCGAGCATGTGGGTCACCTGACGGAAAGTAATCACCACCGCCCATAGAAATCAACTAATGGGTATATCACTGTATTGATACAACATTACATGAACCTTTTCAAAGGGGCCTCTACGCGTTATATCCCCCACAGCCGTGATTTTAGGAGTTATTTTTTTTTGTATATACGAGAGGTGGGCAAGCGAGCACATGGGTCACCTGATGTAAAGTAATCACCACCGCCCATAGAAACCAGAAACACCATGGGATCGCCGATTCGCCACCTTTTTAGGGTAAAAATTGACTCTTCTTGAAGTGTCCCATGTCGTATTTATTTGAGAATATACTGAGGTAAGTTGATTCCACAATTTCACACTTTTTACTTTTTTTATACTACGTCGGGTGCCAGACAAGCATACGGCACGCCTGATGTGAAGATGTTACCGTAACCATATTAACACTCGTAACATGAAACATCGCTCGCGTGCCACCACCCCAGCTACCATCGCAGCAACTCTTTTCTGGTGACCTGAACTCACTCGAACTGGCCGTGTGTTTTCCGGCAGACTAGATTAGAATCACTCCGTCTCTTCCCGTGGATGTCGTACTAAGGGAAGGCGACTAAGGGAAACACATTATAAAACATCGATCAGGCCTCTCCAACTCGTCTGGCCAGCGTGGGGAGTATAGGCCAAATCCTCCTTCTGTCTAGAAAGGAAGAGAGAGGGTCGTGCTCCTGTAGTGGAGACTAAAATAACCTGATGATGATGATGATGAACTCACTCGGCAGAACACAACAACCATCAAGAGAATTGTTATTTAGCTGCGGTATTCTGTGAGGTTGATGTATATACTTCTCTAGTCGACCATATTACTGTTTCGATGGACGGCAGTGTGCACCACGTGCATATGAGGTTGGCTTTTGCTCACAAGATCGTGGTGAACCACTTACACCCCGAAATTCACATAATTTATTTGTTGTACGATACATATTATTATTTTGATTCGGGCCGAACATGGTAGAATCGGGAGTCGTATCTGAATCAAGATACATATGAGAAAGGTTCCATTGTAGTGTCTAAGATAAGGAAGGGTCGGAAATACGTGGACACCGAAGTGAGATTTTGATTCTTGCATCAAAAGGACGTTGATTAATATGTATATTGTTGAGATATTCAGAATAATGGGAACCTAATTGTTGGCGTTGTTATTGTTAGACGGTTTTCAATATTGCCTTTGAGTTAATATAAGATGGCATACAGTTACCGGGGTACCAATGTAACATTTGGGTTGTAAGTGGTTCAGCAACATATTTGAACCAAAGCCAACCTCATCTGCACGTAGTGCATCCTGCTGACTGACAAACGAGGCTCTGGCGAAAGGAGAGGTAGGTTATAGCGTATTTTTGACTGGGGAGGTGGAGACCTCAGAGAATACTGCAACCAAATAACAATTCCCTTGAGGGTTGTTGTGTTCCTGTGAGTGAGTGAGGTCACCAGGAAGGAAGAAGATGCTGCGTTGGCAGAGGGGGTGGCGGCACGCAAGCGATATTTTAAGTTGCAAGCGTTAATAAGGCTACGGTAACCGCTTCACATCAGGCGGGCCGTATGCTTGTCTGCCACCCGACAAAAATAAAACATGGGGTGTCATGGACACGGACGTGTGCTGTATGTGAATACGTTATAAGCATGTAGTGGGACGGGGGCCCACCACACATTCCCACCACTGTATCTCCTGTGTAGCCAGGATTAACAGCGGCGACCGCCAAAAAAGGCAATGAACAATGAAGTCCATTGCAGTCCCAGGGGTAAAACTACGGCTGCCTTGGAACTCACAACTAATTTAATCAGAAGAAATTAGTAGGAGTAGGAAGCATGTAGTGTAAATACATACTAATAGCAAACACCCAGGCCAAGACAAACAGACATGTTCATGCACGCAAATATTTGTGGACTCGACTCGGGACTCGAACCCGCGACATCGGAGTTTAGTAGCAATTTTTTTTTTTTATACTACGTCGGGTGGCTGACAAGCCTGATGTGAAGCGGTTACCGTAGCCATATTAACGCTTGCAACATAAAATATTGCTCGAGCGCCGCCACCCCCGCTGCCAACGCAGCATCTCCTTCCTTTCTTTCTGGTGACCTCACTCAAGAACACAACAACCCTCAAGGGAATTGTTATTAGGCTGCGGTATTCTGTGAGGTGGAGGTACATTCCCCAGTCGGGTAGCTTACAATTACGCTCCCTACCTCTCTTTTCGCCAGAGCTTCGTTTGTCAGTCAGCAGGGTGCACCATGTGCAGGTGAAGTTGGCTTTGGTTAACCCGTAGGGGTTAACCAAAGCCAACTTCACCTGCATTGCTAACCATTTGACCAGCGTGCTCGTAGTCATCGTCGTATAATACATAATATAATTTTATTTATACTCGGGATCGTAAATGGTTCAGTAGATTTCGTAAAATTAATCTCAAGGTTCGTCACGAACGATTAGAATAAATAAATGTCAGCATTAAATATTTTTTGCGTTGTTTACATAAAACACAGAAGACAAGTAAAATAAACATTTGGGAAATATATTTAGAAAGTCTCGCATTATGTACATCAGTGCTTCGCAAACTTTTTGTGTCTAAGGTACAATAAATAAATAAATATTTCTGTATAATTTACACAGCGCCATCTAGTCCCAAATTAAGCGCAAAGCTTGTGTTATGGGTACTAGACAACTGATAAATGTACTTATTTTTTTTTTTGTAAATACATACTTATAATACATAGAAAATACCCATGCCAAGACAAACAGTCATGTTCATGCACACAAATGTTTGTCTTGTGCGGGAATCGAACCCGCGACCTCGTAGTCAAAGTGGCTATTGCTAACCATTCGACCACCGAGCTCGTCAATACAATACAATATTAAATTAATTAAATAAGTTAAACGGGTCACTCACGTCTTTTTGTCGGAAAAGCCGACTAGTATGTGTCCGGCGCGAGAGACAAAGGGTGGACGTGTCTGGACATTCGCCCTGAAGAAGGTCTCCTTTTGAGATCGAAACTAGTCGGCTTTCCCGACAAAAAGACGTGAGTGACCCGTTGAATTTATTTAATTAATTTAGTAAAATGTCTCACGTGAGTTTTAATATTATTATTATTATTAATTATTATTATTATTTTTTTATACTACGTCGGGTAGCAGACAAGCATACGGCCCGCCTGATGTGAAGCGGTTACCGTAGCCATATTAACGCTCGCAACATTAAAAATATCGGTCGCGCGCCGCTACCCCCGCTGCCAACGCAGCATCTCCTTCCGTTCTTGTGACCTCACTCACTCGCAGGAACACAACAACTCTCAAGGGAATTGTTATTTGGCTGCGGTATTCTGTGAGGTGGAGGTACATTCCCTAGTCGGGTAGCTTACAGTTACGCTCCCTACCTCTCTTTTCGCCAGAGCTTCGTTTGTCAGTCAGCAGGGTGCACCGCGTGCAGGTGAAGTTGGCTTTTTGATTCATAGATTTTGAGGAACCACTAACACCCCAAACTACAATACCTTTATTGCACCAACACTATTGATATTACAAGGGACAGTAGCATATTAAAGTGCATAAGGCGGCCTTATCGCTACGCAATCTCTTCCAGGCGACCTTTGGGTAGAGGATAGTATCAGAGTAGAAAGGGTAGGTTACATTTTAGGGTAGGTGTTGGGGTGTAAGTGGTTCATCAAGATCTTTGAACCAAAGCCAACTTCACCTGCACGTGGTGCACCCTGCTAACTGACAAACGAAGCTCTGGCGAAAAGAGAGGTAGGGAGCGTAATTGTAAGCTACCCGACTGGAGAATGTACCTCCACCTCACAGAATACCGCAGCCAAATAACAATTCCCTTGAGGGTTGTTGTGTTCCTGCGAGTGAATGAGGTCACCAGAATTAATGTAAGGAGATGCTGCGTTGGCAGCGGGGATGGCGGCGCGCGAGCAATATTTTATGTTACGAGTGTTAATTTGGCTACGGTAACCGCTTCACATCGGTATGCTTGTCTGCTACCCGTCGTAGTATAAAAATAAAAAATAAAAAAAAAAAAAACTAATGCTTCATCAGCATCATCATCACCTCAGCCATTGAAAGTCCACTGCTGGACATAGGCGGATGACCGATGGGGTCGAAAGGTTCTCGAGTGGAGACCACGTACCGGCAAGCGCAGCGTAGGACGTCCACCCACAAGGTGGACAGACGACCTCATTAAGACCGTAGGATCGCGCTGGATGCAAGCCGCTTCCAACCGGTCTTATTGGAGATCTAGAGGGAGGCCTATGTCCAGCAGTGGACTAATGCTTAGATTGTTGGTAGAAACCATACAGCTCTATCTACTAAGCTGATGACATTTGTCAATAACTTTAAACTAATATCAATTTATAGAATTAAAAAATCCGGTGGTAAGCTGCTTCAGCTTCGGCGGTAGGGTCCCTGTTAGCTGTCGTAGAATACCGTCGCTGTGTGTATTACACATTGTGATTGCCAAATTAATATTATGATTATGTACATTGTTTTAAAAATGTTATAAATGTTATTGTGTATTGTTCCAATTGTTGTCTGATATTGTGATGTTAATAATAGTAGTTTATGAAACTGTTGCATAATAAGGGTTCTTAAAATACGAAAGTGAGTTTATCACATGAGCCGTATGCGAATGTGATAATAGCATCACACGAGTATTTTAAGACCTAATTATGAACACTTTCACACACTACTTTATCTAATCTCATGAAATAGATGATAATAATATTTTAAATAAAACCATGAAGTTAATTTAACAGCTTTATTTCTTATAAGTAAGAAATAAAGCTGTTAATCTAATTGCAGATCTAATTGCAAAATAATCTATTTGCAGATCGAGCATGCGTGATGCGCAAAAATTTTTGCAAAGTTGCAATCCATTTGCTTTGCAACCTGCTTAATATAGCTGAACCCAGGGCTGAAGCTGTATCGTAATGGAAAAAAAAATGTTATTTTACGCTACAGTTGTACATAAAGAGGTCCAAAAGTAACATTTTTAATTTATTTTGTTGCTTACCTTGCGTGTTCCATTAGACTGACACGCGCAACGACGCCGCCGAACTCCTCAACAATCACATTGATTATAATAATATTATATCTACAGAACTTTAGAATAAATAATAGTTATATAGCTAGCTAGTTCGTAATTGTAAAGATAACACACCGCTTTATAATATGGAGTTGAATAGAATAGAAATATATTTATTTCAACATCACAAAACAATGCAAAGGTACACATATACAACATTACAGACGAGCCCGGTGGACGAATGGCTCATTTTTGCTATTTTATCATCATTTTCATCTTTTGTGAAGGGTGTCACAGATAAAATAGCAAAAATGATACGCCGAAAATTTCTTATCAAAACCAGATTTCTGCCTGTGACACGCTTGAGACAATGGGTGCGGTCTCCGAAGGATAGTGACCCGCTGGGGACACCAGGTGTTTACGTGATACCTTGTGTCTGTGGCAGCAGCTACGTGGGGGAAACAGGACGCAATGTAGCGACAAGACTCTCAGAACATATTAGGAGCTTAAAAAACTTGGACAGAAATGGTTCGGCGATCACGGAACACGTACTGGATTCGGGCGTCTCTCATTACATCCGATTCGATAAGGCTAAGGTGGTTGCAAAGGAAAAGTTCTTTGTTCCACGTAAAATCCGCGAAGCTATCGAAATTAGTCGACGTCCGAATTTCAACCGTGATACCGGATGGGTATTGCCAACGGCCTGGAAACCAGTGCTCCAGTGTGATTCTAAAGAGAGTCACGATACAGTCGCCAATGCTGATACTGTCAGTTTTTACCACCACATGGTAAGCGCACTAGATGATCACGCGCCCGGAGAGATAGAATAATTGGATCCACCGGCTGCCACTACGTCATCGTCGAAGGCAGCGCTCCACCAATCAACGCACCAACCCCCCACCACCCTTTCCAGTCGTGCGGCGCGCGCATTGGCGCGCAGTGTCCGGCGCGAGAGACAAAGGGTGGACGTGTCTGGACATTCGCCCTGAAGAAGGTCTCCTTTTGAGATCGAAACTAGTCGGGTTTCCCGACAAAAAGACGTGAGTGACCCGTTTAATTTATCTAATTAATTTAGTATAATGTCTCACGTGAGTTTTAATAATATTACTATTTGTGTTTGTATGAAACTGTAACCGGAAGGAACAGCCTTAAAGAAACACCAAGGTTTTTGTCGCAACTGTATTGCTAGATACCATCAACTTTGTTACTCCATGTTCTTTACAGAATTGAATTTGTTTTTCAGCGAGTACATCCGCTGAATTAATTACGAGCGACGACAAATGTAAACTAGGATTGCGTGACTTGACGAATGTTTCAGTTTCGTTTTGTGACTGCTGAATTTTTTATGAAACTGGTTTCTATTAGCTGGTGTGGAATTTCGGCTGTCAGTTTCGGTAGAACGGTCACGTTAATTACGGCAGAGAGACGCATTGCAGCTTTATGCGTTGCGTCATTATCACTGTCCATATATACGTACTCTACCATTTTTTAAAAGATAACAATTTATAAATATTTTTTATAATTGAAAAATGCGCTCTCACTTGCTGAACCCACGATGTCTTGATCACTGGTGCTCTCAACTGAGCTACCAGGAAGGTTTGTGATGGTGACGATTTTTTTAATTTCTGTCTACTGCTGCCTAGTAAATGATACATTAAATAAATAAAAAAACGGGTTGCACTCCGGGAGTGCCGGCAGAAGTGAAAACTTGAACATTAACGTTGTGCATTTTTGAATATTTTAGAATGGTTAGGGTATTCATTAACCATTCCGAAATTATTATTACGCACGAATTGTTTGTGTACGATAGCGCAATAAATGAATATTTGTACACAAACATGATAATTTACGCATATATTAGGTTGGGGAAAAAGTCTTTTCGTATTTTATATGAAAATTCAAAACATTTTTTGATAAAGTTTATTTACATTTAACTAAAGTATGTAGGAGCCATTTTGTTCGATAACTTTTTGCCATCTTGTAGGTATAGACATGATCCCATTACTATAGAAATTTTGGGACTTCTGTTCAAAAAACCACGATAAGTGGTTTTGGCAGTCTTCTCGTGATGTTAACCTGACATTGCCTAAAGAATTCTGAAGAGACCGAAACAGGTGGAAATTAGAAGGTACAAGGTCAGGACTATACGGTGGATGCATTAACACCTCCCAGTCAAACTCTCTTAATTTTTGCTGAGTGGCTAAAGATGTGTGAGATCTAGCGTTATCATGATGAAAAATCACACCCCTTCTGTTAATTAATTCCGGCCGCTTTCTCTCAAGTTTTTGCTTTAATCTCATCAGTTGTTCTTAGTAGAGTTCAGAATCGATAGTCCTGCCTGGCGGTAACAGCTCATAATGAATAATGTCCTTCCAATCCCACCATACACACAGTATCACCTTGTTGCGGGTTAACCCGGGTTTCGCCAGAGTCTGTGAAGCCTGACCGGCCTTTGACCACGACCTTTTTATGCGCCAAAACTGTTTTGTGGTCAATTCCTAGTTCTTCAGCTACGTCGTAACTACTGATATGCCGATCTTGCTCCACTTTTTCAAAAATGGCATCCATTTTATCCGTAACAGGGCGACCAGAGCGACGTGCATCTTTGACATCAAAATTTCCGGATTGAAAACGCCTAAACCAAATTTGTGCTACTCTCACAGACACTGCACTAGGTCCATAAACGTCACAAATTTTTTCGCAGCTTGCGTTGCATTTTTACCTTTTTTGTAGTAAAATTTTAAAATGTATCGAATTTCTTCATTAGATTCACTCATCTTGACAGTAAAAAAAACAAATGAAAATCACACATTTACCTAATTTGAATTTGGAATTATCTTTTTTAAAATTTAAACTTTTTAAAGATATCAAAACCTTTCAGATACAAATGGTATAGCCAAAGAGTTTTTATTACAAGTTCATACATACTATAATGCGAAAAGACTTTTTCCCCTACCTATTATTACATTAAAAATAAACAGCAGGAGCAGGCATACATTTTCGCCGCGTGGTAGAAAGAGAGGGAGATATTACTACCTCACCTACGCCGTGCCGGCGGTTTACGCCTTCCGTCAGACGAATTTTCCATCAGGCCAGTTGTCCTCAGGCGAGTTTAAAACTTTTTACCCATCCCAAAAAGTGCGCAACTCCGTTAAAGAAGTTTTCACTTCAAAAAAACCAACGTTAAGTGTTACCACCATTTCTTTTTATAATGAAACGTAAAGCCCGTCTTAAAATTACGAGAAAAGTTTTTATTGAACATAAAAGTTTTTTTTATTTAAGAATTATGACAAATAATAGCAAACAAATAGAAAATGACAAAAAATCTAGTTCAAAAATGAATATTTTTAGTGGATCTTTTATGTTTGTGTGAGCTTTATCGTATTAACCCCCAAATGTAATCTCCCATCATATTCTCGTTGTACTGCCCTTGGTAACGTCGTTCAAAGTCCATCACATCTTGGTGAAAACGTTCTCCCTGCTCCTCTGAATAGGCACCCATAATATCTTTAAATTTGAGGTGAGCCTTCCAGGTGAGCATGTAGCATTATGGATGGAGTTTATGGGACATTCGGCAGCCGATCAATTTAAAACTTTCAAGCATAGTTTCTCTGTGACCTTTCAGACTCTTCCACGGCTTGTATTTATATTTCATGAGCATGAGAAATGTGGTCCAAAACTCTGTGATTTTATCATAAATTCATTACCGTCGGTGTTAGTAAGTGGTGTACTGGATTCTGTTGAACTTTGCGACGATTGAATTCTAAGTATATCTCGTTCTGAACTAGATGGAACAGGACAATTTTCACCATGAGGTATTGGAGAAGACATCGCAGGAAGATCAGGATAAAAAATCGTTTCTGCATTTTCACCAGATCGATTCTTACTTTGATTAACCATACAAAAATAACAATCTTTGACATGATCACCAGGTTCCCTCCAAAGTCTTGGTACTGCAAACTTCATATGTCGTTTTTCTCCATGATACCAGGCTAGAAATAACAAAAAACAACTAGTATAATATGCGTTTTTTGTGTAAAAAATAAGAAATACTCAAATAAAATATTTACATGTTCGACATTTTTACAAGTTTAGGATTGCGTTTCTTACCTTTTAAAGTATTTTTTCCCGACTGCGACAGAAGGAAGGTTATGTTTTTCGAGAGTATGTATGTATGTAAAATTGTTTGGCACGCTCTGCAGCCTGGACGGCTGGATGGATTTTAGCTTGAGAGTGACATATGCTACATCAAATAAAAAAAATCAATATGGCGGCTGTGAGCCGCAAAATTGTCGTTGCAGTTTTTTTTTTTTTCCTAAATATATCGATATGTGTATCAAAATAAAGGTCTCTATGACCTGATTTCAAATATATATTTGGTATATAAATAAAATTAATTTTATTTATACAAGCTACTTACCAATAATTAAAAATATACAATTAAATTAAAAACGAAATATGGCTAACTATATATACAAATAAAACGGAAATGACAAAAACTAATTAAAAGTAATAAAATATGATAAACTAAATGGCGTCAAAATATTCTTCCGCATCGCCGTCAAAAGGTAAAGTGGCCAGAAGGCTAGCAGCATTGCCACGCTGGATGGCAATGCTTATTCGCTGAGCGAGAAATAGGCCAGCCCTCTGGTCACGGGAAGAGTCGACCAAACGTTTGGAGATATCTCGAAATAAAATTCTTGCGCTCGGACCCCACGGGCCAAGTGTTTCCACCCCAAACGGCTCAAAAACATAATTACCGATGAGGTTTGAATATTTGCGCCGTTTGAGGGTCTCCGCTGATGCTGCAGCAGCCCCCGCAGAACACGACGTATATGGAAGATGGGAAGGCGCGAGGGTGTCGACGCATGTTGCGTCCCACACCAAAGGTCTACCCATCTTCCATGGCAGCAATGACATACCGTCTGGTCTCTTCCCATCGTCGCGTACCAGACCATTTGGTTCCAAAACTGCTGGGACCCCGGCGGTGGAAAGAGCCTGACGAATAATATCATTAATGCTGCCATGACGTGGGATTCTGCCAGCGCTCCTGCAACATGAGAGGTTTGGTATATTAGTTTTTGCCTGCTACTTTGCTTGTATGGAATTATGTTATTGTTACGCGTGATTAATAAATCTGCTGTAGGTGCAGTCGGGTTTTTGATTTTTTTAATTAACTTAACTTGTTGCAATTAACACAAGCAAATTGAGGCACCCATTTCTTATCTTGATTCCGTATTTTGAGGTTTTAGTAAGCCTCACAGGCTTCGCAAAGCTTCAAATTCGTTGCCAAAGCAAATTTTTTGCCTCTTACGTACAAGCATACCGTCCGCCTGATCTAAAGCGGTTACCATAGCCATATGATTGCTCGCAACATGAAATATCGTTCGCGCGCTATTTATTACCCTGCTGCCAACGCAGTAACTCCTGCCTTTATAATGACATCACTAACTCGCAGGAACACAACAACGCTCAAGGGAATTGTTATTCGGCTGCGGTATTTTGTGAGGCAGAGGTACTTCTCCAATCAGGCAGCTTATAAATAAGTAGGGTTACTTCTCTTAACTAAAAATGTAAATGGGAAAGTACGTTTGTATGTTTGTTCCGCTTTCACGCCTAAACTACAGAACTGATTGCCATGAAATTCTGTATACATCATATTAGTAAGTCCAGAATAAATAATAAAGTACCTTTTAGTGCGATAAAATGAGCTGTTCCCGGAGGATGATCAAAAGTTTGCTCGATAACCGACATTCACGCAGGCGAAGCCAAAGGCGGAAACTAGTTTACAATATAGGAGTTTCCATTTTTTTATTATACTATATTTATAAATATAGTATCTTTCGGCGGGAGTTCAAGATCTACGCACGATAGGTGACGATTTATCTTACTCGGTAATATTTTCCATCAGAGCAAAGGCGTTGACAATTTAGTATTATTTTTATTACCAAATGTGTACTGAATATAACGAAGAAAAATCAAATCAACATAATAACTTCATTAATTAAATAAATCAATGATTCAGGTGTGATCAGTATCACATTTAAACATGCGAACGGTAGAACGGTCGCGGCAAGAATGAATCGAGAACGCCGCGCGTTGCCTTATAAAGCCGCCTCGGCCGCCCTCCCCACTCGCACATCGCCTGATTCATGGATCGGTCGATAAACAACTCGTCATGCGCACGTGCTGAGGCGATCTGACGTCACTCAATAACACGTGGCGCCGACATATATATAATAAAAATGGAATAATAAATAAGAAAATAGCCATTCGACATGACGAGCCGGTGGTCGAATGGCTAGCAATGGCTACTTTGGCTCCGAGGTCGCGGGTTCGATCCCCGCACATGACAAACATCTGTGTGCATGATCATGTCTATTTGTCTTGGTTGTCTTGGTATGGGTTTTTTTTTTTTGTATTATATATTTTTTTTGTATCATATATACTATATATTTGCATTTACAATAAAAAATGTATTTAAGTATAATATCAGTTATCTTGTACCCATAGTACAAGCTTTGCCCTTAATTTGGGACTAGATGGCGCTGTGTAAATTGTCTATAAATATTTATTTATAGATATACAAGTTTGGGTGTTATGTATGTATCATCATCATCAGGTCATTTTAGTCTCCACTACAGGGGCACGACCCTCTCTCGTCCGTCATAGACTGGAGGATTTGGCCTACACTCCCCACGCTGGCCAGACGGGTTGGGGAGGTCTGATCGATGTTTGATAATGTATTTCCCTTAGTCGCCTTGTACGACATCCACGGGAAGAGACGGAGTGATTCTATTCTAGTCTGCCGGAAACCACACGGCCAATATCTATGTATATAAGTATGTATTTACAAAAAAAATGTATTTAAATACATTTATCAGGTGTCTAGTACCCATAGTACATGCTTTGCGCTTAATTTGGGACTAGATGGTGCTGTGTAAATTGTCCAGAAATATGTATGTATGTATATGTATTGTTCCAATTATTGTCTCATATTGTGATGTTAATAAACCTATTTTTTTTCTTTTATATATACCAATGGCAGTGATTTCAACCTATCCCCTCATATAAACATTGGAAAGGACTGTACCTTACGTATATTTATTCAACCATTCCAGCGATATTAAAAAAGTAAAGGTCAACAGACCAATTTAAAAAGGGAAAATCTAATTTTGAATTTCATATATTTTCTCATTAGAACTCGTCTACACAAGAGGATCGTTGACAGGTCAATTAAGTGGGGTTCGACCCCGATCACTCTTTTTATCTACAATCGTGCCTCGTTATTTAATTATTGAATGAACAAATAAATAAAGATAGTGCTAAATAAACCCCTTTTGAACTAAAAATAGTTTGTAGTATCTTTGGGAGCGAAACACGACGGGGTGGGACTGGCCGGTCAAGTTGACCGCGAACGATAGTGTCATATTGTACAAAAGGGATTCCTATACTACCAACGCACACGTCAGTGCCCGGCGGGTACTGGCGGGCGCGCCGGGCGGCGCGACATATCATATCGGAGGGCAGCCGTGGGCATCGACGACGGTCAGACGCGGTCTTTATGGCTTTGCGGTCAAAAGGACTGCCCCGCCCCGCCGTGTGTTTCTCGCCTTATTGTACATCATCATCATCAGGTCATTTTAGTCTCCACTACAGGAGCACGACCCTCTCTCGTCCGTTCCAGACAGATGGAGGATTTGGCCTACACTCCCCACGCTGGCCAGACGGGTTGGGGAGGTCTGATCGATGTTTTATAATGAATTTCCCTTAGTCGACTTGTACGACATCCACGGGAAGAAAATGATTATTGTACATAAATAACATATATTCATACAAATATAACTAACAAAATTTCAAGAACATGTACATAGGCGGGTTTATCTCTATAAGAGAAGTGTATCAGCCCACCTTCAAGTATTGGATAACAAAATAAAGAGTGGCAAGCGCGTTGTAAAGTCGAAAGCATTTGCGAGAGACAGAAGAAGAAAGTAATATAAATTTGAAAAAGAAGATGAATAACACGTGTTTCAGGATAATTCAAAATTCAATCCCTAAAAGTTACCCTTTTAGGGATTGAATTTTGATTCAATCCCTAAAAGGGTAAAATGGGGTCAAAAATCTGAAAATCGTCATGGGTAATATTTATATGGTTTATCGGGTCGCTGATTATGAAAACAATAACTACTAACTATAATCCAATATAGCCGACGTGACATAAAATCACCCCTGTGGGGGTTCGATGGGGCTAAAATGTCATAATATCAATATGGGTGTTGATTCTATGGTTTTTTATATATGTTACAGTTAAAACCAGTTTTTAGATAGAACATTGTTTTCCCTAGTTAAAACTAGTTTTACTTAATGCCTTTGTTATAACTAGAATAAACTAATGCTCAAAATTAATATCAGTTAAACCTAGTTCTTACTAGACAAAAGGTGTAAAACAGTTTCGACCTAGGTGAAAGTAGACGAAATTTAAGAAGCACAATTAGCTGTTCAGAAATGTCAGAAACAGTGCAGGACCCTTTTTTTATACTACTAAAGTGGCAAACAAGCATACGGCCCGCCTGATGGAAAGCAGTTACCATAGCCTATGAACGCCTGTAACACCAGGGGCATCACACGCGCGTTGCCGACCCTGTAAAAACCTCTTCACGCCCTTTTTGAAGAACCCCATGCTGTAGTGTCCTGAGAAAACCTCGACAGGCAGTTCATTCCACAGCTTGACCGTACGTGGGAGAAAACTTCTCTGGAACCGCACGGTATGCGACCACTTAGGCTCCAATGTGTGAGGATGAATTCCCTGTCTATGGCGAGCGGTGCGACTCTTTAAGGAGGCCGTGGGCATCATGTCAAACAACTCCTCTGAACACACCCCATTGTACAGACGGTAGAACACACAAAGGGACGCAAAATCTCTCCTCAGACTTAAGGGTTCTAAACCGTCTGTCAGTTTGGGATCGTCAACAATCCTCACAGCACACCTTGAAGCATTATCATCGTCGTCAGCCTGTATCTATCCACTGCTATCGATATTTTAACATTGCGGTACCCCATACATTCTCCATTAACCCTTAGATAATAAAACCAATAGATCTATCAGCATAATGCGCAGCCATCTAGAGTACGCTTCTCAAGTATGGAACCCCCAATACCAAATATACGAAGCACGTATTGAAGGCATTCAAAAGAAATTCCTGCGATATCTTGACTTTAAAGCCAACCAAATATCTAACGACTATGAGCATCGATGTAAACGTTACCACTTCCTACCCCTTTATATGCGCCGCCAGATATGCGATATATGCTACCTAATGAATATAGCGAATGGATCAGTTGATAGTTCCGAATTATTATCCAAAGTCGTTTTACGTTTCAACGATTCCCGTCTGAGACAGCGAGTGAGACTTCATGTACAGAATGCACACAGCAATTACAGGCGCAACTCATTTTTGCAGCGCTCTGCCGCTACTTTTAATAACATTAATATTGATGTCGACCTGTTCTGTACCAGCACCACTACTGTAAAGATGCATCTTGCAAATGGCTTCTTTATGCAACTATAACTTATTGCTTAATTATGAATGACACCTTGGTTTCCTAAGCAATCTATTCATGGTTATCTAAGTTTGTTCTTTATCTTTCTCCATAATTCTATTGGCGGAGACTTGTAATTAGCATAGTTTTACTCATAAGTGTTATATATTTACACCTATTTCGCTGTAAGTCACCCAAACAACAATAAATAAATAAATAAATAAATAAATAAAATAAATAATCGAAAACGGAATCGAATAGAACAGTCATTTACTTAGCCAAAATGGCGGCCTAATTACCTAATACGAGATTGCTGCGATCCGGATCGTATAAAAGGGCATATTATTACTCAAGACAACTAAAGATTAGCTTTAAAGAGAGACTAAAGGATTTTCAGGCAATTAACTGAGTCTTTAAGTGAGTATGTGGCAGCCTAATCTTTCAAATACACTGAGATTTAACTATTATATTGAAAATCTTTCTTTGAATGTGAGTGGGATTATACTTGTATGAAGATTCATGGATACCTTTTGTTTCCGAAAAGCGAGCATAAATCTTATTTGTGAATATGGTAATAGCTGGTTACAGTAGTAGCGTCGACTAATCTCCGCGAGGGCTTACAGTCGGGATCGATCTCAAAGCACACTTCACTCATGACGTGTGGTAAAGCCTCGGTAACGTAATTCTTACTTTGTAATACTTTGTATTCATTTATATGGGGAAACAAGATCAGTTGGACTATTTTATCTGAAATTTTACACGAGTACTTATATAAATAAATGAGTAAACACGTGTTTCAGGATAATTCAAAATTCAATCCCTAAAAGGGTAAAATGGGGTCAAAAAATCTGAAAATCGTCATGGGTAATGTTTTTATGGTTCATCGGGTCGCTGATTATGAAAACAATAACTACTAACTATATTCCAATATAGCCGACGTGACATAAAATCGCCCCTGCGGGGGTGCTATGGGGCTAAAATGTCATTAATGTCATTATATCAATATGTGTGTCGTTTTTATGGTTTTTTGGAACGCCAATCCATACTAATATTATAAATGCGACAGAATGTTTGTCTGTTACCTCTTCACGCTTAAATCGCTGGACCGATTTAGATTAAATTTGGTTCAGAGATACCTTGACTCTTGAGAAATTACTTATTATTGTTATTTATTGTACCATTAGGGCGATTCTATGTTCGACTGTATGTATTTTCTTAATATACTTTCAATGATTTCTCCGTCAATTGTACAGCAGTTTTAATTATTTGTTTGAGAGGGTACACTCATAAGGTGGTCCCATATTAATCAAATCAAGATTTTATGATGGACTCCCTGGGAAATCGAGAGAAAGGGTTGAAATGTATAGGCATGGACATGGATACAGTAATTGGTGAGTTTTCTTATGTTACTATGTTAGGCAATGGTGTTGAGTTTTCATAATTAAGTTATTCATGCATTTTCATCTAGAATGCACCATATCACTACTACTTACCCATGCTATAATAAATAAATGAAATATTCACAAAAAAAGAAATAAACTTAAAAACAAATACACCTACTGAAAAATCCTGACACCTAAAAACCATAAATTACCTACCTCCAAATATTTCTGAAGTCGATGTAATTTTTTTAAAGTTTGATTTATCCTTTTTAAGATGGAATAAGACTCGTATTATACTAATAGGTTCTAAAATTTGTATCCCGGCGGGAGCGGTACGGGTGTAGTAGTTATCTGGAAAGTTCTTGCATCCGTATTTTAAAGGTGCTGCATGAAGGTGGTTGCGTTGAGTGTTAGATTAGGCTTGGATAATCTAAAATGCCCGAATTTCACGCGAGCGAAGCCGCGGGCAAAAGCTAGGTTATTATAAAAGGGGAGTTACTGCGTTGAGTTGGTGGCGGAAGTGGTGGCATTCGAGCAATATTTCATGTTGCTAGCGTTAACACGGCTACGGTAACCGCTTCACATCAGGCGGACCGTGTGCTTATATACCGTTCGATGTAGTTTTAAAAAAAATCGTGAGGGGCTATGTCGGTTCATACAGCCGTTGGTTAACGTTAGACGTCTATATCAGCGAGTCGCGGTTCCGTTATTCTACGCAATGCTCCTCCCCCGCCGCCCCGCCCGGCCCCGATGCAAACTTAAGGTCGTGCAGCGAGCAGACTATATATGCTAAATAACGACATGTATCATTGACGATATTCATGTTTCTATGACTTATAGTTGTATGTAATTGTTTTGTAGTTTTGTAATTGTCTTGACATTTCTTGACATTAAATTTGATGTAATTTTATTGAAAATTGTTTATTGTGTCGTATCAATTCAAATTGTATTTTATTAACATTTAATCTGATTGACAATTAACTGTTTAAATTGATGACATTGTGAATTTGTTATATACATTTTATAAATTTGCATGCCGAAAGGTAGAATATGGTAGGACTAATTTGTTGTACTCCATCTGTATTGTTACACTACCCATGTTCGCAAATAAAATATATGAATATGAATATAATGGGCTATTTTCCAATGTTTAAAAATTGTATAAATTATTTACCAATATCGTAAAATACACAAAACTATAAATATCTGCAAACTTTCATTCTAATATCTTCAGTCAGACTTTTTTTAGCGTCGATCAAAGTTTGGCGGGAAAGTCCATTTTAAAAGTATGAAATTATTAAAAAATAATATTTCCATTGGAGAAGCAATAAAAAATACTATAACTTTTATTATGATACTAATCACATAAACGTAATATTTAACATAGCTGTCGTACAAATTTCAGATTTGATGCATACAAAATACAAACCTGTGACGTCATAATTCGGTAGTCTTTTGTATGGAGCGTTTTGGGGCAGTCTAAAAATTGTGATTTTCAAATTACCATATCTCGAGAGATTTTTGTGCTATCGAAGTAATTCTTTCACCTATGGTTATATTATGGAGACGTCCCTACATATCAAACTGAAAAAAATGTTAGTCAAATAGCCTATTATTAAGGTAAGACGTTATAGACCAATTCGTTACAGTCCAGTTTTCTGACCTAAAACCTGTATGTATTGAAGTGATTTTGAATACGTTACACGTCAAAACCATAGGTTGAAAAGTTCGTAGTTATTAATAGATCCGTAACTACTTGATTATGTAATTTATAGACTGTAAGGTTTGATAATATATTCTTATTTATATTTAATTTTTAGTCCAATAAAGTTTGCAGTCAAAAGAAAACCCTTGAGACAAAAACAATCAGTGAACGCCTTGGCGAATTCTGTCGAAGTAGTCAAGTGGCCAGAAGAAAAAAGTATTACAAAGATTCGACTTAGCGATGCTTGAAACAATAACTCCCATTATTTTCAACTTACAAACAATGTTGTAAACAATCTTGTTTGTAGAGTCTCTCGAGGGTGGTAGTCGTAATTCTTATATGGTGTCACATGTTTGTTTCAAGTCTGGGTATATGTTTTACAAGATATACATTAGTATATTTAAACCATTCCATGTATTTACCTTGTCATACATGGCTAGTACTACGGTGTGTGCGCGGGAGGGCCTGGTGACCTGTTATATAGATTCCTCACAACCTACTTCAAAGAAAGAAAATAAACGATTATATTATTATTTTACATTGTTAAAGAATAAAATAGAACTATTCTGAATGATGACTATATAGGAGGCGGCTTATACTAAAAACCGGCCAAGTGTGAGTCGGACTCGCGCACGAAAGGTTCCGTACCATTATCTGTAAAAATGGCAAAAAAAATCATGTTTGTTGTATGGGAGCCCTCCTTTATATATATTTATTTTATTTTTATTTAATTATTTATTTTTAAACTGAATATATAACAAAATGTTCTGTGGGTATTTCATGCGTCTACCTATTGCCATTATCAATTGCGAGCAAAAAAATCACGTTTGTTGTATGGGAGACCCCTTAAATATTTATTTTATTCTGTTTTTTAGTATTTGTTGTTATAGCGGCAACAGAAATACATCATCTGTGAAAATTTCAACTGTCTAACTATCACAGTTCATGAGATACAGCCTGGTGACAGACGGACGGACGGACGGACAGCGGTGCCTTAGTAATAAGGAACCCTTTTTTAGGGAAAAATCGTGTTAAATTTTATATGTTTAAATACTGATTGATTTCAATAAAGAAACTCATTTTATTTATTAATATTTTGAATATCAAAATCATGGTAACCCGTCACTGCTGTTACCATATTATGTTATCCTAAATTGTGTTACTATCCTCTTAAATAGCTCCTAAATAACTACTTAACTAAGCCATAGTAAAAAAGGAATAGTCATCCATCTTTATATAGACTGTAGCGCGGTCATTCAAAATGAATGAATGAAAACCTATTTATAACCGCATTCCGATAACGCAAGCTTTGCGTACGAAAATATTACGCTGTAAGCTCAAATGCAAGATGGAACACTGTTTTTTTTACTGAGCTTTATTTAGGTGACGGCAGAAAATCAGTGCGTTGTGTAACATCTCCCCTGAACGTTTATATTGTTTTTTTTTCATAAGAGGAGGGGGGGGGGGGGGGGATCCTCACCGCTCAAGGACATCAGCAACACCAAGGAGTCGCCGATCCGTTGCCAGCCCATATGTTCCTTTCTTTCTTTCTAGTGAAAGAAAAAAATAAGAAAGTTGCGTGAAAAATTAGAAAATTTAAGAAAACTGAACGACCATATTAACTTTTCTAATGTAACTTTAATGTCGTTTGACATAACTGTCAGTCGTTTGATCGATTGCGCGAAACCAACTCGAATTCGAAATAAAAAAACAGCCCCCTTACCACCAACTCTTATTGCGATTCAATAACTGAATAGAATGCTTATCCATACCAATGAATAAGCGACTCTATTTAAGTTGAAATAGAGTCGCTTATTCAATCGTAATAGAATGCTTATCCATACCAATGTATAAGCGACTCTGTTCAAGTCGAAATAGAGTCGCTTATTCATTGGTATGAATAAGCATTCTATTCAGTTATTGAATCGCAATAAGAGTTGGTGGTAAGGGTACAGCCCCCCTAGCCAAGTGTAATTCGTAGCGTACCGAACGTTAGATAAATCACGTGACATTTGTCAAAATCGAACATTTTAGCACAGTTTTAAAAGCATACAGTTGGGAAGCGAAGGTACTTGCGCAGAGCAAGGGAGGGGAACCCGCGGAGAAGCGGGCGGTGCGGTCAGCGTCCCACAAACAAGCGTAGTTTGTGGGAGCCACCGTGAAAGGCAGTCACGTGCGCGTACTGAGTGTTTTAAACGTTTTTTTTTAATTTACGTTCAGTGATTCCTATTTATTATGATGGTGAATACAAATTGTTCTGTATACGGTTGTAACTCGATGTCGGAACACACCAAGAATTTAAAATTTTATAGATTTCCCCGTGACGCAAGGTAAGTTTTTTCTATAATTTCGTAAAAACCTACCTACTTTGTCTTTGTTGAAATGTATGTAGCTATATTGTTGGTGAAGTGCAAGGTACTCCAACTATAAGTATACAACAAATAACCGAATTCTTGTGCTCCAACGACAGATGACTAAATAGTTAAGTACTTCGTAACTCGAACTCCAACCTAGCGGGGTTTTCAAGTGTAAATATGTAGGTATATATATTCTTTACGGCGCATGCTCTTGCCCAAAGTGTAATTATTATGTTTACACCTTCTTAATAGTTGGGAAGTCGGACACAGAAGGAGTAGGTATTTGTCTAATATCCAACTGTTATGATTTTATTTAAACCGACAGAAAAAGACAAGGTTCTATATTCACCTATATTCAAGATTTCTGGGCAAAGATATTAATTACTACGTATGGCTGTGCCATTTCTAACATAAAATTTGTCTCTGCGACTATATGCACGTGCTGTGTGTGGGACGAACCTATGTGTATGTTTATGTTACGTAAATGTACACTATAAACTTTATAAACAAATGGGACACCAATTTTTAACTTACACTCTCATATTTATTATTTTCGCTGTCGAAAAGCCAAATGACTCATCGGTTCGTGACAAATTATCTCCTTAGAATGGCCTATCCATACCTAGTAGTTAAGATCTTTGTTTCAGGGCGAGTTTCTTTTTTTAAATTTTTTTAAGCAATCACGTTTTTTGATAATTTTTATTTACTTTTTTATTTTACACATTTTAGTTATATATATACAGTAAATTTTGCTATCCAGTCATTGCATTTTGGGTATTGATATTCCTAGTTTCTATTATTAAGTATCTTGCGAAAATGAAGTGAGTAAAGTCGTAATCAAATTTAAATCGTTAATTGTTTGGTACCTACATCAACTTGGCTGGCACCAGAAATCCGCTATTATTTTTTTTAATTTTGATATACTCCGTGACACTCAATAAAGAAAAATTTTACAACTAATCAAAATTGGTTCAGCCGTTTATTAGTTACGAATGAACATAGGGACTTTTGTCTTCGCCATAATAAGTTAACATACCAACACCAACCAGGTGCTGTAGGAAACAATATTTTTAGATAAATTATAGGTAGGTATTATTAAAACAAGTACAGTTTATATCACAGCCATGCTTATGTTTCCCCCATATTTTCATAATCAAATTGTTTATCCGAATGCGAATTCATTATATTGTTAAATTTAATGATAGAAAATTGAAATCTAAAAATAAACCTTCACGTAAATATTTAGCAGTGCAACATTTGTAAATATGTATATTATATTCTTGTTGATAAATGATTATAAAAATATTAAAGATTATTTGATTTCGAATTTTGTGACAACCCTTGCATATCGGCGAACGACCGCGTGGATACCTACGCGGGCGGCGGCATCGTGCCACGTCAAAGGCGATTCCCTACTGTATGAAAAATAGTAATACTGTGATTTTAGTATGAGAATTGACAAATGTCACGTGATCTATCTAACGTTCGTTACGCTACGAATTACACTTGGCTAGGGGGGCAGGACAACGTCTGTCGGGCCAGCTAATTTATCTATAAAAAAGAACCATTCTTATTTGCTGCAATTTTATGTAGTCGACAGTATCAAGGAATAAGTATTCCCAGCTAAACAAGAATCTGCTCGCTGGACCGATAGTTAATTAAGGGGTTATTCCCTCGAGCATCCCCTATAACAATCTAGTTCGACCCTGTTTAGAATATTAAACAATGGACATCAAAGACATTTTGAGGCAATCTTGCGGAAGTACCAATATATGTTTTGTGTTATGTTTGTGTTACAGTTCCGTCTTGGAAAAACTTTACGACTTTTTTTTTCTTCATCTGTAGTCCCTGACTTGGCTGATGTGGTCGGCCCAGTGCCACTTCAGCTTGCTGAGTCTGAGAACTATGTCGACAACTTTGTTTCTCCGTTGAATTTCTTCGTTCCGGATTCAGTCCCGTAGAGAAATGCCGTCTCTCCATCGCTCGCTGCGCGAATTTTGGGGTGTAAGGGGTTCATCAACATCTTTGAACCAAAGCCAACTTCACCTGCACGCGGTGCACCCTGCTGACTGACAAACGAAGCTCTGGCAAAAAGAGAGGTAGGGAGCGTAATCGTAAGCTACCCGACTGGAGAATGTACCTCCACCTCACAGAATACTTCAGCCAAATAACCGTTCCCTTGAAGGCTGTTGTGTTCCTGCGAGTGAGTGAGGTCACCAGAAAGGAAGGAGATGCTGCGATGGCAGCGAGGGTGGCGGCGCGCGAGCGATATTTATGTTGCGAGCGTTAATATGGCTACGGTAACCACTTCACATCAGGCGGGCCGTATGCTTGTCTCCCACCCGACGTAGTATTAAAAAAAAAAGACGTGTGGCACTCGGGGACTGCCGCGGTAAAGCTATTGCATAGCATTTTGTATCAACTTATGCAATTATAATTTTATTTATTTATTTTATTCATGCTTTTTCTTTGATATTAATTCAAGTTACACTTTTTGAGCGTGGTGACCGATAAGAAAACAAATTTTTCTATTATTAAATAAATAAAACGAGTTTCGTAGAGTCGTACAATACGTCTAATCGCACGCACACAACGCCGTGTCGAAGACTGCCGAACTGAAACGACGTTAGACGATGCACGGCCTTCAAGCCACACCTCCTTGCCCGTCGGAGTGGGGAGCGTGAGGTTTTTTCGTTACGCAATTTCTGGATTCGGTCCCCGCGCTCAAGGCGCGGGCCTTAGCTGCCGGGATAGAAGCTATGCAATAGCTTAAAAGTTTCTGCACCGTAAGTCATGGCGGGGAGGAAAACCCCTGCTTTACTGTTTTCTTTGCTCGCTTGTGTAGGAGTAGCCAGGAAAACAACAACCAGTACTTCTCTCCAGATTTATTACTTATAGTTTAATAATCACAAAATATGGTAATAGCGATTACAATAATGCGTCACCGACACCTCAACCATATCAACTGCACTCTGCCGCTGTCGTTATTCGGATGCGGACCTTAATGGAACCGTCCACGATCTCACCTCGGTCGTCGACGATCTATCGCCGGACATGCACGATCTCGCCTCGGCCGCCGGAAGCGGCAGAGTGCGGTGATATGAAATTACGCTTAAAATTAAAAGAACATTAAGGAAATGATCTTAATTAATTTATAGACGTTGAAATTAAATTCAGTGAATTATGGTACTTCATTTTAAGTTATTACAATTAAATTAATATTTAGTGGAAAAGATACAGTGTTGCCCTATTGACATTATTGTGTTTCCGCTAGGTATTATTCCGGAATAAATTAAAATTAACGAATTATCCTTACACTTGCTACTATTATAGCCCGACGATTAGTGATCAAGTCTCTGTACCGGTAATAGAGAGGAAGAAGCACAGACTGACGACGTTAGACATAGTATTTCAGCAATGGGGTGTAAGTGGTTCAACAACATCTTTGAACCAAAGCCAACTTCACCTGCACGCGGTGCACCCTGCTGACTGACAAACGAAGCTCTGGCGAAAAGAGAGGTAGGGAGCGTAATTGTAAGCTACCCGACTGGTGAATGCACCTCCACCTCACAGAATACCGCAGCCAAATAACCGTTCCCTTGAGGGCTGTTGTGTTCCTGCGAGTGAGTGAGGTCACCAGAAAGGAAGGAGATGCTGCGGTGGCAGCGGGGGTGGCGGCGCGCGAGCGATATTTTATGTTGCGAGCGTTAATATGGCTACGGTAACCGCTTCACATCAGGCGGGCCGTATGCTTGTCTGCCACCCGACGTAGTATAAAAAAAAAATGACGATGTGTCGAAACTATCTAAAAGCTGGTCAGCCCAGTAAAATGCGTCTATCGATCTCTATTTTGAAATTAACCCGGCCAAGTTGTCCAACGTATTTGAGGTAGACATAGACTTTAACCAATACAGTAGCAGCATTCTCTGCGATAACCAAACTAGGAATGACAAAGTCATTATTTATGTCATCATCATCAGGTCATTTTAGTCTCCACTACAGGAGCACGACCCTCTCTCGTCCGTCCTAGACAGAAGGAGGATTTGGCCTACACTCCCCACGCTGGCCAGACGGGTTGGGGAGGCCTGATCGATGTTTTATAATGTATTTCCCTTAGTCGCCTTGTACGACATCCACGGGAAGAGACGGAGTGATTCTATTCTAGTCTGCCGGAAACCACACGACCATTATTTATGTAAAATAATAAAATTATATTTCTATTACTTGTCTTTATATAATCAGTTCTTGATATCTTTGTCGCTTCGACAAACTTGAAATCTGTACTTAGTATTTTTTTAATAATTATGTTTTTAATATTGAGGAGCTCCATGGCGTCGTTGTGTGTCAGTCTAATCGATCACGCAAGTTAAGCAACGTCGACCGTAGCCTGTCCATGGATGAGTTTATTTATCTCGAGCTCGTCCGTGCTTCGCAGGACACGTTAAGCTATCGGTCCCGCCTGTTGTTACCAAATAACTGCCGTTAAGCCACAGTCAGTGGCCTTTGGCCGGCTTGAAAACATTGACTGCCGCCAACCCGCAGTTGAGCAGCAGCAGCTGCGTGGTGAAGTATGTTCTAAACCAATTTGATTGAAGGGATACCCGTTTCCCAAAATTGAGATGATTATGGGTTATGCCAATGTCCGTAATATATCAAATTTTATAGTAATTTTAAAAACAACTAGTAATATGTCAAAATATTTCCTTGTTTCAGATGATGGCCATTACGAAATGTTATTACGAGAGCTCACATTCATCGTAAAATGATAAAAATCTACTTCTCTCCAATCCTCAACAAAAAAAGATTGAGAAAAAAATGTTTACGTGAAACACTGAGATAAAATGGATTTTAAAATAGACCGAATAAACAAAACCATAGCCATGGTTTTGATTTGTAGTCTATTTTTAGTTAACAACGTTAGTAATGAACAAACAGAGAAATATCTAAACGTTACAATTACAAGTAACAATGTAGATAGCAATTTTTTAACGAGTAACGCAAAGATGCATAATATTTATAGAAGATTTACGAATACATCTCAATTATTCGACGATAATGACTATAATGTAGTCAATATAAGTAAAAAAGTTGTTAATGAAGATGAAATAGGAGATAACAGCACGGATATAGAATTTGGAAAAGCTATAAATAGTGAAGACGATATCGCATCGGAATATGACGGACTTAATTACACAGAAGAACCATGTGTTGGTGATCCTGAGTACTGTAATTATACTAAAGAGCAATACTTGGAAATGTTAAATGATTATATATTCCCACAGCCCTATGAATGGGTTCTCATAGCAACACATGCTATAGTATTTGTCATAGGATTAATAGGGAATGCTTTAGTGTGTATAGCAGTGTACAGAAATCATTCAATGAGGACAGTGACGAACTATTTCATAGTGAATTTGGCTGTGGCTGACTTCATGGTGATTCTGATTTGTTTGCCTCCAACTGTGCTGTGGGATGTGACTGAGACTTGGTTCTTTGGGACCGCTATGTGCAGGATCGTGCTGTATTTTCAGGTAAGTGCTTTTATTGATACTAAGCATTTAGTTATTGCATAATATTGAATCTCTATAGCATTGTTATTCAGGCCTAAATTGTAGACACAGGCCTTCTTCTTAGTCGGTACACTCTTACCAGAGTAGTCGTGGTCATCATTGTGAATCACGATTAGTGATGATTTTGATAATACAGCGCCATTTGTCGCGCACTGCAGCTTTCCGGGTACATTCACTAAGCGAGCACTCAGTAGCCGCGTTAATCTGTTCCGTCCATCTCATTGGTGGTCTACCATGTGGTCTAGTGCCTTCAACTTTGCTTGCACTACAAGACCCAGTTATCACAATGTTAACCGTAACATAAATGACTACTTAAATAAGGTCAGTTAATTAAATAACGAATCTAGACGCGTCGAAATAGATTTTTAATTAGCACTGTGCAGCGTGCCCAACTCGTTTGTCTACATGAACCCACCCACTCTAGCTTTCCTCTTCGTTTGTAAAAGTCCTTTTTTTTCTCGTTAAAAATAGGCTTTGTTTTCTTGCGTGACTAAAAACCTTTATTCTCTCAACTGTTGTAGCGTCAAAACAGCTGCAGTCGACAACGTCACAAAGGTATTATGTCAAGTTCGTTCCGTTTAAACATTTTTGTCTCGAGTTTACGAACTTTTCATTTTTTGGACAATAGAACGCAGAGTGCGCCTGACAAACGCCTGTCATCGGGCGTTTTTAATTAACGAGAAAATCATAATACAACATTGATTATATTTCGCTCGAGTAAAAATATATCGCATGTCCACCAAAAATAGATAGCATATATAAATTAATTGAATTAAAAAGGGACTCTACAGCCGAAGCTGAAGCCACCTCATAAATTTGCAAAAAAACTAGTTTGCGAAGTTCGCTTCATCCTTTGGTTGGCGCGTTCACTAACCTATTGTGATCAAAATTACTATGGTCGACCTGAAAATCCTACCTATGTCTAGCGAATTTAACTTTTCGTTGCATATTTGGGATCGCTGGAAAGGTTCTATGCTAGTCTCTAAGAATAGAATAAATAATTTAAACACCGTAGTTTTTTTTTATTTCCGGCTGAATTTGATCGCAAAGTTTGTTTTTTTAATGATTTTTTTAAAGCGTAATTACTTATTTTTAGGGTTCCGTACCTCAAAAGGAAAAACGGAACCCTTATAAGATCACTTTGTTGTCCGTCTGTCTGTCTGTCTGTCTGTCAAGAATTTCTATGTCGAGGATGCGTGGAGGTATCAAACTGAAATTTGAACTGTATACTCAGGTCTACGGTCCCATGGAGTTGTAAAAAAATTAAACTGCTAAGTTTACGTAAAAAAAAGTTACGGCCATATATTCAGCAAAAAACGCATATGTCGACACATTCTCAAGGGAATCAAAACCTATAGGATACTTCCCGTTGACCTAGAACTATGACATTTGGCAAGTAACATCGTTATAGACTACAAGTACAGGAATAAATCTCAAAACTATACATTTGTAAATAGATCTTAAAAAATAGGGGATCTATATTTTTTATAGGGTGTCGAAATTTCAAATTGAAATTACTAGTTCAAATGGGGTATCATATGAAAGGGCTTGATGTACACATTGCAAAATATATTTTATTTATTTTTTTCGACGCATTATTTCTTATTAATAATGAAAAATAACAAATTTAATAATGATACTACGTAAGGAACCCTCGGTAGGCGAGTTCGACTCGCACTTGTCCGTTTTTTTTTAACCCTAGTTTGAGGAAAGTTTGGACGTATTTTAATCACAAATTTTTATACCCAACAAATAATAAAAAAAATAAAAATATAAATGCTTAATGGTAAGATTTTGGAAAAAATCTCAATTAAAGTATAAAAGTTGATTATCTCCCAAACTATAAAACTTTAAGTTAGGGAAAATAAGGTCCAATATATAATAATAATAACAATAAGTACGCAGGGCAGCTTGTGGCGAGCTGTTGTGTGAGTAGCGACACCACGGACCCGAGTCTCCAGAGAATCGGTCAGGGCCTTCGTCTCCGACGTGTCTTCATCGGTCGAAGTGTAAACACAAGAAGGCCCTAAGGACTCTCAGCTCTGGCTTGCCTTCATTGGCCGTCCAGAGAGGAGCCGCTAGAACTATATGCTCCAGGGGTGGAAGTGTTAAAGGGCATCACGCCGCGAGTAACTTCGGAGAAAACGCAGCACACCTCTCAACATCCCTGAGTCACTCACACCGGTGTTGCCCCCGGCCGTTTTCCTGGCATTTCGGGGGCCCATCTAGTAAGTGGCAAGCCGCCGCTTGCCGCAAATAACTAGCAATAAAAACAGTTATAGCAGGCGTCCTTCCCTCTTATGTCCTGGATCTCTCCAGAGCCTTCGACCTTGTGTCATACGATGTGCTTTGGGGAAAGTTGAGGGACAGGGGGGTGCCGGTGGAAGTCCGAAAACTATTTAATTATTGGTACAATAATCAAACCAATTATGTGAGATGGGCTGACTCTCTGTCTGAACCATACATTTTGGAATGCGGGGTGAGGCAGGGTGGGTTGTCGTCTCCTAACCTTTTCAACATTTATGTAAATGACCTCATCGTTGAGCTTAGCAGCGCACGCGTCGGTTGTAGCATAGGGGGCACAAGGGTGAACAATCTGAGCTACGCTGATGACATGGTGCTGCTGAGCCCATCAGCTGGTGGTCTTAGGCAATTGTTGGCTATTTGTGAGAATTATGCCGAATTCCATGGGCTTACGTATAACGTAAATAAATGCGAATACATGATATTCAAGGCCGCCGGTAGGTGCCCAGAGGATTCTCCTTATATCACTCTGAATGGCCAAATCGTTAAAAGAGTCACACAATTTAAATATCTGGGGCACTTCCTTACCGACGACCTTAGAGACGATGTAGATATCGATAGGGAGCGCAGGGCTCTAGCGGTCAGAGGTAATATGCTTGCCCGGAGATTTTCTCGGTGTACTAACCTTGTAAAAATAACTCTTTTTAAAGCATACTGTCAGAGCTTTTACACCGGGACTCTGTGGGTTGGCCATAACAAAAGAGCGCTGGAAGCCCTCCGTATCCAATATAATAACATTTTCAGAATGCTGTTGGGACTGCCTCGCTTCTGTAGTGCGTCAGGGATGTTTGCGCATTATCACACTGATGGTTTCCACGCCGTCATTCGGAAGAAAACAGCATCCCTGATAGACAGGACGCGTGACAGTCGCAACAGCATCCTCAAAACGATTGCTGATGACTGGACTTCCCCACTTTGGAAATGTTTAGTGAGGAGAGTAATACCTATGAATTTTTAAACTATACTTGACATGGATTAAATAAGTACACTTGACATCGTATAAATTTTGACATTAAATTCAATTATTAAATTTGATTATATATTATATGTATTTGAAATGAATTAACTAGTTACACTTGACATTGCATAAATTATTTTTTGACATTCAATTCCATTATTAAATTAAATTATATATTTTAATAGAACTGAGCTGTGTACAAAATTTAATTCGTTACAATATTTAAAAAATTATGTAATTATGAATTGGTTATGTATGGATTTTAATTATCTGAAATAAAGTTATTATTATTATTATTCATTTATTCCTTTTATATCTCCTATTTATTACATTTTTAAATATCAATACATAAAAAAAAATATACATTTAAAAATATAAAAAAGAGGGGCACCCGCCGGTAGCGGAGCGAAGACCCAAGCTACCGGTGGTCAGGGCTCCAGAGTGAGGAATCTCCTCACAATGCGGGCCGTGTCCAGAAGAACCGCCTTTTGTATCCGGCTCTTGACCCAACCGCCAAGCGAGAGCCTCTCGAGGTGACGGTCGAGACTCTTCGCTATAAGTCCGTTATTATTATTATTATTATGTAATAGCCCGGTATTAAGTTCACCCAGATCTCATCTCCATAGCCCATTTATTTTCCATCACACTTTGCAATAATCTCAGTCCCAAATTAAGCGAAAAGCTTGTACTATGGATACCAGATAACTGGTATAATACTTAAATACATTTTTTTTTGTAAATATATACATATAATACATAGAAAACGCCCAGACCAAGACAAACAGACATTTTCATGCACACAAATGTTTGTCTTGTGCGAGAATCGAACCCGCGACCTCGGAGCCAAGGTGGCCATTGCTAACCATTCGACCACCGAGCTCGTCAATAAATAATAGCAAGGAAAATGATACAGTCAGCTAAATTAATACAAAATCACTACAGTCAGCCAAATTAACACAAAGTCACTATTCTGCCTTTAATCCAGGTACAGCCAACCTCAAACAAGCTGATATTTAACCAACGAAACGTTAATAATATATGTAAATGCGGAAATTAATCCTTTTATCATATGAGAACAGTCGAATTTGTGGTGAATACGTGTTTCAAATCTATGTAGGCAATAGATTTAGAGTTTGTCAAGTTTGTAGCGAGTTACAGTCAGTTAAGTTACGTACTTGTTTACTGTAGTTTGTGATTGATAAGTGGTACAAATAATTATTTAACTGATCGATTCTAGTAGTAGTTCCTCATACATTATGTTTGTAAGGACCTTTCATTAAACAAATATTTTTTACTTAGATGCAAATGAACTCTGTGGTCGAAAGGTTAGCAATGGCCACTTTGACTCCGAGGTCGCGGGTTCGATTTTTTTTATACTACCGTAGCCATATTAACGCTCGCAACATTAAATATCGCTCGTGTGCCGCTATCCCCGCTGCTAACGCAGCTCCTCCTTCCTTTCTGGTGACCTCACTTACTCGCAGGAATACAACAACCCTCAAGGGAATTGTTATTTGGCTGCGGTTTTCTGTGAGGTGGTGGTACTTCCCCGATCCGGCAACTTGCAATTACGCTCGTCCTACCTCTCTTTTCGCCAGAGCTTACCTACCCTCATCATAATTCGTTATCAATTTGTCACAACGTAACTTCTTGTACCTTTTAGAATATAATTCTGTTAATTCTCATTAGTGATGCTTAGCAAAACATCAGTGTAAAGGGCCTGGTGACCGGTAACTCAGGTTTTTACCAAACCTACTTCAGGCACCAGTCTCTCACCACATAGTCTGTATTACTTAGCGCTAAATTGTAAGTACTTATATTTAATACCTTTGTGTGGAGAAAATAAATAAATATAATAATAATAATAATAAGGCATACTCAAATGGACTCAAACTGAGCTTGACGCCGTTGACCGGAAAGTCCGAACGATATTAACCACTTACCGTATGCATCATCCACGATCGTCAGTAATGAGGTTGTATATCCCTCGAAAATGTGGTGGTCGAGGCTTTTTAAATGCTAAGACTCTACATAATCGGGAGATATGCAGCCTCAGGGAATATTTCCTACATACTGACGTGGTAATGCATAAGGATGTGGTGGGTATCGATCGTGGATTAACCCCTTTGTTTTTGGCTAACGAGAACTGGCGTAAACCTGTAGTATTAAGTATTGATGATCGCATGACCATATGGCAAGGCAAAGAGCTGCATGGACGGTTCTACCGGGCTCTACATGGGCCCGATGTAGATCACGTTGCATCCGTAACCTGGCTGCGTTTCGGGGACCTCTTTGGGGAAACCGAAGGTTTTGTCTGTGGAATTATGGACGAAGTTATCAAGACGAATAACTACCGGAAATATATCATGAAGGATGGCACGCTTGATATCTGTCGGGCGTGTCATCTACCTGGGGAATCCCTTAGACATGTAATTTCCGGTTGTTCTCATCTTGCTAACGGCGAGTACTTGCACAGACATAACCAAATAGCCAGGATTATTCATCAGCAGCTTGCCTTGAGATATGGTCTTGTGATTGCCGAGGTACCGTACTACAGGTATATGCCAGAAGCAGTTCTCGAAAATGACCATGCCACATTATACTGGGATCGATCTATTATCACTGACAGGACTATTGTAGCCAATAAACCTGACATCGTGATAATAGATCGATCAATGCGCCAAGCAGTCATTGTTGATGTCGCTATCCCACATGACGTTAATATTGTGAAAGCTGAAAAAGATAAATTATCTAAGTATCTTGATTTTTTTCAAAACCTACTTCAGGCACCAGCCTCTCACTTAAAATGGCTTAGCATTTAAGGAAACGAAAATTTTGTTTAGAAATTTAAGTTTAGTTCATAAGCCTTTTATATTGTGGGAGGAAATAAAGATTTATAAAGATTTATTTATTTAGCTCATGAGATTACCGCCATGTGGGACGTCGATTCAACAGTGATTGTTCCGATAGTTGTGACGGTTAATGGTTTAATCGCCAAGAGCTTCGACCAACGTCTCAAGAAGCTCGCGTTGGGAAGCTGGATCAAGGGTCAGATACAGAAAGCTGTCCTCCTCTGCACGGCACGTATTGTGAGGAGGTTTCTGTCTCTGTGACTTTGACCACCGATAGTTTGGACCTTGTTCCCGCTATCGGGGGATTCTGTTTTTTATATTTTTTAATGTATTTTTTTATATATTATATATTAAAAAATGTATGAAATAAGATATTAAAAATAAATAAATGTCATAATAATAAAATATTATACAACTGAGGTGGTACGGCAAAACAAGCATACGGCCCGCAGGATGTAAAGTAGCAACCCTGATGGAAGATAGCCTATCGACGCTTAAAACATAAATCACGACGTAAAACATTATAACGCTCACTTGAAGACCAAAGTTTTCAATCAGTGCGTCCTCCCCGCAGAAAGCGGAAGTTCGCATATGGTGGAAAGCATTGGGGCTTTCCCCTATATCCAGTAGTGGGTATACAGACTGTTAATTATGATGATAAGTAGAAATAAATATATATCTATTTGAAAGGAAAATATAATATACTAACATTATTTTTATTTTTAATTATATAAAACTTGGCCGTGTGGTTTCCGGCAGACTAGAATAGAATCACTCCGTTTCTTCCTGTGGATGTCGTATAAGGCGACTAAGGGAAATACATTATTAAATATCGATCAGGCCTGCCCAACACGTTTGGCCAGCGTGGGGTGTAGGCCAAATCCTCCTTCCGTCTAGGATGGACGAGAGAGGGTCGTGCTCCTGTAGTGGAGACTAAAATTGACCTGATGATGATTATGATGATAATATAAAACTAGCTGACCCGTCAAACGTTGTTTTGCCATATAAATTTAGGGGTTGATGTTAGAAGGGTGAAAATTTTGGGTATGTATTTTTAATGCCACATTATAAAAAAATTAAAAAAAAATCTCCTAAAAATAAAAACAAATGTTAGAGGTGGACAACCCTTATCACTTCATCATCATCATCATCACTTAGGGGTATCAAAATTAGATAGTAGCCGATTCTCATAACTACTGAATATGTATATAAAATTTCATAAAAATGGGACAAGCCGTTTCGGAGGAGTATGGTAACTAACATTGTGACACGAGAATTCTATATAGGTACCATAAATTTGATTTAAAATAAAATTTAGGTTTTCCAAAACTCGTACAACACTTTCCTGGACAACTGTATAAACATAAGTCGGAATATTTGTGATCTCTAACTTGAATAACTTGAAAGTATGCTACCGGATCGTGTGGTCTCTCGAGAAATAAGCAGAAAGATAGTGTTTCAAGGAACAGCGGTACAACTAGAGAAAAATATTATATTTTTGGAATATATTCATGTAGTTTATGACAACCTAGTAGCAACGAATTTATGATATCGCTAGTTTATGCCCGCGAATTCGTATGCGCGTGATTTTTGAAGTGAAAACTTCTTTAGCGGCGTTGTGCACTTTTTGGGATGAGTAAAAAATGTTAAACTCGCGTCAGGACACGTCGCCTGATCGAAAAACGTAAGATGGAGGTAGAGTAAACCGCCGGCGCAACATAGGAGAGGAAGTAATATCTCCTTCTCTTTCTACCACGCAGCGAAAATACTGCTCCTGCTGTTGATTTTTAATGTAATATAAATTTTCATGTTTGTGTACGATAGCACAATAAGTGAATATTGTATTTAACCACATAAATGATAGTGCTATTATACTGATAAATAAATCAGTTCGTGCGAAATTATTCCCTGACCATTCCAAAATATTCAAAAATTCACAACGTTAATGTTCAAGTTTTCACTTCTGCCGGCACTCCCAGAGTACAACCCGTTTTTAGGGTTCCGTACCCAAAGGGTAAAAAGGAACCCTATTACTAAGGCTCCGTCCGTCCGTCCGTCTATCACCAGGCTGTATCTCATGAACCGCGACAGTTGAAATTTTCACAGATGATGTATTTCTTTTACCGCTATAACAACAAATACAAAAAAAATAGAATAAAATAAATATTTAAGGGGGCTCCCATACAACAATCGTAATTTTTTTTCTCGTTTTTGCTCGCACCTGATAACGGTAATAGGTAGACGCTTGAAATACTCACATAATATTTAGTTACATATTCACTTTTAAAATAAATAATTAAATTAAACTAAAACAAATATTTCAGGGGGGCTCTCATACAACAAACGTGTTTTTTTTTTTGCCGTTTTAAAAGATAATGGTACGGAACCCTAAGTGCGCGAGTCCGACTCGCACTTGGCCGGCTTTTTTTATATTAAGTCGAGCAACATCGGGTAGCTATTAGATTGGAGGACGCGCGTAGAACGACGAAGCGTTGTCCGATTATCTAAAGAATGCGGCTGATAGCGGCTGCATGCGGAAGGCAGAGTATCGTATTTGGTGGCAAGCATTGGGGAAGGGCTATATCCAACAGTGGGTACAGGTACAGGCTGATGATGATTCTATAATTACTTAAAATGTTTTAATTGCTTATGACATTTATTTTCGTCCGAAATTGCCTTAAAAATTGATGTTGAAATATGTATTTTTCGATTCGCATATGATTTCTGAAATTAGTATAGTATAATTAGTATAGTATAATTAGTATTCATTGTACTGCGCTTGTATGGAAATGAATATCCTTATATTCTATATCAGGATATATTATATAGATTATACAAGTATACCTTATTTTTTTATCTACGACTATCCTTATTGTTTTTATCTTTATTATCTAAATATATAGAGCGTAAATGTTTGTAAACAAAATGCAATGATCCACACCTACTTCCAGTAGAGCCAAAATGAGTTTTTGACTTTGATCAGTTAAATCAATCGAAAATTCTGGCTTACTTGGCAGCAAACCTCACAAGCACTCACTTGAAACTTGAAACTGGCTCTTAATTACAAAGCGTTAAGGTTTGATTTATTGCATCATCTCGAGTTAAATTAATTACGGAGGCTTTGATTGAGGGGTTCGCTTGAACTTCTCGGTAAATAAATTGTTTTGTGTCGTGAGCTTTTAGGGTCCATTCACATACATCGGCTAGGAGAGGAGAGCAGCTTTTGGTCTTGTTTAAAATCGACTCTTGGAACATTAGCATAAGTTGATACTGTTGATTCTTGGCACTTCATCATCATCATCATCATCAGCCTGTATCTACCCACTGCTGGATATAAGCCTTCCCCAATGCTTTCCACCAGATACGATCCTCCGCCTTCCGCATCCAGCCGCTTCCAGCCGCTCTCTTTAGGTCATCGGACCATCTAGAGGGAGGGCGCCCAACACTTCGTCGTCCTACGCGCGGCCTCCACTCTAATACCTTCCTCCCCCATCTGCCATCACTTACTCGGCAGATGTGACCCGCCCATTGCCACTTCAGCTTGCAAACTCTGAAGGCTATGTCGACAACTTTAGTTCTCCGTCGAATTTCTTCGTTCCGGATTCGATCCCGCAGAGAAACCCCGAGCATAGCCCTCTCCATCGCTCGCTGCGCGACTTTTAACCTATGGACCAGTCCGATGGTCAGTGTCCAAGTCTCTGCACCATATGTCATTGCAGGGAGGACGCACTGGTTGAAGACTTTAGTCTTCAAGCATTGGGGTATCTGTGCGGCGAAGATGTACCGAAGCTTTCCAAAAGCTGCCCAGCCCAGTCGAATACGTCTATCGATCTCTTTGTTGAAATTACCCCGGCCAAGCTGTATGGAATGTCCGAGGTAGACATAGTCATTAACCACTTCAATAGCGGCATTCTCTACTATAACCGGGCTAGGGATGACATACTCGTTGTACATGACTTTCGTCTTGTCGAAATTCATCCCCAGCCCCACACGTCGAGAAGCAGCATTGAGATCGACCAACATACGACTGAGATCCTCCAGCGATTCAGCCATTATAACCACGTCGTCGGCAAACCGAAGGTGTGAGATGTACTCGCCATTCACACTGACGCCCCGTTTTTTCCAGTCCAGCGTCTTGAATACGTCTTCCAGAGCAGCGGTGAATAGTTTTGGTCCTTGACGTACTCCCCGCTGTAGCTGGATAGGCTTAGACTGCTGGTCCTGGACGCGGACGGTCATTGTTGCAGCGCTACATAGCCATCTCAGCACCTCGATATAGCGGTGGTCGACTTGGCATCGCTGTAAGGATTCCAGAACAGACCAAGTTTCGATGGAGTCGAAGGCTTTCTCGTAGTCCACAAAAGCCACGCAGAGCGGCAAATTGTACTCTGTGGTTTTCTGCACAATCTGCCGCAATGTATATATGTGGTCTACGGTGCTGTAGCCTTTACGAAACCCAGCCTGTTCCGGTGGCTGGTAGTCATCAAGCCTTCGAGCGAGACGATTCGTGATAACCATTGAAAACAGCTTATACACGTGGGTCAGGAGTGAGATCGGTCTCTCGTGTCATCGGATTCTTCAATAAGGTTTTGTCACCTTTTTTGAAGAACAAGACAACCAAACTCCTGGTCCACGCGACTGGTGCGGTCCCATTGTGATTGACGGAATCAAACAGACGTTGTAGTTCCTTTAGAACCGGAGTTCCTCCAGCTTTCAACAGTTCTGTTGTAATTCCGTCCTCACCGGGAGCCTTACCATTTTTCAGCTGTTCAAGGGCTATCCTAATCTCACCCATGCTGATGTCTGGAATATCCTCGGTTTCGTGTCGGGTTAGCGGGGCTCGGCGATCACTTACACGAGCAGCTGATGTAGGGACAGGTGCATGTGCAGCATAGAGTTTACCATAAAATCTCTCCACCTCTGCGAAGATCTCTGGCTTAGAAGACACGATTCGACCATCTTCAAGCTTGAGCTTCGACAGATAAGCCCTTTCAGAAGGCCGAGAAAAGACTTTCAGCCCTTTGTTGCGAGCTATCACGTCCTCAACTCGTTTAGCATTGAAGACGCGACAGTCCCGCCGTATCAGCCTTCTGATCTGCTTATTTAAAGCTGCATATTCTGTCGAAGCTCTAACAGACGCTGTCGCCTCTCGTCTCTTCTGCATAAGAGCCAGAGTTTCGCTAGAGAGCTTGTCCTCTCGAGCTCTATGCTGCCGCCCAAAGTGTTTCCTGCCGACTTCGTGTAGTGTTGTCCCTATTCTCTCTGATGCCTCGTCCATGTCCGCAGTGGTTTCCAACGAATCGAATCGGTTTTGAAGTTCCAGTTGGAACTTTTCCGAAGCTTGAGTGATTTGAGGAAGAGTTGGACGTAGATTCGACTTCATCATACGGGCTCTTTCGAGTTTATAGCTGATATTTAGGGTGCCTCGTACAAGTCGGTGGTCGCTACCGGTACCAAACCTGTTAACCACCGAGACATCCCTAAATATCCGCCTTTTATCCGTTATGATGAAGTCGATCTCATTCCTAGTCACCTTGTCGGGGCTTTGCCAGGTCCATTTCCTCTGGGGCTTCTTTTTAAAGAACGAGTTCATCAAAAAGAGCCCCTCCATTTGGAGGAAATTAACCAGCATTTGCCCCCTGTGGTTCCTCAACCCCAAACCAAACCCTCCGACAACCGATTCGTCGCATTCTTGTACTCCCACCTTGGCGTTGAAGTCCCCGACAACAACCGTGAAGTGGGTCTTGGTGGTATTACGTATGGCCTTCGTAATGTCCTCATACATGGCCTCGACCTCTTCATCCGGGTGTGTCGTCGTTGGAGCATATACCTGTACTACTTTCAAAGAGTATCTCTTTGTCAGTTTTAGCACAAGATATGCTACCCTCGACGACACACTGGATACCTCCACTACGTTGTTGACGAGAGCTTTATGAACGAGGAACCCGACACCGCCCTGGGAGAGCCGGTCTCCTTCACGGTAGTAGAAGAGGTTGCCAGATTCGAGTATCACGGTCTCCTCTCCCTCTCGTCGGATTTCCGACAGACCCAGAATCTGGCATTTGACTGACCTCAATTCTACTTCCAGCTCTTCCACATCCTCGTCACGCCTCAGAGTCCGTGTGTTGAATGTGCCTATTGTCAGTTTTTGTTGGTGGCCTGCCAACCGGAGATTGTTCGCACCCCCCGCCCTGCCGGAACCGAGACCGCCACCTTGGCCCGGGATAGCAGGGCTGCCGGGTACTGGGGGCCATATATTATCTTGTGTAATGATTGGAGAGAAATGCCCTTGAGTCGCCACGCTGGGCAGGCGGGTTGGCGACTTTCGCCAGAGCCTCGTCCGTTTATCTGCAGGGTGTACCACGTGCAGGTGAGGTTGGCTTTGGCTCTGAAGATGGTATTGAGCCACTTACACCCCCACTTGGCTCTTGGTGGAACATTATTATCATAATGTTATAATAAAGCACTTGTACTATTCCACGTTATTATATCTAATATTACGACGAGCTCGGTGGCGTAGCGGTCAATGACGCGGCTTCGACACCAACGCTCGTGGATTCGATTCGCATATAGGACAAACATTTGTGTGCATGAACATGTTTGTTTGTCTTAGTCTGGGTATTTTCTATGTATCATAAGTATGTATTTACAAAAAAAAAATGTATTTACGTATGTTTATCAGTTGTCTAGTACCCATAACACAAGCTTCGCTTACTTTGGGGCTACATGGCGCTGTGTAATTTGTCTGACATATTTATTTATTTATTTATTACCGACCGGTTTCGCCGCTAAGGCATTATCAAGGTAAACAGATGGTGTTTGTGTTTCTACTACGGCGAAACCGGTCGGTAATATTAAATATAATACGTATAACGTGGAATAGTACAAGTGCTTTATTATCATTGGCATAAGGTTTATTTTTAAATTTCATCATGATGACATGATCTTTTTCGTGCACCACGACCAATAGGCTTGTTGCCCATGTCACAAAATTATAAAAACTCTCTATCAGTAACGTAAAATACATAAAACTAGAACGATCTGCGATCTTAAAATTTTAATAACTTATGTACGACGTGTTTTATGTTCGGTCAAAGTTTGCTGGGAAAGTCCATTTTAAAGGTATGAAATTATAAAAAATAAATATTACCATTGTAGAAACAATAAAAAATACTATAACTTTTGTTACGGCGCTGGCTACATAAACGCAATATTTAACATAGCTGTCGTACAAATTTCTGATTTAATGCATATAAAATAGCACGGTGTGACGTCATAACGTGGTGGCCTTTTGTATGGAGCGTTTTCGGCATAGTCCAAAATTGTGATCTTCAAGTTATCATATCTCGAGAAGTTTTTATGCAATCGAAGTAATTATTTCACCTTTTGTTATATTATTGTGACGTCTTTAAATAACAAATCGAAAAAAAAAATGGGATACAAGCCTATTGTTCTAAACGAATGTTCGTTCAAAGTGCTTATTGTGTTATTGTATTATTATATTATATTATATATTTATATATTGTATCTTCTATCTAAATCATTGCCACAAATTGTTTAATGCAGTGTTGCTGGTATGGCAGCAACTTATACTGAATCAGAATCCTTTTTCACTTCCACAGCATTAAGGTGCATAGTGATATGATTATAGGTACTGTAATAATTAATAGGTACCTATCTACGACTTATGTGTATATTACACCATTTTTACCACCTGTTACTATTATGTACTGATATGTTGTGGATCGTTGAAATAAATATTTTTCTTTCTTCTTTCTTTCTTATTGCGAATCTTTTGGTCACATTCGAATGTGTCAACGTTTACACCGACCAAATTGAGAAAAAGTTTCATAATAATGAATTTACCAAACGCGTGTTACATATCCAAATTAGCCGGGTTGCTCACTTCAAAATGTGAGTAAGTAAAACACATAATCACGCGTCTTATCAACATGAGAGTTTTTAACCGACTCCTAAAAGAGGGAGGTTCTCAATTCGACTGTATTTTTTTGATTGTGATTTATAAACCGATTAAGAAAAAAATAATTTTATTTGAAAGAGTACTTCCAGATTGGTCCCATATGTTTCTTCATCGTCATCATCATCAGCTTGTATCTGTCCACTGTTAGGATTGTTATTTCATTACTCCGTCATTCATAAACCGATTTGAAAAAAACTTTTTTTAATTTGAAACAGTATACTTCCAGATTGGTCCCATATTTTTTTTATCATCATCATCAGCCTGTATCTACATACATAAAAGTAGAGTAATGTTTGGAGTCGGTTTTTTTTTGTTAAAATTATTATCTATTTGGTCGGTTTGTTTACGTTGACATGATCGTATGCGAACAAAAAGCTCACACTAAGCACTCAGTATGCTCAGTGTAAACTCAGCTTAACAGATACAGACCGCTGGACACTGGTCAACGTCAACCGAATCAGTTCCTTTTTGCCACACAATTCAATTCTAAACATGTATGTAATATTCTGACTATATTGCTTTTGTTTTTTTTTTCGTTTAATTTTAGGTCTCAAATGCAAGTCATAATTAAATTGATATTTGATGATTCGTCGCGCCATTCGGTTGGAGCGCGGGTTGACAAACTTGACGTTTCTGCCAACGCAGCAAATTTTCTTCCGACCTCATTCTCAAGCAGTAACCCTCAAGAGAATTGTTGTTTAGGTACTTCCCCAGTCTGGCAGCTTACAATTATGCTCGCTCGCTCTTTCACTATAGTCTTGTTAGTCAGATAGCAGAGTGCACCACGTACAGGTGAAGTTGGCTTTGGCTCAAAGATAGTAGTGAGCCACTTACACCCCTAACATGAAATTAAGTAAACACTATAAATCTTTTAAATAGAAAGAAAGGAAGGAGTATAGGCTGGTAACCGACCGGTGATCCTTTGGTGTTGCTGATCTCCATGGGCGGTGGTGATTGCTTTCCATCAGGTGATTCACATGCTCGTTGTCCACTTTCATATAAAAAATAATAATAAAAAATAATACTTAAAATGGGACGGGGGCCCACCACACATTCCCACCACTGTGTCTCCTGTGTAGCCGGGATTGACAGCGGCGACCACCAAAAAAGGCAATGAACAATGTAGTCCACTGCAGTCCCGGGGGTAAAACTACGGCTGCCTTGGAACTCACAACGAATTTAATCAGAATAAAATAGTAGGAGTAGGAAGCTTTTGGAATTTGACTTCCCCTCTTAGCAATGTACATTCTAGAGTGCTGTATATTTGTAAAGTCACACATGCACTTATTTACTCGTAGAGATCAAAATGCAGCAAAAGCTAAAAGACATCCGGGTAGACTAATGTTTCCTACAATACGGACAACATACTTTCTTTCTAATTGTCATATTAACTGCATCAAAATTTATAATAAATTACCCACATCCTTAACTGACCTTCACTTAAAACTATTCAAAATAAAATTATCAGCATGGCTTAATGACAAGTGTTTTTACTCATTAAATGAATATTTAAATTATAAAATTGACATAAAATGACTATTATATTATTACTGTTCTATAGAAATTAGTTAAAAATGTTGTTTTAATTTGTTACACGTGCATATTATGTAAATTTTGCATGCCATTATTGGCTGAATGTCAAGGCTCTAAGCATATATGACCATTCAACTGTATTCAACCACAATCATAGCAAATAAATAATTCATTCATTCATTCATTCATTCATTCATTCATTCAATGTGAGAGACAGCAATATGGCAAATAAGGCATTAAAAGCCTAAAGAGATAACAATATTACTTATTTGATTTTTTTTAATTGAGAAGATACAATCTAATTGTAGAAAACTAAATTAAACTAAAACTTATCTAAAAACTATATATTTTAACTATAAAAGTTACGCGATAGAGAAAAATAAACAGAATAAGAAATAAATTAGAAATTTCAATTGAGAAAGTTCTTGCTAAATTATCGACTAACAATTCTAAAGAGAATGGCAGTATGCAAAAAAGAGCTATGTTTTAAAATTTAAATTAATTTAAAAGTGATGTGCGAAAATCCCATTTTAAACAATGTATTAGGGATCTGAATTCCGATATTTCACAGGCGTATTATTTCAGACACTTTCATCGACAAAAGTATCACCGTTACAGGGTTGCCGGAACCCAATTTTGGACATTCATTAAATATTCATAAATTAATTCCTTTAAAATTTGTGTTTTCAGGGTTCCGTACCCAAAGGGTAAAGCGAACCCTATTACCACAATTACTGAGACTTCGCGGTCCGTCCGTCCGTCTGTCACCAGGCTGTATCTCCGTGATAGTTAGACAGTTGATATTTTCACAGATGATGTATTTCTGTTGCCGCTATAACAACAAGTACTAAAAACAAAATAAGATAAATATTTAAGGGGGCTCCCATACAACATGATTTACATACAACGTGATTTTTTTGCTAGTTATTGCTCGATATTGATAATGGCAACGGGTAGACGCTTGAAATATTTACAGAATATTTAGATATACATATATACCCTAAAAAAAAAAAAAAAAAAAAAATATTTAAGGGGGGCACATCATCATCATCATCAGCCTGTATCTACCCACTGCTGGATATAAGCCTTCCCCAATGCTTTCCACCAGGTACGATCCTCCGCCTTCCGCATCCAGCCGCTCCCAGCCGCTTTCTAAAGGTGATCGATCATCCCATACAACAAATGCCATTTTTTGCAGTTTTCATAGACAATGGTACGGAACCCTTAGTGCGCGAGTCCGATTTTCACTGGGTCGATTTTTTTTATACTACGTCGGGTGACAAAAAGGCAAAAGGCCCGCCTGATGTGAAGCGGTTACCGTAGCAATATAAGCGCTATATAACATGAAATATCGCTCACTCGCCGCCACCGTCGCTACTAACGCAGCAACTCCTTCCTTTCCCCTTCCGACCCATGGTTACACTGATTTGTTACACTGGTGTAACCACTGAGCACACTTATTATCAGTGGTCACATTTAAAATAGAAATAGTTGATAGTTAAAAAAGATACTAATGGGGCTAGTAAAAAAGTTTTTCTGGGATGTGTTAAGGATGGTTTTGGGATTCTGGTGACTTACTCGCAGGAATACAACGATCCTCAAGGGAATTGTTATTTGGCTGCAGTATTCTGTGTTATAATAAAACTAATATAAAATCTATTAAATTTACTATTACGACATGTCATTCAATTAGTCATTAATACTAGCAATTGGTAGATACAGGCTGAAATAATGAAGCGTGGGCAGGCAATTAGTTTTCATTCGACATGGAGCTTTTGTTTTAATTCGACATGAAGCAGAAATATTATTTATTTTTAGTTAATTATACAATTTTTATTTATTAATATAAACTATGCTATACATATGTACTAAACTTAATATTTACAAATAAAACATTTACAAAGAAATAGAAAAAAAGGGAGAAAAAAACAAAACAAAAATTCTATGTAAAAAATTTCATAATTAGTTATTACATATATATTTGCCTCTAGGGCAGAAATAGCGCTGACATCACAGAACAAAAAAACACAAAAACAAAGTATAACAACACATAAAATATTCTAATTACCATGCACAGGACACAGAAACGGTAAAAATATTCTAATTACCATATACACGGATACGGTAATGACATCAATAGGGCACAAAGGGGAAAAATGTAACAAAATAACGACGTATGTGTATGTTGGTGTTGCCCACGGCTTCGTCGTTGCGTGGGGATATTTTGATAAAAAAAAACCGCCAAGTGCGAGTCGGACTCGCGCACGAAGGGTTCCGTACCATTATCCACAAAAACGGCAAAAAAGTTACGTCTGTTGTATTGGAGCCCCCCTTAAATATTGGTTTTATTTTTATTAATTTATTTATTTTTAAAGTGAATATAAAACTAAATATTATGTGAGTATTTCAAGCGTCTACCTATTACCGTTATCAATTGCGAGCAAAAACGAGAAAAATAATCATGTTCGTTGTATGGGAGCCCCCTTAAATATTTATTTTATTTTGTTTTTTAGTATTTGTTGTTATAGCGGCAATTGAAATACATCATCTGTGAAAATTTCAACTGTCTAACTATCACGGTTCATGTGATACAGCCTGGTGACAGACGGACGGACGGACAGACCGACAGCGGAGCCTTAGTAATAGGGTTCCTTTTTACCCTTTGGGTACGGAACACTAAAAACCGTGAAAATAAGATTTTTTTTTCGGTACCAAGGACAAACCAACACACAAGGGGGTTTAAGAAGCTCACTACGATCTGTAGAGACAAAACCAACCTCACCTGTATATGGTGCACCCTGCCGGCTACCGAAATAGGCTCTGGCGAAAGACAGATAGGGTACAGCGTATTTGTAAGCTTCCCGACTGGGGAAGTATCTCCACCTCACAGAATACCGCAGCTCTTTCCCTTTCCCTTGAGGGCTGTTGTGTTCCTGCGAGTGAGTGAGGTCACGATATTTCATGTTGCAAGCGTTAATATGGCTTTTGTAACCGCTTCACATCAGGCGGTCCGTATGCTTGTCTGCCGCCCAACGTAGCATAAAAAAAAGATCTCAATTCTGATGCTTTCATAGACGAAATATTGCAGATATATTTATGTACACAACGTATTAAGTATTCTCATCCATCAGAGTATTGGGTAAGTGATCTGGGACAGGCCTACGCGGGAGTAGATGCATGATGGGGTCCCAATAGACATCTTACTTTGCTGATATATCGTTGAGAATTTCATCGAAAGCTCATTTTACTTTGAAAGGTTATTGAAATATTGAAAGGGTTTTGTATTTAATCTGACTTTACCTTATTAAGTAAATAAATATTCCTAGACAAATTACACACTTGAACCCACGACCTCTCGATGACCGGTCGAGTGCTCTTCCAACTGAGCTACCAGGAAGGTTTGTGTTGCTGACGAATTTTTGCATCTTATATTTCTATACTGTGGGAGTCACAGTGTGACGTCATCAACCTATTAATCAACCTATTTGGAAGAGCACTCGACCGGTCATCGAGAGGTCGTGGGTTCAAATCCCACCTAGGGGGGGCAGGTGAATTTTTCCATTTTAAAAAAAAAAATATTTATCTGGCAAGTTGGCCAAGACAACTATTTAAATAATAATAAATTACACACTGCCATCTAGTCGCAAACTAAGCAAAGCTTGTTCTTGTATGTTGTACTATGGGTAGTAGTTAACTGTTATATTGACTGACGAGCTCGGTGGTCGAATGGTTAGCAATGGCCGCTTTGACATTGCTTTTTTTTTATACTCCGTCGGGTGGCAGACAAGCATACGGCCCGCCTGATGTGAAGCGGTTACCGTAGCCATATTAACGCTGGCAACATAAAATATCGCTCGCGCGCCGCCAACCCCGCTGCCAATGCAGCATCTCCTTCCTTTCTGGTGACCTCACTCACTCGCAGGAACACAACAACCCTCAAGGGAATTGTTATTTGGCTGCGGTATTCGGTGAGGTGGAGGTACATTGCCCAGTCGGGTAGCTTACAATTACGCTCCCTACCTCTCTTTTTGCCAGAGCTTCGTTTGTCAGTCAGCAGGGTGCACCGCGTGCAGGTGAAGATGGCTTTGGTTCAAAGATGTTGATGAACCGCATACACCCCTAAATTTGTATGTTATTAATATTTAATCTGATTGACAATTAACTGTTTTAAATTACAATTTATAAATATAAAATACATTTTATAAATTTGCATGCCGAAAGGTAGAATATGGTAGGACTAATTTGTTGTACTTCATCTGTATTATTAAATTACCTATGTTCGCAAATAAAATATATGAATATGACGTCGAGGTTAGGGGTTCGATCCCCGCACAAGACAAACATTTGTGTGAATGAACATGTCTGTTTGTCTGGGTGTTTTTAGGTATTATATGTATGTATTTACATTAAAAAATGTATTTAAGTATAATATGAGTTATCTAGTATCCATAGTACAAGCTTTGCTTAGTTTGGGACTAGATAGCCGCTTGTAATATGCCTAGGAATATTTATAATATTTTATTTATTATACTTAAATAATGTTTTTTGTACGTACATACATATAATACTTATAAAACACCCAGACTAAGACAAACAGACATGTTCATGCACACAAATATTTGTCTTGTGCGGGAATCGAACCCGCGACCCCGGTGTCAAAGTGAACCATTCGACCACCGGGCTCGTCAATATAACTAGCGACCAGCCCCGACTTCGCACGGTATTTATTATTAGACGACGACGCCTTGATGATTTTGCAGGCAGCTATTTAGATTTTTCTCAAAAATTACAAAACATATGAATGTAATTTTTGACTATCTGATACTTAGCTTTATTTTGTCCGTTCCCGTTACAGGAATGAGTTAATGAATGAACTTTTACAGCAGAAAGTAAATCAGAAAGTAACTCCATTTCATTTATTTACTTATTCGGATTACCAGCGTTTGCAAATACAGATTTACAAGCTATATAAACATAATTTACCAGACGAGTTAATTATTACAAACCTTATTGGCAAACAATTACAAAAGTGGTAAAAAACTCTGTAAATATTTGAAACATATACAATACAAAAGTGAAATTTTTGACATTTCTATTTTCTAATTAACAATTATTGTATTGAAATTATATAATAAAATTCATAAAATATAGATATCATTTTTTTTTTAACAATCTGTTAAATATAAAATAAGAATGAATTAACACAATAAATATTACAAATAGCTAAAGATTCATTATAGAAGACCATTATGAGTCTCCAACGTGTGAAAGTTCTTTGAAGCCTGGCTGGTTGTAACAGCATTTGTGTTTTATAGACAGATATTCGGGACAGAGGAATCCCTCTAAATTTTCTATATAGGTTCCTAGTCTAAACACATTTTTTTAAATACATTACAGATTTTTTATGTGGATAAAACCAGGAGCGGCGCACATTCTCACATGAAATGATCAAACAGTGACAGTGGGCCAATCACGCACACACAGATGTGATTGGCCCACTACCGCTTCAGCGTAGTAACTATGAGAGCTATGTCTAAAGCTATTGGAAAACCTGGGTGTTCGTGGTATAGTACAAAAAATAATAATAGAATCATATCTGAGCAATAGGGAACTGCTTACAGTAGTTAGCAGATATTATAAAAGAATTAAAACAGTAGAGGAGAACCTCCATTAAATGTAACCACATTTAAACGAGAAAAGATAATACTTGGTGTCCCACAAGGCAGTGTTCTTGGTCCGCTTCTTTTGAGGATGTGCCGAAACTTCCCGAATGCTGCCCAGCCCAGTCGAATGCGTCTATCGATCTCTTTGTTGATTTTACCCCGGCCAACCTGTACTATTTGTCCAAGATAGACGTGTTATCAAAGTGGTTAAAGACTTTAAACCACTTTGATTGCCGCATTTTCAACAACCACCGAAACACAAATATTTATTTGTTTCATGTTAGTAGGGAGACTTTTCATAAAAAATCTTGCATGAAACTTATATAAGAAAGGTAGGGCAGCGTAATTAAGCTGCCCGACTGGGGAACATAAATTACATAGCACAGGCGATTCTATCGACTTGCTAAATTCTGATATTAATATTAGTTCTTAAGAAGCTTAAACTTAAAGCTTATAAATTTTCGAAAACGGAAACTTTAAGCCAGCTTTAACTTTCCTCACGGGTCCTATAAAATACAAAAGCACGAAGTTCGTTGGATTGGAAAAGTTTATCGTGTCAAGAAAATCATGAATTATCGACACAAAATGTCAAGAGGTACTTACTTTCAGGGTTCCATAACTCACGCGTGATGAACATTTATTATCTTCGTCGTCGACAACCCTTATTCATCCCACTGCTGGTACTCCCGTCAATCGAAGGGGTTTAGAGCGTACTCCACCACCCTGCTCGACTTCGGGTAGACGAAGGCCAGTATTTTCAAGCCACCTAAAGGTCACTGACTTGGCTTTTTAAAACGGGACGGGGGCCCACCACACATCCCCACTCATGTGAAGATTAAAGCGACCGCCAAAAAAGGCAATGAACAGTGAAGTCCATTGCAGTGCCTGGGGTAAAACTACGGCTGGAACTCACATCGAATTTAATCAGAAGAAATTAGTAGGAATAGGAAGCTTTTGGAATTTGACTTCCCCTCTTGGCAATGTGAGAAACAGCAATATGACACATAAGGCATTAAAAGCCTATAGAAGTGGCTAGTCAAGTGAAGATAAACTGCCGTGTACCACGGATTTTTAGTATCTAACACTATTGGGGACCTAAAGCATTGAGTTGTTCGTTGATTCCAATAATATGAATTGCAAAATCGTCTGAACGCTTGGTAATTCTCCCTTGCTTCTACCAAATCAGAATAGTATACTACCCCGGATGCGACTTGCAATGAATTCAACATGACTGACTTGGCTTTACGACTATCATCTAAAGGTCCCAACAGAGACCGACGGCTTAACGTAACGAAGAAACTCGAAATAAATAAACTCATCTATGGACAGGCTATGGTCGACGTTGCTTGCCTTGCGTGTTCGATTAGACTGACACGCGCAATGACGCCATCGAGCTCCTAAATGTGATCTTAATCTGTAGAATACACTTACTTCTTCTTTGTCGATTCCTCAAGACTAAAGTTCGTGAATATCACCTGCCAGTCTGCTGGATTAATTTCCACCAACCATCACGACATGCTGCTTTTTAAATGCCCTTGGATTGCTGCACTGCATGGCTTCCTTGATGATGTCAGGTGACCTGGTACAGGATCTTCCCCTACATCTCTTTTCTTCTACTACGACTATAAGTTATACACAGTGTTTGTTTAAATTTTGAAGTTCGGTTTATGTTAAAACAAGCCTACTATACATTCCTATAACATAAGAATAAAAATATGACATAATTCGTGGTAAAACAGCGTCTTTTCTTTATTCTAGTTAACCCTCTTAATCCAGATTTATTTATTTATTTATTTATTTATTAGCATACATAACAGATTACAATCATGATATCATTTATAACCAAAGATTTTTACAGTATTGATCTAGATTATAATCCAAATGAACGTATGCCTAGAAAGGTTACATAATTAGTAAATTGTAATGAAAATTTAATTCGCTAGAATTATCTAATTAATATGCATTTTAGAGAAATAATAATTTACAATGAGTTTTATATCAATAGTAATAATGAAACAAAAGCAATACATATCTACCACAAAGATGCTATTTTTTAAGGTGAGTCATTATTTGCCTCCCAAACTTATATAACGAGTAGTGATAAATATCTATATCCTTATTAGACACTAGGATTTCATTGTACTGGCGACACATTCTGACCATAGGATTATAATATGAGGTGTTGTTGGAGTAAACATGTAGAACAAATGCATTATAATTACGATTGCGAGACCTAAATCGAGTGTTAAAATTAAGCGCGGAAAGAAGAGTGGGCGAATCAAGAAGTCCATGAATGATTTTATAAAGGAGTGTGAGGCTGATATAATCCCTACGTAAACTGAGAGAAGTCACTTGGAAGTACCTCAAACGTTCCTCGTACGAAGCGAGTTTTCGTCCCATTCCACGTCTATAACTAAGAATCCTTAAGCAACGTCTCTGGATTCCCTCAATTCTGTCACTGTGAACAAAGTAGAAAGGAGACCATATCGCAGAGTTATACTCCAGTATACTGCGTACCAGAGAGTAATAAAGATGCATGAAACTTTTGGTCCCTTTAAAGCCTTTAGTTATTCTGCATATAAAACCAAGCAAACGTGAACTGCGATCGACAATATAATCATAGTGATCATGAAAAGAGAGCTTATCGTCAAATAAAATACCGAGGTCCTTTGCAACATGCCTTCGATCAAGCTTGGTACCATCTAGGTGATAGTCGAAAATGCTTTTGTTAAACTTTCTTGTGAAAGTTATGACAAAGCATTTGTCTATGTTAAGCTGCATGTAATTTTGATGACACCAGTCGGATAGCACATTTAAATCAGTCTGCAGCTTAAACGTATCAGAAGTGTCTTCTATGGTGGTAAAAATTTTAAGATCGTCAGCGTAAAGAAGACATGGACATGACAGCTTCTCGATCAAATCATTTATAAAAACTATGAAAAGTAGAGGCCCCAAGTGACTTCCCTGTGGGACTCCGGATGTAACTGTGACGGGTGCTGAAAGGTAACCTTTAACTGCGACAAGTTGGCTCCTACAATTTAAGTATGACTGGATCCATCGCAACAAGTCACCGTGAATGCCATATCCAGCCAATTTATTGCAGAGTACTCTATGGTTCACTTTGTCAAAAGCCTTAGAGAAGTCTGTGTAGATAGAGTCAACTTGAAGTTTCCTGGCAAAAGCATTACACAGATAATTCTTGTACTCAAGCAAGTTTGAAGAAGTTGACTTATGAGCGACAAAACCATGTTGTTGTGGGTGGAGATGGGGCTTTATATGACTGTAAAGAATATCATGTACAACGATCTCAAAGATTTTAGCAAAGCAGGACAGTATGCTGATTGGCCTATAGTTTTCACATAAAGACCTGTCACCAGACTTAAAGATGGGAACCACATGAGCAATTTTCCACAGTGTTGGAAACCTTCCACATTGGATAGACTTACGGAACAAAATGTGTAATGGCACACTCAGTTCCTCTGCACATGTTTTAATGAAAATAGCAGGTATATTATCAGGTCCCGGTCCCTTGCTGGTATCTAACATTTTTATTTTACTCAAGATCATCTCCACTGAGATATCCAAAGAGCCGAGTGTGTTAATGTATTGTGTGCTCTCTGTAACATTGGAGTTGTCTATATCCTGCGCATCACTTTCAAAGACAGAACTGAAATAATCAGAAAACAATTTACATATCTTTGATGGATCAGATGTAGAGTCATTACGATACTTCATAGTTACGGGAACCGAGTTATCACCCCTCTTGGCATTTACAAACTTCCAGAATGACTTAATATCGTGCTGCAGAGAATCCTCCACTGATGCGAGGTATTTTTGATAGCATGATTTTATTAATTGTTTGCTTAGTTTCCTGAAATGAGCGAAATCGTCATAATCTCGAGGATTACCGTATTTTTTGTAGAGTTTATGATATTTGGTTTTTAGTTGAAGGCAGCGTTTTAATGCAGGGCTGAACCACTCTGGGTGTCTAGTGTCCTTACTTTTTGATAGAGGTGTATATTTACCTATTATCCCACTGATAGTACCATAAAAATTACTCAAATCTATATCGATATCTGAAGACGACAGTATTGACGTCCAATCCACTAATGAAAGTTCAGACCTGATTTTATCATAATTACATTTGTAAAAATTGAAACGTTTACGAGAATGCGGTTTCAAAAATCTAGTAGCAATACCTGTGTCACAGTCTACATCTAAAACTATGGCAGGATGATGTCTATCCATGCGGCTTAGAGGATCAGCACCATAAACCCGAACATCCAATGTTGATAAGACAAGATCTAGGAAGCGATTATTAGCATTTGGTATATTATTAAATTGCTTGAGTTGACATGCAGCCATAGCATCGACTAGTAATACCGGTTTCCAATTTAGGGAATGGCTACAAATCAAATGAGAAGAGTCAACCGCTCTCGACCAGGATAACTCAGGTATGTTGAAATCGCCAATACAAATGAACTCATTACGATCGTCTGAATTTAGGACCACTTTGCACACATTGTCATAAAAAGATTCCAGCAACCGTCGCGGCAAGTCAGGAGGCAAATAGCATAGACAAATATTTATTATGTCACTATTTTGATTACAAGGCAAAATAGACAACCACAGGTCCTCAACATTACTTTCCCACAATGTCTGACGAACTACATTAATACTTTTCTTTATCGCAATGGCAATACCCCCACCTTCACTTTTACTCAAGGAAGTGCTCGAACGGTCACGTCGGTAAACATTATAACGGGTATCAAATAATTCAGAATCAAGTACACTACTGTTGAAATTAGTTTCTACAAGACAAATAATATCATAGTTACTGGATAATACATTAAGGAAAATATCATTAGTTTTGGAGCGAACTCTATTGACATTTTGATAAAAAATTAACATAGTGAAAATAATTAATGACAAAACGAAAAGATTAATATATTAACGCAAAAATAAAAACTATTCTAAGTTCTTCAGAGCCTCTAGATTTTTAATGTGAATGGTGCTACTATTTTCATCCTTACGCAAGTATACCCTTCCGTATTTTGTCCAGACATATGTATATTTGTTTGCTTTAGCAAAACGCCTTGCCGCGGCATGGAGCTGTTTGCATTCTGGGGATAAATGTTCAACAACATATATCTTTTGGCTCTCAGGTGTCAATCCAAGATGCCGGGAACTGAGAGTATCATTTGGATTAGCTTTGTTAAATCTTCGTGCACACGACAACAGAGAGTCTTTCAATATAGGAGAGGACAGGGTTATCAGTATATTTCTGGGGCGCGTGGAAGTGGTATCCATTTTAGCCACTCTGCGGCAGGCTTGAATGTTATCATCTTGTATGGGAAAACTGACGACTTCACAGAGCTTCTTGAATAATATCACGATGTTCTCATTGCGACTTTCTGGGACTACCTGGATTTCAACGTTGTAGCTGCGGGCTGTCTTATCCATCGCCGATAAACGAGTGGTCAGGTGACGGAGATCGGAGTGCATACGTTCGCAGTCAGCCTCTAGGATTTTGATGGTAGCATCCCTTTCAGCCAGACGCGATTTAAGGGTTTCCTGTTCTGAGCTGAGGAAATCAGTGGTCGCATTGAAATCGTTCTTGATTTCCTGGAGAGCGCTGCCCACTTCGGCTTTTACCATAGTCCTGACATCTTCTTTGAGAACTGCTCTAAATTTATCCATAAATAATGCCAGACTAGCGTTCAGCTTTTCATCAAATAATGCACTGATTTTCTCCATCGTTACCACGCCTCCTGAGCTCGAGCCGCGCGTTGCCGGGTCGACACTTTCTGTAGATGCCGTGCTGCTGTCCTGAACATCATATGACATATTCATTGAATTGTCCTCAATAGGTAGTTGATGTGTCTTCACCGGAGTGTTGATGTTATTCATTCGTCGAGCAGATACATTGCTGCAGGATGGACATGTCCATGACTTTTTAAATGAAGTAGACAAAGCTGCATATTGATCATTATTTATGTTAAGGCATTTGTAATGAAAATTCCCGCCACAGTCCTTACAACACAGAATCTTATCATTAATAATTTCGCTCAAACAGCCACTGCAGATAGCCATCACTTCAGTATTGTTTTGAAATGTTAAGCACAAATAAAAAGTTTTTAACAATATGGCGCCCTCTGGTTACCAATATACGTATTCGGCAATAGCAAGAGGCATATAAGCGATGTAAAAGCACGAAAAAAGCAAATGATCTGCTACAATATTCAATATAAAAACTGCTTGCGAGTTTTGAAATAGCTGCAAGACGCGCCAATAGATGGCGTTAAAAGTCACACATTTATATGAAAATGACTAAGCAGAATTCGAACTAAATTTATGTAAATAATAACACCAAGCAATACGCTACAGCAATGATATTACTATAGCAGAACTATGAATATGATCATAATCCAATCCAAAGAGTCAATAATTAACACAGAACCATCCAATTATTAATGCACAGTCACTCACAGTTTGAATAATACTGAAATGGATTCAGAGTTTATTATTATTAGTTTATTTTTGAGTAAAACAAGAAATTGTCCACAAAAACAGCACTTATTAACACCTTTATACAGTTTTTAATGCACTTCGTATTCTTTTACTATTTATTTACGATATAAAATATAGGAGCTTCTCAATACTTGTACGTGCTAGGTGACGCCATCTAGCGAAGAGTGAAAGATTACTTGAAATATAAGTTTCAGTATCTTCGTGACACCTATAATTGCAAACTCTTTTTTTATATAAGCATATTTAAAGACGTGAATATGTCTTTAAATTTGCTTCCTTATGAAGGCAATTAAAAAAAAACGAAGGATAACAAAATCGGGGTCGGGGATACAGTTTAGTGTTGCAGCTACGAATCTGACATCTCCATCCAAAAATCATTCACACCACTGGATAGATAAAGGATCAAAGAATTTATTACGTAAGATCTATGGAACTTAGCGTGCGGGGGAGGGGCAAGCGCTGCCATTTTGAGATAATTTTAGTGCATATAACGTATTGACGTACAACACACGGCCGTGTCCGTGATACAGCCACACCCCTTTTTTTCGTCGATTTTCCTCGAAATGTCTACTAATATCATCATCATCATCAGGTCCATTTTAGTCTCCACTACAGGAGCACGACCCTCTCTCGTCCGTCCTAGACGGATGGAGTATTTGGCCTACTCTCCCCACGCTGGCCAGACGGGTTGGGGACGCCTGATCGATATTTGATAATGTATTTCCCTTAGTCGCCTTGTACGACATCCACGGCAAGAAACGGAGTGATTCTATTATAGTCTGCCGGAAACCACACGGCCAACTACTAATATAGGCCTCGATTATTGTTTACAATCTAACTGGTACGAAACCCTTTCTTTTCCAATTCCTTTCGCACTTGTTTGATCCATAAATCAAAGTTTGTCTAACCGAAAGGAAAGTTTAGTTATTTCCCAATTAGTAAACGTTTGGTAACCAATTATTGGGAGTTGGCTTGAGTGGGCTGTTGAACTTTTATTTTTATTTTTGGAAAGGTCTTAAAGAATCCTACATTATTTTAGTATACACTAGCGATCCACCATGTCTTTGCATGGATGTAATGAAACATAATCTATGTCATAAATATTTTAAAAATGAAAAAAATTACATCGTCGCCCAGGTGGGATTTGAACCCACGACCTCTCGATTACCGCTTGAGTGCTCTTTTCAACTGAGCTACCCGTGTGTTTGTAATGATGGCGAATTTTATATATATTGCTCTGAAGTGCTTCTGTTAATTTATTTGAGTTTAGTAGTTCCTTCCTGGTAGCTCAGTTAGAAAGAGCACTCGATCGGTAATCGAGAGGTCGTGGGTTCGAATCTCACCTAGGCAGCGAGGGTGATTTTTATTCATTTCTAAAATACCTACTTATTTATAATATTGTCAACATGGCCAAAATTAACTAATTTCTTCTGAATAAATTCGTTGTGAGTACCAGGACAGCCGTAGTTTAACACTCTAGAAGTCGGGACTGCAGTGGACTTCATTGTTCATTGCCTTTTATGGTGTTCGCCGCTGTTAATCCTGGCTACACAGGAGAGACAGTGGTGCGAATGTGTGGTGGGCCCCGTCCCGTAAAAGAAACTCAAGTCTAATTAAAAATCAGTAATATACTCATACATGCGGAATGAAAACAATAGCCCCCGCCAACCCGCAGTTAAGCAGTGTGGTGTAGTGCGCTCTAAACCCCTTCGAATGAGAGGAGACCCGTATCCCAACATTGGGATAAATAAGGATACACGACAATGAGACTAGCTAAATACTCTGTTGCCATCCTGGAACAATGTAGTCTACAGTTATATACTAATTGCATGTTTTTTCTTGTTCCAGTCTGTGTCCGTGACGGTGTCAGTGCTGACCCTGACGTTCATCTCAGTGGACCGGTGGTACGCGATCTGCTTCCCGCTCAAGTTCAAGTCCACCACGGGCCGAGCCAAGACAGCTATTCTGATAATATGGCTTCTGTCTTTACTGTTCAGTAAGTATTTATGGAAAACTTCGGTACATCCCCACCGCATCCGCATCCACACCTTCAAGCAGTGGAGTATACCCAAATACTTGAAGGCCAAAAGTTTTCAATCAGTGCATCCTCATCACTATGACATACGGTGCAGAGACTTCGACGCTGACCATCGGGTTGGAATTCAACGACTCCTGTCAGATATGTAAAATGACAAATAAGTAGAAAGACGAACAAACAGAATGTACAATAAGTAAAATTACTGATAACCAAACCAAAAATAAAACAGTATGTTACTATGATGTCACATAAATAAAATGTCCGAAAAGCAGAATGACATAAACCTAGTCATTATGCTTATTTGTAATAATAGTTAAAGATGGTAAATGTTACAGTTAAAGATAGAGGCATCTTTTAGCATTCATAACTCTGACTAAAAGTCACTTAACGAGCGACGGAAATAGCAATGCTTAGGGTTTCTTTCTCTAAGGGATCGAATCCGGAACAAATAAATTCGGCGGAAAACCAAAATGGTCAAATAGCTCTCAGTCAGTAAACTGAAGTGGTAGTGGGCTGGCCAGATCTGCCGAGTCAGCGATGGCAGATGGGGGAGGAAAGTCCTAGACAGGAAGCCACGTATGGGGCGACAAAGCGTAGTGCGCGGGGTCTCTAGATGGACCGACGACCTAAAAAGAGTGGCTGGTAACGGTTATATGCGGAAAACGAAGGATCGCATATGGTGGAAACCATTGGGCAACGTCTATATTCAGCAGTGGGTAGGTACAGACTGATAATGAATCTTTATGGCATGATCCTTATCTGCCGACTTCACAGTTACAGTTTACAGTATGGGTACAGTATAAGTTATCGTACTTACGGCCTTGTACAGTACGGCCGCTCTCTCGTATCAACCTCACTTCCCCTCTGATGGACTAAGAGCTCGTGATCGCCAGTAACTTTAAAGGCGTCTGGCGGGGGGTTGCCACCCTACAAAGTGTCTGGCAACAGATGGTATGATATTCTAATAGTATCCTGTAGAACATACTAAAAAATTACGCTTTATGCTATAATGTTTTTGGGCAGCAATTATGCTCACCTTTGCTACCTGTTACCTGTCAAAGCCACCACGGTTCGAGGTGCATAATATCCAAACCTTCTTACCTGCTGTAGGGTACTTGCAAAGAAAATTTTTTAGCCTTTATACTATGTGGTAGGTCTGGCGATCACGGGCTCTTCCTCTATGAGACGAATCTGGAAAGTTTGTATGATGCTGTAAGCACACACGCTCATTCTCACATTGTACAGACAGCATTGTTTATGTAATAGTGACAGACGCGATGTTTGTATGGAGTGACTGGGGTGCAGTTATGGGGTTTTTCAAGAAGGGTGTAATTATTACTTATACTGTGACGGGTGGCAGACAAGCATACGGCCCGCCTGATGTGAAGCGGTTACCATAGCCATATTAACGCCCGCAACATAAAATATCGCTAGCGCGCCGCCACCCACGCTGCCACCGCAGCATCTCCTTCCTGCCTAATTCGCACGAACGCTTTTTTTAGCCACTCTTAAAATTTGTGTCGAATTGAAAACCTATAAACATTACTTTTATTTCACAATTTTACCAAAACTGTAAATGTTTAGTGATATCACGAAATCCTAAAGCTAAGAGAGCTACGTGACGTCATAATACTTTACTGTATTTAACTTATAAGCGTGTGCCCGTGACTTCGTACGCGCTTATCCCGTTATCCCGTAAGAATTAAAAAAAAAATCCTTCCTAAACACCCCTAGAATTCATAAGGAATTAAAAAAATAAGACCTTTATTATAATGTTCTATGCAAATAAAGATTTATCTTCCTTGATTAGCCCGATGGTGATGAAAGGTTAGCAATTTAATAGATTAGGGTGTAAGTGGTTCATCAACATCTTTGAACTAAAGCCAACTTCACCTGCACGTGGTGCACCCTGCTGACTGACAAACGAAGCTCTGGCGAAAAGAGAGGTAGGGAGCGTAATTGTAAGCTACCCGACTGGGGAATCCACCTCACAGAATACCGCAGCCAAATAACAATTCCCTTGAGGGTTGTTGTGTTCCTGCGAGTGAGTGAGGTCACCAGAAAGAAGGGAGATGCTACGTTGGCAGCGGAGGTGGCGGCGCGCGAGCGATATTTTATGTTGCGAGCGTTAATATGGCTGCGGTAACCGCTTCACATCAGGCGGACCGTATGCTTGTCTGCCACCCGTCATAGTATAAAAAAAAGTAATGCCTCTCTGAATCTGAAGTGGCCAGTTCGATCAGTTGGATGTTAAATATTACAATTTTTGATATTCGATGATTCGATTCTTGACGAGCTCGGGGGTCGAATTGCTAGCAATGGCCATCTGATCGCCGCAAATATTTCCCGACAAATAGGTATTTGTGTGCGTTGAACATGTTTGTTTGTTTCGGACTGGGTGTTTTTATGCAAATAAAGATTTATCTTATCTACGTGCCAAAAATTGAATCCTTAGACCCAGCGGTTTGGGCTGTGTATTGACATATCAGTCAGTAACTCAGATTTCCTTCTATGTATAGATATTGTTCGTTCAATATCTTTCCTTTCTTTTTTAGGGTTCCGTACCTCAAAAGAAAAAATGGAACCCTTATAAGATCACTTTGTTGTCCGTCTGTCTGTCTGTGTGTCAAGACCCTCTATGTCGAGAATGCGTGAAGGTATCAAGCTGAAATTTGAACTGTATACTCAGGTCTACGGTTCCATGAAGTTGCAAAAAATCAAACTGCTAAGCTTACGTAAAAAAAATACGGCGGTTTATTCAGCAAAAAACGCATATTTCGACACATTCTCAAGGGAATCAAAACTCATAAGGTACTTCCCGTTGACCTAGAACTATGAAATTTGGCAAGCAAGCAAGAAAAACATCGTGTTAGACTACAAGTACAAGAATAATCTAAAAACTACACATTTGTAATTAAATCTTAAAAAATAGTGGGTCTATATTTTTTTATAGGGGGTCGAATCGAAATTTCAAATTGAAAGGGCTTGATGTGCACATTTCAAAATATAATTTATTTATTTTTTCCGACGCATTATTTCTTATTTATAATGTAAAATATCAAATTTATAATGATCCTTCGTACGGAACCCTCGGTGGGCGAGTCCGACTCCCACTTGTCCGGCTTTTTTCATTTACGACCTGTAACTTTTAGTTTTGTACTATTTCAGCGACGTAGCCCATTAAGTAAAAAGTGAAATTAATACATATATAATAATAAATAATACACTGATACAAATGTATCCAAATGTCATGTAAAACAAAACATACAAAAGATTAGGTACGTTAATTAGAGAGTCGTACAAAGCAATGATTACATACAAAATAGACTGCGAATTCATTACAACCGCGCACATGTTATGTGGTTACAACGCCAGACCAAAGCGTAACATCAAAAGGATCAAATTGGAAATTCAAATTTTTGTTTAAAAAATAATACGCCTATCATTTCAGAAACAGAATTACTCATTTGTTGTTTATTCTTTTTTTATTCAGCAAAGGGCGATTCATTTGTTGTGATTATGCCAGTCAAGCGTCATTGAGTGTGAAGTTTATGAATACGAAATTAGACTATCTACGCGTAAACATAAAAGAAGCAAAATTATAAACTCTATTTTTTACGCGACTGTTTTAGTTTCTCGAGTGTAATTCATAATTCATAATTCATTTATTCTTTGTAGAACATAGGTAGAAATATATAGATCATACAAATTAAAAGTGCAGACCATGTTCTGCCATTTGCGGTGGCGTACAAAGATTATGTTACATTTATACGCATTTAAAACGGATTCAATTTAGAAATATATAATCATCATATTATGTCATCATAAATTGTCATTAAATTAATTATTACAATAAATTAATAAATTGATTATCATAAATATTAAGGAATAGATATCGATACAATTGCAGGTCAAAGATTATAAAGAATGTCAATTATTTTAATAATACCTCATATGAGTCTATCCTCCAAGAATTCGCCAATCGTGTTTCTCTACCAACAAGAATTTTAGCCGTTTTTTGAATAATAACAAAGGAAGTTCTTTCAAAGCACTAGGCAATTTATTATATATTGTCACAGACATCCGGAAGAAACTTTTCTGCAGCAAAGTCGAGTGTGTGATCTCATAGCGTAATTTGGTTTTGTTGTACATTATGTATTTATGTATGCATACAATTATATATATAATATACATTGACCTAATACACAGATATAATATACCTAGTTTGACATACTTTAATATATTATGAAATTTGTAATTTACTATAATATTATATAGTATATCTACTAGCTGCCCCTTACCACCATCTCTTATTGCGATTCAATAACTGAATAGAATGCTTATTCATTGTTATAAATAAGCAATCTATTCAATTATTGAATCGCAATAAGAGATGGTGGTAAGGGGGCAGACCGGGAAAGAAATGATTTAGGGGTGGGTCACTCTTATCACTTAGGGGTATTAAAAATAGATATTGGCCGATTCTCCGACCTACCCGATATGCACACAAAATTTCATAATAATCAGTCCAGCCGTTTCGGAGGAAATTGGTAACAAACATTGCGAGACGAGAATTTTATATATTAGATATTATCTATCTATATTATGACAAGATTACTTTCTAAAAAAAATTATGCTTGACGGCAAAACATAGAGGTATCATTATTGTAAAACAACATCTTACACTTATCAACATACGGCCTAATGTGGAGCGGTTACCGTAACCATATTAACGCTCGCAACATAAAATATCGCTCGCGCGCCGCCACCCCCGCTGCCAACGCAGCATCTCCTTCCTTTCTGGTGACCTCACTAACTCGCAGGAACACAACAATCTTCAAGGGAACTGTTATTTGGCTGCGGTATTCTGTGAGGTGGAGGTACATTCCCCAGTCGGGTAGCTTCCGCAATTACGCTCCCTACCTATCTTTTCGCCAGAGCTTCGTTTGTCAGTCCGCAGGGTGCACCACGTGCAGGTGAAGTTGGCTTTGGTTCAAAGATGTTGATGAATCACTTACACCCCAAAATGTCTGATTAAATCTGAAATGTCTGATTGTCTGGCTCTGGGTGTTTCCTATACATTATAATGTATATATTTACAAATACAATCTATTTAAGTATAATGCCATAGTACAAGTTTTGCTTAGTGTGGGACTAGATGGCAGTGTGTAATTCGTCCAAGAATATTTATTTATTCGATCCTTCTATAAATGCAAAAGTTTCTTAGAATAGCTGTCCATCTAAGCTTACAAAATTACAAACATATTCTGTTTGTTAACTATTTCAGACGAAATTTTACGAAGAGATTTATATAATAAAATATTATCATCGTCTACCCTTATTCATCCCACTGCTGGAATACGGGTCTCTCCTCAATCGAAGGATTTAGAGCGTACTCAACCACGCTGCTCAACTGCGATTTGGCGGAGGTTTTCAAGCCGCAGAAAGGCCACTGACTTGTCTTAACGACTGTCATCTAATGACAACACCCAGGACCTATCAGCAGTTTTACTCCACAGCTATATACCATAAGACATTACGCTGTATACTTATCATAAAACCAATATATTCAATTCATCAAAGAGTTTAGCTTATTACATAAGCAAAACTCTTTGACGAATTGAAGTTGAAGGCTTGTCGAATGCCAAACGATGTCAATTAGGGCACACCCACACTCGATATTACTATTTGCACGTGTTTCAAAACGTTTGTTACGATATTTGAAATTGAGTTTCCTGGCAACCCTAGTGGGGAAATAAACGGTTCACTTGCTTAGCCCCGAGTTGTAACTGTATTACATTGCTACGTTTCCGTTTTATTCGATATTTTCTTAGGCAACTATCCATTTTCGTACGTTACCCGTCGTTCCCGGCTGCTATAATTAGATGACTGTCTATAAGCCAGAGCCCTACCGCCGAAACTTTGGATATTTTGAATGGGAAAAAGAAACTACTATTTGGATTGTTGCTAATTTATGTTTAGCTCAGCTAGTAGAAACCCTAGAGCTCTACCGACTAAGCTGAAGGTTAAGGTTGCCTTGAAAAGATTGCTTTTAGCAATAAGGCCGCCTTGTTGCACATACATACCTACTATATAAGTGAATATTTTCTGTATGCTGACTGAATTGTTTCTGTAGTTTGTAGTGTAAATAAAGCATATTCTATCTATCTATCTATCTGAAGGCCTCTTGTACACGCTAAGAAATTTCACCGTGTCTACTGCAGATAGGACCATTTCATCATGTACACAACAAGAATTTTGGCGGATCTAGGCACGAAAACTCCACCGTACCGCAGCAAAACGTCGCGCATCATGTCTAGCGCAGACAAGATTTTTTTCTTGGTCAGCGCGGAAACAGTGTACACAGTTCGTGTGTAGGAACGACACGAATTCTTGCATAGCCCCGGCGACTTTTCATATCGTGTACAAGAGGCCGAAGATGTTTGTCAATAGCTTTAACCTAAGACCAATTTTTGTTAAAGCTATTGAGAAACATCTTCGGCCTCTTGTACACGCTAAGAAAAGTCGCCGGGGCTATGCAAGAATTCGTGTCGTAAGCTTTGGACGCCTTAAAAACCAGACTGCGTCATCCCGCAGTTTAGCAGCGTGGTGGAGTATGTTCTAAGCCCCTTCGATTGAGGGGAGACCCGTATTCAAGCAGTGGGATGAATAAGGGTTGATGTCGATATATTTTATCATCTCGATACCTCCAATGAATACTACGCCAACTCAAAACATATACATCCAGATACACACCGCTAATATGAGTTTACTTAGCGGTTTGTATTTGTCGATTTTGTTGTTCGATGTTGTTGTGTCTGTGGATCTTTTATAAATAGAATTCAGGTAGCATAATGTTACTGAAGTAATGAATCGATTTAGATAAAAAAAAGAAAACTATCGAAATTTTAGTTGGCGTAGTGTTCCTTGGAGGTATCGATATGATTATCTTCATAAGCTTTAGCTTGAAATAATTAACAAACACATGATTGTAATTTTGTTTTGTATACTTAGATGGACAGCTATTCTAAGAAACTTTCGCATTTATACATAGTAGGATCGAATAATAATAAATAAATATTCTTGAACGAATTAGACACTGCCATCTAGTCTAACCTGTATCAGTTTTTGAAATAAACCATCTTGATGCCAAATCCATAGTACAAGCATATAAATCAGACCTTGAGCGAAATAATTATGGAGTTCCTTAAGGAAGCATATTAGGACCACTTTTATTCCTAGTATATATTAATGACCTGCCTGACATTACAAATAATAAAACTATATTATTCGCAGATGACTTATCCGTTATAGTTACTTCTGACAAAGACTCGACATTATTGCAACATAAATCTGACATTAAAAACACTTTGACATGCATTATTGAATGGTTACACAAAAATAACCTAGAAATTAATTTGGACAAGACAAAAATTATGAATTTTAATAACTTTAAAAATTATGACATTACGATAGATATTGGTGGAGAAATTCTACGGAATGCTACTGTAGTGACATTCCTAGGTATAATGTTAAACTCTAAGTTAACCTGGAAAGAACAAATCGAGAAAGTGTGCTCTAAACTAAGTAGATTTCCCTTCGCACTCTACAAACTGACAAAAGTGGCCTCTAAACATATTGCACTCTCAGCCTATCGTGCATATGTGGAATCCACAATCAGGTATGGGCTTTTGCTCTGGGGAAATGGTATTTACATAAACAGAGTTCTTACGGCCCAAAAGAGGTGCATACGAGCCATGTGTGGTATAGCGCCTGATGTTTCCTGTAGACCCTATTTTAGGTCTCTGAATGTACTACCTTAACCTTGTCTTTATATATGCGAAATTGGCAAGTTTGTTAAGAGCCATATTACATTTTGACTGTGATTTTTGCGTAAAATGGCCAATTTTGGCGTTCTGGATCTTGGAAACAAAAATACATTAACAATGTTGACTTATTGAATAGTACAGAATAGCTATTGGCATAGTACATAGCGGCTTTTTGTAAATTTTGCTTAACTTTTTAAATAAACCCAAAATTGCAGAGAAAGATTTTCATAAAATGCGCGCATTCACTATTTTGAGCTCCTGGATTGTACTACTGTTCCAAACAAATGAAATAAAAAAATAGAATGTTATTTGTTATATAGTCGTATAGTACATAGCGGCCTCGGAATTTTGAAATATCATTGATTTAATATAGAAAAAAAACATTCTTTTAACCAAAAAAACTTCGAAAATCGCTTTAAGTAAACTGTTAATTTCTCGAATAAACGATTATATTATTGAGCAAAATTTATACGAGAATAATTGTTACTTCATGATGAATAAACTTTGTAGCATGAATTTATTATCTTATTTCAATAAAAACGATAAATATAACTTCAAAATTACTACAAAAAACGATGCACCGGCGGCCTTCGCGGGTTTAGTACTGCGCGAGAGCTCGTCAGCGTGCAAATGTAATAGGGCTCTTAAGCAAAATAAACATATATTCTCACTAGCTAAAGACCAATCACAAAGAAGTTTGAGAAATCCTAATAAATTAGTTTCAAGTTTAGTACCACGATCTAGTCGCCTGTTAAAAAATTCTTACATGATGTGTCAAAAAATTTACAATAACATACCCAATGATATAAAAGAGCTACCATTTAACAAATTTAAAATAACAGTTAGTAAATGGCTACTAAAAAAAATGTTTTATACGGTTGACGAATTCATAAATTATTTCAAAAAATAAATTCTCGGGTTATGTCGATGCATCGAGTAAATCCTTAAAATTGTGACTATAAATATTTGCATGCTATTATCTATATATATAAAATTCAAAGTCCTGACTGACTGACTGACTGATATATCAACGCACAGCCCAAACCGCTGGGTCTAGAGATTCCAAATTTGGCACGTAGGTTCCTTATGACTTTTAGGGGTACACTAAGAACGGATTTTTCAAAATTCATACCCTAAGGGGTCACCCCCTGGGTCCAAAGTTTGTATGGGGAAACGAGATTAGTTGGACTATTTTATCCGAAACTTTACACGAGTACTTCTATAGATAAATGAGTAAACACGTATTTCAGGATTTTTCAATATTCAACCCCTAAAGGGGTGAAATTGGGTGAAAAAGTCTGAAAATCGTCATGGGTATTGTTTTAATAGTTTATCGGGTCGCTGATTACGAAAACAACAATTATTTTCTAATCAAACATAGCCGACGTAACAAAAAGTCGTCCCTGTGGGGGTGCGATGGGGTGGAAATGTCTTAAATGGAGTGAAAAGTCTGAAAATCGTCATGGGTATTGTTGATATGGTTTATCGGATCGCTGATTACGAAAATAACAACTATTTTCTAATCAAGCGTAGCCGACGTGACATAAAATCCCCCCTGTGGGGGTGCGATGAGGTTGAAATGTCATAATATCAATATGGGTGTTGATTTTATGGTTTTCTGGGACGTCAATTACGAAAATAGTATCGATTTTAAATATAATATTGAACACGAAATTACTTAAAAAGATTTTTCAAAATTTACCCCTAAGATGGTGAAACGGAGGTCCAAAATTAGCTTCTTGAAAGAAGATTAATTGGACTATTTTATCTTAAACTTTACACGAGTACTTCTGTAGATAATTGAGTAAACACGTGTTTGCCCCGCATTTCACGCGAGCGAAGCCGCGGGCGAAAGCTAGTATAATATAATAGGCATATAAGCAACTTTTACTTTAAGATCCAACCGCATTTATTGTACCCACCCTATTTATTGCAAATAAATCATTTGTATTTGTATCCACGCTTGATATTTTTTAATTGAGTTTCCGTAATTTTCCGTCAGGGATCGCCATTAAGATTTTCATATAAAAATCTAGAGTACCTAAGTGAATACAGTAGTAAAAAAGGAAAGTGGGGGCTTCCGTAGGGGCTTTTGCCGCAGAAAGTGAAATTTTCGTCATAGAGTTTTTTATTATCAGTTTTATGGCCCTGGATGCTAGTCTAATTAATTCAGCCAGTTAATTTAAATGAAGTACTTTGAAGCAAGAACTGGTGGCTTATTTTTTTTAAATATTGTATTATAGTTATAACACTACACGGCGAAATTATGCGGCCGAAATTTTGCTCTTTTAGGACATGCAAAACTATAAAAAGGAAGAAATGTTAATTCATGTTTTTTTTACAGATATCCCAGAGTTCATAATGCTGCAAGTGCAACGGAAGATGCAACTGCGATTCGACGTGCAGTACTTCATGCAGTGCGCGTCGACTTGGTCAGACGATAGTGACCTTAAATGGCATATCATAAAGGCCATTTTTCTTTACACGTAAGTATAAATAAGTAACTACATTATATATAGGATTTTCTTCCATCAAATACTCAACAAATTGGATCACCTGCAAGACCTGGATATAATCTATGCAGATAAATAAAATTGGATATCTGTTTGTAATTTAAAAATAATAGCATTGTACTAAATGCATATGGATTTTATGGAGACGGTACATATACCAAAATAACATTTTTTGTCTGTCTGTCTGCTTGTTCCAGCTAATCTCTGAAACGGCTGGACAGATTTTGACGGGACTTTTTCTGGCAGATAGCTGACGTAATAAAGAGTAACTTAGGCTACTTTTATTTTAGAATTTTTATTTATTTTTATTAATATAAATAAATAATAAAAAAAAATAACTATTTCGCGCGGGCACAGCTAGTAAATAATATACACATCTCGGAATTTTGCAAACAATTCAAACGGCTTCGTAATTGTTATATATATTGTACAAAAACACATTTTACAAACTACAACAAAGGAATGTCATGTTCAAAGGCAGACCGATATTACTGTCATTTAGCTAAAAAGGGAGGGTAGTATCTTTCGCACGTACCTATACTCTTAAGTACGTATATGACATGTATAATATGTATACATATTATGTATTAGTATATGTTCTTACACTCCGCGCGCGCGAATTGAGGAATCGGACTTCTTTGAGTGCTTATTACGAGTTTTTCGTTCACGTTCGCGTGCGTATAAATTCATTTTTAATAAGATAGTTTATATTAATTTCTTTTGTCTGACGCTAGATGGCGCTACCCTGTAGTGTTGTATTTGAATCGCGCTATGCTATCTAGTTCATCTAGTTCAATTACTTCTGTAGTTCTTTTGACTCACTATTTCAGTTTAGTTCAATGTAATTTTGATTCAATCGACTCAGTAGTTCTATTGAATGATTCCTTCTACATTCTTCTCAGTTCTTAATAAATAAGCTATTATTAAATAAGCTTAACTAATTAAATATTTTATAAATTTCTTTACAAATATTGATTTACCTTCAAACTTTACTTTCAAATTAGTTTGTGGTTAAAATAAGTATTATTATTTTAACCACTAACTAATTTCTTTTTAAGGGTTGCCGTATTTCAAAATCAATTTGTATGTATTGTTTCTTCAATCATAAAAAAAGCTTTATTCATTAAATGCATCCATTACGTTTAAACAAAATTGACCCTTGTATCTTTACTACTATAGCATATTTTCGCTAACAGCTTATTCTCTTCAGGCTCTTATGTCCTTAGCCTTCGAGTTCTAATTCGGTCAGTCAACCACGCACGAAACTATGTGTCTCGGTTTATCTCGAACAATTTCAGAATCTTCTCTCCTTTTCGCTCTCTATCGCTAGCAATTTTGGTATTTCAACGTATCTCTCTCATTCTAGCTCGTACGCTTTATGTATTTCCGTTCTTTTTACTCTTTGTCACTCAAAGATGGATTGAACTAGATGACGCAGTGAACTATATCGGGCAAGAAAGAGTGAGTGAGAAGAACCCGCTTGATGGTGAACTGGTACATCTACTCACTCAGCAACTACACAACTCTACTTCCTATATTATGTCTCATACAGTTATATTCAGTCTTATATATGAATACCGAATACATACGATACGACTTCATCCCGTGGTTTCATTACAGTGCTACAAACTTATCTGGCCCGGTGGCGGGGGCGGTACGATCGACTTAAGTGTTGCCATTTAACGAAATGTCGCCCGTTTTAGAGGAAACATTAAAATCAAAGAAATATATACACTGTTAAAATAATAGCATTGATATACTGATTAATTGTGATGTGTGGTGTTTCAATTAAATATCAATTTCCTTCTATTTTTTGTTGATTAGTTTTAAAAATGCACCACGTTAAGTCGCGATCATAACTATTATATAATATTAAAATTATAATATTGCACAGAAACAACTCGTTGACGGTTTTTTTTATTGTATGTATAGAAAAAGTTATTTATATATTTAAAAAAATATACCTCAATGGAATGTGTATACGTGGTAAATAAATTAATTGTACCTGGCAATACTAACATTTCAAGATGGCGGCTTTAGTTCTAAATTTGGCCACCGGGTCAGATAAGTTTGTGGCACTATAACCAAAGAGAATGTAACCACTACGTTTTAAGAGAATGTAACCACTACGTTTCAAGAGACGGATGTGCCTTACAAATAGCGTAAATTCTAATAGTATGAAATGGAAGCGAAAACTATCAGAATTTGTACCAAATTCGCTTCCGATTCATAGAATCGTTTTTTTACCTTGAGTTGCGCCAGGCTGACTATAACATCCGACATGACACTACAGTACTACACGTTCATTTATGCGTAAATTCACTCATTCATTCAAATATAACACTAAGTAAAACACGTAACATATTTATTTTTAATTATCTTTTTACATTTTTTCTTTCGTGAACGCCACAATAAAATAATAGACCCTATGTCACCACGGCTGAGACGAATCTATTGACATTTCATTATGTTGAAATTCGTCAAATGGTTTGACTGTATTTTTTGAAAAAATACACGAGACAGACTGGTTGTTTGGCTTATATGTACGATATCCTATTAACAATAGAATTGAAATTAGGATCATGTCAACGTAAACAAACAGACCAAATAGAGAAGAACTCTCATGTTGTGAATTTATAAGACACGTGTTACATATCAAAAAAAATATATAAAAAGATACCTAATTAAAAATAAATATTTTTCGCGTTTTACTTAGTGTTATATTTGAATGAATGAGTGAATGAACGAATGATAGAATGAATTTATTTATTGCATTAAATGTGGTCTAAAGATATACATAGGTATATATAATCGTTTCACACATTTAGTCAGCATTACTGACATGCAATGGAACACAAAATGTCATTAGGGTTATTAAAATTATATTCATATTTTCAGCGAAATTCATTGAGCTTATGAAATCGTCCGGTCGTTCTGTCTGTCCGTTGCCATAAAACTCAAAATATCGAAATTCTGACTTCGGATTCGTGTAGAGCATCAAAAAATAGTACTGTAAAGTGACCTTGGTTTTCCGATATCAATTCGGGATTTCGAAAATAAAAATAAAAATTCGCTATGGTGGCGCATGCTGCGCGTCCGATGTTTTTATTTATATAATTTATATTATAATATTACCTGATATACTATGGTTTTTGGTTTCATTCAATAATTTCTAATTGGATTATAATAAAAAAAAAAGACGTGTGGCACTCGGGAACTGCCGCGGTAAAGCTATTGCATAGCATTTTGTATCAACTTATGCAATTATAATTTTATTTATTTATTTTATTCATGCAGTATTGCTTTTTCTTTGATATTAATTCAAGTTACACTTTTTGAGCGTGGTGACCGATAAGAAAACAAATCGCACGCACACAACGCCGTGTCGAAGACTGCCGAACTGAAACGACGTTAGACGATGCACGGCCTTCAAGCCACACCTCCTTGCCCATCGGAGTGGGGAGCGTGAGGTTTTTTCGTTACGGAATTTCTGGGTTCGGTCCCCGCGCTCAAGGCCCGCGATAGAAGCTATGCAATAGCTTAAAAATGTGTAAAATTTTGATGTGATAACGTCTTAGAAATCGATACACGCGCCGGCGTTGCACGCATGAAAAACATGACTCGTTGTCACGTTCCACCTGAGCCAAGCGTGCAAGCGAGAGCGCGGAACAAGCTATCTCTCTTCCACTCCATCGGCCGATGTTTTCTTATGAAGTTATCACGTAAAATTATAGTCCGTAAAATGACTTTAGAGATAACCAATTTATTTGTCTATAATTCATTTGTATCTTATCATCATCATCAGGTCATTTTAGTCTCCACTACAGGAGCACGACCCTCTCTCGTCCGTCACAGGAGGATTTGGCCTACACTCCCCACGCTGGCCAGACGGGTTGGGGAGGCCTGATCGATGTTTTATAATGTATGTCCCTTAGTCGCCTTGTACGACATCCACGGGGAAGAGACGGAGTGATTCTATTCTAGTCTGCCGGGAACCACACAGCCATGTTGTATCTTATAACCTAAACATATTAACCTGACAGACGTTGTCCTGTTTAAACCTTACCCAGTATACCCAGAAGATCCCACCAAAGTTTCATTGCAATCGGATGAGCGGTAAACGAATGCATAAAGGACATACAGACAAACATTGTATTTAATGTAACGATATTGGCAATTTAAAGAGTCGGCCTTGAGTTTCTCGCCAGTTCTTCTCAAGAAGCCCCGTCGCCGGAACTGGCACTTAAATTCACTTTCACATTCAAGATAGTGTGATGAAAGTGAATCTAAGCTCTGCGGATTTAGAGTAGTAATGATTTAGATACATGTTCTTATATTTAATTTGTATGTCGTTTCTAAGTGATTTATAAAGTCTAAGGAATAAAGATATTTTGATTTGATTTGATTCATTCTTTTTTTTATTAAAGATATAATTCTTTGTCACCAGGTTCCCGCTACTACTCATGATGATAGCGTACTGCCAGATCGTCAGGGTCCTGTGGAGGTCTGACAACATCCCCGGGCATACGGAGTCCTACAAACTATGTACCACACCAACGGGACAAAATAATTGTAAGTATTGTTGTCAGCCCTTAAGGATTAGTTACATTTTAACCGACTCCAAAAAAGGAGGAGGTTCTCAATTCGGCTGTTTTTTTTTTTATTATGTTTGTTACTTAACTACTCCGTGATTTATAAACCGATTTGAAAAAAACTTTTTTTATGTGAAAGAGTATACTTCCAGATTGGTCCCATATTTTTTTCATCATCATCATCATCAGTCTTTATCTACATACATAAATGTAGAGTAATGTTCGGAGTCAGTTTTTTTTTTGTTAAAATTATCTCAATTTAGCTTTTGTGCAAAGAAAAAGTAATAAGCTTTACATTAAATAAACATTATTATTCAGAAATTCTATAACACAATTGTCTAAATATTATAAATGTGAATGTGTGTTTGTTTGTTACGCTCTCACGCCGAAACTACTCAACCGATCATTATGAAACTTTGTACACATAATCTGGAAGGACATATGATACTTTTTATAAAAAAAGTAAACGCGGACGAAGCCGCGGTTGGAAGCTAGTTGTCTATAAAACAACGTACAACCCGCGAATCCACTGTCACTCGGCGTGCCGCGACTTTTGCGGACATTCGCATCGCGATTGTAAGGCGCACTTAAAATCTTAAAATGAGTAGGTATTAAAAGTAGCATTAACTTCGCATAAAAACAGAATTTGTAAATTGTTTTTGGAGAATCTTTATTCTTTTTTTTTACATTATTCATTTCAAACCATAAACAAACCAAGAAAGAGCAAGTCAAACAATCGTTTAAAAGCTCTCAAAGTTATGTTAAGTCTATAGTATAAGTATATGGCGCTGTGTACCTAAATTGTCTAGTATTATTTATTTAGTTAATTTAATTTGTGTAGTGCCGTAACAAAAGTTATATTATTTTATTTCTTATTGTTTCTCCAATTCTAATATTTTTTTTTAAATATTTCATCATATTAAAATATTCCCACCAAACATTGATCGATATATTTTGACAGTTTATTAACTTTAATAAACTGACTTTCACTTGAACGATCGTAGATATTTTTTATTTATTTTGTGCATTTTACGAAAAAAAAAATAATAATTTCCGAACATTGTTAAGTAGCCTATTGTTTAATTGACAAACTTGTACAACAACTTGAACGAGTTCAATTATCTGGTACTAAGCCCATCAACCCCGCCCGGCTCTTCAATCATTTTAACCTGATAAATTCCCTTAAACCATGCCAATCGCTTTTAGGAAGATCTGTCATTTCCATGAACATTTCTATAATGAAAATTCAGCTTTCGTGTTCACGACGTGAAGTGTGATTGACTGGTGTTCATTAACTAAAATGATTTAGTTAAGCAGAATCAGAAATTTGATGAGGAATCTGTGTACCCGAATCATAATTGTTAAATTCTAAAATTAGAGCAAAGCTTTCCAAACCACATATGGATGAGTCAATACAAATTTCTAAATAGATAGGAATAACGAGGCTCTGGCGAAGAGAAAGGTAGGGCATAGCGGATTTTGTAAACTGCCCGACTGGGGAAATACGGAGGTATTTCCACCTCATAGAATACCGCAGCCAAATAATCATTCCATTGAGGGTTGTTGTGTTTGTTCCTCAGAATTCTTTTTCTTCACAGGGCTAGCAGCTAACCGAAGAACGACTCCATCAATCCATGCAAATGCTTCGACCGAAGGTCAACTCCGCTCGAGGAGGAAAGCAGCAAAGATGCTAGTAGCTGTGGTTGCCATGTTTGCTGTCTGCTATTTTCCTGTGCATTTGCTGTCTGTACTCAGGTAACTTTTATTTTATTAGCATCTATCTCTATTTTCTTTCCTCTTTAAGTGTATATGTTACATGTTCACGAAACAACACTTCATCAATTTCTCGGGATTGTATCGATAAGTACTTTTGATGTGGCCAGCCCATTGCTACTTCAGCTTGCAAACTCTGAAGGTAATGAAGACAACTTTGGTTCTCCGTCGAATTTCTTCGTTCCGGATTCGTTCCCTCAGAGCAACTCCTAATTATGAAATCATCAAAATATTATTAATTGATATTAGGAATAATTAGGGCAAAAAATGTTTTTTTTTTTCTAAAATCCAGTTGTAAGATTCAAAGGCACTCGTTTATATCATACATTTCGTTTCGTTAACTCCCTACCAATCCACTCGTCGATCATCCAATGCCCTTCCATTCACTTTTCAGTCTTGTCAGTCTCAGTTAGTTTTTTGTCGGTGGCCAGTTGCAAGGCTGCCAACTACAGAGTCAGCAACACCAGTGATAAAATAATGAAAATAAAAAAACAGCTATCATTTCCTCTTCATTCCTTAAATACGAGTATGTTGAATAAAACAAACGTACACGATAATGTACCGCTGATTGATTAGATACTTTTGGTACTAATTTGTCGAAGCCCATTGTAGTAGTCCTCAATTCCTCTGAGGACGAGATAGTGCTTTCATTACCAAATTCTCGTACGTAATTCTTTGTTGTTTTTTTTGGGTAGGTTATTATCTGGGTACTTCTTTGTGACTTGTTACCGTTTTTCGATTTCCGTACCTCAAAAGGAAAAACGGAATCCTTATAAGATCACTTTGTTGTCCGTATGTCTGTCTGTCAAGAGCCTTTATGTCGTGAATTCGTGGAGGTATCAAGCTGAAATTTGAACTGTATACTCAGGTCCCCGATCCTATGAAATTGGAAAAAAATCAAACTGCTAAGTTTACGTAAAAAAAAGATACGGCCGTTTATTTAGCAAAAAACGCATATTTCGACACATTCTCAAGGGAATCAAAACTCATAGGGCACTTTCCGTAGGCCTAGAACTATGAAATTTGGCAAGTAACATCGTTATAGATTACAAGTACAAGAATAAATCTCAAAACTAACCAATTGTAATTAAATCTTAAAAAATAGGGGTCTATATTTTTATTGGGGATCGAAATTTCAAATTGAAATAGTTCAAATGGGGTATCATATGACCATTCATATGATACCCCATTTGAACTATTTCAATTTGAAATTTCGAAAAATAAATAAAATATGTTTTGCAATGTGCACATCAAGCCCATGCTTGATGTGCACATTGCAAAACATATTTTATTTATTTTTCCGACGCATTATTTCTTAGTTATAATGAAAAATATAGAATTTCTGGAAAAGCTCGGAAAAACTGCGCGATTAGATTCCTAGATTAGATTAGATTCCTGAACTATTTATAATGATCCTACGTACGGAACCCTCGGTGGGCGAGTCCGACTCACACTTGTCCGGTTTTTTGTGTCATTACCTCAATGGACACGGATTAGAAAGCTCTCGAATGGTCCAAAGCCATTCGATTTGAGTCACTGTGACTCACACAGTGACACAAATAAATATAAGAATAATAATAATAGGTCCGCAGGGCAGCTTGTGTGGCGAACTGTTGTGTGAGTAGCGACACCACGGACCCGAGTCTCCAGAGAGTCGGTCAGGGCCTTCGTCTCCGACGTGTCTTCATCGGTCGGTGTGTAAACACAAGAAGGCCCGCAGGACTCTCAGCTCTGGCTTCCCTTCATTGGCCGTCCAGAGAGGAGCCGCTAGAGCTATATGCTCCAGGGGTGGAAGTGTTAAAGGGCATCACGCCGCGAGTAACTTCGGAGAAAGCGCAGCACACCTCTCGACATCCCTGAGTCATTCACACCGCTGTTGCCCCCGGCCGTTTTCCTGGCATTTCGGGGGCCCATCTAGTGAGTGGCAAGCCACCGCCTGCCGCAAATAACTAGCAATAAAAGCAGTTATGGCAGGCGTCCGTCCCTCTTCTGTAATAGCCTGGTATTAAGTTCACCCAGATCTCATTTCCATAGCCCATTTATTTTCCATCACACTTCGCAATAGTCTCAACGCCTGCCGAGACTTGCTCATGGGTATGTTGTTCCATTGACATATCCTGGAGCGGGTCACGGCGGGCGTACAACATTACATCAAACTTCTCAAAAAGGGCCTCTACGCGTTGGATCCATATCCCCGCGCATGCCTATCAAATGACCGGGCTTGACCCGTGATTAAAAAGAGATACATAATAATAGAAATATAAGATGCAAAAATTCGTCAGCAACACAAACCTTCCTGGTAGCTCAGTTGGAAGAGCACTCGACCGGTCATCGAGAGGTCGTGGGTACAAATCCCACCTAGAGGGGGCAGGTGAATTTTTCCATTTTTCAAAATATTTATAATATAGCAAGTAGGCCAAGACAATTATTTAAATAATAATAATTTGTCCAGAAATATTTATTTATTTATTATCCTTACACGTGTAAAAGTAAATGATAAGCCGATACGCCAATGCCGCTCAATATTGCGCCAGTCGAGCCGTCGTTACGTGGGCGAGTAACTAACACTGCCGACACCACGACCTTTTGACATTCTGGCGATATAACTGTGTTGTAGGCGTGAAAGTATACATGGGGCACACTAAAAGTTTTGCACTTCTATTTTCTAATTTTTATTTGTACCACTGGGTGGTAAACAAGCATACGAGTACGTCCCTGTAACGACAACAGCAATATTGTATATCACACGATGCATTCCCGGCCACGCTCGCCAGTCGGTCCGCTTCCATTACGAATATAGGTCGAATTTACATATTGTCATATAATATTAGTAGTTCTGTGTGACTGTTTTTTTTTTATACTACGACGGGTGGCAGACAAGCATACGGCCCGCCTGGTGTGAAGCGGTTACCGTAGCCATATTAACGCTCGCAACATAAAATAGCGCTCGCTCGCCGCCACCCCCGCTGCCAACGCAGCATCTCCTTCCTTTCTGGTGACCTCACTCACTCGCAGGAACACAACAACCCTCAAGGGAATTGTTATTTGGCTGCGGTATCCTGTGAGGTGGAGGTACATTCCCCATTCGGGTAGCTTACAATTTTATTACGCTCCCTACCTCTCTTTTCGCCAGAGCTTCGTTTGTCAGTCAGCAGGGTGCACCGCGTACAGGTGAAGTTGGCTTTGGTTCAAAGATGTTGATGAACCACTTACACCCCAACCTGACATTATTTGTACTATTATTAAGTGAATAACACAATAAAATAGTGTCAGTCAAGGACTTTACCTACCCTCCACACACATACCATTAAACCGTAATCTCTAAACTTCTTAAAGTCCCGCCGGTAAGCAGTCGCTGCAGTTTATAAACGTTGGCAACTACTGGCAACATCAAGAGCATCAGTTGACCGTTGCCGATACTGTAAAAACCTCTTCACACCTTTTTTGAACTACCCTATACTTTAGTCCACAACTTCGCTGTTTCTTATTTTTTTTATTCTACGTCAGGTAGCAAACAAGCGTATGGTCCGCCTGATGTGAAGCAGCTACATACGAAACATAAGATATCGTTCGCGTGATGCCCGCCAGCTCTGTAGCCATCGCAGCTAGTCCTTCCAGGAATGGTAACCTCACTCGCTCGCAGCAACACTACAATCTTGCTTTCTTCTTGCTACAATAGAACCAGGTAGAACGCATCAATAGGTAAAGCATCTTAGACTTATAGGCGAGTGAAATGGTAGCCTTCAGAGTTTGCAAGCTGATTTTGAGCATTGAGTGGCAATGGGCCGGTCATATCTGCAAGTAAGTGATGGCAGATGGGAGAGGAAGATATTAGAGTGGAGGCCGCGCGTAGAATGACGAAGCGTTAGACGTCCTCCTTCTAGATGGTTCGATGACCTTAAAAAAGCGGCTGGAAGCAGCTCGATGCAGAAGGATGATATTTAGTGGAAAGCATTGGAGTAGGCTTATACCCAGCAGTGGGTAAATACAGGCTGATGATGATGAAATAGTAGTGGAGCTCAGCAGCTCACCGTACAGGACTTTTACGAGCACTCTTTTTATAGAAGTATCCATATTTAGATTTTAATCACAGATTAAAATCTAAATAGATCGGAACATGAAAGAGATCTTTCATATAAACTGAATGAACTGTAATTTAAAGGTTCTTATTTAGCTCTTTACACTTCTCGGATCCAACTAAAACTCCTTTGGCAAAGCTTTTACCGCAGATTGTCGGTTCAGTGAGCACTGATGCCAAGTCACCTGTATTTAGGTTGCAGATTTCACTTACATAGCGATCTGAGTGCTTCGATGCCCTAGTTACTTGTGTTATTTTATGTTTTCATACAAGAAAACTCTTAAGTAAATTAGACAAATGTACGGGCCGTTTCGGATCATTTTCCTAAAGACTCAAATATATGAGCCATATGTTGCCAATGGCAGAGGCAACTGTATTCGTTGGTGGCAGTGGTTGACTGCCGTCGGCACTTCTGCCACTGCAGTCGACGGCAGCAGCAGTGTCGTCGGCATTTCTGCGGCAGCTACCTGTTTGCCGCCGCGAAATAGCGGCTGTCGCCGACGGCAGTTGACCACTGCTGTTGCCTGTGACTGAGTTGGTAGCGTGCCGTTTGTGTGTTTAAGCTCTTTTATGTATACTTCTTCTTTATATGCTTTATTTTTATATGCGGAAATCACTTCGGAGTTATTTAATAATTTTAATTTAAGTGTTTTCTCAAAGCTTTTTACTCCTACTAATTTCTTCTGATTAAATTCGTTGTGAGTTCCAAGCCAGCCGTAGTTTTACCTCCGGGACTGCAATGGACTGCGTTGTTCATTGCTTTTTTTGGTAGTCGTCGCTGTTAATCCTGGCTCTACACAGGAGACACTGTGGTGGGAATGTGAGCTGAGCCCCCGTCCCATTTAGTGTTTTCTCCAAAAAAAACTAATGAGGCATTTTAAAATAAATAGAAATTAAAAATCTGTAATTTTCTTACCATTTTTATTACTTTTACAAAGGTTCAACATCGCAAAATGTACATGATCGTCTCTAATTCCATCAAAATGTTTCAATACTTATAAAATACACTTCACACTTTTGCATATAGACTTGAAAGAGGTGCTTCAAGGTTATTCACTCATTGCAAGTCACTTTGAATATTAAGTTTAGTGGACCCGGTAGTGGACAATTGTGTAACATATTAGGGTGCGAATTGAGCTTCAAGTAAATCTGGTCTCCCCCATCTGCTGTCTGTAGATGTCCAGCACGCTACTGACATTTATTCAGTTATCCACATTATCGTCATAATTGTAGGTGAAGAAGAAGAAAAACATTTATTTGCACATTACACAGCACTGTTTGTATAAACAAATCGAACAGATACAAATATTATACAAGGAAAAATGAAAGTGCTGTACAATGTCGCAAAGTGGTCTTAACTCAGAGAAATCTGTAACAGACTCGGCACTGATTTGCAGTTATAATCAATGTAACTACATCTGTGTGAGAGAAAAATAAAGAAATAAAGAATTTAAAGTTATGACCAGTTGTGACATCATGGATGCATAAAAGCAACAACTTAAACAATTCCACACAAAATAGAAGATATGTTAAAATAGCAAATTAAGCATACTACATATTTCACCCAAGAAATATTATGAGATTGCATACATTAAATTACATTAATAAACATAAAATACTTTGAACCATCAGAAGCTTCATTCATTTACACTCAATCGATAATAATCAACTTACGTCACATCACTAATCTACACATTCCGTTCTATCAATCATTCATTTTATTCAGTCATTTAGAATTGCAAACAAAACAAGAACATTTACTTAAAAAATAGATATGTCTAAAAATAAAGTTCATCATCATCATCAGGTCCATTTTAATCTCCACTACAGGAGTACGACCCTCTCTCGTCCGTTCTAAATGGAAGGAGGATTTGGCCTACACTCCTCACGCTGGCCAAACGGGTTGGGGAGGCCTGATTGATATTTGATAATGTATTTCCCTTAGTCGACTTGTACGACATCCACGGGAAGAAACGGAGTGATTCTATTCTAGTCTGCCAGAACCCACACGGCCATAAAAATAAAGTTATTAAGTGTAAACTAAACGAGATCAGCTTAAGTATACACACAAATTGTTCACTACACACTTACACTTTACACATTTTGTCAAAGTAATGTTGAACGATTAATACTTGGAATGATACGCAATAGTGCCTACTTTGGGTGATAATTGAAATTCAGTGTGTTGATTATGCAACATCCATTGAACTATGGCCCCTTTGTATGGCTGCAACATACACCTATACTTAAAATTTTTACCTCACCATTTATGTATATTATTGGCACTTATATACTCTTATAATTTTATGTGTCTGTAACTTTAATTCGAATAAACTATTTAATTATCTATCGAAGTGTAGCGACTTAGACAAATTCCATCATCAATTATATTTTTTGTCCAACAGGGTAGCCTACGACGTCCAACAAAGCGACGTGATGACTTGCATCGCTCTCATCTCCCACGTGATGTGTTACGCCAACTCCGCGGTCAATCCCCTCATTTACAACTTCATGAGTGGTGTGTATATCATCAATATCCATTTTAGATTGTTCTTTGTCATTATTACTATTTGTACCATTATCATTAACTATGCTTTTTGTATTATTTGCTGTCAAAATTGTAGCATGCTCGATATATATAGAATGCAATCAATAAACTTGGTCGTGTCTTCGTCGTCAACCCTTATTCATCTCACTGCCGGGATACGGGGCTCCCCTCAATCGAAGAGGTTTAGATCATACTCTACCACGCTGCTCAACTGTGTGTTGGCGGAGGCCAATGTTTTCAAGCCGCCTAAAGGCCACTGACTTGGCTTAACGACTGTCATCTAATGACAACAGCCGGGACCGACGGCTTAACGTGCACAAAGCACGTAGGAACTGGAGGTAAATAAACCCATACATGGACAGATTTGCCGTGTGGTTTCCGGCAGACTAGAATAGAATCACTCCGTCTCTTCCCGTGGATGTCGTACAAAGCGACTAAGGGAAATACATTATAAAACATCGATCAGGTCTCCCAACCCGTCTGGCCAGCGTGGGGAGTGTAGGCCAAATCCTCCTTCTGTCTGAGACAGACGAGAGAGGGTCGTGCTCCTATAGTGGAGACTAAAATGACCTGATGATGATGGACAGATTCGCTTATTCGATTAGCGTGAAACGCGCATCGACGCCAACGGGCAGAATAAATTTATTTTGCTTAAATTCATTGAATATTTTTTCTGCAATTCCAATTCTCCCAATTGACTATTCAATTAGCTCCACTTATTTTTTTTTTTTTTCAAACAACTCAATAATAAAACACAAAGATCGTGTATGTGTGTGAATTTAGTGAAGTGTACTTGCATTCAAAAGCAAGTGAGACTTTGATGTATTTATTTATTTAAACTTTATTGACCACAAAATTACATAACAAACAAAAGGCGGACTTAACGCTAAAAGCATAATACTACCAGTCAATCTTCGGGAAAAGGGGCCATCCATAAATTACGTCACACGAATTTGACCCCTCCCCCCGCCCCGTCCTTGTCACAGCTGGTCACATTTGTGAGACTCCCTCCCTCCCTAGTGTGACGTCACATATTTTACAAATTTCCATCTAGAGTTGCAAATGTTTCTGAGTTTTTCGTTAATAGTTCAAAGTTCGTGCTAACACTTAGATTATAATAGATTTTGAAATGTGACGATCACGAAATTTAGAACCCCTCCCACCCCCTTGTCACACAATGTCACACTTCATCGACCCCCTCCCTCCCCCTTAACGTGTGACGTAATTTATGGATGGCCCCAAAGCAGAAATTAATGAATGCGGTTGTGAAGCAAATGAAAGAAAATAAGATCTCGAAAATAAAGATAGATTATAACTATTCAAGTAAAAGAATATTATATTCTATACGATGTATGTATCTGGCATAGTTGTAAGGTTTTCAATTTTGTTAATGAGTACAAGCTAATTATGGATCTAGGTCTGATATATTTTATTTTTTACTTGATATTATGAATTTTATAGACAGTTTTCTAAAGTTGAAAGTTCGGTTACTAAACGTTAATGTTAAACTGCAAGATTTTGACGTTGACCTTGTACGTTGCATCTGTAATGTCCTTTATGATTTAATATTATCCTCCTAGCTAATCTATATATATAAAAATCAATGCCAATTTTCGTTGTAATTTTATAACTCAAGAACGGGCTCACCTTTCCAAACCAAATGTTTAGGCTTTGTTCGGACTATTTAGTAGATGGTTTATGTGAAGTTTGCACAAAATCGGTAGAGCTTCATCAGGTTCTTCATTTATCACATTTTTTGTAACAAATGAATTCAATAAATGGCGGATCATTTTGCTAATGGGGATTTTGCTGTCAAATTGAAACTTTTTTCAGATGGGGACTGTGCTGTCAAATTGAAACTTTTTTCAGTGTTGACAGTACAAGCATGTTATGTCATTCATGCGGTCATTTCATTTTGGACGTGCTTCGACTTTATGTTGCCTGTTCCAGAGTCGGTACCCCCAGCCGTTTGTTTATTCATGCTCAAAATGGAAAAACAAAAAATAATGTTTATCCAAATGTTTTGGATTAAATTTTAAAATAGCTAGCAATTAATAAAATATTTTTTTGTTTGAATAAATGAATTTGATGTTCCAATTAATTTTTTTTAGTATTTCAATTTATACGTAGCAAAGCACGTACCGGGCCGCTAGTAAATTATAAATATATTAAAAATGAAAAGTGATCTCCTTCGCCTAGGTGGGATTTGAACCCACAACCTCTCGATGACCTGAGAGTGCTCTTCCAACTGAGCTACCAGGAAGGTTTGTGTTAGTAACGAATTTTTGCATTTTATATTTTTACTGCGTGAGTCACAGTGTGGCGGGGAGTATCCGGGGGAGGTGAATTTTTCCATTTTTAAAACATTTATAATATTTTGGCAAATTGGCCGAAACAACTATTTTAAATAATAATGGCTAATAAATTGTTTATAGTTGGAACAATCTCTTTCTTACAGAGCGTTTAGTGAAGTTACAAAGTTATTTTAGAAATATCTAGCGACGATTGGTCCAAGCTTACTCCGAACTCTTAAAGGAAATCGCACAACATGAAAAATGTCCCGATAGGTCCTTAATGCACCCCAAGATCTGGGTCAAATATGACATGTTTACACGAGCTCCGCTTGCATTACCAGGGTACTCATTTTATATCTTACCTAGGTCGAGCGTGACTTTTATTTTTATCTTTTTTAAGTTTCTTGACATGAATACGTCTTTAACTATTTCTGAAACTATTGTCTGCAAAAATGGAAAAGCCATTTTTTGAGCAGTGGGTGCGAAATCATCTTCGCACTCAAGGTTCAAAATCGCCGGGGTCGGGCTCGCATTGAAGTCTCCCTCCACTGTATAGTTATAGTTACTAACATAGTGTGTAAGTTTCTTTGTTACTAACATTATGTATTGTAAATACAGTGTAAAAATATTGTCAATCTGAAATAAAAAAAATAAAAAAAAGTACATTTAAATTTGATCAATCGAAAAAATCGGGAGCAATCCAAAAATCTAATGATAACAAACTTTTCAATACAAATACAAATATTACTACTTTCTATAAGAGAGGTAGGGAGCGTAATTGTAAGCTGCCCGACTGGGGAATATACCTCCACCTCTCAGAATACCGCAGCCAAATAACAATTCGATCCAGGATCCAGGATCGTATGTAAACCCGTGCATTTACCTACATCATCTGTAATAATTACACTAATGAATACAATAAATAAATAAATTCATGAAAATAAAATTTAAATCCTGACTTTGTCCGTAGCCCCCAGTTTAGTCTCTCTTGGGGGCCACGAACAAAATATTTGCCTGCCTAACAATTTTGTAATTAAATATATTTTTATTGCCCGCAGTACCCTATCCCAGACATTTCAATCAGTGACATAAAAATTTATGACACGTACTAGCATAGAACTTTTATTTCCATCAGCGTCGCCAGCGGTCCCGATGTTGGCGGGACGTCCCGTTTTTTTAGTCCAAAGTGTAATGTCACGTACCGCATGTCCCGCTTTTGGTAGTGGACGCCAAAAATTATGATTTCATCAACTGAAATTAATGGACAGAATACCAGAATTTTAATCTTTGGAAAAATATAAAATAAATTAATAAATATTCCTGGACAAATTACACACGGCCATCTCATACTAAGCAAAGCTTTGTACTATGGATACTAGATAACTGATATATAATACATAAATACATTTTTTTTGTAAATACATACATATAATACATAGAAAACGACCAGACCAAGACAAACAGACATGTTCATGCACACAAATGTTTGTCTTGTGCGGGGATCTCATATAAAAAAGTTGACATAAAACCACATCTATATCTCTACGAATTACGATAAATAAATAAATATTTTTGGACGAAGTACACACACTGCCATCTAGTCCCAAACTAAGTAAAGCTTGTACTATGGGTACTAGATAACTGATATTATACTTAAACACATTTTTTTTTGTAAATACATACATATAATACATAGAAAACGACAAGACCAAGACAAACAGACATGTTCATGCACACAAATGTTTGTCTTGTGCGGGGATCGAACCCGCGACCTCGGAGTCAAAGTGGCCATTGCTAACCATTCGGCCAGCGAGCTCGTCAAATAAAGTAATCTTGAAAAAGTTTATTGAATTAAATTTTGGAAAAATATACTAGGTGACTCGACAGACGTTATCCTGTGTCCTAACTATGAATATTGAATTCAAAGTGGTTTCGCGCACGCTGTCAAATGACTGACAATTCTGTCAAAGTTACATTAGAAAAAATAATATAGTCTTTCAGTTTTCTTAAATTTTTTAATTTTCCGCGTAAACTTTCCTATTTTTTTCTCTCCTAAGAACCTTCTATCTGGTATTAATATATCTCAATTATGGTTTGACATTTTCCTTGTATTTTTGACACTTTAGAAAATTTTCTTCTTGACATTTTAAAATACCTATTATTAATTTTATTATATCCAGAATGACATGCGTATTCAATTATTATTCATAATTATGGCTATTCCAATATATTGTTAATTTTGTAGCTAGTTAACTTAATTTAGAAAGTAATCAATCAATGCCCAACATTTGCATGCCTGTGAGAAAGAGGCGAACATTTTGTACCGTTTTCATAGAAACCACCTGTTATTTGTAACCTAATGTTCTTGCAAATAAATAAATATTCTATTCTATTCTACTAACGATAACAAATACAACAAAAAAAAAAATACCGAAATTGTCCCATTCGTTCACGTGTAATGCGAGAACATAGGGGATATTGACGACAACGAGCTCGGTGGCGTAACGGTCAATGACGCGGCTTCGACACCAACGCTCGTGGGTTCCATTCCCACATAGGACAAACATTTGTGTGCATGAACATGTCTGTTTGTCTTAGTCTGGGTGTTTTCTATGTATCATAAGTATGTATTTACAAAAAAAAAATGTATTTACGTATGTTTATCAGTTGTCTAGTATCCATATCACAAGCTTCACTTACTTTGGGGCTAGATGGCGCTGTGTAATTTATCTGACAATATTTATTTATTTATATTCATTTTTACATGTATAGCTTTAAACTTATTAAAGATCAAAGTAGAGTTGATCTTTGTTGTTTACACTCATACCAAAAGCACTTACCCATTTAATCTATAAAAAAAAAACAATCTAATGAATATGTTTTCTATGTAGTCCGCTTTATTCAAACGTGTCCCGCATTTTTTATTTTCAAAAGTCTAAAATCCCACTTTGATCTAAAAAACAATCTAGCAACGCTGATTTCCATAATGTTATAATAAAGCACACTTGTATTGTTCCACGTAATTACATTTATTTTTACCGACCGGTTTCGCCGCTAAGGCATTATCAAGGTAAACAGATGTTGTTTGTGTTTTTAATTAAAAACACTTCGAACAAACGAATCAGATGGTGTTTGTGTTTTTAATTAATAACACAAACACCATCTGTTTACCTTGATAATGCCTTAGCGGCGAAACCGGTCGGTAACATTAAATATAATAACGTGGAACAGTACAAGTGCTTTATTCTACTATTATGATAATAACGTTCCACCAAGTGCCAACAATCAACAGTATCAACTGATTTCCATGCTTACAATATCACCAGGGGCGTAGCTACCGCTGTATCAGCCGTGTCACTGAGCCCCCCCCCCCCCCCCCCCCCCTAAAAGGGCCACCATCATGTTCGGTTCGAGTAGATAGAAGACCCCCCATAGCTCTGAAGTGTTTGGGTAGAAGGGCCCACCACCAAGTCTTGATACATGGCCCGTCTAGAGTAAGCAACGCCACTGAATAACACAGCTGATAAAAAAATCGGGTTGCACTCCGGGAGTGCCGACAGAAGTGAAAACTTGAACATTAACGTTGTGAATTTTTGATTATTTTGGAATGGTTAGGGAATAATTTCGCACGAATTGCTTTATTTATAATTATAAAAGTACTACATATCATTTATGTGGTAAAATACAATAATCATTTATTGCGCTATCGTACACAATGGTAAATAAAATACAATAATCATTTATCGTACACAAACATGACAATTTATATTACATTAAAAATAAACAGCAGGAGCAGGTAAACTTTTTCGCCGTGCGGCAGAATGAGAGGGGGATATCACTTCCTCTCCTACGCAGCGCCGGCGGTCAACGCTCCCTCCGTCTTACGAATTTTCGATCAGACCACGTGTCTTGACACGAGTTTAACATTTTTACTCATCCCAAAAAAGTGTTTTCACTTCAATAAATCAGCAGAAGCATTATACCTATAAGCATTTATATAATCTATAATAATAAAAGGCTTTGTCCTCACTGACTGACTGACTGACTGACTGACACACTAATCAACGCACAGCCCAAACCGCTGGGTCTAGAGATTCCAAATTTGGCAAGTAGGTTCCTTATGACGTCAAGGGGTACACTAAGAAAGGATTTTTCAAAATTCATCCCATAAGGGGGTGAAACGGGGGTCCAAATTTTGTATGGGGAAACAAGATTAGTTTTATTCGAAACCCCGTGAACACGTGTTTCAGGATTTTTCAAAATTCAACCCCTAAAGGTGTAAAATGGAGTGAAAAGGTATTGTTTTTATGGTTTATCGGGTCGCTCATTACGAAAACAACAACTATTTTATAATACTACATAGACGACGACATAAAATCACCCCTATGGGGGTGCGATGGGGTTGAAATGTCATAATGTCAATATGGGTATTGATTATATGGTTTTCTGGGACGTCAATTACGAAAATGGAATCGATTTGAAAATATAACATAGTGGACACGAAATTACTTAAAAGGATTTTTCAAATTTTACCCCTAAGAGGGTGAAACAGAGGTCCACAGTTTGTCTAGGGAAATAAGATTAGTTATACTATTTTATCCTAAGCTTTACACGAGTACTTCTATAGATAAATGAGTGAACACGTGTTTCAGGATTTTTCGAAATTCAACCCAAAAAAAGGAGTAAAATGGGGTCAAAAAGTCTGAAAATCATCAAGGATATTATTCATTTTATATTTTATCGGGTCGCTGATTACGAAAACAACAACGATTTTAAAATTCAACGTGGCTAACGTGCCCATCATCATGATATTTTTTAAACTTTGATTTATCCTTTTTAGGCTGATAGAATAAGACTTGTGTGTTAACTGAAGTGTTATCCTAATAGGTTTTTAAATTTGTATTTGGCGTTAATCAGTGCTTATATGGCCGGCGCGGCGTTCTTGCATCCGTATTTAGTACAATTAAAGGTACTACTTGAAGGTGGTTGCGTTGCGCGTTAGACTTGACATGGATAATCTAAAATGCGCGAATTTCACGCGAGCGAAGCCGCGGGCAAAAGCTAGATAATAAAAGTCTTTGTCCTCACTGACTGACTCACTAATCAACGCACAGCCCAGACTACTGACTTTGGATATGTGTTCCCTATACAATGTAAGCGCGCACTAAGATGGAATTTTCCGAAATTTCACCCCTATGAGGTTGAAAATAGGGGGTTGAAAAAAAACCCGCTTTTTGGAAATCGATTCACCTACGATTTTGAAACTTGGTGGAATAGTTGTTAATAAAAAAAGGGTTTATGGGTTACTGATTAACTTTTGACCAGCGCCACGTCAAGAAATGTCTTAATGTTATATTTATATTTTAATTAACTCATCACTAGATGGCGCTATACCTAGCATTTGTACAGCGCACTATGCTTTCGTTATTAAGGAAAGGGTATATACGAGAGATTATTTCAAACCATGGGGTCATCCATGACGGTTTATCGCTCACCTCATCCCAGTAGTTACCCCGGAGGTTGTCCATCGCGCGCGTAGGGCGTAAAAAAACTGCGTCTTTCAAATGACGCAAAATGACGAAAGCTACATTTGGTGCAGAAAACTAATTGAAAAACCTATTCTAAGTACCGACTTTATGGGGTATACCTACTTAATATAAGAATTTCGATATTTTTAACAATGACGTCAAGATTGACTAAATTTATACTTGTGGAAGGTGTGATGATGCCCCATACCATTACAGCTGTGGAAGGTGATGGAGCTGGCCCGTTCCGCTCCATCTCCTACCACTTTCATGGAAAGGGGGTGTATCATCAGGAGGTTCGTGCCACCATTGTTCATGTATTAAACAACTGGAACGATGAGTTGTTGAGTGAGGACGGTAAGGGTTGCGCTGTTGAGGAATCTCTCTTTATACCCCGCCTTCCCATTATTCCATCAGACCACCCCGTTTAGACTTAAATTTTCCATAAACGTGTTTTGCTATGACCATTAACAAAGCTCAGGGGGCAGTCTCTAAAGGTCGCTGGGGTTGACTTGAGACAGGACTGTTTCTCTCATGATCAGTTGTATGTAGCTTGCTCAGGAGTAAGTTCTCCTGGAAGCCTTGCAATTTTGGCTCCTGGTGCGAATGCCAAAATTATTGTTTACCGGGACGTCTTAACCTAAATGGTGCAAGTTTGTAATTAATGGTCAATACGAAACAGGCCTTTAAGGGGAAAAAATTAAATATCTGGAATCTTAACAAAAATAGACGCAAATCAGGAGTGATGCCGTAGCGAAGCACGGGTACTTTGCTAGTAATATATAGGTGGTTAGCGGGGGTACCACGGGCCATATCACGTATACTTTGCTCCCCTTCAGGTTTCTATACGTAATTACTTTTTTCCGTAGTCTGGGGTATATGACTCCGTAGACTGGGGGTGTCTCCGTAGACTGGGGGTGTATGATCAAAAAACGCTTGAAATGGCTTTATGGCTCGACACGTTAAGCTTTCAACTTAAAAATGTTAATTTTTAATGCATGCATTTTCAAATTGAATTTTGTCATGTGCTTGATCTTATGAAAAAAATGCGTCACCTCTTTATTTTGCTTGCAGGATTCCCTGGGTTTTCAGGTCAGTGGTTAGAACCTACATTTAAGGTACTGCTACACTGCACTGAATGGCTCTCAACTTTTTTTGTAGATTTAGATTTATTTTTGTAGAGTAGCAAATTTTCGTGTACTTCTGTAGATGTCATTCGCACGTATCTGATAGAATTGTACAAATAAAAAAAATAAAAAGCAAATTAAAAATGACATAGGTACATAATTACATCATACTTTTATTTAAAAAAAATATTTTCAATTTAGTAACATAATTGTAAAATAGTAATTTATTTCGGCTGAGATGGTTTCAATGATGTGACATTAGAAAAAAGTATTAAGTATAATTATCAGTCATCTAGATCAACTGTGTTATCATAAACCAAGTTTTTAATACTATATTTTTCATATATAATTGACATATTAAGTTAATATTATGTCAATTATACAACTGATACTACCACTATGATTATCTACTCTCCGTTAATTTAATTTTTAGTAATTATCAAACTTACATAAAGTCTAAAACTAATTGAAAGGTATTTTTGAAGGCTGGTCAAATTCAAGGAGACGATTATATTCTTAATATTAACCATGAATCAATAAAAAAAACCTAAAAAATAATCATCCATAAACGCGGTATCGAAAGATTTCTTGTTTATCTCGGAGATTCATGTTTACTATGTAGGTCGGAGACACTTGAGGTTGTCGCGCATGCGCTCTTCTGCGCTCACAGCTGTCGTTTCAATGAAAATGTTATCAACATCACAGTATACGCTAAAATGACAGATACTATTAAAACTAAACTGATTTTGATGTTTTTAATGTATAGTGTTTTTTCTTGTATCGTGATCAGTAACACCGATAGATTGATAAAGGCGATTGTGTAATCGCCTCTATCAATTTGACCAGTCTTAAAAATTACAACCTGTATAAAATTATAACCTTTTAATAACTCCAATATCTCTTGTATTGCAAATATAAACAATATATCAATCCTACATTATATATACACATATATAATACTTTTACCGCCGCACTCAGAGACGTCAATTAAATTTAAATGACAATTAAGTCTGCAGCATCCTTGTGGTTAGTGGTAGACAGAGACAAAATTGATTTAATTGTCATTAAAGTTTAAGTGACGTCTCTGAGCGCGACAGTTAGATATCCACTTACTAGTATATACCTTGTATAGATAGACTAAAAGTTATTCACTCAACACCTTGTAGTTTAATATCCTCGTCTACCTGTTAGGCCCCACGCTATCGGATCAGATAGCGGAATGTATCCGATCTAGAGATGGGCAAATTGCCAGGTATTTACAATAAGTGCCCAGTAAGTACTAGTAAATGCCCAATAAATGCCTAGTTTTGAGGAAATAGGGAATTTATGAGCAGTTTTTGGCCATTTATCGTAAATGCCAGGCATTTTGCCCATCTCTAATCCGATCAGCCCCCTTACCATCATCTCTTATTGCGATTCAATAATTGAATAGATTGTTTATTCATACCAATGAATAAGCGACTCTATTGAAATATACTCATTTGAAATATTTCAAATGGAATAGAGTCGCTTATTCATTGAAATATTTCAAATGGAATAGAGTCGCTTATTCATTGGTATGAATAAACAATCTATTCAATTATTGAATCGCAATAAGAGATGGTAATAGAAATAGAGTCGCTTATTCATTGGTATGAATTAGCAATCTATTCAATTATTGAATCGCAATAAGAGATGTGGTAAGGGCGCTGAGCAAACAAAGGACTTTCGCCCGCGAACTTCTTTGTCTGCCAAAATAGATCGCTTACAACTGCATCGAACAACACAAATGGGAACTCACAACTTGCACACGGACTCGTGTGCTAGTTGTGAGCGATCTATTTACGTGGACAAAACATCCGCGGACAAGTCTCTCGTCTGCGTATGCCTTATAATTAATATAAGTCACGTGTAATGATTGCAAATTTTATTTTATAAATGTAAAACTCACAAATTATTTATTACACATTAAATAGCATTTCTATGCTTTCACAATAGCACTTTGTTAAAAATCGAGTAATTTTTGGTCGTAGCTCGGGGATAGAAGTGGCTCATCACCAATTTCGAACCAAAGTCAGCTTCACGTGGTGCAACCTGCTGATCGACTAACGAGTCCAGGAATATTTATTTATTTAGAAATAAACAGTCTTATTGATTATAATTATTAAATACATGCATAATAATTGACCTTTAATTTCATATGTGAGACTTTACATTTTTTTTAAATATCAAAAAAGCAAAAGAGCATGTGGGTCACCTGATGGATATATTATATATAGAATCATCATAATCAGGTCATTTTAGTGTCCACTACAGGAGCACGACCCTCTCTCGTCCGTCCCAGACAGAAGGTGGATTTGGCCTACACTCCCCACGCTGGCCAAACAGGTTGGGGAGGCCTGATCGAGGTTTAATAATTAATTTCCCTTAGTCGCCTTGTACGACATCCACGGGAAGAGACGGAGTGATTCTATTCTAGTCTGCCGGAAAACACACGGCCAAGAAAATATATAAATATATAGAATGCCTACTAATAAAACAACCTATCTCCACCTCACAGAATACCGCAGCCAGATAACAATTCCCTTGAAGTTGGTTGTGTTCTTGCGGGTAAGTGAGGTCACCAGAAAGAAAGAATGGAAGGCGTATAGGATGGCAACGGATTGGCGGCCCCTTGGTGTTGGTGATCTCCATGGGGGGAAGTGATTGCTTTCTATCAGGTGAACCATATGTTCGTTTGGCCCCCTCTCATATAAACAAGTTGACATAAATACACATCTATATCTCTACGAATTACGATAAATAAATAAATTTTTTTGGACGAAGTACACACACTGCCATCTAGTCCCAAACTAAGTAAAGCTTGTACTATGGGTACTAGATAACTGATATTATACTTAAACACATTTTTATTTGTAAATATAATACATAAAATACGTAGGAAACACCCAGACCAAGACAGACATGTTCATGCACAAAAATGATTGTCTTGTGCCGGAATCGAAACCGCGACCTCGGAGTCAAAGTGGCCAATGCTAACCATTGGACCACCGAGCTCGTCAATATAACTTCCTATGGTCATAAATACTGCACTAAGTTATTTTATTAGATTTGCTGACTTGCCTCCCGAGGCAGCGCCGTCAATGTGAACGCTTCAATTCAGTTAATGGCGAGGCAGTAATTTTGATATTCCCATTTTCTCGTAAACTTTCCTGCAACTCGGAATCTAATAGAGCTAGCCAAGAAGACAAAATTGGATTTGAACTTCGGATAACTGGAAAGCTGTACGAAAGTAATTTTGTTGTAGTTAATGGAATATTTAATAAATCAATAAAAAAAGGGATGCGGCTGTGTCATGAACACGGCGGCCGTGTGTTGTACGTGGATACGTTATAATGCACTAAAATTATCTCAAAATGGCAGCGCTTCCCCCTCCCCCACACGCGCTGTTCCAGTTATACTTAACGTAATAAATTCTTTGATCCTTCATCTATCCAGTGGTGTGATTGAATTTTGATTAGAGATGATAGATTTGTAACTGCAACACCAAACTGTATCCCCCGATTTTGTTATCATTCGTTTTTTTTAATTGCCTCCCTGTGGAAGCAATTTTAAAAACGTATTCACTTCAAAATACTTGGATGGATGGAGGTACATACTACAAGGCGACTAAGGGAAATACATTATAAAACATCGATCAGAATGGCAATTCTCATAATTAAAATATAGTCAAAATTCAGTTTCGATCCAGTCTCGATCTCACAAATGTCACATTTGGTATTCTTAATATGCAACTTCAAAATTAAATTTAAGCGGGATTATATCGAAGTATGAGTGAAAATTAAACAAACTAAGAATGTTACTTTGCCAACAACAAGAACTGATAATAATTAATTAATGAAATCAAGTATATAATTTTAGTCAATTCACAATTCAATCTCGATTCGGTCAACTTTCAATCTGCGTTCGTTGAAAAATTACGAGAATTGGCCTTCAGGCCTCCCCAACCCGTCTGGCCAGCGTGGGGAGTGTAGGCCAAAGCCTCCTTCTGTCTGGGACGGACGAGAGAGGGTCGTGCTCCTGTAGTGGAGACTAAAATGACCTGATGATGATGATTCACGTTAAAATAGATATATCTTTGTATCAACTTTTTAAGAGGAACAATTCCATCATACGTAACTTTAACCGTATACGCAGCGCACGCAACGGAAGCTCTCAAAAGGAATAAATTTTCCCCGTCTTTGCAACATTTGTCATTAATCCTTTTAAGATAAATAGGATATCCAACACAAAAATATTTTTTTTTTTATTCAAACCAGTAGTAGTTCCTGAGATTAGTGATTTTAGCAACGTCTTGTTGCACATACATATTCATATTCATTTATTCACAATGATTTATTACATAGGGTACATGCACATAGTGGTAAAAAAGATGGACAATTTATACTGTTACAAATCACCTTATTAAGGCACTTCTGACTATATATTTCTCGATCGAATAATCAATATAATATTATTAAATAAATTTAATAATAAAAAGAAATAAATTAAGTAACTTAATAAAATTATGCTACTAAATTAAATGTCAATTTGATTAAAATGTCATACAATAATTGTTGAATAATAATAATAATAATCCCGTGATTTAAGAGAGATAAATAAAAATTCAACAATAAGAATTGTTAAATTTAGTAAATAATAAATTTCTGGACAATTTACACAGCGCCGTCTAGTTCCAAATTAAGCGCAATGCACTAGATAAATGTACAATGTACTAGAAAAATGATCTTAAATACATTTTTTTTTTGCATAGATACCTACTTATAATACATAGAAAACGCCCAGACCAAAACAAACAGACACGTTCATGCACACAAATGTCTGTCTTGTGCGGGGATCGAACCCGCGACCTCGGAGGCAGAGTAGCCATTGCTAGCGACCTCCGGATTCGTCAAGTTTGTTTTGTTGATGTTTGAAATCAAGTAGGTACATAATTTTTAATCAATTCACAATTCACTATCGATTCGGTCAACTTTCATTCTTCGATCGTGAAATAATTACGAGAATTGGCCATATGGTAAGCATTATGCCTATTTGCCACCGGACGTATTATAAAATAATAAAAAAAAAGAGTTAGGCAACAAATCCATATGTCACATTTGGCAATTTGTAGAATGTAAACAAAATAAGAATAATATTATCAAGAACTCTATTTCACATTTCTTATAAAAGGTTTTTTGTCAAATCCCATTGTGAATAAGCATGACGTGTTTCTCAGACGAAACGTGTTTTTCATAACGTGTTTTTCAGACATAATGTAACTTTCTTGAAAGAATTTGTTTCAGTAAATTACTATAATAAAATTCTTCATTTCAAAATTTATTCGATTGCACCTAATCTATCCTATACAACGGCAGCAACACATAATCATGCCACTCGCTGCCTACTACTACTACTACTACTCTAAATCCGTAGAGCTTAGATTCACTTTCATCACACTATCTTGAATGTGAAAGTGAATTTAAGTGCCAGTTCCGGCGACGGGGCTTCTTGAGAAGAACTGGCAAGAAACTCAAGGCCGATTCTTTTAGTTGCCAATATCGTTACATTAAATACAATCATTAACATAACATAACAAGAGCAATTCATTTCCAAATACTTTTATCATTTATGTAATCTGAGATACAATAGTAAGCCTTTTGATTAGTCTAGTTTTGATATATTTCTTAAATTTACCCATGGATAATTTAAACGCGTCGTTTGGAAGTTTATTGTAGAAGCGTATACATTGACCTGGGAACGAGTTAGAGATTTTATGGAGCCTAGTAATATGCACAGCGAGTTTATTTTTATTTCTTAAATTTAATTGATGGAGATCACTGTTTTTCCTAAATTTGGTTTGATTTTTATGAACGTAAATAAGATTTTCATAAATATATTGAGAATGTAATGTCATAATATTTATCTCTTTAAATTTATTTTTCAGTGTCTCCCTGGGACTCATCATATAAATAGTACGGATAGCTCGTTTCTGGAGCACAAAAATTGAGTCTACATTCGCGGCACTACCACAAAGCAATAAACCATATGACATAATGCTGTGAAAATAGCTAAAATAAACTAAACGCGCAGTGTCAACATCAGTCAGTTGACGTATTTTCCTTACGGCGTAAGCTGCTGAGCTGAGTCTACCCGATAACGTTTCTATATGTGGACCCCATTGTAATTTAGAGTCTAATGTTATACCAAGGAAGACAACCTTATTGACCAATTCCAATCTCTCATTGTCCATCACCGCACTGGTTTTTACTTGTTTAACATTGTTTGTAAAAAATCTAACATATTTGGTTTTACTACCATTTAAAAGCAGGTTATTAGCACTAAACCAGTTTACTATTTTTGAAAGAGCATTGTTTATATCGTCAATTTCTGATTGTTGTCTATTTACCTTAAAAACTAAAGAAGTGTCATCTGCAAACAATACTATTTCATGACTATTCTTTACAAGATGAGGTAGATAATTAATATACACGAGAAACAGGAAAGGGCCCAACGTAGAGCCTTGTGGCATCCTCATCGCTACAGCTGATCCATGTGATCGCTTTCCATTAACATCTACTTTCTGAACCCTATCACCAGATAAGAAGTAAGAAGATCAAGAGCGATGCCTCTTATACCATAGTGGTGTAATTTTCTGACTAGAGTTTCATGCTGCACACAATCAAAGCTTTAGATAAGTCACAAAACACCCCATAGGCGTCCCGTGTTGAAAGAATTGAAAGGGATTAGACCACACTCCACCACGCTGCTCAACTGCGGGTTAACGGAGGCCAGTCAAGCCGCCTAAAGGCCACTGACTTGGCTTAACGGCTGTCATCTAATGACAACAGCCGAGACCGACGACGTAACGTGCCCTCCGAAGCACGGAGGCGCTCGAGATAAATAAACCCATCCATGGACAGGCGACGTCAACGTCGCTTAACGCGGGTCCCATTGGACTGACATGCGCAATGACGCCATCGAGCTCCTCAATGTACTGACTGTATTTATTTACCCTTCTGCTTCTTCTTTATCTACTATCTACCAATTGATTGGTGTAGGCTTCCTTTAAACCCCTCCAATTATCCCTGTTTTGGGCAGTTATCCAGTTATTGTCACCTATCGCTTTTATGTCGTCCTTCCATCTCATTTGCGGTCTGCCTCTTGGTCTTACATGCTCGTACGATCTCCATGTAAGGACTTTCTTGCACCAGGAATCTTCCTTTCTCGCTACGTGACCAGCCCATTCCCACTTCAGTCTCGCTATTCTCTCGGCTACTCTCTCGGTACTTATATTGAAAATAGATTATAAATAGAAAATAGACTAATACAGTTCTGCCCCCTAGCCAAGTGTAATTCGTAGCGTAACGAACGTTAGATAGATCACGTGACATTTGTCAATTCGAACATTTTAGTATGAGCTCCACAGTTTAAATTAGCGATCGCTACGCTTTCTACTTCGCAAACTGCTATTTGGCTAGCCCCCCTGCGCAGAAAAGAGCTACCTCCGTAGCTCGTAGATCTTAGTAACAGACTCATCAATCAAGACGTAGCAAGTTCGTAGCAGACTCATCGCTAGCGTCCAACCCGTAGCGCTTTAGAATAACACGCACAACAGCATCATGAAGCTCCTCTAAGTAAAATCGAATATATATAATACAAGCAAAACCTAACCTTGGCCGTGTGGTTTCCGCCAGACTAGAATAGAATCACTCCGTCTCTTCCCGTGGATGTCGTATAAGGCGACTAAGGGAAATACATTATAAAACATCGATCAGGCCTCTCCAACCTGGCCTGGCCAGCGTGGGGAGTGTAGGCCAAATCCTCCTTCTGACTTGGACGGACGAGAGAGGGTCGTGCTCCTGTAGTGGAGACTAAAATGACCTGATGATGATGATGAAGCAAAACCTAAGCTAACTAAAATATGTCGGAGTGGCAACCCTACCTTAATTCTATTATATACTAGCTGACCCGGCGAATTTCGTACCGCCTAACAGAACGAAAAGTGTTGTTTTTAGACGTTTTCAGGCAATTTTTTAATTTTTTCTCTGCGTAAGAACTATCCTCGTACTTCAAGGAATATTCTAAAAAAAGAATTAGCGATATCGGTTCATCTGTTTTCGAGAAATGCGCTTAGCAACACATTCAGCTATTCATTTTTATATTATAGATAATACGTATAATTTGCTTATATTGGAAGCAATATTATAATTTTGGTAGCTAAGGCTACGGTTCCATGAACACTCAATAATAATGATCAGAAACTGAATATATAATAACTCCATTATGTCCGATAAATGAACATTTACATACATTATTCACGTGAACGTTTTTACTTTAATATTACAGCAGTAAATCATACTGTATCTTGACATTTAATTTCGTATACGACTAGCTCGGTAGAATAGCTAGCAATGGCCACTTTGACTTCGAAATCGTTGGTTCGATCGACAAATAATTATCTTGTGCGGGGGCACAAGATAATTATTTGTGTGCATGAATATGTCTGTCTTATTCTGGTTTTTTACTATTATATGTATAATAATATGTTGACAAAAAAAATGTATTTAAGTATACTATCAGTCATTATTGGCCGTGTGGTTTCCGGCAGACTAGAATAGAATCACTCCGTCTCTTCCCGTGGATATTGTACAAGACGACTAAGGGACATACATTATAAACATCAAATGACTGACAGTCCTGTCAAACAACCTAACGATACATTAGAAAAATTAATATGGTCGTTCAGTTTTCTAAAATTTCCTAATTTTCCGCGCACTTTCTTATATTTTTCTTTCATAAGACCTTTCTCCTGAAATTAACAAATACAACATAAAAAAAAATAGCGAAATCCGTGATGCCGCGACCAAGACAAATAAAGATTCATTTATATATATATTGATTTCAAACGTAACCGTATCTTAATGTATATTATTAATTATTAGTATTTCAAATTACAACTTGAAAAGTAACAGTGATTTATAATTATATTTAAATTTTTTAGCTTTGTAAATTTCACATTTATTATTTATAGATTAATAAATGTGAAATTTACGTGTTACGTAGGTATTTTTTAGAGGTGAACGTTTTTACTTTAATATTACAGCAGTAAATCATCTTGTGTCATTGAGAAGTATATTTCGGCATGTTTGTTATTCGTTTTTTTATATTTTGTTAAAAATATATTAAAAAGCCTGCTTTATATTAAAAAGGTAACAGATCTTTTTTTCTTTCTTTTTTGTGCACGAAGAATCACTCTACACAATAAATGTTTTATAATGACTTCTTCTTCTTATTTTATAATGGCGTTCATTTTGCGTTCAGCATAGTTACATTGCTGAAATAATTTGTGTGCAAGGCTTAAAGAATTACACAAGGTAAAGGTAACAAGATTTTCGAATAAATAATTGATTTTGAATTGAAAATATTTTTTTTTTTTGGAACATAATTTCATAATAAATTCAAAATTAAAAAGCCACAGCTATGACTAAAATAAATTTAAAAAGTCAACGAAAAATAGATAAACTTATTGTTGAATTTAACATTATATCTAATTTTAATTTTATCGGCGGAAGGGCCCCGGATCGTTTTTGGATTATTCTATAATGAAATTCTATTTTTTAGTCTAAACCCCAGATATAAATTGAATTCGCATTTTGTTTGCATTAAAACAGACCGACTGAGATCCGTAGAATAAATTGCGTTCTGAATTGTTGGTAGTTTTTTTTTTTATATTTTATTTTAAATATTGTCAGATAAATTACACAGCACCATCTAGCCCCAAAGTAAGCGAAGCTTGTGTTATGGGTGCTAGACAACTGATAAACATACGTAAATACATTTTTTTTTTGTAAACACATACCTAAGATACATAGAAAATACCCAGACCAAGACAAACAGACATGTTCATGCACACAGATATTTGTCCTGTGTGGGAATCGAACCCACGAGCGTTGGTGTCAAAGTCGCGTCATTGACCGCTACGTCACCGAGCTCGTCAGTTCACTTCGTGCTTTTTTATGGGGAGCTAATGTCAGATTGAACGTTCGATTCTAAACATATTTTTTTTTATTTATTTTTTTATTCTACGTCGGATGGCAGACAAGCATACGGCCCGCCTGATGTGAAGCGGTTGCCGTAGCGATATTAACGCTCGCAACATAAAATATCGCTCGCGCGCCGCCACCCCCGCTGCCAACGCAGCATCTCCTTCCTTTCTGGTGACCTCACTCACTCGCAGGAACACAACAACCCTCAAGGGAATTGTTATTTGGCTGCGGTATTCTGTAAGGTGGAGGTACATTCCCCAGTCGGGTAGCTTACAATTACGCTCCCTACCTCTCTTTTCGCCAGAGCTTCGTTTGTCAGTCAGCAGGGTGCACCGCGTGCAGGTGAAGTTGGCTTTGGTTCAAAGGTGTTGATGAACCACTTACACCCCAAAAATATTCTAAAAAGTCGTCGTCATCTACCCTTACTCATTCCATTGCTGGGGTATCTCCCTTCAATTGAAAGGCTTTAGAGCGTACTCCACCACGCTACTCAACTGCGGGTTGGCGGAGGCCAGTGTTTTCAAACCGCCCAAAGGCCACTGACTTTGCTTAAATGGCTACGAAAACAGCTTCGCATTAGCCGGGCCGTATGCTTGTCTGCCAATCGTAATAATATAAAAAGAAATCGTATGTTCATTAAATTTGACATTAGTTCCCTATTAAAACGTACGAAGTGAAATATGAACAATGCACATCGTACTTTATTCTACGGAGGGGTCAATACCAGCGTTGCCAGAATTATTTTTGATCAAAGCGAGATTTTAGACTTTTGAAAGTAAAAAAAACGGGACACATTTGAAAAAGCGACCTGATGATGATGATGATTATACTTCAGCCAAAAAAAACGGAAGGTCCCGCCAAAATTGGCAACACTGGTCAATATTTGGTGCATTAGGTTGTGGGATGTGTATCGAAGCCTTTTCCCGGCCGACCGAGGGTTTACATGAAAGTGCTCTTGGTCAGCTGAATTGATAATTAGTTAGGTTATAAAGTGTTATAAAGAGCAGTTTTAATAAAGCGACAACCCTTTTTGGGGGTGTAAGTGGTTCATCACCATCTTTGAATCAAAGCCAACTTCACCTGCACGCGGTGCACCCTGCTAACTGACAAACGAAGCTCTGGCGAAAAGAGAGGTAGGGAGCGTAATTGTAAGCTATCCGACTGGGGAATGTACCTCCACCTCACAGAATACCGCAGCCAAATAACAATTCCCCTGAGGGTTGTTGTGTTTCTGCGAGTGAGTGAGGTCACCAGATAGATAGGAGATGCTGCGTTGGCAGCGGGGATGGCGGCGCGTGAGCGATATTTTATGTTGTGAGCGTTAATATGGCCACGGTAACCGCTTCACATCAAGCGGGCCGTATGCTTGTCTGCCGCCCGACGTAGTATATAAAAAAATATCCAGTTATTGTAGTTTTGACCTGAATACGTCTTTGAAATTGCTTCAACAGGGAAGCAAATAAAAAAAACGAATGATAACAAAATCGGGGGATACAGTTTGGTGTTGCAGTTACAAATCTGTCATCTCCATCCAAAATTCAATCACACCACTGGATAGATTAAGGATTAAATAATTTATTACGCTATGTAAGGACTATGGATCATCGCGTGCCGGGGAGAAGCGCTGACTTTTTTAGATAATTTTAGTGCATATAGCGTATTCACGTACATGACACGGCCGTGTCTAGGACACAGCCACACCCTATTTTTTTTATACAATGCCGGGTGTGAAACAAGCATACTTCTGATGTGAAGCGGTTACCGTAGCCATATACGTTCGTAAAATAAAATATTACTCGCACGCTGCCACCCCCACAATAAATAGATAATAGACAATAGGCTATTTTCCAATGTTTAAAATTGTATAAATTATTTAACAATATCGTAAAATACACAAAACTATAAAGATCTGCAAACTTTCATTCTAATATCTTCAGTCAGACTTTTTTTTAGCATCGATCAAAGTTTGGCGGGAAAGTCCATTTTAAAAGTATGAAATTATTAAAAAATAATATTTCCATTGGAGAAGCAATAAAAAATGCTATAACTTTTATTATAATACTAATTACATAAACGTAATATTTAAGATAGCTATCGTACAAATTTCTGATTTGATCTATACAAAATACAAACCTGTGACGTCATAATTCGGTAGTCTGTAGTCGGTAGTGGTGCCACTCATACACCAAAAGCGACCGCGTACAGCAGGTATCCGTCGTGTGTGGCATTTCAGGTCAGCAGATTGGGATGGGCTGCGTGACTTCCTGGCTTCCTACCCCTGGGGGCCAGTTTGCTTCTCGCTGGATGATCCCAGTGCCTGTGCAAATGCTGTCGCTGATGTGGTTCTGCAGGGTATGGAACTATTTGTTCCTAATTCTGCGGTGCCCATTGGCGGCAAATCTCGACCATGGTTCGGTGGGTCTTGCAGAGCCGCGTCGCGTCAGAAGCAAGATTCCTACCGTGCCTGGTCCAATGCTCGGGCCACTGGAGATCCAAATACCGGCGTACTCAAAAAAAAATACAACGCTGATTCCAGATCGTTGAAGGGTTGTATCGCGAAGGCAAAGTCCAGATTTATAAACGAAATTGGCGAGAGACTAGTGCGCTTGCCATCTGGATCTCGTGCGTTCTGGTCGCTCGCCAAAGCCGTACAGGGTAACTTCTGTCAGTCGTCGTTTCCACCACTGCAACGGATGGATGACTCGCTGGCCCATACTGCAAAAGAAAAAGCCGATCTCCTAGGGTTTCTTTTTGCATCTAACTCGACTCTCGATGACCAGGGAGCCACACCACTTACCATCCCTCGGTGTGAGAGCTCTATGCCAGAAGTAAAGTTCACGCAAAGAGCCGTGCGTAGAGCGCTTTGCTCCCTGGACATCCATAAGTCGAGTGGGCCGGATGGCATTCCGTCCGTTGTTTTGAAAATATGTGCCGCGGAGTTAGCCCCAATTCTAGTCCGCCTTTTTCGGTACTCGTACTCGCTTGGCGTGGTCCCCAGCTCGTGGAAGGAGGCTTTGGTTCACCCGATCCCTAAAAAAGATGTTTGCTCAGATCCGTCCAACTACAGGCCCATTGCTATAACTTCCTTGTTTTCCAAGATAATGGAAAATATTATCAACCAACAGCTGATAACATACCTAGAGGATCACCAGCTGATTAATGATCGCCAATATGGCTTTCGCCATGGTCGTTCGGCTGGTGATCTTCTGGTATATTTGACTCATTGTTGGGCAGAGTCAGTGGAAAGCAAGGGCGAGGCTTTGGCTGTTAGTCTGGACATAGCAAAAGCCTTTGATCGGGTGTGGCATAAAGCGCTACTATCCAAGCTTCCCTCTTTTGGGTTACCCGAGAGACTCTGCACATGGATTGCCAGCTTTCTCACTGGGCGGATCATTAAAGTTGTGATTGACGGTGCACGCTCGGATCCATTACCCCTGAACGCTGGTGTGCCACAAGGCTGCGTATTGTCTCCTACATTGTTTCTTCTGCATATCAATGACTTGCTGCATGTATGTGGCATCCATTGCTATGCAGATGATAGTACCGTAGACGCAAGATACAGTGGTCTATGTAATGTTTCTCGGGATTGCGTCGATGAGTACCGGGAAAAACTTGTGTCTGAGATTGAGACGTCTCTTGGACACGTCTCTGATTGGTGTAGACTGAACTTAGTCCAACTGAATCCATCAAAGACACAAGTATGTGCGTTTACTGCAAAAAAGTCCCCATTTGTCGTGGCTCCTAGATTGGAAGGTACTCCCCTTACTATTAGCTCCAGCATTGGTATCTTGGGTGTTGACATATCCAGAGATGTACAGTTCCGTGGTCACTTGGAGTGCAAGGGCAAATTGGCTTCTAGGAAAATTGGCATCATTTGTAAAGCCAGAAGGTATTTTACACCACAGCATCGCCTTCAACTGTATAAAGCCCAAGTTAGGCCTCATATGGAATACTGTTCACATCTCTGGGCTGGTGCGCCCCAGTACTTACTCGCTCCATTCGACCGCATACAACGAAGAGCTGTTCGAATTGTCGGTGACCCAATGATTTCTGATCGGCTGGATTCTCTCTCTACACGCAGAGATGTTGCATCTCTTTGCGTTCTATATAAATTGTACCACGGGGAGTGCTCGGATGAGCTATTTGATTCGATACCTGCCGCTGAGTTCCACTATCGTACAACTCGCCAAAAATTAAAATTCCATCCACATCACCTTGATATTTGGCGATCTACTACAGTACGCTTTTTAAGGCATTTTCTACCACGTACTGTAAAGTTGTGGAATCCACTTCCCTCAGCGGTATTCCCAAATAAGTACGACATGGGGGCCTTCAAGAACAGAGTCAATATTTCCCTTAAAAGGCTGGCAACGGATCGGCGACCCCTTGGTGTTGCTGATTTCTATGGGCGGTGGTGATTGCTTTCCATCAGGTGACCCACATGCTCGCTTGCCACCCTCTGTTATAAAAAAAAAAAAAAAAAAAAGTCTTTTGTATGGAGCGTTTTGGGGCAGTCTAAAAATTGTGATTTTCAAATTAACATATCTCGAGAGATTTTTGTGCTATCGAAGTAATTCTTTCACCTATGGTTATATTATGGATACGTCCCTATATATCAAACCGAAAAAAATGTTAGTCAAATAGCCTATTCTGCACAGATATGTACGCTACCTCCGTAGCTCGTAGACCTTAGTAGACTCGTAGCAAGTTCGTAGCAAACTCATTGCAAACGTACAACCCGTAGCGCTTTCGTAGCCGATACATACTACGCGTAGCATCGTATTCATCATGCATGCATCAGTATACCGTAGTAGTTCTAGAGGCGAAGGCACTTCCCCAGTCGGGCAGCTTTCAAATACGATGTACTCTACCTCCCTTTTGCCAGTGCTCTCACGCTAGTCGGCAGGCTGTATCACATGCAGTTGAGGCTTTGGCTCTAAAGATCGTGTTAAGCAAATTACACCCCACTACGAAAATGTACTGTAAATATATACATTACATACTAAATATATACATTACATTATATATACGTTGCTGACCTCCATGTGCGGTGGTGATTACTTTCCATCTGGTGGGCCCATATGCTAGTTTGCTCCCTTTCATATAAAAACATCGGACGCGCAGCATGCGCCACCATAGCGATTTTTTTTTTCGAAATCCCGAGTACTACTTTTTGATGCTCTACACGAATCCGAAGTCAGAATTTCTAAATTTTGAGTTTCATGGCAACGGACAGACAGACAGAACGACTTTTTTTCGGAAAGCCAAGGTCACTTTACATTACCACTTTTTGATGCTCTACAGTCTACACGAATCCGAAGTCAGAATTTCGAAATTTTGCGTTTCATGGCAACGGACGGACAGACAGAACGACTTTTTTTTCGAAATCCCGAATTGATATCGAAAAACCAAGGTCACTTTACATTACTACTTTTTGATGCTCGACACGAATCCGAAGTCAGAATTTCTAAATTTTGAGTTTCATGGCAACGGACGGACAGAACGACCATTTCATAAGCTCAATGAATTTCGCTGAAAACGTGTTCGTATCGATTTTTGGTATATGAGTAAAAAAGTCAAATTCCAAAAGCTTCCTACTGTTACTAATTTCTTCAGATTAAATTCGTTGTTAGTTCCAAGGCAGCCGTGGCTGCAATGGATTCACTGTTCATTGCCTATCGTGGTAGTCGCCGCTGTTAATCCTGGTTACACAGGACACACAGTGTTGAGAATGGCAAAGGAAACCACTAGTTCGTGTTTCATATATATTTTTTGACTGATAAAATACAACAACTGTTTTCGAATATAAAAAGGAAATAATACCATACTATTACTTATACTGTGATAATACTGAGAATTTGAATGTATTGGCCAAAAAGGATGTATGCACTGTAGGTCGCCAACACCCAGCCATGGGAATGTGCAGTGGGTCCCCGTCCAGTTATATGAATATTTTTAATGGAACAAAAAGCAATTGTTTTGCTATTTCAAAATTGCTTCTCTTGCAACTCTTTTACGAGTACGTCAGCAGTTTTACTTTTACTATTCTGAAACTTGTACAGCATAACTTAGTATGATTTACTTCAATATAAATTAATTTGAATATTTCAGTTTGCAGTAAGTTACTCAGTCTCCTGTAAATTAAATAAGCACTTTAATTTGCTGAATTCGCTTATTTATCACTCTTTATATATATTTACTGTACTTAAATATTTAATGTATACCCGTACTTCTACAGTAATATTATAAAAAGGTAAAATTTGTTAGTGTGTGAGGTTGTAGGGGGTAATCTCTGGATCTAGTGAACCGCTTTGTAACCATCGGCGAAAAAACAACGGGATCTGTATGTTTGTGTATGTATGTGAGTGAGGGTGTATGTGTGTATGTGTGTTTGTCTGTCTGTGCCATCGTAGGTCCCGAACAGATGAACCGATTTTGATTTTTTTTTATTTGAAAGATGAATTAGTCGGGAGTGTTCTTAGCCATGCTTGATGAAAATCTGTCCAAGGTGGCTGCCGCCACAAAATTACTGATTACATATTTTTTCACAACCCCTTCTAATGGTTCTATATTCTTTGACGAACTCGGTGGTGTAGCGGTCAATGACGCGGCTTCGACACCAACGCTCGTGGGTTCGATTCCCACATAGGATAAACATTTGTGTGCATGAACATGTCTGAAGGTGAAACCGTCTGTGGGTGAAACCGCGAAGGGCAGCTAGTCTTAATACGCTCAATGTGAGGGTATTGAAACTTGAATACAATATCAAAATTTTAGTAGTGTTTACACTACGATCTTTTGGGCCAAAGCCAACCTCACATGTACGTGGTGTACCGTGCCGACTAGCCGAATCATTTTGAAATAACAGTCTGTATATTTAATTATTCACAATCACACGCTCAACCGAAATCCATCAGACCGCCTAAGTGAGTAGAGTCGTCGTGAGCGGGAGATGATACAAACGTCTATTGAGACGTTTGTATAAGTTATAAGTATAGAATTTAACAGTTCGTCTATGCAATTTGAACGACAATAAACTAAATGTAAACCTATTATACTTATAAATTATATACATACTTGTACACTACAATAGTACAAGTAAAAATAAGGTTTAACTTGATGTACTAACATTAGAATGTCAAGAAGGTTCTTCCAATCAGGGTCAACAATCAACAGTATCAATTTTTTTATTTTTTATTATTTTGTATTTTTTTTTCATATCTATTATAAATATTTTATCAACATTAATTGTGTTATTTGATATTTATATAGTTTATCAACCATGTTATTTACACTATAATGTTTTCAAAATACAATAAAAATATTAAAAATCAGCTTGTTTTAATCAATATAATATCTTGCTACACATATAATTGTTTCAAAATCATTTCATGCACAAACCCAGCACCACCACCTCTGACTGTTTAGTTATAAATAATGTATATACTCGTACACGTGATATTTCTCTGCAAATTACATTTTCGTTTGATTACACGGAATACTTCATTACCTTTTCCATTGTTTCAGGCAAATTTCGACGAGAATTCCACCGGTCCTACTTCAAATGCTTCTGCTGCTGTTTGTCTTCTGCGCCTACTGATCAGAACGGGACATCATTCGCCCCAATAGGAAGCTCCAGGGCCGGTACTACGAGAACCATCGTCAGGCGAAACGACTCATGCGTTAGTTACAGACTCACTCATCTCTCACCATCGAACCACAACAGCATGCATCGAGATTACGTTCGAAATTCCAGCACGTCTTTCATCGAACAGGTTAACGGTAATCGAAAACCAAAAGTAAGGGACGACTCCATCAGTGAATCTGCAACAAGATTTACTCTCACGACAGATAATGGTAGAGATTGACAGTTAGGTAAAGACTTCCTCTGCTACAATGACATAAGAAAAAATGGAGTCGAAACATACATAGCTCGGAGCACAAACAGCATCGATTGTAAACCTTATTACGATTGCTTTAAAGGTGCAAGTACAAGTGGTGGTAAAAAGTGTGATAATGTTTTAGACGAGAGACATAGTGACACATATGCTGATTACAGAGAAACCGATTCTAAAGAACTGTTTATGCTAAACGATGAAGGCAAAAACGGGTTTAAATTTAAGTTTAATCGTAGTTTAAATAGTTGTCAGATTAAAAATAAGAGGAAAATTAATACAGTGTACTAAATTTATTATATTCTATGTGTAAGTTTTTACTGATAGGTCGAAAAGATTTATTTCGCTAGGGGTTTTGTTTTATGTTAAGCTGCATGCTCATCGAGGCAGCCTCGACTCGAGGCAAGGCAAAACTCGCATATTGAATGTTTCATCAACACTCGATCGATGACATATCACGGAATGGTCAACGTCGATCATATTGATGTAATAATTTAGGATGGTCAATGTTTCGTTCGGTATTCGATCACTCTTGATCGAATTGATCGATTAAAATCAGAACCAAACGGTACCAAAATAATCAATCCCAAATGATCTATGTCTATCTTGCCGTTTATGTTTAGGTTGTAACCCATTTAACAGAAGACGAATTACATTGAGGCTCGATAACAAAAAATAAATTAATAGTTACCGCCATTGAGTTGACACTTGACACCTGACAGAAAATAAATAAATACACATTTCTGGACAAATGATACAGTATCATCTAGTCTCAAACTAAGCGAAACATGCACTATGAGTATGATTTAATTGATAAAAATACTTAAATACATTTTTTTATGTAAGTACATATATATAATATATAGACGAATAAAAATAAAACAAAAATATTAAAATCTTCTTAATCCAATCATATTGTTACGAGAAAAGTTGATCTCTTTTGCTGATAATATACTGACGGCGATAAAGTTTCGTGCTTTAAAGGCCCGTTAACCCGTAGGTCTCGGCTTTTGTCATTACATGACAGTCGTTAATCCAAGTCAATGGCCTTTAGGCGTCTTGAAAACACTGTAGGCCAGTGTTCTCAAGCCACCCATACCAACCCGTAATGAGCAGCGTGGTGGAATATGCTCTAATGCGTATCGCATTGAGACAAGCGTCACGGTTTAAACTGCCTCGCGGCGAAACTCAAGGCTGCCTGAAGTGGATATGTAGCTTTATATTAAATATTTTTTCATTTAGTATTGTATTGTATAAATATTTTTTTCTATAACATAATAAGTATTTTATATAAAGAACTTTGTGAGAACGGTTTTACGTACAATTGTTTTCCCATTTATTTACAAATTGGCTTGTGCAATTTTTAATAAATTTTGTGAGTATTTTTAGTTGTTCATTAATAAGTATATGCAGTGAAAAAATACTGAAAATATTTTTTTGTAAAATAATTACAGCAAATGTAAACTTTGAAAGTGGTAACACGTTAAACGAGCTTTCAGTGCGATTCATTATTAATCTTTAATAATAATTGTATATTAAATTGTAAGAAGGGTAAATAATATCATATTATGTGAAATCTTAAGGATGTGATGCAATTTCAATGCCAAATAATATTTTCGAAGCAGAGACACTGCCGCCGAAGCTAATGCCGATTACCATAGAATATTTTGATTCGAAAAACATGTTTTACTTTTTTAGTTATTGACAAACATCTTCAGCTTCGTCGGTAGAGTTCCGAGGTTTCTACCAGCTACGCAAAACACAAATACCATAAATCAAAGTTTTATTTTTGTCATATAAAATCCAATGGTAATAGATTTCTGCTTAGCCGTTAGGGCCCCAGGTGCCCTACCGGCGAAGCTAAAGCTCGAAAGTAAAACTAATGCTTAGGTTGTTGCTGTTTGTCTCAGCTAGTGGAAACCATAGAGCTCTATCAATTAAGCTGAAGATGTTTGTCAATAACTCTAACCTACGACCATTTTTTTGGAATCAAAAAACCGATTGTAATGGGCTTCAGCTTTGGTACTAGGACCCCAGATAATGAATTGCGGTATTTTATTTATTTAAAATGCATTATTAAATGCTTCTAAACCGCTAAACAATATTTTTAGACGCCAACCTGTTGTAAAGCGATTGCAGTACCACTTGCAATACAAGGAGTATTGCTCACATGCTTGCACCCCGGCTGCTAGCGCAACATCTCAATTCTGGTGACCTTACTCACTCGTAGTCGCACAACAGTCCATAAGGGTAATTTTAATTGGCTTCGGTATTCTGTTTAGGTATAGGTACTCCCCCAGTCGGACTCCACACCTCTCTTTCGCAAGAAACCTAGGGCCCTATCGCCAAAATTGAAGCCGAATACCATCGAATATTTTGAATTAAAAAATAAAGCTTACGTTTTAGTTATTGACAAACGTTTTCAGCGTAGTCGGTTGAGGTCCAGAGTTTATACCAGCCCCCTTACCACCAACTCTTATTGCGATTCAATAACTGAGCCAAGCTAAACACAAATGTCATAAATCTAAGTTGTCTAAGTTAAAGTTGTATTTTTACATTCAAAAAATCCGATGGGTATCGGCTTCTAAGTGCTTTATAAAGTCCAAGGAATAAAGATATTTTGATTTGGTTTGATTTGATTTGCGTCAGCTTAGCCGGTAGGGCCCTTAGGGCTTACCGCCGAAGCTGAAGTCGATTACGATCTGATTTTTTGATTGCAAAAATCAAAGTTCAGCTTAGATTGGCGGTCAATGTGTATAGCTTAGCTGGTAAAAATCATAGAGCTCTACAGAGTAAGCTGAAGATGTTTATCATTAACTTAAACCTAAGATCTATTTTGGCGATCATAAAATCCGATGGTGATCTATGGTTTCAGCTTCGGCGGTAGAGCTCCTGTTTTCTAGTCGGCAAGGTACAGTTGGCTTTGTGGCTTAAATATTAATAGGATAATAATTAATTGGAGCAAAATAAAATAAAAGTAAACATAATGTAAATATTAATTAGGGTTTTCGAGTTATTTTAAGTTCATTTAACCATTTCCAAGAGTATATTTTATTGTTTTCTAATTTCTTTGTAGTATTTAATCGCTATGACCTGCGGTGCAGAGACTAGGATGCACCGTTGGGCTGGTTCACAGACTAAAAGTCGCACAGCGATCGATGGAGAGAGCAATGCTTGTATTTTTCTAAGGGATTGAATCCGGAACGAAGTAATTCGACGGAGAACCAAAGTATGTAGACCAGATAGCTCTCAGAGTCAGCAAGTTGAAGAGGCTGGGGGTTGGCCACATCTGCCGAGTCAGCGATGGCAGATGGGGGAGGAAAGTTCTAGAGTAGAGGCTACGTATGGGGCGACGAAGCGTGGCGCTCTCGCTCTAGATGGATCGACGACCTTAAAACAGTGGCTTTAGTAATATACTCATATTGCTTGTCTGTCGCTGTGTGAGTTTCTTGCTCGGTTTTAATACAAAAGTAATTGTATAACGTTTCCAAAAATATTATGAAAAATTCAAAAATCGGCCAAGATGAGTTCCTAACTATCAAATAGATTAATATAAAAAAAAAAAACAAAATAATTCATGTATTATGTTACGAAAAAAAAAATGGTTGTCTATAAAGTTGGATTACGGACGATAATTTTACGTGATAACGTCATAAGAAAACATCGGCCGATGGAGTGGAAGAGAGATACGAGTAGATGCGTCACAAGCCGAATGCTTAGGCCGATCGTGCCTCTCTATCGCTTGTTCCGCGCTCTCGCTTGCACGGTCGGCTCAGGCGGCGTTCATCGATTTATTAGACGTGAGCACGTCAAAAAATGGTTACGACTAAATTCACTTTGTCATTGTCGTCAGATGTCCCCTTCAACCCTGAAAGTAACAAATTATTCGATACCTAACTTTTGTTAACAAAGTTTTGAAGTAAGACCGTCTCTAATAGCAATTCGGAAAATGACGCGGTGCACCCTGCTGACTGACAAACGAAGCTCTGGCGAAAAGAGAGGTAGGGAGTGTAATTGTAAGCTACCCGACTGGGGAATGTACCTCCACCTCACAGAATACCGCCGCCAAATAACAATTCCTTGAGAGCTGTTGTGTTCCTGCGAGTGAGTGAGATCACCAGAAAGGAAGGAGATGCTGCGTTGGCAGCGGGGGTGGCGGCGCGCGAACGATATTTTATGTTGCGAGCGTTAATATGGCTACGGTAACCGCTTCACATCAGGCGGACCGCATATTTGTCTGCCACCCGACGTAGTATAAAAAAACAATGAAATTCGGATAAAACGTACAATGTAGACACGTAAGTCAAATTAGATACTTTTGACTTGAATACGTCTCAAAAATTGCTTAAATAGAGAGGCAATTCAAAAATACGAATGATAACAAAATCGAGGGATACAGTTTGGTATTGCAACTACATATCTATTATATCCATCCAAAATTCAATCACACCATTGGATAGATGAAGGATCAAAGATCAAAGAAAATCGCGTGCGGGGCGGGGAAGGCTGCCATTTTGAGATAATTTTAGTGCATATAACGTATTCACAGAGCCGTGTCCGTGACACGACCACACCCCATGTTTTATCATCTGTTAAAACAGAAATTTTGAATGTAAAATTCACTGAAAGCAAACAGAACAGTGACTTCACTGTTCTTGCTACTTAATTCAAGTATTTTACTTCTCAATAATAATTCTTAACAAAATAAAAATAATCTTGAATGGTTTTTAGAGATGTTTTGTAAGGGAACAATATTTTCTGTCACCTAAGTTTAGATGTGTCACTAATCTGCAGTACCCTAATAATAATATCTATCCCCAAGAAATATATTAGTCATCATTTAAATCAAAACTGTCTCTAAATATAAATCATCAGCTTAACAAACTATTAGTATCATTTAATTAGTTTGATCATCAAAATAATAGATCTGTCACCAAATAAATAGATCAGCTCCTTAATTTAATGAAAAAATGGCTAATAGGGGCGAAGTCCAATTGGCGTCATATTCACTGACGAGTCTTACCAATACTTGGTCAATGTAATAAATCATGTTTTGGTTAGATTTGAGTTGATTTTTGGTTAGGTTAGGGTTTTCTTGTGTCCTGTCACCGGAAATAGGAGCTCCGCGAAACGAAGCTCCGTCAACCTAGATGATGAATGATGTGGTGCCAAGTAAGCTTAATTATTAATAATTGACAATATAATACATATAAAAACATTTATTTTTACTGGATCCTATATCTCCATGATTTTTGGTGATTTATTGTGGAATCGATTGTATATTGTTTGGTGACTAGATTTTGGTGACAAATCTATTATTTTGCGGGCAAACCCTATTAGTTAAGAAACACAAAACTAATTAAATTGGCGATAGCTTAAATTATACCCGTTTTGTAATACTTGTTTTAATTAAATTCATACCATAATTTATTTTTCGTACTGTCAAATTGTGGTGAGGATTTGGTCATTGCCCTTTAGGGCCGGCAACATATAGTCGGAATTTCTTTTCGCAATTCGGTTTTGACATTTTGATTCGGAATTCCTAACGCAGTAAATTTATACAAAATCATGATTCATCATACGCGTACCTTAGATAAAGAGATGTTATTACACGGACAATGGTATTCGGTTCGATTTTTTTTATACTACATCAGGTGGCAGACAAGCCTACGGCTCGCATGTCGCCAACCCTGCTGCAAATTCTTCTTTACTTTTCTTGTGACCTCAGTTACTCGCAGGAACCCACAAGGGAATTGTTATTTGGCTGCGGTATTCTGTGAGGTGGAGGTACTTCTAATGGAAAAAAGCCATTATGAACGCAAAACCGTAAATTTTTGTTATTCCGAACTGAAATTAACGTTTTCAGTGGTGTATTTACGGAATACTAGTTACGAAATGTCGAATTGGAACTTCGAAGTGGAGTTCATTATCGAACGAAAATGAACGTGGGGTGTAATGTATTTATGGAATCCTGGTTCGATATTCCGTAACAGAATTCCGAAAAGAAATTCCAACTGTATGTCGCTGCCCTGGTTCAGTAAAATCAATTGTAAATAATATTTTATAAAAAAAATAATTGTATTAACTTTTCACTATTGTAAATATTGTGAACAATTTCGAACAGTTAACTGTTAAAATTATTCCCAATTCAAAAAAAAATATTGTTTTCTTTAAAAAAATATATAAAACAATTATTGTAAATTAGGGATTGAAATAAACAATAAAACTAGTCAAGTATTTTTACAAACAATATCTGTTTTAATCCAGAATGTAAAGGGTCAGTTCATATTTGCGAAAAATCGTACAATGTTATAAAATAATAATTCGATTACTATGCAACTGTAAACCTTAGAAATAAACATAAAATACGTATACCAATGCACCGACTTGCTAGAACCGGTAGATTGTTTGTTGTAAATTGCATTCGATTCTATAGATTGCCTGTATAGATTCCATAGATAATTCTATAGATTGATTATTCTATAAATCGCCCGAAACAGTCCTTTCGTTACCTGAAAAATATGTTCAAGAAACATATCAAAAAGAATAACTATAAAATATATAGTAAGTCCTTTTATATAAAATATATAAAAGAACTTATTATTGTATTGATGTATATCTTGCCAGTATGTGTCTTTTTTAAATTAAATAATTTGATAATAGAACAATTACAAATGTTTTTATTAATACCTTAATACATTCTTTTATTTTTCTTAATACATTTTTATTAATACATTCCATACATCGTTGTCAATTACAAATTGACAACGATGTATGGAATGAATCAGCCCAGACATGTAATAAATAACAATACCTAAATCAAATACTTGATACCTTAATATATTACTAGGCTCCATAAAATCTCTAACTCGTTCCCAGGTCAATGTAACTTAAAACCTGCATAATATAAAAGTTATTAAAAATACATATAAATACAGTCGTGCTTTTGAAAACGCGCATAACACAAAAACGAATTCAAAATCTAATTACTTTAGTATTTTAACTAAAAGTTCAGGCAACGAACCTTTAGTTAAAATAACGTTTTATTATTTATTTAAAATCGTATCGTACAGAATCAAAAGATATATATTTAGTTTTAATTTGAGATGTTTATTAATTATTATTTAAGATAGTGCTTCAACACACGGCTTATCATGTAATCGTACCGTACGTCTTTTGTTTATCACATGCAGTACGAGAGTATGAAGAACATACGACGTTGCCCACTTGTTGTCAACTTGTATGTTCGGCACGCCTCTCGTACGTACGGTAAGGCTCAATTGACACCGCCGCGGAATGGAATGGAAGCGTCAGTTTCGCCTCCTAACGCGAGAAGTCGCGCAAATTCGCTGGAATGCTCGAGTATTCTCACGTATTCTATTGCTGTGACCAACCCGACCGACTCCCCGTTCGCGCCACTTCCCGCGGATTCCACAGGCAGCGCCGACAGTAGCTTGGGGAATTCTCGAGAATGCGCGAGGCTTCTCGGTAGACGCGCGACTCGCGCGGCTCGTATTTAAGTTTATATGTTATACAATTGACATAAAGTTCATTATGCTATGTACAATTTCGTTGCAACAAGTCGCTGCCATTGTATTCTGCGGCGGTGTAAATTTACCCTAAGACCGCTCGACGAGTCGTGTGCTGAGGTGCTAATTCCACACGAATAATGTCGCATGTACAGGTCGCCGTATCGTAATATTTTAACCTCAAAAATTCACTAATATGAATTGACCCTAATATCGAAATTTTTATATTACTTTTGTAAATACATAATAGGTCGGGGAAAAAGTCTTTTCGCATTATAGTATGTATGAACTTGTAATAAAATCTCTTTGGTTATACCATTTGTATCTGGCAGGTTTTGATATCTTTAAAAAGTTTAAATTTTAAAAAAGATAATTCCAAATTCAAATTAGGTAAATGTGTGATTTTCATTTGTTTTTTTTTACTGTCAAGATGAGTGAATCTAATGAAGAAATTCGATTAATTTTAAATTTTTACTACAAAAAAGGTAAAAATGCAATGCAAGCTTAGAAAAAAATTTGTGACGTTTATGGACCTAGTGCAGTGTCTGTGAGAGTAGCACAAATTTGGTTTAAGCGTTTTCAATCAGGAAATTTTGATGTGAAAGATGCACGTCGCTCTGGTCGCCCTGTTACGGATAAAATGGATGCCATTTTTGAAAAAGTGGAGCAAGATCGGCATATCAGTAGTTACGACGTAGCTGAAGAATTAGGAATTGACCACAAAACAGTTTTGGCGCATTTGAAAAAAGCTGGGTACACTAAAAAGCTCGATATTTGGGTGCCTCACGAGCTCACTGAAAGAAACCTAATGAACCGTGTACTCATTTGCGATTCTTTACTACGACGTAATGAAAGCGAACCGTTTTTGAAGAAGCTTATAACTGGTGATGAAAAGTGGATCACGTACGACAAGAACGTGCGAAAAAAGTCGTGGTCAAAGGCCGGTCAGGCTTCACAGACTCTGGCAAAACCCGGGTTAACCCGCAACAAGGTGATGCTGTGTGTATGGTGGGATTGGAAGGGCATTATTCATTATGAGCTGTTACCGCCAGGCAGGACTATCGATTCTGAACTCTACTGTGAACAACTGATGAGATTAAAGCAAAAAGTTGAGAGAAAGCGGCCGGAATTAATTAACAGAAGGGGTGTGATTTTTCATCATGATAACGCTAGACCTCACACATCTTTAGCCACTCAGCCAAAATTAAGAGAGTTTGACTGGGAGGTGTTAATGCATCCGCCGTATAGTCCTGACCTTGCACCTTCTGATTTCCACCTGTTTCGGTCTCTTCAGAATTCTTAAGGCAATGTCAGGTTAACATCACGAGAAGACTGCCAAAACCACTTGTCGTGGTTTTTTGAACAGAAGTCCCAAAATTTCTATAGTAATGGGATCATGTCTCTACCTACAAGATGGCAAAAAGTTATCGAACAAAATGGCACCTACATACTTTAGTTAAATGTAAATAAACTTTATTAAAAAATGTTTTGAATTTTCATATAAAATACGAAAAGACTTTTTCCCCAACCTAATATATAAAACTATTATTTTTAAGGAAAAATATTTTGTCAAGTTCAAAACACAACATATTTAAAATATATCAATGTACATAAATTGGAATATTCTTATTTTAATTATCCTCCTTCTCCATCAAATTTTTTACTACAACCGATGGCAGAAAAGCATTCGGCCCGCCAGATTAGATCCCTAACATTTAACTCTGCGCCCACACTACTATCCCAGCTACACCATCCTTGCTGGTAACCTCACTCACTCGCAGAAACACAACTACCATCTAGGCCTTTATGAATTGATATTTGGCAGCGGTATGCTGTGGGGTTCAACAAAAAGTTAGACGCATTCGATTGGGCTGGGCAGCTTTTGGAAAACTTCAGTACATCCTCACCGCAGAGATATCCCAATGCTTGAAGACCAAAGTTTTCAATTAGTGCGTCCTCCCCACTATGACCCTCGCTATGAGGAGCTCGATGGCGTCGTTGCACGTGTCATTCTAGTCAGTGGCCTTTAGCCGCCTTGAGAACATAGGCCTCCGCCAACCCGCAGTTGAGGAGTGTGCTCTAAAGCCCTTGATTGAGGGGAGATCCGGTGTGACTACTATGACCTGCGGTGCAGAGACTTGGACGCTGACCATTGGACTGGTTTTTATTCTTCATACTATTCTTTCTTTCATGCTTCATATCTTTTGTACCGTAGGTCTGGGATTGACCTCTATCTATATCTATAATATGCTATCTACTTTATCTCTTTTCTCAGTTTTTGTTTTCTTTATTGTGGGTTATTAATAGAGTACACATTTATTTTATTCTCTCTTTTACATAACAAATTCTTACTCTATCTTACTCTAAACATTTTGCTTTATTTTATATACTATTTACTAATGAACATATGCAAGCTTATATAGTATGGTTCTAGTTACATTTGTTTATTCTTAGTTACTAAATACTATCATATATCGTCTTATTCTGCCTATGATTCCTTATTTTTAAACACAGTTTCTTATAATTATATTGGACCTTATCCTAGTGACAGTTTTATATTCCACCTTGTTAGGTTTCTGCAATTGGTACAATTCTTATTTCTAGAGAGGCCAGAAATTTCCTATTATAGTGCATCATTGGACTGGTTTGCAGACTAAAAGTCGAGTGAGCGATAGAGAGAGCATTCCTGGGGTTGCTCTCTCTATCGCTCAAGTTCAAGTCCACCATGGGCCGGGCCAAAACAGCTATCCTCATAATATGGTTTCTGTCGTTACTGTTCAGTAAGTATTTATGGAAAGCTTCGGTACATCTTCGCCGTATTCGCATTCGCACCTTCAAGCATTGGGGTTTGCCCAATGCTTGAAGACCAAAAGATTTCAATCAGTGCATTTTCCTCGCTATGACCTACGGTGTAGAAACCTCGACGCTGACCTTTGGGATAGTTCACAGACTAAAAGTCGCATAACAAACGATGATGGAGAGAGCTATGCTTAGGGTTTCACTAAGGGATCGAATCCGGAACGAAGAAATTCGTCGGACATCCAAAGTGATCGACATAACTCTCAGAGTTAGTAAGCTGAAGTGGACTGGACACATCCGTCGAATCAGCAATGGCATAGGGGAGGAAAGTCCTAGAGTGGAAGCGACTTATGGGGCGACGAAGCGTAGGGCGCACCCTCTCTAGATGGGCCGATGGAATATGAAGGAAAGCATTGAGGAAGATCTATATCCAGTAGTGGACAGATACAGACTGATAATGATGATGGTGATTCTGTGAGGAGGAGGTACTCTCCCTGTCGCGCAGCTCATAATGACTTTTTTTTTATTGATAATAGAATTACAATCTACAGACCCCGGGGTACGTACTTCCGTCCGTTTTGTTTATTATTTTCTTTATGTCACAATATTTAAACAATTTATTAATTGCACGTCGCTATGCTAATAATCATACTATTGCCGAATACTACTTAATCTAAATCTTCCTATTGTTTACCTTACAACCATGGCAGCCATGGCAGATCAGTCCCCTCTGGCAGCACGCGCCCACAAGTTGATGCATGGGGCAGCCATCGCCGCGTTCACCTACTTTATTGGGAACGCGTTGATCCGCCACACGACACCACTACCAGTTTGAACACTTTAGTGAACATGACTACCTGGACTATCATGGCTGCACAGCAAAACCTCAGTTTATTTCCTTTGTCCCTCTCACCTGGGGTAGGAGGGGCCTACCCCACCCACCAGAAACTTACATTGTTTGACCCAGCATATTCCGTCCGTCATTGCCTGATATTGGACGGGCGACCATCCTGTTTCAATGTTATCAGTTCCTTATGGAACTGAGTAGTCGCGTTGCCATTGCTTTCTCAATTCCTTCACGAGTGGTGTATCCCATTATTATAATGACGTTGTACTATATACCTCTATACCTCTTAGCGGGCTGTCCGCCCCCGCCGCCCCCATTTTGTCAGTTGCTTTCACGCATACGTTATGACGTATTAGTAGTAGTGGAATAAGGGTTTTTTTATACTACGTCGGGTGGCAAACAAGCATATGACCGGCAACGGATCGGCGACCCCTTAGCAGCAACACTAATCTCATGCGCGGTGGTGTCTGCTTTTCATCAGGTGACCCACAGGCTCGTTTGCCCCACTCTCATATAAAAAAATGTAAAGAGATGCTGCGATTGCATTGTTATCGTCTATAGGCTTCGGTAACAGCTTCACATCAGGCGGGCAGTACGCTTGTTTGGCACCCAACGTGATATAAAAAGCCCAGTGTTATTTTTTTATGGAGAAAACAGTGTCCATTGCTAACCATTCGACCACCGAGCTCGTCAAAATTCTATTTATTCCATTTATTATTCTATGTAAATCAATACCCAAGAAGAATGAGTCAATAATGCAACAATGAAATAACCTACGCACGTCAGTGGTGTTGTGAAAACACGTTATTTCCTATGCACTTAACTGAGATTGTTTATAAACAGTTTAATTATATTTGATTAACTTTTCGCTGCGGATGTACTCGGTTCAGTTGGTTCAGTCATAGTAGACGAATAGAGCAGTATCTCAAATCTGAAAATGGATACATGCAAATCGCGTCGTCAGCTTTTTTTTATAATACGTCGAGTGGCATACGGCCCGCCTGATGTGAAGCGGTTACCGTAACCATATTAACTCTAGCAACACAAAATAACGTTCGCGGGCCGCCACCCCCGCTGCCATTGCAGCATCGCCTGCCCTTCTGGTGACCTCACTCACTCGCAGGAACACAACAATCCTCTAGGGAATTGTTATTTGACTGCGGTATTCTGTGAGGTGGAGGTACATTCGAACTGCCTGGTGACAGATAGACGGACGGACGAACGTACGGATGGACTGCGAAGTCTCGGTACTATGGTTCGTTTTACCCTTTGGGCACCCTAAAAAACTAAAATTCGGCATATATCTGAATGAGTGCCCTAATTTCTGATATTTTATTTAATTGATAATAATTACATCTACAGACCCCAGTGTCCCGTACCTTTTCTTAACATTTTCTATTTTTATGTCACAATATTTAAACAATTTATTAATTGCAAGTCGCTATGCTAATAATCATACTATTGTCTAATACTACTTAATCTAAATACTCTTATTCTTTGCAACCATGACAGTCACGGCAGACAAGTCCCCTCTAGCAGCACCCGTTCACGAGTCGATTCCGCATTCAACCATTTTATTGGGGAGGCGGCGACCCGTCACACGTCATCACCACCAGTTTGAACACTTTAGTGAGCATGGCTAACTGGGTCAGACTTGCACAGTAAAACCTCTATTTATTTTTCTGTGTCTTTTTCTTTCTCTAGCCATCCGACTATAATATAAAAAATGTGAAAAGTAAAAGTCGACGTGTGTTTGAATGAGTGCACTAACATATGATATTGTAGTTGATTAAAATACTGTTATATATGTCTACTGTGGTTTAATTGCGTTTATAAAGAGGTCAGCCACATAGAATTTTCTCATTAAGTAGAAATAGCCCGACTGAGAAATTACAGATTTAGACTAAGAATAGATCGGAGCAGGCCCACCACACATTTCCACCACTGTGTCTTCTCTGTAGTAAAAAGACAAAGAACAGTAAAGTCCACGTCAAGTCATTCGTTCTATCGTTCATTCGTTCATTCGTTCATTTATACATTCATTCAAATCAAATTACATACCTACTATTTCCATTTTATTCGATTTCCGTAAATCACGCAATAAAGAAATTATTTTCATTAACCACTCAAAATTTGTGTGTGCGTATGCAGCCAGTCTTCAATACCAGAATCCGTAACAAACAAGATATAAACTTCCGACCTAGTTCATCGCTAGTTGGACGCCCAGTCGCTTATCTGCGCTTTCCGTAGCACTTCACAACTCTCCCTGAAATGTTCGATGTCAATAGTACAGGCGGGCCTATTGCCAAAAGTTTTACTGAAGTTTCACACTTTCAGCTCGAGTTCTGAACATGCCAGTAGTTGCAATGGAAGACGATGGTACGACGCAGTTTAATTAATAAACGTACATGTCAAAACTATAGTAATTTTGAGGTGTAAGTGATTCATCAACATCTTTGAACCAAAGCCAAATTCACCTGCACGCGGTGCACCCTGCTGACTGACAAACGAAGCTCTGGCGAAAAGAGAGGTAGGGAGCGTTATTGTAAGCTACCCGACTGGGGAATGTACCTTCACCTCACAGAATACCGCAGCTAAATTACGGTTCCCTTGAGGGCTGTTGTGTTCCTGCGGGTGAGTGAGGTCACCAGAAAGGAAGGAGATGCTGCGATGGTAGCGGGGGTGGCGGCGCGCGAGCGATATTTTATGTTGCGAGCGTTAATATGGCTACGGTAACCGATTCACATCAGGCGGGCCGTATGCTTGTCTGCCACCCGAAGTAGTATAAAGAAAAAAATATATATTTACTCTATACTTAAATCTTTTTATGTCATACCAAAGTATTTTTTTGTGATTTTTTCAATTTAGGGGTTGTTTGCAAGGGTTGTAAGGTTTTCAAGGGGTTGAAAATGATTTTATTATGAGGTAATTGTGTTAGAATAGTAGTTTATGAGACTGTTGCATAATAAGGGTTATTAAAATACGAGTGTGAGTTTATAACATGAGCCGAAGGCGAATGTTATAATAGACCACACGAGTATTTTAATACCTAATTATGTGCAGTTTCATACACTACTTTATCTAATCTCATGAAATATATGATAATAATATTTTAAATACAACCATGAAGTTAATTTAACAGCTATAATTCTTACATATAAATCCATTTGCAGATCGAACATGCCTAGTGCGCATGCGCGACGCGCCGCGCGGCGCCGCGTTAACAGATTATGTAGAAAAATTTTGCATAGTTGCAATGTATTTGCATTGCAACCTGTTTAAAATACCTGTATCCAGGGCTGAAGCTGTATCGAAATGGTAAAAAAGTTTATTTATTTTTTATTTATTTATTTATTTGCAACATTTACAACTATTTTTACAGGTATCAAACCTAATGCAATAGTGTAACAACCTTTTTTTTTGTTTTTTATATATAACTTATTACAAACAGCGGTTAATTAAAGTTATTTTACGATACAGTTGTCCTTAGAAGAGCTGTATCGAAAAATAACTTTTTTAATTTATTTTGATAGCTTGTGCGTAAAGACTGTCATTAAGATACTGTGTTTAGTTTTTTAATGTGTAAATTTCAGTATGAGATTAGATAAAACACTTTACAATTTCACCCCTTAATATTAAACACGTTTTCTAGCGATAAAATGGCTCAATGTCAATTTTTCCATTAAGGGGTTGTTTACACCCCTTAAAAATAATAGGCGGAGCTCAGATTATTTTCACTTTTGAAGTTAAAGGTAAGATGAGCCTAATTCCTAATTCAAATCGGTTCACAGTAAAAAAATTCGGAGGTAAGACCCTATTTTTAGCTTCAATGACTGCACTAGTAATAAAAAATCGGGAGAAACAGTTTGGTGTAACAGCTACAAATCTATCCATTCAGAATTCAATCACACCACTGGCTAGATGAAGGATCAATGAATTTATATATATAGACGAGCTCGGTGGTCGAATGGTTAACAATGGCCACTTTGACTCCGAGGTCGTGGGTTCGATTCCCGCACAAGACAAACATTTTGGGTGTATGAACATGTCTGTTTGTCTTGGTCTGGTTGTTTTCTATGTATTATAAGTATGTATTTACAAAAAAAAATGTATTTAAGTAAAGTTATCAGTTGTCTAGTACCCATAACACAAGCTTTGCGCTTAAATTGGGATTAGATGGCGCTGTGCAAATTGTCTAGAAACATTTATTTATTTAGGGGTAGCGCTGTCAATTTGATAATGTATTTCCCTTAGTCGCCTTGTACGACATCCACGGGAAGAAACGGAGTGTCTGCCGGAAACCACACGGCCAAAGCACTAAGGTTTGTACCAGCTATGATTTATGATTATGATAATGAGCAATTTCCACTAATCTAAGCTGAAATTTGATTTTCGTAATTGGTAAATCCGACTCTTCCCGTGGATGTCGTACAAGGCGACTAAGGGAAATACATTATAAAACCTCTTCAATCAAAGTCTGGCCAGCGTGGGGAGTGTAGGCCAAATCCTCCTTCTGTCAGGGATGAGACAGGGTCGTGCTCCAGTATTTGAGACTAAAATGACCTGATAATTATGATGATGAATTGAAAAATGCGATTCGAATCGGCTTCAACTTAAGCGGTAGGACACCTGGACTAAGAAGAAATTAAAAATGCTCATCCTTGATACCAAAAAGTAAAAGTCTATTTTAAGGCTAATGTTCGTCATAACTCCAACTCCTTTGTACTCCAGTTTTTTGTCTGTCATTAATCGTAAGTAAACACTCCGCTATAGTAGAGATAAGAATAACATTATATAATGCGCCCGAAAAGGTTCAGAGGTCAAGTCCCTTCAGGCGGACTGCCATAGGCATGGATAACACTGCGCTACGTTGCGCATTTTCGCTAGCTCAGTTCATTGGATTGATGAGTTGACTCACTTTTTCAAAATAAGTTCGCAGCACTGTGCGACAGAGACAGTGTGCGCCGCTACGCTGTGCACTTGACGGTCGGTACGCGTTTGATTTTGTTACTACTTTTTCCTCGTCGATTCTTATTCATCCCACTGCTGGGATACTACAGGTCTCTCCTCAATCGAAGGGATTTATAGCATATTCTACCACACTGTTCAACTGCGAGTTGGCGGAGGACTTATGTTTTCAATCCACTTAAAGGTCACTAACTTGTCTTAACGACTAATATCTAACGACAACAGCCGGAACCGACGGCTTAATGTACCCTCCGAAGCACGGAGGAGCTCGAGATAAATATACCCATCCATGGACAGGCTGCGGTTGACGTTGCTTGACTTGCATGATCGATTAGACTGCCACACGCAACGACGACCTCGAGCTCCACACCACATACACAGATTTTGTTACATCATGGCGCAATTTCGAGTTAATTTGATTGAGCCGCGCCGCCCGCGCCGCAGTAAGCTACGCTAGAGTTACTGAGTTGGCTCACAAAATTTTACAGCGTTACCCATATCTAAAGTTCCAGAGTCTTTTAGACGGTACGCCAGCCGTCAAGACAATTTTGTATGGGAAAATCATAACAGTCCTTTACATAAATTGCAAAAAAACGTTTACATAATTCATTAACTTTATCGATATAAATATAATCTATAATCTTTCAATAATTCCATAGATAATTCTTGAATATGTTTATTCTATTATATATATATATATATAAATATCAGTATATATTATATATATATTTATTCGGATCAAATTCGGAACGAAGAAATTCGACGTAGAACCAAAGTATATACAGAGAACCATAGATCTCAGAGTCAGCAAGTTGAGATGGCATTGGGCTGCCCACAGCCATGGCAGATGGGGGAGGAAAGTCCTAGAGTGGAGACGACGAAGCGTAGGACCCCCCTCTCTACATGGACCTCAAAAAAGTGGCGGGTAGCCGTTGAATGGGGAAAGCGAAGGGTCGCATATGGAGGAAAGCATTGGGAAAGGCTTATATCCAGCAGTGGGTAGATACAGGCTGATAACGATTATGACGAAATTTATTCTGCAACATTCGATATAAAAAAATATACATTAATTTCCAAAACGCGTGGTACAACTTTTTGTTTTTGGTAATATTTAGACCCATCTTTAGATTTATTTACGAATCTCCTGTAAAATTCTAGAAAGAAATTCGTTGAGTTATAAGATGTTATACTAAATATTAATATAATAATTAAAACAATATACTTTATGTATTGTTTTACGAAAAAAATGGTTACGATTAACGCTTCAAATCGGCAATGGCGTCTAATGTCGTTCTAGTCTAAGTCTAGTATTAATATATTGGTCTAGTATTTAGTTGAGAGCCCAGAGTGCAGAACATGCAAGGAGTCTTACGAGACCATGAAACACTTAATGTGTCAATGTGACGCCCTAGCGGGCAAACGAATGGAAATCCTAGGAAAGGCATACCCGGACCTGGAGGACTACAGGCTCTTCCCTATAAGCGGCATACTGAAGTACATGGAACATGTCTCCAGACAGGCGGGGGAGAGTGACTAAAGGATTAGGGAGAACACAAAAGATCCATGAGGGTCGACGTGTCACCGGTGCTGCAGCACTGGACCCACTCTAAGATAAGATAAGATAAGATAAATAGTATTTACGCATAAAGTAATCATACTTTCGAATAAATATACTCTGTCTGTTAATTCATTCTTTTGAAGTTTTATACTCCTAATGGGTACTATTTACCTATTTACTTATGTACAAAGTACCTTTGTATAAAGTATAGTAAAAACGTCAAACGTACGTTACGTATAATGACGAGCTCGGTGGCGTAGCGGTCAATGACGCGGCTTCGACACCAACGCTCGTGGGTTCGATTCCCACACAGGACAAACATTTGTGTGCATGAACATGTCTGTTTGTCTTGGTCTGGAGGTGGCCCGTGCTGGCCGCCTGGAGGGAGCGCGTAGATCCGCGCAAGGCAGGGAGTTGAGCAGACGAAAGCGCGGTATTTGGGAAGCTACGGTCGGGGAATGGCAACGCCGATGGGAGAGTGAGACGAAGGGAGAAGAACTCCGTCGATTCTTCCCGGACGTGCTGGTTCGACTCAAGGCAACTTGGGTCGAGCCGGATTATCCTACTTCACAGATCCTCACGGGTCACGGCTGTTTCAGGGGTAGGCTTCACAGCATGGGGCTGGCTGAGGACAGTGGGTGTTCATGTGGGGCGTCAGTGGAAGATAGGGACCACGTGCTGTGGGCGTGTCCCAAATACGGGGACATTCGGGATAGGATGCTGGGTAGCGTTCAGCGCAGCGAGGCCGATATAGGACCGGTGTATTTCGCGAATCTTGTATCTTCGGCGGTGAACTTCGCGGCATTACGCGGGTTTGCCCACACATGGGAAGCGCGTAGAAGCGCGGAGGAGCGTGAGGAACGAGAAGGAAGACGGCTTGGGGCGCTCTTGGACGGCAGCGAAGGCGTAGGTGTGATCGTCGCCGCCCCAGAAGGGGGAGAGGGCACACAAGGGACTAGGATATAGATTAAATAATTTGTAGAGAGTCAAGAATTGCCCGCGGCACAAAAGAGCCTTAGAGCAACGGTGCTGCGCGCATCTCTCGCGATTCGGCTCATATGACCGCGAGGTCGGTGGAGCCATGGGAGGTGGAGGGTAGTCCTGTTTGTCTTGGTCTGGGTGTTTTCTATGTATCATAAGTATGTATTTACAAAAAAAATTATTTACGTATGTTTATCAGTTGTCTAGTACCCATAACACAAGCTTCGCTTTCTTTGGGGCTAGATGGCGCTGTGTAATTTGTCTGACAATATTTATTTATATATGCAATTTATTTATTTATATGCAATAAACTATAGTAGTATGGTCGGTATTTATTTACGTCCAAAGTTGGTGTCAAAAAATATATTTTCCAATACTCAATCTCGTAATTCCAAGATCCAAATACAACATAATGTTTTATTTTAACTGTGATAATGGCCATAAGCCTAGATCATGTTGGGACAAATCCATAATTTTGAGCATACACCAACAATCCCCTTTCTACGTTTGTATGGAATTATAATTCAACGAGACAGCTTTCAGCAAGTTGAAGTGGCAGTGGGCTGGCCATATCTACCGAGTCAGCGATGACAGATGGAGAGGACAGTTCTAGAGTGGACACGTATGGATCGACGAAGCGTAGGGCGCCCCCTCTCCTACCTACCTACGCTCAACGTCCTCGCCTCTCGGAAAGCGGAGGATCGTATATGATATAATGTATTAGGAACCTATATCCAGCAGTGGATTATTAGACGCGGCATATCATAAGATAAACTATGTAAGATTGTCTTAAGAGATGCCCCGTCATCATCATTATCAATAATAAATGTCATTGATATTTAATTACTATTCCGCGCCCATTTTATAGACCGTACGTGATATACCTTCACATCCTTGCACGTCTAAAAGTAAATGATAAGCCGATACGCCAATGCCGCTCAATATTGCGCCAGTCGAGCCGTCGTTACGTGGGCGAGTAACTAACACTGCCGACACCATGACCTTTTGACATTCTGGCCATATAACAGTGTTGTAGGCGTGAAAGTATATAAATCTTCTCTGTTCTTTAAGAGCAATATTGCACACTCCAAGGATTAAAAAAGTTTTGGCATGTAAGTGCCCGACTACCATGAGATTTTATATACACCTGTGAGTGTAAGTGGTTCATCAACATCTTTGAACCAAAGCCAACCTCGAGAATGTTTCTTGTAAAGAATATATTATTATTTTACTTTAATAGTTATCATCTCTATTTTCGAGATCTTATTTTCTTTCATTTGCTTTAGAACCGCATTTATGAATTTCTGCTATTCCCGAAGGTTGACTGGTAGAGAATGCTTTTAGCGTTAAGTCCGCCTTTTGTAGCCTTATGTAATTTTGTGGTCAATAAAGTTTTAAATAAATAAATAAACCTCACCTGCACGTGGTGCACACTGCTAACTGACAAACGAAGCACTGGCAAAAAGAGAGGGAGCGTATTTTTAAGCTGCACGACTAGGAAAGTACCTCCACCTCACAGAATACCTCAGCCAAAAAAGAATTTCCTTGAGGACTATTGTGTTCCTGTGAGTGAGTGGGGTTACCAGAAAGAAACAAATAAAGGAAGGAGTGTAGGCTTTGAACGGATCGGCGACACCTTGGTGTTGCTGATCTATTCGGCAAAAAAGAGAGGGCAGGAACACATCATCCCTAAAGGAAATTGTTGACGCTGCTTCTAGGCTTAGTAGACGTGACGTTATTTGTATATAAAACGAAGTTAATTAGAAACTTATACATTGTAATGTAATTCCGTACATTTTGAGGTGTCTTTTAGAGAGATGTTTAAAATGTAAATAATTTACGTGACTCAGATGGCAAGCAGCTGCCGCTGCGTTTTAAAATTCAACATCGAGCCAAGCTTCCTGCAATGAGATACAATGTTATACCAGTACTCGCAATATGACATTTTGACGCGATAAAATTATCTATTATATTTTGACATTTTGACGTGTAAAGTCTTATAAATTGATGAACGCCGGCTGCACGCACGAAAAAGCATGACTCATTGTCACGTTCTGAGCCGAGCGTGCAAGCGAGAGCGCGGCTTGTCGCATCTATCTCTCTTCCACTCCATCGGCCGATGTTTTCACGTATTATGACGTTTGTCTTATGACGTTATCACGTAGAATTCTCGCCCGTAAACCGACTTTACAGACAACCATTTTTTTTAAATATATATGTATGTTTTCTATGTATATATTATAAGTATATATTTACAAAAAAAAAATGTATTTACGTATTATTATCAAAACTCACGTGAGACATTATACTAAATTAATTAAATAAATTAAACGGGTCACTCACGTCTTTTTGTCGGGAAAGCCGACTAGTTTCGATCTCAAAAGGAGACCTTCATCAGGGCGAATGTCCACACACGTCCACCCTTTGTCTCTCGCGCCGGACACTTTACATATTTATGTATGTTTATCAGTTGTCTAGTACTCATAACACAAGCTTCGCTTACTTTGGGGCTAGATGGCGATGTGTAATTTGCCTGACAATATTTATTTATTATTATTTATTCATGTATATAGTCGCGCCATAGGCGGTATCTTAGTAGTAGAAATTGACTACATAGCGTTTTTTTTAATGTGAGAGGGGGGCAAACGAGCATGTGAGTCACCTGAGGGGATCCAAAAAGCAATCACACTATGCCCATGGAAATCAGCAAGACCAAGGGCTCGCCGATCTTTCCAGCCTATATTCCTTCCTTTCTTTCTTACTGGTGACCTCACTCACTCATAGGAACTTCAGGTTCATCATTATCAGCCTGTATCTACCCACTGTTGGATGTTCACTTCACTATAGGACTTTTCTCCACCATCTGCCATCGCTGACTCGGCAGATGTGGCCATATGCGATCCTCCGCTTTCCGCATCCAACCGCTACCAGCCACTTTTTTGAGATCGTCGGTCCATCTAAAGAGGGGGCGCCCTACGCTTCGTCGTCCTATACGTGGCCTCCACTCTAGGACTTTCCTCCCCCATCTGCCATCGCTGACTCGGCAGATGTGGCCAGCCCACAAACTTCAGCTTACAAACCTTGAAAGCCTTGGTTCTCCGTAGAATTTCTTCGTTCCGGTTTGGAGCCCTTAAAGAAACCCCTGACGTAGCCCTCTTCATCGCTCGCAATGCGGCCTTTAGTCTGTGGACCACCTCATCGCTCAGTCGATATTTTTTTTTATACTACGTCGCCATATTAACGCTCGCAACATAAAATATCGCTCGCGCGCCGCCACCCCCGCTGCCATCGCAGCATCTCCTTCCTTTCTGGTGACCTCACTCACTCGCAGGAACACAACAGCCCTCAAGGGAACCGTTATTTGGCTGCGGTATTCTGTGAGGTGGAGGTACATTCCCCAGTCGGGTAGCTTACAATTACGCTCCCTACCTCTATTTTCGCCAGAGCTTCGTTTGTCAGTCAGCAGGGTGCACCGCGTGCAGGTGAAGTTGGCTTTGGTTCAAAGATGTTGATGAACCACTTACACCCCAAAATAGACTAGATGGCGCTGTATGAATTGTCCAGAAATATTTATTTATTTATTTAAATAACAACCTATTCTCAGACCTGATGAATCTAATTTATAAAATTCACGTGTCGCTGTGTTTGTTACCAAACTCCTCCTAAACGGCTGGACCGATTTTTATGAAATTTCGTGAGCATACCAGGTGCATAAGGGTGACCCATTCTAAAATAATTCTTATTGGGAATTTTTTTTATTTTTATTTTATTATGTTAATGCGCACCTACCTCGCACAATTCAAAAGACTCTCCGTCTCGTCGTAGTCTAGTAATTTTATCCATTGCGTTAGTGCAATTTTGCATTCAAAATAACTTTTGGAATATATCTCAACTTTACTATTTACCTTATTATATAAATTACTAGAAATATGGGCATATTGAGAGCGAGCAAACTTAGTTTTAGCTGTTGGGACTGGTACGACGGTAAATCTTTTACGTCTTCTCAAATTTTGTGAGCATGTCAGGTGCATAAGGGTGACCCATTCCAAAATAATTCTTATTGGCAATTTTTATTTTTATTTTATCATGATTTTTTTTATTAGCTCAACATATTGGCTCCGCTTCGCTTGATGGTAAGCGAAAAAGTCTTTAGTACTCGAAGGAATGAACCCAACGGTAAACTTGTGATATCGCGAGCCTGCATGTGACCTTCTGTGACGGAAAGGGAAGGAAGGGATAAGGGAAAACAGTTCTTCAGAGCACTCACCAAGGTAACTTCGAATTTTCATCCTTCTACCATCAACCCCTAAATTTACCTATATGGCAAAACAAACGAGTCAACTAGTATACATATAAAACTGGTTAGACCTGCTGAATTTAAGTTTCGAAGAAGTATGGTAACTAAACATTGGCCGTGTAGTTTCCGGCAAACTAGAATACAATCACTCCGTCTCTACCCGTGGATGTCGTACAATGCGACTAAGGGAAATACATTATAAAACATCGATCAGGCCTCCCCAACCCGCCTGGCCAGCGTGGGGAGTGTAGGCCAAATCCTCCTTCTGTCTCGGACAGACAAGAGAGGGTCGTGCTCCTGTAGTGGAGACTAAAATGACCTGACGATAATAATGGTAACTAAAACTATGACACGAGAATTTTATGAGAGACGAAATTATTAATTAAATTACGAATTGGATTGGTGTGAATTAATTTATTGTAACGAAATATAAGTAATTTTCAGTTTTTTTAACATATTGATAAATAAATGTAATATAATTTATAATCATCATCATCATCAGGTCATTTTAGGCTCCACTACAGGAGCACGACCCTCTCTCGTCCGTCCCAGACAGAAGGAGGATTTGGCCTACACTCTCCACGCTGGACTACTAAAACTGTGATACGAGAATTTTATGAGAGACGAAATTATTAATTAAATTATGAATTGGATTGGTGTGAATTAATTTATTGTAACGAAATGTAAGTAATTTTCAGTTTTTTTTTTTACATACTGATAAATAAATTTAATATAATTATTAATTTAATTTAATATAATAATATAAGTTGACCGAAATATTTGCGCGCCCCTGCGAGGGTAGAATTAGTTGGACATGTAATTTGTGTAACATCTTTGTTATTTTCCCAAATAAATTATCTTATCTTATGTATTAGATGCAATAAATAGTAAAAGTATGAGGACTTACTAGTTGGATTGTTTTGTCTTCAAGAATAATACACTGGTCGTCACAAAAATCGACCCACCCGAATGTTTTTCGATATTCCCACTTTTTTTAATTTTGAATGAAATAATTGTCTTACAACTGTTTTGTTTTGATTAATTTTGTTTATTTTTACAATTTACGCATAAAAAAACTAATAACAAGATGAAACATGATGATGTCACATAAAAATGCCAAACGTCCAAAACTTTAGAAGATAATTTGGACGCTGTTATGTAGAATAAATCCAACCGACATTTTCTTACTTTTAAGTTAAAGTTATTTATAGTTTAATAGGAATAAAAGCATCGTGCAGTATACGTTTTGTGAAGCATGTCATCAAACTACTAGAATCTGTTGCGAATATATAAAACTTGATTTGAATAATTTATTATATAAAATTATATTATATATATTAATTTATTATTTAAAATATTTATTTTGGGGTGTAAGATGTTCATCAACACCTTTGAACCAAAACCAACTTCACCTGCACGTGGTGCACCCTGCTGACTGACAAACGAAGCTCTGGCGAAAAGAGAGGTAGGGAGCGTAATTGTTAGCTACCCGACTGGGGAATGTACCTCCACCTCACAGAATACCGCAGCCAAATAACAGTTCCTTTGAGAATTGTTGTGTTCCTGCGAGTGAGCGACGTCACCAGATAGGAAGGAGATGCTGCAATGGCAGCGGGGGTGGCGGCACGCGAGCGATTATGTTGCGGGTGTTAATATGGCTACGGTAACCGCTTCACATGAGGCGGGCCGTATGCTTGTTTTCCAACCGACGTAGTATAAAAAACAATAATATAATAGTTGTTTTCTGCCAACTTGCCAGGTTATTACAAATATTTTTAAAACTAGAAAAGTTCACCTCCCCGCCTAGGCTACCAGCCCCCCTAGCCAAGTGTAATTCGTAGCGTAACGAACGTTAGATAGATCACGTGACATTTGTCAATTCGAACATTTTAGTATGAGCTCCACAGTTCAAATTAGCGATCGCTACGCTTTTCTACTTCGCAAACTGCCATTTGGCTAGCCCCCCCGGAAGGTTTGTGTTGGTGACGGATTTTTGCATTTTTTATATTTTACTGCGTGAGTCACAGTGTGGCGCCATCTACATATTAAGTATTACTTTACTAAACGGATATTATTTACCGTAACATCAAATAAATACATCACTAACCTAATCTAACCTATTTTGCACATAAAAAAATAATTAATCTGAAGGGCAATTCTCGTAATTAAAATGTAGTCAAAATTCAGTTTCGATCCCGTCTCGATCTCACAAATGTCACATTTGGTATTCTCGTAACATAATATGTAACTTCAAAATTAAATTTAAGCGGGATTATATCGAATTAAGAATGAAAATTAAACAAACTAAGAATGTTACTGTGCCAACAACAAGAATTGATAATAATTAATTAATGAAATCAAGTATACTTATAATTTTAGTCAATTCACAATTCAACCTCGATTCGATCAACTTTCAATCTGCGTTCGTAAAAAAAATACGAGAATTGCCTTCTGATCGCACATCAAATACAGGATTTGTTGTGCTATCAGATTAATTTGATTTGCAAAACAGGTTTTTTTTGTGGATCAATTTAATATCTTCCCTACTAAACACTCTATCTAATATCTATTAGAAATTTCTCGCTATGTATTTGTTATTTGTCGGTTGGGACTATTCTGCACAACAGGATCCAATTAATAATACGATGCATGTAGAACTTTGTCACAGCTCAACCGATTTTCATTGAACATATTATTTTGTCATGTGCACGTGATGCGCTTTCATTTGAGACCCCACTCGAGTATATTTGCAGACATTCGGTTTTTCTTCCCCACTTTCACCCCTCACAACTTTTAAACGGCTCAACCGATTTTCATCAAACATGTCTAAGAACACTCGCACATAAGTCACCTTTAATACAAAAAAAACTAAATTGAAATCGCTTCATCCGTTCCGGAGCTATGATGCCACGGACAGACAGACACACAGACACGTCAAACTTATAACACCCCTCTTTTTGCGTCGGGGATTTTGTCGGTTGGTTCTATACTGCATAACAGTGTCCAATTAATAATAAGGTGCATGTAAAAACCGTGAGTGAACACACATCGATAAACATGCAATATGGCGTCATGTCGTCATATCGCACAGCGGATATGAAGCCTGACTCTAATCTATGACCATAGACGTATCGTAGTATAGACATGACATTTTTTTTTAAATTAACAAATGAAGCCAATCGCTATATACGCTCACTCAGTGATATAAAGTGCCGCTGAGTGTGCGCAGATCGGCTTACTTCGTACATAGCGCACACCCCTGTCGTGGATTTTATACATGTTAAAATTTATTTATTTTACATTCACATACAATTTTAGTTTAAAATACATAAATAAATGAAGCAATAGACATGAAGAAATAGACATGACGACGAGTTCGATTCCCGCACGAGACAAACATTGTGTCTGCATGAATATATCTGTTTGTCTTCGGTTTTTTTCTGTGTATGTACATAAGTACTTTTTTTTATACTACGTCGGGCGGTAGACAAGCATACGGCCCGCCTGATGTGAAGCGGTTACCGTAGCCATATTAACGCTCGCAACATAAAATATCGCTCGCGCACCGCCACCCCCGCTGCCATCGCAGCATCTCCTTTCGTTTTTTGGTCACTCGCAGGAAACCAACAGTCCTCAAGGGAACCGTTATTTGGCTGCGGTATTCTGTGAGGTGGAAGTACATTCCCCAGTCGGGTAGCTTACAATTACGCTCCCTACCTCTCTTTTCGCCAGAGCTTCGTTTGTCCGTCAGCAGGGTGCACCACGTGCAGGTGAAGTTGGCTTTGGTTCAAGGATGTTGATGATCCACCTACACCCCAAAACGTTATATACTTACACCCCAAAACGTTATATATAAAACGTATTTATGTTTTAAAATGTATATATGTATATTATCAGTTCTCTAGTATCCGTTGCAGCCTTTGCTTAGTTTGGGACTATAAGGAGATGTGTAATTTGACCAGGGATTATTATTATCATTATTTATTAAAGCATTTTTTCATGTATAATATGAAACAAAAATAATTTGTGACATACACAATTCACTCTATATAATATGAACAAAATTTTCTAGGCATATTCGGAATATACGCTTCTTTTTTCAAACGTATTACCAGAATAAGTAAGTGCCAATAATTTGGTTTCGAGCACTAAAACATCTTCGTCTGCCATATACAAAAAAAATAAACATAATCAAAGCAAGTTGTGGTATCGTAACTCTTCGCGTCGGATATGAAGGCACCGACACTAATCTATATGTCATAGACTTCGAATATTGTAGAACAGAACATATATAAAAAAATCTAGATATATAGGAGGCAAAAGTGACTGTCCGAATGGATGATGATTAAAATGATTGACCAATTGAAGGCAGACGTAGTCTTACCCCCCGGGACTGCAGTGGACACTGCAGTCCCGGGGGGTAAGACTACGTTCATTGTTCATTGCCTTTTTTGGTGATCGCCACTGTTAATCCTGGCTACACAGAAGACATAGTGGTGGGAATTTGTAGTGAACGCCCATACTTACCGATTGAATGTCTGGCTGATTTCATATCGCATAACTGAAACCGCTCTCTCCAAAGTTTTCAAAGAAGAAATTTTCAAAGTTTTCAAAAGAGTATTACAGAATGGGGATCATCAATAAAGATGTGACGTGACGCGTGATTGATCTCAATGGTGTTGCAAGAGTCCATAAAATACGATGACTGCTTACCAGTCTTATGTTTGTTTGTTATCTTCGTCGTATAAAAAAAAAACACTGACCGTATAGTGGTTTAAAAAAAAATAGTTATCTGTAAAGTACTCGGCAGATGTGACCGGCTCATTGCCACTTCAGCTTGCAAACTCTGAAGGCTATGTAGACAACTTAGGTTCTCCGTCGAATTTCTTCATTCCGATTCGACCCCTCATTGAAACTCGAGCATAGCCCTCTCCATCGCTCGCTGCGGGACGTTTAGATTGTGGACCAGTCCGATGGTGAGTCCTGAGCCATGGGTAATTGCAGGGAGGACGCACTGGTCGAAGACGTTAGTCTTAAAGCATTAAGGTATCTGTGCGGTTTGTTGTTCTTGGAGTGTAAATAACTTACTATGTCTTTAGAGCCAAAGCCAAACTCTCATGCACGTGGTGCATTCTGCCGTTAAGCAAACGAAACTCTGGCAAAAGAGAGGTATGGCACGTTGAGACCGAGAGAGAGATATCTCACAGAATACCGCAGCCAAATAACCATGGCCTTGAGGATTATTGTGTTCCTGGTAGTGAGATTATCAGCAGTGATACTGCGTATGCAGTGAGGGTGCCTACGGCTACGATAACTGCTTTACAACAGGTGGGTATTAATTGGCACCAGGCATTTTTCGTATAAAAAAATATATCTTCGTTTTACTAAAGGATATAGCACGCCATAGAACAATGTATACATAAAATTTGTACAAAGAATTAATCCTATAGACGGATCTCTTCCAGCCAAACTTCAACATTCCTTTTTAAGGAATTGGATAAATTCTTCCATGAACAGATATATATAAATAATAATATTAATAATAATGTCCGCAGGGCAGCTTGTGTGGCGAGCTGTTGTGTGAGTAGCGACACCACGGACACGAGTCTCCAGAGAGTCGGTCAGGGCCTTCGTATCCGACGTGTCTTCATCGGTCGGAGTGTAAACACAAGAAGGCCCGCAGGACTCTCAGCTCTGGCTTGCCTTCATTGGCCGTCCAGAGAGGAGCCGCTAGAGCTATATGCTCCAGGGGTGGAAGTGTTAAAGAGCATCACGCCGCGAGTAACTTCGGAGAAAGCGCAGCACACCTCTCGACATCCCTGAGTCACTCACACCGGTGTTGCCCCCGGCCGTTTTCCAGGCATTTCGGGGGCCCATCTAGTGAGTGGCAAGCCACCGCCTGCCGCAAATAACTAGCAATAAAAGCATTTATGGCAGGACGCCTGCCATAAATGTCCCTCTTCTGTAATAGCCCGGTATTAAGTTCACCCAGATCTCATCTCCTTAGCCTATTTATTTTCCATCACACTTCGCAATAATCTCAACGCCTGCCGAGACCTGCTCATGGGTATGTCGTTCCATTGACATATCCTGGAGCGGGTCACGGCGGGCGTACAACATTACATCAAACTTCTCAAAGGGGCCTCTACGCGTTGGATCCATATCCCCGCGCACGCCTATAAAATGACCGGGCTTGACCCGTGATTGAAAAGAGATACATAATAATAATAATACATATTTCTGGACAATTTACACATGTCACGCTACGCCACCGAGCTCGTCATAAATGCTCGAATATTCTTACGCATTCTACTGCTGTGACCGAACCGACCGACTCCCCGTTTGTGCCACTTGCCACGGATTCCACAGACGGCAGCGCCAGTAGCTAGGGGAATTCTCCAGAATACGCGAAGATTCCCCAGAACACGCACGATCTTTTTTGGCTCGTATTTAAGATTAATTGTAATCATCATCATCATCATCAGGTCATTTTAGTATCCACTACAGGAGCACGACCCTCTCTCGTCCGTCCTAGGCAGAAGGAGGATTTGGCCTACACTCCCCACGCTGGCCAGACGGGTTGGGGAGGCATATCGCATCTACGCGAGGCGATATGTACATGTTGATGGTTAGAATAACATAGGTCGTCAGTAGGTTGATCTGAAACTAAAGAAACACACGATTGCTGCCGCCCCGACTGCCGTGGTCGTCTCTGCGACACGTGTTTCGCCTCTACGCGAGGTATCGTTCTGTAGATGTTCATGGTTAGAACAACACATAGGTTGTTGTTCTAACCATAGAGCACGTAAAGTAGTGTAGATCAAATTGCCTGTAATTGACATAAATTTCATTATGCTATGAAAAATTTCGTTGCAAAAAGTCGCTTCTATTCCATATCGCAGCGGTGACAGTTGAGCCTTACTTAAATTTTTTATTAATCAAATTGTCTAATTAATGTACCCATGTTACCCCTACGCCAGACAGCCCAGGGGTAGAAGAAGGCTATTGAAACTCGATCGTGAAACGCTCCAATTAATTTCTCAAGTTTATTCAACAAACCATATGAAGAGATGTTGTTTTAGGGCTGTTAGAAATTGGCAAGAATCCGCATCCTACGCAAATTTATGGGGCTTAATTTGTTAAATACACAACCAATATTTACAATTATCATTATATTGAAGGATTTGTTAAAAATAATAAAAAAAAAATTAAACACAAACATCATCATCATCGGCCTATATCTACCCACTGCACTGCTGGATATAAGCCTTCCCCAATGCTCTCCACCAGATACGATCCTCCGCCTTCCGCATCCAGCCGCTCCCAGCCGCTCTCTTTAAGTCATCGAACCATCTAGAAGGAGGGCGCCAAACACTTCGTCGTTACACAAACATGTTAGTAATAAAAAAAGATTTCTATTGTTTTACCAATTTTTAAAAGGATTTTTATTATTTTAATGAGTTACCATTTAAAAATATATATATTATATTTAAATATCAACAAAATCAGAGCATCTCAAAATTAAACTCAGTCAATTATTGCCTTAGCTGCTGCTTAATGCTGTCAAATGGAATGCTGTTAAAATTACTACAACTGCAAGTCAGGTGGCTGTTCTGGCTTTAATAGTCACAAAGGGTACATTTAGTATAGGAGGCAGAGCTTAGGTTCATGAGTACTGAACGATACACTATACAACAATAAAATACAAATTGAAGATACTTATTTTTAAAGCCTGAATTTTACCTTTGTAGTGTGAACCTACTGTTAGTATGTCATAGTATAATATATAATGTCTCATTGTCTGTAATTGAGTTAGTATTAATAAATCACTCTTGTTGGACACACATATTGTCTGGTTATTTTCCCCTTCCGCCCTGCACACTTCACCTTAAATGTATAAAGTTTCTAATGAAGAAATTCAATAATTTCTGTTAGATTTCATGAAGAAGAGGTTTTCTCAAGAGACTTCAGTATGGGGTTCTTAAAAAGGTATAAAGAGTCGGCAATGCGCGAGTGATGCCCTTGGTGTTGGTAGCGTCCATAAGCTGCGGTGACCGCAACCTATCAGGTAGGTCGTAAGCTTGTAAATTGCAAGGGTTTGTGTCATATTATTGACCATGACGAGGCTTCCCAAATTTCACGAGAACAGAGCTGCAGACAGAAGTTAGTCATGTATAAATAAATATAAACAGCCGTGTGTAATATAAACATTTCACACTGCCGTCTAGTTCCAAACTAAGCAAAGCTTGTACTATGGGTACTAGATAACTGATATTATACTTCAATACATTTTTTTTGTAAATACATAGACAACATCCAGACAAAGACGAACTGACATGTTCATGCACACAAATATTTGTCGTATGCGAGGATCGAACCCGCGATTTCGGAGTCAAAGTGGCCATTGCTAACCATTCGACCACCAAGCTCGTCAAATAATAACAAAATAATAAATATAAGTACAGATACCCCAATGCTTGAAGACTAAAGTCTTCAACCAGTGCGTCCTCCCTGCAATGACATATGGTGCAGAGACTTGGACACTGACCATCGGACTGGTCCACAGGCTAAAGGTCGCGCAGCGAGCGATGGAGAGGGCTATGCTCGGGGTTTCTCTGCGGGATCGAATCCGAAATGAAGAAATTCGACGGAGAACTAAAGTGATCGACATAGCCTTCAGAGTTTGCGAGCTGAAGTGGCAATGGGCCGGTCACATCTGCCGAGTAAGTGATGGCAGATGGGGGAGAAAGTTATTAGAGTGGAGGCCGCGCATAGGACGACGAAGTGTTGGACGCCCTCCTACTAGATGGTCCGATGACCTTAAGAAAGCGGCTGGGAGCGGCTGGATGCGGAAGGCGGAGGATCGTATCTGGTGGAAAGCATTGGGGAAGGCTTATATCCAGCAGTGGGTAGATACAGGCTGATGATGATGATGATGATGAAATATAAGTTCAGATTCACTGACCGACTCATGAATGCATAACGCAATCCATAGCAAACCCTTCAATCTAGATAGCTGACATTTTGCAAAGAGTTTCTTTTTACGACGTAGACAAGGAATAAGGGCGAATATTGAAATGTGTGGATGTGTTTTATTTCGAATCTTCGGTTTTAGCACTTAATTGTCAACCCATGCCACCCACTACCCATTTGCACAGAAAGTGTCATTAAATGAGAATAAGGGCGAGGTCACAACGACCTCATAAAAAAGGGATATCTGAGTCATTTCACGCAGCGGAATGTTTTGTTTTAATTCGTAATTTACTCTTATTTAAGGCACGCTTATCTGTATAAACTCAGTAACTAACTCGTTCGTCACGAACAGAAGCATTTTGATAGATTCTTGATAACCTTTTTCGAACTTTTTCGAATAACTGAATATTTACGGGATGGTAACGTTTAGTAAACTCGTGAATTCTACATATATTATCTAGATCAGTGTTTCCCAATTAGTGGTACGCAACGTTCCCCTGTGGGTACGCAAAGAAGCATCAAGGGGTATGTGAATCAGTCTCTTGACTAAGGTACTTAAGGTACTAGGAAGACATATGCAAACAACAATGTAATAATGAATAGCTAAGTAAATTAGAATAGGATTACAGTAACATGGGATTGTAAAATGAAGCATAGTAATATATATAAAAACATTTGCTGCTTGTTTTAAAAAGTGAAATAGAAACATATAGTTAATAATATGAACATAAATACGTATGTATAAATACCTAGTTGTACTAAGTATAAGGTGTGTTTCACTGTAAACAGACAGTACCTGAAGATGTTACAAAGGAAGAGCGGAGTCTCCTAATACAGGCATCTTCTTTGCCTAAAAGGGAACTCCAACATTATTTACAATTACTGTCCATTTAAACTGCAATAAACTTTTTGATTTTGATTGATTGATTTTGATTTTTGATAATGTACGCGAGTTTCAGCTCACTATGGAAGTAGTATGCAGGAAAAACTAATTGGCAACCGCTGATCTAGATAGTTAATTTATTCCGCTGATCTAGATAGTTATTTTATTTTGCGGAAATCAAATTTACAGGCAATTTGATCTACACTACTTTCCTTTTACATCATCAGGCGATCTGTAGATGTTGATGGTTAGAACAACAGCCTTTGTTACAGCTGTTGTTCAAACCATCAACATGTACAGAACGCCTGAGGATGCCTCGCGTAGAGACGAAACATGTGTCGCAACTGCTATTATGTGGGGTGTAAGTGGTTCATCAACATCTTTGAACCAAAGCCAACTTCACCTGCACGCGGTGCACCCTGCTGACTAACAAACGAAGCTCTGGCGAAAAGAGAGGTAGGGAGCGTAATTGTAAGCTACCCGACTGGGGAATGTACCTCCACCTCACAGAATACCGCAGCCAAATAACGGTTCCCTTGAGGGCTGTTGTGTTCCTGCGAGTGAGTGAGATCACCAGAAAGGAAGGAGATGCTGCGATGGCAGCGGGGGTGGCGGTGCGCGAGCAATATTTTATGTTGCGAGCGTTAATATGGCTACGGTAACCGCTTCACATCAGGCGGGCCGTATGCTTGTCTGCCACCCAACGTAGTATAAAAAAAATATATATATATATCAGATTTCGGAGATTCGCTACGACGACCGCAGCAGCTGAAGCAGAGGCGACCCTTGCAGCTACGGCTGCCGCATGCATCTACTAACGGTAGTGGGTGAGTGCTGCCCACCCACTAGTTTGCATGAACTACATAATTGGTGGTGGAAGCACGCAAAGTAGTGTAGATCAAATTGCTTATAGGTATATTATGTATCTACTTTAATTTTATTTTGAACATAATAATCTTCCCCACCTAAACTGCCTAGGTGAAACTTGAAGACATGTGTCTCGATTACTAATAAGTCTTTTTCAACGGACTACTCACTTAAAGATCAAACAGAGAACTTCCTTTTATTTAAGTCGGTTATGAATCCGTCACTATCACCGTCATCATAGTCCAGTTTTCTGTTTGATCTGTATGTATGTAATTATTTATGTACTAGCTTCCGCCCGTGGCTTCGCCTGCGTAAATGTCGGTATTCGCACCAAACTTTTCATCATTCCTCATCTTGACATAGTTATAATAAATAATAATAAATAAATATTTCTGGACAATTTACACAGCGCCATCTAGTCCCAAATTAAGCGCAAAGCTTGTGTTATGGGTACTAGACAACTGATAAATGTACTTAAATACATTTTTTTTTGTAAATACATACTTATAATACAAAACACCCAGACCAAGACAAACAAACATGTTCATGCACACAAATGTTTGTCTTGTGCGGGAATCGAACCCGCAACCTGGTAGTCAAAGTGGCCATTGCTAACCATTCGACCACCAAGCTCGTCAAGTTAATTTTTTCGGGGTAAAAAATATCCTATTATATATTTTTAATATGATGTGTGCAAAATTTAATCGCAATCGCAAATAGGGTGTCAGTGTTTCATCAACATCTTTGAACTAAAGCCAACCTCATTTGGACGTGGTGCACCCTGGTAACTTGCAAACGAGATTCTGGCGAAAATAGAGGTAGGGCAGAACGTATTTTGTAAAGCGATTGGTGAAATACCTCCTCCTCACAGCATACCGCGGCCAAATAACAATTCATTTGTGAGTTGTTGTGTTCCTGAGAGAGAGTAAGTGAGGTCACCAGGAAGAAAAAAGTTGCAGCGATGACAGCGGGGGTGGCGGCTTGCGAGCAATATTTTATATTGCAAGCGTTAATATACACTACGGTTACGGTAACCGCATCACATCAGGCGGGCGGTATGCTTCTCTACCACCCGACATAATATAAAAAAAGCCTATGGAAGCAATTTTAAAGACGCATTCATGTCAAAATTGCAGAATATTTAAAATGGCGTCGTCGCCTCTCTCCGTTTCTAAGTCTACATACTCGTTATGAAAGCCCTGTTGTATTCAAAAGTTGTCTTTGTCGCGTATTGTTACAGCTTCGTATGTATTGTTCAATATTTTTTATGGCAAGGAAATGCAAATGAGGCAAGAATCTAGATCTATCTAATCTGGCATTCCGCCCAATAATTTCAATTGAAGAAATCATATTTTTTGGCGTCCACCGTCAAAAGTGGGAAATGTAGTGTCCCGCACGGGACATTCTCTTCACTATCACTACATAGTATAAAACAAAGTCGCTTTCTCTGTCCCTATGTCCCTTTGTATGCTTAAATCTTTGAAACTTGTGTGGCATTTCAGGTCAGCAGATTGGGATGGGCTGCGTGACTTCCTGGCTTCCTACCCCTGGGGGCCAGTTTGCTTCTCGCTGGATGATCCCAGTGTCTGTGCAAATGCTGTCGCTGATGTGGTTCTGCAGGGTATGGAACTATTTGTTCCTAATTCTGCGGTGCCCATTGGCGGCAAATCTCGACCATGGTTCGGTGGGTCTTGCAGAGCCGCGTCGCGTCAGAAGCAAGATTCCTATCGTGCCTGGTCCAATGCTCGGGCCACTGGAGATTCAAATACCGGCGTACTCAAAAAAAAATACAACGCTGATTCCAGATCGTTGAAGGGTTGTATCGCGAAGGCAAAGTCCAGATTTATAAGCGAAATTGGCGAGAGACTAGTGCGCTTGCCATCTGGGTCTCGTGCGTTCTGGTCGCTCGCCAAAGCCGTACAGGGTAACTTCTGTCAGTCGTCGTTTCCACCACTGCAACGGATGGATGACTCGCTGGCCCATACTGCAAAAGAAAAAGCCGATCTCCTAGGGTTTCTTTTTGCATCTAACTCGACTCTCGATGACCAGGGAGCCACACCACCTACCATCCCTCGGTGTGAGAGCTCTATGCCAGAAGTTAAGTTCACGCAAAGAGCCGTGCGTAGAGCGCTTTGCTCCCTGGACATCCATAAATCGAGTGGGCCGGATGGCATTCCGTCCGTTGTTTTGAAAATATGTGCCGCGGAGTTAGCCCCAATTCTAGTCCGCCTTTTTCGGTACTCGTACTCGCTTGGCGTGGTCCCCAGCTCGTGGAAGGAGGCTTTGGTTCACCCGATCCCTAAAAAAGGTGTTTGCTCAGATCCGTCCAACTACAGGCCCATTGCTATAACTTCCTTGTTTTCCAAGATAATGGAAAATATTATCAACCAACAGCTGATAACATACCTAGAGGATCACCAGCTGATTAATGATCGCCAATATGGCTTTCGCCATGGTCGTTCGGCTGGTGATCTTCTGGTATATTTGACTCATTGTTGGGCAGAGTCAGTGGAAAGCAAGGGCGAGGCTTTGGCTGTTAGTCTGGACATAGCAAAAGCCTTTGATCGGGTGTGGCATAAAGCGCTACTATCCAAGCTTCCCTCTTTTGGGTTACCCGAGAGACTCTGCACATGGATTGCCAGCTTTCTCACTGGGCGGATCATTAAAGTTGTGATTGATGGTGCACGCCCGGATCCATTACCCCTAAACGCTGGTGTGCCACAAGGCTGCGTATTGTCTCCTACATTGTTTCTTCTGCATATCAATGACTTGCTGCATGTACGCGGCATCCATTGCTATGCAGATGACAGTACCGTAGACGCAAGATACAGTGGCCTATGTAATGTTTCTCGGGATTGCGTCGATGAGTACCGGGAAAAACTTGTGTTTGAGATTGAGACGTCTCTTGGACACGTCTCTGATTGGTGTAGACTGAACTTAGTCCAGCTGAATCCATCAAAGACACAAGTATGTGCGTTTACTGCAAAAAAGTCCCCATTTGTCGTGGCTCCTAGATTGGAAGGTACTCCCCTTACTATTAGCTCCAGCATTGGTATCTTGGGTGTTGACATATCCAGAGATGTACAGTTCCGTGGTCACTTGGAGTGCAAGGCCAAATTGGCTTCTAGGAAAATTGGCATCATCAGTAAAGCCAGAAGGTATTTTACACCACAGCATCGCCTTCAACTGTATAAAGCCCAAGTTAGGCCTCATATGGAATACTGTTCACATCTCTGGGCTGGTGCGCCCCAGTACTTACTCGCTCCATTCGACCGCATACAACGAAGAGCTGTTCGAATTGTCGGTGACCCAATGATTTCTGATCGGCTGGATTCTCTCTCCACACGCAGAGATGTTGCATCTCTTTGCGTTCTATATAAATTGTACCACGGGGAGTGCTCGGATGAGCTATTTGATTTGATACCTGCCGCTGAGTTCCACTATCGTACAACTCGCCAAAAATTAAAATTCCATCCACATCACCTTGATATTTGGCGATCTACTACAGTACGCTTTTTAAGGCATTTTCTACCACGTACTGTAAAGTTGTGGAATCAACTTCCCTCAGCGGTATTCCCAAATAAGTACGACATGGGGGCCTTCAAGAACAGAGTCAATATTTCCCTTAAAAGGCTGGCAACGGATCGGCGACCCCTTGGTGTTGCTGATTTCTATGGGCGGTGGTGATTGCTTTCCATCAGGTGACCCACATGCTCGCTTGCCACCCTCTGTTATAAAAAAAAAAAAAAAAAAAAAAAAAAAACTACGCAAGGGATTATGATGCGGTTTTTTTTAATAGATAGAGTGATTCAACTGGAAAGTTTATATGTATAATATATGCGTAACATAGTAGAAAAACACTGATAATTTAGAGGTTTCTAATGTGATGTCGTAAATAAACACATTTTTTTGCTCTTTCATTGCAAACGCTGGCTGAACCCAACGAGATAGATCAAAATAATGTAGTACAGTATTGTTCACCTTAAAATGGTCTACAAAAAAGTTCGCGATGGTATATGTCTATCTCTTAGTGGTAACACACAATAACCGTTATTTTATCCTTTGCTTTTTACAAGAAATAATGCCTTATTTACGAAGCGATTTTAAGCAATACAGAATTAATCCTTATCCAATTAAGTACCTTAAATACATTGCGCATTTAATATAGATTAATATGGCCCTTCACAGCATGTAATTTAAATGAATAGTTTAGAAGATATTACACATTTAAAATGCAGGGACATAACGGCTGTGGCGGTACCGGCCGCGGAGCCGTTATGTCCGGCGTGTGCCTATAACTGGGGAATAGGCACACTGGATAGGACAAAGCGCAAAGACCTTCTGTAGTACATTTAGTATCAGCATTGCACCCGTGCGAAGCCGGGGCGGGTCGCTAGTTAGCTTATAAAAACAAAATTAAAAATTTTGAAAAAACCCACGACGGTTAAAACGTAGTTGAAAGAGGATAAAATAATTTTGAAATCCCGACTAAAAGAATTTATGCTATGAACTTAATAAAAAATCCCAAGAAAATCCGTTGGGGCTGCCATTTTTTTTTTTAGTTTGGCAGTTTTATAGTAACTTGTATACTTATTTATATTTATGTTGAAAGCAGCCAGTCTGGTAGCTTATAAAATACGCTATGCCCTACCTCTCTTTTCGCCAGAGACTCGTTTGTCAGTCAGCAGGGTGCACCACGTGCAGGTGGCGTTAGTTCAAAAATGGTGATGAACTACTTACACCCTAACTGTTCATTGCCTTTTTGTGTGACATCATACAAAAAGGTAATGAACAGTTAGGGCAGTGTTTCCCATTTGCCGGGTCGCGACCCGGTACCGGGCCGTCAAAATAAAATACCAGGTCGCAACATTACCGCTTTGTTTTAAAAATACCTACTATCGAATTCGAACTTTTTAATCATCATCATCATCATCATCAGGTCATTTTAGTCTCCACTAAAGGAGCACGACCCTCTCTCGTCCGTCCCAGACGGAAGGAGGATTTGGCCTACACTCCTCACGCTGGCCATACGGGTTGGGGAATTTTTAATGCCTTTTGTCAAATAAATGTGAAGCTGGGTTTCCAACACTACCTTCAAAATAAATATAGGAACCGACTTGCAGTGGAACCAGACCTTAGAATAAAACTTTCGTCTTTTTCCGCGAACTTGGATTCTTTAGCATTATACATACATTAAATAAGCAGTAGCTCTATACTTCGCACTAAAATTTTGTGACTAAATCGGCGAACCAAATATTAAAAAATAGGCTGGAACCCGCTTAGGTTTAAAAGTATCAAGTGGGCCACGAAGTGGCAGTGTGAAAATAACCGGGCCATGGCAGAACAATGTTTGGGAAATACTGAGTTAGGGTGTAAGTGTAAATCAATGATGGAAAAGACGCATTGGTGGCTTCAGTATAGATTTGCACCATTTTTATTTTTCCGCGCAAGCTGTATCTATGGCAATATACTATGTAATCAATGGCAAGTTGGTTATATACAGTTATATATAAACCATTTTATCCAACGTAACTTTTAATATCGAACGCTTGTCGATGTTTGTCAAAGAGGGAACAAAGAGATACGCTCTATTGTCTTCGCTGAGTCGCTTTAAGTTACGACGCGAGAATATCATATAGGGCTGCCGATTTTTAACACACTTTTATTAGGTCGACCTGTATGTCTAACTATGTAATGGAATCTAAGGTAACTAATTTAACCATCTTCCAAGGATCGTAGCGTAATGACAATTGGCAGCTGTATGTAGTTCTGATGACAATACAATAATATGGTACTGTCGAACTGTTCTGATGATGGAGCCGAAAGATATGAACTGGAACTTCATGATGGAACATCATATCATAGCTGTTTTTGGATTTCTTAGAAAAGTCTTGTAATGAACTTTGACCACGATTAGGTTTCAAGGTCTAATGATGAAGCGGGAAGATAGGCACTGGCATTCCATGATGGAATATCGTATCATAGTCGTGTTTGCACTTGTGAGAAAGGCCACGTAATGGACTTTGAACACGATCAGGTGCATTTATAAAAACGTGTTTTTCTAGTGTTTTTTAAACAATTAATTTATATATCCATAGTTTATTATATAACTAAAATATATTTGTCTGATATAATACATACATGAGATATATAATTAATTAAGATCGAAAATTAAAATTACATATTAGGTTGGGGAAAAAGTCTTTTCGTATTTTATATGAAAATTCAAAACATTTTTTAATAAAGTTTATTTACATTTAACTAAAGTATGTAGGTGCCATTTTGTTCGATAACTTTTTGCCATCTTGTAGGTACAGACATGATCCCATTACTATAGAAATTTTGGGACTTCTGTTTAAAAAACCACGACAAGTGGTTTTGGCAGTCTTCTCGTGATGTTAACCTGACATTGCCTAAAGAATTCTGAAGAGACCAAAACAGGTGGAAATCAGAAGGTGCAAGGTCAGGACTATACGGCGGATGCATTAACACCTCCCAGTCAAACTCTCTTAATTTTTGCTGAGTGGCTAAAGATGTGTGAGGTCTAGCGTTATCATGATGAAAAATCACACCCCTTCTGTTAATTAATTCCGGCCGCTTTCTCTCAACTTTTTGCTTTAATCTCATCAGTTGTTCACAGTAGAGTTCAGAATCGATAGTCCTGCCTGGCGGTAACAGCTCATAATGAATAATGCCCTTCCAATCCCACCATACACACAGCATCACCTTGTTGCGGGTTAACCCGGGTTTTGCCAGAGTCTGTGAAGCCTGACCGGCCTTTGACCACGACCTTTTTCGCACGTTCTTGTCGTACGTGATCCACTTTTCATCACCAGTTATAAGCTTCTTCAAAAACGGTTCGCTTTCATTACGTCTTAGTAAAGAATCGCAAATGAGTACACGGTTCATTAGGTTTCTTTCAGTGAGATCGTAAGGCACCCAAATATCGAGCTTTTTAGTGTACCCAGCTTTTTTCAAATGCGCCAAAACTGTTTTGTGGTCAATTCCTAATTCTTCAGCTACGTCATAACTACTGATATGCCGATCTTGCTCCATTTTTTCAAAAATGGCATCAATTTTATCCGTAACAGGGCGACCAGGGCGACGTGCATCTTTCACATCAAAATTTCCTGATTGAAAACGCTTAAACCAAATTTGTGCTACTCTCACAGACACTGCACTAGGTCCATAAACGTCACAAATTTTTTTCGCAGCTTGCGTTGAATTTTTACCTTTTTTGTAGTAAAATTTTAAAAAGTATCGAATTTCTTCATTAGATTCACTCATCTTGACAGTAAAAAAAACAAATGAAAATCACACATTTACCTAATTTGAATTTGGAATTATCTTTATTAAAATTTAAACTTTTTAAAGATATCAAAACCTGCTAGATACAAATGGTATAACCAAAGAGATTTTATTACAAGTTCATACATACTATAATGCGAAAAGACTTTTTCCCCGACCTATTATAAATAATATCTTAAAATTATATTTAAAATAAAATAATATAACTACATTAAAAACTAAAATTATAATAAAATACACAGAAAAAATAAAAAGAAATATCTTTTTATTATAATTTTAGTTTTTAATGTAGTTATATTATTTTATTTGTACAATCAATGTAGGTCATTACCTACATTGATTGTACAAATAAAATAATGTAATAAAATATCATTATATAGGTAATTAAATATCATTATATTTAATTACCTACATTGTTTTATATTGTGTCACTTAAATTACATAAAAATAATAAATTATTATTATAAAATAGAATTATTATTGTCGCAGAGACGACCACGGCAGTCGGGGCGGCAGCAGTCGCACGTTTCTTCTGTTTCGGATGTTGGAGATTCGCCGAGACGACCGCAGCAGCTAAAGCAGAGACGACCAAAGCAGCCACGGCAGTCGCGTGCATCTACTAACGGTAGGTGAGTAGTAGTTTGTATGAACTAATTGGTGGCGGAAGCACGCAAAGTAGTGTAGATCAAATTGCCTTTAAATTTGATTTCCGCAAAATAACACCTCAATCAATTAACTATCTAATATTTTTTTATTATATTCACACAAATGTTTGTCCTATGTGGGAATCGAACCCACGAGCGTTGGTGTCGAAGCCGCGTCATTGGCGAGCTCGGTGGCGTAGTATCAATGACGCGGCTTCGACACCAACGCTCGTGGGTTCGATTTCCACATAGGACAAACATTTGTGTGCATGAACATGTCTGTTTATCTTAGTCTGGGTTTTCTATGTATCATAAGTATGTATATACAAAAAGAATGTATTTACGTATGTTTATCAGTTGCCTAGTACCCATAACATAAGCTTCGCTTACTTTGGGGCTAGATGGCGCTGTGTAATTTGTCTGACAATATATAGGTATATTATTTATTAAAAAACAAACCTGGTTTAAAGTTCTGGTAATTATTTTTCGCTCCTATTTTTTTTTTTCTCTTACAATACCGATAGCTGACACTTTGTTGTTATGTTGCAAACACAGACAACCTTTCTCTCTTCAGTGTTCTTTTCTTTGCCCATGCAAGTCATCGTCAACCCTTATGTATTCCACTGCTGGGATACGGGTCTCCCGTCAATCGAAGCGGTTTAGAGCATACTCACATGCTGCTCGCGGTAAAAAAAAATAATCAAATACATCAATAAATTAATAAAATAAATCGTTTTCTAGGTATAATATGTATATTATTTATACATAGTAAGCAACCCTACTGGCGGACAATGAACAAATAACCCCATTGATTAGGGTGGTTATTGGTGGTATTCAATAGATTCTTTACACAGATAGCCTTTACAAAGACCTTTGCCAATTTTGAACTGCTTCAACATGATTTGAAAATTTTGTTAATCTCCAAGTACAGACCAGCCCCCTAGCCAAGTGTAATTCGTAGCGTAACGAACGTTAGATATATCACGTGACATTTGTCAATTCGAACATTTTAGTATGAGCTCCACTTTTCTACTTCGCAAACTGCCATTTAGCTTAATTGTAACCAGCCCGACTGGGGATGTACCTCCACCTCACAGAATATCGCAGAGGGTTGTAGTGTTCCTACGAGTGAGTGAGGTCACCAGAAAGGAAGGAGATGCTGCGTTGGCAGCGAAGGTGGCGGCGCGCAAGCGATATTTTATGTTGCGAGCGTTAATATACGGTTAAAATACGGTGACCGCTTCACATCAGGCGGGCCGTATGCTTGTCTGCCACACGACGTAGTATAAAAAAAAAATGTCCGAGGTCGCGGGTTCGATCCCCGCACAAGACAAACATTTGTGTGCATGAACATGTCTGTTTGTCTTGGTCTGGGTGTTTTCTATGTATTATATTATTATGTACTAGCTTTCGCCCGCGGCTTCGCTCGCGTGACATTCGGGGCAAACACATGTTTACTCAATAATCAATAGAAGTACTCGTGTAAAATTTAGGATAAAATAGTCCAACTAATCTCGTTTTCCCATATAAACCAACTAATCTCATTTTCCCATACAAACTTTGGACCTCCGTTTTACCCTCTTAAAGGTAAAATTTGAAAAATCTTTTTAAGTAATTCGTGTCCACTACGTTATATTTTCAAATCGATGCCATTGTCCGAACTAACGTCCCAGAAAACCATAGAATCGACACCCATATTGATATTATGACATTTCAACCCCATTGCACCCCTACAGAGTTGTCACGTCGGCTATGTTGGATTATTAAATAGTTGTTTTTTTCGTAATCAGCGACCCGATATACCATAAAACCGAACAAGTGCGAGTCGGACTCGTGCACGAAGGGTTCCGTACCATTATCTATAAAAACACATTTATTGTATGGGAGCCCTCCTTAAATATTTGTTTTATTTTTATTTAATTATTTATTTTTAAAGTGAATATGTAACTAAATATTATGACTGAGTATTTCAGGCGTTTACCTATTGCCGTTATCAATTGTGAGCAAAAAAAAGAACAAAACGATCACGTTTGTTGTATGGGAGCCCCCATAAATATTTATTTTATTCTGTTTTTTAGTATTTGTTGTAAGAGCGGCAATAGAAATACATCATCTGTGAAAATTTCAACTGTTTAACTATCACGGTTTATGATATACAACCTGGTGACAGACGGACGGACGGACGGACAACGGAGCCTTAGTAATAGGGTTCCTTTTTACCCTTAGGGTACGGAACTCTAAAAAACAGTACCTATGACGATTTTCAGACTTTTTTTTAACACATTTTATACATTTCAACGCCATCGCACCCCAATAGGAGATGATGGTCACGTTTTCACCCTACGGGTACAATAAATAACAATAATAGGTAATTTCTGGGATAAAAACTATCTTAGGTAAGTATGTCCTTTCCCAGGACTCAAGGCATCTCTCAACCAAATTTCATCTAAAACGGTCTAGCGATTTAAGCGTGAAGAGGTAACAGACATTCTGTCGCATTTATAATATTAGTATGGATTGGCGTTCCGAAAACCCGTAAAAACGACACATATATCGATATATAGACATTTCAACCTCATCACACCTTAATAGAGGATAATCGTCACGTTAGCCACGTTGGATTATAAAATAATTGTTGTTTTTGTAATCAGCGACCCGATAAACCATAAAAACAATACCCATGACGTTTTTCACCCCATTTTACTCCTTTAGGGGTTGAATTTTGGAAAATCCTGAAACACGTGTTTACTCATTTAAGTATAGACGTACTCGTGTAAAGTTTCGTATAAAAGAGTCCAACTAATCTTGTTTACCCATACAAACTTTGGACCCCCGTTTCACCCGCTTAGGGGATGAATTTTGAAAAATCCTTTCTTAGTGCACCCCTAGACGTCATTAGAAACCTACTTGCCAAATTTGGAATCTCTAGACCCAGCGGTTTGGGCTGTGCGATGATATATAAGTCAGTCAGTCAGTTTCTTCTTTTATAGATTTAGATTATGGGAATTCTGGGAATAGAGACGGTTTCTCCTGCACCGCTACCTGTTAAAATTTGAGCCTCGATTATATTTTGTTGCAACTGGATTACTTTTAGCCGAGTTCCATTGCAAAGTTGTGGTCTTAAATTTCGGAGCAGAATAATCGGTATGCCAATTTTTTTCGGATATTGCGACTTCTGACTGAGTCGGCACGCAAAGGCATAAAGACTCATTCATAAAACTATTAAGCTTTCTTATCTTTTGTTTACATTCACAGATGGTCAAATGCTTTGTTTGTACAACGCTCAAAAAAGTACTGTTTATTTGGTGAGGGCAATTAACTTACCGTTCTTAGGTACCTGCCTAGCATCCAAATGTGCAACAAAAAATAATGACGTAATAACATCTAATTAAACTCGAAAGTAATCTACTTTTAACGAATGAAATAAACAAAACAATCACTCAACTAAAGAAAACAATATTTAATAACTTATCCACTAAAGTAAGCAAATCGAATTGTAAACAATTTGCAGTGAATAATAATGCATTTGCAAAACAATAATTGTCACGTGTCTGCACGTTTGGGCAAGCACACTTAGGCATATTTTTTCTATGCCGTACTACCATCGTTTTTTACTCATGTGGTACCACGCCGCGTAACAACCCCCGCCCGCTCCCTGCCCCCCGCGCGGTAACACTCATTGTGTACGGGCGTGGTGCTTGGCAAGTTTCTGACTCAACCATAAAAGATAGACATATGCTGTCGTGGGATAATTTTTATATAATTTTAAGGAGAACATTTCCGTCATACATGATTTCTGTGTAGCTTTAACCATTAAGGCTGAACACGCGACGGAAGCTTAAGAAATGGAGTAACTTGTCGCGTTTTCCCAACATTTCCCTTCACTGCTCTGCTCCTATTGATCGTAGCGTGATGAAAAGTATACTATAACCTGCCCAGGAGTATGAAGAATAATTGTACCAAGTTTCGTTAAAATCCATCGAGTAGTTTTTGTTTCTATAACGAACATACAGACAGACAGACAGACAGACAGACAGACAGACAGACAGACAGACAAAAATTTTACTGATTGCATTTTTGGTATCAGTATCGATCACTAATCACCCCCAGATAGTTATTTTGGAAATATATTTCATGTACAGAATTGACCTCTCTACAGATTTATTATAAGTATAGATGATGAACGCGACCACGGATTCAAAGTGGATGATATTGCTAATTCAACCACCGAGCTCGTCGAAGTCGAGAATATAGTCCGATATAAATAGTTTTTTTCAACACACTTGCTCATAAAGTGGCTATAATTTCACCGCAATTAGGCACATAATGACACCTGTAATCAAACTGTGACTTTTTCATTACTATTATTCACTAGTGAGTTATAAAGTTTTTTTTTTAATTGGTTGAGTTGCTTTGTTCTTAAAAAGTTTCGATACAAAAGAGATCGCGTTCAATAATATAAATAAATTAATGTACGAATTGCTTGCTCATTTCATGCAACTTCAGAAAATTTGAACTTGTATGTGTTTAATAAATAAAACTTTTACTCACATATAACTTTTGTTTTCTCTGTAATGAAGAAAACTTTAAATTCCCCATTTTGTACGTGGCTAAAACGCTATCCGCGAAAAGCCAAAATAGAAACCTTATTCTTTTAGTCTCTCGGTCGCCATGATAGATGCGCGCGCATAGGAAAACCTGATTAATTTTTCCCGCCATTAGGTACGAAAAATTTTGTCATAGCTCGCTTGCATAGTTTTTTTATATTATTTTATTCGCAAGTGTGTTGAAAAACGTCGTATGATACACGTGTGTATTGATGATTACCGACCTCGGCTCTCTTAAGACCCTCGCCTAAAAAGCTCGGGTCTCAATAGCGCCTCAGCGGTAATCACCAACATTTACACTCTTGTACCATAATGTACTATTATTCTCGCTACATTCCCTCGATAAAGTCGAAAACTTTATCAATGCACTGTTGAAAGTAGAGTTTCTACAAAACAGTTCCACGTCTTAGAAGACAGTATGTCATAATTACGCGAGTGCAATCAACCAAGGTGGAAAGCTGACAGTCAGCTGTTAATCTGAGACATGACCTTTGATATTGTGCGGTACAAGTTATAAACTGAACGATGATGACGACACGACGCAAGTAGTGGATAATCATCATCATCATCATCAGGTCATATTAGTCTCCACTACAGGAGCACGACCCCCTCTCTTCCGTCCCAGACAGAAGGAGGATTTGGCCTACACTCCCCACGCTGGCCAGACGGGTTGGGGAGGCTTGATCGATGTTTGATAATGTATTTCCCTTAGTCGCCTTGTACGACATCCACGGGAAGAGACGGAGTGATTCTATTCTAGTCTGCCGGAAACCACACGGCCCAGTGGATAATAGTACGTCAGAAAGCGGGGCGAGCCACAAGCGTTTTTTTTTATTTATTTATTTGTAATCAACAACCTACCAAAATACATTTTTAATATATTCATCATTATCAGCCTGCATCTACCCAGTTGGATTTTTTTTCTTTATATCCACTAAGGTGACAAAGAAGCATATGGTCCGCCTAATGGAAAGCAGCGCTTGTAACACCAGAGGCATCACCTGTGAAAACTTCTCCCTCCGAAGCACGAAGGTGGGTTTATTTATCCGAAGCTACTCCGGTGCCAACCCGCAGTTGAGCAGCGGAGTATGCTGTAAAGCCCTTCGATTGAGGGGAGTCCCATATCCCAACAGTAGGATAATTTATTAATATTAAATATATAAATTATGTCAGACAAATTACACAGCGCCATCTAGCCCCAAAGTAAGCGAAGCTTGTGTTATGGGTACTAGACAACTGATAAACATACGTAAATACATTATTTTTTTGGAAATACATACTTATGATACATAGAAAACACCCAGACTAAGACAAACAGACATGTTCATGCACATTAATGTTTGTCCTATGTGGGAATCGAACCCACGAGCGTTGGTGTCGAAGCCGCGACATTGACAGCTACGCCACCGAGCTCGTCATATATTTATGGGTTAATGCCGATATGTACATGTAAATAAATAAATGTGAGGTGTAGAGACTACCCCTGTCGAGAATACGCTGGTCCCTACTTCTCTTGAGCAAGTGCGTCTACTGTCAGTCAGCAAGATGCACCACGTGCAGGTTGGCTTTGGCTTTGGATGATGAATCACTTACATGGCAAATTTTTACTTCGTAAATAAATAAATAAATATTCCTGGACAAATTACGTACTGCCATCTAGTCCCAAACTAAGCAAAGCTTGTACTATTTGTACTAAATCTATATATATAAAATTTTAAGTCCTGACTGACTGACAGATATATCAACGCACAACCCAAACCGCTGGGTCTAGAGATTCCAAATTTGGCACGTAGGTTCCTTATTACGTCTAGGGGTACACTAAGAAAGGATTTTTCAAAATTCATCCCCTAAGGGTGTGACCAAAGTTTGTATGGGGAAACGAGATTAGTTGCAATATTTTATCCGAAACTTTACACGAGTACTTCTATAGATAAATGAGTAAACACGTGTTTCAGGATTATTCAATATTCAAACCCTAAAGGGGTGAAATAGGGTGATCATCATGGGTATTGTTTTATTGTTTATCGGGTCGCTGATTACGAAAATAACAACTATTTTCTAATCAAACATAGCCGACGTGACAAAAAGTCGCCCCTGTGGAGGTGCGATGGGGTGGAAATATCTAAAATGGGGTGAAAATACTGAAAATCGTCATGGGTATTGTTTTTATGGTTTATCAGGTCGCTGATTACGATGTTTTCTGGGATGTCAATTACGTTACGAAAATAGTATCGATTTTAAATATGTAGTGAACATGAAATTACTTAAAAAGATTTTCAAATTTTACTCCTAAGAGGGTGAAACGGTTTGTTTGTGCAAAGAAGATTAATTGGACTATTTTATCCTAATCTTTACACGAGTACTTCTATAGATAAATGAGTAAACACGTGTTTGCCCCGAATTTCACGCGAGCGAAGCCGCGGGCGAAAGCTAGTAACTGATATAATACTTGAATACTATACTTGAATTAAATGAATAAAAAAAAATGAATACTTTTTTATGTATGTACGGTTTACCCGCACACAAACATAATATCCATGCCTACATAGATATAACAATTACTTCAAGATAAATTTAGCATAGCTTGCAATATGCGCCGTATGTGGCTATGTTGCAATTAAGCGGTGAAGACAATTAACTTATTAAATTAGTGTACGTATAACACTCGACGGGCTTGGTCATTTTAGCTCTCTTCGGATTCACCCAACCCTCAGCTCAGCTCAGCATCAGCTCTTAACTTATAGCATAGCTCTATATAAAGGTCCCCATCAAGGTCCCTTACAATGTAAACGCATACAAAAAAAAATATATAATAATAATAATGAAACTTTTGTTAGTTATAGTATAGTTGTTGTCAGTAAAATTATAAACAATAAACGTGTGTAAATAACAATAACTGAACTTTTCCGAAAACGCTCCATTCAGGAGGCCACCACTTTGTTACGTCACATCTCTTATTCTGCATGCATTAACTCAGAAAACTGTACGACCGATATGTTAAATATTGTATTTTTGTGGCTGGTGCTGTTAGAAACGTTATAGCATTTTTTGTTGTATTTCTAGTGGTATTAATTTTTTTTTTTTTTTTTTTACATAAAATACATAGAAACTATATTTCAACATTATTCGTCATCCTACAGGAAGATTTATGGAAAAAAAATTAAAATTTTCCTGAATTAATATCTGTAATTTATTATAAGTTACATACCTAGCTTAGTTATCCTATTCTTAGATTTATTATTACATTACGTCTAGGCATCTTAAACGGCGAAGGCCGAGCCGGCCCTCTATCTGAATTCCGTAACAATATTTTTTCTTATAAAGTTGATACTGTGGATTGTTGGCACTTGGTAGAACATTATTATCATAATGTTATAATGAATCACTTGTACTGTTCCACGTAATTATATTTAATTTTACCGACCGGTTTCGCCGCAGGGCATTATTAAGGTAAACAGGTGGTGTTTGTGTTGTGATGGAAAAACAAAAACTAATCTGTTTACCTTAATACCCTAGCGGCGAAACCGGTCGGTAAAATTAAATATAATTACGTGGAACAGTACAAGTGATTTATTACATTACAATAAAGTTTTTTTGTGTAATATTAGACCGCTTTTGACATTCTAACGTCCATTGGTTACAGTAAATACTTATTATTTTCAGGCTTGAAAACACTGGTCTCCGCCAACCCGCAGTTGAGCAGCGTGGTGCAGTTTGCTCTAAACCCCATTCGATTGAATGGAGATCCGTATCTCAATAGTGGGATGATTATGGGTTGCTTTTTTTTCTACTACGTCGAGAGGCAGACAAGCATACGACCCGCCTGATGTGAAGCGGTTACCGTAGCCATATTATCGCTCGCATTGCTCGCGCGCCGCCACCCCTGCCCCACGCAGCATCTCCTTTCTGGTGACCTCACTCACTCGCAGAAAAACAAAAACCCTCGATGGAATTATTATTTGGCTGCGGTATTACGTGAGGTGGAGGTACATTCCCCAGTCGGGTAGCTTACAATTACGCTCCCTACCTCTCTTTTCGCCAGAGCTTCGTTTGTCAGTCAGCAGGATGCACCGCGTGCAGGTGAGGTTGGCTTTGGTTCAAAGATGTCGATGAACCACTTACACCCTATTTACTCAAGTGTCGCTAGATTTGCAGCATAGACCCCCATAAACCCCAGTGACATGGGTATCTCTAAATTTTATCAATCAAATTCTATTAACTCAGCTAATCTTGGGTTAATCTTACAAACTATGATCACGGTTCGTACCTGATCCAGGTTTTAATAAAAGAAAGAGGAATTATCAATGTAGGCAATCTACATATAATTAATTTCATAATGAATTACTAAATATTAGTTTTAATTAATTAAATTGATATCAACATTATCAACCTATGATTATTCAGATGTTGGGATCCACCCTTCAAGCGAAAGGGTTTAGAGCGGACTTCACCTGCGCAACTGCGGATAGGTGGGGGCCAGTATTTTCAAGCCGGCCACTGACTTAGAGAATGTGCCCTCCGAAGCACAGAGGAGTTCCCGATAAATAGACCCATCCGTAGCTAGGCTACGGTCAACGTTGTTTAACCTGCGTGATCGACTAGACTGACTAAATCCATTAAATAGATTCATTTAATTAATTACAAAATTATATAATTATGTTTTGTTTTTTTTTATACTACGTCGGGTGGCAGACAAGCATACGGCCCGCCTGATGTGAAGCGGTTACCGTAGCCATATTAACGCTCGCAACATAAAATATCACTCCACCCCCGCTGCCAACGCAACATCTCCTTCCTTTCTGGTGACCTCACTGACTCGCAGGAACACAATAACCCTCAAGGGAATTGTTATTTGGCAGCGGTATTCTGTGAGGTGGAGGTACATTCCCCAGTCGGGTAGCTTACAATTCCACTTGCTACCTCCCTTTTCGCCAGAGCTTCGTTTGTTAGTCAGCAGGATGCACCGCGTGCAGGTGAAGTTGGCTTTGGTTCAAAGATGTTGATGAACCACTTACACCCCTAAATATTTTTAAACATGGAAAATTCACCTCCCTAGCCTAGGTGGGATTTGAACCCACGACCTCTTTTAAAAATATTTATAATATTCTGGCAAGTTAGTCCATGACATCAACTATTTAAATAATATGCTTTATTATTTATGGACTCTAATAATCCATAAATAAAGACTTCCAAAAGTCCTTAGATAAGTAATTATGTATATTTTAATGTACATTTACCGAAAATGTTGATTCCGAAAAGCAGGGCTGTCCAAGGCACGGCACGCGGGCCGCATGCGGCCCTCGATTTATATTTGTGCGGCATGTGAAGTGGGTTTTATTTATCGCTTCAGTCTTTTTAAGTTAAAGTGTTATCACTAACTGTTTATTACGAGAACTAAGCTTAAACTTTTAAAGAAGATGGTAAAAATGTCAAGTAGTTATTTGTTTCAGCGGCCCGCTAATCTGTTTAGTAATTTGTAATGACCCGGATTGTATATGGTTTGGACAGCCCTGATCTAAATGGAATGGTAATTGATTCTTATCTTTGCTTGGAGTACAGTAACGAGCAATTTATTTGGTTCATCAGTATAAAATATTACGAGCTCTAGATAGAAGGAGGCTGGATCTTTTTTTGCCTTAAAAATATTCAACGCTCGTGGAACACTAGGCATTATTACAGCATGAAACGTCGATATTGGTGCCTACATTTTTATTTATTGATACCTAAGTAGATAAATTGATTTTTTGATTGATTGACGAGCTCGTTGGCGTAGCGGTCAATGACGCGGCTTCGACACCAACGCTCGTGGGTTCGATTCCCACACAGGACAAACATTTGTGTGCATGAACATGTCTGTTTGTCTTGGTCTGGGTGTTTTCTATGTATCATAAGTATGTATTTACAAAACAAAAATGTATTTACGTATGTTTATCAGTTGTCTAGTACCCATAACACAAGCTTCGCTTACTTTGGGGCTAGATGGCGCTGTGTAATTTGTCTGACAATATTTATTTATTTTTTATTTATTTATTTATAAATATATAATATTGCCTCCCCAACCCGACTGGCCAGCGTGGGGAGTGTAGGCCAAATCCTCCTTCTGTCAGGGACGGACGAGAGAGGGTCGTGCTCCTGTAGTGGAGACTAAAATGACCTGATGATGATGATGATGATATAATATTGAGGATCTCGATGGCGTATCAATCTAATCAAACACGCATGTTAAGCAACGTCAACCGCAGCCTGCCCATGGGGTTTATGGGTTTATTTATTTGAAGCTCTCCATGCTTCGGAGGGCACGTTAAGCCGTCGGTCCCCGCTGTGGTCACTAGATGGCAGTCGTTAAGTTAATGGCCGGCCACCACGCTGCTCAACCCGCAGTTGAGCAGCGTGGTGGAGTATATTTTTCAATTGACGGGAGACCCATATCCTAGCAGTGGGAAGAATAAGGATTGACGAGTTGAAATATGTTTACTTGTTTAAGTTTCTCTACAAAAGCCGTCGCGGAGATTTCGCACTGAGATATTAGAAGGCTGATGGCGCTACGTCACCATCATCAGCCTGCATCCATGACCTCTATTAACTTCCAAAATATGTCACCTATTCTCGTCCACCATCCATCTTACTATCATATGGTTGGTAATCAATTTAGAATATGGGATATCTAGTATTTCATCAGCCAATACGCGGCTCTATCTAGGGATTTGCTCTCTTTAGAACTACCGGCTTATCGTTGACATTAAAAATGCATGCAGTCGAGTTGTTCTTTACAAATTTTTGCTCGTAATAATAATTTATTACGAGCAAAAATTTGTAAAGAACAACTCGTTGAATTGGAACAACTCGACTGCATGCATTTTTGTGAACTCGACTGCATACATTTTGAGACAATAATGATGTATTAATATACATCATTATTAGACAATAATGATGTATTAATATACATCATTATTGTCTCAACAGCACATCTTCGCCGCACAAATACCCCAATACTTGAAGACTAAAGTCTTCAACCAATGTTTCCTCCCTGCAATGACCTATGGTGCAGAGACTTGGCCATCGGACTGGTTCACAGGCGCGCAGCGAGCGATGGAGAGGGCTATACTAGGGGTTTCTTTGAAAGATCAAATCCCGAACCAAAAAAATTCTAAGAGGAATCAAAGTTGTAGACATAGCCTACAGAGTATGCAAGCTAAAGTGGCAATGGGCCGGTCACATCCGCCGAGTAAGTGATTTCAGATGGGGACGGAAGGTATTACAATCGAGGCTGCGCGTAGGAAGACGAAGCGTTGGACGCCCTACTTCTAGACGGTACGAAATCTTCAGAAAGCTGCTGGAAGCGGCAGGATGCCGAAGGCGGAGAATTCTTATGTGGTGGAAAGCATTGGGGAATGCCTATGTACAGCAGTGAGTGAGATACAAGCTGATGATGATGATAATTATTACTATTATTTCAGCGCATTGCTATCTACTGCTGAATAAAAGCATTTCAATTAATTTCCAACGTATCTGGTACACTACCACCTGCATCCAATGACTCCACGGAAGCCTGAGCATATCATCAATCCATCTCGTAGGCGGCTGTTCCACGCTGCGCTTGCCTGTACGTGGTCTCCACTACAAGATTTTTCTGTCCTATCCGTCCAATCTTTTTCCACTTCAGCTTGCTAATCTACTCAGCTATGTCAGCTGCCTTAATTTCTTCTACCCTCTATCTTCTCTTCTCCTTATTTTATAGAATAATTTAGCAACAAAATCATACGAATCTCATTCCAAATGCCGACGTGTCAATTTTATTGCCATGTACTGAATTCAATTATACAAAATATTAAGCAATGTTGATTCTAGAAATTAATTAAAATGTTCTTTAAATATTATTCTGTATTCGTTTATTTTGGTACAAGGCATATTGCTCGTTTATTTCAATACTGTCGTTACTCAAAACATAATTTTTGAAGTATAACTTCTTTACTCACGCTTGACTTGGGGAGTAAGCTGGTGAATGCGTCACGCGAGCGTTACGGAAACGGCGAACGGAAGTTGAGAGGGAGATATAAGTTAGTAGAGCAAAAAAAGATTTACTTCAGTCACTGACAGCTTACCTATATTTAAGTCGCTTAAATTATTAACTCTACCATCACTATACATACTGGAGGTATGCGATTTTGTAAAATCAAATCCACACTTATTTATCAAAGTAACACACACTAGGAGAAATCCAAACGCGGTGCGTACTCAGTATTGGGATCTTCTTAGAGTTGAAGGATTTCATACAGCACTTTTGAGGAAAAGTGTTTTTGGCATGGCACCTGTTATATTCAATAAGATACCTTCACACGTTAAAAATTCACCCTTACATCTTTCTAAAAGAACTCTAACCGAAATTTTGATAAACAAACGCTGTTATAGTATTGCCGATTTACAAATACAAATACAAAATTCCTAAATGATAAGTTTCCTAAATGATAAATATTCAATGAAATTTATATAGAGTGACATGTATTTATTACTAGCTGTCCCGGCGAACTTCGTACCGCCTAACAATCAATGAATGTCGTGGTACATATTAGCTGAGGGTCCGTCCATTAATCACGTGAGGTTTTTTTTTGCAATTTTAACACCCCCCCTCCCCCTTGGTGATACTTGGTGAGGTTTTGGACTACCCCCCCTCCCCCCCCAAAAATCACGTGTATTTTTTGTAGCTACAAAGAATCTTAAAACTAAAAAGGATTTTTGTTATATCACTAAGGTGACAAACAAGCATACGGTCCGCCTGATGGAAAGCTGTTACTGTACCCTATGGACGCCTATTTTTTTTTTTTTTTTTTTTTTATATGAGAGGGGGGCAACCAAGCATGTGGGTCACCTGATGGAAAGCAATCACCACCGCCCATAGAAATCAGCAACACCAAAGGGTCATTGGGTCACCGACGATTCGAACAGCTCTTCGTTGTATGCGGTCAAATGGAGCAAGTAAGTACTGGGGCGCACCAGCCCAGAGATGTGAACAGTATTCCATATGAGGCCTAACTTGGGCTTTATACAGTTGAAGGCGATGGTGTGGTGTAAAATACCGTCTGGCTTTACAGATGATGCCAATTTTCCTAGAGGCCAATTTGGCCTTGCACTCCAAGTGACCACGGAACTGAACATCGCTCGATATGTCAACACCCAAGATACCAATGCTGGAGCTAATAATAAGGGAAGTACCTTCCAATCTGGGAGATACAACAAAAGGGGACTTTTTTGCGGTAAACGCACAAACTTGTGTCTTTGAGGGATTCAGTTGGACTAAGTTCAGTCTACACCAATCAGAGACGTGTCCAAGAGACGTCTCCATCTCAGACACAAGTTTTGTTCGGTACTCATCGACGCTATCCCGAGAAACATTGCATAGACCACTGTATCTTGCGTCCAAGGTACTGTCATTTGCATAGCAATGGATGCCGCATACATGCAGCAAGTCATTGATATGCAGAAGAAACAATGTGGAGGACAATACGCAGCCTTGTGGCACACCAGCGTTCAGGGATAATGGATCGGAACGTGCACCGTCAATCACAACTTTAATGATCCGCCAAGTAAGAAAGCTGGCAATCCATGTGCAGAGTCTCTCAGGTAACCCAAAAGAAGGAAGCTTGGATAGTAGTGCCTTATGCCACACCCGATCAAAGGCTTTTGCGATATCCAGACTAGCAGCCAAAGCCTCGCCCTTGCTTTCCACTGTCTCCGCCCAACGGTAAGTCAAATATACCAGAAGATCACCAGCCGAACGACCTTGACGAAAGCCATATTGGCGATCATTAATCAGCTGGTGATCCTCTAAGTATGCCATCAACTGTTGGTTGATGATATTTTCCATTATTTTGGAAAACAAGGATGTTATAGCAATGGGCCTGTAGTTGGACGGATCTGAGCAAACACCTTTTTTAGGGATCGGGTGAACCAAAGCCTCCTTCCACGAGCTGGGGACCACGCCAAGCGAGTACGAGTACCGAAATAGGCGGGTTAGAATTGGGGCTAACTCCGCGGCACACATTTTCAAAACAATGGATGGAATGCCACTCGACTTATGGATGTCCAGGGAGAAAAGCGCTCTACGCACGGCTCTTTGCCTGAACTTAACTTCTGGCATAGAGTTCTCACACCGAGGGATGGTAGGTGGTGTGGCTCCCCGATCATCCAGAGTCGAGTTAGATGCAAAAAGAAACCCTAGAAGATCGGCTTTTTCCTTTGCAGTATGGGCCAGCGAGTCATCCATCCGTTGCAATGGTGGAAACGACGACTGACAAAAGTTACCTTGAACGGCTTTGGCGAGCGACCAGAACGCACGAGACCCAGAGGGCAAACGCACTAGTCTCTCGCCAATTTCGCTAATAAATCTGGACTTTGCCTTCGCGATACAACCCTTCAACGATCTGGAATCAGAGTTGTATTTTTTTTAAGTACGCCGGTATTTGGATCTCCAGTTGCCCGAGCATTGGACCAGGCACGGTAGGAATCTTGCTTCTGACGCCACGCGGCTCTGCAAGACCCACCGAACCATGGTCGAGATTTGCCGCCAATGGGCACCGCAGAATTGGGAATAAATAGTTTCATACCCTGCAGAACCACATCAGCGACAGCATTTGCACAGACACTGGGATCATCCAGCGAGAAGCAAACTGGTCCCCAAGGATAGGAAGCTAGGAAGTCACGCAGCCCATCCCAATCTGCTGACCTAAAATGCGACGGATACCTGCTGTACGCGGTCGCTTTTGGTGTATGAGTGGCACCACACATCTTATCAGGCAATGATCTGAGGAACCAAGAGGGGCGCCAACAGACACGCGATAGTTATCCGGGTGGGAGGTCAGCGGAAGATCCAAAAGGGATGGCACATGGTTCTCCACATCCGGTACCCTTGTAGGTGAAGAGACCAGCTGCGTTAGACCATATGCCAAGGCAAAGTGATGAAAAGATCTTCCAGCATGGTCAGTAGAGCGTGACCCAAGCCATTCGACGTGGTGGGCATTGAAATCACCCATAACCACAATCTCGGCAGAAGGCATTTGCTGGAGTAGGCTGTCAGTCGTCGTTTGGATGTGCTCAATAAGGCGCTCCGTTTCAGCGTTACCGCTGTGGGACCTGTAGAGGCACGCGTAGATACGAATATGGTCGTCAAAATCTGCGCGCAGCCACATAATTGACAGGCCCCTCTCTTCAAGACTGCCAAGACGTCGACAACAGATATCCTCCCTAACGTACGCGCACACACCGGCTCGTGGCACAAAATTGTGTTCCAGTATGTACCCTGGGTAGCGCAGATACGAGATGTCGGATGGTGGGGATATCTGTGTCTCAGTCAAAAAGAGCAAGGCTGGCTTAGCCGTCTCAAGGTGCTGGTGGACGGCATTCAGGTTGGAGTGAAGCCCCCTTATGTTACACAGCTCGATATGGAGCTCAGGGGAACATGCTGTCCTCTTCTTACACTTGCTCCTGGCAGAGATACAGAGCGGCATAGTGCCCGCCCCAGAATACGTCGGGCGGCCTGAGTAGTGAGAGTGGGACTCAGGGAGGGATTCTGCTTCACCAACGGTGACGGTACCCTCCTGGGGTATTCTTCTTTCTAATGCCACTGCCATATCCAGAGTCGAGGTTTTTGGTTTGGGCTCCGGGTCTCAACACTCACCGCACGAAACGCAATAGCAAGCTACTACTTCACGCCGGTTTTCTGTGAGAGAGTGGTACTGCCCCGGACGAGCCGGCCCAATTACGAGCTGCAGTCACTCAATCTCCATAACTTGGCCGCGACCATGTCATGGACACTAAATGACTCCAGCTTAGCTCTACCCCTTTAGAAAAAAATATGCCTATACCACCAGAAACATCACTTGCGCGTTGCCGACCCTACACGTATGAGCGTAAAAATGTTTTCACGTCCTCCTTTTGAAGAACCCCACGTTGACGTTGTAGCCTCCTGAGAAAACTTCCACAGGCAGTTCATACCACAGCTTGATAGTACGGAACTTCTCTGGAACCGCACAGTACGTGACCTCTTCGGTTCTAATATATGAGGATTAATTCCCTGTCGATGGCGAGCGGTGCAACAGTAGGAGGAGGCCGTGGGTATTATGTCAAATGTGGTGACCCCTTATCGTTGCATAAAAGTTCTGCCCCCTTACCACCAACTCTTATTGCGATTTAATAACTGACTAGAATGCTTATTCATACCAATGAATAAACGACTCATTTCAAATTGAATAGTCGCTTATTCAATGGTATGAATAAGCATTCTATTCAGTTATTGAATCGCAATAAGAGTTGGTGGTAAGGGGCCTGTTCGCGCAAGCATGAACATGGCAGACGCGCTACAGAATCGTGGCAGCTCCATCAATGCTCTGAAACCATTATTATACTGTATGCGCAGTAGTGATGTAACGAATGTCAATTTCTAGACATCCGCGAATGCGAATGCGAATGCGAATATCTGCCGTCGATATTCGCGAATGCGAAACGAATATTGACTTTTGTATTTGGCGCCATTGGTCTTTGGCTTTATTTTGACAGCCTAGTTGGCGCGCGAGTTACACGCACACATTTGTAATTATTTGCATCTACTTCAGAGCATTGTCGAGCCGATCCGAAGAAGGCCGATTGCTGTTTGATTTACGAGTGATGTTTATTGTTTATTTAACAAAAAATCCTAACAGAAGATAAGGTTTTAAAATAAATATATAAGAAGTTGATACTTATTTCTCTATTTAATTTACCTTTTTGTAATTGAAAATCCTAATTATTTTTAGGACGTTCATATTCGCAAAACATTCGCATAAAATTGCGAATGCGAATGCGAATGTCGAGAAATATGCGAATATTCGCGAATGCGAATACGAATATTCGTTACATCACAAAATGCGCAGGGAGTTGTAGGCCGCCATCGTCTTCAACTTCGCTCATTGCCTAGCATCGGCGAGTCAATGTCTTCAACACGCCGCTTTTCGGTTTAGAAATCGCGCGTTTGACAAAAAAAAAATTTGGTTGCCTGTAAAGTCGGTATACGGGCGAAAGTTTTACGTGACAACGACTTTGAGTGGTAAAATGTTTTCGAGTGGAAGGGACGCATGCCTTTCACTTTTTATGTCTGTCTCTCTCGCTCTTAGGGCTCTCGGGCTCACCGTCTTCAATCGTTAGTAAATTCCATTAATATAAATATTTTACCTTTGAATGCTACGCATTATTTTCCCAACTGTACACCCTCACTTCTTGACCTGGTAATGGTTACTTCCGCAGACCATGTTACAAAGCATGGTCAATTTAGTGCCGATGCTTTTTCCTACCACGACTTAGTTTACCTCTCCTACAAAATCCGTCCCCCAAAACCCAAACCCAAAATTCTCATGCTGCGCAATTTTAGTGGCATGGATCTAAATCAGTTACGAAACGATGCGAAGCAGATTGACTGGACGGTCATTGATAATGCTGTTACAATCGATGACAAAGTTGAATTATTCAACACATTTCTCACACAGCTTTATGATGTGCATGCGCCCATTCGCCCGATCAAAGTCAAGCATCTTCCGGCTCCCTGGTTGACGGAAGATATAAGAAAACTTCGTGAAAAGAAGAACCGAGCAAAAGCCCGACACAAAGCGGATCCATCAAATACAACCAAGCGAGACAAGTATCATAGCATTAGAAATCTCTGCAACAAGGTGTGTAGAGACGCACAGCGACGCCATATCCATCAATCTATTGAAAATAAGGACCAAGCAAACGTTTGGAAATTTCTAAAAACCATGGGAGTGGGAAAGTCTCGAAATACTCTTTGTTCTAATCTTGACCTGGAACAAATAAATAAACATTTTTCCTCATGCTCTTCAATTGACAAAAAAGTCAAAACAGATACATTACATCAACTCTCTTTGTTATCCCCTCCCGACCCCAACCCTTTTGTTTTTGAACCATTCACTGATTGTGGTGTTAAGAGAAGCATACTGTCCATTACATCTAATGCGGTTGGAGGTGACTGCATTAGCCGTAATATGATCATTCCTTTGATTGATATCCTGGTCCCTATCCTGACAAAAATCCTTAATTTCTCTATTTCCACTGGATCCTTTCCCAAATGCTGGAAAGAAGCTCATGTTATCCCGATGCCCAAAAAACCTTGCCCTTCATCCGTCAGTGACTACCGTCCTATCTCTATACTCCCTTTTCTATCCAAAGTGTTAGAGCGGTTAGTCCACTGGCAAGTAAGTTCCTTTCTTGCTACCAACAATCTCCATAACCCTTTCCAGTCTGGTTTCCGTCCTGGTCATAGTACGGCTACTGCATTGGTCAAGATATCCGATGATATTAGGTATAGCATGGATAATCAGCAGCTCACAGTTTTGACGCTACTCGATTTTAGCAACGCCTTTAATACTGTTGATTTTGATATCTTGTTGGGAGTCCTGTCTTCTCTTAACATATCTCCAGCAGTGTCTGGTTGGTTTCATAATTACCTGTACGGGCGCCGGCAACGTGTCAAAGTTGATCAATCACACTCTGCCTGGTGTGATACAACCGCTGGCGTGCCGCAGGGTGGCGTGCTATCTCCTTTGTTATTTGCTATTTTCATCAGTTCACTTACTCATAATCTTTCCTCGTCCTACCACCTTTATGCAGATGATCTACAAATATACTCACAGGCATCACCTGATAACATTATACAAGCCATTAATCGAACCAATTCTGATTTAGATTTGATATCGTCATGGTGTAGGCGCTTTGGTCTGAAAATAAATCCAGTTAAATCTCAAACTATTGTCATAGGTAGCCCAGCATTTATTTCAAGAATTGACGTCACTCAAATCCCGCCGGTTGTATTTGATGGTATCTGTATTCCTTTTAGTGGAACGGTCCGGAACCTTGGAGTAGTTTTTGATTCTACACTGTCGTGGAAACCTCAGGTAGCCGAGGTAAGCAGGAAGATGTTTGCCGCATCTGCATCACTTAGACGTCTTAGGAACTTTCTACCTACTGCCACTAAAATTGTTTTAGCACAATCCATCCTCTTCCCAATCCTTGATTATGCAGATATTGCATATCCTGATTTGAATGTCGACTTATTAAACAAGCTAGAGCGACTCCAAAATCTCAGTATTAGATTTATCTTTGGTTTGCGTAAGTACGATCACATAACCAGTTATCGCGATCAGCTCAAATGGCTTTCCATACGCCAGCGCAGGGATATGCACATTCTTTCTTTCCTCTATACTGTACTCTTTGCTCGTACTTCACCAACTTATCTCAAAGATTGCTTCAAGTTCTCTTCTTCTGTCCATGGTCTTTCACTTCGTTCATGTGAAAACTTTACTCTTTCCGTTCCGCCTCATTCTTCAAACTTTTTCAACCAATCTTTCACTGTCCAGGCTATCAGACTTTGGAATTCTTTACCCGTCGCTATCAGAACTGCTAAATCTATAGACGTTTTTAAGAGACAAGTAAAAAATCATTTTCTTGGTCTTTGATTTCTTATTTATTGTAGCGCAGACATGAAATTATATTAAATATGTGTATTATGTATGTATGTATATGTGTATGTGTGTGTATGTTTGTATATATATATGTGTAAGTATGTGTATATGTATGTATATATCATATTATATGTATGTTATATGTGTATTAGTAAATACCATATCATGTTTATTAGTTATTGTATAATTTGTATTTTAATCTTTCCGTCTTGCGAACCTTACCTACTTCATTTAATGTATTCGTTACCTTAAGGTTGCCTTGAAAAGATTGCTTTTAGCAATAAGGCCGCCTTGTTGCACATACATACCTACTATATAAGTGAATATTTTCTGTATGCTGACTGAATTGTTTCTGTAGTTTGTAGTGTAAATAAAGCATATTCTATCTATCTATCTATCTATCTCTTAGAAGGGACGCTCTTACAATGAGAGCGAGTGAAAGGCACGCGCCTTTCACTCGCTCTCATTGTAAGCGCATAACGTGAGCCAGTTTCTTGAAGTGTCACCCGGCTAACCAATTTATAAGACGTTTATTTATTTATTTATTTATTCAATAATTGCATTACATGTGTTACTGATTACATACTGGTTACATAGTATTACACAGCACATACACACACATGTACCTTTTCAGGCATAGCAATATGGATAAGAGGGAGGCAGACATCTATAGCGTTTTATCTTCGAGGTATTCCTTGATAGTATAATAAGTTTTCTCAAGAAGTAGCTCTTTTATTAATTTTACGTATTTACTAAACACAGTTTCATTTTTTATATCTGAAGGTAATTTATTATAGATTTTAACAGACATTGAATATGGGCCGCTACTATGTAATATCATATTAGATTGCATATTGAGGAGGTTATTTTTATATCTCGATTCGTACCGACGGGGTACATCGCCAAGCGTAGTATAGAAGTTTGGAAACTTTCTAACAAATTTGCACGCTTCCAAAATATAAATGCAAGGTAACGTAAAGATCTTCAGATTTCTAAAATGGGGCTTACAACTGTCTGTTTGTTTAATGTTGGTAATTATTCTTATACATTTTTTCTGAACAATAAGTAAATCCTGCGCATGCGGACTATTACCCCACAACATGACGCCGTAGCTCAGCCATGCGTGAGCATAGGCGTAGTACGCAGTGACAGCGGTCTTAGTGTCTGTTGACTTCTTCAGTTCCCTAAGGGCGTACGTAAATTGAGATAATTTAGAAGTTATTGTTTGTATGTGTGGTTTCCATGATAGACTGGAATCAACAACAATTCCCAGCAACTTATACGTTGGAACGCACTCTAAATTTATATTGTTAAATGAGAAAGAAATATTTAATTCATTTTTCTGTCGCGGCCTATACTGCATTATTTTAGATTTAGTAAAATTTATTTTCAAGTTATGATCGCTCATCCAACATGAAATTTCGTTTACTAAGTTGTATAGTTTTTGGTTTAGATCAATATTATTATTACAAGATACCAGGACCGAAAAATCGTCCGCATACATCACACACGATTCCTTTAGGATTTTTGGTAGGTCGTTAATATATAGGATGAACAGGATACATCCAAGGACGCTGCCTTGCGGTATCGAACCTGTCATTAATTGGACATCCGACCTGATAGTTTGAATTTCGTGTGCATTCACATTCATATGTTTAACTTCAACATATTGGTCACGATGCTGCAAGTATGAAGCGAACCATTTATGAGGCAACCCACGTATCCCTATGCCGTACAATTTATCAAGTAATATATTAAAATCAACTTTTTCGTATGCTTTAGACATATCAAATAAAATTCCTACCGCGTATTTTTTATTATTTAAAATATTTAAAATGTTATTTATATACTTGTAGCATGCCAATATTGTGGATCGGTTTTTACGGAATCCATTTTGGGAATCATCAAAAATATCATATTTTTCACAAAAAGAAGATAAACGTTGCCACATCGCTTTTTCAAATAATTTTGAAAAAACTGGTAGGTAAAAGTGCAATTGGACGATAGTTGTTTGGGTCTGTTTTTAAACCTCCTTTATGTGCTGGTTTTACTAAAGCTTTTTTTAAGAAATCGGGGACCTTACCTTCTGAAAATGACTGGTTGATAAGCAGCGTTAGAGGAACACATAATTCATCTATGCATTTTTTAATAAGTACGGAGGGCAATTCATCTATTCCATAACTAGATTTGCTTTTGAGTTTGAATGAGAGCTTTGCGTTTCCAAAATAGTCGATCTTCTAGTTTTTGAGTTCTGTTCTTTTATTCTCTCACTTCTTGTCTGATCTTCATTGCTATTATCGTAGACTTGACCATCTACAATTAATTTATTGTTTCTAATTACACAATGATGACCACTACGTCTCGCTTCTATCAAACCCCTTCTTAAAATCGTTCGTTGCTGCAATGAGTCATTATCCAAAACTTCTGATATCGCCAATCCAGTATTTCTGAAGTAGATTTTATTCTGCAGTATATATCTCACCATCCTTTTGCTTAGGAGTTCTATTTTTAGCGGTCTTCTATGTCCATTTCTTCCAATTCTGGTTATATCCTCTATATATCCCATCAGATCCACATTTAGAACATCCTTAAAAATGTGTATGATACGTTCATGCAGATCATATTCCGTTTCCCAATCTTGTTCATTTAAGCCGTATAAAACCAGAGTCTTGTGTTTTTCTGCATTATGATTTAATTTTTCATTGCCATGCAATTCTATTTTCTTTTGTAATTGTTTAATTTCAGCATGTAGTTTAGTATTTTCTGATTGTAGTTTTATAATATAATTATTAATATCATCTATATCTTTCTTCATGTTATTTTGTTCCAACGACAAGGTTCTTATATTTTGAGTTATTTCATTTGTAATAGTAATTTTGATTTCATTTAATATTGAAGTTTTTAGTTCTTGGAGTAAATGTTTCTTATTTTTTTCTAACTTCCTATCTAAAAGGTCTGCAAACTGATCTATAGATATACAATCAGTGCGCATCTGTGTTTCTCCTAGAATGCTTTGATCATCTTCAGATATTGCAGAGGTATCGTAATTACTTAGTGGCACTAAGCCTTTCCTCGTAGTTACATTACTTGTATCAACATTTGTATTCGTAGGTGCGCTACCTCGGTCTTTTTCATCATTCGCTAAGTTGGTTGCAACTATAGGGTGAGGGCTCGCAGGAGAATTTATATTACCAGTTTTAGGCATTTTGCATCTACAGGATTGACACTTCCATGATCGTTTATGTTCATCATTCATTGTATTATTAAACCTCACAATAGGTACATTCCCACATTCTAAATCGTATTTCGCCTTACAAAGGGAACAGGTCAAAAATTCCCTTTTAGGAAGCCTTTGATTACATCCAGAACAAGTATTAGCCATACTAATTTATGATCAATGAAATGGAATTTGATACGAATCTAGATGCTTATCCACGTTATGCTTATCGTTAGCAATAACGCTTCTTGTATTCGAATTTTATCGGGATTTAAATATGATTGAAATTTTGTTATTCCATATGAATTCACATTAAATAGTATATATTTATTAATTTGTAACTCACAGTTTATTCCTGAGGCTTCATTAGTTTTTTTTTCCACGAACAATTCCAGAATAAAGGTATGCGCAGACACTTTTTATCAATATTTTCTTCACTTTAACACTCTTGAATTTATTTATACTGCTCTTACGTTCCACCAAGGTTGGTTTAACAGAAATACTTTTATTTACTTATGAATTTTATAAATAAGTATTTTAAAATCAAATTATTTACTGAGAACAATGTTGTCGTGTTGCCTACCCTCTAGGTTTTTTCTTGTTGTTTTTTGACGTTGTCACGTCAAAAATAAATACACGTGATATTTTACTACACCCCCCCTCCCCCCTTGTGATATTTCGTGATTTTTACCGAACCCCTCCCCCCCCTTTTGAACCTCACGTGATTAATGGACGGCCCCTGAACTAAATTTATGATTTTATGGAATTAAAACTGCATAATAATAATAGTTTTCAATTTTCAAAACAAATCACTGACAACTTTCGCGACATAAAAGTGACACCAATCGATTTGACATTTTGATATTTGACAACCAATAAATATCGCAATCCTTTTTCAACTGACACTTTCATTTGTATGGGAAAATGTTTTTCCTTTTATTTTATTCTTTCGTCAATTTTCCAATATTTTTCATAGTTATTCTGCTATTCGGGACGGAGAGAAATCCAATAAATCAAAAATTATGAAAATCGGTCCTGCACTTCTCGAGTTATATGTGTTCGATCAAACCCGACTTTGTTTTATATATATAGATAATTTCAAACTTTGACGTACTACTTGTAACATTTTTATATTTCAATGAAACTACGTAATATTTGACATGACATTTATGATTAAAACAAGCGGTATTAGTATAGTATCATATTCCAATTTAAATTTTTGCATGCCATAAAGGAAAATGTATACGGAACATGTAAACCTAATTACTTAAGATCTTTTTTAATGTACCTACATTTTAAACAAAATAAATGATTCTGATTCTGGTCATGTGGTCTAAAGCACACTTTTTTTTTCCCCCATTTTGTGGCTTCACAATACGAATTAGAAATGGCTGCCATAGGTTTGAGCTTTTTTAGGTATACCACTACTCGAATAAGTGCGCGAACCAAATAGAGGGAGAGTACGTTTGTGGTATAATAGACATAATATTTAATTTAGCTATCAATAATGATGAAGGAGGGAGAGGTTTTTATAGAGTTCATTTATAGAGTTTCATTTACACCGATAGTATGTAAAGGTGTTCGCAGTATAATGCAGAAAACTCTAACGAAGAGAAAACATAATGTTAATATGATTGTTATTTTTTTAATTTCAAGATTGGCTATAAATTATCTCTTTTATGTAGTGTCTAAATCTTTATCTAGAGTTCAAACTAAATTCGGTCTGTTCGTGAGAAAGTAAACAAACACTTTCGCTTTTATACAAATAGTTAAAATTATATTGAGTTACAAACAAATATGGTTTCTTACAAAATCTAGAAAAATATTTAGTTCAGATTATAGTAAAAGTGCAATTTAACGACCAGCCCAGCTAACATCTTTTACAATATTAGCTCGGAAAACTGCTTCCAATAGGCTAGGAGCTAGTCTTAAAAAACCATTACCTACGTAAAAAGTGACTTTAGTAAAATAGTAGTCTACTAGTTCCAAAGAGATACAAATATAAATAATTTTATACTACACGTTACAAGTTACACGGTTTGAGATCTCTTCTGTTAAGTTAAAAAAAACCTCTATTAAAATAAACCCCTCAAAATCTCCCAAATAGATGAAAATTGGTAATAACTTCAATTTTACTATCTTAATATATAAAAATTTCGTGTCACGTTGTTTGTCCACGATGGAATCAGAAACTACTGAACCGATTTACTTAAATCAAATTTTGCATACGTATGCAGTTTGATCCAACTTGAGATAATTATGGGATAGTTTTTAACTCAATTATAAAACAAAAGCGCTTATAATTCTGTTCAACATAAAGTTATTTTGGATTGAGTGTGGCTCAGTAGTATCTTTAGAGCCAAAACCAACTTCACTTGCACATGGTGCATCCCACCGGCTAGCAAAAGGGACTTTGGAGAAAAAGAAATAGGACATCTCGAGCCTATACTGGTGTAATCATAAAGATTTGATAATAATTGATCTTTGATTTTTTGGATTTGTTTCCGCCCAGAATAGTAGAATAACCATAAAAAAATCGCAAAAATTAACGTAAAAATATTTAAAGGCGATACGAAGTTCGCCGGGCCAGCTAGTTTGTATATAAATTAGATATCAGATTTTTTTTTTTTTGGAGTGTACATGACTCCCCGTGATCTTTAGAGCCAAAGCAAACCTCTCTTGCACGTGGTGCATCCTGCCGACTAGCGAAAGAGACTCTGGCAAAAGGTAAATAGGGTATAGCGTATTTGTAAAGTGCCTGACTAGAGAAGTACCTCCACCTCACAACTACTGCAACACACACTGCTGTAGCAAAATAACAATTCCCTTCAAGTTCCTGAAAGTGAGTGAGATCATCTGAAAAGAAGAAAATGCTACGTTGGCAGCGGGGGTGGATGCGCGAAATCGATATTTCATGATGCGAGCGTTAATACGGGTAATCTCTTCATATCAGACAGACTGTATGCTTGCCTGCCACTCGACGTAGTATAAAAAAAAACTAACGCTAAAAGTTACCGACGCGACATTTGTATGGAGTGGCCGGGATGCTCTAGTGAAAAATCATTTTTTATATGTTTGTGTAACAATAACTGTCGAACCAATGCTTCGATTTTATTTAAATTTGATAGGTTTAAAACATAGAGAAATCGTCGTTGGTTTAAAAGTAATATATGAATCAAAACTTACAAAAAAATATGGATGGGCTCCTAGACTATTACGATGGTATAACGCAGGAAATTAGATAAAATGGATCGTTGCAGGCTGTAACGAGCCATTTTACCTATTTCCAGTTATTAAATAACCAAGTTATGGCTGAACTAATAGTCGTGATAATCCAGCGAAATTAAATAATGGATACCAGTATCAGTAACGGTAATAGTCCTACGTACAATACGGCGACTCCCTGCCGCTCTGTCATGTTTTTAGGGTTACGTACCCAAAGGGTAAAAAGGAACCCTATTACTAAGGCTCCGCTGTCCGTCCGTCCGTCTGTCCGTCCGTCTGTCACCAGGCTGTATCTCATGAACCGTGATAGTAAGACAGTTGAAATTTTCGCAGATGATGTATTTTTGTTGCCGCTATAACAACAAATACTAAAAAACAGAATAAAATACATATTTAAGGGGGCTCCCATACAACAAACGTGATTTTTTGCTCGTTTTTAGGGTTCCGTACCCGAAGGCTAAAAAGGAACCCTATTACTAAGGCTCCGCTGTCCGTCCGTCCGTCCGTCCGTCCGTCCGTCTGTCACCTGGCTGTATCTCATGAACCGTGATAGTTAAACAGTCGAAATTTTCACAGATGATGTATTTCTATTGCCGCTATGATAACAAATACTGAAAATCGGAATAAAACAAATATTTAAGGGGGGCTCACATACAACAAACGTGTTTTTTTTTTTGCCGTTTTGTTTTCGGAATCAGCGACCCGATAAACCATAAAAACAATACCCATAACGTTTTTCAGACATTTGCACCTCATTTCACCCCTTTAGGGATTGAATTTTGAAAAATCCTGAAACACGTGTTTACTCATTTATCTACAGCAGTGCTCCTGTAAAGTTTCTTATAAAATAGTCCAACTAATCTTAGTTCCCCATACAAACTTTGGACCTCCGTTTCACCCCCTTAGGGGTTGAATTTTCCAAATTCCCGTCTTAGTGAGCACCTACGTCCTAAAAGGAACCCCCTTGCAAAATTTGAGACTCCTAGCACTTGTAGTTTCTGAGATTTCGTGATGAGTGAGTCAGTGATTTACTCTTTTATCTAAATAGATATATAATTTTGGGGTGTAAGTGGCTCACCAAGACCTTTAGAGACTAAGCCAACCGCACCTGCACATGGTGCATACTGCGGACTAGCGAAAAAAGACTCTGGCAAAAGAGAAGTAGCGCATAGAGTTTTTTCTAATCTATCCGACTTGGGAATTACCTCCACATCACAAAATACCGCAGCCAAATAACAATTTCCTTGAGGGTTGTTGGTTCCTGCGAGTGAGTGAAGACCAGAAAGAAAGGAGTTGCTGAGTTGGCAGCGGGGGTGGCGGCACGCGAACGATATTTTATATTTTATGTTTCGAGCGTTAATATGGCTACGGTAACCGCTTCAGATCAGGCGGGCCATATGCTTGTCTGCTACCCGTCGTAGTATAAAAAAAATAGAAATTGAAAAAAGATTCAACGCCGCCGTTCCTTTTCCCGCCAAAAATTTAACGCGAATTTAATTTAAAATAAATTCGCTCGCTTCATTTTGCCGCCATTTTTTTCTTTTTCATCTTGTTACTTTCTTTGCAGCCAGTTTATAAATGAGGCAACACATTCTGAATATTTAATTTTGTTCATTACTAAGTTGATAAGCAAATGTAGCTACAGCCCACCTGATGGTAAAAAGACTAAAAAGTCACATCAGCCTGTATATTTTCGGGAATTTGATCTACACTACTTTGCGTGCTTCCACCAGCAATAAGTTCATACAAATTACTACTACGCTACGGAACGGAAACCACTTTACATCATTTACCGTCAGGTGGACCATAAAATGTTCGTTTGTTATTTTTTATTGTGGTATTGGTATAAAAGAAAGTCTTCAAAGGCGCGCCGTGTGCTTGTTTGCCATCTGAGGTAGTATAAAAAAACGCCGCCCATCGGCGTTCCAACAACCAATAATCACAAGCCAAAGCCGCCTATGGGCGTCTAGGATTTATACTTCTATGTCTAGGCTAAATAGTATGTATGGCGGCATGAGAGTAATAAATGGGGTAAAAGTCCAAAATAAATAATAGAACATCTTTTATCCCGAAAAAATGAGCTATTCCCGAGACAAAGCGGCGGACGGAAACTAGTGTTCAAATATACAGAGTGAGTATTCGTAAAGTACATTATGAATATTGATTAACTAAAGGCTTTTTTATCGACGAGAAGTTCATAAAAAATATGTAATATATTTTTTATAGACTTTTCATTTCATATAATAAAATAATAGATAAACATTTCTGATATTGCATAATGCCATCCAGTACTAATGTCATAAAGTATTTTACGCTGGACCTGGATGGCATTATGCAATATCAGAAATGCTTATCTATTATTTTATGTATATTTAATTAACAAGTCGCTACTGCCTCTTAAACAGAAATTATATAGATCTAGTTATGTCCCGGCAGTAAAAAGGCTCTAAAATTCCTCTAAATAATGTTTTAAATCCGCAATCTCACTGTCATTTATCGTTTGCACTCAAAGATCTTTAAATTTTATTCCTACTAACGTAACTCGAATGTTTATTTTAAGAAATCGATTATCGATTCTGAACTAGACTACAAAGCCTATTATTATTCCATTATTTTGCATGCCTACATTCTAAAGGCAATTTACAGTTGCCAAACTATGTGACATTGGCCTAATATTACAATAACGACTGTAAATGAGCAAATAAAGAATTTCATTTCATTTTTTTTTTTTTCTTTATTTTATTTAGGGACTTTGGTCTTAAAAAGACATGTCAGTCCCATCGTACCTTATCCTATTTTACACTTTAGATTTCATACACATATTTACATTACACGCATACATAAAACACACATATACATATAGACGTATGCATATAGGCATACGTCTATATATCAAACTATCTGCAAAGCATCCATACATACATCATAATTCATAACCGACGTGCTACCATATCGTATACAGCTTTAGCCCCAGAAGATGTTGGGTGGGCTAGAATGCCGTGAAAAGCTCCTACATCCCAGACATTTATCCCAAAATCGGACACCAGAGCATTTCTTTCACTATCATTCTTCACACACTCCATCAAGACATGTTGTACATCGTCAATAACACCGCACTCATTACAGTTAGCAGAGTCTACTTTTTTCATGAGATGTCCAAATTTTCCCGATGGAATGTGGCTTCATTTCATAAAAAAAAAACTGACTCCCAAAATTACTCTACAATCGCACCACTAAAAAGTTAAAAACACTATCAGAACTGAATTTTGAGATATGAAAAAAGGGGACCAATCTGAATGTATACGCTTTCAAATAAAAAAACCTTTTTTAAATCGTTTCAAATTTAATTATATTTATATTTATTTACACGAGTATTTTAAGATCTATTTATGTGCAGTTTCATACACTACTTTATCTAATCTCATGAAATAAATAGATGATAATAATATTTTAAATAAAACCATGAAGTTAATTTAACAGCTTCATTTCTTACTTATAAATCCATTTGCAGATCGCAGCATGCATGCGCGACGCGCCGCTCGGCGCCGCGTTCACAAATATGTAGATGTTTCTTGCAAAGTTGCAATGCATTTGCATTGCAACTTTGCAAAAAACATCTACAAGTTGCAATGCATTTGCATTGCAACCTGTATCGAAATGGAAAAAAAGTTATTTTTCGATACAGTTGTCCATAAAGAGCTGTATCGAAAAGTAACTTTTAAAATTTATTTTGATGGCTTGTGCGTAAGAGACTGACATTACGATTCTGTGTTTAGTTGTTTAATCTCTAAATTTCAGTATGAGAGTAGATAAAAATGTTTCAATCACTGTGACCACCTTCAAAAAAAAAATTACAGAGCACTACTTTACTCAATTTATTTGATTATTAATTGTAAGTATTTGTTAAAATGCTTTAGATATTATATATTATTGTATAAATTCATGTATATATAATTATATAAATTCATATGATGTCTGTATGCATGTTGGCATATTTCGCCTACTATCCAAATAATATTTCTTTCATATTGTTAAGGTTGGCTAGAAGAAATCTCTTATCTCGCCCTTGTACACCTTCTTGTTTACACTATTTTCTGTCATCATCATCATCAGCCTGTATCTACCCACAGCTGGATATAGGCCTTTCCACCATATCCGATCCTCCGCTTACCGCAACCGCTACCAGCCACCTTATTGAGATCGTCGGTCCATCTAGAGAGGAGGCGCTCTATGCTTCGTCGCCCCATACGTGGCCTCCACTCTGGGACTTTCCTCCCCCATCTGCCATCGCTGACTCGGCAGATGTGGCCAGCCAGCTGCCACTTTAACTCACTGACTCTGAGAGCTTATTATTTTATGTAACCATGTTATATGCAACCTACTTAATATTCCTTTCCCAGTTAATATTGTAAATGTGAATTTGTTTGTTACGCTTTCACGCCGAACGAAATTACGAACTTTTACATTTAAAATTTTAGTTTTGAACATCAACGATGTAGGATTGGCTTAATGTATATTGACTAATCCTACATCAGAGGGAGCAAGAATGTTTTTTGACATAATCACCGCATCTCATCACCGAGTCTCTTGGATTAGGGTACGATGGAGCTGGCATATCTGGAACAGATATAAGCCGCTAAAAAAAAAAGAAAAAAAATTGTTAAGTAAATGGTTAAATTATGATTATGAAACTGAGTGCACTTCTGTCGGTTCATGGAGTAGGTTCTCGACTGATACTTTTCACTCCTCCCTGGTTTATACTCGAACAGAATAAGTTCGAGATTCCTTAGTAATGTTGGATATTAACCAGAAGCGACATTCGGGCCGCTATTACTGTAAAGTGTTCGATTTTTATCGAGTCTTCTCCATCCTTCTCGTCGTTCTGAATTAGGTCTGAGTATCGTTGTAGTCGAGAGCTCTGACGGAAATGGTAGTTCTTTCTTATTATTATTTAAATAATTGTCTTGGCCAAGTTGCCACATAAATATTTTTTGAAAAATGGAAAAATTCACCTGCCCCCCCAGGTGGGATTTCCTTTTCCCCCGTTCCCGTTCGGAAGGTTCCCACCTTCCTGGTAGCTCAGTTGGAAGAGCACTCGACCGGTCATCGTGAGCTCGTGGGTTCACATCCCACCTTAGGTGAATTTGTCAATTTTTCAAAAAATGGTAGTTCTGTTTATGCTTAATTAGAACTAGTAGGGTTGTCATCGTCATCAGAATCATTTCAGCTACAGGACTATCACTGCTGAACATAGACAAGCATGTGGACCGCCTGATGTGAATACTCCCGCTGCCAGCGCAGCAAGTCCTTCCTTTCTGGTGAACTGAATTACTCGCAGGAACACAACAACCCTCAAAGGAATTGTTATTTGGCTGCGGTGTTCTATGAGAGGTTAGCTTTGGCTCTAAAGCTCCTGGGGCCATACCGCCGCAGCTGAAGCCGATTACCGTCGAATATTTTGATTCGAAAAATATGTCTTACGTTTAAATTATTGACAAACATCTCCAGCTTATTCGATAGTACTCCAGAGTTTTTACCAGTTATGCTAAACACAGGTGACTGACCATTATTCTAAGCTGAAGATTGATTTTCGTAATCAAGAAATCCGATGAGAATCGGCTTCAGCTTAGCCGGTATATTTTCTTCCTGAAACCCTGATGAGCGACTTATACCCCAAAATAGAATCATTATACTAATACGTGACGTATAAACTTTGTATCCTTTTGTATGAAAATTGCGCGGACGGTGGAGTATGAAATTTCGCACACTTATAGTTTATATAGAGAAGGAGTGCAGAATACTATTTTTTTTTAATTATGCATAAAAATAGATTTAAAAAAACATTACACACACTAGCATGCATTTGACACACACGCATACATACTGTTTATTGTCGAATTTTCGCCAGATGGCACTGTAAAGTAAACAACTGCTCTGTGTCGAAATTTCTAAAAAAATATAATTTGTAAACAGTGGACTTTAAAAAATATTTAAAACATAACTATCACTCCTAAATATCTTACACAAGTGTTATCCAAAGTTTTACCCAAATATTTACAAATTTATTGTGAACTGTGACTGTGCGTGTTAAAAGTGTTATACATCGTGACATTACGAACTGTAACAAATTATGAAACAATTTTCCGTAACCAAATAAGATTAAGTATAAAAATAGTATAAACAATAAAATAGTGCATTAATGTGAAATAATTAAATGATCTACAATTTTATCCGTTAATAGATGGTGAATCAACAAACACCATTTCAAAGGTTGAACTTTGACCTTTAGTAGGTAAGAGACTGATAGTTAAAACAACACAATCGACGTTGATTCATTAAAGAGATCATAAATTTCGCCAATCTATGTAATATATCGCTGGTTCAGTGGTAACATCGTTTTGTGTTCGCATTGACACTTAGAGTCGGTGGTTCGATTCCCAATACAGTCAAAGACTTTTTGTGAGTAATAAATTTTCTGAACAAATTTGTTCCTATTCTAATAAGACGATAGTTTGAAAATTGATTAATACCAAATACCCTCGCAAGATGGTGCAGTGTATAAAATGTAATAAAGGCATTACAAAGGAGTATCTACTATGCAAAGTGTGCGGAAAACATTATCATATTAAATGTACGAATATTACTTTACAACGTTTCAAAAACATGACACAGGCAAACAAAATTGCCTATAAATGTCAATCTTGCTTAACAACAACTCAAAATAAAGTAAAAGAGCCTATAAATACTAGTAGTCCTGTGACGGAACAAGACACAATAGCGGGCAAAAAATACGAAATAAATGTTTCGACACAAAACTCATTCGAGACTCTCACAGACGAAGATACAGAAGCAGAGTATTCATCAGTCGCATCTACGCCAAAGGCGAAATTGAACCGGAGTTTGTCAAAGTTACGCCCTAACTCACAAGATGCAATTGAAAATTTGAAACTAAAAATAAAAAACTTAGAAGAGAAGCTCGAAATAGCTGATAATGAGGTAGCAAATTTAATATCTGAAAATAATAATCTAAAAAAGCAAATAACTGGATATGAGCTTAAAATTAACCAATTAACATCAATATGTAAATCTACAACGAAAAATTCTAATAATAAAAAAACGCGAAAGAGCATCGGGGGTAAAAATCATAACTACTCGGCTACAGAACTAAAAGAAAAAAATATGACTCCTAAAACCACAGGAAAGAAAGAAAGTCGTAAAATTACACCATCCCCTACGACTATAACAGACACAGAAGCGAATATTAGAATTAATCCTACAAATCACAATATGTGTAGCAATGCAGATAGCGAAACGACCACTATACTGCCGTCGATATGTCTAATTAGCGCAAACAAGAATGGCGTGCTAGGAATAGCACAAGAAACTCTCGGCAGCGCGAAATTATGTCACTATCTTATACCTAACGGTGGGATAAAAGAACTTTTTAATCAACTACAGCCAAAAATTTGTAATTTTACTTCAAGAGACTATTGCATTGTATGTATTGGTCCAAGTGATTTTCAGCACACTTGTAATTATTCTGAACTTGTAGTTTTTATAAGAGAAAAGCTGCAGCAAATTCAACATACTAATATTATAATTTGTGTGCCGACATTTAAAATACATAATTGTGCTACTTTATTTAATAAGATAATTGAAATATTTAATAATTTATTGTATCATGATAATTTAACATACGAATATGCGTACATTCTGGATTCTAATTTAAATATATCATATTCAAAACAAATGTACTTAAGTGACTACGAAAATATTAACAGACATGGACTATTTGTAATTTTTAATGACCTAGCCTATTTGATAAGTAATATTGAGTTGCATAATAATGTATCGGATCAACTGAAAAACCGCAATGTATGTAATAGTTTATTTCGTATATAATTATATAAATGTTTTGCATCAAAATATTAATGGTCTAATAGGTAAATCAGAGATGTTAACAATATCCTTGGATGAATTAACCACTGTTAAAAAATCTATAGACGTTCTATGTATTACAGAACATAATATGACCAGTAATGATGTACAAAGCCTTGTTATACCGAACTATAAATTAGCCTCTTGCTTTAGTAGAAACAACAGACGTGGAGGATCTTGCATATTAGTAAATAACAACCATATTTATAGGCCAATAAATGATATTGTCAATCTGTCTATCTCAAATGTAATAGAATGTTCTGCCATTGAGTTAATCACTCACCAAATTTACATTATTTGTATATACCGCATACCTAATAATAATCCATTATGTTATAACACATTTTTTAGTCGAATAGACAAAATATTGCAAAAATATATGTTAGCTAAGAAAAAAATTATACTTTGCGGTGATTTTAATATAGATCTTTTAAAATCTACGAAATATTCAGCTGAATTCTATAATTTACTATCAAGTCACAATTTACGATTTCAGTTCAAGGAACCTACTCGCATTATAAGTGGTACTTGCATTGATAATATGGCACATAATATTAGGGGTTGCAATGGTGAGCTATTAGAACTTGCGATCTCTGATCACACAGCCCAGTTAATGAAATGCCCCGTTAAAAAAAGCTGTTCACTTAAATTTTGGTATATAAAAAGACGTGACTATTCAGCTGAAAATAGAATGAAATTTAAAAAATATTTGGGTCAACTAAGCTTTCAAGAAGTTTACGATGCGGCAGACCCAAATGATGCATTTAATATTTTTCACGACTGGTTTAAGCTTCTATATAACCTATGTTTTCCAATTTTAAAAGTGAAAGTATATCATTTTAAAAGACCAAAATGGATCTCTCGTGGTATCAGAATGTGCAGCAAGCGTAAAAGAGAACTACTGTGGGAATTTAGAAAGTGTCCAAATATAAAAAACAAACTTAAAAAAAATTGGTTGCCTGTAAAGTCGGTATACGGGCGAAAGTTTTACGTGACAACGACTTTGAGTGGTAAAATGTTTTCGAGTGGAAGGGACGCATGCCTTTCACTTTTTATGTCTGTCTCTCTCGCTCTTAGAAGGGACACGCGTCCACGACACGCTTACAATGAGAGCGAGTGAAAGGCACGCGCTTTTCACTCGCTCTCATTGTAAGCGCATAACGTGACCCAGTTTCTTGAAGTGTCACCCGGCTAACCAATTTATAAGACGTTGTCACGTCAATAAAGCTTATTCTAAACGTTATAAATCTATAATAAAACTGACACAAAAATCACAAAATGATTATTACATTAAAAATTCTGATAATAAAACTAAGGCAACATGGAAAATAATTAACAAGACTAAAGTAAATTATCCAAAAGATAGCATTGATAAATTGAAAGTAAATGACAAAATAATTACTGACCCTTATGACATTGCCAAAACATTCAATGACTATTTTATAGATAACATAACAGCGAATCCTTATAAATCTAACAAGTGTAATATAAGTAATAATTTAAACTCAATTTTTATGACCCCGACAGTACCACAAGACATTTGCAGAATAATTCAATTATTAAAAAACACGAATAGCACAGGGTATGATGACATAATAACTTTTGTAATTAAGGATGTAGCAAATATTATATCATCGCCATTAAGCTTTATTATTAATTTAAGCAATGAGAAGGGTATATTTCCGGATAGGCTTAAAATATTAATTATTAAACCGTTATACATATTTAGACTTTATACAATATGTATATACACTCTATACTATGATTTTTTATATTTTTATTTTTTTTACTATTTTATTTTACTTATTTTTTTATTTTTTATTTTCTCTCTTATTTTGGTTGACATACCATTTTTTTTATTGTACATTGACATTCTTTTTATTGTATTATGATAATATTGTATGGCTATTTAAAAAAAAGACCTATATTGACAGAGTTTCTTTCGGCATTTCTTCTCGTCAATGGTCATTCCGAAATGCTGGTAGATAAAAAAAATACCTAATTGTAAAAGACGTGTCTAAGTGCCCGCGAGGGCCCACAGAATAAAGAATTTTGACTTTGACTTTGACTTTGACTTTGTTGTTTAAAAAAGAAGATAGAACAAACATGGATTGTTACAGACCAGTGGCTAAAATTTCTATATTCGCGAAAATATTCGAGAAAGTTATTTACAAAATTATGTATTCATTCTTTGAACTAAATAATGTTCTCATTCCCCAACAATATGGATTCAGGAAAAATAAATCAATAAACCAGGCAGTATACAATCTTTTGCATAAAGTATATGTAAATATTGATCAACGGAAACCGACTATAGCCCTATACATGGATATGACGAAAGCGTTCGATCATGTGGACCACACCATACTACTAAACAAATTATATGCATATGGTGTTAGAGGGAATGCACAGAAATTAATGAAATCGTACTTGACAGATAGACAACAAACGACACAAATTGATAGAATAAGTATTGAATCAAAAAGTGAAGTACAATATCAATCTGACTATAGAAAATTAAGTTATGGCGTCCCACAAGGTACCGTATTGGGACCTTTATTATTTTTAATATACATTAATGATTTGCCTTATGCAACAAAACAACATATGACATTATTTGCCGATGATAGTACAATTTTATTTACAAATGACAATACTCCTAACATTGAAAATGATATAAACGAATCTTTAATACAAATAAGCAATTGGTTGAACAATAACAATTTGAAAATAAACTTAGAAAAAACGAAATTAATGAAATTCAGCCCTAACACATCTGCAAATTCAAATAATGGTAATATAAATTATCTAGGTAAGAAAATTAATGATACAGAAACAACAAAATTTTTGGGCTTAGTCGTTGACAACAAATTGAACTGGAAAACGCAAATCCAACAAATTTGTACGAAATTAAGTAAATTTTCTTACGCACTATACAATTTGAGCAAAATGTGAATGAATCGGCCTTAATGACGGCATATCACGGATATGTGGCGTCTACATTGCGTTACGGATTAATGTTTTGGGGTAACACTACCGACAAACACCTTGCTTTTAGAGCACAAAAGCGTTGTGTCAGAGCTATGTATGGTTTAAAACAGACTGATTCATGTAAACCGTTGTTTAAAAAATATCAGCTTTTAACTCTGCCCTGTTTATATATTTTTGAATGTGCCTTATTCGTTAAAACTAACATGGAGCTATTTAATTTTAAGTCACGTGACAGACACAAAAATAAAATATTTTCCAAGCCTGCGAGAACGGCTTTATTAAGTAAGAGCGTCTTTTCTGATATACCTCGTATTTACAACAAGATACCAGAAGAAATACGTGGCATTAAGGAAATTACTGATTTTAAAAAGAAGCTACCATATCGTATACAGCTTTAGCCCCAGAAGATGTTGGGTGGGCTAGAATGCCGTGAAAAGCTCCTACATCCCAGACATTTATCCCAAAATCGGACACCAGAGCATTTCTTTCACTATCATTCTTCACACACTCCATCAAGACATGTTGTACATCGTCAATAACACCGCACTCATTACAGTTAGCAGAGTCTACTTTTTTCATGAGATGTCCAAATTTTCCCGATGGAATGTGGCTTCATTTCATAAAAAAAAAACTGACTCCCAAAATTACTCTACAATCGCACCACTAAAAAGTTAAAAACACTATCAGAACTGAATTTTGAGATATGAAAAAAGGGGACCAATCTGAATGTATACGCTTTCAAATAAAAAAACCTTTTTTAAATCGTTTCAAATTTAATTATATTTATATTTATTTACACGAGTATTTTAAGATCTATTTATGTGCAGTTTCATACACTACTTTATCTAATCTCATGAAATAAATAGATGATAATAATATTTTAAATAAAACCATGAAGTTAATTTAACAGCTTCATTTCTTACTTATAAATCCATTTGCAGATCGCAGCATGCATGCGCGACGCGCCGCTCGGCGCCGCGTTCACAAATATGTAGATGTTTCTTGCAAAGTTGCAATGCATTTGCATTGCAACTTTGCAAAAAACATCTACAAGTTGCAATGCATTTGCATTGCAACCTGTATCGAAATGGAAAAAAAGTTATTTTTCGATACAGTTGTCCATAAAGAGCTGTATCGAAAAGTAACTTTTAAAATTTATTTTGATGGCTTGTGCGTAAGAGACTGACATTACGATTCTGTGTTTAGTTGTTTAATCTCTAAATTTCAGTATGAGAGTAGATAAAAATGTTTCAATCACTGTGACCACCTTCAAAAAAAAAATTACAGAGCACTACTTTACTCAATTTATTTGATTATTAATTGTAAGTATTTGTTAAAATGCTTTAGATATTATATATTATTGTATAAATTCATGTATATATAATTATATAAATTCATATGATGTCTGTATGCATGTTGGCATATTTCGCCTACTATCCAAATAATATTTCTTTCATATTGTTAAGGTTGGCTAGAAGAAATCTCTTATCTCGCCCTTGTACACCTTCTTGTTTACACTATTTTCTGTCATCATCATCATCAGCCTGTATCTACCCACAGCTGGATATAGGCCTTTCCACCATATCCGATCCTCCGCTTACCGCAACCGCTACCAGCCACCTTATTGAGATCGTCGGTCCATCTAGAGAGGAGGCGCTCTATGCTTCGTCGCCCCATACGTGGCCTCCACTCTGGGACTTTCCTCCCCCATCTGCCATCGCTGACTCGGCAGATGTGGCCAGCCAGCTGCCACTTTAACTCACTGACTCTGAGAGCTTATTATTTTATGTAACCATGTTATATGCAACCTACTTAATATTCCTTTCCCAGTTAATATTGTAAATGTGAATTTGTTTGTTACGCTTTCACGCCGAACGAAATTACGAACTTTTACATTTAAAATTTTAGTTTTGAACATCAACGATGTAGGATTGGCTTAATGTATATTGACTAATCCTACATCAGAGGGAGCAAGAATGTTTTTTGACATAATCACCGCATCTCATCACCGAGTCTCTTGGATTAGGGTACGATGGAGCTGGCATATCTGGAACAGATATAAGCCGCTAAAAAAAAAAGAAAAAAAATTGTTAAGTAAATGGTTAAATTATGATTATGAAACTGAGTGCACTTCTGTCGGTTCATGGAGTAGGTTCTCGACTGATACTTTTCACTCCTCCCTGGTTTATACTCGAACAGAATAAGTTCGAGATTCCTTAGTAATGTTGGATATTAACCAGAAGCGACATTCGGGCCGCTATTACTGTAAAGTGTTCGATTTTTATCGAGTCTTCTCCATCCTTCTCGTCGTTCTGAATTAGGTCTGAGTATCGTTGTAGTCGAGAGCTCTGACGGAAATGGTAGTTCTTTCTTATTATTATTTAAATAATTGTCTTGGCCAAGTTGCCACATAAATATTTTTTGAAAAATGGAAAAATTCACCTGCCCCCCCAGGTGGGATTTCCTTTTCCCCCGTTCCCGTTCGGAAGGTTCCCACCTTCCTGGTAGCTCAGTTGGAAGAGCACTCGACCGGTCATCGTGAGCTCGTGGGTTCACATCCCACCTTAGGTGAATTTGTCAATTTTTCAAAAAATGGTAGTTCTGTTTATGCTTAATTAGAACTAGTAGGGTTGTCATCGTCATCAGAATCATTTCAGCTACAGGACTATCACTGCTGAACATAGACAAGCATGTGGACCGCCTGATGTGAATACTCCCGCTGCCAGCGCAGCAAGTCCTTCCTTTCTGGTGAACTGAATTACTCGCAGGAACACAACAACCCTCAAAGGAATTGTTATTTGGCTGCGGTGTTCTATGAGAGGTTAGCTTTGGCTCTAAAGCTCCTGGGGCCATACCGCCGCAGCTGAAGCCGATTACCGTCGAATATTTTGATTCGAAAAATATGTCTTACGTTTAAATTATTGACAAACATCTCCAGCTTATTCGATAGTACTCCAGAGTTTTTACCAGTTATGCTAAACACAGGTGACTGACCATTATTCTAAGCTGAAGATTGATTTTCGTAATCAAGAAATCCGATGAGAATCGGCTTCAGCTTAGCCGGTATATTTTCTTCCTGAAACCCTGATGAGCGACTTATACCCCAAAATAGAATCATTATACTAATACGTGACGTATAAACTTTGTATCCTTTTGTATGAAAATTGCGCGGACGGTGGAGTATGAAATTTCGCACACTTATAGTTTATATAGAGAAGGAGTGCAGAATACTATTTTTTTTTAATTATGCATAAAAATAGATTTAAAAAAACATTACACACACTAGCATGCATTTGACACACACGCATACATACTGTTTATTGTCGAATTTTCGCCAGATGGCACTGTAAAGTAAACAACTGCTCTGTGTCGAAATTTCTAAAAAAATATAATTTGTAAACAGTGGACTTTAAAAAATATTTAAAACATAACTATCACTCCTAAATATCTTACACAAGTGTTATCCAAAGTTTTACCCAAATATTTACAAATTTATTGTGAACTGTGACTGTGCGTGTTAAAAGTGTTATACATCGTGACATTACGAACTGTAACAAATTATGAAACAATTTTCCGTAACCAAATAAGATTAAGTATAAAAATAGTATAAACAATAAAATAGTGCATTAATGTGAAATAATTAAATGATCTACAATTTTATCCGTTAATAGATGGTGAATCAACAAACACCATTTCAAAGGTTGAACTTTGACCTTTAGTAGGTAAGAGACTGATAGTTAAAACAACACAATCGACGTTGATTCATTAAAGAGATCATAAATTTCGCCAATCTATGTAATATATCGCTGGTTCAGTGGTAACATCGTTTTGTGTTCGCATTGACACTTAGAGTCGGTGGTTCGATTCCCAATACAGTCAAAGACTTTTTGTGAGTAATAAATTTTCTGAACAAATTTGTTCCTATTCTAATAAGACGATAGTTTGAAAATTGATTAATACCAAATACCCTCGCAAGATGGTGCAGTGTATAAAATGTAATAAAGGCATTACAAAGGAGTATCTACTATGCAAAGTGTGCGGAAAACATTATCATATTAAATGTACGAATATTACTTTACAACGTTTCAAAAACATGACACAGGCAAACAAAATTGCCTATAAATGTCAATCTTGCTTAACAACAACTCAAAATAAAGTAAAAGAGCCTATAAATACTAGTAGTCCTGTGACGGAACAAGACACAATAGCGGGCAAAAAATACGAAATAAATGTTTCGACACAAAACTCATTCGAGACTCTCACAGACGAAGATACAGAAGCAGAGTATTCATCAGTCGCATCTACGCCAAAGGCGAAATTGAACCGGAGTTTGTCAAAGTTACGCCCTAACTCACAAGATGAAATTGAAAATTTGAAACTAAAAATAAAAAACTTAGAAGAGAAGCTCGAAATAGCTGATAATGAGGTAGCAAATTTAATATCTGAAAATAATAATCTAAAAAAGCAAATAACTGGATATGAGCTTAAAATTAACCAATTAACATCAATATGTAAATCTACAACGAAAAATTCTAATAATAAAAAAACGCGAAAGAGCATCGGGGGTAAAAATCATAACTACTCGGCTACAGAACTAAAAGAAAAAAATATGACTCCTAAAACCACAGGAAAGAAAGAAAGTCGTAAAATTACACCATCCCCTACGACTATAACAGACACAGAAGCGAATATTAGAATTAATCCTACAAATCACAATATGTGTAGCAATGCAGATAGCGAAACGACCACTATACTGCCGTCGATATGTCTAATTAGCGCAAACAAGAATGGCGTGCTAGGAATAGCACAAGAAACTCTCGGCAGCGCGAAATTATGTCACTATCTTATACCTAACGGTGGGATAAAAGAACTTTTTAATCAACTACAGCCAAAAATTTGTAATTTTACTTCAAGAGACTATTGCATTGTATGTATTGGTCCAAGTGATTTTCAGCACACTTGTAATTATTCTGAACTTGTAGTTTTTATAAGAGAAAAGCTGCAGCAAATTCAACATACTAATATTATAATTTGTGTGCCGACATTTAAAATACATAATTGTGCTACTTTATTTAATAAGATAATTGAAATATTTAATAATTTATTGTATCATGATAATTTAACATACGAATATGCGTACATTCTGGATTCTAATTTAAATATATCATATTCAAAACAAATGTACTTAAGTGACTACGAAAATATTAACAGACATGGACTATTTGTAATTTTTAATGACCTAGCCTATTTGATAAGTAATATTGAGTTGCATAATAATGTATCGGATCAACTGAAAAACCGCAATGTATGTAATAGTTTATTTCGTATATAATTATATAAATGTTTTGCATCAAAATATTAATGGTCTAATAGGTAAATCAGAGATGTTAACAATATCCTTGGATGAATTAACCACTGTTAAAAAATCTATAGACGTTCTATGTATTACAGAACATAATATGACCAGTAATGATGTACAAAGCCTTGTTATACCGAACTATAAATTAGCCTCTTGCTTTAGTAGAAACAACAGACGTGGAGGATCTTGCATATTAGTAAATAACAACCATATTTATAGGCCAATAAATGATATTGTCAATCTGTCTATCTCAAATGTAATAGAATGTTCTGCCATTGAGTTAATCACTCACCAAATTTACATTATTTGTATATACCGCATACCTAATAATAATCCATTATGTTATAACACATTTTTTAGTCGAATAGACAAAATATTGCAAAAATATATGTTAGCTAAGAAAAAAATTATACTTTGCGGTGATTTTAATATAGATCTTTTAAAATCTACGAAATATTCAGCTGAATTCTATAATTTACTATCAAGTCACAATTTACGATTTCAGTTCAAGGAACCTACTCGCATTATAAGTGGTACTTGCATTGATAATATGGCACATAATATTAGGGGTTGCAATGGTGAGCTATTAGAACTTGCGATCTCTGATCACACAGCCCAGTTAATGAAATGCCCCGTTAAAAAAAGCTGTTCACTTAAATTTTGGTATATAAAAAGACGTGACTATTCAGCTGAAAATAGAATGAAATTTAAAAAATATTTGGGTCAACTAAGCTTTCAAGAAGTTTACGATGCGGCAGACCCAAATGATGCATTTAATATTTTTCACGACTGGTTTAAGCTTCTATATAACCTATGTTTTCCAATTTTAAAAGTGAAAGTATATCATTTTAAAAGACCAAAATGGATCTCTCGTGGTATCAGAATGTGCAGCAAGCGTAAAAGAGAACTACTGTGGGAATTTAGAAAGTGTCCAAATATAAAAAACAAACTTAAAAAAAATTGGTTGCCTGTAAAGTCGGTATACGGGCGAAAGTTTTACGTGACAACGACTTTGAGTGGTAAAATGTTTTCGAGTGGAAGGGACGCATGCCTTTCACTTTTTATGTCTGTCTCTCTCGCTCTTAGAAGGGACACGCGTCCACGACACGCTTACAATGAGAGCGAGTGAAAGGCACGCGCTTTTCACTCGCTCTCATTGTAAGCGCATAACGTGACCCAGTTTCTTGAAGTGTCACCCGGCTAACCAATTTATAAGACGTTGTCACGTCAATAAAGCTTATTCTAAACGTTATAAATCTATAATAAAACTGACACAAAAATCACAAAATGATTATTACATTAAAAATTCTGATAATAAAACTAAGGCAACATGGAAAATAATTAACAAGACTAAAGTAAATTATCCAAAAGATAGCATTGATAAATTGAAAGTAAATGACAAAATAATTACTGACCCTTATGACATTGCCAAAACATTCAATGACTATTTTATAGATAACATAACAGCGAATCCTTATAAATCTAACAAGTGTAATATAAGTAATAATTTAAACTCAATTTTTATGACCCCGACAGTACCACAAGACATTTGCAGAATAATTCAATTATTAAAAAACACGAATAGCACAGGGTATGATGACATAATAACTTTTGTAATTAAGGATGTAGCAAATATTATATCATCGCCATTAAGCTTTATTATTAATTTAAGCAATGAGAAGGGTATATTTCCGGATAGGCTTAAAATATTAATTATTAAACCGTTATACATATTTAGACTTTATACAATATGTATATACACTCTATACTATGATTTTTTATATTTTTATTTTTTTTACTATTTTATTTTACTTATTTTTTTATTTTTTATTTTCTCTCTTATTTTGGTTGACATACCATTTTTTTTATTGTACATTGACATTCTTTTTATTGTATTATGATAATATTGTATGGCTATTTAAAAAAAAGACCTATATTGACAGAGTTTCTTTCGGCATTTCTTCTCGTCAATGGTCATTCCGAAATGCTGGTAGATAAAAAAAATACCTAATTGTAAAAGACGTGTCTAAGTGCCCGCGAGGGCCCACAGAATAAAGAATTTTGACTTTGACTTTGACTTTGACTTTGTTGTTTAAAAAAGAAGATAGAACAAACATGGATTGTTACAGACCAGTGGCTAAAATTTCTATATTCGCGAAAATATTCGAGAAAGTTATTTACAAAATTATGTATTCATTCTTTGAACTAAATAATGTTCTCATTCCCCAACAATATGGATTCAGGAAAAATAAATCAATAAACCAGGCAGTATACAATCTTTTGCATAAAGTATATGTAAATATTGATCAACGGAAACCGACTATAGCCCTATACATGGATATGACGAAAGCGTTCGATCATGTGGACCACACCATACTACTAAACAAATTATATGCATATGGTGTTAGAGGGAATGCACAGAAATTAATGAAATCGTACTTGACAGATAGACAACAAACGACACAAATTGATAGAATAAGTATTGAATCAAAAAGTGAAGTACAATATCAATCTGACTATAGAAAATTAAGTTATGGCGTCCCACAAGGTACCGTATTGGGACCTTTATTATTTTTAATATACATTAATGATTTGCCTTATGCAACAAAACAACATATGACATTATTTGCCGATGATAGTACAATTTTATTTACAAATGACAATACTCCTAACATTGAAAATGATATAAACGAATCTTTAATACAAATAAGCAATTGGTTGAACAATAACAATTTGAAAATAAACTTAGAAAAAACGAAATTAATGAAATTCAGCCCTAACACATCTGCAAATTCAAATAATGGTAATATAAATTATCTAGGTAAGAAAATTAATGATACAGAAACAACAAAATTTTTGGGCTTAGTCGTTGACAACAAATTGAACTGGAAAACGCAAATCCAACAAATTTGTACGAAATTAAGTAAATTTTCTTACGCACTATACAATTTGAGCAAAATGTGAATGAATCGGCCTTAATGACGGCATATCACGGATATGTGGCGTCTACATTGCGTTACGGATTAATGTTTTGGGGTAACACTACCGACAAACACCTTGCTTTTAGAGCACAAAAGCGTTGTGTCAGAGCCATGTATGGTTTAAAACAGACCGATTCATGTAAACCGTTGTTTAAAAAATATCAGCTTTTAACTCTGCCCTGTTTATATATTTTTGAATGTGCCTTATTCGTTAAAACTAACATGGAGCTATTTAATTTTAAGTCACGTGACAGACACAAAAATAAAATATTTTCCAAGCCTGCGAGAACGGCTTTATTAAGTAAGAGCGTCTTTTCTGATATACCTCGTATTTACAACAAGATACCAGAAGAAATACGTGGCATTAAGGAAATTACTGATTTTAAAAAGAAATTCCATGCTCTGTTAGTTGATAAATGCTACTATAGCGTTAGTGATTATCAGAATGACAGAGCTCTGTATAGTGCATGATTAGTGTTTGGTTAAAGTTAATAATTATTGTATGCCTAAGTGGTGGAACACAGAATGGATCGATATAAACTTGTAACATCTGTAAAACCTGTTGTTCACAATAAAGACAATTTGTTTGTTTGTTTGTTTGTTAAATTTTGACCAATGGGCGACCACTGGTAGGTATTTAATAATCTCTTGATGAATATTCCTACATTTCAGGAAGAAAATATAACCTCGTAACTAACAAGGAAACACTATATTAACAAAAAGATCGTACATCAATCAAAAACCAATCTTACGCTGCCGACATAAAACACAACATTGCTTGCATAATTTAGATTTAAGTGGACCCGTTGCACGCCGCCATCTTGTAGTTTGAATTGCAAATGGCGGATGAATATATTCAAAACTTACTTGTAATTAACAGAGATTTCAAAATTGAGTGTTTTATCTATACATATATACAGATAAATAAAATTGGAGTGTCTGTTTGTAAATTCGGGACGGGGGCCCACCACGCAGTCCCACCATCGCGTCTCCTGTGTAGCCAGGATTAACAGTGGCGACCGCCAAAAAGGCAATGAACAGTGAAGTCCATTGCAGTCCCGGGGGTAAAACTACGGCTGCCTTGGAACTCACAACGAATTTAATCAGAAGAAATTAGTAGGAGTAGGAAGCTTTTGGAATTTATCTGTTTGTAATATTAAAATAACCGCTTTTTTACTTATGGATGTATACACGGTACATATAGCAAATAATTTATTTTTTACAATTTTTGTCTGTCTGTTTGTTTCTGCTAAACACTGAAACAGATGTATCGATTTTGACGGGACTTTCACTGGCAGATAGCTGATGTAATAAGAAGTAATTTAGGTTACTTTTATTTTAGAAATTTTATTTATTTTTAATAAAAAAAAATTAAATATTAAAGAAATTATTCCGCGCAAACTAAGTCGCTGGCACAGCTAGTATCTATTATACTAATATTATAAAGCTGAAGAGTTGGTTTGTTTGGTTGAACGCGATAATTTCAGAAACTATTCATTTGAATTGAAAAATTATTTTAGTGTTGGATAGCCTAATTTTCGAGGAAGGCTATATAGGCTATATAACATCACGCTACCACCAAGAACCCAATGAAAAATGTTGCAAAAATGGGAAAAAAATATTCCTTTCGAGAGCTTCAGTTGCGTGCGCTGCGTAAACGGTTCAAGTTACGCAACAATTACATACGACGGAATTATTCATCTCAAAAAGTTCTAAAAAAAGTCCGTGATAGCATATGTCTATCTTTTGTGATTGGCTCACTATAACCTTTCAAATGGTAACCTTATGCTTCACTCTCAACGCTCTGTCACACGCAGACGAAGTGCGATTGTCAACTAGTACGAGTAATAAATTTAATAGCTTTTATTATAAATTGGTTAGGACAAAATTACACGACCTTATAAAACCCAGGAGAGAACCCTTATAATAATTAGTTTTGCTTTTACGCCTTTGAATTTTAGCAATTATAATTTTCTTTATCAAAGTTTAGATGGCGTCGTCGTCAAGCTTTATTAATGCTGGGATACGGGCCTCCACTCAATCGACGGGGGTTTAGAGCGTACTCAGCCACGCTGCTAAATTGTCAACGTACCCTATACCTAACAGCTAGTGCGCCCCGTGTGCCAACCTTCCGGTTATATCACGGGGATGCGAGTCTCTCGTCCAGTAAACCAACTAGACAAGAGGACCTTTACCTGCTCCGCTCTTGCGCTCGGTAAACCAACCGAGCACGCAAGCGGAACAGTAGCAGGTCTTACTCCGCTTTCACCTGCATGCTGCGTACTCTTAAGTCGCTAAATTGTCAGAGCTGCTGAAGCCAGTGTTTTCAAGCCGCCACTGACTTGGCTTAAAGACTGTCATCTAACAACAACAGCCGACATCGACGGCTTAACATGCCCTGCGAAACACGGAGGAGCTTAAGATAAATAATCCCATCTGTCCTCAGATGGGATTATTTATCTTAAGCTCCTCAGGCTACGGTCGACGTTGCTTAAATTGCGTGTTCGATTAGACTGACACTTGAAACTACGCCACCATCGCTCGATGGTGGCGTAGTCCTCAACAAAGTTTAGATGTAGTACATACGAGTACATAGTATTAAAAATTCTCCACAAGCCTTAATATCATGCTTAACACAACGGCCCTCCTGTTGTAAAGTGGTTTTTATTATACCACTAAAGTGGCAAACAAGCATACGCTTGCCTGATGGAAACGTATAGTGGATGTTACCGTAGCCTTACACATTATAATACAAACAATAAGCGAACGTCAGTACGTTCGTTTAGTAGTATAAAACTTAAACTGGCGTGCTTAGACTCTAAAGCAATGTCTCCGCATGCCTGGCGACCTCACTCACTAGCAACATAACTTCGTTAATCACAAAAATTAATAATAAATTATAAATATTCTTGGACGAAATACACACTGCCATCTAAGCGAAGCATGTTCTACGGATTTTAGATAGATATTATACTTTTTTTTTTTATATATGAGAGGGTATATAGCAAACGAGAATGTGGGTCACCCGATGGAAAGCAATCACCACCGCCCATGGAGATCAGCAACACCAAGGGGTCGCCGATCCGTTGCCAGCCTATCCTCCTTCCTTTCTTTGTTTCTGGTGACCTCACTCACTCGCAGGAACACAACAACCCTCATGGGAATTGTTATTTGGTTGCGGTATTCTGTGAGGTGGAGGTACTTCCCCAGTCGGGCAGCTTAAATATACGCTACGTCCTACCTCTCTTTTCGCCACGGCCTCGTTTATCTGTCAGCAGGGTGCACCGCGTGCAGGTGAGGTTGGCTTTGGTTCAAAGATGTTGATGAACCACTTACACCCCAAAATACTTAAATATATATTTTTTGGTAGATACATACATTTAATACAGAGAAAATACTCTGAGTGAGTGAGGTTACCAGGATGAAAGTTGCTGCATTGGTAGCAGGGATGGCGGCGCGCGAGCGATACGTTATGTTGCGAGCGTTAACATCGCTACGGTAACCGCTTCACATCAGATGGACCATATGCTGTCTGCCGTCTGACGTAGTATAAAAAAGAATCGGTTTTCTATAAAGTCGGTTTTCGGACGATAATTTTACGTGATAACGTCATAAGAAAACATCGGCCGATGGAGTGGAAGATACTCGTAGATGCGCCACAAGCCGAACGCTTAAGCTCATCGTACGCTTGCACGCTCGGTTCAGGCTGAACGTGACAATGAGTCATGCCTTTTTCGTGCAGCCGGCGTTCATCGATTTATAAGATGATATCACGTCAAAGAAGCTTAGAACGCAGCAGAAACAAACCGATGATCTTGATACTAGACTCTGGTAACCCCCAAAATTTTGACACATATATTTATTAACACCCTATATATAGCGGGGGTGGCGGCGCGCGAGCGATATTTTATGTTGCGAGCGTTGATATGGCTACGATAACCGCTTCACATCAGGCGGGCATAAAATATCGCTCGCGCGCCGCCACCCCCGCTGCCAACGCAGCATCTCCTTCTTTTCTGGTGACCTCACTCACTCGCAGGAACACAACAACCCTCAAGGGAATTGTTATTTGGCTGTGGTATTCTGTGAGGTGGAGGTACATTCCCCAGTCGGGTAGCTTACAATTACGCTTCCTACCTCTCTTTTCGCCAGAGCTTCGTTTGTTAGCAGGATGCACCGCGTGCAGGTGAAGTTGGCTTTGGTTCAAAGATGTTGATGAACCACTTACACCCCAAATATTTAGATGTTAGAGAGGTATTAATGCCTACAAAAGCCCATTGGCAAATATTTAGATTTGGCAATCTCTACATATTGCTTTCAAAACAATGAGATTGCGCAAATATTTGTCTTATTTACCATATGTTTGTTTACTGAAACCGAGATAGCTAAATATAGACAGTAATAATAAAACACTCAGTAGAGATATTAAAATTAAATTTACTTAATCTAGGGTAAATTCATTTAATTTATGGTTGGCTTGAACTGCAATTAACAAAGAAGTTCGTGTCATGCATCACAAAGTTCAATAGATACAGTATGTCTTACGTAGACGACTCAAAGCGATAAACATTTTTAGGAAATGAAATAACCGTCTTCAAAACTCCAACGGCAACCAGTATGCACATTTTACACAATAAAAAGTATCAATTAACAATAATCCAATGTGATATAATTTGTTAATAAATATTAAGTCGGTGTCAAGATGATTAAAAACTATATGTAACACTAGTAAATTATAAATAAATATTGTCAGACAAATTACACAGCACCATCTAGCCCCAAAGTAAGCGAAGCTTGTGTTATGGGTACTGGACAACTGATAAACATACGTAAATACATTTTTTTTTTAAATACATACTTATGATACATAGAAAACACCCAGACCAAGACAAACAGACATGTTAATGCACACAAATGTTTGCCCTATATGGGAATCGAACCCACGAGCGTTGGTGTCGAAGCCGCGTCATTGACCGCTGCGCCACCGAGCTCGTCAAATAATATCATGATGTCATTATTAATATAAAATGAAAGATGTTATATGATATATACTGTTTTTATGTTAGCGTTCTAGATAGGTAGATATTTTATTAGTTAATTTAAAATGATGCAGTACACCCGATGGAAACACCGTTTTTTTGTTGACGGTGTCTGTGGTACAGATCAATTAGCGCATACATAGTACATAACCACATATTTTGTAATATATGTAACCATTTACCGTTATTTCTGTTATATTCTTTATTAAGACATGCATGTTATTTCCAAAAATAACCATTTCACAAAGAAAATTGATTTTGTCCATTGAATACAAAATGCAAAGGTTCATCTGTCATATGAAGAAAATTATGAGAAAACTTTTTTAAAAATTAAAATACAATAATAAACTGGAAGAAAAAATGTCCAAAGGATTCTAATTTATATGATAAAAGAGATAATATTTAAAATCGTACAGTAATTAGTAAAATTTATGACCTAATAGTTATTATACTTTAATAATTTCTAGTTTATCTAATGTCGTAGTTTAATAGTAGTAGTAGAGCATAAATATAAAATACATGTCTTAACAAGGACCATAAGAAAAATAACGCAAAAGAATATGTTTTATTAGTTATTACATGCAACTGAAATCGTATGTTAACAACGCAACGGATTGATTGGTAATCGTGTTAGCTTTTAATCGCCTACGTAGGACGATACCTTTCACTTTATGGAAGAGCGGATTTTTATTACTCTAAACAATTTTCATTCAATTGTTGACACTAGAATAGCGGCACAAAGCACCTATCACATAATCCGGGGATAAACATTTTATCCGACCAAAACAAGTTAAACGCGAATCTATATTATCCCGTCTGTAAATACACGACTAGTACGATTTAGTCGCATTATTTATCTATAAAACAAAGTCGGGTCAGTTAGTCATTTATAAATCAATGTGTGAGGATGAATTCCCTGTCGATGGCGAGCGGTGCGGCTGTAGAAAGAGGCCGTGGGCATCATGTCAAACGACTACTCTGAACACACTCCATTACAACAATACAATCGGTAGAACACACAAAGGGACGCAAAATCTCTTCTCAGACTTAAAGGTTCTAGAACCGTCTGTCAGTTTGGGATCGTCAACAATCCTCACAGCACGCCTTTGAATTAAGTCACAAGGTGCAAGCTTGGCGCTTCTATCTAGGCGCCTCTATCTATCTTGGCGCTTCTATCTAATCTAGGCGCTCCCGCCCATAGATGACAACTGAAGGCCAATTCTCGTAATTTTTCTACGAACGCAGATTGAAAGTTGACCGAATCGTTGTACTTGTTATCAGAAGGTTATAAATAAGACTCCAATTGCTTGTGTACGACTGTCGAATAATTTTAATTTTGATTTCTTATATACAATATTTTATAAGGTAAATAGATAATAAGTAGAACGAGTAAATATCCAATCAGCGCCTTGCTCATGTATCAGCTGAAGAAAGAGAGGCTGCATGTTGTTGTTATCGCTGTCTCTGTCGCACGCAGATATAGTCAGTTTCGCTCGCGCCGGTGGGTTAGTCTTGCCGTGTCTACGATGCGTGCGCGCCGTGCCGATGAATGCATATTTTGTCTCCACAGTACCCCCCTTCAAGTGAAACGTACAACACGACGAATGACTCTGCCGGCTCGCGTAGTGTATGTTCTGTCTTGCGCAGGAGCGGTCGTCGGCTGTGTTGCAGTTATAGGGTTTCGAGTTTCGTGTTTCGAGTTTTCGTCTTCGTTCGGCATGTGTGCGGGTTTGAGGCGATCTAACGACACTGTTGCAAGTCGAGTAGGCAGCTTGATCTTGAAAAATTTTTCATGGCGTTCTATGACTTCATAAGGTCCTTCGTATGGTGGTGTAAGTGGCTTTTTGACTGCGTCGACTCGCATGAAGACGTGTGTGCATGTCTTGATGTCTGTAGGGACGAAAATGGCTCGGCTTGATTTTCTGTTCGGCTTGTTCGGTGTGATCGATGACAACGTTTCTGTGAGGCGTCGTACAAATTCAGCAGGTTCTTCTTTTGACGTTGTAGGTGTGAAGAAGTCACCTGGTAGGCGTAGTGTTGACCCGTAGATGTACTGTGATGGACTTAGATTGTTGTCTCTGTTGATCGCAGCACGTAGTCCCAGTAAAATTGTAGGTAAGTTTTTAGACCAATCTGTGGTATTTCCATAAGCCATTAGCGATGTTTTCAGACTGCGGTGCCATCGCTCGATCTGGCCGTTGGACATTGGATGGTAAGCAGTGGTCCTTATGCGCGTTACGCCCAGTCTCTTCATTAACGAGTTGAATAGTTCTGACTCGAATTGGCGTCCTTGGTCGGTGGTAATTCGTAGTGGGCATCCAAAGCGGCTTATCCATCCGTCATATATGGCTCGGGCAACTGTTTCAGCAGTGATGTTTCGTACAGGAATCGCTTCTGGCCACTTCGTGCATCGGTCGATCATTGTCACGATGTACTGGTTTTCTTCTGAAGGCATCATGGGTCCGACAACGTCGACATGCAGATGTTGCAGTCTTGCACTGTCTTGAAATTCGCCCAGTGGTGTCACTGTGTGCCGGTTTATTTTGCAGCGTTGACATTCAAGGCAATTTTTTGTCCAAGTTGTGATGTCCTTATTCATGCTTGGCCAAAAATATTTTTCAGTCATTTGTTTTCTTGTGCTTCGTATACCGGGATGACTCAGGCTGTGCAGCGCTTTGAATGCAGCTGCGCGGACTGCGGCAGGTAGGTATGGTCGCGGTGATGACGTAGACATCTCACAGGTGATCGGTCGTGTAAATCCGGGAAGCTGTATGTCGGCAAACTTGAGATTATTTTTCTTTTTCAGTTCTTGAAGCTCGCTGCATACTTGTTGTTCTTGTGATACTGTGTTGTAGTCGATGCTTGAAGAAAGTTCAATCTCGGAAATGCGCGATAACGCATCTGCGACTGTGTTATCTTGTCCACGTACATATCTGATTTCTTTGCAAAATTGGCTGATGAATTGCAGTTGTCTCTCTCTTCTAGGTGTGTCATTCTTGCTTGGTGCTTGAGTTAGTGCATAAGTGAGTGGCTTGTGGTCGGTGTATACAATTGCCGGAGTTCCTTCGATGTATCTTCTAAAATGTTTTATAGCGGTGTATATAGCGAGTAATTCGCGGTCATACACGCTATATCGGCGTTGTGTTTCACTCAGCGTCTTCGAAAAAAATGCAATTGGTTGCCACTGATTCTTGTTTTTTTGTTGTAGGACTCCTCCGATACTGCAGTCAGACGCGTCGCTCATGATAGACAGCTCGGCGCCTGGTATCAGGTGTGACATCAGTGTGGCGTTCTTGATGCTTTCTCGACATTGTATGAATGCTTCTTCTGTGCTCGGTGTCCATTGTATCGGTGTCTTGTCTTTTTTTTTAGTGTTGTGAAGTAGCTTGTTTAACTCGTGCTGTTTATCGGCTTGATGTGGTAGGCAATGTCGGTAAAAATTCAACATGCCAAGGAAACGACGAAGTTCTTCGATGGTTTTCGGCTTTGGATATGATGAAATAGCTTCAATTTTCTCGTCCAGTGGTCGGATGCCTTCTTCTGAAATCTCGTAACCGAGAAAATTGAGTTTTTTTCTTCCAAATTCGCATTTTTCTGTACTGATGCTTATGCCGTACTCGTCTAGTCGCTCGAAGACTTTTTGTAGGTGCTCTCGGTGTGTCTCTTCATCCGGTGAAAATATCAGTAGATCATCGACGTAGCAGAAGGTGAATTCGCTTAGTCCTTGAAGTACTTGGTGCATGAATCGCTGATAGCTTGAGCTGGAATTCCGGAGTCCGAAGGTCATGACCATGAACTCAAAAGGTCCGAATGGTGTAGTCACGGCAGTCTTCTGTATGTCTTCTTTGCTATGCATAGGTATCCAGTAGTATGCTTTTTTGATGTCTATCTTGGAGAAGATCCTTTTGTTGTGCAGTAATAAGGTGAAGTCTTGAATTCTGGGCAGCGGGTAGCGATCTGGCGTTGTAACTGCGTTGAGTCGGCGATAATCTCCACATATACGTAGCTGGCCATTTTTCTTTGTAACGACGTGTAGTGGGCTTGCCCATGGGCTGTCTGATGGTCTGCAAATTCCCATTTCAACCATTCGTTCGAATTCTTTCTTCACTTCTTGGTAGCGATTGGGTGCTAGTGGCCTTGGTCTTGCAAATAATGGCGGTCCAGTTGTCTGTAGGCGGTGAGTTACATCGTGCTTCGGTGGTTTCTTCATTGATAATGGTCGCTGAATATCCGGAAATCTCGCCAAGAGATCGTGGTATGGATGAGCTTGGTTGACGATGTGGACAGCAGGCACTTCGCTGCGGCTGATGGGAGCGTTGACGGATAGCTCCGTGACGTTGTCAATCAGCTTTTCTCTTCGCAGGTCAATCAGCAGGTTGTGATGTCGGAGAAAGTCAGCGCCGAGAATAGATTTCTTGATGTCAGCTACGACGAATGTCCAGGTGAAGGTGCGACGTAGACCAAGATTGAGCTTCAATGTCTTCTCGCCATATGTTTCTATTGTCGTCCCATTTGCTGCATATAACTTGTAGTTTGAAGCTATCTTTTTTCGCTTCGATTTGACGGCCAATACGGAAATTTCAGCGCCGGTGTCGACGAGGAATCGTTCTTGCGAATAGCGGTCGTAAACACATAGGCGGTTGCTTCTGCTGGGAACACCGACGTCCGCCACAGTCGGTGTCGCATCTAGTTTTCCGAATGATATTTTCTTCGGCAGCACGGAGATTCACATCGTCTTGCTTTGTCTCCAAACTTGAAGTGGTAGCGGCATTCCCAATCAGTGTCTCCGGGCTTCTTTGAACTGCGACTGTTTGAGCGTGAGCGGCTTCTCGAAGGCGGTCGTCGAAATGGTCGGTGGCGCGTACGTAACTCCGACACTTCAGTACGTAGTTCCGCAATCTCGAATGTGAGTTTTTCAAAAATCTTCAGTAACGTGTTGAGATCCGTAGGATGTGCTTGTGACGGCGGTGGGCATGAAGATACTGCTGCCACTGTGATGGGCTCGGTGCTAAACTCCAGCATGCTGTCTGCCATGGCTGCGAGAGTGTCGAGTGATGCTTCTTTGTTGATGGACAGCGTTGCACGTACGTATGGAGGCATGTGATTTAGCCATTCAATACGTATGCCTTCGTTAGTGATCATGTTGCCACCAAGTTCTCGCATTCTTCGTAGCAGCTGTGACGGTTTCTGGTCTCCCAATTCAAGTCCGCTGATGAGTTTTTGAAAATTCTTGACTTCTGACGTTGCGTATACGGAGAGTAGACGGGCCTTTAAAGCGTCATATTTACCACTAGTTGGTGGATTAAGAAGTATGTCGCTTAAATGACCGAGATCTGTTGTCTGTAGCTGTTGTAACGCGTAGCGGTATTTTTGTTCGTCGCCGGTCTTCAGTGGGTTTACAATTGCTTCACAATGCGCGAACCAGACGTCAGGTTGTTCCCGCCAAAATGGCAGTAATTTTGAGCCTAACGATATCGCTGCGAGATCGAGTTGCTGTTGAACAGGAACGTCGGCTTTAGCTTCAGTTTTGTCCATTTTCAAGTCGGGTGGTCACCACTGTTGTATTTGTTATCAGAAGGTTATAAATAAGACTCCAATTGCTTGTGTACGACTGTCGAATAATTTTAATTTTGATTTCTTATATACAATATTTTATAAGGTAAATAGATAATAAGTAGAACGAGTAAATATCCAATCAGCGCCTTGCTCATGTATCAGCTGAAGAAAGAGAGGCTGCATGTTGTTGTTATCGCTGTCTCTGTCGCACGCAGATATAGTCAGTTTCGCTCGCGCCGGTGGGTTAGTCTTGCCGTGTCTACGATGCGTGCGCGCCGTGCCGATGAATGCATATTTTGTCTCCACAGGTTCTAGAACCGTCTGTCAGTTTGGGATCGTCAACAATCCTCACAGCACGCCTTTGAATTAAGTCACAAGGTGCAAGCTTGGCGCTTCTATCTAGGCGCCTCTATCTATCTTGGCGCTTCTATCTAATCTAGGCGCTCCCGCCCATAGATGACAACTGAAGGCCAATTCTCGTAATTTTTCTACGAACGCAGATTGAAAGTTGACCGAATCGAGATTGAATTGTGAATTGACTGAAAATGATATACTTGATTTCATTAATTAATTATTATAAAATCTCGTTGTTGGCAAAGTAACATTCTTAGTTTGTTTCATTTTCACTCATATTTCGATATAATCCCGCTTAAATTTAATTTTGAAGTTACATATTGTGTTACGAGAATACCAAACATTTGTGAGATCGAGACGGGATCGAAACTGAATTTTGACTACATTTTAATTACGAGAATTGCCCCTCAATATGCGGCCGTACTTGAGCTTTGTGAAGCATAAGTCCTTATTATATAACGTTTATATGTAAAGTTATGATAACGAGCATGCTGAAAGTTTTGAAAATTGGGGTGTAAGTGTTTCATCAACATTTCTGAACCAAAGAGACCTCATCTGCACGTGGTGCACCCTGCTGACTGACAAATAAGGCTTTGGCGAAAGGAGAGGTAGGGTATAGCGTATTTTTTAAGCTGCCCGACTGGGGAAGTACATTCACCTCACAGAAAGAATACCGCAGCCATAAAACAATTCCCTTGAAGGTTGTTCTGTTCCAGCGAGTAAGTGAGGTCACCAGAAAGAAAGAAAGGAAGGAGTATAGGCTGACAACGGATCGGCGACCCCTTGGTGTTGCTGATCTCCATGGGCGGTGGTGATTGCTGTCCATCACATGACCCACATGCTCGTTTGCCCCCCTCATATAAAAAAATATATTATTTTTAGTCTTATATATATATATACATACCACTAAAATGGCAAACAAGCATATTGCCCGCCTCATGGAAAGCAGTTACCGAAGCCTATGAACACCTGTAACACCAGGGGCATCACCTCTTCACACCCTTTTTGAAGAGCCCCATGCTGTATTATTTATTAGTATGTAATATATTTTTCTTCCAACTATGCTTTAATTTCATCACAATCACATTAAAAACTCAGTACAAAACGAGTCTTTAATGCTCTAGAGCAATAAAAATGTATGAAATTTCATTATTGCACAGTTTTTTTTAATCGCACCAAAAGGTGCCAATTTCAATGGATTAGCTCTATTCAGCCAGCCGATATCAATACTTTTTTTTCGTACGTATTATTCGTTTCTATCCTACTTGTTCCAAATTTAAATATAAATTTGCCCAACAAAACTCTTAACCTTACGTTTAATAATTGCTCAAACATAACTTTTAATTTCAATAATTAAACTTCTATTTTAACTGTTTGATATGAGTTTCTTTTATCTACTATTCCTATAGGTATTAGTTGAAAGAAAAGCAGATTATGCACCTCGCCTTAAGTAATTTATGTTGCCCTCGTGCCTGTTAGATTAGAGCCCTCGCTAACGCTCGGCCTCTAAATCAGGCACTCGGTGCAATAATAAATTACTTTGTGCTCGATGCAATAATCTACTAATAAGTAATGAAAACGTGCATGCAAAAAGTTTTTAAAATATATTTCAAACCCAAGAGCACTGAAAAATCTGAAAATAAGCCAAGAATAAACTACATTCTGGACTAGTTTGTTTAATCCAATAGAGCCATGTGTGAGATCTGAAATATCATCTCAATCTAAAAGATAAATACTTATTGAAAAAATACAGTTCTGAAAACGCACGGAGCGGTCATAAAAGCGAGATTTATGGACATACGTGTTGGGGCCGTCTGGGGCCAAGGTTACTGATGATGGCCCGATTGGACGTGTTTACTTAGCTTAGAAGCGAGATATAGTATCTTCAAGCTTTTTTAGATGAGAGTTAAATCTTTGGGATTGAAGGGATTTGGATGGCTGAACGGATATTGTTTGGTTGTAATATCTCTATTGTAGACTAGCTGAGCCGACAGTCGTTGTCCCGTCTTCTTTTTTTGTATACCACTAAAGTGACTAACAAGCATACGGCCCGCCCGTTGGAAAGCGGCTACCGTAGCCTATGAACGCCTGTAACACCAGGGGCATCACACGCGCGTTGCAGACCCTGTAAAAACCTCTTCACAACTTTCTTGAAGAACCCCATGCTGCAGTCTCCTGAGAAAACCTAGACAGGCAGTTCATTCCCCAGCTTGACTGAACGCGGCAGAAAACTTCTTTGGAACCGCACAGTACGCGTACCACTTAGGCTCTAATGTGTGAGGATGAATTCCCTGTCGATGGCGAGCAGTGCAACTGTAGAAGGAGGCCGTAGGCATCATGTCAAACAACTCCTCTGAACACAGCCCATAGTACAAACGGTAGAACACACAAAGGGACGCAAAATCTCTTCTCAGACTTAATGGATCTAAATATCTGTCAAATGACTGACAGTTCTGTTAAACGCTATAAAGTTACATTAGACATGTCGATATGGTCTTTCAGTTTTCTTAAATTTGGTAATTTTCCGTGCAACTTTCTTATTTTTTTCCTTCATAAGAACCTTCTCCTGGCAATAACAAAGACGACGAAAAAAGAATTAGTGAAATTAGTCCAGCCAATCAAGCGTGATCCCATGACTAGGGAATTGGGATTCATTTTTATATATATAGACTAACTGACCCGACGATGTTAGTACTGTCTAACAGTTAATGAATGTCGTGTTACTTATTAGCTGAACTAAATTTATGACTTTATGGAAGTAAGTTACAATGAATATAAAATAAATATTAAGTTCAGTACCTACTTTATTAAGGTAATAATACAAAAAATATAAATCAGAACGCATGCATAAATATTTGACGACCAATAAATATCTCAATCCTTTTTCAACTGACACTACATAATTTGTATAGGAAAATGTATTTTCTTTTATTTAATTTTTTCGTCAATTTTCCAATGTTTTTAATAGTTATTCTGCTATTCAGGACGAAGACAAATCTGACAAATTGTAGGGGATTTCTCTAACTCACAAAAAATTGTGTGCATGAACATGTCTGTTTGTCTTACGCTGGGTGTTTTCTTTATTGTATTATATGTAGGTATTTACAAAAAATAAGTGTATTAAGTATATTATCAGTTATCTAGTACTCTAGCTAGTAGTTAGTACCAGCTTTGCTTAATTTCGGACTAGATGGCAGTGTGTAATTTTCCAGAAATATTTATTATACTTGTGATACGCAGGCGTGCCCATTTTAGTCTCTTGAAAGTGTTCTGGAGTTCTGGGCACAAAACTTTCCGCAGTCGGGTAAAAATATCAACGCAAATGAGAGTGTAGGCGAGATGCAGAATGGCTTGAAGTTATTATGAAATGCACAGAAGTTATCAGATAAATTTATACATGAACACTGAAAATTAATTACTGAAATTTAATTAAATCTAGAAGAGACTTTGCGTCCCTTTGTGGGTTTTAGGGATTGTACAATGGGGTGTGTTTAGTTGTTTAACATGGTGCCCACGGCCTCTTTCAACTGCCTCTTTCGCCCCTATTGAATTGATTAATTAGTATAGTATTATCACTTCTTTTTGACGCCCCCCTCGATTTCATAGTATTTAATTAAATAAAAATCGCGCACGAAGGATTCCGTATCAATAAAAATAACCGGACAAGTGCTAGTTGGACTCGCTCACCGAGGGTTCCGTACGTAGGATCATTATAAATCGTTCAGGAATCTAACCCCCTATTTTTTAAGTTTTAATTTTGAAACATTTGAAACAAAACGGAGGCGTTTTGTTCATTCAATCATTCAATTCAATAATTTCGAGTTACAAACAAAAAAAGGCAAATGTTTATAGGTCATACGCTACAATAAAATATCGTAAGCAGACCTGATTGTACAATAACTCAGCAATTACTCAAATCTTTAAGCAAATTTTTTTCCAATAGAAGCCTATTTTTAATGGCACTAACAATTTTAAAGCTTTCATAGCCGTTATGATATTATACGATTTGGAGTTATGAGTAGGAGGAAGGGGGAGGGAGAAGGGGGTCGCCAGACATTTTTAATTTGTAAAGGGGTCCCGTATTCAAAAAGATTGAAAAACACTGTTATACAACATCAGGGTCGGCAACGCGCATGTGATGCCTCTGGTGTTGCAGGCGTCCATAGGCTGCGGTAACTGCTTTCCATCATGCGGACCGTATGCTTGTCGCCTTAGTAGTATTAAAAAAAAAAAAATACTTGCAGCCATTACAAAATTTGGTCTTTTCCAGAAGTGAGTATGTACTTAAATATGTTTTTACTTGATTAGGCTTGTCCTCCTTTCAGCATCATTTAAAAAAAAAATCGTAAAATTGAAAGAAAACACAAAACTCAACTGAAATGGTCGCCTGATTAATGTTTTGTTATAATTTGGCCACAGAATTTCTTAAATGAAGCAGAAAGGTTTAATAAAGGAGATTGTCCATTCGTATGGAAAAAAGTACCGTTAATAAAGTTGTTGTGTCATCGCTAAATAACCTTCACTTAGTTCTATATCGTCACTAGATACGTTCTAGAAAGTTTGGAGGGCATGGGTTTCCGGAGTTCAGAAATATTTAAGAAATAAAATGCGTTTTATTTTAGGTTATGTTAGACCACACCACAGTATAAGTACTAATAAAGAACTACGTAAACGTAAATCCAGCGAATTAGCAGTATCATTTTCACTTTAATTATTATCAGTACTTTATTAAATGGTGTTTTAAAATAACCAAACACACAATGATAAAATAATTAATCCTAATCTGCCCGTGGTCAATCTCCTTTGTTCTTGTCAATAGTCATGTATCTTTTTAGCTTTTTTTGGGGTGTAAGTGGTTCATCAACATTTTTGAACCAAAGCCAACCTCATCTGCACGTGATGCACCCTGCTGATTGACAAACCAGGCTCTGGCGAAAAGAGAGAAAGGACATAGCATATTTTTTTAAGCTGCCCGACTGGGGAAGTACCTCCACCTCACAGAATACCGTAGCCAAATAACAATTCCCTTGAGGGTTATTGTGTTCCTGCGTGTGAGTGAGGTCACCAGAAAGGAAGGAGATGCTGCGGTGACAACGAGGGTGGCAGCGCACGAGCGACATTTCATGTTGCGAGCGTTCATATGGCTACAGTAACCACTTTATATCAGGTGGACCGTATGCTTGTCTGCCACCCGACGTATTATAAAAAAAAAGTATGCGAAATTCATAACAATCGGCTTAGTAGTTAAGGAGTGAAAGCGGAACAAATAAACAAACAAATTCACTTTCATATGTATAATATTGGTAAGGTTAAGATTAACTTGTTTATTTTATATATGACGAGCTCGATGGTCCAATGGCTAGCAATGGCCACTTTGACTCCGAGGTCGCGGGTTCGACCCCCGCACATGACAAACATTTGTGTGCATGAACATGTGTGTTTGTCTTGGGCTGGGTATTTTCTATGTATTGAATGTATGTATTTATAAAAAAAAAAATATTTTAAATTATTTTAAAAGCCATAAATGTTTTACATTTTTTAGGGTTCCGAACCTCAAAAGGAAAAACGGAACCCTTATAAGATCACTTTGTTGTCCGTCTGTCTGTCTGTCTGTCTGTCTGTCTGTCTGTCTGTCTGTCTGTCTGTCTGTCTGTCTGTCTGTCTGTCTGTCTGTCTGTCTGTCTGTCTGTCTGTCTGTCTGTCTGTCTGTCTGTCTGTCTGTCTGTCTGTCTGTCTGTCTGTCTGTCTGTCTGTCTGTCTGTCTGTCTGTCTGTCTGTCTGTCTGTCTGTCTGTCTGTCTGTCTGTCTGTCTGTCTGTCTGTCTGTCTGTCTGTCTGTCTGTCTGTCTGTCTGTCTGTCTGTCTGTCTGTCTGTCTGTCTGTCTGTCTGTCTGTCTGTCTGTCTGTCTGTCTGTCTGTCTGTCTGTCTGTCTGTCTGTCTGTCTGTCTGTCTGTCTGTCTGTCTGTCTGTCTGTCTGTCTGTCTGTCTGTCTGTCTGTCTGTCTGTCTGTCTGTCTGTCTGTCTGTCTGTCTGTCTGTCTGTCTGTCTGTCTGTCTGTCTGTCTGTCTGTCTGTCTGTCTGTCTGTCTGTCTGTCTGTCTGTCTGTCTGTCTGTCTGTCTGTCTGTCTGTCTGTCTGTCTGTCTGTCTGTCTGTCTGTCTGTCTGTCTGTCTGTCTGTCTGTCTGTCTGTCTGTCTGTCTGTCTGTCTGTCTGTCTGTCTGTCTGTCTGTCTGTCTGTCTGTCTGTCTGTCTGTCTGTCTGTCTGTCTGTCTGTCTGTCTGTCTGTCTGTCTGTCTGTCTGTCTGTCTGTCTGTCTGTCTGTCTGTCTGTCTGTCTGTCTGTCTGTCTGTCTGTCTGTCTGTCTGTCTGTCTGTCTGTCTGTCTGTCTGTCTGTCTGTCTGTCTGTCTGTCTGTCTGTCTGTCTGTCTGTCTGTCTGTCTGTCTGTCTGTCTGTCTGTCTGTCTGTCTGTCTGTCTGTCTGTCTGTCTGTCTGTCTGTCTGTCTGTCTGTCTGTCTGTCTGTCTGTCTGTCTGTCTGTCTGTCTGTCTGTCTGTCTGTCTGTCTGTCTGTCTGTCTGTCTGTCTGTCTGTCTGTCTGTCTGTCTGTCTGTCTGTCTGTCTGTCTGTCTGTCTGTCTGTCTGTCTGTCTGTCTGTCTGTCTGTCTGTCTGTCTGTCTGTCTGTCTGTCTGTCTGTCTGTCTGTCTGTCTGTCTGTCTGTCTGTCTGTCTGTCTGTCTGTCTGTCTGTCTGTCTGTCTGTCTGTCTGTCTGTCTGTCTGTCTGTCTGTCTGTCTGTCTGTCTGTCTGTCTGTCTGTCTGTCTGTCTGTCTGTCTGTCTGTCTGTCTGTCTGTCTGTCTGTCTGTCTGTCTGTCTGTCTGTCTGTCTGTCTGTCTGTCTGTCTGTCTGTCTGTCTGTCTGTCTGTCTGTCTGTCTGTCTGTCTGTCTGTCTGTCTGTCTGTCTGTCTGTCTGTCTGTCTGTCTGTCTGTCTGTCTGTCTGTCTGTCTGTCTGTCTGTCTGTCTGTCTGTCTGTCTGTCTGTCTGTCTGTCTGTCTGTCTGTCTGTCTGTCTGTCTGTCTGTCTGTCTGTCTGTCTGTCTGTCTGTCTGTCTGTCTGTCTGTCTGTCTGTCTGTCTGTCTGTCTGTCTGTCTGTCTGTCTGTCTGTCTGTCTGTCTGTCTGTCTGTCTGTCTGTCTGTCTGTCTGTCTGTCTGTCTGTCTGTCTGTCTGTCTGTCTGTCTGTCTGTCTGTCTGTCTGTCTGTCTGTCTGTCTGTCTGTCTGTCTGTCTGTCTGTCTGTCTGTCTGTCTGTCTGTCTGTCTGTCTGTCTGTCTGTCTGTCTGTCTGTCTGTCTGTCTGTCTGTCTGTCTGTCTGTCTGTCTGTCTGTCTGTCTGTCTGTCTGTCTGTCTGTCTGTCTGTCTGTCTGTCTGTCTGTCTGTCTGTCTGTCTGTCTGTCTGTCTGTCTGTCTGTCTGTCTGTCTGTCTGTCTGTCTGTCTGTCTGTCTGTCTGTCTGTCTGTCTGTCTGTCTGTCTGTCTGTCTGTCTGTCTGTCTGTCTGTCTGTCTGTCTGTCTGTCTGTCTGTCTGTCTGTCTGTCTGTCTGTCTGTCTGTCTGTCTGTCTGTCTGTCTGTCTGTCTGTCTGTCTGTCTGTCTGTCTGTCTGTCTGTCTGTCTGTCTGTCTGTCTGTCTGTCTGTCTGTCTGTCTGTCTGTCTGTCTGTCTGTCTGTCTGTCTGTCTGTCTGTCTGTCTGTCTGTCTGTCTGTCTGTCTGTCTGTCTGTCTGTCTGTCTGTCTGTCTGTCTGTCTGTCTGTCTGTCTGTCTGTCTGTCTGTCTGTCTGTCTGTCTGTCTGTCTGTCTGTCTGTCTGTCTGTCTGTCTGTCTGTCTGTCTGTCTGTCTGTCTGTCTGTCTGTCTGTCTGTCTGTCTGTCTGTCTGTCTGTCTGTCTGTCTGTCTGTCTGTCTGTCTGTCTGTCTGTCTGTCTGTCTGTCTGTCTGTCTGTCTGTCTGTCTGTCTGTCTGTCTGTCTGTCTGTCTGTCTGTCTGTCTGTCTGTCTGTCTGTCTGTCTGTCTGTCTGTCTGTCTGTCTGTCTGTCTGTCTGTCTGTCTGTCTGTCTGTCTGTCTGTCTGTCTGTCTGTCTGTCTGTCTGTCTGTCTGTCTGTCTGTCTGTCTGTCTGTCTGTCTGTCTGTCTGTCTGTCTGTCTGTCTGTCTGTCTGTCTGTCTGTCTGTCTGTCTGTCTGTCTGTCTGTCTGTCTGTCTGTCTGTCTGTCTGTCTGTCTGTCTGTCTGTCTGTCTGTCTGTCTGTCTGTCTGTCTGTCTGTCTGTCTGTCTGTCTGTCTGTCTGTCTGTCTGTCTGTCTGTCTGTCTGTCTGTCTGTCTGTCTGTCTGTCTGTCTGTCTGTCTGTCTGTCTGTCTGTCTGTCTGTCTGTCTGTCTGTCTGTCTGTCTGTCTGTCTGTCTGTCTGTCTGTCTGTCTGTCTGTCTGTCTGTCTGTCTGTCTGTCTGTCTGTCTGTCTGTCTGTCTGTCTGTCTGTCTGTCTGTCTGTCTGTCTGTCTGTCTGTCTGTCTGTCTGTCTGTCTGTCTGTCTGTCTGTCTGTCTGTCTGTCTGTCTGTCTGTCTGTCTGTCTGTCTGTCTGTCTGTCTGTCTGTCTGTCTGTCTGTCTGTCTGTCTGTCTGTCTGTCTGTCTGTCTGTCTGTCTGTCTGTCTGTCTGTCTGTCTGTCTGTCTGTCTGTCTGTCTGTCTGTCTGTCTGTCTGTCTGTCTGTCTGTCTGTCTGTCTGTCTGTCTGTCTGTCTGTCTGTCTGTCTGTCTGTCTGTCTGTCTGTCTGTCTGTCTGTCTGTCTGTCTGTCTGTCTGTCTGTCTGTCTGTCTGTCTGTCTGTCTGTCTGTCTGTCTGTCTGTCTGTCTGTCTGTCTGTCTGTCTGTCTGTCTGTCTGTCTGTCTGTCTGTCTGTCTGTCTGTCTGTCTGTCTGTCTGTCTGTCTGTCTGTCTGTCTGTCTGTCTGTCTGTCTGTCTGTCTGTCTGTCTGTCTGTCTGTCTGTCTGTCTGTCTGTCTGTCTGTCTGTCTGTCTGTCTGTCTGTCTGTCTGTCTGTCTGTCTGTCTGTCTGTCTGTCTGTCTGTCTGTCTGTCTGTCTGTCTGTCTGTCTGTCTGTCTGTCTGTCTGTCTGTCTGTCTGTCTGTCTGTCTGTCTGTCTGTCTGTCTGTCTGTCTGTCTGTCTGTCTGTCTGTCTGTCTGTCTGTCTGTCTGTCTGTCTGTCTGTCTGTCTGTCTGTCTGTCTGTCTGTCTGTCTGTCTGTCTGTCTGTCTGTCTGTCTGTCTGTCTGTCTGTCTGTCTGTCTGTCTGTCTGTCTGTCTGTCTGTCTGTCTGTCTGTCTGTCTGTCTGTCTGTCTGTCTGTCTGTCTGTCTGTCTGTCTGTCTGTCTGTCTGTCTGTCTGTCTGTCTGTCTGTCTGTCTGTCTGTCTGTCTGTCTGTCTGTCTGTCTGTCTGTCTGTCTGTCTGTCTGTCTGTCTGTCTGTCTGTCTGTCTGTCTGTCTGTCTGTCTGTCTGTCTGTCTGTCTGTCTGTCTGTCTGTCTGTCTGTCTGTCTGTCTGTCTGTCTGTCTGTCTGTCTGTCTGTCTGTCTGTCTGTCTGTCTGTCTGTCTGTCTGTCTGTCTGTCTGTCTGTCTGTCTGTCTGTCTGTCTGTCTGTCTGTCTGTCTGTCTGTCTGTCTGTCTGTCTGTCTGTCTGTCTGTCTGTCTGTCTGTCTGTCTGTCTGTCTGTCTGTCTGTCTGTCTGTCTGTCTGTCTGTCTGTCTGTCTGTCTGTCTGTCTGTCTGTCTGTCTGTCTGTCTGTCTGTCTGTCTGTCTGTCTGTCTGTCTGTCTGTCTGTCTGTCTGTCTGTCTGTCTGTCTGTCTGTCTGTCTGTCTGTCTGTCTGTCTGTCTGTCTGTCTGTCTGTCTGTCTGTCTGTCTGTCTGTCTGTCTGTCTGTCTGTCTGTCTGTCTGTCTGTCTGTCTGTCTGTCTGTCTGTCTGTCTGTCTGTCTGTCTGTCTGTCTGTCTGTCTGTCTGTCTGTCTGTCTGTCTGTCTGTCTGTCTGTCTGTCTGTCTGTCTGTCTGTCTGTCTGTCTGTCTGTCTGTCTGTCTGTCTGTCTGTCTGTCTGTCTGTCTGTCTGTCTGTCTGTCTGTCTGTCTGTCTGTCTGTCTGTCTGTCTGTCTGTCTGTCTGTCTGTCTGTCTGTCTGTCTGTCTGTCTGTCTGTCTGTCTGTCTGTCTGTCTGTCTGTCTGTCTGTCTGTCTGTCTGTCTGTCTGTCTGTCTGTCTGTCTGTCTGTCTGTCTGTCTGTCTGTCTGTCTGTCTGTCTGTCTGTCTGTCTGTCTGTCTGTCTGTCTGTCTGTCTGTCTGTCTGTCTGTCTGTCTGTCTGTCTGTCTGTCTGTCTGTCTGTCTGTCTGTCTGTCTGTCTGTCTGTCTGTCTGTCTGTCTGTCTGTCTGTCTGTCTGTCTGTCTGTCTGTCTGTCTGTCTGTCTGTCTGTCTGTCTGTCTGTCTGTCTGTCTGTCTGTCTGTCTGTCTGTCTGTCTGTCTGTCTGTCTGTCTGTCTGTCTGTCTGTCTGTCTGTCTGTCTGTCTGTCTGTCTGTCTGTCTGTCTGTCTGTCTGTCTGTCTGTCTGTCTGTCTGTCTGTCTGTCTGTCTGTCTGTCTGTCTGTCTGTCTGTCTGTCTGTCTGTCTGTCTGTCTGTCTGTCTGTCTGTCAAGAATTTCTATGTCGAGAATGCGTGGAGGTATTAAGCTGAAATTTGAACTGTATAATCAGGTCTACGGTCCCATGAAGTTAAAAAAAAATCAAACTGCTAAGTTTACGTAGAAAAAAGTTACGGCCGTTTATTCAGCAAAAAACGCATATTTCGACACACTCAAGGGAATCAAAACCTATAGGGTACTTCCCGTTGACCTAGAACTATGAAATTTGGCAAGTAACATCGTTATAGACTACAAGTACAGGAATAAATCTCAAAACTATACATTTGTAAATAGATCTTAAAAAATAGGGGGTCTATATTTTTATAGGGTGTCGAAATTTCAAATTGAAACTACTAGTTCCAATGGGGTATCATATGAAAGGGCTTGATGTACACATTGCAAAATATATTTTATTTATTTTTTTCGACGCATTATTTCTTATTTATAATGAAAAATATCAAATTTAATAATGATACTACGTACCTACGGAACCCTCGGTGGGCGAGTCCGACTCGCACTTGTCCGGTTTTTTTTTTTAAACTACAAAAGGTAGCAAACGAAAACCATACAAGGTTTATCTGTTGCTCCGCTCACTCAACACTACAACACGAAACAATCAGTGATGAACAACATCAAGTGCACAAATATGCAAATCAACCAACAATATTAAATGTTATTATTTAAGTATAGTATCAGTTATATATTACCCATAGTACAAGCTTTGCTTAGTTTGGGGTAAGGGTACGTTCACACATACCGGCTCGGAGAGGAGAGCAGATTTTGGTGACGTTTAAAATAGAGTTTTGGATCATTGGTATAAGGTTTATTTTTTAAATTCACTTCTTTTGTTATGAGAATGCTCGTGAGCCGATGTGGATTTGTAAAGTTAACCTTATGCCAATGAACCAGAAGTCTATTCTTATTATGAAGATACGGAGGAACTATTAAGAGCATTGGTTTAAATTGTATATTGAAAGTCACTAAACATCGTTGTGGGTATTATATATATAATAGACTAGCGTAATAGATTTAAGATCATCAGAGTGTATCCTTTAACAATATTTTACTTATACAATCTGTACGTAGTTTAGAATAGTAATGTGATTATTTAAGGTATTTATAAGAACTATTTCGCCTGAAACACAGGAATACTCCTAGTTCAGGCACATGGCAAATTATTCCATTATGTTAATTTAGACTTAAGTTTTTGTTACTTATGTTTTTTCAATAAAAGATTTTATTTTTATTATTATTATTATTTTAAACGCATCCAAAATCTGCTCTCCTGTCCGAGCCGGTTTGTGTAAACGGACCCTTAGATGGCAATGTGTAATTTGTCCAGGAATATTTATTTATATTTATTTCTTTATTTAAGAAATCCACGCATACAAAATCACGGGCTGCCTTTAGTACCTGGTATAAATAAAATTGTAACAAAAGTGACTTTCATTAACTTTGACTTATTTGTTCCAGTTAAAAAAAAATATAATGAAAAGAAATATACATTCATTACCTTTTCCGCATAACGTAAACAGGAAAATGTATTCTACTTTTGTTTGGTACTTCTTCGAAAGTAACAAAAGAAATTATAGATAGAATTCTCTTTTTTGCAACAAATAAATATTACTTAAAGGTATTCGCCATAACGGATTTGAAACAGTACTCAGTGGATTCCTTGTTGATTGATATTTAACTTTAATTGGACGAAAGGGGGCATCGATATCGTAAAGTTGAATCAATTGTTTGTCATTTGTCGGCAGTATAAATCGACGAGCTCGGTGGTCGAATGGTTAGCAATGGCCACTTTGACTCCGAGGTCGCGGGCTCGATCCCCGAACAAGACAAATATTTGTGTGCATGAACAAGTCTGTTTGTCTTGGCCTGGGTATTTTCTATGTATTATTATACTATATGTATGTATTTACAAAAAAAAATTGGTTGCCTGTAAAGTCGGTATACGGGCGAAAGTTTTACGTGACAACGACTTTGAGTGGTAAAATGTTTTCGAGTGGAAGGGACGCATGCCTTTCACTTTTTATGTCTGTCTCTCTCGCTCTTAGGCGGGACGCGTGCCTCTCACTCGCTCTCATTGTAAGCGCATAACGTGAGCGCGTTTCTTGAAGTGTCACCCGGCTAACCAATTTATAAGACGTTGTCACGTCAAAAAATGTAATTAAGTATTATATCAGTTATCTAGTACCCATAGTACAAGCTTTGCTTAGTTTGGGACTAGATGGCGGTGTGTAATTTGTCCAGGAATATTTATTTATTTATTATTATTTATAAATGTCAGACCAGTCGACCTTCTGCGCATCACCACGCAACTTATCCACATCTATGGCGATATTTGACGAGCTCGGTGGTCGAATGACTAGGAATGGCTACTTTAACTACAAGATCGCGGGTTCAATCCCCGCACAAGACTAACACTTGTGTGCATGAACATGTTTGTTTGTCTTGGACTGGGGGATTTCTATGTATTATAAGTATGTATTTACAGAACAAAATGTATTTAAGTACATTTATCAGTAGTCCAGTACCCATAGTGCAAGCTTTGCACTTGATTGGGTCTCGATGGCGCTGTGTAAGTTGTCCAGAAATGTATATTTATTTATGGCAACAAAATGACGCTGTAAATGAAAAATTATATCTATTGCCGATGTTGTTGATTGTTGGCACTTAGTGGAACATTATTAACAATATCTTATTAATAAGTCGAACAATACAAGTGCTTTATTAATAACGAATTTATATCAACTTATTTATTAAAGCTCTGCAATAATAATCGACAAACCTACCGCTTCAATTTATTTTCGGAAATTCAAATCGCCTGAATCTTGTCTTCCATCTAGCCGCATTAATAATTCAGTGTTTTTAATGACATAAGCCCTTCAGCATTAAATGGAATAGCGAAAAGACTGATATTGAATAAATTTCAAAGAAAATGATAGAGGCTCAATTTAAACCACCGCGGAAAGGAATGGAAGCGACTGTTTCCTACGAAATTGTACATAGCATAATACATAATTATTAAACTTCTCAAAGGGGCCTCTACGCGTTGGATCTATATCCCCGCGCACGCCTATCAAATGACCGGGCTTGACCCGTGATTAAAAAGAGATACATAATAATAATAAATATTTCTGGTCAATTTTACACAGCGCCATCTAGTCCCAAATTAAGCACAAAGCTTGTGTTATGGGTAAATACTTATAATACATAGAAAACACCCAGACCAAGACAAACAGACATGTTCATGCACACAAATGTTTGTCTTGTGCGGGAATCGAACCCGCGACCTCGGAGTCAAAGTGGCCATTGCTAACCATTCGACCACCAAGGTCGTCGTATAATTAACTTTATGTCAATTGAATAACATATAAACTTAAATACGATCCGTGGCTAGAAATGCTTGAGGATTCCGCGGTAAACACGCGACCTATTTTGGCTCGTACTGTCAAATATAAGCAATATAAAAGGGGAACTTCACGTGAAACGGACAGGTAAAAAAATTTGATGTTTCCGATTTTAGTAATATTTGATTATGTTATACCTGTATATGTCCTCGACCCGGATACAGAATATTTTTACAGTATAAAGTCTGGTTCATGAGTTAAAGGCCTTTAAAGTTTTGACTAACCGACAGGCATGCGCTACTTAGAAGCCCATTACCTAGTTGTAAAAATAAAAAAATATAAATAAATATTGTCAGACTAATTATACAGCGCCATCAGCCCCAAAGTAAGCGAAGCTTGTGTTATGGGTACTAGACAACTGATAAACATACGTAATTACATTTTTTTTTTGTAATTACACACTTATGATACATAGAAAAAGACTAAGATATGATACACAGACTAAGACAAACAGACATGTTCATGCACACAAATGTTTGTCCTGTGTGGTAATCGAACCCACGAGCGTTGGTGTGGAAGCCGCGTCATTGACCGCTACGCCACCGAGCTCGTCAATTAAAAATTACAATAAAATAAATAAAGTAGTAAGCCGGCTAGCGCGAGCTTACAGAAATTGCTTAATCTATTTTTTTTTCATAATTTTATCATACTTTCATGTACCTAAAATTACAATAAGAGATTATGTTACTATAACTCATAGGTTTATTTACAAATTTTTACAATTTTATAAGCTTCACTGTTGCTCTTGCGTTTTACTATGATACCTTCAGCAGTCGGAATGAACGTATGGTATCTTTATGCCTGCTATGGTCACTTAAGACTCAAATCTATATCTATCCTACATAGCAGACCAACAAGCTCAGTATTTTAAATAGTCAATTATAGAAGGAGACATTATTACTCGATTCTATTTTGCCGACTACAATTTTAAGAGAGGTAGGGAGCGTAATTTGTAAGCTACCCGATTGGGGAATGTACCTCCACCTCACAGAATACCGCAGCCAAATAACAATTCCCTTGAGGGTTGTTGTGTTCCTGCGAGGGAGTGAGGTCACCAGAAAGGAAGAAGATGCTGCAATGACAGCGGGGGTGAGCGATATATTATGTTGCGAGCGTTAATAGGGCTACGGTAACCGCTTCACATCAGGCGGGCCGTATGCTTGTCTGCCACCCAACGTAGTATAAAAAAAAATATAGTTCAAGATGCTGCCCAATCATTTCACTGGAACAACGACTAAGCCACACTCCTGACATCGGTGTGAATCGTGAAGAGAAAAATACATTATGGTCATATATTTACCACCCGACTAAGTAGGTATAAAAAAAATTATAAGGAAAATTGGTCCTGTACCCTTTCCGCAATAAAATTGTAATTGAAATGCTTTGAACAAAATATCATAATTATTCTATATTTAGTGTTGACCTCATGTGACGGTTGGAGCATCGCCATTAATTTGATACGAAAAATATCAGCTGTTGTTAATGGCGTGTCGGAAACGTGGCGTAGATGAGGATCTAAATAGGGTTTCAAAATTTTCAGATTTTATTGATGAGAAATAATAAAGCGATTAATTTATCGTCAATACAGATTTAAAAGGGGTTTAAGTGGCTCACCACGATCTTTAGAGCCAAGGTCAACCTCACTTGCACGTGGTGCACCTTGTCGACTAGCGAAAGAGGCTCTGGCGAAAGGAATATAGGATACAGCGTATTTGTAAGTACCTCCACAGAATAGCAAATAATAATCACCTTGAAGGTTGTTGTGTTCCTGCGAGTGAGTGAGGTCAACAGAAAGGAAGGAGTTGCAGCGTTGGTAACGCGGGTAATATGGCTACAGTAACCGCTTCACATCAGGCGGGCCGTATCCTTGTCAACTACCAGACGTGGTATAAAAAAATATATTTATTAACTACAGTGCCATGTAGTTGCCCTGAAGCTTTTACAGTAAAGAACACAAATAGAACACATTCAAATTTGTTAAAAGACGCGACTTCAATCCATAGACATTAATTCGCAATATTTTATAGACGCGAGTTTGGCATAGCAAACGTAAGATGAAATCAATGATGTTATATGTCTCTACATATGCCACTAAGCGTCACAATGGAACACCCGAAACGTGAGCCAAATTGTCTTACCTCACATAAGATTGAAATAGGCCGCGATCATTAACTCTAGTATTATGACGAGCTCGGTGGCGTCACAGTTTTAAAAGCATACAGTTGGGCATCGAAGGTACTTGCGCAGAGCAAGGGAGGGGAACCCGCGGAGAAGCGGGCAGTGCGGTCAGCGTCCCACAAACAAGCGTAGTTTGTGGGAGCCACCGTGAAAGGCAATCACGTGCGCGTACTGACTGTTTTAAACGTTTTTTTAATTTACATTCAGTGATTCCTATTTAATATAATGGTGCATACAAATTGTTCTGTATACGGTTGTAACTCGATGTTGAAACACATCAAGAATTTAGAATTTCATAGATTTCCCCGTGACGCAAGGTAAGTTTTTTCTATAATTTCGTAATAACCTACCTACTTTGTCTTTGTTGAAATGTATGTATCTATATTGTGGGTGAAGTGCAAGGCACTCCAACTATAAGTATACAACAAATAACCGAATTCTTGTGCTCCAACGACAGATGACTAAATACTTCACGTTAAGTACTTCGTAACTCGAACTCCAACCTAGCGGGGTTTTCAAGTGTAAATATGTACACTATAAATTTTATAAATTTTTTACACTATCATATTTATTATTTTCGCTGCCGAAAAGCCAAATGACTCATCGGTTCGTGACAAATTATCTCCTTAGAATGGCCTATCCATACCTAGTAGTTAATATCTTTGTTTAAGGCTAGTTTCTTTTTTAATTTTTTTTAAGCAATCACGTTTTTTGATAATTTTTATTTACTTTTTTATTTTACACTTTTTAGTTATTATTATTTACAGTAATTTTTGCTATCCAGTCATTGCATTTTGGGTATTGATATTCCTAGTTTCTATTATTAAGTATCTTGCGAAAATGAAGTGAGTAAAGTCGTAATCAAATTTAAATCGTTAATTGTTTACATCAACTTGGCTGGCACCAGAAATTCGCTATTTTTTTTTAAATTTTGATATACTCAGTGACACTGGCGCAATAAAGACGAATTTTACAACTAATCAAAATTGGTTCAGCCGTTTATTAGTTACGAATGAACATAGGGACTTTTTGTCTTCGCCGCAGACGTAATGAGTTAACATACCAACCAGGTGCTGTAGGAAACAATATTTTTAGATAAATTATAGGTATGTATTATTATTAAAACAAGTACAGTTTATATCACAGCCATGCTTATGTTTCTCCCATATTTTCATGATCAAATTGTTTATCCAAAGTCAAAGTCAAAGTCAAAATATCTTTATTCCTTGGACTTTATAAAGCACTTAGAAACGTCATACAAACTAAATATAAGAAACATGTGTAAATCATTACTACTCTAAATCCGCAGAGCTTAGATTCACTTTCATCACACTATCTTGAATGTGAAAGTGAATTTAAGTGCCAGTTCCGGCGACGGGGCTTCTTGAGAAGAACTGGCAAGAAACTCAAGGCCGACTCTTTTAATTGCCAATATCGTTACATTAAATACAAATACAATCATTAATATAACATAACAAGAGCAATTCATTTCCAAATACTTTTATCATTTATGTAATCTGAGATACAATAGTAAGCCTTTTGACATAGTCTAGTTTTGATAAATCTTTTAAATTTACCCATGGATAATTTAAACGCGTCATTTGGAAGTTTATTGTAGAAGCGTATACATTGACCTGGGAACGAGTTAGAGATTTTATGGAGCCTAGTAATATGCATAGCGAGTTTGTTTTTATTTCTTAAATTAAATTGATGGAGATCACTGTTTTTCCTAAATTTAGTTTGATTTTTATGAACGTAAATAAGATTTTCATAAATATATTGAGAATGTAATGTCATAATATTTATCTCTTTAAATTTATTTCTCAGTGTCTCCCTGGGACTCATCATATAAATAGCACGGATAGCTCGCTTCTGGAGCACAAAAATTGAGTCTACATCCGCAGCACTACCCCAAAGCAATAAACCATATGACATAATGCTGTGAAAATAGCTAAAATAAACTAAACGCGCAGTGTCAACATCAGTCAGTTGACGTATTTTCCTTACGGCGTAAGCTGCTGAGCTGAGTCTACCTGATAACGTTTCTATATGTGGGTCCCATTGTAATTTAGAGTCTAATGTTATCCCAAGGAAGACAACCTTATTGACCAATTCCAATCTCTCATTGTCCATCACCACACTGGTTTTGACTTGTTTCACATTTTTTGTAAAAAATCTAACATATTTGGTTTTACTACCATTTAAAAGTAGGTTATTAGCACTAAACCAGTTTACTATTTTTGAAAGAGCATTGTTTACATCGTCAATTTCTGATTGTTGTCTATTTACCTTAAAAATTAAAGAAGTGTCATCTGCAAACAATACTATTTCGTGATTATTCTTTACAAGATGAGGTAGATCATTAATATACACGAGAAACAGGAAAGGGCCCAAAATAGAGCCTTGTGGCACCCCCATCGCTACAGTTGATCCATGTGATCGCTTTCCATTAACATCTACTTTCTGAACCCTATCACTCAGATAAGAAGTAAGAAGATCAAGAGCGATGCCTCTTATACCATAGTGGTGTAGTTTTCTGACTAGAGTTTCATGCTGCACACAATCAAAAGCCTTAGATAAGTCACAAAACACCCCATAGGCGTCCCGTGACTCCTCCCAAGCCTCATATATACATTCTAGTAATTTTACCCCAGCATCACATGTTGACCGTCCATGAGTGAAACCGAATTGTTTAGTGTGCAGCAGATTATTTTCATTAAAGTAATTAAGTAACTGAGCGAGAAATAGTTTTTCAAAAATCTTACTAAATGTAGGTAGTATTGATATTGGTCTGAAGATTGTGGGGTCTAATGTACTACCTGATTTAAACAAAGGAATAATTTTGCTTAATTTCATCAAGTCAGGAAACACACCACAATCAATACATCTATTAAATATCACAATTAAGGCGGGAGCAACAATGTCAAATAAAGATTTTATAATATGTACGGAAATGCCCCATAGATCAGCCGTTTTCTTAATATTAAGTGATTTAAATGCAACTTTTAAATCAGACCCATTAACATGACGGAAATGAAAATCGTTACAAAATTCAGGCACATTATCTTTAATTAATGACTCTGCAACGGAGGTGGAAGAGCCCAAGGCACTAGTTAAAGTGAAAAAAAAATCTTTCAAAAGCATTGGCAACTTCTACATCTGACTTGGTAACATGACCATCGATACTTAATTTAAACTCTGAATCCTTTGTCCTACCCTTCCCAGTCTCTTCATTGATAACCGTCCAAGTGGCTTTAATTTTATTACTACTATGTCTAATTTTTGATTTAATAAATATAGATTTTGCTACTTGACAAACGCGTTTGAAAATTTTCGAATATGATTTTACATGTTCTTTAAATTCTTCACTATTATTGAATTGTCTTTCATAGTATAACATGTACAAAGTTTGCCTACTCTTATAAATACCTACGGTTGCCCAGTCACCAAAGACAAGGCTATTGGTAAAAGTAATTTCCTTGGAAGTAAATATTGATTTAAATTCGTGAAGAAATGCATTAAAAAATGAATTATACATCAAGTTAGATTCCAAGTCATTATCTAAAAACGGTAAGTTACTAGTTAGGTTTACTCTCATACGTTCTAAGCGACTCACTGTTACTGGCACAAAAGTAATTTTTGTCTTGACAACATTTTTATTATTTATTTTAATACTTATCATTTGCCCAGAATGATCAGAATCCAATTTATTAATAATACTTTTTTGGGTTGGACTAATATCTGTATATATATTATCTAAGCAGGTAGCCGTGGTGGCACTTATTCTAGTAGGCTCCATAAATAAGTTAACTAAATTATGGGATTTAAAAAGACTTAAAATTTTACTTGATGCAGATGTATTAGTAAGTATATTAATATTAAAATCTCCACAGACCAAAATAGTTTTACCTGAGTTACTAACTTTGCATAGGGCTTCATCCATGATTTCTAAAAATAAATTAAGATCCGCGGAAGGAGGTTTATATACACATATAACAATGAACTGCTCTAATTGTACACAGGATAGTTCTATGGAACATTCTACAGAGAGAGACACAATATCTTTCCGTTCTTTAAATTTAAGTTTTTTATTTAGCAAAATTAGCGTCCCGCCATGTACTGTATTGACCCTGCAGAATGAACTACCGACCTGGTGGTTGCTGAAATTGAACATGAGCTGATGCCCCTTTAACCAATGCTCAGTAATACACATAATACTAATATTATCAGAGTTCATGAATAATTCCAGTTCTAGTTGCTTGCCCTCAGTCATACAATATATATTTTGATGTACCAGGTTAATATTATTATTTGTGTTGTAATTATTACATTTTTGTGGGCATAGTGACATGTTATAGTTACTGTTTGATTGTATTGCTAAATCAATTAATTGTGAATTTAATAAATTAGTGCTATTTATCCGAATGCGAATTCATTTTATTGTTAAATTTAATGATAGAAAATTGAAATCTAAAAATAAACCTTCACGTAAATATTTAGCAGTGCAATATTTGTAAATATGCATATTTTATTCTGGCAGGCTTGGCAAGCAGGCGTGTACGTCAGCTTCGGGTAGTGATCTCTAACAGTATTATATGTAGGTATTTAAAAAAAACTGTATTGAAGTATATTATCAGTTATCTAGTACTCATAGTACAAGCTTTGCTTAGTTTGGGACTAGATGGCAGTGTGTAATTTGTCCAGAAATATTTATTATACTTGTGATACGCAGGCGTGTCCATTTTAAACTCTTGAAAGTGTTCTGGGCACAAAACTTTCCGCAGTCGGGTAAAAATATCAACGCAAATGAGAGTGTAGGCGAGATGCAAAATGGCTTGAAGTTATTATGAAATGCACAGAAGTTGTCAGATAAATTTATACATGAACACTGAAAATTAATTACTGAAATTTAATTAAGTCTAGAAGAGACTTTGCGTCCCTTTGTGGGTTTTACGGATTGTACAATGGGGTGTGTTTAGTTGTTTGACATGATGCCCACGGCCTCTTTCAACTGTCGCCCCCATTTAATTGATTAATTAGTATAGCATTATCATTGCTTTTTGACGCCCCCCTCGATTTCATAGTATTTAATTAAATAAAAATCGCGCACGAAGGATTCCGTACCATTATCAATAAAAATAACCGGACAAGTGCTAGCTGGACTCGCTCACCGAGGGTTCCGTACGTAGGATCATTATAAATCGTTCAGGAATCTAACCCCCTATTTTTTAAGTTTTAATTTTGAAACATTTGAAACAAAACGGAGGCGTTTTGTTCATTCAATCATTCAATTCAATAATTTCGAGTTACAAACAAAAAAAGGCAAATGTTTATAAGTCATACGCTACAATAAAATATCGTAAGCAGACCTGATTGTACAATAACTCAGCAATTACTCAAATCTTTAAGCAATTTTTTTTCCAATAGAAGCCTATTTTTAATGGCACTAACAATTTTAAAGCTCTCATAGCCGTTATGATATTATACGATTTGGAGTTATGAGTAGGAGGAAGGGGGAGGGAGAAGGGGGTCGCCAGACATTTTTAATTTGTAAAGGGGTCCCGTATTCAAAAAGATTGAAAAACACTGTTATACAACATCAGGGTCGGCAACGCGCATGTGATGCCTCTGGTGTTGCAGGCGTCCATAGGCTGCGGTAACTGCTTTCCATCATGCGGACCGTATGCTTGTTTGTCGCTTTAGTAGTATTAAAAAAAAATCTTGCAGCCATTTCAAAATTTAGTCTTTTCCAGAAGTGAGTAGGTACTTAAATATGTTTTTACTTGATTAGGCTTGTCCTCCTTTCAGCATCATTTAAAAAAAAATCATAAAATTGAAAGAAAACACAAAACTCGACTGAAATGGTCGCCTGATTAATGTTTTGTTATAATTTGGCCACAGAATTTCTTAAATGAAGCAGAAAGGTTTAATAAAGGAGATTGTACATTCGTATGGAAAAAAGTACCGTTAATAAAATTGTTGTGTCGTCACTAAATAACATTCACTTAGTTCTATAACGTCACTAGATACGTTCTAGAAAGTTTGGAGGGCATGGGTTTCCGGAGTTCAGAAATATTTAAGAAATAAAATGCGTTTTATTTTAGGTTATGTTAGACCACACCACAGTATAAGTACTGATAAAGAACTACGTAAACGTAAATCCAGCGAATTAGCAGTATCATTTTCACTTTAATTATTATCAGTACCATATTAAATGGTGTTTTAAAATAACCAAACACACAATGATAAAATAATTAATCCTAATCTGCCCGTGGTCAATCTCCTTTGTTCTTGTCAATAGTCATGTATCTTTTTAGCTTTTTTTGGGGTGTAAGTGGTTCATCAACATTTTTGAACCAAAGCCAACCTCATCTGCACGTGATGCACCCTGCTGATTGACAAACCAGGCTCTGGCGAAAAGAGAGAAAGGACATAGCATATTTTTTTAAGCTGCGCGACTGGGGAAGTACCTCCACCTCACAGAATACCGTAGCCAAATAACAATTCCCTTGAGGGTTGTTGTGTTCCTGCGTGTGAGTGAGGTCACCAGAAAGAGAAAGAGGAAGGAGATGCTGCGGTGACAACGAGGGTGGCAGCGCACGAGCGACATTTCATGTTGCGAGCGTTCATATGGCTACAGTAACCACTTTATATCAGGTGGACCGTATGCTTGTCTGCCACCCGACGTAATAACCGCTCTTTTGCCCCCTAAAGTGAGCCCCCCGCTTTTATTTATTGTACCTACCTGCCCGGCGCCGCGGGTGGTCGGGGCCCCATAAAAACGGTCATTGAGACGCAACTTTGTTATTGAGTGCCTACAAGTGGTGTTTTTTACGTTTACTAAGAACAGCACTATACAATGCCGTCTTTTGTTGTTCAACACTCGACTATAGTGTAGAATTACGATGGTCTAAACATTCTCAAGTGGTGTTTCATAGCCCTACTTGTATTCAAAAAAATACCTTATGAACTAAGGCGATAACGTATAGTTTTTTATTTAAAAATACGCTAGGGAGATAAAACCCGATGTTAATAAACAAAAACCTACACTTACCTAAACAAAATAAGTTTTTATAGCACTTGACACCGGCCCGAACATCTGGCGCCGTTAAGGCGAGTCTCTTAAACCCCTTTTTTTATTTTTTTTTCCATAGAGTTTATGATTCTTTGGCCTTAATCCGATAGCAAATATGGCGGAGAAACGAAAAAAATATAAACAAATGGGCCTGAATGTATGACAGATGAGTATTGTTCAATCTGCCCAAAACCATAGTATAAAATTTGTACTATGCCAAAACTGAACGTCAAACTGCAAATGTCGACCGTAGGTCGACACGGGCATTTCAAGCATTCCAAGGTCGTGACGTCACATGTCGACCGTAGGTCGACACGGGCATTTCAGCGGAATTCATAGCAATCGCCTTAGTAGTTAAGGAGTGAAAGCGGAACAAATAAACAAACAAATTCACTTTCATATTGTTTATTTTATATATGACGAGCTCGATGGTCGAATGGCTAGCAATGGCCACTTTGACTCCGAGGTCGCGGGTTCGACCCCCGCACATGACAAACATTTGTGTGCATGAACATGTGTGTTTGTCTTGGTCTGGGTGTTTTCTATGTATTGAATGTATGTTTTTATAAAAAAAAAAAAAAAAAAAATATTTTAAAAGCCATAAATGTTTTACATTTTTTTTTAAACTACAAAAGGTAGCAAACGAAAACCATGCAAGGTTTATCTGTTGCTCCGCTCACTCAACACTACAGCACCGAAACAATCAGTGATGAACAACATCAAGTGCACAAATATGCAAATCAACCAACAATATTAAATGTTATTATTTAAGTATAGTATCAGTTATCTATTACCCATAGTACAAGCTTTGCTTAGTTTGGGGTAAGGGTACGTTCACACATACCGGCTCGGAGAGGAGAGCAGATTTTGGTGACGTTTAAAATAGAGTTTTGGGTCATTGGTATAAGGTTTATTTTTTAAATTCACTTCTTTTGTTATGAGAATGCTCGTGAGCCGATCTGGATTTGTAAAGTTAACCTTATGCCAATGAACCAGAAGTCTATTCTTATTATGAAGATACGGAGGAACTATTAAGAGCATTGGTTTAAATTGTATATTGAAAGTCACTAAACATCGTTGTGGGTATTATATATATAATAGACTAGCGTAATAGATTTAAGATCATCAGAGTGTATCCTTTAACAATATTTTACTTATACAATCTGTACGTAGTTTAGAATAGTAATGTGATTATTTAAGGTATTTATAAGAACTATTTCGCCTGAAACACAGGAATACTCCTAGTTCAGGCACATGGCAAATTATTCCATTATGTTAATTTAGACTTAAGTTTTTGTTACTTATGTTTTTTCAATAAAAGATTTTATTTTTATTATTATTATTATTTTAAACGCATCCTAAATCTGCTCTCCTGTCCGAGCCGGTTTGTGTAAACGGACCCTTAGATGGCAATGTGTAATTTGTCCAGGAATATTTATTTATATTTATTTCTTTATTTAAGAAATCCACGCAAACAAAATCACGGGCTGCCTTTAGTACCTGGTATAAATAAAATTGTAACAAAAGTGACTTTCATTAACTTCGACTTATTTGTTCCAGTTAAAAAAATATATAATGAAAAGAAATATACATTCATTACCTTTTCCGCATAACGTAAACAGGAAAATGTATTCTACTTTTGTTTGGTACTTCTTCGAAAGTAACAAAAGAAATTATAGATAGAATTCTCTTTTTTGCAACAAATAAATATTACTTAAAGGTATTCGCCATAACGGATTTGAAACAGTACTCAGTGGATTCCTTGTTGATTGATATTTAACTTTAATTGGACGAAAGGGGGCATCGATATCGTAAAGTTGAATCAATTGTTTGTCATTTGTCGGCAGTATAAATCGACGAGCTCGGTGGTCGAATGGTTAGCAATGGCCACTTTGACTCCGAGGTCGCGGGATCGATTCCCGCACAAGACAAACATTTGTGTGCATGAACAAGTCTGTTTGTCTTGGCCTGGGTATTTTCTATGTATTATTATACTATATGTATGTATTTACAAAAAAAATGTAATTAAGTATTATATCAGTTATCTAGTACCCATAGTACAAGCTTTGCTTAGTTTGGGACTAGATGGCGGTGTGTAATTTGTCCAGGAATATTTATTTATTTATTATTATTTATAAATGTCAGACCAGTCGACCTTCTGCGCATCACCACGCAACTTATCCACATCTATGGCGATATTTGACGAGCTCGGTGGTCGAATGGCTAGGAATGGCTACTTTAACTACAAGATCGCGGGTTCAATCCCCGCACAAGACTAACACTTGTGTGCATGAACATGTTTGTTTGTCTTGGACTGGGGGATTTCTATGTATTATAAGTATGTATTTACAGAACAAAATGTATTTAAGTACATTTATCAGTTGTCCAGTACCCATAGTGCAAGCTTTGCACTTGATTGGGTCTAGATGGCGCTGTGTAAGTTGTCCAGAAATGTATATTTATTTATGGCAACAAAATGACGCTGTAAATGAAAAATTATATCTATTGCCGATGTTGTTGATTGTTGGCACTTAGTGGAACATTATTAACAATATCTTATTAATAAGTCGAACAATACAAGTGCTTTATTAATAACGAATTATATCAACTTATTTATTAAAGCTCTGCAATAATAATCGACAAACCTACCGCTTCAATTTATTTTCGGAAATTCAAATCGCCTGAATCTTGTCTTCCATCTAGCCGCATTAATAATTCAGTGTTTTTAATGACATAAGCCCTTCAGCATTAAATGGAATAGCGAAAAGACTGATATTGAATAAATTTCAAAGAAAATGATAGAGGCTCAATTTAAACCACCGCGGAAAGGAATGGAAGCGACTGTTTCCAACGAAATTGTACATAGCATAATACATAATTATTAAACTTCTCAAAGGGGCCTCTACGCGTTGGATCTATATCCCCGCGCACGCCTATCAAATGACCGGGCTTGACCCGTGATTAAAAAGAGATACATAATAATAATAAATATTTCTGTTCAATTTTACACAGCGCCATCTAGTCCCAAATTAAGCACAAAGCTTGTGTTATGGGTAAATACTTATAATACATAGAAAACACCCAGACCAAGACAAACAGACATGTTCATGCACACAAATGTTTGTCTTGTGCGGGAATCGAACCCGCGACCTCGGAGTCAAAGTGGCCATTGCTAACCATTCGACCACCGAGCTCGTCGATTTATACTGCCGACAAATGACAAACAATTGATTCAACTTTACGATATCGATGCCCCCTTTCGTCCAATTAAAGTTAAATATCAATCAACAAGGAATCCACTGAGTACTGTTTCAAATCCGTTATGGCGAGTACCTATATGTAATATTTTTTTGTTGCAAATAAATAAATACCAAGTTCGTCGTATAATTAACTTTATGTCAATTGAATAACATATAAACTTAAATACGATCCGTGGCTAGAAATGCTTGAGGATTCCGCGGTAAACACGCGACCTATTTTGGCTCGTACTGTAAAATATAAGCAATATAAAAGGGGAACTTCACGTGAAGCGGATAGGTAAAAAAAATGTTTCCGATTTTAGTAATATTAGATTATGTTATACCTTTATAATGTCGACTCGACCCTGATACAGAATATTTTTACAGTATAAAGTCTGGTTCATGAGTTAAAGGACTTTAAAATTTTGACTAACCGGCAGGCATGCGCTACTTAGAAGCCCATTACCTATTTGTAAAAATAAATAAATATTGTCAGACTAATTACACAGCGCCATCCAGCCCCAAAGTAAGCGAAGCTTGTGTTATGGGTACTAGACAACTGATAAACATACGTAAATACATTTTTTTTTTGTAAATACACACTTATGATACATAGAAAAAGACTAAGATATGATACACAGACTAAGACAAACAGACATGTTCATGCACACAAATGTTTGTCCTGTGTGGTAATCGAACCCACGAGCGTTGGTGTCGAAGCCGCGTCATTGACCGCTACGCCACCGAGCTCGTCAATTAAAAATTACAATAAAATAAATAAAGTAGTAAGCCGGCTAGCGCGAGCTTACAGAAATTGCTTAATCTAATTTTTTTTCATAATTTTATCATACTTTGATGTACCTAAAATTACAATAAGAGATTATGTTATTATAACTCATAGGTTTATTTACAAATTTTTACAATTTTATAAGCTTCACTGTTGCTCTTGCGTTTTACTATGATACCTACAGCAGTCGGAATGAACGCATGGTATATCTTTATGCCTGCTATAGTCACTGAAGACTCAAAACTATATCTATCCTACATAGCAGACCAACAAGCTCAGTATTTTAAATAGTCAATTATAGAAGGAGACATTATTACTCGATTCTATTTTGCCGAAAACTACAATTTTAAGAGAGGTAGGGAGCGTAATTTGTAAGCTACCCGATTGGGGAATGTACCTCCACCTCACAGAATACCGCAGCCAAATAACAATTCCCTTGAGGGTTGTTGTGTTCCTGCGAGGGAGTGAGGTCACCAGAAAAAGGAAGGAGATGCTGCGTTGGTAGCGGGGGTGACGGCGCGCGAGCGATATTTTATGTTGCGAGCGTTAATAGGGCTACGGTAACCGCTTCACATCAGGCGGGCCGTATGCTTGTCTGCCACCCAACGTAGTATAAAAAAAAAAAATAAAAAAAATATAGTTCAAGATGCTGCCCAATCATTTCACTGGAACAACGACTAAGCCACACTCCTGACATCGGTGTGAATCGTGAAGAAAAAAATACATTATGGTCATATATTTACCACCCGACTTAGTAGGTATAAAAAAAAATATAAGGAAAAATTGTCCTACCCTTTCCGCAATAAAATTGTAATTGAAATGCTTTGAACAAAATATCATAATTATTTTATATTTAGTGTTGACCTCATGTGACGGTTGGAGCATCGCCATTAATTTGATACGAAAAATATCAGCTGTTGTTAATGGCGTGTCGGAAACGTGGCGTAGATGAGAATCTAAATTGGGTTTCAAAATTTTCAGATTTTATTGATGAGAAATAATAAAGCGATTAATTTATCGTCAATACAGATTTAAAAGGGGTTTAAGTGGCTCACCACGATCTTTAGAGCCAAGGTCAACCTCACTTGCACGTGGTGCACCTTGCCGACTAGCGAAAGACGCTCTAGCGAAAGAAATATAGGATACAGCGTATTTGTAAGTACCTCCACAGAATAGCAAATAATAATCACCTTGAGGGTTGTTGTGTTCCTGCGAGTGAGTGAGGTCACCAGAAAGGAAGGAATTGCTGCGTTGTTAATATGGCTACGGTAACCGCTTCACATCAGGCGGGCCGTATCCTTGTCAACTACCAGACGTGGTATAAAAAAATATATTTATTAACTACAGTGCCATGTAGTTGCCCTGAAGCTTTTACAGTAAAGAACACAAATAGAACACTTTCAAATTTGTTAAAAGACGCGACTTCAATCCATAGACATTAATTCGCAATATTTTATAGACGCGAGTTTGGCATAGCAAACGTAAGATGAAATCAATGATGTTATATGTCTCTAGATATGCCACTAAGCGTCACAATGGAACACCCGAAACGTGAGCCAAATTGTCTTACCTCACATAAGATTGAAATAGGCCGCGATCATTAACTCTAGTATTAAGACGAGCTCGGTGGCGTAGCGGTCAATGACGCGGCTTCGGCACCAACGCTCGTGGGTTCGATTCCCACATATAGGACAAACATTTGTGTGCATGAACATGTCTGTTTGTCTTGGTCTGGGTGTTTTCTATGTATCATAAATATGTATTTACAAAAAAAATGTATTTACGTATGTTTATCAGTTGTCTAGTACCCATAACACAAGCTTCGCTTACTTTGGGGCTGGATGGCGCTGTCTAATATGTCTGACAATATTTATTTATTTATTTATTTAATGACCTTAGATCCCAGCCCGCAATCGAGCAGCGTGGTGGAGTATGCTCTGAACGCCTTCAATTGAGAGGAGACCCGTATCCCAGCAATGGAATGAATTTTTAAACTTTAATATTGTTGTGCACTTATCACAGTCGGTTTTGTTTACCCAGTTATTTAATCATATTTATATTAATATGAAGATTTTTTTCTATTAAAAATATTTCTTAAGCATCTAGTTATTTGGCTATTGGCAGCTATTGGTCATTATCCCCTTCCTTTTTATAATTCAGCATCACATCCCTACGGCTCAATCCATCTTTCACACCTGCGTATCTTTTGAAGAAATAACAATTTCTTTTGTTAATCGTACTTAAGTTTGTGAGGTCGTCTGCACGCTCCAAATCTACGTGCCATTCGATTTTGAGCCTTACGTCTTGTGGCATAGATGCTTAAAAAGAAAAACAAGCCTCTTCGTACTTTATGTTATTGTGTTTCTAGAGTGTATATAAGTAGCCGACTCTGTTTTCATGGAGATTTTTAGGGTTCCTTAATGAATTTAGAGGAATCTTTCATTAAAAGTGTATACCGCCGCTCCATCGATAGTGCCTACAAGAAATCGTAGGTACAAATCTGTAGTACAAGTACTTTATCCATTTTACTGTAGAGTCTTTGTTTATACTAAGTTGTGTGGCAAACAAGCAAAACAAAACTTCAGGTTGTTTGCTAAATACTAGGCAACTGTGTTCGCCAGCCACCTCTATGCTGCTTTCTGCTTTGTTCGTCTAAGAACTCTTGGAGGCATTTTACAGATGGTACTGTAGCTAAAAAATATGGTATATTTGTAGTTTTGGTTAAAAAAATCCATTTGAGTGTTCCCCTCCACAGAAATCTTTAGTAAAAGGCGAAGGATTTATGCGTTATGAAGGGGAACCAGAGTTTAGGAGACCAACCATGATACAATTGATATAAAGAAAATTATTGTTTTTTTTTAGAAAATTGCAATGAAACCCAATTTTGAAAATTTCTGAGCAGAAACAAAATTCTGAGCGTAAAAAATACATCTATAAAGTTAGTTAGTACTTAAACTATTGATTCTGTACAAGCTAATTTGCGTCTACTCGTGAGACAAGTTACTACGATTTGTTAAGAATGCGACTGACACAAATCAAGACGTGGGTACGAGTCCAGACTCTTACTTATGACACGCGCGCTACGCCTACATCCTATGTCTACAATATACTTTGTCTATGTTATTTAGGGTTGCCATCTTTAAACGCTAGCAACCAGGATAAGATGCGTAAAAACTCCGGATTTTGAATCTTAAAATCCTGAAATATCTAATAAGGAATGGAAGACTGTATGTTGGAGAAATGGAAACAAGTAGAAATACTGTTATTAGAGAAAGTTTAATACATTATATTAATATATTAGTACAATCGCGCAGATAGTGACCATAATTACCGTAAACATATACCGTCTGCCACCCGACGTAGTATAAAAAAAAAAACCTGGATTACAAATGAAATCCCGGACGCTCCCCAGACGCCCGGTCCTAACTACGAAAAATCCGGGGAAACCCGGACGGTTGAAAACCCTAGTGTAATATCACTTAAGACCCTGATGCCTATAGCTACCTATAATTACTAGTTTGTTGTCAAGAGCAGTTAATAACGTAAATGTTAAGATAAAAAAAAATACCGCAAAAGAACCTTTTCAATTTCCCCTCTCAGCTTAAGCTTAATTAAGAGAGCAGAAAATACGAGATAATTTTTTAAGATTCAGCCAGTCATTCTAAATAATGGAATGCGCAAAAAATGTTTGTAGGCAGCATAATACTCTCGACGGAGAATTTTTATGAATCTAGTATAAACGGCTTTAAATGTTTACGCATTACCACACCCCGGCCACTCCATACAAATGTCGCGTCTTTTACTACTACATAAACAATGACGTCTGTGCAGAGTGAGAATGAGCGTGTGTGCGTGCGGCGCCATACAAACTGGTCCAGATTTGTCTCAGAGGGGAGGTGAGGTCGACACGAGAGAACTGTACGTAGTACTATTACTTATACTGTGGCATTACCTACAAAATCTGCAATGATGGAAAGCATTGGGGTAGGCCTATATCCAACTATGATTAGATACAGGCTGTAGATGATGTATGAGTGTGTGACGAGCCCGGTGGTCGAATGGCTAGCAATAGCTACTTTGACTCCGAGGTCGCGGGTTCGATCTTAGCACAAGACAAACATTTGTGTGCATGAACATATCTGTTTGTCTTAGTCTGGGTGTTCTCTATGTATTATAAGCAGTGATCGGCGTTAGTAGTGCCATTTGGGGTCAATGGACTTGAATGTTGATGTTAATATGGATAAGAACACGGGATTCCGGGATTACGTTTAGTCTAGTTTAGTAGTACATTATATTTTTCCAGTTGTCGCTGTATCGTTAAGTGTAATACATGAAAATTTTATTATATAGAAATTAGAAAAAAAAATCTCCAGACGAACAGTTAAGAAAAATAATAAAATAAAAGTTAAGTTTAATTAAATAAAAGCATGGTAAAACATATAAATAGGTACGTAAAATACAATTACATAGTACTAAAATAATAGGCTTTTTTGTCATCGGTTCATAGCACTGAAGAATTGACCCGGAAAATCCTATCTCCATCACGGGTTAATTCGGAGGTGATATGTTTAACCGATGCCATAAATGCCTGGATGGCAGCATCTTCGAACACAGATAAGCCCGCTAACCCATCCTCCCAGAGACAGTGGGATAGTCCGCTCTGCGAATTGGTGCGTAGGAACCTAATTACAACTGCTACTAATTCTGCGGAGCGTGCTCGTCTACTGGCTGTGGGAGAGTGGGAGTCAGGTCTTTGGCTTCAGGCGTTACCGTCGCCCAATGTAGGTACGATGTTGGACGACGGAACATTCCGTGTTGCTGCTTGCCTCCGTTTAGGCGTTCCTTGTGTTGCTCCGCATCGTTGTCAATGTGGAGAAGCTGTCGACCGTCTTGGACACCATGGGCTTTCATGTCGCAGGAGCGCTGGCAGAATCCCACGTCACGGCAGCATAAATGACATTATTCGTCGGGCTCTTGCCACCGCTGGCGTTCCAGCTGTATTGGAACCAAACGGTCTGGCACGCGCCGATGGTAAGAGACCTGATGGGATGTCGTTGCTGCCATGGAAGATGGGAAGGCCTTTGGTATGGGATGCAACCTGCGTCGATACCCTGGCGCCTTCTCATCTCCCTTACACGTCGGGATCTGCGGGAGCTGCTGCTGCATCAGCGGAGACACTTAAGCGGCGCAAATATTTAAATATTATAGGTAATTATATATTTGAGCCGTTTGGGGTCGAAACGCTTGGCCCATGGGGTCCGAGTGCAAGGTTTTTATTTAGGGAAATAGCAAAGCGCTTGGTCGATACCTCCCGTGACCAGAAGGCCGGCCTCTATTTGGCACAACGTATAAGCATTGCCATTCAGCGTGGCAATGCCGCCAGCCTTCTGGGCACGATGCCTGTAGACAATGATGCGGAGGAATTTTTTGACGCCGTTTAGTTATATATTTCTTTCTATTTTTTTTTTCTTTTCTTTCTTTATTCATTTTTAATTACTTAAGTTTGTATTTTATGATTAGTATATTTTTTGTTAGTTAATTTAGTTTATAGTGTAAATTTGTATCCTAAAATAATTCAAAGTTAAACAAAATTGTTTAATGAAAATGCCGGGATTTGGGAGGCATATCCATATTAAGACAACGGTCACAAATCCCGCGTAATGGCACTACCAACGATGATCACTGATTATAAGTATGTATTTACAAAAAAAATGTATTAAGTACATTTATCAGTTGTCTAGTACAAGCTTAATTTGGGACTAGATAGCGCTGTTTAAATTGTCCAGAAATATTTATTTATTTATTTTAGGTTAAAGTGTCAGCGGGGGACATCACATGTCTCTATTTTTTGCGGTGGACATAAAAAAATATGGAAAATAATAATATGAGCGACTAAAAATTACTAACTTAAGTTATTAAGTTAGGTTAGGTTTAGTATGTTTTAATAATTTTTAGTTGATAGGTTAGTATAATAGTCACACAGTTTTGTAATTTTATTGGTTCAGTTTATAACTATCCAAAAAAATATTGAAAAAACTGGCCACAAGGGCCAAACTTTTTACATTTATTTTAGTGTTAGGTTAGTTTTATTTTAGTATTGTTTAGTTTTAGAAACTTTAGTTTTATAGTTCCATTTTATGTATTGTGTTATTACTTCAAAGAAAAAAATGAGTTGGATGTGGAAAGCATTAGGAAAGGCCTATAACCAACAGTGGTTAGATACAGGCTGATGATGATGATGATGATATATTGCAGGTATTCCATGAACAGCGACCTGCGAATATACTTTTCCCATGAGAACAGGAAACTTTGTTAAATGTACAAATTTACAATTCGCAGAATTTCAGCAATTTGCATAACTTAAAAAGTTTTGCGCTTTGTTTTGTGAAAGTAATGCGCTTGAACACGGAGAATATGAGAATATATTATAAGACTAGCTTCGGCTCATGTCTTCGCCCCGGTATAACAGAGTACGGCTTAACAAAATAAAACTGGCCAAGTGCGAGTCGGACTCGCGCACGAAGGGTTCCGTACCATTAATTATCTATAAAAAGGGCAAAAAAACGCGTTTGTTGTATGTTAAATATTTATTTTATTCTGTTTTTAGCATTTGTTGTTATAGCGGCAACAGAAATACATCATCTGTGAAAATTTCAACTATTTAACTATCACGGTTCATGAGATACAGCCTGGTGACAGACGGACGGACGGACGGACAGCGGAGCCTTGGAGCCTAAAAACTAAGCAGCTGAATCCCTTAAAAGCAAAAGGTTTTCGCGTCTACTGCAAAGAAATGCCCCCATTTGTCGTAACTCCTAGATTGGAAGGTACTCCGCTGAATATTAGCTCCAGTGAGCTAGTATTAACAGCCAACCAGTTTAGAGAAGCTCGATGATGTTGTTGGACGTGGCAGTAATCGAACACCCCAGAGCAACTTCGACTTCACACGTTGGAGTTTGGAGCCAAGGTGGTCGGGCACTGTGTGGTGCCAGAGGGGCCTACAGGTAGAGTTCTTCAAGAAAGTCGTAAAGGAGTTTGGACAGTGGTAACTGGTTTCCATCAAACCGTATGCTTGTTTTTCACCTTTTGACTAGTGACGCTCGCCATCGACAGGGAATTCATCCTCACACATTGGAGCCCAAGTGGTCGCGTACAGTGCGGTTCCAGAGAAGTTTTCTCCCGCGTACTGTCAAGCTGTGGAATGAACTGCCTGTCCAGGTTTTCCCAGGAGACTACAGCATGGGGTTCTTCAAAAAGGGCGTGAAGAGGTTTTTACAGGGTCGGCAACGCGCGTGTGATGCCCCTGGTGTTACAGGCGTTCATAGGCTGCGGTAGCTGCTTTCCATCAGGCGGGCCGTAAGCTTGTTTGCCACTCTAGTCGTATAAAAAAAACGTGAAGAACCCGATGGTCGAATGGCTAGGAATTGCTGCTTTAAATCTGAGGTCGCATGTGCGATCCTCGCACAAGACAAACATAATATTATGTGCATAAACATCTCTATTTGTTTGTCTGGGTGTTTTCTGTGTATTTCATGTATGTGTTATAGTTAATACCCGAATCTAGACGCTCCTAGGATTGACTAGTTAAACCTAAGGTACCTCACCTTCCTCTCCAAAACCAAGTAGATCTTCGCTGGCTTCGCTGGCTTCGCGCGCTTGGCTTTGGTTGAGCACAAACTAACTCTAACCTAACCTCGACATGCTTTTAAATTTAACTAGTCAAACCTAGGAACGTCTAGATTTCGAGTATTGACTATAACAAGTACAAACAAAATAAATGTATTCAAGTATATTTATCAATTATCTATGTATTCATAGTACAAGCTTTTCTTAGTTTGGAACTAGATAGCGGTGTGTTATTTGTCCAGGAATATTTATTTATAATTTATTGTACAAATAAGTTCGAATCCATAACGGGAGCCATTTATATATAGGGGTAATAATTTGAACCTTGAACAAGACATAAATCCTTTAATTTTCACCCCTCAATTCCCCTCAATATGCTCCTAATAAAGACGACATCAACGGTGCGTGCTCTGACATAATTAATTTTACTCGTTCTATTATGTTTTCTGTATGAAAAATACGGAACAAAACTTCGGGCGTTCTATTAGCGATTTCGTAGTACATGATCTTGTATGTTACAAACGATGGTAAATGGGCGAGGAAACTCCTGAAGGGAAATGGGGAACGTCTAGGACACCATGACGTGTTGAATCCCCTTTAGATGGACGGATGACCTCAAAAAAAGCGGCTAAAAGTGGACACTCGAAGCAGAGGACCGCATTGGAAAGCATTAGCCTGCATTTTAGGTGAGCAGCGGCGAGCTGGAGCTGAATAAAATACGTAGCGGAACGTTAGCTATGTTTTAGGTAAAGAGCGCGGGAACACGGGCGGAATCACTCGTGATACGGACGCAATTTATGTAAAAAAAATGCATTCTTAAAAATATTAATACAAGTATCCTATTGGCTTGCGAAAAGCGTAGGATCGCATATGATGGAAAGCATTGTGGAAGGTCTATATGAAGGTCTAGAAGCTCCAGTTATCGGGAGATACAGGCTGATGATGATGACGATGATGAAGATGTTGATGATGATTGGTATGGGATATTATGTTTTCGAGGAGTGAACCACTCGAATTTTTCGGAGTCCGTATATCTTACGGAGAATGTGATATTACTATGGCCAGGATCATTTGCTTTCCATAATGTAGGCCTTTCCAAAACAGTACAAGACGAAAATAAACAAATCATCCACTCGTTCTGAGCGTTATATGCAAACAAACAGTAGCCGGCCTTTAATACGGCCGCAGCCGTATTAACGCTCGTCTCGGGCCAGTCTGTGTTTTTTTCCCGTGTATTTTATAAGACCTTGATTTTCACAGACCATATTATATTGTTCTGTTCTACAATGATTTAGTCGCGAGATGCCTACTATCGCCCTTGGTTGACTGTTTTACGTTTTCATACAATTAGTAGCATAACGACTGCTTCAGAAAACCTCCAAGCACGTAGTCGCACTATGCCTACTTTTTCGTTTGTGATGGCGGTCGATGCATATCAGTACGGATTTCTCATTCAAATCATTGTTAATTAAATCTGCGACATAACTCACTAGCTGGCGCTCGCGACCTCGTCCGCTTGGACTTCGTGCCTAAAGGAATGAGATATTTTGCGGGATAAACGATATTATGTAGTCTATGCGTTTTACTTTACGGACGGAATTTAAATTTATGGCGAGTTGTACGTTAGTATGAGTATGGCGAGTTGTATGTATATAGTAGTAGATAGGCTTCCTTTTTCTTTTATACTACGTCGGGTGGCGGACAAGCACACGGCCCGCCTAATGTGAAGCGGTTACCGTAGCCATATTAACGCTCGCAACATAAAATATCGCTCGCGCGCCGCCACCCCCGCTGTCAACGCAGCATCTCCTTTCTTCCTTTCTGGTGACCTCATGCACTCGCAGGAACACAACAACTCTCAAGGGAATTCTTATTTGGCTGCGGTTTTCTGTGAGGTGGAGGTACATTCCCCAGCAGGTTAGCTTACAATTACCTCTCTACCTCTTTTTTCGCCAGAGCTTCGTTTGTCAGTCAGCAGGGTGCACCACGTGCAGGTGAAGTTGGCTTTGGTTCAAAGATGTTGATGAAGTCCACCATAAAGTTGATTTAAAAAAAAAATGGAAACCGACTCCAGTTGGCAGGCGCAGACTGGACTTTTGACTTTTGTGGAATACCCCGGCAGACGCTGCTGCCCGTCTTCCGGGAGAAAAGTTATCGCTTGACACAAGATTCCTTAGTCGCCTTGTACGACATCCAGCGCAGAGCAATGGAGTGGCACAATTTTATTCTGCCGGCTACCATAGAGCAAATTTTAGGGTTTCCCTCGATTTTTCTGGGATCCCATCATCAGACCTGACTTGGTGAATATGAAACCACCTCGCAATTACCCTTTCAAATAAAAAAAATAATTTGACCATACATGCTTATAAAATTTAAGGGTTTCCCTTGATTTCCCTGGCATCCCATCATCAGATCTTGACTTGGTGAATGTGGGACCACCTTGCAATCATACCCTTTCAAATAAAAAAGAATTATGAAAATCGGTTCACAATTCGCAAAGATATCGAATAACATACATACAAAAAAATCATTCAGTCGAATTGAGAACCTCCTCCTTTTTTGAAGTCGGTTAAAAAAGGCAATGAACAGTGAAGTCCATTGCAGTCCCGGGGGTAAGACTACGGCTGCCTTAGAACTCACAACGAATTTAATCAGAAGAAATTTGTAGGAGTAGGAAGCTTTTGGAATTTGACTTTCTCCTCTTAGCAATGGGAGAGACAGCAATATTGCAAATAAGGCATTAAAAGCCTAAGTAGATGGCTGGTCAAGTGAAGCTCAACTGCCGTGCACCACTGATTTTAAGTATCTAAATATCTCTTTGGGGTGTAAGGGGTTTATCAACATCTTTGAACCAAAGCCAACTTCACCTGCTCGTGGTGCACCCTGCTGACTGACAAACGAAGCTCTGGCGAAAAGAGAGGTAGGGAGTGTAATTGCAAGTTACCCGACTGGAGAATATACCTCCACCTCACAGAATACCGCAGCCAAATAACAATTCCCTTGAGGGTTGTTGTGTTCCTGCGAGTGAGTGAGGTCATCAAAAAGAAGGAGATGCTGCGTTGGCAGCGGGGGTGGCGGCGCTCAAGTGATATATTATGTTGCGAGCGTTAATACGGTTACGGTCACCGCTTCACATCAGGCGGACCGTATGCTTGTCTGCCACCCGACGTAGTTTATAAAAAAAAATCTAAGGGTGAGACTCCACCAAAGCGGAGATGTGCGAGCGGAGACGAGATGTTTTTTAACAACCAATAGAATTTCGTTATTCACACATCTCGTCACCGCTCAACTCCAGTTCTCTCTCAGTCTCAGTCTCCGCTTCAGACATCTCCGCACATCTCCGCTTTGGTGGAGTCTCACCCTAAGGGTCCGTTCAAACAAACCGGCTCGGAGAGGAGAGTAGATTTTCTAATGCGTTTAAAATAGAGCTTTGTGTCATTGGTATAAGATTTACTTTAAAAATAATAGTTTAAAAAACTAAAAAACACGCTTTTAGCACGCACAAAAAATTACAAAATTGGACGTCGGCCATATTGAATTTAAGTCACGTGACTATTTTTTCGTATTCCTGACAGCAAACCCTTTCATTTGATACCCATATCATGGGGGTGGTTTTTAAACAGCTAGTCCGCCATCTTGGGGAAGCCGCCATATTGGATTTGTAATGACGTTTCTTAGCTAGTCATTTATTGTCATCAGAACTCAGAGCGTGTGTAAAATTTCATTATAATCGGAGACCGGGAAGCGGGTCAAATTAAGATTCCAAGATTTTCTTACATACATAGTTACAAATGAACTACTGTATCCCCTAGCTACTGATCGTATTTAAGTTTAAATATTATACAATTGACATAAAGTTCATTATGCTAAAATTATGTACAATTTCGTTACAAAAAGTCGCTTCCATTCCTTTTCGCGGCGGTGTAAATTGAGCCTTAAAGGTTCAATACCATACAGTTTTTAGGGTCAGATTTTCTATGAAGTAAATTGAGGTCATATCTTGTTCCGAAACGATAAAGTACATATATAAAGTACTCGTACATATAATATTATATCAAGGCTAGTAACCTCACCTTACATTTTTCGCATGCAATAAAGTACAGTCATGAACATTAATCATGCACGCCCATTTTTCACGTCCATCTATCGCTTGCTATCGCGTTAATAAAGTGTGGCTCCAATTACGTGTCATGAACTTTATGTAGAAAATCTACGAGGTCATAGATTTATTAATATGGACGATTTATTACTAAGTCTGACCTGCCTTCTGACTACATTTCGCTAGAATTCGAATGAACTGCGTCAAAAAAAATTATACGCTGAATGAAAGCCCTAGGAAAATACATATATATTTTTTTATGTTTTGTACTCCGTTGCGTTAGACAACTTTAAAAAAAAAATGAGGTATGTGCGTATTAGGCTACACGACGATTTTTTCTTTCGAAGTGTTATGTAAGGACGTCATTATAATATAACCATACTTCAGTGAAAGAATTACTTCGATAGCATAAAAACTTCTCGAGATATAATCACTTGAAAATCACAATTTTGGACTTTCCCGAAAACGCTCCATACAAAGGCTACTGAATTATGACGTCATACTTAGGTATTTTCTATACGTTAAAACAGAAATTTGTACGACAGGTAGGTTAAATACTGCGTTTATGTAGCTATTGCCGTAACAAAAGTTATTGTAGTTTTGATTGTTTTTCCAAAGTTAATATTTTTTTTATATAATTTCATTCTTTTAAATTGAACTACACAGGGGTGTAAGTGGCTCAATACCATCTTCGGAGCCAAAGCCAACCTCACCTGCACGTGGTACACCCTGCAGATAAACGGACGAGGCTCTGGCGAAAGTCGCCAACCCGCCTGCCCAGCGTGGCGACTCAAGGGCATTTCTCTCCAATGTTTACACAAGATAATATATGGCCCCCAGTACCCGGCAGCCCTGCTATCCCGGGCCAAGGTGGCGGTCTCGGTTCCGGCAGGGCGGGGGGTGCGAACAATCTCCGGTTGGCAGGCCACCAACAAAAACTGACAATAGGCACTTTCAACACACGGACTCTGAGGCGTGACGAGGATGTGGAAGAGCTGGAAGTAGAATTGAGGTCAGTCAAATGCCAGATTCTGGGTCTGTCGGAAATCCGACGAGAGGGAGAGGAGACCGTGATACTCGAATCTGGCAACCTCTTCTACTACCGTGAAGGAGACCGGCTCTCCCAGGGCGGTGTCGGGTTCCTTGTTCATAAAGCTCTCGTCAACAACGTAGTGGAGGTATCCAGTGTGTCGTCGAGGGTAGCATATCTTGTGCTAAAACTGACAAAGAGATACTCTTTGAAAGTAGTACAGGTATATGCTCCAACGACGACACACCCGGATGAAGAGGTCGAGGCCATGTATGAGGACATTACGAAGGCCATACGTAATACCACCAAGACCCACTTCACGGTTGTTGTCGGGGACTTCAACGCCAAGGTGGGAGTACAAGAATGCGACGAATCGGTTGTCGGAGGGTTTGGTTTGGGGTTGAGGAACCACAGGGGGCAAATGCTGGTTAATTTCCTCCAAATGGAGGGGCTCTTTTTGATGAACTCGTTCTTTAAAACGAAGCCCCAGAGGAAATGGACCTGGCAAAGCCCCGACAAGGTGACTAGGAATGAGATCGACTTCATCATAACGGATAAAAGGCGGATATTTAGGGATGTCTCGGTGGTTAACAGGTTTGGTACCGGTAGCGACCACCGACTTGTACGAGGCACCCTAAATATCAGCTATAAACTCGAAAGAGCCCGTATGATGAAGTCGAATCTACGTCCAACTCTTCCTCAGATTACTCAAGCTTCGGAAAAGTTCCAACTGGAACTTCAAAACCGATTCGATTCGTTGGAAACCACTGCGGACATGGACGAGGCATCAGATAGAATAGGGACAACACTACACGAAGTCGGCAGGAAACACTTTGGGCGGCAGCATGGAGCTCGAGAGGACAAGCTCTCTAGCGAAACTCTGGCTCTTATGCAGAAGAGACGAGAGGCGACAGCGTCTGTTAGAGCTTCGACAGAATATGCAGCTTTAAATAAGCAGATCAGAAGGCTGATACGACTGGACGTCTTCAATGCTAAACGAGTTGAAGACGTGATAGCTCGCAACAAAGGCCTGGAAGTCTTTTCTCGGCCTTCTGAAAGGGCTTATCTGTCGAAGCTCAAGCTAGAAGATGGTCGAATCGTGTTTTCTAAGCCAGAGATCTTCGCAGAGGTGGAGAGATTTTATGGTAAACTCTATGCTGCACATGCACCTGTCCCTACATCAGCTGCTCGTGTAAGTGATCGCCGAGCCCCGCTAACCCGACACGAAACCGAGGATATTCCAGACATCAGCATGGGTGAGATTAGGATAGCCCTTGAACAGCTGAAAAATGGTAAGGCTCCCGGTGAGGACGGAATTACAGCAGAACTGTTGAAAGCTGGAGGAACTCCGGTTCTAAAGGAACTACAGCGTCTGTTTGATTCCGTCATTCACAATGGGACCGCACCAGTCGCGTGGACCAGGAGTTTGGTTGTCTTGTTCTTCAAAAAAGGTGACAAAACCTTATTGAAGAATTATAGACCGATCTCACTCCTGACCCACGTGTATAAGCTGTTTTCAAGGGTTATCACGAATCGTCTCGCTCGAAGGCTTGATGACTACCAGCCACCGGAACAGGCTGGGTTTCGTAAAGGCTACAGCACCGTAGACCACATATATACATTGCGGCAGATTGTACAGAAAACCACAGAGTACAATTTGCCGCTCTGCGTGGCTTTTGTGGACTACGAGAAAGCCTTCGACTCCATCGAAACTTGGTCTGTTCTGGAATCCTTACAGCGATGCCAAGTCGACCACCGCTATATCGAGGTGCTGAGATGGCTATATAGCGCTGCGACAATGACCGTCCGCGTCCAGGACCAGCAGTCTAAGCCTATCCAGCTGCAGCGGGGAGTACGTCAAGGAGATGTCATTTCCCCAAAACTATTCACCGCTGCTCTGGAAGACGTATTCAAGACGCTGGACTGGAAAAAACGGGGCGTCAGTGTTAATGGCGAGTACATCTCACACCTTCGGTTTGCCGACGACGTGGTTATAATGGCTGAATCGCTGGAGGATCTCAGTCGTATGTTGGTCGATCTCAATGCTGCTTCTCGACGTGTGGGGCTGGGGATGAATTTCGACAAGACGAAAGTCATGTACAACGAGTATGTCATCCCTAGCCCGGTTATAGTAGAGAATGCCGCTATTGAAGTGGTTAATGACTATGTCTACCTCGGACATTCCATACAGCTTGGCCGGGGTAATTTCAACAAAGAGATCGATAGACGTATTCGACTGGGCTGGGCAGCTTTTGCAAAGCTTCGGTACATCTTCGCCGCACAGATACCCCAATGCTTGAAGACTAAAGTCTTCAACCAGTGCGTCCTCCCTGCAATGACATATGGTGCAGAGACTTGGACACTGACCATCGGACTGGTCCATAGGTTAAAAGTCGCGCAGCGAGCGATGGAGAGGGCTATGCTCGGGGTTTCTCTGCGGGATCGAATCCGGAACGAAGAAATTCGACGGAGAACTAAAGTTGTCGACATAGCCTTCAGAGTTTGCAAGCTGAAGTGGCAATGGGCGGGTCACATCTGCCGAGTAAGTGATGGCAGATGGGGGAGGAAGGTATTAGAGTGGAGGCCGCGCGTAGGACGACAAAGTGTTGGGCGCCCTCCCTCTAGATGGTCCGATGACGGCTGGAAGCTGCTGGATGCGGAAGGCGGAGGATCGTATCTGGTGGAAAGCATTGGGGAAGGCTTATATCCAGCAGTGGGTAGATACAGGCTGATGATGATGATGATGATGAAATTGAACTTTCCCACCAAACTTTGATCGACCATTAAACAAGTCGGATATAACTTATTAAAATTTAAAGATCGCAGATCGTTCTAGTTTTGGATATATTACGATACTGACAAATATTTTTTATAATTTTTGATCATTGTCGTCTAGCCTACAATTACACTAAGCACTATATTAAGAATAATTATTTTTGCAATAGGTAAATTCCCCTAAGTTTTAGACGTGATAACTTGATATAAATCGATGAACGCCGGCTGCACGCACAAAAAAGCATGATCATTATCACGTTACGCCTCAGCCGAGCGTGCAAGCGAGAGCGCGGAACAAGCGATAGAGAGGCACTATCGGTCTAAACGTTCGGCTTGTGACGCACATATCTGTCTTCCACTACATCGGCCGATGTTTTCTTACGACTTTATCACGTAAAATTATCGTCCATAAACCAACTTTGCAGATTGTATTTCATGACTGAAATGTAATATTACTAATATTATTGACGTGACAACGTCTTATAAATTGGTTAGCCGGGTGACACTTCAAGAAACTGGGTCACGTTATGCGCTTACAATGAGAGCGAGTGAAAGGCGCGTGCCTTTCACTCGCTCTCATTGTAGGCGTGTCGTGGACGCGTGTCCCTTCTAAGAGCGAGAGAGACAGACATAAAAAGTGAAAGGCATGCGTCCCTTCCACTCGAAAACATTTTACCACTCAAAGTCGTTGTCACGTAAAACTTTCGCCCGTATACCGACTTTACAGGCAACCAATTTTTTTATTAATTTGACGAGCTCGGTGGCGGCGTAGCGGTCAATGACGCGGCTTCGACACCAACGCTCGTGGGTTCCATTCCCACATAGGACAAATATTTGTGTGCATGAACATGTCTGTTTGTCTTAGTCTGGGTGTTTTCTATGTATCATAAGTAAGTATTTACAAAAAAAAAATGTATTTACGTATGTTTATCAGTTGTCTAGTACCCATAACACAAGCTTCGCTCACTTTGGGGCTAGATGGCGCGGTGTAATTTGTCTGACAATATTTATTTAATTATTTATTACAAGAAGTAGACTATGGCTATGGTCTACTTCTTGTAATATTACACAGTCTTAGCACAAGTCATCATAAAATTTTCATTAAACTATTTATGAATAAAAACACAAGACTATTTAAAACAATAAAATTTAAGCGTTTCGATAAATCAGATACTTAGACGCATTTTAAAATACCTACAATGTCTATCATAATACTTATTTAGTGATTGTCGTATTTGTAAAACGTGCATCGTCAGGACGCTTCAATATTACTTAGATACTTAAATATTTTCATTTGCATAAAATCTATGCATAAGTTTTTGACGTGACCATACGTCTTTAAAATTGCTTCTATAGAGAGGCAATTAAAAAAAACGAATGATAACAAAATCGGGTGATACAGTTTGGTGTTGCAGCTACAAATCTATCATCTCCATCCAAAACTTAATCACACCACAGAATTGATGAAAGATCAAAGAATTTATTGCGCTAAGTAAGGACTATGGAACATCGCGTGAGGGGGAGTATATCACTTCCTCTCCTACGCAGCGCCGGCGGTCTACTCTCCCTCCGTCTTACGAATTTTCGATCAGCCCACGTGTCCTGACGCGAGTTTAACATTTTTTGCCCATCCCAAAAAGTGCACAACGCAGCTAAAGAAGTTTTCACTTCCAAAACTTTGCCGTCCCTTCGTTAGCCGGCAGATAAAAGTAAAACCTAAACGGTCACTATCTGACGTAATAGAAATAGCCCAAATTTAATTAATTCATATCGACAAGCACTCGAAAGATTAATATATTTTGGCATTATCGAAAATCTGTTCAAGTGTCGGATTGATCACAATAAACGATTTAATCTATGCTTATTATTAAGAGTCTTTTTCCTCTGTATTCGGTTCTAAGCCTAGGCCACTGCCTTTAGGCGCCCTGAAAACACTGACCTCCGCCAACCCGCTGAAGTTGACAAGCGTGGTAGAGTATACGGTTATACGGTTAATATATAATAACGACGACGTAATATAATAATATATAAGGTATAAGGTTGACGACGAGGTGGAAACTTGAACAATAAAAGCCAGGGGAAAACAACGGATAGCCGCCATCGAGATGTGGTGCTGGAAGCGAATGCTAAGAGTTCCATGGATAGAGCACTAATCAGTCCATACTGGCGGAACGTAAAATTGCGACACGGCTATCCATGCTCTGTGAACAGCACATGTTTCGATACTTCGCCCATAGCATGAAGGAAGGAGAAAAAAGTTTGATAGGCTTATCGTGGTGGGTAACAGTGAAGGCCGATCACAGGGCCCTTAGTCCTTAAGCTGAAGCCAATTCCCATCGCTTTTGATTCCCACCACCAGAAAGTAAAAATGAAAGGAGTATCGGGTGGCAACGGATCGGCGACCTCTTGGTGTTGCAAATATTCACAAAACTTTGACGAGCCCGGTGGTCGAATGATTAGCAACGGCCACTTTGACTACGAAGTCGTGGGTTCGATCTCCGCACAAGACAAACATTTGTGTGCATGAACATGTCTGTTTGTTTTGTATAATACCCATAACACAAGCTTTGCGCTTAATTTGGGACTAGATGGCGCTGTGTAAATTGTCCAGAAATATTTATTTATTTACTTGTAATATTTACAAGAATTCTTAAACACTTTATTCTATACTACAAGAAATAGTAACAACGAAAGCATTAACACTGACGAATTGCGTGGACACTTAACGAGCGCCGTGAAAAGGAGGACTCACTGCTTCTTAATTCGGCAATCTAAATATTTTTGATGCCTTCTTACTAGATGGTCCGATGACTTTAAGAAAGCGACCGGATGCTGATCGTATTTGGTGGAAATCATTGGGGAAGATACAGGCTGATGATGATGATGAATATGTTAACTGACTTCAAAAAAAGGAGAAAGATCTCAGTTTGAGATAGATGGGTAGGTAGTCAGTATAAATACTATAATTAATCAGTATAAATACTGACTAAATTGTTTTTGTAGTTTGCATAGTGTGAATAAAGCGTATTCAGACAGATTACTGTTCGTCGAGAGTTGATAAAAAAAAAAAAAACCAGGGTTTCTAAGCTCATCATAGATTGCGACCCGCAAATTATTTTTATCGATTGACAATAAAAAAATTAGACGCGCCAACGGCCTGCGCTTGACACCTGCTGCCAACCTCGTACCATAAAACATAGCGAACGCACAGCGACTACGACACACGTGACCTCTCGTCATACACTAAGCGACACCACAGAATAATATGCGCTATTTGAAGACTTCTCGTAATATTTATCAACTCTCGACGAACAGAGTATTATATGATCTAACTTACATACTGACTGTCAGTATACATTACTGACTGTCAGTATACATACTGACTAAATTGTTTCTGTAGTTTGTATAGTGTGAATAAAGCGTATTTTGCCTATCTATCTACTTCAAACTGATAGGTTCTGCAGAAAATATTCACTTATAAAATATGTATGTGCAACATGGCGACCTTACTGCTAAAAGCAATTTTTTCTACGATATGGTAGAAATTGTATTATACAACTAGCTGTAATAAAGTAAAAAAATAAACCATAATAATCGCGAATTGTTCAATTATAAAGACAAGAAAAAAAATAACGACGAGCTCGGTGGTCGAATGGTTAGCAATGGCCACTTTGACTCCGAAGTCGCGGGTTCGATTCCCGCACAAGACAAACATTTGTGTGCATGAACATGTCTGTTTGTCTTGATCTGGGTGTTTTCTATGTATTTTATGTATGTATTTACAAAAAAAAGTATTTAAGTACATTTATCAGTTGTCTAGTACCCATAACACAAGCTTTGCGCTTAATTTGGGACTAGATGGCGCTGTGTAAATTATCCACAAATATTTATTTATTTATTTGTAAAGAGGTTTTCTTCGCGAACTTTCAGTTTGTAGCATGAATTACTATTGAGATTTTCCCATGAGACTACAGCGGGCTTATTGCGAACTTTCTAACGTAATCCATTTTGACAACGATGACTTCAATCTTTTGGCAGCACTATAGCCAATAGCGTAGGGTCCAATCATTTGTCAATTCATAGCATCTTGTCAAATGTCTTGTGTTGTCTTGTCGTCTTAAAATTTCACTGTCAAAAAATTCAGTACAATTTGACAATCTGGACCCGACCACTACCTAGCGACATCTAATGTCAGAAAAAATATCAAAAATCCCTATTAGTATGGAATTAGCTCTACTTCGACTGTTTGTCGGTAGATGGCGCTATGTCAATTTCATACAAAAACGAAGGTAAGTTTATCGAAAACGATTAGGTAACAACTCGTACAAAGCATACTGCATGGAGTTCTTCAAGAAAGACGTAAAGGGGTTTTTACAGGGTCTTCAACCAGGGTTGCCAACTTTTCCAGTCGCTATAACCAGACAACAAAAATAATTATGGTCTTAAATGATCAAAATCGAAAACCCGTTAAGTAACGATGAAAGAGTTTTATTAGGAAAAATGCATTTTAACAGGTAGGTAAAAACAAAATATTATCATAAGCGTATGAAAATTATTTTTTCTTAAAATTGTACTTGCTCTCGCTTTTAACATTTTTAATTTTTGAAAGTCGCGTTCATAATTTTATTTGACCGAACAAATTGCATCCGATCCGAAGTTAACGACCAATTCCTTCTAAAACCCAACAGTCCGGTCAAAAACCGGACGGTTGGGAACCTTGTCTGCAACACGTGAGTGATTCTTCTGGTGTTACCACTACCAGTGTACTGCAATGACTGTTTACCATCAGACAGTTCCTAAGCGCGTATAGCACCATTGTTGTATATAAAAAATATATTAGTTCGTCATCTTTAGAGGTAGTATGTCTCGAAAACACCATCTGTTCGTCGCAACAAAGGCCTCATCACCATTACCTGCGTCTTTGGGTGTGAAAAAGACTTAGCTTAGTACAAGGGCTAGTGTAGGTACTACAGAAATAAATAACTAGCTGTATATATTTTTCTACACCACTAAGGTGGCAAACAAGCATACGGCCCGCCTGATGGAAAGCAGTTACCGTAGCCTATGGACGCCTGTAACACCAGAGGCATATACGCATTGTCGACACTGTAAAAAACCTCTTCACGCCCTTTTTGGAGAACCCCATGCTATAGTATGTTAAGTATAGGTTGGCAACGTATCAGCGACCACTTGGTCTCCATGGTCTCCAAGGGTCCCCTCTCTCATATAAAAAAAGTCTCCTGGGAAAACCTTAACTAAACCAAACCATTTTGTAAAAGCAGCGGCTGTCGCTCGTAACGCGTTAGATATAGGGGTTACTTTCGATTGTCCCTGCCGCTGAAAGACTCAGGTACGAGTACAGCTGCAGAATTATTTTGGACCGTATTAGCGCGTATCGAAGGTTGATATTTTAATTGTGATTATTCCAATTGTGTCGGAAGTGAAACTTCTGTTAGAGTATATTATTCTGTGACTAAACTCAAGTTTGATATTCGCATTCAAAAAATCCGACGAGAATCGACTCCAGCTTACCCAGTAGGTAGGTACCCAGTTTATTTTTTTTTATATTACGTCGAGTGGCAGACAAGCATACGGCCCGCCTGATGTGAAGCGGTTACCGTAGCTATATTTACGCTCGCAACATAAAATATCGCTCACGCGCCGCCACTCCCGCTGCCAACGCAGCATCTCCTTCCTTTCTGGTGACCTCACTTACTCGCAGAAACACAACAACCCTCAAGGGAATTGTTATTTGGCTGCCATATTCTGTGAGGTGGAGGTACATTCCTCAGTCGGGTAGCTTACAATTACGCCCCGTACGTCTCTTTTCGCCAGAGCTTCGTTTGTCTATCAGCAGGGCGCATCGCGTGCAGGTGAAGTTGGCTTTGGTTCAAATATGTTGATGAACCACTTACACCCCAAAGTATGTAAAGTATGAAATGATAGATTCTGGTAGCCAATGGCGATGGAGTGTCCTTCATCAATTCAGTGTCTCTCATGAATTTAGACCAATAATTGTTAATATCCCTTACTTGAAATTAAAAGCCAAGCTAATTTAGAAAGAAATTTATTCAAAACTGACGCTAAATTCCAACTTCGTGACAAAGAACCATATACTATGTACTTATGAGTACTTACACAAACAAGGAAGTGTTACGCGTGCGTGCATAACTCAGTATATTCATTGGCCAAACTTGCCGTGTCACGCAATTTTGTACTTTATTCCATTGTCTGTCCACAATGTTATAATTACGGAATACATTTTAGCATATTATCTTTTAAATCTAAAAAGTACAGTGCAAATAGCTGGAATTCGCATGAAATATTTTTCAGAAAATAATTTTCGAGATGAAAGCATTTATTTAAAGTTCCGTGCCTTAAAAAAAATGTTGTCGTAAGAAACAGGCCGATCGTGCCTCTCTATCGCTTGTTCCGCTCTCTCGCTAGCACGCTCGGCTCAGGCGGAACGTGACAATGAGCTATTTCGTGCGTGCAGCCGGCGTTCATCGATTTATAAGACGTTATCACTACAAAATATTATCTTTTTTTTTTTTATACTACGTCGGGTGGCAGACAAGCATACGGCCCACCTGATGTGAAGCGGTTACCGTAGCCATATTAACGCCTGCAACATAAAATATTGCTCGCGCGCCGCCACCCCCGCTGCCAACGCAGCACCTCCTTCCTTTCTTTCTTTCTGGTGACCTCACTCACTCGCAGGAACACAACAACCCTCAAGGGAATTTTTATTTGGCTGCGGTATTCTGTGAGGTGGAGGTAGTTGGCTTTGGTTCAGAGATCTTGATGGACCACTTACACCCCAAACTTATCACTTAGATGATGTCATTGTTCTTCATGTTTATGTCCATTTGTCAACGCTCTTTTTCTCAGGAGCGCGTAAAGCTATCATGCCGTAGTAAATATAATAATAATACTTATTTTTTTAATAGGGTATAAATTTACACTACAAACTAAATTAATTAAAAATAAACTATTTTTAACATGAATATTATTATATTAGGTACAGCCCCCTTACCACCATCTCTTATTGCGATTAAATAACTGAATAGAATGCTTATTCATACCAATGAATGAGCGACTCTATTTCAAATGGAATAGAGTCGCTTATTCATTGGTATGAATACGCAATCAATTCAATTATTGAATCGCAATAAGAGATGATGATAAGGGGGCTGTATTACAATATGAAAAGAAACTGAGTCGCGAATGAATGAAGTGTGGAATTTTCAAACACAGGTTGTTAATGATGATGAGACAAAATGAACCGGACTTCGTGGTTTATTTTTCAAGTATAAAAGAATACATTGGTTCAAAGATGTCGATGAACCACTTATACCCCAAAACTATTCCATGATATCATTCAGAAACCATTTTAATGGAAGACCCATACTGAAATTTGAAAGAAATTAGGCATTTAGATATCACTGTACAACCATTATTTCTACAGGAACGGTGAATAAAACTGCTAGATATACCTACTGTTGATGTTTATGATAAGTATTATGTATTGACTAGCTGAGTCGGCCTTGAGTTTCTTGCCAGTTCTTCTCAAGAAGCCCCGTCGCCGGAACTGGCACTTAAATTCACTTTCACATTTAAGATAGTGTGATGAAAGTTAATCTAAGCTCTGCGGATTTAGAGTAGTAATGATTTAGATACATGTTCTTATATTTAATTTGTAAGTGCTTTATAAAGTCCAAGGAATAAAGATATTTTGATTTGATTTAATTTGATTTGACTTGCGCAACTTCGTCTGTGTGAGACAGACCATTGAGAGTGAAACGTAATAAGCTTACTATTTCAAAGGTTATAGTGAGCAAATTTTTAAAGTTAAACACATGCTATCACTGACTTTTTTTAGATCTTTTTAAGATGAATAAGATAAGATAAGATTTGCATTTATTTGTCATAACTGCTACGCACAATAATTATTAAATCTGTATTTAATCACATAATCACTTAGATCTTAGTCTGTTTATGTAAGTTGTAACTAATTATAATGATGATACACGAAGGAGAACATGTGTGTTGCAGTCATACAAACAGGTAAGAATAATTCCGCCGTATATAATTGTTGCGTAACTTGAACCGTTTACGCAACGCACGCAACGGAAGCTCTCAATAGGAATATTTTTGTCCAAATTTGCAACATTTTTCATTGGTTACCACCAATACCGTGTCGCACTATCGTGCGATGTTATGGAGCCTATAGTCTTCGTCGAAAAATACGCTATCTAACACTAAAATACTTTTTCAATAACAAACGACGATTGACGAGCTCCGTGGTCGAATGGTTCGTAATGGCCACTTTGACTCCGAGGTCGTGGGTTCGATTCCCGCACAAGACAAACATTTGTGTGCATGAACATGTCTGTTTGTCTTGGTCTGGGTATTTTCTATGTATTATAAGTATGTATTAGGTTGGGGAAAAAGTCTTTTCGTATTTTATATGAAAATTCAAAACATTTTTTAATAAAGTTTATTTACATTTAACTAAAGTATGTAGGTGCCATTTTGTTCGATAACTTTTGGCCATCTTGTAGGTAGAGACATGATCCCATTACTATAGAAATTTTGGGACTTCTGTTCAAAAAACCACGACAAGTGGTTTTGGCAGTCTTCTCGTGATGGTAACCTGACATTGCCTAAAGAATTCTGAAGAGACCGAAACAGGTGGAAATCAGAAGGTGCAAGGTCAGGACTATACGGCGGATGCATTAACACCTCCCAGTCAAACTCTCTTAATTTTTGCTGAGTGGCTAAAGATGTGTGAGGTCTAGCGTTATCCTGATGAAAAATCACACCCCTTCTGTTAATTAATTCCGGCCGCTTTCTCTCAACTTTTTGCTTTAATCTCATCAGTTGTTCACATTAGAGTTCAGAATCGATAGTCCTGCCTGGCGGTAACAGCTCATAATTAATAATACCCTTCCAATCCCACCATACACACAGCATCACCTTGTTGCGGGTTAACCCGGGTTTTGCCAGAGTCTGTGAAGCCTGACCGGCCTTTGACCACGACCTTTTTCGCACGTTCTTGTCGTACGTGATCCACTTTTCATCACCAGTTATAAGCTTCTTCAAAAACTGTTCGCTTTCATTACGTCGTAGTAAAGAATCGCAAATGAGTACACGGTTCATTAGGTTTGTTTCAGTGAGATTGTGAGGCACCCAAATATCGAGCTTTTTAGTGTACCCAGCTTTTTTCAATTGCGCCAAAACTGTTTTGTGGTCAATTCCTAATTCTTCAGCTACGTCGTAACTACTGATATGCCGCTCTTGCTCCACTTTTTCAAAAATGGCATCCATTTTATCCGTAACAGGGCGACCAGAGCGACGTGCATCTTTCACATCAAAATTTCCTGATTGAAAACGCTTAAACCAAATTTGTGCTACGCTCACAGACACTGCACTAGGTCCATAAACGTCACAAATTTTATTCGCAGCTTGCGTTGCATTTTTACCTTTTTTGTAGTAAAATTTTAAAATGAATCGAATTTCTTCATTAGATTCACTCATCTTGACAGTAAAAAAAACAAATGAAAATCACACATTTACCTAATTTGAATTTGGAATTATCTTTTTTAAAATATAAACTTTTTAAAGATATCAAAACCTGCCAGACACAAATGGTATAACCAAAGAGATTTTATTACAAGTTCATACATACTATAATGCGAAAAGACTTTTTCCCCTACCTATTATATTTACAAAAAAAAATGTATTTATGTACATTTATCAGTCGTCTAGTACCCATAACACAAGCTTTGCGCTTAATTTGGGACTAGATGGCGCTGTGTAAATTGTCCAGAAATATTTATTTATTTATAAACAAACTCTTCAGCTTTATAATATTAGTATTGATAAGGTTGGATATATCTTGTTTATTTTCTTTAGAATTGAATATAATATCATTGAGACGGGGTTTGAACACGCGCCTGTCTAATCTCTTTACATCCTTCACTAAGCATGCCAGACAGTTGGAACTCGAGGATCAGACATAAAATACAGCTCAGTTTTGTGGGAAGCCGAGACACGTGATATAATCTACATTAGTACTTGAAACGTGTATCTACTTTATTCCGGAATCCTGTTAGCGTTTTATATTTACTCTACAGTACCACACCCCAGCTACTTCATACAAATGTCGCGTCGTTCGACGTCAACCCTTACTCATAACACTGCTGGGATACGGGTCTCCCCTTAAACGAAGGGATTTAGAGCACACCACGCTACTCAATTAATCACTAATATACTATGAATAGAATCACTCCATTTCTTCCCGTGGATGTCGTACAAGGCGACTAAGGGAATTACATTATCAAATATCGATCAGGCCGCCCCAACCCGTTTGGCCAGCGTGGGGGAGTGTAGGCCAAATCCTCCTTCCGTCAAGGACGGACGAGAGAGGATCGTGCTCCTGTAGTGGAGAATGAGAGAGAAAAAATGGACCTGGTGATAATGAGGCCAGTGTTTTCAAGCCGCCTAAAGGCCACTGACTTGGCTTAACGACTCGCAAAAAAGCAGCACCAACCTTCACAATAATACACTATTTTTAATTTTTATAAATTAATATTTTTTTAAGTACTAAAATAGATTGTCTTAACTTTATTATTATTCTTGTGTTTTTTTATTAATTTTCCTTGAAATTATGCTTGATTTTCTAGGGGTCTGCGGACCGAAAAAGGTAAAGAAATACTGCCCCCTTACCACAATCTCTTATTGCAATTCAATAACTAGATAGAATGCTTATTCATACCAATGAATAAGCGACTCTATTTCAAATAGAATAGAGTCGCTTATTCATTGGTATGAATAAGCATTCTATTCAGTTATTGAATCGCAACAAGAGATTGTGGTAAGAGGGCTGATCTAGACAAGAAACTTCTAAGTAAATCTAAGTAGAATATCGCGTCCTAAGTATAAGAAAATAAGTAAAGATATAAATATATATTTTTTTTTCTTAAATCAAATATCACTTAAAACTTTACAGACTATGGAAAACTTTTTAGTCCACGAATTTCTTTATCTTTTTATTAGAACAAAATTGAAAGGGTTTGAAAGGCAAGCCAAACATTTCGGGGGATACTTTTGTTTTTTTTTTATACTACGACGGGTGGCAGACAATCATACGGCCCGTCTGATGTGAAGCAGTTACCGTAGCCATGTTAACGCTCGTAACATAAATTATCGCTCGCGCGTAGCCACCCCTGCTGCCAACGCAGCATCTCCTTCCTTCCTGGTCACGTCACTCACTCGCAGGAACACAACAACCCTCAAGGGAATTGTTATTTGGCTGCGGTATTCTGTGAGGTGGTGGTCATTCCCCAGTCGGGCAGCTAACAATTTCACTCCCTACCCATATTCGCCAGAGCTTCATTTGTCAGTCAGCAGGGTGCACCGCACAGGGTGCAGCTGAAGTTGGCTTTGGTTCAAAAATGTTGGCACATGCACCCCAAAAATACTGCCACGTAAAATATTCTTGCACGGTAAAGACATTTCTTTATTTTTGTTCCATGTTCACATCGGACTATGGATGAGTCGGTATGTATGCACTATTATCATTCTCATAAATAATTCAGAATATATACATAATTAGCAAAGAATATTCCTTTCTCTTGACCTCACTCACTCGCAGGAACACAACAACCTCAAGGGATTTGTTATTTGGCTGCGGTATTCTGTGAGGTGGAGGTACATTCCCCAGTCGGGCAGCTTAAAAAATACGCTGTATACTTCTCTTTTCACCAAAGCCTTGTTTATCAGCTGGGAGCACCACGTGCAGGTGAGGTTGGCTTTGGTTGAAAGATGTTGATTCACCACGTACACTCCAAAATCATTCTGATAAATACTTTACAACATAATTAGCAAAGAATATTTGGTTCAGATTTATTTTCCGTTAGTTTATATTCTCATATATATAACGAGCTCGGTGGTCGAATGGTTAGCAATGGCCACTTTGACTCCGAGGTCGCGGGTTCGATTCCCGCACAAGACAAACATTTGTGTACATGAACATGTCTGTTTGTCTTGGTCTGGGTGTTTCCTATGTATTATAAGTATATATTTCCAAAAAAAAAATGTATTTAAGTACATTTATCAGTTGTCTATTACCCATAACACAAGCTTTGCGCTTAATTTGGGACTAGATAGCGCTGTGTAAATTGTCCAGAAATATTTATATTTATTTATTATATTTCTTTTCTAGTACGGCTCTAGGACTAGGTTGGTTTTTGCTAATTCACTCTTACGTCATCAAGAGCTAGTTTCTTTTAGTATTGTTTACATAAATATATGAACTATCGACTCTCCTTTTTTTCCAAACTTTTAGATAGTTAGATCAGGGCTGTCCAAACCATATACAACGCTGGGCCATTACAAATTACAAAAAACATTAGTGGGCCGCAGAAACAAATACCTACTTACTGTATTCTGGGGTGTAAGTGGTTCACCAACACCTTTGAACCAAAGCCAACTTCACCCTGCACGCGGTGCACCCTGCTGACTAACAAACGAAGATCTGGCGAAAAGAGAGGTAGGGAGCGTAATTGTAAGCTACCCGACTGGGGAATGTACCTCCACCTCACAGAATACCGCAGCCAAATAACAATTCCCTTGAGGGTTGCTGTGTTCCTGCGAGTGAGTGAGGTCACTAGAAAGGAAGTATGCATATAAAGAAGTATATAAAGAAGGAAGATGCTGCGTTGACAGCGGGGGTGGCGGCGCGCGTGCGATATTTTATGTTGCGAGCGTTAATATGGCTACGATAACCGCTCCACATCAGGCGGGCCGTATGCTTGTCTGCCACCCGACGTAGTATAAAAAAATCTGGATTTAATACAGCACAAGCAGCGGTTAGAATCTAGTTACTTTAATTTACGGTCTCACGTGAATATACGAGTACATAACAATACTTATCGTGTATATAATATGTAAAATAAATAAAAATAATCTAAGCAAAGTAAATAAAAATAATCTAATCTAATCTATATCTATCTATATGATAGACGGAAGGAGGATTTGGCCTACTCTCCCCACGCTGGCCAGACGGGTTGGGGAGGCCTGATCAATGTTTTATAATGTATTTCCTTTAGTCGCCTTGTACGACATCAGAGACGGAGTGATTCTATTCTAGTCTGCCGGAAACCACACGGCAATCCTCCTTCCGTCTATGACGGACGAGAGAGAGTCGTGCTCCTGTAGTGGAGACTAAAATGGACCTGATGATGATATCTCTTATATAAATATGCTACATAGGTAAATATATTAATCTAATATAATTAATATGCTGGGCCAAACAATATAAGTACGAAGTATTTAAATTGTAAGTATTTAGTAGTTGTATTCAAGAGATCTTGGCCGTGTGGTTTCCGGCAGACTAGAATAGAATCACTCCGTCTCTTACCGTGGATGTCGTACAAGGCGACTAAGGGAAATACATTATAAAACATCGATCAGGCCTCCCCAACCCGTATGGCCAGCGTGGGGAGTGTAGGCCAAATCCTCTTTTTTTAAAAGTTTTTAATCAGAACTAATAAACCGAAGTGTAGGGCGGAATTTTGGAATTTTTCATATATGGATTGCCTTCAATTGGGTTGATGGATGTGGAGTTTTCATCCAGCAGGGTCTAATTTATTGTCTAAATAACACGATACGCCCGAGACGAGAACGGTCGCCCGTGCAATATCAGTCAGTGACAGCGACGGACGGAATATGCTGGGTCAAACAATATACGTAAGTATATAATAATGTAAGTATATAGTAGGTGAAAGAGGAAAGAAAAAATAATTTTAACAAAAAAAAAACTGACTACAATAATTACTCTACAATCGTAAGCACCACTATAAAGTTAAAAACACTATCAGAACTGAATTTTATGACATGAAAAAATAATGGGACCAATCTGGAAGTACTCTTTCAAATAAAAAATAAAAAAATCTAATCTATATATATAAAATTCAAAGTCCTGACTGACTGACTGACTGACTGACTGATATATCAACGCACAGCCCAAACCGCTGGGTCTAGAGATTCCAAATTTGGCACATAGGTTCCTTATGACGTCTAGGGGTACACTAAGAAAGGATTTTTCAAAATTCATCTCCTTATGGGGTGAAACGGGGGTCCAAAGTTTGTATGGGGAAACGAGATTAGTTGGACTATTTTATCCGAAACTTTACACGAGTACTTCTATAGATAAATGAGTAAACACGTGTTTCAGGATTTTTCAAAATTCAACCCCTAAAGGGGTAAAATGGGGCGATTATGTCTGAAAATCGTCATGGGTATTGTTTTTATGGTTTATCGGGTCTCTGATTACGAAAACAACAACTATTTTATAATTCAACATAGCCGACATGACATAAAATCACCCCTGTGGGGATGCGGTGGGGTTAAAATGTCATAATATCAATATGGGTGTTGCTTCTATGGTTTTCTGGGACGTCAATTACAAAAATGGCATCGATTTGAAAATATCAACCCCTAAAAGGGTTAAATGGGGTCAAAAAGTCTGAAAATCGACATGGGTATTGTTTTTATGGTTTATCGGGTCGCTGATTACGAAAACAACAACGATTTTAAAATTCAATGTGGCTAACGTGACCATCATCCTCTACTGAGGTGCGATGAGGTTGAAATGTCTATATATCGATATATGTGTCGTTTTTACGGGTTTTCGGAACGCCAATCCATACTAATATTATAAATGCGACAGAATGTCTGTAACCTCTTCACGCTTAAATCGCTGAACCGATTAAGATGACATTTTGTTGTGAGATATCTTGAGTCCTAGGAAAGGACATACTTAAGATAGTTTTTATCCCAGAAATTACCTATTATTGTTATTTATTGTACCCGTAGGGCGGTAACGTGACCATCATCCCCTATTGGGGTGCGATGGCATTGAAATGTCTAAAATGTGGTGAAAAAGTCTGAAAATCATCATAGGTATTGTTTTTATGGTATATCGGGTCGCTGATTACGAAAAAAACAACTATTTAATAATCCAACATAACCGACGTGACAACTCTGTAGAGGTGCAATGGGGTTGAAATGTCATAATATCAATATGGTTGTTGATTCTATGGTTTTCTGGGACGTTAATTACGACAATGGCATCGATTTGAAAATATAACGTAGTGGACACGAATTACATAAAAAGATTTTTCAAATTTTACCTCTAAGAGGGTGAAACGGAGGTCCAAAGTTTGTATGGGAAAACGAGATTAGTTGGACTATTTTATTCTAAGTTTTACACGAGTACTTCTATTGATTAATAAGTAAACACGTGTTTGCCCCGAATGTCACGCGAGCGAAGCCGCGGGCGAAAGCTAGTCTATATATATAAAAGAGAAAATCACTGACTCACTCATTACGAAATCTCAGCAACTATAACACCTACAAACTTGAAATTTGGCAGGTAGGTTCCTTATAGGGTGTAGACATCCGCTAAGAACGGATTTTACGATACTCCACCCCTAAGGGGGTAGAATGGGGGTTGGAAGTTTGTATGAAAGTCCTATGTTTTTGAAGCAAGAGACTTGAAATTTACAATGTATGCTCTAGAGATGGTGTGGAGGTGTACTAATAATGTATCTTTGGAAATCAACCCCTTTTTGGGGTTAAAACGGGGGTTGGAAGTTTGTATGAAAGTTCTATGTTTTTGAAGTAAATGACTTGAAATTTAAAATGCATGATCTATAGATGGTGTGGAGGTGTACTAATAATGTATCTTTGGAAATAAACCCCTTTTTGGGGTTAAAACGGGGGTTGGAAGTTTGTATGAAAGTTCTATGTTTTTGAAGTAAGAGACTTGAAATTTAAAATGCATGCTCTATAGATGGTGTGGAGGTGTACTAATAATGTATCTTTAGAAATCAACCCCTTTCTGGAGGTTAAAACGGGGGTTGGAAGTTTGTATGAAAGTTCTATGTTATTGACGCAAGAGACTTGAAATTTAAAATGTATGCTCTATAGATGGTGTGGAGGTGTATTAATAATGTATCTTTAGAAATCAACCCCTTTTTGGGGTTAAAACGTGGGTTGGAAGTTTGTATGAAAGTTCTATGTTTTTAAAGTAAGAAACTTGAAATTTAAAATGTATGCTCTATAGATGGTGTGGAGGTGTACCTACTAATAATTTATCTTTAGAAATCAACCCCTTTTTGGGGATAAAACGGGGGTTGGAAATTTGTATCAAAGTTCTATGTTTTTGAAGTAAGAGACTTGAATTTTAAAATGTATGCTCTATAGACGGTGTGGAGGTGGTATACAGTGAGTGATTAGTGTACAAATCAAGGAAAATATCCTGTACAGACTATTTTTACTTATTTAAACACAGTACAGATTTATTTACTGCAAAATGTAACTTTGTAATCCCATACGTTTATATGGGATTACAAAGTTACATTTGCAGTAAATGAATCTGTACTGTATTTAAATAAGTAAAAATAGTCTGTACAGGATATTTTTAGCAAATCCATTTTTAATATACTTTCTAATATACTAAATTTGTTATAAAATATGTTTCATTCTATTATCAGCTCGGTGAAGGTCGACTTTAGCTCGGATGATCTTTTACTATCATACGCACTAAAATGTTCAACCAGGTGGTGGTGTCGTATGCCGGGTCGCAGCATTTCCAATAAAAAATAACGCGATAAACATTGACATTTGTTTTCTTGAAGTCGCCACAAAATGTATATAAAAAACTTAGATCTTACGTCCGAAAGTTCGGATTTAAATTTGGGAGTAGACCCTCTGTTGTATTACACCTGTACTATTTGAGAATATGGCCTTTTGAGAATATGACTTTTTGATAAATCTGTCCTTATGCGAACAAAGGGTTTAACAGGCTATGAGGATTATGGATGATTCCAAGCTTACAAACGGTGTTGAGCCCTTAAGTCATAGGAGAGATTTGCTTCCTTTTGTGTTTTCTACTGATTTAATAATGAGATGTGTTCAGAGGAGTTTGATATGATGCCAATCGCATCGTTCGGGATCAGGGAATTTATCCTCATACTTTTGGAAGTGGTAGCATACTGAGGGGATTTCTCCTGTGGCGTCTCAGCTGATAGTGTTGTTTTCTCCAAATGTCTTTTCTCACAAGTTCCTTTTCTCGAAATGTCCTTTCTCAGAATGTTATTTTCTCTAAATGTCCTTTACTCAATATGTTCTTTTCTCATAATGACCCTTTCTCGATTCCCGATGGTTATGTGTATATCTCCCCTCTCTACCTCATTGGAGTGTCACCCCTAAATTTTACGATCCATATAAATTGAGAAATGTCAAAAAAGTGAATAACTTATACAGAAGTCAAGAAGTGAAGACAGCCCAAATATTTGCAATGTTAAGATAGATTTAAACAGCTGCGCGCAAATAGACATTAGGCACGCCGAACTTCGCAATTTCTCGCGAGATTTCTGGCCCTTTTATCTCTACTTCAAATAACTTTATTTACTTAACAGTCCTTGAAATCCCAGAGCATACGCTCTATCCATATTATTATACTACAGGGCATCAAAACTACCTACAGGAACATCTCGCGGCACGATATTTTATCTGTGCTACCCGCAGTGGCGAATTAAGGCTAAAGCGGGCCATAAGCAACATTGTATTTCCGAACCTACTAAAAAAGTTTTCACTTCCAAAGTTAAAATTAAAAACCTAATTTTCGGGCCCCAAACATTACGGGCCCTAGGCACGTGCCTAGATTGCCTTAGTTGCCCCTGGCCACCAGACGTAGTATGCAAATTAAAAAAAAATCATTTCTCCGCTACAAATTAATTTTACGTTCAATTTAATCCTTTTTACATCGTTCCACAGTTGCATTGTTGATTATGTCGAACTGCAATGCGTTATTCAATCAATTTGATGTCCATTCCATATTTACATGTCATATTTATATCAAATTCATTGAATAACAATTTTATTATGAATCATGAAAGGCGTGTGATTTTTATTAAATATGACCAAAGAGAATCATAGCCGTTGATATGACATACAATCAAGCGGCTAGTAAAGGTTAAATACTAGTTGTTACTTTGACTGCAAGTTTGCGGGTTCTATCCCCGCACAAGACAAACAATGAACATGTCTGTCTTAGTCTGGGTGGTTTCTATGTTGTACGTATGTATTTACAAACAAAATGTATTTAAGTAAATTTATCAGTTATCTAGTATCCTTAGAACAAAGTTTTGCTTAGTTTGGGAACAGTATAAATAATAGAGTACTATTATTTATACTGTGTCCAAACAAAGCAACGTAGCAACGTACAGTATGGCCACTCCCTGCCGCTCTCTCGTGTTTAACCTCACTTATAGACCTCACCTCCTCTATGAGACAAATCTGGAACAGTTTGTATGGCGCCGCACGCACACACGCTCATTCGGTCTCTGCACATACGCCATTGTTTACGTAATAGCAGGTAATAGTGAAGGACGCGACATTTCTATGTAGTGGCCGAGGTGTGGTTTGGAACTAGATGTTGGTATGTAACTTATCTTAATTATTTATTTATTAGAGAACTTTAGATAAGTACGACATTTTGCGAACGTGACATTAACGCCGAGAGAATCTTGCATATATTTGGTCGAAGCTTTATTCATCTATTAACAAACAAATCTCGTAGGTATTATAACGCTGTTTGCACGTCGCTCTCGAAATCTGATGAAATGAGACGAGATTAAATATTTAAACGTGTTGAAGAGTGGGGTTTCACGATTTGAAGAACATACGTGGCATCATGATCAATAATTTGTAGGACTTGCTTTCGTTCGAGACCTCTTATTTCGTCTTATATATGTCGCAGCCAATTGGTAGAACCGCCACATTACAAAACGGCTAACTTTAGGCAGATTGCATTTAAATTATCTTTTGGTTAGGTTTGTGTGTTCTGATTAGAAATAGGCAAACTTTTTGATTTTATTAGTATAGTATCCTTGGTGATCCACTATCAGGTAACAATTCGGTCGTGTGGTCATATGATAAATAGGAGGGTTGAAATAATGGCTCTGCCATTTTTTAAAACAGCTAGACGTTATGTAATGCGGCGGATTTTGCGAATTGCTGCGACATATACATAATATAATGACGAATGTTAACTAATTATAATTATTAGCACTCCATATTCTCTGTCAAAAATAAAAAATACTAGTGAAAGAATTACTTCGATATGTCAATTAGTTTCCGATTTAGAAGTAAAACAAGTTGAAACCATACGACGCGAGTTGCCGGTTACGGTGTGACGTCATCGCACAACACGCTCAGTCTGGCTCACTCAGTCCGCTCAATTTTTAATTAATAAAACCATTATTAATATAAATATTAACGATTATTTTGAAATTTATTGACAATTAGGAAAAAAATCGATTAATATAACTAAATAAAGTTAAAAAAATAATGGGGTCACTAAACATGATTTTGAAAAATTTTCGTTTGGCAACCCTGTCAATGACAATAAGAATAAATTTGACAAAAAAACCAACTCCAAACATCACTCTACATTTATGTGTGTAGATACAGGCTGATGATGATGATGAAAAAAAGGGACCAATCTGGAAGTTTACTCTATCAAATAAAAAAAGTTTTTATAAATATTAATAAATAAATCTGTTTATAAATATTAATAAATATAAATATTGTCAGACAAATTAGACAGCGCCATCTAGCCCCAAAGTAAGCAAAGCTTGTGTTATGGGTACTAGACAACTGATAAACATACGTAAATATTTTTTTTTTTTTTTTTTGTAAATACATACTTATGATACATAGAAAACACCCAGACCAAGACAAACAGACATGTTCATGAAATAAATGACGGAGTAATGAAATAAGAAACGTAACAGTGGGCAGATACAGGCTGATGATGGTGAAGATGGAAAAAATATGGGACCAATCTGGTAGTTTACTCTTTCAAATAAAAAAAGTTTTTTTTTCAAATCGGCTTATAAATCACGGAGTAATTAAGTAGCAAACATTAAAAAAAATACAGCCGAATTGAGAACCTCCTCCTGTTTTAGAGTCGGTTAAAAAGGATTTTAGTCGGTGCTCATTTCAAATGATGTTTGTTTACTTATTGCAATAAACTGCGAAGAATTTAGAAATTGAAAATAGGTAGGTACGAGTATACCAAAAACGTTAACGCGAGTCTAATTTAGAATTTGTTCACACTTCAAAATTCGCTCGCTTCATTTTGCCGCCACTTTTTTCTTTTTCATCTTGTTACTTTCTTTGCAGCCAGTTTGTAAATGAGGCAACACATTCTGAATATTTGATTTTGTTCATTTCTGAAATGCTAATCAAGTGTAACTACAGCCTACCTCATGGTAAAAAGACTAAGAAGTATTTATATTTTTTGTCTACTCCTTACTACCTCGGGTGGGAAACAAGTATACGGCACGCCTGATGTATAACGATTACTGTACTTATCAGCGTAATTGTAAGCTACCCAGCTTACAATTACGCTCCCTACCTCGCTTTTCGCGGATTTTTGGATTAAAATGGATGTATTATGGGGTGTAACAACATCTTTGAACCTAAGCCAACTTCACCTGCACGCGGTACACCCTGCTGACTGAGAAACGAAGCTTTGGCGAAAAGAGATGTAGGGAACGTAATGAGAGCGTAAGCTACCCGACTGGGGAATGTACCTCCATCTCACAGAATACCGCAGCCAAATAACAATTCCCTTAAAGGTGTTCCTGCGAGTGAGTGAAGTCACCAGAAAGAATGGAGATGCTGCATTGGCAGCGGGGGTGGCGGCGCGCGATCGATATTTTATGTTGCAAGCGTTAATATGGCTACGGTAATATTTTATGTTGCGAGCGTTAACATGGCTACGGTAACCGCTTCACATCATGCGGGCCGTATGCATGTCTGCCACCCGACGTACATAGTATAAAAAAATATATTTATATTTCCTAGTATTTTATTTACAGATTAGTTTCAGAGAGAAGGTGAGACGATATGTCAGAGCGGCAGGGAGTGATCGTACTCTACGTAGGTACTAATTTTTTTTATATGAAAGGGGGGCGAACGAGCTTGTGAGTCACCTGATGGACTTGACCTGGAAGTCGTTCATAAGAAATCACCACCACCCATGTAAATTAGCAACACCAAGGCATCGCTGATCTGTTGCCAGCCTTCTGTTCTTTCTGGTGACCTCACTCACTCCCAGGAACACAACAACCCTCAAGGGAAATGTTATTTGCCTGCGGTATTCTGTGAGGTAGAGGTACTTTCCCAGTCGGGCAGCTAAAAAAATATGCTATGCCCTACCTCTATCTTCGCCAGAGCCTCGTTCGTCAGTCAGCAGGGTGCACCACGTGCAGGTGAAGTTGGCTTTGGTTCAAAGATCTTGATGAACCACTTACACCACTTACACCCACTTCCAGGTCTGGAGAAGTACCGTCGACGCCCTCTGCCCCAGCTTGGAGACGTAAGTCAATCACATAATTAAATCATGATATAAATATGGAACCAAAATTTTAATAGTTTTGAACAGAACTCCGTTTAACACTGAATGCATATCACAATACACCGATTGAAATATTTCTGAAATTCCAAGCAAACTTCAAAGCGGGACACAGATTCGACAAGCCGCGAACTATCGCAGACTAGGCGGAAGTAAAGCTCTACTTACAGAGAAGTTTCAGCGAGGAATTCTATTTTCCATTCAGGATTTAATGAATAAAGATGGCAAAGGCTTATGAGGGAACGGTCGTTAGGCATCGCGCGAGTGCTCTGTGTCTCTGGTGTTGCGCATCACGCGGGCCGGACGCTTGTTGGTATAAAATACCGTAGCAAAATCTTCCTTGCTTAAAAAAACAACGGGTTGCACTCCGGGAGTGCCGGTAGAAGTGAATACTTGAACATTAACGTTGTACATTTTTTAATATTTAGGAATGGTTAGGAAATAATTTCGCACGAATTGCTTTATAAACAATGCAGTATAAACAACGCCGCTAAAAAAGTTTTCACTTCAAAAAGATATTTTGTGTCTTACTGAAACGATAGAATGATGAAATACGTAATGCCACCTGTTAGCGAATAGTAAAACCACGCAATACTTTGTAGCACCTAGACATCTAGCGTTGAATGGCGAAACTATTCCATTAAAATATCCAAAGCAATCTCAATCGTATCGTCTTAGCTTAAAGTTGAATTTTGTAGTCTCGCAGCTTTATCTTACGAATTTTCTATCAGGTCACGTCGTAAAGTCGGCTTACGGACGATAATTTTAAGTGATAACGTCCTAAGATGGAGTGCAAGAGGGATAGATGTGTCACAAGCCGCGCTCTCGCTTGCACGCACGGCTCCAGCGGAACGTGACATTGAGTCGTGCTTTTTCGTGCGTAAATCATTACTACTCTAAATCCGCAGAGCTTAGTTTCAGACCTGTCTTCATAACAATAAATTTAATATTGAATACGAAATGTTTTCGCGCAATCTGTCACATGACTAATAGTTCCGTCCAAGGGCGGATCCAGGGGGAGGGTCAAGGGGGTCATGACCCCCCCCCTCTGGGCTGGGTCCACGACCTATGTGGACCACTAATAAAAATTGTTAAACTTAATGTTTTTTTATATTTTTACTAGCTGTCCCGGCGAACTTCGTACCGCCTAACAATCAATGAATGTCGTGGTACATATTAGCTGAACTAAATTTATGATTTTATGGAATTAAAACAATGAATAGTAGAAAATAATAGAGAAGCTCGATGGCGTCATTGCGCGTGTCAGTCTAATTGAACACGCAAGTTAAGCAACGTCGACCGTAGCCTGTACACGGATGGGTTTATATTACCTCGAGCTCCTCCGTGATTCGAAAGACACGTTAAGCCGTCGGTCCCGGTTGTTATCATTAGCTCAACTTGAGCTCCTCCGTGCTTCGGAAGGCACGTTAAGCCGTCGGTCCCGGTTGTTATCATTAGCTCATCTTGAGCTCCTCCGTGCTTCGGAAGGCACGTTAACCTCCGTGCTTCGGAAGGCACGTTAAGCCGTCGGTCCCGGTTGTTATCATTAGCTCATCTTGAGCTCCTCCGTGCTTCGGAAGGCACGTTAAGCCATCGGTCCCGGTTGTTATCATTAGCTCATCTTGAGCTCCTCCGTGCTTCGGAAGGCACGTTAAGCCGTCGGTCCCGGTTGTTATCATTAGCTCATCTTGAGCTCCTCCGTGCTTCGGAAGGCACGTTAAGCCGTCGGTCCCGGTTGTTATCATTAGCTCATCTTGAACTCCTCCGTGCTTCGGAAGGCACGTTAAGCCGTCGGTCCCGGTTGTTATCATTAGCTCATCTTGAGCTCCTCCGTGCTTCGGAAGGCACGTTAAGCCGTCGGTCCCGGTTGTTATCATTAGCTCATCTTGAGCTCCTCCGTGCTTCGGAAGGCACGTTAAGCCGTCGGTCCCGGTTGTTATCATTAGCTCATCTTGAGCTCCTCCGTGCTTCGGAAGGCACGTTAAGCCGTCGGTCCCGGTTGTTATCATTAGCTCATCTTGAGCTCCTCCGTGCTTCGGAAGGCACGTTAAGCCGTCGGTCCCGGTTGTTATCATTAGCTCATCTTGAGCTCCTCCGTGCTTCGGAAGGCACGTTAAGCCATCGGTCCCGGTTGTTATCATTAGCTCATCTTGAGCTCCTCCGTGCTTCGGAAGGCACGTTAAGCCGTCGGTCCCGGTTGTTATCATTAGCTCATCTTGAGCTCCTCCGTGCTTCGGAAGGCACGTTAAGCCGTCGGTCCCGGTTGTTATCATTAGCTCATCTTGAACTCCTCCGTGCTTCGGAAGGCACGTTAAGCCGTCGGTCCCGGTTGTTATCATTAGCTCATCTTGAGCTCCTCCGTGCTTCGGAAGGCACGTTAAGCCGTCGGTCCCGGTTGTTATCATTAGCTCATCTTGAGCTCCTCCGTGCTTCAGAAGGCACGTTAAGCCGTCGGTCCCGGTTGTTATCATTAGCTCATCTTGAGCTCCTCCGTGCTTCGGAAGGCACGTTAAGCCGTCGGTCCCGGTTGTTATCATTAGCTCATCTTGAGCTCCTCCGTGCTTCGGAAGGCACGTTAAGCTGTCGGTCCCGGTTGTTATCATTTAATGACAGTTAAGTCAGTGGCCTTTAGGCGGTTCGAAAACACTGGCCTCCGCCAACCCGCAGTTGAGCAGCGTGTTGGAGTACGCTCTAAACCCCTTCGGTTGAGGGAAGACCCGTATCCATAAAAACTGAAGATTTCATAAAAATAAAGATTTCCTTATTGTTAAATTTAAAAAAAAAACGTTTTGTTTTATCTTTTTTAGTTTTGAAATTTGTCATTTCTTTTGATGTTTACTCTGATTTGATTCTTGCGCTCGAACCCCATGGGAAAAGCGTTTTCACCCCTATCGATTTGACATTTTTAAATTTTCATAACAAATCACAGACAACTTTCGAAGTGACACCAATCGATTTGACGTTTTGATATTTGACAACCAATAAATATCGTAAACCCTTTTTCAACTGACACTTTCATTTGTATGGGAAAATGTTTTTTCTTTTATTTTATTTTTTCGAGAATTTTCCAATGTTTTTAAGAGTTATTCTGCTATTCGGGACGGAAACAAATCCAACAAATCAAAAACCATGGCAATAGGTCCAGCCGTTCTCGAGTTATAAGTGTTGTAACAAACCCGACTTTCTTTTATATAATAGGTCGGGGAAAAAGTCTTTTCGCATTTTAGTATGTTTGAACTTGTAATAAAATCTCTTTGGTTATACCATTTGTATCTTTCAGGTTTTGATATCTTTAAAAAGTTTAAATTTTAAAAAAGATAATTCCAAATTCAAATTAGGTAAATGTGTGATTTTCATTTGTTTTTTTTACTGTCAAGATGAGTGAATCTAATGAAGAAATTCGATACATTTTAAAATTTTACTACAAAAAAAGTAAAAATGCAACGCAAGCTGCGAAAAAAATTTGTGACGTTTATGGATCTAGTGCAGTGTCTGTGAGAGTAGCACAAATTTGGTTTAAGCGTTTTCAATCAGGAAATTTTGATGTGAAAGATGCACGTCGCTCTGGTCGCCCTGTTACGGATAAAATGGATGCCATTTTTGAAAAAGTGGAGCAAGATCAGCATATCAGTAGTTACGACGTAGCTGAAGAATTAGGAATTGACCACAAAACAGTTTTGGCGCATTTGAAAAAAGCTGGGTACACTAAAAAGCTCGATATTTGGGTGCCTCACGATCTCACTGAAAGAAACTTAATGAACCGTGTACTCATTTGCGATCCTTTACTACGACGTAATGAAAGCGAACCGTTTTTGAAGAAGCTTATAACTGGTGATGAAAAGTGGATCACGTACGACAAGAACGTGCGAAAAAGGTCGTGGTCAAAGGCCGGTCAGGCTTCACAGACTCTGGCAAAACCCGGGTTAACCCGCAACAAGGTGATGCTGTATGTATGGTGGGATTGGAAGGGCATTATTCATTATGAGCTGTTACCGCCAGGCAGGACTATCGATTCTGAACTCTACTGTGAACAACTGATGAGATGAAAGCAAAAAGTTGAGAGAAAGCGGTCGGAATTAATTAACAGAAGGGGTGTGATTTTTCATCATGATAACGCTAGACCTCACACATCTTTAGCCACTCAGCAAAAATTAAGAGAGTTTGACTGGGAGGTGTTAATGCATTCGCCGTATAGTCCTGACCTTGCACCTTCTGATTTCCACCTGTTTTGGTCTCTTCAGAATTATTTAGGCAATGTCAGGTTAACATCACGAGAAGACTGCCAAAACCACTTGTCGTGGTTTTTTGAACAGAAGTCCCAAAATTTCTATAGTAATGGCATCATGTCTGTACCTACAAGATGGCAAAAAGTTATCGAACAAAATGGCACCTACATACTTTAGTTAAATGTAAATAAACTTTATTAAAAAATGTTTTGAATTTTCATATAAAATACGAAAAGACTTTTTCCCCAACCTAATATATAGAAGATGTCTCAATATAGATTAAGTACAGTACTTAATTAAATACATACATTAATTAAATACCTACTTTTTACCTGTATTGTATCTCTTGATCGAAATTAAATTATAATTTGAAGTGACTTGACCACGACCACAGATTACATAATAGTTCCACAACTACGTGACCCCCCCCCCCCCCCCTCCTGGCGCCGAAGCTGGATCCGCCCTTGGTCCCATCAAACGACATAAAGTTACATTAGAAAATTTCATATACTCGTTTAGTTTATCCAAATTTTAAAATTTTTCGCGCTTTTTTTTTAATATATTTATTTAAGAACCTTCTTCTGACAATAACAAAAACAATATAAAAAGAAATAGCGAAATCGGTCTATAATATGAATATATATATATATATATCGATGCCTTACAGCCGAAAAGGGATAAGCGACATATTTCAAACTTTACAGGAGAGTGATTTAAAGTTAAAATTTTATGAAAAAAATTCATAAAAACTATAGTTTAGTTCCCGAGAGGCTGGAAATGTGTTTATGCTGTATTTAACATACTATCTATTGAATTACAGTGTTATTTTTTAATAATTCAACTTGCAACCCCTATTTACTGTCGGTTATCCTCAAATGATCTCATTTCACAAACAGGCAAAATGTCATAAATGAAAATACAAGAATTATTCGCTTCCAGCAAAAATGATATAACTACACCTCATATTTCATTATAATTGAACTAAAATAGCACAAGTGTGTGATTATTGAAAATAAAATTGAGGAAATATGGTATAACCAGCTATCAAATGAAAATTTACTGAATGCGAAATTGTATAAGTAGATTTTTTTAATAGGAATAATTTGCTTATTAGAATACTCTTTCGATGTGTTTCTTCTTAAAAAATATTTTTTCGAGTAGAAAAGATTTCAGGTTCGCCTTATGGGTACTAAAAATGAAAAAAAAAAAAAAGAATCAAATCAGTCTTTAATTGACACAGAAATGAATGCCACATACTAAAATGTAATAGGTAATACTTAATAACAATTGTTTAATAAACGCTCTTATTACGGTCATAAGTACCCGAGATCAAATCAACTTAGAATTATCACAATTGAAATATCTAGTCGAAATCAATTTTTATTTATCTGTCTAAATCTATAAAAGAAGCAACTGACTGACTGACTTATATATCAACGCACAGCCCTAACCGCTGGGTCTAGTCTAGAGATTCCAAATTTGGCAAGTAGGTTCCTTATGACGTCTAGGGGTGCACTAAGAAAGGATTTTTCAAAATTCTGCCCGTAAGGGGGTGAAACGAGGTTCCAAAGCTTGTATGGGGAAACAAGATTAGTTGGACTATTTTATGCGAAACTTTACATGAGTACTTCTATTGAGAAATGAGTTAATACGTGTTTCAGGATTTTTCAAAATTCAACTCCTAAAAGGGTAAAAAGGGTTGTATAAGTCTGAAAATCATCATGGGTATTGTTTTTATGGTTTATCGGGTCGCTGATTACGAAAACAACAACTATTTTATGATGTAACATAGCCGACGTGTCAGAAAATCACCCCTGTGGGGATGCGATGGGGTTGAAATATGTAAAAGAAGAACCTGAGTGACTGATGATATATATCAACGCACAGCCCAAACTGCTGGGTCTAGAGCTTCCAAATTTGGCACGTAGGTTCCTTATGATGTCTAGGGGTGCACTAAGAAAAGAATTTTCAAAATTCATCCCCTAAGGGGGTGAAACGGGGGTCCAAAATTTGTATGGGGAAACAAAATTAGTTGGACTATTTTATCCGACACTTTAAACGAGTACTTCTATAGATAAATTAGTAAACACATGTTTCAGGATTTTTCAAAATTCAACCCCTAAAGCGGTAAAACAGGGTGAAAAAGTCTGAAAATCGTCATGGGTATTATTTTTTCGGTTTATCGGGTCGCTGATTACGAAAACAACTATTTTATAATCCAACATAGCCGACATGACTTAAAATTACCCCTGTGGGGGGTACGGTGGGGTTAAAATGTCATAATTATATTGATATACCCATATTGATGGATATTGACTCTATGGTTTTCTGGGAAGTCAATTACAAAAATGGCATCGATTTGAAAATATCAACCCCTAAAAGGGTAAAATGGGGGTCAAATAGTCTGAAAATTGTCATGGGTATTGTATGGTTTATCGGGTCGCTGATTACGAAAATAACAACGATTTTAAAATTCAACGTGGCTAACGTGTCCATCATCTTCTATTGAGGTGCGATGAGGTTGAAATGTCTATATATCAATATATGTGTAGTATTTACGGGTTTTCGGAACGCCAATCCATACTAATATTATAAATGCGATAGAATGTCTGTTATCTCTTCACGCTTAAATCTCTGGACCAATTTAGATGAAATTTGGTTGAGAGATACCTGGAGTCCTGGGAAAGGACATACCTAAGATAGTTTTTATCCCAGAAATTACCTATTATTGTTATTTATTGTAACCGTAGGACGGTAACGTGACTATTATCTCCTATTGGGATGCGATCGCGTTGAAATGTCTAAAATGTGGTGAAAAAGTCTGAAAATCGTCATAGGTATTGTTTTTATGGTATATGATTACGAAAAAAACAACTATTTCAACATACTCGACGTGACAACTCTGTAGGGGTGCAATGGGGTTGAAATGTTATAATATCAATATGGGTGTTGATTCTATGGTTTTCTGGGATTTACGACAATAGCATCGATTTGAAAATATAACGTAGTGGACACGAATTACTTAAAAAGATTTTTTAAATTTTACCTCTAAGAGGGTGAAACGGAGGTCCAAAGGTTGTATGGGAAAACGAGATTAGTTGGACTATTTTATCCTAAATTTTACACGATTACTTCTATTTATTAATGAGTAAACATGTGTTTGCCCCGAATGTCACGCGAGCGAAGTCGCGGGCGAAAGCTAGTTAATTATGAAATTGAAGTTTACAACGTTCATTTAAGCATATACAAGTATTCTGAAGATTAGTACACTGTTAATATCACAATTGTTTGTCTCAAGTCTTTGTTTTATTCATAAAATATTTTAAAGTAGCAACTCTATGAGTGTAACAAAAATATAACTTATTCTTTATAGAATTATCATAATTGAAAGTTCGTCTTTTGTCGCTTGGACCCGTAGTTTCAATAGAACGATACCGACAACTGACATTTGAAAATTATTATTGAACAGGTAAACGACAAAGACGTTGAGAATGGACTGGTATAAGGATAACTTTTAGTTCTACCTTTTTATCTAACCGCCGGAATCGTTTAATTATTGGGAGGAAAAAAAAAGGATAAGCGACAAACTAATTCTAAATATTTACAGGGGCTATATGTAATAACCTCCTTTTTGCTTTCTATTTATGAAACGGGAAAAATATACTAAACGCCAAATAAAGTCTCAAAAATGTGGCCTAACTACAATAAACGACCAATATATTTTATAAAGGAACAGGCATAAAATACTAACCCGAATTTAACAAATAATTATTTATAAGCAAAATATCATAAACGTATGTTTCTGAATGTTTGCTTCCAGCAAAAATAGGTTAACGTTCTTGTTATGTATGCGGAAAGGGGTCGACAAGTGAAACGGTCGGCTGCTGTTAGCGCACTGGTTTATTCGATGTAATGCATACATATATAACATCTCCTCCCTCTAGTAACCTACTTAACTAAGACTAATTTTAATAAGATTTTAATGGCATAGGGTCGATTGACTATTTTACTTTAGATGTAGGCCGTCTTGGCATATTCATCATTATTCCTGGGCACTCGCTTCCTGAAATTCATCACCAGATGATCGGTTATCTGCGTCACAGGTCGTAGCATGTTGGTCTGTTGACACATTCCCCACTGATCCTGGACATAAATATGGTTGGTATAACTCTTCTCTCCTCCCTCTGGCGGCCCCACGACGTGTCACGAAGCACGATGCCTCATCCTCATCGTCTCCAAGTGAAGTGACAGGTAACGGTACCACTTCTGGTAACGTATCCTGAAGCGGTCGTGGTGGTGTCAGCGGTTCTGATGACGGCAACGTCGGCGGCAGAGGCGACGGTGACGATGCTGGTGGCGGCGGCGATATGAGTGACTCAGGTAAGTCTATATCTGCCCAAACTTCGTTATTATGCGACCCTTTATACAGAATTAATTGATTTCTATGCCTTTTATTGTACTCTGAGTTAGCACAATCTTTAACTATGTATAAAACTTTCCCTAATCTTTTTACAATTACTCCTTTACACCATGTAAAACTAGATTTATTAAAAAACTTTTTATATAATACTAAATCATTTTTGTTAAAATGTATATTTTTCTCCTTTTGGCTCTCAATTTGCATACACTGTTTATCTTTACGTACATTAGGTATGGATGGACTCTGTGCCGAGAGCGATGACGGCTTAGGATTAATTAGATCCAATCTTGATCTTAATTTGCGACCGAATAAAATTTGAGCCGGTGAGAGCCCTGTAGTAGTATGAACGGAATTGCGGTAGTCCATCAGATATTTAAGTAGTTTTATTTTTGTATCTTTTGCAGTACTGTTCGACAGAATGCAGGACTTAATGCCCTTTTTTACAATTTTTACCATGCTCTCCGCCTGCCCGTTGCAGGCCGGGTGGTAGACGGGCGAGGTAATGTGTGAAATTCCATTACTCATACAAAAGTTTTCGAATTCGTGAGAACAGAAAGCTGTGCCATTATCACTCGCTATTGTTTTCGGTATTCCGAATCTTGCCATAAAATCGCATAATTTTTCTATCACCATGGTAGACGACATAGAACTCATCATGTATACTTCTACCCATTTGGAATATGCATCCACTATCACCAAATATACAGAACCCTTAACTGGCCCTAAAAAATCTAAATGTATTCTTTGAAATGAAGAAGAAGGGTACTCCCAGCTTGAGAGTGGGGCGCGCGCCGGTGAGGGGCGCATCTGAATACACACATCGCAAGAAGATATCATGTTTTCCAACGCTCCATCTATACCTGGAAACCAACATCTCGATCGCGCCTCAGATTTAGTCTTAACAATACCTAAGTGCGATGTGTGTAATTCCTTTATTATAGTTTGCTGTAAACTCTCGGGGATAACGACCTTATGTCCTCTCATTATACAGCCATTTTCAACAGATAGCTGCGATCTACAAAGATAATACGGTCGTAATCGTATGTCGCTAATTTTAGGCGGCCAACCCTTTTGGATAAAATTCGCTACTCGAGTTAGCGTGACGTCGTTCACAGTATGTTCGCGCAGTGTATTCAACGTCACCGGCATACTACCATCGGTAACGAAACAAACATAGGCCGCCCGGTCGCATGTCATCTCGGTCGCGTCGCACTGTTCAGTGCACGCGCACCGACCGCGGGACGATCCCAGCGGCGGCGCGGGGCATGCGGCAGGGGCGGCAGGCAGACTCGCACGGGAAAAATAGTCCGCACTGTTATCGCCGCTACGAATATATTCAATTTTATAATTATAACTACTGAGAAATAAGGCGTACCGCTGTAGTCTATTTGCCGATACTTCTGGTATTCCTTTATATGGTCCAAAAATGGAAATTAACGGTTTATGGTCTGTTCGGAGAATGAAAGGCTCGGACCTGCCATATAAATATTGATGGAATCGACGCACACCATAGATAATAGCAGTAGCCTCTTTTTGAATTTGTGCATACCGCTTCTCTGCGTCATTTAGCGTACGAGAGGCGAATGATATTGGTCTTTCGACACCGTCGGAATCGACCTGCGACAGGACCAGGCCTGTGTCACTCCGCCATTCGGCCGAGTTATTTACCTACAAGCCCGACGCGCCCGGGAGCACAATTTAGTCGAGTGTCACTCACGCGCTCTCGCACGCGCTATGCGACGCGACCAAGATGGTTAAACAAAAGCGTTACTGTTCTGCATTACATATGCTCTTGAAAATACACTGTAAACCATTTATATCCTATAGTGTAATTAATAACATTTTTTATTGCCTCCTGATAAATGTTAACCTGGTTTTATATTTTCATTTTGTTTGATATCTGTTATTGTCGAGCAAAAACCTGTCTATATTTATCCACTACCCGCAGAGAACATTATTGCAGAAATAATTATATATTTAACTTGTGCCTGACCGACAGATCAGTTTCGGGTACAAAATCAAATTTCAATCACAGATTTCTTGACGCTTCTTCTTTTACATGTGTGAAAAATAGAAGCTTAAGACAAAATAGGACTTAGTAAGTACACATTTTTACTCATTTAAAGGTTTTGGTCGTAACTGAAGGCCGGGCCAAGATTCGTTTTCTTACAGATAGAAAACCTGTTTCGTTCGGATGCTTAACTGCACCTATAATTAATATCTAGGTATATCTTTAAAATAACTTTATACCTAAAGTACATGTTTACTTGAACCTCATTATAAGAAAAACAATAATAATATTCTGCTCTAACACATTCAATTTTAGTATGTACTTCAATTGTGAAAATTGTAAATTGGCTCAAGGCTCCTGGACTATGACAGTTGTCCCACCGCGAACGAAGAACAAAAGCAGGTTGAACGAGACAAGTTGACGATCAGCATGAAGCCAGTGTGAAATCCGATAATTTTGACGCTGGGTTATACCTAAGCAGTGTGTGAGTGCCACGGGCGATCACTCGCACTTGTTAAAAAATGTACGCTAATTGATCTATCGGCGCGTGAGTTCTGCTGACATTATGACTTTAGTAGATTAGAGACTTAAAATACATACCTACACCAATGTTATAAATACTTTCCGTGTTAAAGATACATCCGAGCTATTATTGGGACAACGTGAATAGTAAACCTGATCTGTAAGTACGTACAGTCATGATTCCTGTTAAAACTTACACTAAAATTATACATTCTATCAGTGTCAACATTACCATTATTGTTCCTAAGTACCTACCTATGTTTAATAATCACAGAGTATGATATAGTAACATAAATAAGTACAACAGAGTAATAAACGTACACATACGTAAATCTACTACAATTTTTGGTAGTTTAAGTATATGTATTATAATGAACATTAATAAACAAGCGTATTTACTACGTATGTATATCTACGCGGCTCGGTCGCGAGCGTTTTGGTTCAACCCTATGAGCGACACGCTGCCAAGTTACGTCAAGCCCGAGACAAACCATTTTGTAAAAGCAGCGGCTGTCGCTCGTAACGCGTTAGATATAGGGGTTACTTTCGATTGTCCCTGCCGCTGAAAGACTCAGGTACGAGTACAGCTGCAGAATTATTTTGGACCGTATTAGCGCGTATCGAAGGTTGATATTTTAATTGTGATTATTCCAATTGAGTCGGAAGTGAAACTTCTGTTAGAGTATATTATTCTGTGACAGGACCGCACCCAGCCCCCCCGGGCCCGCGTCTACAGTTAGTATCAACCTGGCTGCTTGTGGGTTGAAGTGGCTGAGTACTTGGTCTGAGCTAAGAATTATTTTCATTTTTTCAAAAGCTGCGTCGTGATTGGCTGTCCAATTCCATTTACAACCCTTTTTTAATAAATCATACAAGGGACTAAGTATACTTGACGCGTTTGGTACAAAATTCCTGTAATAGTTAACTAACCCTAAAAAAGACTGTAGTTGGTTGACATTTTTAGGAGTCGGTGCCTCCACCATCGCTTTAACTTTCTCAGGTGATTTTTTCAGACCGTCCCGTGTAATGGTGTAACCTAGATAGCTAACTTCATCTCTAAAGAAATCACATTTTTCCCGTTGTAACGTCAATCCTGCTTCTTGTAAGCGCTTTAATACGGCATGTAACCTTTCCATATGTTCTATCCTATTTTTTCCTGTCACTAATATATCATCTAGTAAACAAAGAACACCATCCAATCCCGCCAATACACCTTCGATAGCTCTTTGAAAGCAAGCTGGGGCGCTTGACACACCAAATGGTAAGCGTTTGTATAAATATAGGCCACGGTGAGTATTTATACAAGTTAAGCGTTGCGACTGTTCGTCTAAAATAAATTGATTGTAAGCCATTGACAAATCTAGTTTTGTGAATTGCTGACCCCCATGAAGCTTTGAAAATAAATCGTTAATGGTAGGAAGTGGATATTGTTCAATGTATAATTGTTTATTAATGCTTACAGAGTAATCAGCACACAACCTAACTGACCCGTTTCGTTTTAACACGGGCACTATCGGGGATGCATATTCCGAATGTTCTATCGGTTCAAGTATACCCAAACTAGTGAGTCTGTCGATTTCTTTCTCAACTTTGTCACGTAACGCGAATGCTATGGGCCGTGCCTTAAAGAAAACCGGTTTAGCGTCCTCTTTTAATAATAGTTTGATTTTGTATTTATTAAAGGCATCCAGTTTATCTGAAAATAATTCGGGATACTGTTGCTCTAATTTTTTTATAGAAAATTCAGTTTCATGACAGTAATTTACAGGCATTAACTGTAATTTAAATTGAGAAATAAAATCTCTGCCCAATAATGGCGGTCCCCCCTCGCGGATAACGTACACGTCTAACTCGTGTGTTTGTCCCGCATAGGCCACCGCCACACGGATAACACCTACACATACAATATTTCTCCCGTTATAAGATAATAAATGTTTACGCGCCCTTGATAATGGCACCGCTTTGAAATTAGTTTTATAATAATCCTCCGAAATTACCGTTACCGCCGAACCACTGTCAATTTCAAATTTAAAAGGTAAACTGTCAATAAGAACAGTCTCCATCATAGGTTCTCCTTTACTCGAACGAATAATATGATAAAGCTTACCGTCATCGCCGTCCTCGCTCTTGTCACTGCCATCCCTACCTACGTAATTCACTTTTGTGCACATTTTACGTAAGTGTCCTTTTACGTGACACTTTCTACACACCATATTCGCGAATCTACATTCCGACGACTTGTGGTTTGTATAACCACACACACTACACTTCACTTTTTCCACACTTCTACCCTTGCCATTCTTCATAATCTTATAAAGTTGGTTATCGGGCGCTGTGCGGAGACCCGCGACGCCGACGCCGCTCGAGCTGGCCGCGGCCGCTGCGCGGGCGCAGCACAGGTTTTCAGCTAGCTCCACGGCTCTCGACAACGTAAGGTCGGTCAGATCTTGCGAGTAAATTTTCTCCTTCTCTAGACCTGGCCGCATACCCATTATAAACTTGTCACGAAGCGTCTCTTCTAAATTCTGAAAATTACAGTGCGCCGTCAGACCGCGCAATCTAGCCGCCCATTGCGTGTGAGATTCACCAGGTTGCTGTGAGGCGGTGTAGAAATTATGACGTTCTCCGAACCCGACCCGCTTGGGAGTGAAATGGCCATCCAGGAGTGTCAAGATGCCTTCGTATGGTACTTCTTCCAGATCCTTAGGCAGCGCTAAATCCGTTACGAGTTGATACGTGCCTTCGTTGAGTGCGCTCAGAAGAATCGCCTTCCTCCTGTTCCCCTTAGGATCCGATAGCACCGTTATATCATTTGCTACGAAATATTGTGTTATTCTGCTTTTATACGTCTTCCATGTTTGTAAATTGTGGTCGAACGTATTTAAAACACCAAATTGTGCACCGGACATTTTTAACGCGTGATATTTTTTGTTTCGGGTACCTCGTCGCCACTGTTATGTATGCGGAAAGGGGTCGACAAGTGAAACGGTCGGCTGCTGTTAGCGCACTGGTTTATTCGATGTAATGCATACATATATAACAGTTCTAATGATTGAATATTACAGAGAGCCCAAAAAGCATAAGTTAGTTTGTTTTCAAAAATTCTTTGATCAACAACCAAAAAAAAAAAAACTTCAAAATTTCTGTCGTTTACAGCGAATAAATTTAGCTCATGTCCCTATTTTTACTACCGCCTAAGCGACATAAAGTGTCACTTAGAAACATGTAACCCAGACCAAACAACGCAGAAAAAAATGACGATTCTGGCCATATATATAAGTCCATTCTCCAAAAAATGGCGCTTATCCCTTTTCGGCTGTAAGGCATCGATATATATATTTATAAATATATATATATATATATATATATATATATGTATATGAATATATATATATATTTATATATTATGTACGTTATTGAATATCTTCGCGAATTGTGAACCGATTTTCAAAATTCTTTTTTTATTTTAAAGGGTATAATTTCAAGGTTGCCCCATATTTACCAAGTCAGGATCTGATGATGGGATCCCAGGGAAATCAAGAGAAACCCTTAAATTTTATAAGCAGGTATGGTTAAATTCTATTTTTTTTATTTGAAAGGGTATGATTGCGAGATGGTCCCATATTCACCAAGTCAGAGTCTGATGATGGAATCCCACAAAAATCGAGGGAAACCCTTCAATTTGCCGTGTGGTTACCGGCAAAATAAAATTGCGCCACTCCATTGCGCTGGATGTCGTACAAGGCGACTAAGGAATCTTGTGTGATGCAATAACTTTGTGTGTCTCCAGGGGTATTCCACCAATAAGCTGCGCTCGTCAACTGAAGTCGTTTTATAATTTTTTTTAAATCAACTTTTTATATATACGTAGATAAAATTACAAAGTCCATGTAGATGAAATCGCAGGCGACCGCTAGTAAATGCAAAAGTGAAGCCAGATTTGACCAAGCACGGATAAGTGAAAGCGGAAGCTTTCAGCTCATCGATTCAACACGGAAATGTCCAATCTGAAATCGATTAGCATTTCGATTTGAATCGATTCAGAAATGATATCAAATTGGCTTTATTTATTTACTTATTCGTAATGTTCGTAATAAAATATTGGAATTGAGTTGTGTATGCCATTTTTTACCCGACTGCGACAGAAGGAGGGTTATGTCTCTCGAGAGTATCTATGTATGTATGTATAATTGTTTGGCACGCTCTGCAGCCCGAACGACTGGATGGATTTTAGCTTGAGAGGTGTCGTTAGATTCGTATTTGGTGTGAGAGTGACACTGGGTACGTCAAAATAAAAAAAAGTACAAAATGGCGGATTTTTGGCACCAAGTTCAAAAGCAAATGCGCGCCGCAGTCTGGACGGCTCGATGGATTTTAGTTCGAGCGGTGCTTCGATCAAGTATAAACAACTGATCGAAGGAGCGGTGTCATTAGATATGTATTTACTGTGAGAGCGACATTGCATATATCAAAATAAATAAAACTAAAAAACATAAAATAAAAAATGGTAATTTAAAAAACTAAAAAACCCGACTGCTTTTCTGTGTAATTTGGAAATGAAAATGCCATGTCGGGACCATACATGTGCTCTAAATTCAATAAGCCTCTATTTCTAGAATGGGTCCCGACTGCTTAATGTTTTCTAATTTTAGAGGTTTTTCATATCCAAATTACACAGAAAAGCAGTCGGGTTTTTTAGTTTTTTATATTACCGTTTTTTTACAAAATTTATTTCAATCTTAAAAAATATTTAACTATTCGCAAAACAGCCTTACTAATATAAGTATAAGTGTTAAAATAAGCTTACTGGAGGACTGTTTTATTGATTTGGGTAACGCGTTCCAGTGTCTATAAGCATATAGTAAAAGAACTTATTCAATCCCAGATTGATGTCTAAATATTCGACGTTATGTTGTTGCATTCAATCTTGTTTTTCAGGACGGGGGTCCACCACACATTCCCACCACTGTGTCTCCAGGATTAACACCAGCAACCGCCAAGACAATGAACAATGAAGTCCATTGCAGTCCCGGGGGTAAAACTACGGCTGCCTTGGAACTCACAACGAAATTAATCAGAAGAAATTAGTAAGAGTAAAAAGCTTTTGGAATTTGACTTCCCCTCTTAGCAATGTGAGAGACAACAATATAGCAAATGAGGCATTAAAAGCCTAAAGAGAAGCTCAACTGCCGTGCACTATGGATTTTAAGTATCTAACACTATTGGGGACCTAAAACATTGAGTTGTTACCTAACAAATCGATTCCAATAACCATGCATTCAGTCTATTGATTCTCCTTCCAAATAAGTACTCCAAAATCGGTACAACATTTAATAAAAACCTCGTAAAACGTTTTGTCAATTTCAAAGACGCCCTAAAACCTTTTCAGTTCGATCCATTCATGTCAATATTGTGGATTTGGGGTGTTCCACACGACCCCGACCCTCTGCAGGGTATTTATAGGCAGTCAATGTTTGACGTATTGTCCCTTCGGCTCTTTGATATCCGATGTAGTTAGTAGGTGAAATGCTAATATTCAAAAAATGGTTGTAGAATATTGATGTGAATAATTCTTGAAGGCTCTTGTAGTCGCCAATGACCTTATGCATTTGGGTGTGGTCCACAAAAAATTTACCTTCTTCTGGAAGGCTTCCATGTCGTATTTATTTAGGAATACTGTTGAGGGAAGTTGATTCCACAATAGGCTATTTTCCAATGTTTAAAAATTGTAAAAAATATTTAACAATATCGTAAAATACACAAAACTATAAAGATCTGCAAACTTTCATTCTAATATCTTCCGTCCGACTTATTTTAGGGTCGATCAAAGTTTGGCGGGAAAGTCCATTTTAAAAGTATGAAATTATAAAAAAATAATATTTCCATTGGAGAAGCAATAAAAAATGCTATAACTTTTATTATGATACTAATCACATAAACGTACGTAATATTTAACATAGCTGTCGTACAAATTTCTGATTTGATGCATACAAAATACAAACCCGTGACGTCATAATTCGGTAGACTTTTGTATGGAGCGTTTTGGGGCAGTCTAAAAATTGTGATTTTCAAATTAACATATCTCGAAAGATTTTTGTGCTATCGAAGTAATTCTTTCACCTATGGTTATATGGAGACGTCCCTACATATCAAACCGAAAAAAATGTTAGTCAAATAGCCTATTATTTTACATTAATTGGGGTGCAAGTGGTTCATCAACATGTTTGAACCAAAGCCAACATCACCTGCACGTGGTGCACCCTGCTGACTGACAAACGAGGCTCTGGCTAAAATAGAGGTTGGGCATAGCATATTTTTTTAAGCTGCCCGACTGGGGAAGTACCTCTACCTCACAGAATACCGCAGCCAAATAACATTTCCCTTGAGGGTTGTTGTGTTCCTGGGAGTGAGTGAGGTCACCAGAAAGAACAGAAGGCTGGCAACAGATCGCCGACGCCTTGGTGTTGCTGATCTCTTATTAACGACTGGTGACTGCTTATGAACGACTTCCAGGTTAAGTCCATGAGGTGACAGATGGTGGTGAGCTCTTTCGCCCCCCTTTCATATAAAAAAGTAGTACCTACGTAGAGTACGATCACTCCCTGCCGCTCTGACATATCGTCTCACCTTCTCTTTGAAACTAATCTGTAAATAAAATACTAGGAAATATAAATATATTTTTTTATACTACGTCGGCTAGCAGACAAGCATACGGCCCGCCTGATGTGAAGCGGTTACCGTAGCCATGTTAACGCTCGCAACATAAAATATTACCGTAGCCATATTAACGCTCGCAACATAAAATATCGATCGCGCGCCGCCACCCCCGCTGCCAATGAAGCATCTTCTTTCTTTCTGGTGACCTCACTCACTCGCAGGAACACAACAACCCTCAAGGGAACTGTTATTTGGCTGCGGTATTCTGTGAGATGGAGGTACATTCTCCAGTCGGGTAGCTTACGCTCTCATTACGCTCCCTACCTCTCTTTTCACCAGAGCTTCGTTTGTCAGTCAGCAGGGTGTACCGCGTGCAGGTGAATTGGCTTAGGTTCAAAGATGTTGATACACCCCATAATACTTCCGTTGTAATCCAAAATCAGTTTCCCGTTACACCCCCGCAAACCAATTTAAAAATGCTTGAAACTCCGAACGCACATCAGCTCTTGGCTGATTGCCAAGCAATATGTCAATATTAATGTAACATTTTAAAGAAATCAATTGGACTTTTATAGGAATATTGCCAAGCGTTACCGCCAAACTGGTTTTAATTCAAGAATATAACATATTGGGGTTTTGGCCCACTTCAAAATAAGAGGAGTCTCGCTTCACAAAACTTGACATATTTATGTTACTTAGGAAATCTCTAAATATGAGCATGTATGTCTTGCAGCTTTAATTAATAATTTAGAGTCGTACACAGCGTATTTTAAACGCGCAGTCGACGCGCAGATTAATAAATAAATATTGTCAGACAAATTTACACAGCGCCATCTAGCCCCAAAGTAAGCGAAGCTTGTGTTATGGGTACTAGACAACTGATAAACATACGTAAATTCATTTTTTTTTGTAAATACATACTCATGATACATAGAAAACACCCAGACCAAGACAAACAGACATGTTCATGCACACAAATGTTTGTCCTATGTAGGGATCGAATCCACGAGCGTTGGTGTCGAAGCCGCGTCATTGACCGCTACGCCACCGAGTTCGTCAAGCAGATGACGCGCGTATACGCGTTTAAACGAGAACGGTAAGTACACGGGGTGATCGTGAAACACGCGTCTACTGCGCATATACGTGCAGATTCAACAATACAGACGCGTTGTAGTCGCTCGTAGCTTCTACGTTTTGATCAGATTAGTTATACATTGGCGTCGGTTGAGACTACACTGCTTACGCTGGCTTTAGCACTGCTTTTAAAAAGAAAAAAAAATGCAAACGCAAAAATCTGCATTTACGGCATCTATGGCGTAGACGACGCGCGTTCCTGAATCGTTCGTCGTCTGCGCGTTTTAAATACGCCGTGTGCTAGCGGCCTTATTGTAATAACTATCACTCTATGTCATGGGCGTACCCAGGGTGGGGCAGGGGGGGGCAGCTGCCCCCCCCTGGATAATGTTGTCGTCCTTATGTATCCTAACTAGTACTTTTATCGATAAAAATTAAGGAAACGAATTTTTTGCCATTTGTTTGCAATACAAAATTTTTACAACTAAAAATTACGCAGCGCGTTCGTTATATACCTACAACAGCTCGCTAGCTGCGAGGCCCGCCCGTGCCTGCACAACACGAATATTACCGAATCTAACCGAGCGACATCGTGTGCCGCGAAATCGGGAGAGTACGAGCTTTGACTTGTTGTTTTCAAAATACACAACGAGTTTTGGTTAAATTAAAAATAAATAAGGTTTTGTTACTGAGTTGTAGTACCTATTGTGATATAATTATGTACCTATATATGTATTTCTATTTATATTCTGTTGAACAATAATAAAACGTTGAATGAAAATGGATATTCGGAACTTTTTTGTAAGTATTAAAGTATTTTCTATTACCTATTTATTTACTTAATGTGTCTATTATTTCAATGTTTTAATAAAACAAAACAATCACAATTGTTTATAGGATTTCGTGTTTATCTACTGTTATTTTTTTAATAACCTTTAGCAATCTATGAAATAAGATTTTAGAATTTGATGCTTCAAACGTATTTTGTTACTTAGGTATGTCAATTGTTACTAATGCATGCATTGTAAAACTGGACGTTTACACGTCAAATTTCTCTAGTTTCACGCAACTAGTTTCGTAACGTAACTTCGGCTTAATTAATAGGCATGCATGACGCACAAATGTAATCGTTTTTTAGCTAACTCCCAAAAACGAGGAATCACTTCGATTTTTTAATTTGGTTTAGTGCCGATGACAGGATCCATGAGAAAATTAAAAATAATTAAATAAAAACCGCCTTCAGATTCTAACAGCCACCGGAGTCGGTGTGAAAAGAAAAGACATAATTCCTGTAGTCTTGGTTGGTCTTTCGCGGCTCTTGGTTGTCTGAAGGCGGTTTTAACTTTTTTTTTACAGTCATGCCGAAAAAATAAATGTATTTTTTTGTAGCTTCATTACCGTACCTATCATCATCATCAGCCTGTATCTACCCACTGCTGGATATAAGCCTTCCCCAATGCTTTCCACCAGATACGATCCTCCGCCTTCCGCATCCAGCCGCTCCCAGCCGCTTTCTTAAGGTCATCGGACCATCTAGTAGGAGTCCAACACTTCGACGAAGTGTTGGACGCCTACTAGATATCCTATGCCCGGCCTCCACTCTACTACCTTCCTCCCCCATCTGCCATCAGTTACTCGGCAGATGTGACCGGCCTATTGCCACTTCAGCTTGCAAACTCTGAAGACTATGTCGACAACTTTGGTTCTACGTCGAATTTCTTCATTCCGGATTCGATCCCGAAGAGAGACCCCGAGCATAGCTATCTCTATCGCTCGCTGCGCGACCTTTAGCCTGTGGACCAGTCCGATGGTCAGTGTCCAAGTCTCTGTACCATATGTCATTGCAGGGAGGACGCACTGGTTGAAAGTCTTCAAGCACTGGGGTATTTGCGCGGCGAAGATGTGACGAAGCTTTCCAAAAGCTGCCCAGCCCAGTCGAATGCGTCTATCGATCTTTGTTAAAATTACCCCGGCCAAGCTGTATGGAATGACCGAGGTAGACATAGTCTTTAACTACTTCAATAGCTGCATTCTCTACGATAACCGGGCTAGGTATGACAAAATCGTTGTACATGACTTTCGGTTTGTCGAAGTTCATCCCCAGCCCCACACATCGAGATGCAGCATTGAGATCGACCAACATACGACCGAGATCCTCCAGCGATTCAGCCACTATGACCACGTCGTCGGCAAACCGAAGGTGTGAGATGTACTCGCCATTCATACTGACGCCACTTTTTTTCCAGCCCAGCGTCTTAAATACGTCTTCCAGAGCAGCGGTGAATAGTTTCGGGGAAATGACATCCCCGTATGACGTACTCCCCGCTGCAGCTGGATAGGCTTAGACTGCTGGTCCTGGACGCGGACTGTCATTGTCGCAGCGCTATACAACCATCTCAGCACCTCGATATAGCGGTGGTCAACTTGGCACCGCTGTAAGGATTCCAGAACAGACCAAGTTTCGATGGAGTCGAAGGCTTTCTCGTAAAGCTACACAGAACGGCAAATTGTACTCTGTAGTTTTCTGCACAATTTGCCGCAATGTATATATGTGGTCCACGGTACTGTAGCCTTTGCGAAACCCAGCCTGTTCCGGTGGCTGGTCAAGCCTTCGGGCGAGACGATTCGTGATAACCCTTGAAAACAGCTTATACACGTGGGTCAGGAGTGAGATCGGTCTATAATTCTTCAATAAGCTTTTGTCACCTTTTTTGAAGAACAAGACGACCAAACTCCTGGTCCACGCGACTGGTGCGGTCCCATTGTGAATGACGAAATCAAACAGACGTAGTTCCTTTAGAACCGGAGTTCCTCCAGCTTTTAACAGTTCTGTTGTAATTCCGTCCTCACCGGGAGCATTACCATTTTTCAGCTGTTCAAGGACTATCCTAATCTCACCCATGCTGATGTCTGGAATATCCTCGGTTTCGTGTCGGGTTAACGGGGCACGGCGATCACTTACACGAGCAGCTGATGTAGGGACAGGTGCATGTGCGGCATAGAGTTTGCCGTAAAATATCTCCACCTCTGCGAAGATCTCTGGCTTAGAAGACACGACTCGACCATCCTCTAGTTTGAGCTTCGACAGATAAGCTCTTTCAGAAGGCCGAGAAAAGACTTTCAGCCCTTTGTTGCGCGCTATCACGTCCTCAACTCGTTTAGCATTGAAGACGCGATAGTCCCGACGTATCAGCCTTCTGATCCGCTTATTCAAAGCTGCATATTCTGTCGAAGCCCTAACAGATGCTGTCGCCTCTCGTCTCTTCTGCATAAGAGCCAAAGTTTCGCTAGAGAGCTTGGCCTCTCGAGCTCTATGCTGCCGCCCAAAGTGTTTGCTGCCGACTTCGTGTAGTGTCGCCCCTATTCTCTCTGATGCCTCGTCCATGTCCGCAGTGGTTTCCAACGAGTTGAATCGGTTTTGAAGTTCCAGTTGGAACTTTTCCGAAGCTTGAGTGATTTGAGGAAGAGTTGGACGTAGATTCGACTTAATCATACGGGCTCTTTCGAGTTTATAGCTGATATTTAGGATGCCTCGTACAAGTCGGTGGTCGCTACCGGTACCAAACCTATTAACCACCGAGACATCCCTAAATATCCGCCTTTTATCCGTTATGATGAAGTCGATCTCATTCCTAGTCAGTTCGTCGGGGCTTTGCCAGGTCCATTTCCTCTGGGGCTTCTTTTTAAAGAACGAGTTCATCAAAAAAGAGCCCCTCCATTTGGAGGAAATTTACCAGCATTTGCCCCCTGTGGTTCCTCGACCCCTAACCAAACCCTCCGACGACCGATTCATCGCATTCTTGTACTCCTACCTTGGCGTTGAAGTCCCCGACAACAACTGTGAAGTGGGTCTTGGTGGTATTATGTATGGCCTTTGAAATGTCTTTATACATGGCCTCGACCTCTTCATCCTGGTGTGTCGTCGTTGGAGCACATACCTGTACTACTTTCAAAGAGTCTCTCTTCTCTTCTCTCATTCTCTCTTCGTCAGTTTTAGCACAAGATATGCTACCCTCGACGACACACTGGATACCTCCACTACGTTGTTAACGAGAGCTTTATGGACGAGGAACCCGACAACGCCCTGAGAGAGCTGGTCTCTTTCACGGTAGTAGAAGAGGTTGCCAGATATCACGGTATCCTCTCCCTCTCGTCGGATTTCCGACAGACCCAGAATCTGGCATTTGACTGACCTCAGTTCTACTTCCAGCTCTCCTACATCCTCGTCACGCCTCAGTGTCCGTGTATTAAACGCCAATGGTCAGTTGTTGGTGGTGGCCGGCCAACCGGATATTCTTCGCACCCCCCGCCCTGCCGGAACCGATACCGCCACCTTGGCACGGGATAGCAGGGCTGCCGGGTACTGGGGGCCATTTATTTTGGTTGCTGTACATTGGGGAGTAATGCGCTTAAGTCGCCACGCTGGGTTGGCGACTGTCGCCAGAGCCTCGTCCGCTTATCGGCCACGTACAGGTGAGGTTGGCTTTGGCTCCGAAGATGGTAGTGAGCCACTTACACCCTATGTCCATATACATACATAGTACTAAATTGATTAGTTAGATTTAATTAAAAGTTTGTTTTCATCTTTTTAGGTCACTTAAATAAAAGCTTGTTTTAAAAAGTTTTTTTTACAGTTTATTTATTTTTTAGTTATTATTGGGCATATTTTTCATGTTCTACTTAGCAAGCCCTTTTATTTGATACCCATATTGTGGTAGTGAAGAAAAAATAACCAGTCCGCCATCTTGTATTATCCGCCGTATTGGATTTAATGTACCGTAGTATTATTTTTCGTATGCTCCTTAGCAAGCCCTTTTATTTGATACCCATATTGTGGTAGTGCAGAAAAAAAATTTAGTCCACCATCTTGGATAATCCGCCATATTGGATTTAGAATGACATCACATAGCTAACCATGCATTGTCATCTAAACTAAGCGTGTATACAAAATTTCAGCTCAATCGGTTGAAGATAACTGGTTCAAAATTAAGTTGCAAGATTCCACCCGGACAAACATACATACATTGCAAGTTAAATAAAAGCTTGTAAAATAGCCATTGTCTAGTTAAAGTATTTATATAAAAACATTATCTATTTTAATTTAAGTTTCTTTTTATTCTATATAAGCACCTTAAAAAATCTGATTTGCCCCCCCTTGGCCCAGAACCTGGGTACGCCCATGCTCTATGTAATTATAAAAAAAAGCATTTGAGAATGAATAAATCGGATTTATTTCAGTTTGAAACAAATTCTACTAATTCTATTGTAAGCTATAGTAGGCTTTTTTTTGACGTGACAACGTCTTATAATTCGATGGAGCCGGCTGCACGCATGAAAATACATGACTCATGCGGTGTTATCTCGCTATGAGGCGTTCCATTAAAATTTTCTTTTGAAAAATGCAAACATTCCATCAGTATTTTCTTATGACGTTGTCACGTTCAACTATCGTCAGTAAACCAACTTTACAGACAACCGATTTTTACCTACTGTATATTATAGTCGTCGACAACCGTTATTCCTCCCACTGCTGGGATACAGATCTCCCCTCAATTTAAGGGGTTTAGAGCATACTTCACCACGCTGCTCAACTGCTGGTTGGCGGAGGCCAGTGTTTTCAAGCCGCCTAAAGACAACTGACTTGGCTTACGACTGTTACCTATATCAGGAACTATAGAAATAACCTATATTGACAATAGCCTAACTTTAACACTTCACGCATCACTTTATTACTCTCGCACACTCGTGAAAAATGACCCTATTTTATCACAAACAAAACACAACGCCTCGCGCGCCGGGCACCGCTCGCTGCCGCCGCAGGGTATACGGTAGGTCTGAAGTAGCCAGGACTGACGGATTAACGTGCCTTCCGAATCACGCAGGAGCTCGAGATAAATAAACCCATCCATGAACAGGCTGCGGTCGACGTACTTGTCGACGTTGCTTAACTTGCGTGTCTGACTGACACGCGCAACGACGTCATCGAACTCCTACATATTATAATGGTGTTATAGCGTAACTCTCATTAATTTGTAAATACACGCTTCACATCTCTGGGAATATCACATTGAATAGACAATTTACATCATGCATGAGCATACCTTTAGATTGTGTATATGTCGTGACCATATCGTAGATTTGTTCACTTCGTGAAATGTTCGAGAGTTTCATGAAATGGTCGCATGTCATGAAATATATCAGTATTTGTTGGTCACATCATGATGTGGTTTGAGCAGATCAATGATATGAAATCGTTTCTCGCTATAGTCAATAAAACGCGCGGTTATATCGTAAAATAGTTACATTTATTAGCGGTAGAGGCGCTGCAAGCGCTTTCTTTATGTGTGAAGATGGCGGCTGCTGACGACAATGTTTCCCGAAGTGAAAATGTGAATAATTAGTTATTAAATGAGGAAGAAAGTGATAACCAAAGGAGTTTACGACGACAAGGTTCTCGAGTACTATACGAGTCACGCAAAAACTGAGCACAATGTAAAAAAACCGGCCAAGAGCGAGTCGGACTCGCGCACGAAGGGTTACGTACCATTATCTATAAAAACGGCAAAAAAATCACGTTTGTTGTATGGGAGGCCCCTTAAATATATGTTTTATTTTTATTTAAATATTTATTTTTAAAGTGAATATATAACTAAACATTATGTGAGTATTTCAAGGGTCTACCAATTACCGTTAACAATTGCGAGCAAAAAAAATCACGTTTGTTGTATGGGAGCCCTCTTAAATATTTATTTTATTCTGTTTTTTAGAATTTGTTGTTATAGCGGCAACAGAAATACATCATCTGTGAAAAATTCAACGGTCTAACTATCACGGTTCATGAGATACAGCCTGGTGACAGACGGACGGATGGTCGGACGGATAGCGGAGCCTTAATAATAGCGTTCCTTTTTACCCTTTGGGTACGGAACCCTAAAAACCGTGGAGTTTAGATCGCATTTTATGAATATCCTATTTATACGATCCAGCCAAATATAGGTGACAAAATCGTGAAATGTTGACGATTTAATGATCTGGTCAAATTAAGTTGCCCACATCATGAAATGCGACGATTTCATGAAATTCTCGAACATTTCATGAAGTGAGCAAATCTACGATATGGCTACGACATATAGGTACATAGTTTAAGTTCCAAGTTTCGCATCAGTAATTTAGAACTAAATTGGGAACACACGACAAACTAAGATTAGATCTCGGTTAAGACCTCCAAAGTTACCGCAATCTTGTTGTGGTTAACACATGCAACCAATTTATGAACTTGTGCTCATAGTTATGTCTCCGAACTTAGATTCATACGTGTTATTGAGTTGTCTAGGTGATATTATGTCAATGGAGTTGTTAGGGTTGTACAAAGTAAGACGTTTAAAGTTTTGTTTGTAAAACTTTGTTGTTTACTAGAGTTAGTTCGCGTGGGCTTCAGAAACTAACCAATTGTTCTTAACTAGCTTTAGATCGCGGCTTCACCCGATGGCGGGGAAAAAATTATAATAATAAAACAATGACTATGCCATTGTTTTATTATATTTTTTTCCCAGTGGGAATAAGATATTTTTTCCGGGGTACAAAGTGGCCTATGTCACTATTTAGTTCTTAAACTATTCCTTTAAAAAATCATGACAGCCATTGGTTCCTTGCGACGTGAAAGAAGGACAAACAAACACACTTTCATCAATGGCGGATCCACCGTTGTGGGCACGGTAGGCATACCCACAACTAGGGTTGCCAACTATACTGTTAAAAACAGTATTATACTGTTTTTCAGTGCATTATACTTTTTACTGTTGACCAAAAATAAAGTATACAAAATACTGTTTTCAGCATCAAAATGCTTAACACTAAACTAACGCATTTTTTTAATTTGTGATTAAAAATGAGGTTTATTTTTAGTTATAATTGATTGATTTAATTTTAGTTATAATTCTGGTGAGGCGTATGTAATATTTTAAAAAATCGGTTAATTAATAAGTTGTGTGAGAAACTCTAAAACATATGTATTTAAAACATTAAATAAATAAAATACTGTTCGTTTTTCTATAACACTGTTTAAAATTTTTCGCAGACCTAAACATACTTTATTTCTTGTAAAAAAAGTTGGCAACCCTACCCACAACCCTAATAGACTAATACCTGTAACGTCACACTTTCACGGTCTATTGAGATCGATAGGCTAATGAATAAACGCTATGCCTTCATAAAATTTTAAAAATACGATTTCAGGTTTTCGACCTTGACCACTGTTGGCAGTGACTACAACATTTTTTGAGGGCTGGATCCGCGTCTGACTTTCATAAATAAATATGAATATTATGAGTTACTATGGCAATACATTTTCTAGTATGCGTATCATAATATTATCAGACATATTACACAGCGCCATCTAGCCCCGAAGTAAGCGAAGCTTGTGTTGTGAGTACTAGATAACTGATAAACATACGTAAATACATTTTTTTTTGTATATACATACTTATGATACATAGAAAACACCCAGACCAAGACAAACAGACATGTTCATGCACACAAATGTTTGTCCTGTGTGGGAATCGAACCCACGAGCGTTGGTGTCGAAGCCGCGTCATTGACCGCTACGCCACCGAGCTCGTCAAATAAAACATATGTCAGATTTTAAGTTAGTGACATTATTACAACTGTGAAAACCGCTTCCAGTTTCGTAACACGCGATCCAAGTTTTTGCGTGCTGCGCAAACTACAAACATACAGACAGACAACAATTCTAATAATAATTTGTCATCTGTTCAATTCTATTCCTCTTATAACTCATTCTTTTTATAATTCGTTAATATCTTCTCAGTACAGAAATCCCTCAGTTTAGAATTTTTAACGGACTTCAAAAAGGGAGGAGGTTCACAATTGGCTGTATTTTTTTTTGTAGACGTCTGTCCACTCACAAGGTGGACAGACGACCTCATTAAGACCGTAGGATCGCGCTGGATGCAAGCCGCTTCCAACCGGTCTTATTGGAGATCTAGAGGGGAGGCCTATGTCCAGCAGTGGACTTCCAATGGCTGAGATGATGATGATGATGATGTATTTTTTTTAATGTTTGTTACTTAATTACTCCGTGATTTATAAACCGATTTGAAAAAAACTTTTTTTACTTGAAGGCGTACATACTTACAGATTAGTCCCATATTTTTTTCATCATTTTCATCATCATCGACAGACGAGCTCGGTGGTCGAATGGTTAGCAATGGCCACTTTGACTCCGAGGTCGCGGGTTCGATTCCCGCAAAAGACAAACATTTGTGTGCATGAACATGTATGTTTGTCTTGGTCTGGATGTTTTCTATGTATTATAAGTATGTATTTACAAAAAAAAATGTATTTAAGTACATTTATCAGTTGTCTAGTACCCATAACACAAGCATGGCGCTTAATTTGGAACTAGATGGCGCGTAGTAAATTGTCCAGAAATATTTATATTTATCATCAGCCTGTATCTATAATACATAAATTTTGAGTAATGTCGGGAGTCGGGTTTTTTTTTGTTAAAATTATATTAATAGTAATAACAAGCCCACAGGGCAGCTTGTGGCGAGCTGTTGGTAAATAACGACACCACGGGTACTTAACTTCCAGAGAGTCGGAGTGCAAACACCAGCCCCCTTACCACCATCTCTTATCTAATATAGTCGCTTATTCATTGGTATGAATAAGCATTCTATTCAGTTATTGAATCGCAATAAGAGATGGTGGTAAGGGGGCAGAAGGCCTGCAGGAGTTTCAGCTTTGGCCTCCAGCTATAGAGGAATCGTTAGAACTTTGGGTCAGGTTTTGGGTGTTCGTTTTTGACGCTTAGTGGTATATCTATAGAAATATAATATCATTGCGCAACATCATCTAAGGGTTCCTTCAATAAAGACGTGACGTTATTTTTGGACAGTCAGAGTAGCATAATATAAATAAATAAATATTCCTGGATAAATTACACATCGTCATCTAGTCCCAAATTAAGCAAAGCTTGTACTATGAATACTAGATAACTGATATAGTAGACAAATACATTTTTTTCTGTAAACACATACATAAACACATACACATACGTAATACCTATAAAACACCCAGACAAGACAAACAAGAGACACATTCATGCCCACAAAGGTTTGTCTTGTGCGGGAATCGAACCCGCGACCTCGGAGTCAAAGTAGACATATTTTGTTAGCCATTTGACCACCGAGATCATCAGAGACGAACTTCTTAGCTTCCATGGATTCACCTTGCGGGTGCCGGGTCCATCGTGTGGAAGAGAGAGAAACCCAAGCAGATCCCGAGACTTGTGACACGGGTGTAGGTTTAAGGGGCCGCTTTCCGACGTACATCAACACTCACCTTCACTACTTGTGTTTCTCTCCCTGCCCAGCCAAAGCTGGTATGAACCTGCTAATGCAGCTTTCGATACTCGTTCTATATAGAACTTACTGCACTTCTGGACAAGCCAAGGTCTTTCAGCAGGTTATAGAGAGATTTTGCTGGTATACCTCTCGCTCCTACTTCTACAGCGAATAGATTAACTACATAGCCGCTTTTTTTAATTCGTTTAGGAGGTCATAATATTTGTTTTGTTTTATCGCGTGGTCTTTGGGTATGTTAGTTTCCCACTGTACGGTAAGATCTAAAAGTACTATGCGTTTTATAGCTCTGGAAAAAACGAAAATATCCGGTCTGGATGTCGAAACACCCACATCCTCTGGGATTTTATAGTGCTTTTCATACGTGTCCATTAAAATAGTCCTGTCCGGTGCTGCACTCAGGCTTGTTCTTGGAGTTTGAAGTTGATCCTTCTTTTATAAAGTTAATTTGTCTTTTGTTTGTCGTCAAATTATTATTATTTATTTAGGAATTTTATAGTTATTTAGTTTGGAATTATATATTAAATCTCAAATAGACATCACTTATTAATTTAAGTGATGATGAAGAAGCCTATTTTTAGCATTATTCGGCTGAAATTATTAATATTTAAAGTGAGTTTACTTTTAATTTTTCATTTCAGTTATTTTTTATTGATTATTACATCTCAAAAATAGATTGTGATAGATCATTTGTGATATTTAAAAAAAGCGTCAACTCTGTCATATTGACAGTACTTAATCAACAAAGAGTACTGAATCAACCTTCGATAAATGTACTTAATTTAATTGAGTAAATTGACGTTGCTTCTTTTCTAAATATTATATTATTATTTAGGTCAATAGTTCAGTTAATATCATTAACTCAGTTTCAATTTAACTGTCTTCGTAAACAGAACGTTACAGTTGCTATAAAAAATGACAAAATTCGATGAAATTTCACTTTACAACAAACTTGATGCAGATTTCGTATCAGTGTTGCAACCTTTAAATCTTCTCCAATTATTGTTTTTCTCTCCAAAATTTACTATTAAAAATAATTTCATATCCCCAAATACAATTTTACAAAAGATATTAACATTAATAGGTCTTTTGATATTCATTTCAATATTTTCATTTCGCGTTTGGATCGGTTTTCGAAAATTAAAAATTAATCAACATGGATTGACGGCATTTATTGAAATATTTTTCAGCATAATCGAATATCTAATTGGATATATTGTAAATATATTTGTAAATATTAAATATAGTGAAAAATACGTGAAGTTAATTTTAATAATACAAAATGGGAATGGACTAAAAAGTCACGATGGAAGAAAAACTGCTGCAGTTTATAACTGGTTTTATTTTATTTTGATTTGTATATTTATAATTGTATATCCGATACATTATTTTGTATATTATTTTGACATGGCAATTATTGAGTTTTTTACTTGCTTAGCGCTTATGTGTTTTGATGTAAATATTATTTATTCTATTCAAATAATCATATTTCTGAGAAGCAAGATTCAATCATGGATTTGCACTGTCAAACGTAGTAAAATATGTGTAAATATTGACGGAGTGTATTGGAAAAAAATGTTTAATACTTATTTGGATTTATTCGAAGCGTTTGATGTTTATAAACATATTTCTGAAGCTCAGGTAAGGTACTTACATATCTTCAATTAGAATAAGTGATTTAGCCGAGCCATACACATGTTTGGCACCTTAGTATAAAAAGTTAATACATAAGCAGTTTTTTGCATAAGTATAATAATAATCATAGTATTTCTTTTCAGGTTTTGTACTACATAGCGATAACTTTCATAAATTCCCTAATATACATTCAGATGGTAATCGAATTCTGTGGGATATCTTTTAGGAATAAGGACTACGTGAGTTCACGACACTTCTTCGATTTTAGGAGCATTTATCGTGCCTAAAGGCATCTGTAAAAATTCAAATTAGTGATGTGATGACTGAAAGAAAGAAAGAGAAATGCATTTATTTGCATAAATAATTATTACAAAAATATCGATATGTGAATAGGAAGATTTTTTAAGAAGTATATATATGTCGCGGTTTCGATCCCAGCACATGACAAACATTTGTATGCATGAACATGTCTGTTTGTCTTGGTCTGGGTGTTTTCTATGCATATATATTATATGTATGTATTTACGTGTGGAAACCCTTAGTACTCGTAGATACAACAGCATTCATTACGCAGCGTGGTTACGTTGGAGTCTGTTGCCACTCCTCTCCATCGTATTACGAGGCAACTCACCAGAACTACTAGACTAGAAGGCGGTTGTCCTTAACGACCCTCCTCCGTGAACGGAAGTTTCTCTCACTGGTCGACCAGAGGCGTACCAGGACACATCTATTTTTTTAATAAGTGTGAACAGGATTTTGCAGGCTCGGCAATAAGCAATGACGACTATCGTGTTTGTTTGAGCTCACCATCATTTGGCATCAAATTGGGACCACTGTCGAGTGATGTCCTAAAGTACAGCTGACAAATATTGTTAAATACGGCAATGAAAACAAAATTTACATTTAGATCATAACTATTAGTCCAAGAGTTACTGAACCCTCTGAGTAACGGTCATCCTGTAAGGCTAGAAATTTGTAGAATTATGAGTTATAGCACGCTAAGGGCAGTAACCATGACCTGGCAGGCATCAGCCCTGCACGTCATCAGCCCTTTTATTTTTTAAATCGTTAAATAACATTGAGATCATACGGTTAACAAAAAAAACGGGTTGCACTCCGGGAGTGCGCGCAGAAGTGAAAACTTGAACATTACCGTTGTGCATTTTTGAATATTTTGAAATGGTTAGGGAATAATTTCGCACGAATTGCTTTATTTATCAGTATAATAGTACTATCATTTATGTGGTAAAATACAATATTCATTTAGTGCGCTATCGTACGCAAACATGCCAATTTATATTACATTAAAAATAAACAGCAGGAGCACACATTTACGCCGCGCGGTAGAAAGAGAGGGGCATATTACTTCATCTCCTACGCCGCGCAAGGCGGTCAGCGCTCCCTCCGTCTTACGAATTTTCGATCAGGCCACGTATCCTGACTTTAACATTTTTTCCCATCCCAAAAAGTGCACAACGCCGCTAAAGAAGTTTTCACTTCAAAAAGTCAAATCCGGTTGTGACAGCATGGACAAACAAGCCCACACACAGAGATGAGCTCGTTAATCATATTAGAATACACAAAATGAAATAAACAAATAATTCAAAAGGTTAAACTAATTAGCATCATTAAAAAGAGCTTTAAAAGTACCTATAATTCGTCTGACACCTCTGACCTCTAGGTAAATCTGTAAATACGCACCGAAGGTGGCAGCGTCCGAGTTCAAGTTCATATCTATTGTAACCGCTTCACATCAGGCGTGCTGTATATAATTATGTTCGCCACCCGACGTGCTGAAAAAAATAACCATAACTATATACGGCTGCTGTTACCTACATTTAGATATGCCACGATAATTAAGCCATACGTCAAAACGAATAACCGAAAATGGTCCAATTTTCTTACAATTTCCTTACAATTCATTGTAAATAGGTAAAAATACGGTCTTCTGTATTTCAAATATGCATAATTTATGTTCATAAAGCAATTAAACCCCGAGAGATGACATATCACACGAAAGTACACAATAAAAATTGATTTTACCGCGTACTTAAATTCATATTAATGGAAAAATAATTGGCGCCATTTGCACTCAATGAGGAAAAGAGATAGCAAATATATTAAATCTCTGATATGATAAGGATGGCAATAGTCTATGTCCCAACCTCAGAAGGAACCGCTTTCTGATGGAATTTAGCATGGGTATGCCATATCTACATATTGATTGACTATACATATATTTCCTGTATCATTATTATAGTTGATTTCGGTCAACATTCCAGAATAAAAATATAAAAAAAATTGAAAAATTCACCTCACCGCTTGCCTTGACTGCTATGCCTTGTTTAGTAGTGTAATGCTTAATCAGTAGATGGCGCCACACTGCGACTTCACAGCAGTAAATATAAAATGCAATAATTCGCCACCATCACAAACCTTCCTGGTATTTTCATTCTTCATTTCTCATTCTGGTATTTCTCATTTGGAAAGAGCACTCGACCGGTAATCGAGAGGTCGTGTGTTCGTATCCCACCTAAGCGGGAGAGGTGAATTTTTCCATTTTTGAGTTCAGTAGGTATACTGAGTGTGCTTTTATACGCCGAAAAGTCACTCTTGGAAATGAATAGGCTCCAAAACCACTGAACTGATTTTCATGAACCTTGTCACAATTAAAGACCTCGGCATGCTTGAGGTTTGTGTTGAAAAAAAATTGAGATCGATCATATCCTTGAGGAATGATCATCAAATACATTTTCCATTGAAATCAATGGAAAACATACACTCAGCGAATCTATTCGCTCCACTCCACCTCGATTTCGGCCCCGTGGGCTAGAATCCGGCCTAGTTAAAATAATTAGATTTCATGTATCATCATCATCAGGTCCATTTTAGTCTCCACTACAGGAGCACGACCCTCTCTTGTCCGTCCTAGACGGAAGGAGGATTTGGCCTACACGACGCTGGCCAAACGGGTTGGGGAGGCTTGATCGATATTTCTTAATGTATTTTTCTTAGTCGCCTTGTACGACATACACGGGAAGAAACGGAGTGATTCTATTCTAGTCTCCCGGAAACCACACGGCCAATTTCATGTATGCTTAAATAATTCTCTTACAGTTTACCTCCATACCTCTCGCGATTGGCGTATTTGTATGGATATCCAAGAACTTACTTATATCGTCAATTTTATGCATCCAGTGCAATCAATTGTACAACACCATCAGGGAAGTTCAAGTTATTTGTGTGCTATCAACCACGGAAAATACTTCAGGTAAGGTCGATTTTCCTCTCGACCAACCCGCAGTTAAGCAGCGTGGTGGAGTATGCTCTAAACCCCTTCGATTGAGGGGAGACCCGTATCCCAACAGTGGGATGATTATGGGTTGATGCCGAAGGTCGATTTTGGACGGCCGTTTTTCTAATTAGGTTGTTTTTTTTTTATGTTACGTCGACAAACACACGGCTCGACTGATGTACCTAAAGCGATTAGGTACTGTAGCCATATCAATAATCGAGACGTAAAATATCGCTCGCACCCCCGCTGCCAACGCAGCAACTCCTTCCTTTCTGATGGCCTCACTCACTCGCAAGGCCACAGGAACCCTCAAATAAATTATAAATAAATATCTCTGAACAATTTACACAGCGCCATCTAATCCCAAATTAAGCGGGAAAGTTGTGTTATGGGTATTAGACAACTGATAAATGTACTTAAATACATTTTTTTTTTGTAAATACATAGAAAACACCCAGACCAAGACAAACAGACATGTTCATGCACACAAATGTTTGTCTTGTGCGGGAATCGATCCCGCGACCTCGGAGTCAAAGTGGCCATTGCTAACCATTCGACCACCGAGCTCGTCGAAAAAGGTCGTCAAAGGAATTATTGTTTGGTTGCGGTCTTCTGTAAATTAGAGGTATTGCCAGAGACTCTTTCGTGCAGGCGAGGTTGCCTTTAGCTCTAAAGATCGTGGTGAGCCCCTTTTAACATTTTTTTTTTTTATTTGGTTATTCTTTTCAATGATCGCTATTGCAACATATCAAGTAGCGAGATTAGACATGAGCATAATGTCGGGTATTATGAACGAATTCCCAATAAATACTTACATATAAATACCCCAATAAATGCCCAGTTTCTGGGCAAGGCAATTTGCCCATCTCGGAACAAGATTCTAGGTATAAGTAGCTCATCATGGGGTGTAAGTAGCTCATCAACATCTTCCGAGCTAAAGCCAACCTCACCTGCACGTGGTGCACCCTGCCGACCAGCTAACGAGGCTATGGCGAAAGAGAGGTAGGACGCAGCGAAACATCATACTGTGCTCCCCTTTCACTGGTCAAATGGGAGAGGGGCACAGTGAGGTCGTTCGCTCCAGGCTTGGCCAGCATCCGACTGGGGAAGTGCCTCCACCTGGCAAAAAACCGCAGCCATAATGGCTATGCTGTGTTCCTGCGAGTGAGCTAGGTCACCAGGGCTTTTTTTAGAGGAGTTGTTGTGCTGACGGCGGGGAGACCAGCGGCTGTCGAACCGCCGCTAGCGGTGCAAGCGCGGCGTGTTGGCGCGGCGGTCAGGGAGACCCGGTGAAACGGCTGTCCGCTGGCCGCCCGCAGGTCAGTAGGGTTCCCGAACCCGGGGATCACGTAATCTCCGCCCCTGGAGGCTGAACCGCCTACCTGTGCAAAGTCCCTGTTGTAGTAGTCATGCCGGAGGAGGAGACCGGAGTGGACCCGGCTGCTGCAGCAGGAGGGGACCGGGAGCCCTTCCGCCCGCCGCGCTAGCAAACCGCACAACCTGCACTGTACTGCGGGGGTAGACTCTGCGCTTTTTGTCTCTTGTGCCGTCAGACAGAACAACTTCTCTTATTTTTTAAACCTCTATCCCTTTATAATGGCTAGGAAGAAAAAAAGAAAGGTTTCTGCAGCGGCGTCCTCATCCACATTCGACGTGGACTTTTGTAACATTAGGGGACTTCACACAAACTTAAATGCAGTTCACCATCACCTAGAGACTGCAAAGCCGACCCTGCTTTTTTTAACGGAGACGCAGATATCTTGTCCGGGCGATACTTCTTACTTGTTATACCCCGGGTACAAACTTGAACATTCTTTTGTACGTCGAGCCGGGGTATGTATGTACGTCCGGGATGATATTTGCTGTCGACGTCTTCACGGCTTTGAAGACAGGGACCTGTCAGTGTTGTGGGTACGCGTGGAACAGGGCGGCCACACCCGTATCTACGCGTGCCTATACAGGTCTCATAGCGGTGATACAGACACAACTCGATTGATCGAGCACCTGCAATTGTCGACTGACAGAGTCATCGAGAGGTACCCCTCCGCGGAGTTAGTGATATTGGGAGACTTCAATGCCCACCATGCCGAGTGGCTCAGCTCTCGGTCCACAGACTTCGCGGGGAGGTCTTTCCATGATTTTGCTCTGGCCTATGGTTTCTCACAGCTGGTTCATTCTCCAACGAGAATACCAGATATAGAGGACCATACTAGCTCTCTACTGGACCTTCTGCTGACCACACATCCGGATGGGTATACAATCTCTGTGGATGCGCCACTAGGCTCATCGGACCACTGCCTTATCCGGACACAAGTGCCATGTGCTAGCCCAGACGTACCCCGGTCTATCGGATGGCGTCGCATGTGGCACTATAAGTCAGCAGACTGGGATGGACTGCGTGAATTTTACGCATCGTACCCGTGGAGGCGGCACTGTTTCGATTCAGAACATACTGACACCTGTGCATCTGCTGTAGCTGATGGGATTTTAGCTGGGATGGAATTATTTATCCCAAACCGGCGGGTTGCTACTTCAGGTGCTAAGAAGCGGCCGTGGTTTAATGGGTCTTGTAGAGAAGCTAAACTCCGCAAGCAAGCTGCATACGAGGCTTGGACCACGGCTCGTATCAATGGAGATCCTGGTGTTTCTGACTTGAAACGCGTATTCAATGCTGCCTCGAGGTTCAGTAAGAGAGTAATTGGCAGGGCAAAGTTTGAATTCATCGGCAGGATTGGTGAGCGCCTAGCTATGCACCCATCTGGGAGCCGTGCTTTTTGGTCGCTTGCCAAGGGATGCCGAGGGAAACTTTTGTCAGTCGTCCTTTCCACCACTCCGAAAACCGGATGGTAGTCTGGCCCACAGTGCTAAGGAGAAAGCGGATCTGTTGGGTAATCTCTTTGCCTCAAACTCGACTTTGAACGACGGGGACGCCGCACCGCCTTCCATCCCGCGGTGTGGTAATTCCATGCCGGAAATCTCATTTACACAACGAGATGTCCGGCGGGTATTGCTATCCCTCGACATTCATAAGTCGAGTGGGCCAGATGGCATTCCGGCAGTGGTGCTAAAGCTGTGTGCTCCTGAGTTGTGTCCAGTTCTTACGCGCCTTTTCGCGCTCTCTTATTCCACCAGGCAGGTTCCGTCATCGTGGAAGACTGCGAACGTGCACCCTGTGCCCAAAAAGGGTGACAGATCAGACCCATCGAATTACAGGCCTATCGCCGTTACCTCCCTTCTCTCCAAGGTAATGGAGCGCGTGATCAACAACCGGCTCCTGAAATACCTAGAAGAGCACGACTTGATCAGCGACTATCAATACGGCTTTCGTCATGGTCGCTCGACTGGTGATCTTCTAGTGTATCTTACACATTGCTGGGCTTCAGCCGTGGAGAGTCAAGGTGAGGCATTAGCTGTTAGTCTAGATATGGCGAAGGCGTTCGATCGGGTCTGGCACCGCAGTCTTCTTTCGAAGTTACCTGCATACGGTTTACCTGAGGGTTTGTGCGAATGGGTCGCTAGCTTCTTGTCCTGCAGAAGTATTAGAGCCGTTGTGGATGGTAGTCGCTCCGATAGCATGGACATTAATGCTGGCGTCCCGCAAGGCTCGGTATTGTCCCCGACGCTGTTTCTGCTGCATGTCAATGATATGTTGTCTATTGACAGCATTCATTGCTATGCCGACGACAGCACCGGGGACACTTATTACACGGGCCGCGCCAATATCCCCCGCTCTCTGGTGGAGGAGAGCCGCGAACAACTTGTGTCGGAAATGGAGAGCACACTGAATAGTGTGTCCGACTGGGGGCGAAAGAACCTAGTTCAGTTCAATCCCACAAAGACACAAGTCTGCGCGTTCACCGCTAAGAAAACCCCTTTTGCTGTGGCTCCTCAATTCCAGAACACACCCCTTACCGTCGCTAAAAACATTGGGATTCTCGGAGTTGAAATCTCCAGCGACGTTCAGTTTCGTTGTCACCTGGAGGGAAAGGTCAAGCTGGCGTCGAAGAAACTAGGTGTGCTCAACATGGCAAAGCAGTACTTCAACCCGCGGCAAAGACTTATGCTTTACAAAGCTCAAGTTCGGCCGCACATGGAGTACTGTTGCCATCTATGGGCGGGAGCGCCTAGATACCAGCTTGCACCTTGTGACTCGATCCAAAGGCGTGCTGTGAGGATTGTTGAGGATCCCAAACTTACAGACGGTTTAGAACCGTTAAGTCTGAGACGAGATTTTGCGTCCCTTTGTGTGTTCTACCGATTGTACAATGGGGTGTGTTCAGAGGAGTTGTTTGACATGATGCCCACAGCCTCCTTCTACAGTCGCACCGCTCGCCATCGACAGGGAATTCATCCTCACACATTGGAGCCCAAGTGGTCGCGTACTGTGCGGTTCCAGAGAAGTTTTCTCCCGCGTACTGTCAAGCTGTGGAATGAACTGCCTGTCGAGGTTTTCCCAGGAGACTACAGCATGGGGTTCTTCAAAAAGGGCGTGAAGAGGTTTTTACAGGGTCGGCAACGCGCGTGTGATGCCCCTGGTGTTACAGGCGTTCATAGGCTGCGGTAGCTGCTTTCCATCAGGCGGGCCGTAAGCTTGTTTGCCACTCTAGTGGTATAAAAAAAAAGGTCTGTGCTTAAATCATGTACCTATCTTAAGCGTATTCTAATTCTTTTTAGAAGAAGAAAGAAGAATCTTTAAAAACATCCAACGCTTGAGCAGCTCGTCTTTCAACGAGTTAAGAGCATGCGGCTTGTTTGTTATAGGAGCGAATTTACCACTGCAACTGTTTACAATAATGGCCACTTATACTGTAGTACTTTTGCAATTCGCTTTGAAATAAATATTTAAACTGTTTATTGTTGATTTTTGAATTACCTAATACGCTTAGGCTGATTATAAAACCGCTCTGGCAATCAGCGGGATTTTATACCTACCCCCCTGACTGCCAGAGCCATATTTTTGAAGTGTAAACGAAGTGAAAACTTCTTTATCGGCGATGTGCACTGTTTGGCATGGGTAAAAATAGGGAACAATATTTTCTGTCACATATGTTTAGATGTGTCACTAATCTGCAGTACCCTAATAATAATAATTATCTATCCCCAAGAAATATATTAGCAGGATATTAGTCATCATCAAAACTGTCTCTAAAAAATCATCAGTGTAAGTGACTATTACATAGACTGTGGTAACTACATTAAAACCGTTACCTACCTACATAACTAAAATTTACATTTTATAATATCAATATATAGAATAAATTTAGATAGAATCTGGTATACCGCGGGTTCAGACATAAAAATGTGCAAATAAAAAAATAAAAAAGTAGGCAGGGAACGGATGATGGAAGAGGATTATGCAGTTCACGATTACAATTTTTTGGAGCGAACTTGATGAGCGCGATTGTGCCTAAAAACAAATTTTCTTAATTTAATGTACAATGTATTACGGTGCAAGTAATCATTTGAGTGCATAAAATTAGTAGAATCTTTGTTAAAAGACTTTGAATCAGGGCCGGGGCCGCCGAGTCATTCTAAGAAGTCGTGCAAATCAACAGAATAATTACACTACATATCGGTTTACTGTTGACTTATTACAAGTAATGGAGGAACAAGAATATTCCTGACGCTATTTTTCGGTAGCTATGTCCCGGAAGCCGGGAATATGATACAGAAATAATACAAAGGCAGGCTCAAAAGGACATTGCATCTAGAGCCGTAAAGATATTTAATAAGAACGGAGAGACGCAGTGTTCCCAATTTAGCGACTTTGTCGCTAGAAATGGCGATTTTTGCTTTTGCGCCAAAAAAGTGTTATAGTTATATCACAGTATAAGTAATAGTACTAACGTACAGTATGGACACTCTCTGCCGCTCTCACTAGTACGCGTCAAAAATTTAAAAAGTGACACTGGAAATACAAAATTTTTAATAAACCAAAAGTTTTGTCTATTATTGTCAAGTTTTTTGCGCGCCGGCATTACGGTTAGCGGGCGGCACGGGTATTTTAGCTATTTATTGTGATTAAAGTGTTTCTTTCTACGGTTATTATATATCAAAAGAATCGTTGTGATGTGTACTTCGTGTGTGTGTTTAGTTAAATGAGTTTCGAAACACTCATGTTTATTTATGAACACGAAAAGTGGGCGCGCTCGGAACACGGAACAATGGCGATGTTGTGTTTGTTTGTTTACAATAATTAATATGCTATTTTAGTGTTTTAAAAGCAAGATAAGTGAATAATAGTGTATTGTGAACATATAAAAAATAGTTTTTAACAGAAATATAGTGGGATGTGTAAATAATGACATTTTATGTCAGCGCGCCCGCCGGGTTTCGTCGTGATTTTTGTATGGAGACGAATCCGTGACTGGTGAGTAGTACTGATACTATTTATTTTATTTCTCCACGCTGTGTAAACCTACGAAAGATATTAATATGTCATTTTTAGCTGAAATAGTGTAGTTTATTTCAATATAAGTCTGATTGCTTCGAAATGAAAAGTTTATTGATAAAAACTTGTTCGAAAAAAAATTTTCGAGCAAAATGTTGATATACTTGACTTTTTCTTTGTTTATTTTTTACTTTAGCTTCAATTATAGCAATTTGTGACAATGTAGTCTCATTCTGTATATTATAAGCTATCCATAGGTATTTTTTATTTCAATATAGCTGTAGTATTACGCCAGTTATAACGATTTTCATTTGCGTCCGCGGCCGCTCGTCTGTATTTTGGTCACAAAAAAATCCTCTTGGACGTATCGGCCTACAATTTTTTGGGGGGGTCGACGTTTGAATGGGTAGACTATATCCATCTTATTCTTAATAAAAGTTTCAAGGTTCTGGATAATGAGAAGTTGGAAAAATAAATTTTTGAAATAGGGTCGGCGCGCTGGGATAGGGGACTATACCCAGATCATGCGGGTCTACTTTTTTCTCGGGATAGACGGGAATCCCAGTACACGAGAGTGGCTAGTCGACCTCACCTCCCCTATGGGACCGATTTGGAACCGTTCGCAATGGATGCAACGTCCTACAAATTGACGTCGCTCGTATTTTATTCTCCATTCAGTTTAAAAGATGGGAGTTACTTGTGCAGTGGATGGAGGTCTCAACACATGTAAAGTCAAAAAAAGAAATTTATTCGATCCCTTTGGATGAAATAAAGTACTGATTTTTTTATAAATTACCTAAAAAGCATGCTGCAGCTATAGTTTCATAACTTATTCATGTCTGTCAAAGTAGGATACAAAATACAATTAATACGAGATGAGAAAAGGATAGCTTATAGCAGATTTATATGTCTTAAAGAGCAAGTGAGTGCGCAGACGCTGAATTGACATTGCTGTCACTTGAGTTATGGTGGTTTATTGTTAATGTTTACAATTTTCTTATTTACATTTCAATGTTTATTGTGCGTGATGTTATGTGTGGTATTAGTTTTAAATTAAGTTTGTTCCATGTGAATATGAAAATGAATAAAATCATTGCGCATGCATTTATATGAATAGTAAAAAGCTACAATTAGTGAGAATGAAATGGTTTGACCATTACAATGAACCGGTGTTCAGAAGACGAACGTTCGACTTAGTGGTGATTAGAAAATATAAAATTTTGGGTAAGTTAGCAATGGCAATTATACAAGGCGTTTTGTAAATATTGGCTGAAGTCAGTGTAGTGTATTTACTATGTTTTTTTTTTCTTCACTACGCCCTCCTGATGTGAAGCGGTTACCGTAACTATATTAACGCTCGCAACATTAAATATCGCTCGCGCGCTGACATCCTCGCTGCCAGCGTAGCAACTCTATCCTCTCTGGTGACCTCACTCACTCGCAGGAACACAACAACCCTGAAGAAAATTGTTATTTGACTGCGGTATTCTGTGAGGCGGTGGTACTTCGTCAGTCAGGCTGCTTAAAAAGTATTTTATGCAGCCTGACTGACGAAGTCTATGTCCTACCTCTCTTTTCGTCAGAGCCTCCTCTGTCAGTCAGCAGGGTGTATCCCGTGCAGGTGTGATTGACTTTGGTTCAAAGATGTTGATGAACCGCTTACACCCCCTTACATGCCCGACTAATAATTGAATAATGTCAGCCCTAGAGAACGTCACTCAAACATAGGCACGTGTACAGACGTCATTTGGTTACTACATGCAAAAGCGCCATTTTTGTATGGAGTGGCCGGGGTTTGGTTATATATAAAATATTTTGCGACTTATCTGGCGACTTACACAGTACGAAGTAAAACAGCTTTAGAGTCAGAAATAAATACGTTTTGATTTATATATTTTGTTTATATATTAGAACATTACATACCTAAGTGTTAACATTTATATAAACCTTACATATTTATAATACAAAGACTCCCATGGATCTCTTTCAGCCAACCTTTGAGTATTTAACAGGATTGCAAAATAAGTGAGGATGTCATGAGATTGAATAGAAAAAGACCAAATAAACTATAGATAGTAATATCTAAGGAGCGAAAAAAACATAAACGAAACAGGAAATAGGTATTTAAGTATATAAAAACTTAGTGTAAAACATTGTTATAATATTAAGTTACCTAATTTAATTATTAAACGTTGGTATCGTTATTTAATCCAAATTTAATGGCCGACATTTTTTGGCAAGTATTTATCTAAAGAATAGGAGCTACAGTGGTTCTGATGTAATTGAGTTGTTACAATTATACCCGAACGAGCCGAGAATAGCCGAATGTGACTCGTTACATACCCAAGCGTGATGACTCAACTCAGACCGTTTCGCATTTCGTCCATTCATCAGTTTCAGCCTATTAGCGACAGACTTGAAAACAGATTTGAAGGTTTAATTATAAACTTCATAAAAAAATATTTTTATTAATAAAATTATAAACGTTGTTATCTTTATCTAAATCTACTAAGAGCTTACAGTTTTAAGTAAGTATTAACAATAGAGTAGGAATCATACACTGGCTCCTTTGTTATTAAGTTATGTAAGTTATTGGAAGATTATATAATAAAACGGTGTGTGCTTAAGAAAACACGAAAACATGAGTTATACGTCAGAAAGCTTCATCTCTCGCTCCCTGACTATCGATTTTACCCGAACGTGCGTTACATATCCGAGTGTGACGGCTCAGTCTTATTCAATATTATAGCTACAATTTTACTTTGTGCGACTCGCGCTTACGGCAGTTGGCAACACTCATACGAAGTTAGTTATGTCAAATTTGAAGCAAAGCAAAAGCAATTGAATATGGCGGCGAAAGAAAATAAAAATTGTTTTTATCCAATTACTATGTGATTTAGAATGTAAATAATTATTTATCCACTAAGATTATTTATCAGATAATGCTAATATGTCCGAACTAAAAATATGTAGGATATGTCTACGGACGGAATCAAAGGTTTACAGATACGATCGATTTCAACTCAAATATTATTATGAAGAAGTAATGGCTTTAAAAGTAAGTGTTATTCAATTTTTGCCTTTAGTTATTACTGATATACTAGACTTATGAGTACCTGGTCTAAATATAGTTGTTTACGTTAGTCCTTAAGTGATTGAATTGCCTGTATAAAGACGAACAGTGTTTACAAGCCGCCAAAACCCATTTGCTTTAATTTTTATTAGATGATTATTAGTGAGTCAGCAGGATGCACAACGTGCAGGTGTAATTGGCTTAGGCTCTAAAGATGGTGAGGCCCTTACACATCAAAAATACCATCTATAACTATACTAAATGCTTAGAAACTGTTAGGCAGTATTCAGAAAGAGAGCAGGCAGCCTGCGCCGATCTACCAACAACCTACCGCCAAAGCTGAACCCGATTATAATATTTTGATTCAAAGAAATATATCTTACGTTTTAGTTATTGAAAAACATCCTCAGCTCGGTTGACAGAGCTCCAGGTTTTCTTCTAGACACAAGTATCATAAATCTAAGCTGAACTTTGGTATTGGCATACAAAAAATTCAAAGGGAATTGGCTTCATCTTAGCCGGTAGCAGGAGCGGACTAAGGGCTAAGCACGTAGGGCCTGTTATTTCTGAGACCCGAAAGTTAGGTTTTAAATTTCTAATTTGGAAGTGAAAACTTCCTTAGTATGTTATAATATATATTAAAAAATGGAACAATTCACCTTCCCCCTAGGTGGGTCTCGTGTAGGGAGGGGTGAGTTTTTCCATTTTTAAAAATATTTATAATATTCTGGCAAGTTGGCCAAGACAACTATTTAAATAATAATAATTTCTTTAGTATGCCTGGAAATACAATGTTGCCTAGGGCCCGCTATACCCTTAGTCCACCACTGGCTAGTAGGGGCCCCAGATCAGGGCCCTAATAATAACTGTGCAACAACTCAAATTTTCGATTCACCTAAAATCTGGCTTAAATTACTTAATGTTCATTATAGTGTGCAGCGTTGCATGCTATAACATCTCTGAAATGTTTTATTTTACTCAGGTGACTGAAAAGGATGCTCTACCACAATACTTCTGCTTCGAATGTGCCACGTTATTACACAAGTTCCACAAATTTAAGGAAAAATGTTACATTGGACAGAAAGTTCTCAAAGAAATACTATGGAAAGGGCCTGTAAGTATTATTTTTAGTTAGTCAGAAGAATGTATTTTAACCGACTCCAAAAAATGAGGTTCTTAATTAGTATTCTTTTTTTTTAATGTTTGTTCCTCATTACTCCGTCATTTATAAACCAATTTGAAAAAAACTTTTTTTATTTGCATTTTAATAGTTTTTTTTAACTTTTTAGTGGTGCTTATGATTGTAGAGTAAATTTTAGTTGTTAAAATTATTTATTATTATATTATATACTGTTGTTATCATTTATGTGGTAAAATACAATATTCATTTATTGCACTATCGTACACAAACATGACAATTTATATTACATTAAAAATAAACAGTAGGAGCAGGCATACATTTTCGCCGCGCGGTAGAAAGAGAGGGGATATTCGCGAGTTTAACATTTTTTACCCATCCTAAAAAGTGCACAACGCGCTAAAGAAGTTCACTTCAATATTTTTTTCAGATCACCTACGAAGCAGTATATAAAATAGACAGAAATAGCAAATCCCTCCACTCACCAATCGGTGTCATCACAATATCTGAACGAGTCAAAACATATATTGTACATACTGATATTGATAATATTGATATTGATAATGAATCGGAAAAAGACTTTAATTTAGATTACGCTGAATCATATTCTGAACATGATAATCACGATTTAGACATTGATAGTGACGTAAATGAAGAAAAAGTCACAATTGACGATCAAAAATATATTGTTGATGAAAAAATTGGTGAACTTGATCAGAAAATTGATGAAATTGATCAAAAACTTGATGAAGAAATTCCTAGTCCGCTCACAAGCTTTATAGGCGATGGAGAAATTAAGGTTAAAATGGAGAAGATAGATGAGAGGAGGAATAGTGTGGAGAATGTGGAGAGAAAATCTAAATTGTATGCTTTGAAGAATCTGAGAAGGTCAGTGTTATTTAAAACTAGAGTACCTTTGTCTGATTTCTTTCAAGAGGAAGATTTTCCCATAATTATGTATGTAATATGTAAAAAGTTATTGTTGAGTGGCGAACATACTTGTTAATACTCGCCAAACTTTTTTCAGTGTTCAGGAAATAAAACTATTTTTTTCAGTATTGATACAAGATAAAATAAAAAAGATAAATAAATATTCCTGGACAAATTTTGCACTGCCATCTAGTCAATTCAATTCAATTCTTCTTCATGGCGATCTTGGTGTTCCCGCCAATGACAATGCTATTTATTTTATTTCAGCATATGTCTCTGAGTAGGTGCCTATGCTTAATAAGTGACTCTGCGATGACGAAATGGCTTTGTGAGTTTGCAATTATTAGAGAATTTAAAAATTGCTTAAATAATTCCGAAGATCTGTTGACATACCTAAAACATAAGACAAAGACGACATATAAGACAACAAAAAGTGTTAGTTAATTATTTGACAAACAAATTACAGTTTAATATTGTTAAAATTAATAAAGTCACATAAAACATATACTACACAAGAGGAATTGACAAATGTCAGGACAGATTTAAAATCCATGGGACGAGATATGGAAGGGGGAAGGGAATCGTAAAGAGAGGGAGTATATTTAGGACAGGTATATAGGTATATCTAGTCCCAAACTAAGCAAAGCTTAGATAACTGTATTTAGTATTCGCTGGGTGTGAAATACTAGATCCCTAATGACATCTATCGCAGCGCCCATAGCGACCAAAATTAGAAAAAAAGTAGGCTCTGTCATCTGTCATTACCAAAGCAATATCAATTTGTTTGTTTTATATTGTGAGTGACACTCAAAAACCCGGTCTTCAAAATGATACTCATTTAGATCTGAAATAGTTATTTGTTATGCAAGGCTGCAAAGTTAATTTTTGGCGCGAGTACCTTGTATTGAAACCTGAGCAAGCGAAGGACTCTAGGATTGAGCCACGAGCGAAGCGAGTGGTTCAAATATAGAATCCTGAGCGTAGCGAGGGTTTCAAAGGTACGAGACGCTAAATAACTTTGCTGCCGAGCGCAACACACAACTTTTCACCTCACTAAAGCGAGGAAAATGTTAGGTGCAAGAAAAACAGTTTTAATAAATAATCATCAATGGACTAGCTGCAGAGAATATAAACTATTACGAAACCAATGAGGTTCTATATATATGTAATTTATTGTACGAAACCTTTATTGAATAAAAATATTCGAATTTTAAAAACACTTTCCACGCTAGCGGATAAAGTGCGATTTTCCACGCAGATTTCGAATGATAAACAGAGTTTTTACGAGCTAGTGAGGTGAAAACGATATTTAATTTATTACTAGCGATAGAAGAACAATTATACAGGGTGTTCGGCAGATCGACCGTCAAATATTTTCTGAGTACCAGCGGGGTCATTTACTAAATTTCCTCCCTTGGACCCAGGGTCAGGGTCAGGGACCAACAGACCATGTCTGTATAAGTGCAAATGTGTATGTAGAGCCTTAGCGTTGACTGCACAATGAATTAGGTACCTTGCACTGTGACGTAAGACGTTATACTTTAGGTAACATTGTAATAATAAATATCTTTAAATGCACATTGTAATTGGTTAATCATAGCAGTCATTCCAACATGAACTTTAGAATTAATGAAACTGCCTGTAAAATATATGTTATCATTTACAGAAAAAACACAATCACCATTACCCCAGCTACAAAGAAATATAAGTTTAATTCGACGAAAAAACGGACAAATTACTTAGACTCTAAGTATTGGAAGAAATATAATCTAACAGAAGAGGAGGCTGTCGTAGAATTCAGAACGAAGGCAGACGACTCCAAGTACTTGGATGCAGCGTTCAAATGTACGGACTGTTTTCGAGGATTTTCTAAACAAGAGATGTTGAAGAGACATATTAAGTTGAGGCATGGAGAGGTAAGTTGTTCATTTTTAGGGTACCGTACCTCAAAAGGAAAAAGGTACTCTTATAGGATCACTTCGTTGTCCGTCCGTCCAGAGGGACAGAGGTCAAGACCCTTTTCTCTTAGGAACGCGTGAAGATATCAAGTTGAAATTAATATAAAATAACCCGCTAAGTGCGAGTCGGAATCGCTCACGAAGGGTTCCGTACCATTATCTATAAAAACGGTAAAAAAGTCACGTTTGTTGTGTGGGAGCTTCCCTTAAATATTTGTTTTATTTTTATTTAATTATTTATTTTTAAAGTGAATATATAACTAAATATTATGTGAGTATTTCAAACGTCTACCTATTGCCGTTATCAATTGCGAGCAAAAACGAGCAAAAAATCACGTTTGTTGTATGGTAGCCCCCTTAAATATTTATTTCATTCTATTTTTAGTATTTGTTGTTATAGCGGCAACAGAAATACATCATCTGTAAAAATTTCAACTGTCTAACTATCACGGTTCATGAGATACAGCCTGGTGACAGACAGACGGACGGACAGACGGACGGACAGCGGAGCCTTAGTAATAGGGTTCCTTTTTACCCTTTGGGTACGGAACCCTAAAAAAAGATACGGTTAAATCCGAAAACTGTAAATTTGTAGTTATTTCACAAAAAAAATAATTTGGTGAATGTAGCTGCACATTTTACGGAAACCTCGTTGCGCGAGTTTGACTTGCACTTGACCGGTTTTTTTTATATATACTATACTTATATATACAAACACACTAGGGAAGTCTCTCACAGAATACCGCAGCTAAACAACAATTTCTTGAGACTTGTATTCTTGTAAGTGAGTGCTGTCACCAGAAAGGAAGGAGTTGCTGCGTTAAAGACGGGGATGGCAACGCGCGAGATATATTTCACGTTACAAGCGTTTATATGGCTACGGTAACCGCTTGTTTGTAACCTGATGTATGAAAAAAATTGGTTGTTTGTAAAGTCGGTTTACGGATGATAATTTCACGTGGTATTGTCATAAGAAACAAAGGCCGATCGTGCCGCGCTCTCGCTTGCACGCTCGGCTCAAGCTGAACGTGACAATGAGTCATGCTATTTCGTGCTGCCGGCGTTCATCAATTTATAAGACGTTGTCATGTCAAAAAAGATAGAGATATGACTAAACTAAACAGCCCCCTTACCACCATCTTTTATTGCGATTCAATAATTGAATAGATTGCTTAATCATACCAATGAATAACCGACTCTATTTCAAATATAATAGAGTCGCTTATTCATTGGTATGAATAAGCAATCTATTCAATTATTGAATCGCAATAAGAGATGGTGGTAAGAGGGCAGTACAAACCTACATTGCTTGACTTTGTATTGCAGTCGCGCGGCCCTTTCGACTGTCGATTCTGTCGTATGCGCTTCAAATGGGACTGTCATCTCCGAAGACACATGCGACAACACTACACCAAATACAAATGTCTGAGATGCAACCTAGTCTGTCCGTTAGAGTAAGTATTGTTCAGAAAATAATAATAACAGCTCGGAAACCTGACCTAGCAAAGCTCGGTGGATTTTTAGGAGAAACGGATTTTCCTAGACTCATGCAATGTACCAGAAAGAACTTGGGTACATCCTTGCGCGTGTCAGTCTAATCCAGGGGTTCCCAGCCGGTGGTCCGCGGGCCACCGGTGGTCCGTGGCCCACCAGTGGTCCGTGAGAGGTAAATTATAGTGCATGATACAAACTTATAATGAAAGAAATTGAGCAATATTATACAAAATACTAACATCTCAAGTTATAGAATAATGGATTTATATGACACTTGAGGACCTTATTCCCATTAAAAACCTAGTGGTCCGCTAACAAAAAAAGGTTGGGAATCACTGATCTAATCGAAGGGAGATCCGTATCCCAGTAGTGAGATGAATAACCTACGGGATATGGGTCTTGGGAACTTTATCAAATCCCAGTTATATATTTCCAAAACAATATACATTGTGTAGGAATTAAAATTACTTAAATTAAATTTAAATTATACCTATCATGCTATATGAATAGATTAGGCTTGTTGCCCATGTTACAAAATTATAAAAACTCTCTATCAGTAACGTAAAATACATAAAACTACAACGATCTGCGATCTTAAAATTTTAATAACTTATGTCCGACGTGTTTTATGTTCGGTCAAAGTTTGGTGGGAAAGTCCATTTTAAAGGTATGAAATTATAAAAAATAAATATTACCATTGTAGAAACAATAAAAAATACTATAACTTTTGTTACGGCACTGGCTACATAAACGCAATATTTAACATAGCTGTCGTACAAATTTCTGATTTAATGCATATAAAATAGCACGGTGTGACGTCATAACGTGGTGGCCTTTTGTATAGAGCGTTTTCGGGAAAGTCCAAAATTGTGATCTTCAAGTTATCAAATCTCGAGAAGTTTTTATGCAATCGAAGTAATTATTTCACCTATATTTATATTATACCTATATATATATTATAGAAATAAAAAATGCGATACAAGCCTATTCTTCGTCAATGGTCAATACCGAAATGCTAGTAGATAAAAATAATGACAAAAAATAAGAATATTGTTAATAAAAATGTGTAAGACGTGTCTACGTGCCCACAAGGGCCCAGTGACCGAATAAATAATTTCATTTCATTTCTATAATTACCAAAAAAATATTAAGTTTAGAAAATCAGTACCCGCAAAGCTGACCTAGCAAAGCTCGGTAATTTTAGGAGAAGCTGATTTTATAATTTAGTAATTTTATAATTTCCAGACATACAGCACTGTTACACGAAGAATATCACAGTGGCATAGTAAGGAAATGTATTCATTGTGATGAGGAATTTAGGTAAGTGGTCATATCGTAATATTCTCTCTCCTCTCTCCGTCTTTCGTCTCTCACGTCTGTCTCTTCTCTCATGCACTCAACTTTCTTTCCCTCTCTCTCTCATCTTTATCATCTCTCTCTCCGCTTTATCTTCTCTCTCTCTCCTCTTTATCTTTTTTCTATCTCTCTACTCTCTCTCTTTTTTCTATCTCTCCTCTCTCTCTCTCCTCTCTCTCTCTCTCTTCGCTCTCTCTCCTTCCTCTCTTCTCTCTCTCCTCTCTCTATTGAGGAGAGACCCGTATCCCACTGCCTTCCCGAGAGGGGACGGCAAATACCAAAAGCTTTTTCCCTGCAAATAATTAGCGCAGTCTCTTTTAAATTACAATATTATTAGCTAACTTTAATCTTAACTATTTCTTTTGTCTCGCAGGCATATGTCTACGTACTACACACACCTCCGTACCCACAGAAGTGAATTTGTGTGCACCATATGTGGGGCATCGTTTGTGAGTCAAGCAGGCCTGAACCAGCATAAGAAAGTCAAGCATATTAATAATGAAATTGTAAGTATGAATACCGCAACCAAATAACAATTCCCTTGCGCGTTGTTGTGTTCCTGCGAGTGAGTGAGGTCACCAGAAAGAAAGGAAGGAGTATAAGCTGGCAACGGATCAGCGACTTCTTGGTGTTGCTGATCTCCATGGGCGATGGTGATTGTTTTCCATCAGGTGACCCACATGCTCGTTTGCCCCCTTCTTTTATATGTAAGTAAGAGTTGACGATCCCAAACTGACAGATGATTTAGAACCTTTAAGTCTGAGAAGAGAATTTGCTTCCCTTTGCGTGTTGTGTTCTACCGATTGTACAATGGGGTGTGTTCAGAGGAGTTGTTTGACATGATGCCCACGGCCTCCTTCTACAGTCGCACCGCTCGCCATCGACGGGGAATTCATCCTCACACATTAGAGCCTAAGTGGTCGCGTACTGTGCGGTTCCAGAGAAGTATTCTCCCGCGTACAGTCAAGCTGGGGAATGAACTGCCTGTCGAGGTTTTCTCAGGAGACTACAGCATGGGGTTCTTCAAGTAGGTTGAGAAGAGGTTTTTACAGGGTCTGCAACGCGCGTGTGATGCCCCTGGTGTTACAGGCGTTCATAGGCTATGGTAGCTGCTTTCCATCAGGCGGGCCGTATGCTTGTCTCCCACCCGACGTAGTATAAAAAAAAAAAGTTTTCTCCCTCGTATTGTTAAGCTGTGGAATGAACTGCCTGTCGAAGTTTTCTCAGGAGACTACAGCCTACTGCTCGGGTACACGTATCCACTCATTCGAAGGGGGTTAAGAGTACGCTGTATCCGCAGTTGAGCAGCGTGGTGGAGCATACTCCACCAGGTTTGGCGGAGGTTAGTGTTTTCAAGCCACCTAAAGGCACTTTGGTTTAACAATGATATCTTCTCACTCCCGACTGTTGTCACCAGAGTGACAACAGTCGTCGTCGACAGGTTATCGTCCCTTCCGAAGCACGGAGGAGCTCGAAATAAATAAACCCATCTATGGCCAGGCTACGGCTGACGTTGCTTAACTCTAACCCACTGTAGAATAACAAAATTTTCAGGAGAGTCCGGACGATGAAGACGATGTGAACACATTCTGCAGCCGATGTGATATACGATTCGAGACTAGGAAGGCCTATGAAGAACATTTGTTCCACTCGGCTATGCATACAGAGGGATTAGAGTAAGTTTATTTTTATATATAAGAGGGGGGCAGACGAGCATGGGTCTTTGGGTTGTAAGTGGTTCATCAACATCTTTGAACTAAAGCCAACTTCATCTGCACGCGGTGCACCCTGCTGACTGACAAACGAAGCTCTGGCGAAAAGAGAGGTAGGGAGCGTAATTGTAAGCTACCCGACTGGAGAATGTACCTCTACCTCACAGAATACCGCAGCCAAATAACAATTCCCTTGAGGGTTGTTGTGTTCCTGCGAGTGAGTGAGGTCACCAGAAAGGAAGGAAATGCTGCGTTGGCAGCGGGGGTGGCGGCGCGCGAGCGATATTTTATGTTGCGAGCGTTAATATGGCTACGGTAACCGCTTTACATAAGGCGGGCCGTATGCTTGTCTGCCACCCGAAGCAGTATAAAAAAAAAAAATCCACAGCTTGATAGTACGTCGCCGTCAATCCTTATTCATTCCACTGCTGGGATATTGGTCTCCCCTCAATTAAAGGGGTTTAGAGCCTTCTCCACCACGCTGTTGAACTGCGTGTTGGCGGAGGCCAGTGTTTTCAAGCCGCCTCAAGGCCACTGACTTGCCTTAACAACTCTCAAAGATGGCAGTCAATTATAGATAATGACAACAGCAGGTACCGACGGGTTAACGTGCCCTCCGAAGCACGGAGGAGCTCGAGGTAAATTAACCCATCCAAAGACAGGCTACGGTCGACGTTGCTTGACTTGCGTGAGCTCCTCGTAGTGATGGTACGTAGTTTTATAATATTTGTAAATTACAATTTTTTTTTTACAGTGATGAAATCGAGTGTGATCCAACAGCGCCCAGGAAAATATTAGGGAAGAAAGAAAAGGCAAAAGTAAGTAACAAAAACATATCTCTAGACTACTTGTTTTTTTTTATACTACGTCTGTGGCAGACAAGCATACGGCCCGCCTGATGTGAAGCGGTTACCGTAGCCATATTAACGCTCGCAACGTATAGTACCGCTCGCGCGCCGCTACCCCCGCTGCCAACGCAGCATCTCCTTCCTTTCTGGTGACCTCACTTACTCGCAAAAACAACAACCCTCAAGGGAATTGTTATTTGGCTGCGGTATTCTGTGAGGTGGAGGTACATTCCCCAGTCGGATAGCTTACAATCACGCTCCCTACCTCTCTTTTCGCCAGAGCTTCGTTTGTCATTCAGTAGGGTGCACCGCGTGCAGCTGAAGTTGGCTTTGATTCAACGATGTTGATTTGGCTACGGTAACCGCTTCACATCAGGTGGGCCGTATGCTTGTCTGCCACCCGACGTAGTATAAAAAAGAAGTGATCAGTTGTTTTTAAATTCCTTATAATCATATACAAAACACTATTTTTTTTTTCGTTTTCAGATTAAAAATCAGTTACTGAAAAGGTATGTCTGTTGTATGTTAATATATTGTTATAATTTAATGTAATATTTTCGACACTATTAGGTCGTTTGTTAATATAGTTAAAAAAATTATTTACTCTGTTCTGTATATGACCTCGCACTGAAACGTGGTCCCTCACTATGGGCCTTATGAACAAGCTCAAAGTAGCCCAACGAGCTATGGAGAGGGCTATGCTCGGAGTCTCTCTGCGAGATCGAATCAGAAATGAGGAGATCCGTAGAAGAACCAAGGTTACCGACGTAGCCCAGCGGATTAGCAAGTTGAAGTGGCAGTGGGCAGGGCACATAGCACGGAGGACGGATGACCGATGGGGCCGAAAGGTTCTCGAGTGGAGACCACGTACCGGCAAGCGCAGCGTAGGACGTCCACTCACAAGGTGGACAGACGACCTCATTAAGACCGTGGGATCGCGCTAGATGCAAGCCGCTTCCAACCGGTCTTATTGGAGATCTAGAGGGGAGGCCTATGTCCAGCAGTGGACTTTCAATGGCTGAGATGATGATGTATATGACTGTTTGTTGCCAAAATAAAAAGAAAAAATAATAATATTGCAAATCAAAAAGTTTACGTTTGAACGGATTTTGACGGAATTTGGCACTTGGGAATTGGGCACATGCCAAATAGAAATTTACCTTCCTTCATTTCTAAATATTAAATAATAATAATAAACTATTATTATTCAAAAACATATAACCATTATGTTTTATTCCGAGATACATTTCTCGCCATCAGGATTTTTTTCGCAGCAGATATATTTTTTTTATATACTTATTATATATAAAAAAGTAATAGTAGGTACCACTACTTTTTTTTATATCGGGGGGGGGGGGGGGGGGCTAACGAGCATGTGGATCACCTGATGGAAAGCAATCACCACCGCCCATGGAGATCAGCAACACCAAAGGGTCGCCGATCGGTTGCCAACCTTTTTTCTTGTGGGCTCCCATGTCGTTATTGTTAGGAAATACCGCTGAGGGAAGTTGATTCCACAGTTTCACTGTTCGTGGTATAAAATGTCTTAGGAAACGTACTGTAGTAGATCGACAATTATCAAGTTGATATGGATGGAATTTTAATTTCTGGCGAGTTGTACGATAGTGGAATATCAGCGATATAACGGTAATATTTAATATGTTTTCAACAGGAAATCCGACGATGAACCACTAATTAACGTATCTAGGAAACGATCGAAAAGGACGCGAAGATCACACAAGAAACCCACCAATTGTCATCAAGTAAGTACTGACTGAAGTATACATCATCATCATCAGGTCATTTTAGTCTCCACTACAGGAGCACAACCCTCTCTCGTCCGTCCCAGACGGAAGGAGGATTTGGCCTACACTCCCCACGCTGGCCAGACGGGTTGGGGAGGCCTGATCGTTGTTTTATAATGTATTTCCCTTAGTCGCCTTGTACTACATCCACGGGAAGAGACGGAGTGATTCTATTCTAGTCTGCCGGAATTCACACGGCTAATACATATAAATAAATATTTTTTTACAATTTACACAGCGCCATCTAGTCCCAAATTAAGCGCAAAGCTTGTGTTATGGGTACTAGACAACTGATAAATGTACTTAAATAAATTTTTTCTTTGTAACATACTTATAATACATAGAAAACACCCAGACCAAGACAACCAGACATGTTATGCACACAAATGTTTGTCTTGTGCGGGGATTGAACCCGTGACTTCGAAGCCAAAGTAGCCATAGCTAGCCATTCGTCCACCGAGCTCGTCAACTTGTACATATATTTCTATACATATAATAAAATTGTAACTGGGCAATGTATGGACAAGAGATATAATAAGGTAAATAATAATTTCTCCCTGTTTCGTCGTCAGTCCTTATTCATCAAACTGCTGGGATACGGGCCTCCCCTCGATCGAATGGGTTTAGAGCGTACTCCATCACCCTGATTACCGGAGGCCAGTGTTTGCAAGCCCACTAAACCTTTTCAGTACTTAAAGAGAAGCTCGCTGGCGTCGTTGCACGTGTCAGTCTAATCGATCGCGCAAGTTAAGTAACGTCCACCGTAGCCTGTCCAAGGATGGGTTTATAATATCTCAAGCTCCTCCGTGCTTCGGAGGGCGCGTTAAGCCGTCGGTCCCGGCTGTTGTCATTAGATAAGTCAGTCGTTAAGCCAAAGTCAGTAAGCCTTTGGGCGGCTTGAAAACCCTGGCCTCCGCCAACCCGCAGTTGAGCAATGTGGTGGAGTTTGCTCTAACCCCCTTCAACTGAGAGGAGACCCGTATCCCAACAGTGGGATGATCATGGTTTGATGCCATAATACATGGACATATGATAATATTTCTGGAATATAAATAATAAATATTTCTGGACAATTTACACAGCGCCATCTAGTCCCAAATTAAGCGCAAAGCTTGTGTTATGGGTAACTAGACAACTGATAAATGTACTTAAATACATTTGTTTTTGTAAATACATACTTATAATACATAGAAAACACCCAGACCAAGACAAACAGACATGTTCATGCACACAAATGTATGTCTTGTGCGGGAATCGAACCTGCGACCTCGGGAGTCAAAGTGGCCATTGCTAACCATTTGACCACCGAGCTCGTCAAATTATCTCTCTCTCGATAATGATTCCGTACTTTATTAAACCATCAAAAAGGTAAGATGGATTACCGTAGTGGTAAAACGAGGCCCCCACCACTGTGTCTCCTTGGTAGCCAGGCCAGCGGTGAGCACCTAAAAAGGCAATGAACAGTGAAGTCCATTGCAGTCCCGAGGTTAGGACTATAGCTGCCTTGGAACGTACAACGAATTTAATTAGAAGAAATTAGTAGGAGTAGGAAGCTTTTGGAATTTGATATCCCCTCTTAGTAGTGTGAGAGACAGGAATATGGCAAATAAGGCATTAAAAAAGATGGCTAGTCAAGTGAAGCTAAACTGCCGTGCACCACGGATTTTAAGTATCTAACACTATTGGAGACCTAAAACATTGAATTGTTACTTAACACATCGATTCCAATAATATGAATTGCAAAATCGTCTGAACGCTTAGTAATTCTCCCTTGTTGCTACCAAATCTGAATAGTATACCCCGGATGCAACTTGCAACGAATTCAACATGTCATCCCGTTCCCGCCGCCAAAGATCACACTCCCAGAGAACATGGTGTGCTGTTTGATCGAATTTATGATTTGCAGTAGAACATTCGCATAAGGGGGACGGCACTAATTTGAACGAAGAGTTTAGCCTTAACATTGCCATGCCCAATTAAAAATTGCGCAACGGGGTTCTTTACTTTTTCTCTTACCGATTGAAAAACAGATACAAGTGGCGTCCTACCGTAGAAGTTTCCCACCTTTCCTGCCATTCAGACATCAATGTTTCAAGTACCTCATTAATAGGTTTGAACTGTGAAGTATTTTCTCACGATCACGCATTTTCAGAAAATCAGGGGTCATATTTTTAGATGCATAGTACATTGAAGCGCGGCGTTGTACTTCTAAGTCTGGTAACACACTTGCTAGCACGGGTAGTGCCTCGGTGCTTACAGTTACGATTTACATAAAAAAAATGCGGTGTACCTTAATATTACAATTAATTTTTTTTTTTTTTTTACAAATACAAATTGTCTTTATTGTGAACAACAGGTTTTACAGATGTTACAAGTTTATATCGATCCATTCTGTGTTCCACCACTTAGGCATACAATAATTATTAACTTTAACCAAACACTAATCATGCACTATACAGATTTCTGTCATTCTGATAATCACTAACGCTATATTAGCATTTATCAACTAACATAGCATGGAATTTCTTTTTAAAATCAGTAATTTCCTTAATGCCACGTATTTCTTCTGGTATCCTGTTGTAAATACGAGGTATATCAGAAAAGACGCTCTTAATAAAGCCGTTCTCGCAGGCTTGGAAAATATTTTATTTTTGTGTCTGTCACGTTATGTCGTCACAAATTTTATGTACAGTGCTACAAACTTATCTGACCCGGTGGCCAAATTTAGAACTAAAGCCGGCATCTTGTAATGTAGTATTGCCAGGTACAATTAATTTACTTACCGCGTATGTACATTCCATTGAGGTGTATTTTTTTAAAAACATTTATCTTTTTCTACACATATTTCATTTCATACAATAAAAAAATCGTCAACTAGTTGTTTCTGTGCAATATTATAACTCTCTAATATTATATAATACATATGAAAGCGACTTAACGTGGTGCATTTTTAAAACTAATCAACAAAAAATAGAAGGCAATTGATATATAATTGAAACACCACACAACACAATTGGGTTGTTTCCAATGTTTAAAAATTGTACAAATAAATTAACAATATCGTAAAATACACAAAACTATAAAGATCTGCAAACTTTCATTCTAATATCTTCAGTCAGACTTTTTTTAGCGTCGATCAAAGTTTGGCGGGAAAGTCCATTTTAAAAGTATGAAATTATTAAAAAATTATATTTCCATTGGAGAAGCAATAAAAAATGCTATAACTTTTATTATGATACTAATCACATAAACGTAATATTTAACATAGCTGTCGTACAAATTTCTGATTTGATGCATACAAAATACAGATCTGTGACGTCATAATTCAGTAGTCTTTTGTATGGAGCGTTTTGGGGCAGTCTAAAAATTGTGATTTTCAAATTACCATATCTCGAGAGATTTTTGTGCTATCGAAGTAATTCTTTCACCTATGGTTATATTATGGAGACGTCCCTACATATCAAACAGAAAAAAATGTTAGTCAAATACCCAATTAATAAGTATATCAATGCTATTATTTTAATAGTGTATATATTTCTTTGATTTTTATGTTTCCTCTAAAACGGGCGGCATTTCGTTTAATAGCAACAGTTAAGTCGATCGTACCGCCCCCGCCACCGGGCCAGATAAGTTTGTGGCACTGTACCTATGTATATTTGCAGTGCGGCAAGCACTTCGACACCCAAGCGGCTTGCATGAAGCACCACCTGGCGGAGCACCCGCGCACTTCGTTCTTCGCGCCGACAGAGAGGCACATTTGTGAAATATGCGGAGCTTCATTAGCGGTGAGTAGATTTTTTATATTATGTCGTGTGCCAAACAATACGTCCCGCCTGATGTGAAGCGGCTACAGCAGCTTTTAGAGTCTAAAGGCTACCGTAGGCTTTAGAGTTTAGAGTCTTTAGAGTCCCCGCTGCCAACGCAGCATGCGTTGGCAGCGGGGGTGGCGGCGCGCGAGCAATATATTTTATGTTGCAAGCGTTAATATGGCTACGGTAACCGCTTCACACAGGCGGGCCGTATGCTTGTCTGCCACCCGACGTATTATAAAAAAAAAAAAGAATATATATATTATAATGTAATTCCAGCCGGGCAGCGTGGCCGTGCACCAGAACATGCACACTCGCGAGAAGCTGTACCCGTGCGACATCTGCGGCCGCACCTTCCACGCCAGCATCGGCCTCAAGCGGCATCTAGTGGTAATACACTGCAATCAAATCATTAACCCAAACGGCGTTTTTAAAACACTATTCATTGACGTTTAAGTTTCAAAATCGTGTGAAACGTCCGCGACGAAGTCTCAGTACCGGATACGGTACAAGGCATACTCACGGTGATCGCGGATACGGGGCAAGCCAGTTGAGAGCTTGTTGAAATGTTAGATGACGTTTATAGTCCGTGAGCCAGATAGTAAATTTTGTCAGTCATTTCCTCTCAAGCAATAACTCGTGAATTACTTCAGAGAGTTGTATTATGCCGTATGGTAAACGTCAGCTGCCGCTCCGTGGGTGGGTTGGGCAGCGGCAGCCTCTTAATCACGTAAAAAGAAAAATTGTTTTCAGTCATTTCCTCCCGACTGAAAATTTGTTAATGACAGTTATTTGTAGATAAAAATAAGTCAGCTGGCCGTACCGTGGTGGATTATACGTCAGCTGGTCACACGAACATGTAAAAAAATTTTTTTTCATTCAGTGATTTCCTCTCACTTGAAAATTTGTCAGATGATAGCTTACATGCAACTTTGAATAAATAAAAATGTCAGCTGCCTCTATGTTGGTGGAAAGGGCGTCAGCTGATGCAGTGAAAGGTGGCGCATGGCCCAGGCGTGAGCGCCGATCGCTTATTTAAATACGTCAGCTGACGCCCTTTCCACCAACATAGAGGCAGCTGACGTTTTTATTTATACGCCATCCATAAATTACGTCACACGAATTTCATTATTTTTTTACCACTCCCCCCGTCCTTGTCACAGCTGGTCACATTTGTGAGACCCCCCCCCCCCCCTCTCCATAGTGTGACGTCACATATTTAGCAAATTTACATTAGAGTTGCAAATGTTTTTGAGTTTTTCGGTAATAGTTCAAAGTTCGTGCTGTTAATAATGTTAATAATATTACAATAGATATTGAAATGTCACGTCACGAAATTTAAGACCCCTCCCACCCCCTTGTCACACAATATCACACTTCATCGGCCCCCTCCCTCCCCCTTAACGTGTGACGTAATTTATGGATGGCCTGTTACCACGTCAAAAATATTTGTTTTTAATTACAGACGCACACCGGAGAGAAGCCGTTCGCTTGCACGATGTGCGATAAGCGATTCACACAAAGCAACAGTATGAAACTGCATCTACGGACGTTCCATCTGAAACAGCCTTATCCAAAGAGGTTTGTAGTATATGTTATACTTAAGCCCGTGACTTCGTCTGCGTTAAAAATGGAAACAAAAATAAAATGTACTGCAATAAACTTTGAGACCGAGCCTTTTTGCTATGCATGTTAACAGGGAAATTTCTTTTTTTTTATACTATTTCGAGTGGCAGAAAACTATACGGCCCGACTAATGTGAAGCGGCTACCGTAATACGTACTCGCAACATAAAATATACCTCGCGCGCCGCCAAACCGCTGCCAACTCGGCAACTCCTTCCTTTCTGATGACCTCGCTCACTCGCAGGAAGTATAAGAATCCTGAAAGGAATTGTTATTTAACTGTGGCATTCTGCGAAGTGTAGGTACATTCCCCAGTCGGGTAGCTTACAATTACGCTCCCTACCTCTCTTTTCGCCAGAGCTTCGTTTACCAGTCGGCAGGGTGTACCGCGTCAGGTGAACTTGGCTTTGGTTCAAAGATGTTGATGAACTACGTTCACCCCAAATATAGATTAGTATAGATGACATGAGTTGTTACAATGACATCCATGTTTTTTTACAGAAATAGAAGAAAAAAGAAAGACGAACAACATGAAGCTGCTGATGATTCAAAATCGGATGATGATGATTCAGACAGTCTCCCGGAACCGGAAATGGATTCTATGCCGGAACCAGAAACCGGCATCGAACCAGTGCCCAACATGCCCAACGTAGTGTCCGACAGGCATATGCCAGAAGAAAATATACATTATTTAACTCTAACATAGAAAACAAAATGGTTGACTGTAAAGTCGCAGAGCTACGAGCGCCGCCACGTCAATAGCCGGTCTGTAGCTATTTCACATAAAAAAAATAAAAGTGATCACATTCACTTTGAAACTTAGTCATTTTGGAAGGAATTCTCAAATAAATGATTTAAAAAAATTTGTATGTTTTTATTTTTTCATAACTTATAATACAAATACATAATATACAGCTGAATAGGTATTATAACCAAGTTCTAAAACATTTTATACCTTAAGAGTTCGTATCTCAAAATAGTTAACTAAACATATATACGGGGTTTAACCAGATTCAATGGGCTTAAACTCTCAATAGAGTCGCTGTTGTTCTTTTTTACTTCTTAACAGTTACTGCCCTGGATATTAGTCCTTTAGAACCCAAGTTTAAACTCACAATAGATGTCGCTGTTGTTCTTTTTTACTTCTTAACAGTTACTACCCTGGATACTAATACTTTAGAACCCAATTTACATTCTTAATTATTAGAGTTTGCGCTGCACTAGGCGACCGCGACCATAGTCGCACCGACCAGCAATTTATATGAGTGGTCGCGCGTGCAGCTGGTTGCTAAGTGCGCGGTGTTGAATATCACAAATCATAGAAAAAAATGGAACCATCCATTCCTCAATTAAAAGACAAAAGCGTGACAGATGTCTTTAACAAAAGCTATCTGTTACGAGTTTGAACTTTATAACCCCACTTCGGAGGCCTGCTTTGTAGTATTTTCTTGTCACTCTAGTCAATGTAGTGATATTTTATATCTAACAGGCATTAGTTAGCCGTCAAATACGCTAAGACCAAATAAAATTATGGTATAACGCCATCTAGGGTATACCTGTGGGAACTATTTTTTTCCTTTATGAATGGAGTTAACACCTTATAAAGTTATCTACAGAAGTTCACAACAAAAAAATAATTTGTCTGTAAAGTCGGTTTACGGACGATAATTTTACGTGATAACGTCATACGAAAACATTGGCCGATGGAGTGCAAGACCGTCACAAGCCAAACGCTTAAATAAAATATAAAATAAATATTGTCAGACAAATTAGACAGCGCCATCCAGCCCCAAAGTAAGCGAAGCTTGTGTTATGGGTACTAGACAACTGATAAACATACATAAATACATTTTTTTTTTTGTAAATACATACTTATGATATATAGAAAACACCCAGACCAAGACAAACAGACATGTTCATGCACACAAATGTTTGTCCTATGTCGGAATCGAATCAACGAGCGTTGGTGTCGAAGCCGCGCCATTGACCGCTACGCCACCGAGCTCGTCAAAAGCTTAGTACGATCGTGCCTCTCTATCGCTTGTTCCGCGCTCTCGCTTGCACGGTCAGCTCAGGCGGAACGTGACAATGAGTCGTGTTTTTTGTGGCAGCCGCCGTTCATCGATTTATATCGATGTCGAGTCAAAATTTTGTATGTAAATTATGTTATCATCATCATCATCATCAGGTCATTTTAGTCTCCACTACAGGAGCACGACCCTCTCTCGTCCGTCACAGACAGGAGGATTTGGCCTACACTCCCCACGCTGTCCAGACGGGTTGGGGAGGCCTGATCGATGTTTGCCTATTTGGTAATTTCCCTTAGTCGCCTTGTACAACATGTTAACAATTATGTTATACTGATCTAAAATTCGTAATAAATCTATAGACAAGTTACATTCTCAATAGATGTTTTTATGCTATTTGTTTTAGCCATAGACATGAAAACTATAGACCAACTGTTAACTATTATCCAGTACCCATAGTACAAGCTTTGCTTACTTTGGGGCTGGATGGCGTTGTCTAATTTGTCTGACAATATTTATTTAGCGGTGTGTAATTTGTCCAGAAATATTTATTATAACTCTGGTTGCACGACTTATACATTACAAGCACAGTATAAGTAATAGTACTACGACCAGTACGGTCACTCCCTGCCGCTCTCTCGTGTCGACCTCACCTCCCCTCTGAGACAAATCTGGAACAGTTTGTATGGAGCCGCACGCACACACGCTCACTCACGCTCTGCACAGACGTCATTGTTTATGTAGTAGTAACCGACGCGACATTTGTATTGAGTGGCCGGGGTGTGTTACAAGTGAGGCGTGAGCAGAAGAGAGCTCTAAAAGGCACACGAGTAATGTAATGCTGTATGTCCTGTGCTTTACATTCTCATCTACTATTTTTATGACAGAAATCCATCTGGTCAAAGAGCTGCCTCGAAATGAGAATCCCAAGTTTCGGGCGAATTTTTACATACAAATTTAATTTCAGACAAATTTGGGTGTAAGCGGCTCACTATTATTATCTTTAGAACCAAAGCTAACCTCGCCTGCACTTGGTGCACCCTGTCAACTAGCGAAAAGGCGAAGAAAGAGCCAAAGCCAATCTCGCCTGCACGTGGTGCACGCTGACGGCCAGCTGAAGTGGTTCTGGCAAAAGAGGTAGGTAGGAATATTTGTAAGCTGACCTATTGGGGAAGTAACTCCATCTCACAGAAACCGCAGTCAAGGAACAATTCCCTTCAGGGTCGTAGTGTTCCTACGAGTGAGTAAGGTCACCAGAAGGAAAAAGTTGCTGAGTTGGCAGCGTGCGAGCGATATTTCATGTCGCGAACATTAACATAGCTAAAGTAACCGTTACACATCAGACGGGCCGTATGCTTGTCTGCCACCCGACGTGGTATATAAAAAAAAAGATATTCTATTTAGTATGTCTCTATAATCTTTACCTGCCACTCCCGCTGCCAACGCAACAACTCCTTCCTTTCTGGAGACCTCACTCACTCGTAGGAACACAACGACCCTGAAGGGAATTGCTTCTGCGGTTTCTGTGAAATGGAGGTACTTCCCCAATCGGTCAGCTTACAAATATACCTACCTCTTTGGCAAGAGCCCCTTCCGCTAGCCGTCAGCGTGCACCACGTGGAGGCGAGAATGTCTTTGGCTCTACTGATCATGGCGAACCTAAAGAAAACCTTGTAAAAAAAAAATATTTCGACCGAAACTTCGTAATTTCATTTCAAAGTATACTCGGTTACTATGTACTAAACAAATTATTAATGTTTGCTACATACTAAACAAAATATATAACAGTTCATACGGCTTATGTCTAATTTTCCGCTGCAGTCGATTTATTTTCGTTCTTCCGTTCCTTCTCGACCGATTGTTCGGGTCTTCGACCGAGGAGGTCGCGTTTGCAGCATTTATCGTTCTGAAATTAATAAATTTCTATAATTTCTTGTACGGGTCGCAATATTGGGTGTATGTGGTTCATCAACATCTTTGAACCAAAGCCATCACCTGCACGCGGTGCACCCTGCTGACTGACAAACGAATCTCTAGCGAAAAGAGAGGTAGGGAGCGTAATTGCAAGTTACCCGACTGGGGATTGTACCTCCACCTCACAGAATACCGCAGCCAAATAACAATTCCCTTGAGGGTTGTTGTGTTCCTGTGAGTGAGTGAGGTCACCAGATAGGAAGGAGATGCTGCGTTGTTAGCGGGGGTGGCGGCGCGCGAGCGATATTTTGTTGCACCCGACGTAGAATAAAAAAAAAATAAAAAAAAACCGGACAAGTGCGAGTCGGACTCGCCCACCGAGGGTTCCGTAGGTACGTAGTATCATTATCATATGATACCCCATTTGAACTAGTAGTTTCAATTTGAAATTTCGACACCCTATAAAAAATATAGACCCCCTATTTTTTAAGATCTATTTACAAATGTATAGTTTTGAGATTTATTCCTGTACTTGTAGTCTATAACGATGTTACTTGCCAAATTTCATAGTTCTAGGTCAACGGGAAGTACCCTATAGGTTTTGATTCCCTTGAGTGTGTCGAAATATGCGTTTTTTGCTGAATATACGGCCGTAACTTTTTTCTACGTAAACTTAGCAGTTTGATTTTTTTTTAACTTCATGGGACCGTAGACCTGAGTATACAGTTCAAATTTCAGCTTGATACCTCCACGCATTCTCGACATAGAAATTCTTGACAGACAGACAGACAGACAGACAGACAGACAGACAGACAGACAGACAGACAGACAGACAGACAGACAGACAGACAGACAGACAGACAGACAGACAGACAGACAGACAGACAGACGGACAACAAAGTGATCTTATAAGGGTTCCGTTTTTCCTTTTGAGGTTCGGAACCCTAAAAATAAAAAAAATAGTCACACTGCTCGGATACGGGCCTGCCCTCAATCGAAGAGCTTTAGAACATACTCCACCACGCCGCTCCACTGCGGGTTGGCAGAGGCCAGTGTTTTCAAACCGCCTAAAGGCCACTTGACTTGGCTTAACCTTTTAAACGCTTTACTTAATATCACTTGTCGTGCCCCCAGCGCCAGGCACAGTAAAACGATAAATAAATACCTACAACTAATAGAGATGTTCAGTATATATATCGATATTGGAAATGCATTTCTTTCGAACGCTTACAGTTTAATTTAAATATCTTAACATATGGAAAGCGTTACTTTGTAATTTAATAATTATATTTATAACACAGTAGAACCTCTATAAGTCGAACCTCGATAAGTCGAAAACCTCTAAATCTCGAAGAAATGTTCAGAGGCCCGATTCTCGTAATGAAATTCCCAACGGCACCGGAACGACTTGGTCTCGTCCCTCTTTGGTTTATCTATTTTACAACGTGCCAGAGAGGGAGCGGGCGAAGTCGTTACGATGCCGTTGAGAATTTTATTACGAGAATTGGGCCTCTGTTCCCTTCCCTTCAAACACCAAAACCTCCATTACTCGAAATCTCAACCCTCTATTAGTCGAAATAATCACTGAGAATTTTGGGGTGTAGGTGGTTTATCAACATCTTTGAACCAAAGCCAACTTCACCTGCACGTGGTGCACCCTGCTGACTGACAAACGAAGCTCTGGCGAAAAGAGAGGTAGGGAGCGTAATTGTAAGCTACCCGACTGGGGAATGTACCTCCACCTCACAGAATACCGCAGCCAAATAACAATTCCGTTGAGGGTTGTTGTGTTCCTGTGAGTGAGTGAGGTCACCGGAAAAGAAGGAGATGCTGCGTTGGCAGCGGGGGTGGCGGCGCGCAAGTGATATATTATGTTGCGAGCGTTAATACGGTTACGGTAACTGCTTCACATCAGGCGGGCCGTATGCTTGTCTGCCACACGACGTATTATAAAAAAAAAGTGAGTCCCTCCAAGCCATTTTGGTACCTATTTTCCCTCCATAACTCGAAAAATTACTAGTATTAGTAAGTATTTTGGTAAAACAATGAAACAAAAGCGTATAAAGAAAATTGTATCGATGACACTTAGGAAACACGTATAATGCAGCACAACACTAATGGAAAATTCCAGAAGGCGGCACTCTTTTATGACGTCAGACGCGAGCGTGTTTCTCCGCTCGTGGCTACAGGAATACTTATAACATTCGTTCAAAAACATGCAGACTAGGGATGGGAATTGTCAATTCAGTTTTGTTCATTCACTGACAGTTTTGGGCTTTATTCATTTAAAACAAAATAAAATAAACTCATTTATTTCTACAGTAACAATTGCTTTATTTGTTTTATAATAAATAAGTCAGTATAAACAGAAATAGTTTGATTTATGTGGATTTTTGTATCTGTCAATCATTGTTTATGCCCCATCCCTACTAACGGAATTTTCCGGCCGTGGCGCTAGACATCAATACACTTTTCTAAAAATACTATCAGTAATTTATTTAACTTTAGACATTAATTTTAAGTCCTATAATAAAAAAACTTAAGTGTAATCAATTGTAAATAATAACTTCATTATCTATTTATCAAGTAATGAACACTATTTTTATATAATACAGAGCTATTAAACAAAAAGGCAGATTTACTGAGTAGTGGTATTTGAGCGTAAAAATCCGTCCTTGGCGAAATGGGCACGAAAATATTTGGCGGATTAATCCGCTCGTGGCGGTTACAGGGTTAACGACTGTCATCTATTGACAACAGCCGGGACCGTGGGGGGGGGGGACCTACCGATGTGTCCAAGTCACTAGAATCGTCGGTATCACTGGAACTGTCCGTGTTGTAGTGTCCCAGGCCTGGCAGCACCGCCACACAACGCAGGGCTCCAACGTCGCCGGGGGACTCCGGCGTGGGAGACGGTTCGCCATTCCCTTGTGTGTTACTGTAAAGAAATATGTATAAATTAGTAGCTGCCCGCCGCAAAATGGTGTTTTATTTTCCTCGCAATTTTTATCTTTTTATAAGAACCTTCCTTATCATCATCATCAGGTCCATTTTAGTCTCCACTACAGGAGCACGACCCTCTCTCGTCCGTCCTAGACGGAAGGAGGATTTGGCCTACACTCCCCACGCTGGCCAGACGGGTTGGGGAGGCCTGATCGATATTTGCTAATGTATTTCCCTTAGTCGCCTTGTACGACATCCACGGGAAGAAACGGAGTGATTCTATTCTAGTCTGCCGGAAACCACACGGCCAAGCTCCTTCCTTATACCTCAACGAAAATATTAAAACAAATATTAGCAGAATTGGTCGAGTGGTTCTCGAGTTTTACGAACTACTTTTTTTTGTCACTCAATTATTTTGCCTTCCCGGAACCTCTCCACTAACACTTGAACTTAATGGTATGGTATTAAAGTTCAAATTGCCTTTTAAGTATTAGTACGAATCGTTTGTATTAGCTAGAGCTTCGTTGCGACAGACGGGACCTCCACTCCAATACTTTCTTCCATCATCTGCCATCGTTGGCTCGGTAAATGTGCCCACTACCACTTCAGCCTGCTGATTTTCAGAGCTATGTCGACAACTTTCAGAGCTATGTCGACTTAGTAACTGGTTCTTCTCAATTCACACACACATTTCCTCAGAGAAACCCCGAGCATAGCCCTCTCCATCGCTTATCAGTGTCCAAGTCTCTACACCGTAGGCCATAGCGGGGAGGACGCACTGGCTGAAAAATCCAATCTTCAAGCATTGGAGCGTTGGAGTATCCGTGCGGTGAAGATGTACCGAAGCTTTCCGGAAGCTATCAAAGCTCGGTCGGATGCGTCTATCGATCTCTTTATTGAAATATTTATTTATTAATAATATGACGCATGTGTACCTTATAACCCCATTTTTAGCTGGTGTGGGCCCTTTATCATCCTTGTCCGCTTCAAGATCGCTGGCTTTCCTCTTCCTCACTATCACCTGAAATATTCAAACTAAAGTTTAATATTACAATTTCACATGGACCTATCATATAATAACAAAAGCAAATCATAGCACATGCTACTAATTGTACCGCAATCATGCTTCGGACAGGCCCACCGCACATTCCCACCGCTGCGTATCCTGTGTAGTCAGGGTTAACAGCGGCGACCACCAAAAAAGGCAATGAACAATGAAGTCCACTGCAGTCCCGGGGGTAAAACAACGGCTGCCTTGGAACTCACAACAAATTTTATCAGAAGAAATTAGCAGGAGCGGGTAGCTTTTGGAATTTGACTACAAAGGATTTCTGAAAATTTACATGATAAGTACATTCATAAAAAAAACGGGTTGCTTTCCGGGAGTGCCAGCAGAAGTGAAAACTTGAACATTAACGTTGTGCATTTTTGAATATTTTGGAATGGTTAGGGAATAATTTCGCACAAGTTGCTTTATTTATCAGTATAAAAGTACTATCATTTACGTGGAAAAATACAATATTCATCATGATATTCATTTATTGCGCTATAGTACATAAACATGACAATTTATATTACATTAAAAATAAACAGCAGGAGCAGGCATACATTTTCGTCGCGCGGAAGAAAAAAAGGGGGATATTACTTCCCCTCCTACGCCGCGCCGGGCCGCGCCGCTCTATCTTACGAATTTTCGATCAGGCCACGTGACCTGACTCGAGTTTAACATTTTTTACCCATCCCAAAAAGTGCACAACCGGCTAAAGAAGTTTTCACTTCAAAAACTGAAGGCGATGGCTAGTATGGGTGTAAGTGGTTCATCACCATCTTTGAACCACAACTTCACCTGCATGCGGTGCACCCAGCTAACTGACAAACGAAGCTCTGGCAAAAAGAGAGGTAGGTAGCGTAATTGTAAGCTAAGTAAGACTGGGGAATGTACCTCCAGTTCACAGAATACCGCAGCCAAATAACAATTCCCTTGAGGGTTGTTGTGTTCCTGCGAGTGAGTGAGGTCACCAGAAAGATAGGAGATGCTGCGTTGGCAGCGGGGGTGGCGGCGCGTGAGCGATATTTTATGTTGTGAGCGTTAATATGGCTACGGTAACCGCTTCACATCAAGCGGGCCGTATGCTTGTCTACCGCCCAACGTAGTATAAAAAGAATAAAAAATATATAGTATAAGATTCATACCCCTTGAAGTTTATTCTTCTGTGTCTGCTGAGTAGTTGGCGCATTACGAGCCGGAGCGAGCTGGGCTCGTAGGCGGGTTAACTCCTCGCTTTCTGCCAACGTAGACACCCTCTCTCTGAAAAGATACATATTCTCATCATAGAAATCAGCAACACCAATGGGTCACCGATCCATTGCCAGCCTTTTAAGGGAAATATTGACTCTGTTCTTGAAGGTCCCCATGCCGTATTTATTTGGGAATACCGCTAGAGGAAGTTGATTCCACAACTTCACAGTTCGTGGTAGAAAATGTCTTAAAAAGCGTACTGTAGATCGTAGTAGAGATCGCCAAATATCGAGATGATGAGGATGGAATTTTAATTTATGGCGAGTTGTACGATAGTGGAACTCAGAGGCAGATATCAAATCAAATAGCTCATCCGAGCACTCCCCGTTGTATAATTTATATAGAACGCAAAGAGATGCAACATCTCTGCGTGTAGAGAGAGACTCCAGCCGATCAAAAATCAGGTCACCGACGAACAGCTCTTCGTTGTATGCGGTCAAATGGAGCAAGTAAGTACTGCGGCGCACCAGCCCAGAGATGTGGACAGTATTCCATATGAGGCCTAACTGGGGCTTTATACAGTTGAAGGCGATGCTGTGGTGTAAAATACCGTCTGGCTTTACAGATGATGCCAATTTTCCTAGAGGCCAATTTGGTCTTGCACTCCAAGTTCAATCATTCATTCAAGTATAGATTTTCTTGAATAGTACCTGTACTCTTGCATCTCTTTCTGTTCCTCGATAGTTATCTGCTGTGCTGCTTTAGCCTTCGTCCTCTCTACCAAGTCCAGGAAGCCGACTTCGTCGTCATCTAGACCTCGGATCATATTCTCTGTAGAAGATAATTCCGTTTATGCATAAAATACAATTTATGAATGGTCACATACCAAAATCCATAAATAAATATAAAAATTCCTGGACAAATTATACACTGACATCTAGTCCCAGATGAATCAAAGCTTGTACTATGGGTACACTAGATTACTGATAAATAAAATATATATATAAATATTTCTGGACAATTTACACAGTGCCATCTAGTCCCAAATTACTCAAAGTTTGTACTATTTTTTTGACAAAAAATTCTAATTCTTGTTCTGTATTTAGATTGACATTATTGTAATTAGCTTATGACTAGCTCAATAAATTTTTATATTTATAGACCCACTGTATCGGCCACCACCACTGTATATTTGGAATGTAAAATAGAACATGGACATGATTATGCAAATAAATTAGTTTCTGGTGAAGTGTGTATTGTTCTGTATATTTTAATTTAAACAACTTTGTATATCACATTTCACGCAAATAAATTTCATTCATTCATTCATACTACGGGTACTAGATTACTGACATATAAAATAAATACAAATATTTCTGGACAATTTACACAGCGCCATCTAGTCCCAAATTAAGCGCAAAGCTTGTACTGATAAATGTACTTAAATATATTTTTATTTTTGTAAATACATACTTATAATACATAGAAAACACCCAGACCAAGACAAACAGACATGTTCATGCACACAAATGTTTGTCTTGTGCGGGAATTGAACCCGCGACCTCGGAGTCAAAGTGGCCATTGCTAACCATTCGACCACCGAGCTCGTCTCGTGATAAATGTACATAAATACATTTATTTTCCAAATACATGCATATAATACATAGAAACAACGAGGCAAACATTTGTGTTGTGCAGAGATTGAACCCTATCACCTAAAAGTAGCCTGCTAGCCATCCGACCACTGGGCTCCTCTAAATATAGTTAGGGTGTAAGTAGTTTATAACATCATTGAACCAAAGCCAACTTCACCTGCAAGCGGTGCACCCTGCTGACTGACAAACGAAGCTCTGGCGAAAAGAGTAAGCGTAATTGTAAGCTACCCGACTGGGGTATGTACCTCCACCTAACAGAATATTGCAGTCAAATAACAATTCCCATGAGGGTTGCTGTGTTCCTGCGAGTGAGTGAGGTCACCAGAAGGGAAGGAGATGCTGCGATGGCAGCGGGGGTGGCGGCACGCGAGTGATATTTTATATTGCGAGCGTTAATATGGCTACGGTAACCGCTTCACATCAGACGGGCCGTATGCTTGTCTGCCACCCGACGTAGTATAAAAAAAAAACCGGACAAGTGCGAGTCGGACTCGCCCACCGAGGGTTCCGTAGGTACGTAGTATCATTATAAAATTTGATATTTTTCATTATAAATAAAAAATAATGCGTCGAAAAAAATAAATAAAATATATTTTGCAATGTGTACATCAAGCCCTTTCATATGATACCCTATTTGAACTAGTAGTTTCAATTTGAAATTTCGACACCCTATAAAAAATATAGACCCCCTATTTTTTAAGATCTATTTACAAATGTATAGTTTTGAGATTTATTCCTGTACTTGTAGTCTATAACGATGTTACTTCCCAAATTTCATAGTTCTAGGTCAACGGGAAGTACCCTATAGGTTTTGATTCCCTTGAGTGTGTCGAAATATGCGTTTTTTGCTGAATAAACGGCCGTAACTTTTTTCTACGTAAACTTAGCAGTTTGATTTTTTTTTAACTTCATGGGACCGTAGACCTGAGTATACAGTTCAAATTTCAGCTTGATACCTCCACGCATTCTCGACATAGAAATTCTTGACAGACAGACAGACAGACAGACAGACAGACAGACAGACGGACAACAAAGTGATCTTATAAGGGTTCCGTTTTTCCTTTTGAGGTTCGGAACCCTAAAAAATATATACTTACTAAGTTTGTGCGTTTCTTCATATTCCGCCTCCTTCTTCAACCTTTGTTCTTCAAGACGTTGATACAAGGGTCGCGTGTCATAGGGCTCTTCTGGTGCCTCTGTGATTTAATCTTATTTTAGAATTCATCACACTGTGCTTAGGTCGAGCACAAAACTGACTGATATCAAGGAAATGCTAATATAAATATATAAATAAATAAATAAATAATCGTGGACAAATTACAAACGGCCATCTACTAGATGTTGGCCGTGTGGTTTCCGGCAGACTAGAATGGAATCACTCCGTTTCTTCACGTGGATGTCGTACAAGGTGACTAAGAGAAATACATTATCAAATATCGATCAGGCCTCCCCAACCCGTTTGGGCAGCGTGAGGAGTGTAGGCCAAATCCTCCTTCCGTCTAGGACGGACGAGAGAGGGTCGTGCTCCTATTGTGGACACGAAAGTGGACCTGATGATGATTATGATGATGATCAGCTAGATGGCCAAACTAAGCAAAGCTTCTATGAGTGCAGGAACACAACAACCCTCAAGGGAATGTTATTTGGCTGCAGTATTCTGTGAGGTAGAGGTACTTCCCCAGTCGGGCAGCTAAAAAAATATAATATGCCCTAGCTCTATTTTTGCCAGAGCCTCGTTTTTCAGTCAGCAGGGTGCACCACTTGGAGGTGAGGTTGGCTTTGGTTCAAAGATGTTGATGAACCACTTACACCCCAAAAGTTATCAGACAATTTAACAATAATAATGAATAACTATTGGGTTGCTTAAAACCAGTGCGGTTTAAAGTTGCAGAGACATAGACATTGCGAGATGAAAATAAAAAGTATGTACTCAAGGTTAGGCCATATACTTAACCTAAAAGGCGATTGGAGATACAAGTTTCTGAGGACCCATTCGAAGAGTAACTTTATCCATGGCTAGCCCATTTGGAAAAAGTAGACAAGGTAGACCCACAAATATTTTTTTTCATACTACGTCAGGTGGCAGACAAGCATACGGCCCGCCTGATGTGAAGCGGTTACCGTAGCCATATTAACGTTTGCAACATAAAATATTGCTCGCACACTGCCACCCCCGCTGCCAACGCAGCATCTCCTTCTTTTCTGGTGACCTCACTCACTCGCAGGAACACAACAACCCTCAAGGGAATTGTTATTTGGCTGCGGTATTCTGTGAGGTAGAGGTACATTCCCCATTCGGGTAGCTTACAATTATGCTCCCTACCTCTTGTTTCGCCAGAGCTTCGTTTGTCAGTCAGCAGGGTGCAACACGTGCAGGTGAAGTTGGCTTTGGTTCAAAGACGTTGAAAAACCACTTACACCCCAAAATATTAAATAATAGGTAATTTTTTTATATGAGACGGCGGGGGGCAAGCGAGCATGTGGGTCACCTGATAGAAATCAGCAACACCAAGGGGTCGCCAATCCATTGCCAACCTTTTAAGGGAAATATTGATTCTGTTCTTGAACACCCCCATGTCGTATTTATTTGGGCATACTGCTGAGGGAAGTTGATTCCACAACTTCACAGTTAGTGGTACAGGTAGTCATCATCGTCAGGTCCAGTTTAGTCTCTACTACAGGAGCACGACCCTCTCTCGTCCGTCCCAGACGGAAGGAGGATTAGGCCTACTGTCCCCACACTGGCCAAACGGGTTGGGGAGGCCTGATCGATATTTGATAATGTATTTCCCTTTGTCGCCTTGTACAACATCCATGGAAAGACGGAGTGATTCTATTTTAGTCTGCCGGAAACTGCACGGCCAATGTAGGCAGTGGCTTGACAATATCTGGTGGCTTGTAAAGGACAGCAGGAGACAACTGGGCATCAAAAGCCAAAGCGAGCCGAAAACTATTATACTAGCCCAGATTCTAACCCACGGGGCCGAAAGCGAGGTTGAGTGGACGAGTATCTACTTGCTCCACTCAACCTCGCTGAGTGTATGTGTTCCATTGATTTCAATGGAAAATGTATTTGAAGATCATTCTTCAAGGACATGATCGACATCAATTTTTTTTCGACATAAACCCCAAGTATGTCGAGTTCTTTAATTGTGACAAGGTTCGTCAAAATCGGTTCAGTGGTTTTGGAGCCTATTCATTTCCAAGTGTGATTTTTCGGCGTATGTAAGCGTTCCGCCCGAACCACTCAAAAAAGATAGCAGGAGACAATTTGGCGTCAAAAGCCAAAGATCGAGCTGAAAACTATCATACTATAATACCTTTAACCCTTTACAGGAAACTATAAACTAAAGTCATGCACGCAAGAGAACCACACCATGATCGATTTCGTACCTTTCGGCTGGTCTTCGGTTCGAACTTTCTCCCATTCCTCTTGGCGGCGACGTCTGGCCTCCAATATTTCAGATTCTGATATAAATCCCGAGCTCATCTTTGATGTAAAACAATTATTTTCAGTTTTATCAAAAAAAACCACAACAGACGGACTCGTTTTATTTTTTGACGTATATTTATATTTTATTATGTTTCTTCTTCTTCAGAGCAGTGTTAACATAGTGCGTCGCCCAAATTACCGTAATAATAAAAACAGCCCCAAAATTACCGTACACAAGGGTTGAGTGAAAATTAGTTATTTACCCGACTTCAGAAGAGGATTACGTTTTTCGACTATGTCTAACAATTTGGGAGCAATTTTAAACCGTTTTCAGTTCACAAATTTTAATACTTAGCGGTCGTTAGGTATGTACGGCGCGCGGCGCGCGGCGTGGCGGTTCAAGTAATATTTTGGACATTACGTTTGGTAAGATCATTAACTTGGATCATTCATAAGTTTATAGAAGATAGGAGAAGATATATAGGAAATAGCCTATTTTTAAGTTTAAAAGAAAATACGCAGTTTTAATTTTCAAACTTTAAAGTTACTTCGACATTAGGCAGACTATTATTTTCAATCACCATATTTACCTTAGGAATGATTTTGGTACCACGATAGATTACCGTACCGAGCGGAGAAATACCGTACACATATGGTAATTGCCGTACGTCTGGCAAGGCTGCTTTAGAGTGATGTTTTTTAAAATTCTAGAAATCCCCAAGTCCATTTTGAAATTGCAACATTGATGAATACCTATATTTTATCAGTTAGTTCTGTGAGTATTTCTTTCAAAATGTCTATGTAGGTTATTTAAAATTTTGTAAAAAGTGGTCTTAAAAAAGAAATACTCACTTATATTCAAATAATCAAAACAAAAATAAACTATATTCATCGGTGTTAATAATAGGTAGGGGAAAAAGTCTTTTCGCATTATAGTATGTATGAACTTGTAATAAAATCTCTTTGGTTATACCATTTGTGTCTGGCAGGTTTTGATATCTCAAAGTTTATATTTTAAAAAAGATAATTCCAAATTCAAATTAGGTAAATGTGTGATTTTCATTTGTTTTTTTTACTGTCAAGATGAGTGAATCTAATGAAGAAATTCGATTCATTTTAAAATTTTACTACAAAAAAGGTAAAAATGCAACGCAAGCTGCGAATAAAATTTGTGACGTTTATGGACCTAGTGCAGTGTCTGTGAGAGTAGCACAAATTTGGTTTAAGCGTTTTCAATCAGGAAATTTTGATGTGAAAGATGCACGTCGCTCTGGTCGCCCTGTTACGGATAAAATGGATGCCATTTTTGAAAAAGTGGAGCAAGAGCGGCATATCAGTAGTTACGACGTAGCTGAAGAATTAGGAATCGACCACAAAACAGTTTTGGCGCAATTGAAAAAAGCTGGGTACACTAGAAAGCTCGATATTTGGGTGCCTCACAATCTTACTGAAAGAAACCTAATGAACCGTGTACTCATTTGCGATTCTTTACTACGACGTAATGAAAGCGAACAGTTTTTGAAGAAGCTTATAACTGGTGATGAAAAGTGGATCACGTACGACAAGAACGTGCGAAAAAGGTCGTGGTCAAAGGCCGGTCAGGCTTCACAGACTCTGGCAAAACCCGGGTTAACCCGCAACAAGGTGATGCTGTGTGTATGGTGGGATTGGAAGGGTATTATTCATTATGAGCTGTTACCGCCAGGCAGGACTATCGATTCTGAACTCTACTGTGAACAACTGATGAGATTAAAGCAAAAAGTTGAGAGAAAGCGGCCGGAATTAATTAACAGAAGGGGTGTGATTTTTCATCATGATAACGCTAGACCTCACACATCTTTAGCCACTCAGCAAAAATTAAGAGAGTTTGACTGGGAGGTGTTAATGCATCCGCCGTATAGTCCTGACCTTGCACCTTCTGATTTCCACCTGTTTCGGTCTCTTCAGAATTCTTTAGGCAATGTCAGGTTACCATCACGAGAAGACTGCCAAAACCACTTGTCGTGGTTTTTTGAACAGAAGTCCCAAAATTTCTATAGTAATGGGATCATGTCTCTACCTACAAGATGGCCAAAAGTTATCGAACAAAATGGCACCTACATACTTTAGTTAAATGTAAATAAACTTTATTAAAAAATGTTTTGAATTTTCATATAAAATACGAAAAGACTTTTTCCCCAACCTAATATTTCAAAATGTACCTACCTAAGGATTTCTAGAACTCGAGTATCTATCCATTTGTCTTATGTGGGCTAAGCTAAAGTCCGAGACCATTCTGACAATTAGCCTATTTTTATACATAAACAATAACCCGGCTCCGTAATAACGTCAGAAATCTACCCGTTCCTCAATAGTCTGATCATAACGGGCCTGATTTGTGCATAATAGGGGTAAAATGACCAGTTGTATTCTAGATGGAAAGAGTGCTTCAAAATACCTACATCATTATACCTCAGTCTTAGCTGGAAGATGTGGTGTTTGGGCCTATACATTATAAGATGTAAAATGAAGGTATTTTTTAAATATAAAATAAAATTATTTTTTCAACGACCATCGTACGACAGGACTCCAAAGAGTCGGTCAGGGCCTCAGGGCCTTCATCTCCGAAGGCCCTGACTCGACTCTCTTTCTTGAGATTCAATAGGTACTCATGATGTCGTTACACTGGCACAAAGCGGCCCTGCTGGCTTATTAGTATTATGTCTCATTCTGATTAATGTAAAATTTTAAAATAGCTGCCATTCTAAGTGGGTTTGCCACACATACTTGGAGGGTTTTGTGTCAATTAGGTTGTTTAAATCATACGCCAGTAGTATATATTGGCGAAAGTTTGATTGTTATCACATTGAATCAATCATATTTGTTTTAAAATCTGAAACATATTATACATCACAATATCAAAAATGTTTATTTAAAAGAATGATTGCCAAAACTAAAGAAAGAAAGAAAGAAAAAATCCGGACAGATGATAATGTCAAACTGTTCCGTCGAATCCGTCAATCAAACTTCAAAGTCGTCAATCAAAAGCGCCGGTGTGCTGTGCTGTTTTCTCTTTTTGTCGATAATTTTACTTTTTTCCAGATTATAATCATAAATGACCTTTTTTCGTAGTTATTACCTGAATTAGTTAAAAATAAGAATATGTCTGAATCAGAAAATCACAGTGTAACGGCAGAAGAAGGACAAAAAGATTTTATAGAAGATGGCATGAACAGAATGATCGTAAAATGTAAATTTTGTGCCTCAAAAATACTGGAGAAGAAAACGGCTAAATATATTGCGCAGGAGGTGAGTCCCAGTATTTCACACGTCAAAGTTTCCTTTTTACTTTTTTTACCAAAGTTCATATAACCACAAAAGCAATGAACTGTGTGATACTAATAGAGCGGTGGAAGTGTTAAAGGGCATCACGCCGCAAGTAACTTCGGAGAAAGCGCAGCACACCTCTCGACGCTCCTGAGTCACTCACACCAGTGTTGCCTCCGGCCGATTCCCAGGCATTTCGGGGGCCCATCTGTGAATCCCACCGCCTGCCGCAAATAACTAGCAATAGAAGCAGTTATCGCGTCCGTCCCTCTTCTGTAATAGCCCGGTATTTTGTTCACCCAGATGTCATCTCCATAGTCCATTTGTTTTCTATCACACTTCGCAATAGTGTCACGCCTGCCGAGATCTGCTCATGGGTATATCGTTCCAGTGACATATCCTGAAGCGGGTCACGGCGGGCGTACAACATTACATCAAACTTCTCAAAGGGGCCTCTACACGTTGGATCCATATCCCCGCGCACGCCTATCAAATGACCGGGTTTAAGCCTGTGAGTCCAAGAGAGATACATATAATAATAAGTATTCCTGTACAAATTACACAGTGCCATCTAGTCTCTAACTAAGCAAAGCTTGTAATGTGGGTACTAGAGAACTGATAAATGTACTATAATCACATTTTTATTGGTAAATATATACATTTATGATATTTAGAAAACATCCAGACCAAAACAAATAGCTGATTTGTTGTTTATTGATGTCAATTTATATTACATATTATTATTATTTATGAATTTATTATTATTATTTCAGAAAGAATTACCTCTAATGCAGCAAGACACCAACAGACCTGAAGGGGAAGTGCAAAAAGAGATGTTAAATGGATATTATCATGTCGAAAATATGTATACCTTTGAAAATATTGGGTTCACTCATCAAGTAGATACATATAAGTACTTGACTTGTGCGGACTGTGACGCTGGTCCTGTGGGATATTACGATATAGATACTAAGCATAGTTATATCGCTTTGTCTAGGGTAGTTCATTGTTAATGGGGTAAAGGTGGTATCGTACAAAGTATACAGATCGTTTCATATTAAGCGTGGGAGGTTAAGGTTCAAGTAATGTGGACAAGGTTTTTTACAACCCTTGGTCGAAACCCTGGTTCGACTCCCAGTGATTGTTAGTGAATGAGCTTCAAATTTTTAAATAAATTGCTCTGTAACATTCATTCAAATTTGCATACTTAGGTTACATGTAGGCTTAGCTCATCAGAAAGTAACTGCAAAATAAACTTTATTGAAGTGAAAACTTCTTTAGCGGCGATGTGCACCTTTTGGGATAGGTAATAAATGTTAAACTCGCATCAGGACACGTGACCTGATCGAAAATCCATAAGACGGAGGGAGAGTAGACCGCCGGCGTGGCGTAGGAGAGGAAATAATATCCCTCTCTCATTCTACCGCGCGGCGAAAACGAATGCCTGCTCTTGCTGTTTATTTTTAATGTAATATAAATTGTCATGTTTGTGTATGATAGCGCAATAACTGAATATTATATTTTACAACATAAATGATAGTGCTTTTATACTGCTAAATACAGCAATTCGTGCGAAATTATTTCCTAACCATTCCAAAATATTCAAAAATGCACAACGTTAATGTTCAAGTTTTCACTTCTGCCAGCACTCCCTGAGTGCAACCCGTTCTTTTATTTACATAAAACGCTAAATGCTTCAATATTGATTATGTATAGTGCTGTTTCAGGGAGAGTACTTTTTCCAAGTAAACTTTTCTGTGTTAATGGTAATAAAGTTTATTTTCCCATGTCAATACCTCCTCTGTGCTAATTTAGTTCTGCTTTGGCGCTTACATTAATAGAAATACTGATTAGTCACAAATGGTGACTATTTGATACTGTTTGGTATCAAAATTTTAGTATAATAATAATTATGCAAAATCATTATGCGGACCCTATTATGGAGGATATATTCAACCGACATGTTATTACTTTTGAGATAAAGCAATATATAAATATTAAAAAAAAGTGGAAAAATTCACTTCTCTCGCCTAAGTGGGATATGAATTGACGTGGAGGTGAATACTTTCCATTTTTTAAAAATATTTATAATATTCTGGGAAGTTGGCCAAGACAACAATTTAAATCAGGGCTGTCCAAACTATATACAATACCGGGCCATTACAAATTATTAAATGGATTAGCGGGCCGCAGACACAAACACCTACTTGAAATTTTTTCTATTTACTTTGAAAGTTTAAGCTTAATATAACCAGTTAGTTATTAAACTTTAACTTATAAATATATATAACTTTCAGTCAGATTCGTTGTATAAAAACTGTAGCGATAAATGAAAAACACATCGCGGGCCGCACAAATATAGGTCGAGGGCCGCATGCGACGGACGAGGGACGAGCTTGGTGGTCGAATGGTTAGCAATGGCCACTTTGACTCCGAGGTCGCGTGTTCGATCCCCGCACAAGACAAACATTTGTGTGCATGAACATGTCTGTTTGTCTGGGTCTAGGGCGTTTTCTATGTATTATATGTATATATTTACAAAAAAAATGTATTTAAGTATTATACCAGTTATCTAATACCCATAGTACAAGCTTTTCGCTTAATTTGGGGCTAGATGGCGCTATGTAAATTATCTAGGAATTTATGCGTCCCGCGGCCGTGCTTTGGACAGCCCTGATTTAAATAATAATAAGCTATACCTATATAGTTTAATAGTAATGAAAATTTCACGCAGTATAAGTTTTACGAAGCATATGTCATCATCAAACAGCTAGAATCGCTTGCAAATATATAAAACTCAATTTGAAGTTTCTCACTATGTCTCAATTTGGCATAGTTTGTCGGTTGGATGAATTCTGCATAACAGCGTCTATATAGCAAAATTAGGGTATAAGAGAATTGGTTGAAAGCTGGTATATTGTAAATAAAATGTATATTATATATGCAGATTGCCGAGGTCAGAGGGGCAATTCTCGTAATTAAAATATAGTCAAAATTCAGTTTCGATCCAGTCTCGATCTCACTAATGTCACATTTGGTATTCTCGTAACACAATAATATGTAACTTCAAAATGAAATTTAAGCGGGATTTATAAGTCGAAATATGAGTGAAAATTAAGCAAACTAAGAATGTTGCTTTGCCAACAACAATAATTGATAATAATTAATTAATGAAATCAAGTATATAATTTTAGTCAATTCACAATTCAATCTCGATTCGGTCAACTTTCTGCGTTCGTAGAAAAATTACGAGAATTGGCCTTCTGATCTTAACTTTGTATTTTTTATCGATCTCTCACCCACTCAATTAGCGATGCAGATATTCCTAATTTTAATCTGTATCAAGTAATCCTTATTATTATTATTATTATTTCCAACGGGGACGCCGGCTGTCGGGCGGGTGATCAGCCTTGCCTGAGGCCATTTCACCCATTTCCCCTGGTCCTCCCTTTTGGGGGAGGATGTGGGTTTATCCGGCAATCACGGCGTTCCGTCGAACCTACCTGTTTCCTTGCAAAACCTTACGATCTGTTCCACCTTCAGGTCTTCTAGGTCTTCTTTGCCTAACGTGTCCACCCCCATGGTCTCCCATCTTATCCGTGAGTACATGGGGCACTCGGCAAGCAGGTGGAAGCTTGTTTCGTCGTTATCCATGCACTCTGGGCATTTGGGGTTGGTATTCACGCCTATTAGTGTCAGGTGCCTGTTCAATCGGCAGTGTCCTGTTAACACTTCTATGACGAGCCTCATGTTGCCTCTGGAGAGTTTCATCAGTTGGCTGGTCCTTCTTTTGTCTAGGCCTTTGATGAAGATCTTCGACTGTCTCATGTCTGTCGAGGACTCCCATCTTTGGTTGGTCTCTACTACTGTTCTTTGGCTGATTACTCCCTTTGTTATTTTGTGGGCGATTGGTAGCCTTGGCTCCGGGCCCACCTGGTTTTCGTCAGCCCCTTTCCTGGCCAGTTCATCAGCTATTTCGTTGCCCGTATTACCCTCATGTCCGGGTACCCAGGCAATCGTCACATCAGCTGTTCTGGACAGCCTTTCTAATGCATTTTTGCATTCTTTGACAATTGCTGATGTTGTTTCTGTTTTAGCAAGTGCCTTCAGCGCTGCCTGGCTGTCGCTGTAGATGGTGACTTTTCCCGTATTGTTTAGGGAGCCTACCATTTCTGCGCATTCATTTATAGCAAAGATTTCTGCTTGGAAGACACTTGCATACTTTCCTAGAGGTATTGACCTGTTTGTTTCTGTTCCGTCTTCACATTTTATGTGTATTCCGGAGCCAGAGAGCTTGGTTGTTTCCTTTCTGGAGCCGTCTGTGTAGCAGATGGTGCCACTGGTGTCCATCTTCCAGTCGTCTCTCGGTCCTATGTGTATTCTATATTTCTTGTCAAAGATCCTTTCCTTTCTTATCAAATCGTTGTTTGAAAAGATCATTGAGAGCTTTCCTTCGTACTCTTGACTGATCTTAGCATGGCCCTCATCCATGGTGTTGCCAGTCCAGAGACCCGTGCTTCTTAGTTTGAACCACTGTTCAGTGGCTCTCTTTTTTGCTTCTAAGTCCAAGGGGTTCAGACCCAGTATGGTCTCCAGCGCGGCCGTGGGTGTAGTCCTCATCGCGCCGGTGGTTATCAGGGCCGCCAGTCTTTGAACTTTATCTAGTTCTTGTTTGTTCCTCTGTATGTCGCAGGCTTTATGCCACCATACCAGGGCACCGTGTAGGATTCTCGGCATAATGATTGCCTTGTAGATCCATAGTGCTGTGGCTGGTTTCATACCCCAGCTTCTTCCTATTGCTCTTTTGCATTGCATCATGGCTATTTTTGCTTTTGAGCATGTATTACTTATATGAGTCTTGAAGGTCAATTTGCTGTCCAGTGTAACTCCCAGATATTTGACTTCCTTTACTACTTCCAGGTCATGGTTATCTAGTCGTACCGGTTCAGTTCGTCCTATTTTCCTTTTCTTAGTAAAAAGAACTAGTTTGGTTTTTTCAGGATTCAGGTTAAGGCCTTTGTTCCTGCACCATTCTAGTGCTACTTTCAGACCCCTGTTCATGATGTTACACATGACACTGAGGACTTTACCTGTGATCAGAAGCACCCCATCATCAGAGTATACCTGTGTGTATATGTGCATTCTGTTGATCTTGTTCACTAGTTCGTCTATTAGCAGGCACCATAGTAGTGGAGATAGGCATCCTCCTTGTGGGAAGCCTCTTCTTGCTATCACAGTGTGTTTTGTCCCTGCTATCTCTGCCTGTATCAGCCGGTGTTTTAGCATACATTTCACCCATTCTGATATGTCTTTGTCTATGCCTTCACGATTTAGGGTTTCCTCTATCGAGGCCGGGGTTGCTTTATCGAAAGCGCCCTCGACGTCAAAGAAACAACCCAGTGCGTATTCTGTGCTACTTATTGATCTCTGCACTCTGTTAACCAAGTTATGGAGTGCTGTCTCAGTCGACTTGCCGTCCATGTATGCATGTTGGTTATTGTGGAGTGGAGATCCGCTGCTGGCTATTTGTTCTCTTATTATTCGATCTAAGATTTTCTCTAGGGTCTTGAGTAGAAACGAAGACAGGCTGATGCATCGGAAGCTTTTAGCCTCTTGGTATGTCGCCTTGCCTGGTTTCGGTATGAAGACAGCTCTTATTTTTCTCCACTTCTTTGGAATGTATTTCTTCCTGATGCTGCTGTTGTACAGGATCAGAAGATCATCGCTTATGTACTTGATGGCTATTTGTAGCATTTTCGGGAAGATCTCGTCCGGTCCTGCTGCCTTGTATGGCTGGAATGACCTGACGCTCCATAGTAAATGCTCTTTTGTAATTAGTGCCTTCTCCTCCGTGTCCGCTGTGGGATTCGTATCGATTGGCATTTCGTTACCTTTGTATGCTTCGCATTCTGGAAAGTGTGTATCCAGCATCACTTCCAGTATCTTTCCCGGGTCCGTTATTAATTCGTCTCCGTTCTTAATACTTCCTAGTTTGCAGGTGTTCGTTTTGGAGAACATTTTCACTAGCCTTGCTGCGTCAGGATATTTTTCTACTCCTTCGCAGAATGCTTTCCAGCTTTTGTTGTTCTCCCTTCTGCATTCTTTCTTGAATGTGTTTCTTTCTTTCTTGTATATAAGCCAGCTTTCAGCATCGCCCTTTTTCTGGGCCGTCCTGAGAGCTTGTCTCGTCTTTTTCCTTTTCTTTTCTAGTGCCTTTGTCCACCAGGGTTGTCCCTTTCCTGGTCTGATCTCCTTAAGTGGACATGCCTTGTGGTATGCCTCCCTCATGGCCTCCTCTAGTCGGTTGGCTTCTCTTTCGATATCTGTGGTGTCTTTTAACGAATTATGGCCGCCTGGACTCCACTTTTTAATGTGTTGTTCATATATCGTCCAGTCGGTTTTCCTCGCGTTTCTAAATAGGGTTTTCTCGATTTTGGCTCCCAGACTGAAGGTTATTCGTCTGTGATCCGACTTGGAGTCTCTTTCATCTACTTTCCAGTCTGTGATGTGCCGGCTTATATTGTCCGTTGCAATAGTGATATCCAGCACTTCTCTTCTGGCTTCGGTTACGAATGTAGGTGTATTTCCTACATTCAGTATGTCTAAGCCTGTTGCGCTGATAAAATCTAGAAGTAAGTCACCTTTTTTATTGCAGTCCGTGCTGCCCCACACCACGTGGTGGGCGTTGGCATCACATCCTAGAATAATAGGAATGTTCTTACCTTGGTATTTTCTTATTATTTCTTCCATTTCTGGCGATGGTGGTCTGTAGTCTTTTTCACTTTGTAGGTACGCGGAGACCAGAATCACCCTCTCTTTTTTGCCTGTGTTGAGCTGTATTGTTGCTGTGGCGCTGGCAAGGTCACTGTAACAATCTGCTTTAATTATTCCTAACGATCTTACCCTACTGCTGGCATATATGCATGCCCTAGGAGTTGACTCACCCGTTTCGTGGTAGATGATCTCTCCTCCTAGGGAGCTGAGCCCTGAGATTCGTCCTTTTACGACGTATGGCTCTTGCAGTAGTGCGATATCTATTTTTTCATCTACCACGTGTCTGCAGAACTCAATCATGGCATCGCGGCAGTGATGAAGGTTAACTTGAACTATTCTTATTTTTTGTGTGTGTGTTTGTGGTGTGTTTCTGTTTGTGTTCATGTGTTGGTGTGAGTGTGCTTGTGTGTTTGTGAGTGTTTATGCTCTCTCCCTATCTACTCGTCGCGTTGCTCTGGACTCTTTCCCATCCAAGGCGGTTGCAGCAATGCAACGCTTGGTGGGGGAGTCAGGTCGCTCCGTGTCGTAGAGAGAGGATGTGTTGTGCCTTGTTGTTCTGGGCGTGCCTGTCGGTGGGGCGTTTGGCTTGCGGTCGTCCCCCCCTGCGGGGTTTCCGTCCGGTGACCGGTGGCTCCACCTTCAGGCCCAGAGGTTTTTGTGTCGGGCGCTTGTTGTGTGCTGCTTGGGGTGGAGCTCTGCAGGTACGGCCTGCCGTCGTCAGTTGTGCCCTTCTTTGGGGCAACGGTCGCGTTACTACCGCTTTCTGCAGGCTCACTTCCCCGTGTCCTTTTGTGTGGGTGGATTGGGCATGGGCACTTTTCTGTGTTTTCTATTGCTGGGTTTACTTTCCCCATGACCTTGGCGTATACCTGTGTGGCTTGGTAGTTGAGCCACACATGATCTTTCGCTGCTTCCTCAGGGACTCCCACCACAAGTCGTGTTCCCGCTGGCAGGACCTCCTTGCGGATGAGAGTCCACTCGGATATTTTAAACTCTACCCTGTGACTGTTCTGAATCCGGATTAGTTCCAGGGGGTCGATGCGCCGACCTCCGCAGTTGCCCGGGAGCCAGATGGACATCTTATGGATGTCGAGCTTTCTTGGTCTTAACGGAATGCCGTTCCACTCGCCGAAGTCGCAGCTAAGCAACCATGTCATCGCCTCCTCGGTGCTTGGACTCACGAGGAAATATCCCTCGGCTACAAGCCCCGAGGCCGCGAATGACAAGGTAGGGCCACTCGCGCCGTTAAGTGCGGCTTCTTCGATGTGGTCCACCAGCCGTTCTCTGATTACAGCGGCCATAGCATCGTTCACTTCGCCCCCGTCCCCCCTTTGTATTATTACGGAGAGATCGCTTTGACCTGTGGTAGGTCTCCGCGGTCCCTCGTTTTTTGGGGTCTGTTGTTGCTTCGGTCGTTTCGGTGGACGCTGCTGTGTACGCTCTTCCGGGTCTGTGCCCTGTCTCTTTATTTTAGTTGCCCTAGGACCCGCCTCGCTCCTCGGTATCGTCGTCGCAGTATAGGTCAACGTACCGGGTGCGGTTTGCTCCAACTTCCTTCGAGTTCTCAGCCTCCTGCGTTTGGATTTGGTGATCCATCCGCCTTCTCCCTGCTGAGAACTTGAGCTTGGTTGAGTTTGGGCCTCGCCAATGCTCATGTGCGTTAGGTCGTCCCCGAGAGTCTCCGAGATGGATCTTACGGGACGTGTCCTTTCGCATAGTTTCTTATCCGTTCTTTCGGTGCTTTCTTTTTTGTTGTTTGGCGCCAATGTGCCCCCCCCAGAGTACGAGGAGCAGCCTGGACCCCTAGGTGGTCCAGGGAGGGATTCTCCGGCTTGGCCGGTACCCTCCTGGGGTATATTTACACTTTCACTTGCGCTCATTTTTTTTATGACGGTTCCGGGGTTGCCGGATAGAATTGGACATGGGTGAGGGAGGGGAGGGAGGAGTGCCTTGTACCTGTGCCTCACTCGTGAGCGGCGCACAGGTACCAAGCTTGAGGATGGGGTGGGGAGGGGGGGAATAGAATTTTCGGCTAGAGGTTTTTGTTATATCTGTTTCTTAAGGAATCAGACCAATAACAGGCAGCAACCGCGTGAAGGGAACGCTCTAGCCTTGCCCTGGGGATCAACACGACTGTTGCGCTCTCCCCCAGAGCCTTTAGCCAGACTCAGCACTGGATGGGTGCTGAGAATAGGGCTTCACCAATTCTGACGCAATATCCCATGACTTGGATCCACCCCGCCCATCAAGTAATCCTTGCGTCACTATCTAATTTAACCTTTGTTTTTTTTTTATACTACGTCGGGTGGCAGACAAGCATTTTACCCGTCTGATGTAAAGCGGTTACCGTAGCCATATAGAAGCCTCATAAATGTGACCAGTTGTGACAAGGACGGGGGAGGCAGTCAAAAAAATCCTGAAATTCGTGTGACGTAATTTACGGATGTCCGTTTATTACAAAGTACGCGTGGAAACCCTAAATGCAATACAGCAGCTGCTTGGTCACAACGTCTGCGGTGCAGAACACCCTGCACCCTGCCGCTGACGCTCTCGTATGACCTCACCTCCCCTAAGACGAATCTGGAACACTTTGTATAGCGCCGCACGCACACACGCACATTCACGCTATGTACAAACGTTATTGTTTATATAGTAAACGACGCGATGTTTGTACGGAGTGGGGTGTGCCATTAGGTATGCACTATGGTAAAAATCTTCAGAACAATTCCAATTAAAACTATTAAGCTCTCTCATACGTGACGGGAATTGGGACGGGACGAGCTGGGCTCCGTTAAGTTGTTAACGACCTAAAGCGACAGTAATAAGTAATATTTTCAAACGCTATATATCATCATCATGGGACGGGTGATGGTACTTTTATATACTACGTCGGATGGCAGACACGCATACGGGTCGCCTGATGTCAAGCGGTTACCGTAGCCATATTAATTAAATAATCTATAATAATAAAAGGCTTTGTCCTCACTGACTGACTGACTGACTGACTGACTGACTGACTAATCAACGCACAGCCCAAACCGCTGGGTCTAGAGATTCCAAATTTGGCAAGTAGGTTCCTTATGACGTCTACGGGTGCACTAAGAAAGGATTTTTCAAAATTCATCCCCTAAGGGGGTGAAACGGGGGTCCAAAGTTTGTATGGGGAAACAAGATTAGTTGGACTATTTTATCCGAAACTTTACACGAGTACTTCTATAGATAAATGAAAAAACACGTGTTCCAGGATTTTTCAAAATTCAACCCCTAAAGGGGTAAAATGGGTAAAATGGAGTGAAAAAGTCTGAAAATCGTCATGGGTATTGTTTTTATGGTTTATCGGGTCGCTGATTACGAAAACAACAATTATTTTATAATCCAACATAGCCGACGTGACATAAAATCCCCCCCCCCCCCCCCCCCCCCTCATCATCATCATCCCCCTATGGGAGTACGATGGGGTTGAAATGTCATAATATCAATATGGGTGTTGATTCTATGGTTTTCTGGGACGTCAATTACGAAAATCGCATCGATTTGAAAATATAACACAGTGGACACGAAATAACTTAAAAGGATTTTGAAACGGAGGTCCAAAGTTTGTGTAGAAATTCAACCCAAAAAAAAGGAGTAAAATGGGGTCAAAAAGTCTGAAAATTATGAAGGATATTATTGTTTTTATATTTTATCGGGTCGCTGATTACGAAAACAACAACGATTTTAAAATTCAACGTGGCTAACGTGACCATCATCATGTAATTTTTTTAAACATTGATTTAACCTTTTTAAGCTGATGGAATGAGACTTGTGTGTTGACTGAAGTGTTATACTAATAGGTTTTTAAGTTTGTATTTGGCGTAAATCAGTGCTTATACGATCGCGGGCGGTCGGCGCGGTGAGGACGGGACGGGTGTAGTAGTAGTTATCTGGAAAGTTCTTGCATCCGTATTTAGTACAATTATAGGTGCTACATGAGGGTGGTTGCGTTGCGTGTTAGACTTGACTTGAATAATCTAAAAAGCGTGAACTTCACGCGAGCGAAGCCGCAGGCAAAAGCTAGATAGTAAAAGGCTTTGTCCTCACTGACTTGACTGACTGACTCACTAATCAACGCACAGCCCAGACCCCTGAAGATAGAAACCTGAAACTTTGGATATGTGTTCCTTATACAATGTAAGCGCGCACTAAGACGGGATTTTCCGAAATTTCACTTCTAAGAGGTTAAAATAGGGGGTTGAAAAAAAACCCTCTTGGAAACAGATTCAACTACGATTTTGATTTTGGGGGGGAGCTGCCCCTTCCTGCTCCCCCTTGGCGACGCCCTTTGGCCACGCCACTGATTTGGCTTAACAACTTGTCATCTAATAACAACAGCCGGGACGACTTAACGTGCCCTTCGGAGCCCTCCGTATCAGAAGGTCAAATAAGCAAAATGACCATGACGCATAACGGCATGAAAGTAAAACGACCTACTAGTAAAACGTCTGAAATCTAAAATAGTCCTAATAGAAGAACGTCTGAAATTAAAAACGTCTTGCTAGAATAAAGCACAGTATAAGTAATAGTACTAACGTAACTAAAGTAAGTACTTGGCTAGGCGTTATTGTATAATAAAATATCGCGGCCTCGGCTCGGGAAATATTTTTGTTCCTTTCGGAGTAGAGTCTTGGTTTCGTGGGGTCGTAATCCGCTCATGTTTATGCCGGGCTGGGTCCACGACCTACCACTAATAAAAAATGTTAAACTTAATGTTTTTATATTTTTTTTTGTCTCGATATAGATTAAGTACAGTACTTACATACATTAATAAAATACCTGCTTTTTACCTGTATCATATAAGATCGAAATTAAATTATAACTTAAAGTGACTTGATCACAACTACATGACCCACCCCTGGCGCCGAAGCTGGATCCGCCCTTGCACTGAGCACTGAGTGAGCACACTTATTAACAGTGGTCACATTTAAAATAGAAATAGTTGATAGTTAAAAAGATCCTAATGGGGCTAGTAAAAAAGTTTTTAATTGATATTTAAATTTATTGCAACTATCGCATGGTCTCAAGAAAATTACCTTTTTTACTAGCCCCATCGTTATTTCTTCGTGCAATAGTTCCATTTGCTTTTGCAAGTGTTCCAAGCACCAGAGGGGCAATTCTCGTAATTAAAATATAGTCAAAATTCAGATGGTTTGGATCCAGTCTCGATCTCACAAATGTCACATTTTCGTATTCTCGTAACACAATATTATGTAATTTCAAAATTAAATTTAAGCGGGATTATATCGAAATATGAGTGAAAATTAAACAAACTAAGAATGTTACTTTGCCAACAACAAGAATTGATAATAATTAATTAATGAAATCAAGTATATAATTTTAGTCAATTCACAATTCAATCTCGATTCGGTCAACTTTCAATCTGCGTTCGTAGAAAAATTACGAGAATTGGCCTTCTGGTTGAGATGTTCTAGCACAACGCATCAGTATCGCGAGGAATATGAACACAGGAGCGAGGAAACGATGCCGGCATTCGGTACAATGATTGCTTTCAGGAATAAGGCCGCCTTGTTGCACATAAACGTTATGTGAATAATTTTAGTTTTTAATTTGTATTCTCTGTACTTTATAGTGTGCAAATATGTATTCTATCTATCTATCGATCTACAATGCCACGGGGATTTAGAATTATATCTAGATTTTTTTGTAAAATTACTCTTAATTTTCTAGTAGATCATATAATATTATATTTAGAATAAGTATTTACTTGTATATACACATAAATATTCCACTTGCATACACCTAATCAAGTATCAACAAACATCCAGAAAAAATATATTTTTAGAATTTGTATATTTTTTTTAATTTTTTCAAGTAGAATCGTTGTATAATGTAAAAAGATTCATGGGTTCATATTTTTTTATATCACGGGTGGAAAACAGATATGCCATCATCTATCATAACTTACCCCCAGGTGCGTCGCCTGATGCTGTCAAATAACAAAAATGATGATGATAACTTAGTAAGTTATCATAACTTAGTAAGTTATCATCATCATTTTTGTTATTTGTTTTTTATGATACTTTTTATTCATATTTAATTTTTACTCAAGATATTTTTAATCTATAGATAGCGGACAAGAATTTCATTAGTCAGACTATCCGTTTCCGTGGTGTAGCGGTTATCACATCTGCCTAACACGCAGAAGGCCCCCGGTTCGATCCCGGGCGGAAACATATCTTTTTGAGATGTAAAATTTTCTTTACAGTTTTTTTTATTTTGGAAATCGTACACTTGTTCTAAGGGAACATTTACTAATAACAGTTAGTACCTACTAATACTAATACTAAGTGTTCAAGTCGCCATGTTAATATAACTAACACATTGATTTTGCTAGGCAACTTTTCTTTTCAGCGTAACTTTGCTATTAAAATACAACAGGCGCTTGCTTTAATTTGATAATAAAATTGATATTGCGTATTTTATTATAATTATTAACTAAGTGACCCGGCAAACGTTCTGCCATATTTTTTTATACCACGTCGGATGGTAGACAAGCATACGGCCAACCTGATATGAAGCGGTGTATAAATTATTTCTAGTTAATTCCTGGTTAGGAACGCCCTAATCATGTATATAGGTATGAAATATTCTTTACGACCTATTCTCAAACTTAGCTGCCCGACTGAAGAGAAGTACTTTCATCTCACAGAATACGGCAGCTAATTAACAATTCCCTTGAGGGTTCTTGTGTTCCTTCAAGTGAGTGAGGTCATCAGAAAGGTAGGAGTTGGGGTGTAAGAGGTTTATCAACATCTATGAACCAAAGCTAACTTCACCTGCACGTGGTGCACCCTGCTGACTAACAAACGAAGCTCTGGCGAAAAGAGAGGTAGGGAGCGAATTTGTAAGCTACCCGACTGGGGAATGTACCTCCACCTCACAGAATACCGCAGCCAAATAACAATTCCCTTGAGAGTTGTTGTGTTCCTGCGAATGAGTGAAGTCACCTGAAAAGAAGGAGATGCTGCGTCGGCAGCGGGGGTGGCGGCGCGCAAGTGATATATTATGTTGCGAGCGTTAATACGGTTACGGTAACCGCTTCACATCAGGCGGGCCGTATGGTTGCCTGCCACCCGACGTAGTAAAAAAAAAAAATTCTGTGTTGGAAGCGGCGGCGTTGGTGGCGGGGGGGCGCGCGAACGATATTTTATGTTGCGAGCGTTAATATGGCTACGGTAACCGCTTCGCATGTGGTAGGCCTACCAAAATATTGATAAAAATCGGTCATGTTTTAGAGGAGTTCGGCCACAAACACCGAGACAAGAGATTTTCATGTATATAGAAGATACTGTAGAAAGTTTTATTTGCTTTATTTTTTATAAATCTTCTATACTCTTTCGGCACATTAAGATGGCAACTATGAGGTTTGTCTGCTCATGAAGTGAAAGAATGTAATAAATAATTAACAACTGCATTTAAAGGTACAACTTGCGGTTCTTCATGGTCAATAGTGATGTGATTATAGTAATAAAAATAATTTATCGAATGTATATAATTAAGTAGTATAATTTTAGGGCACAAACTTATTCAATCTACGAATAGCTCAAAAAACGTAGGGTGCGTTATCGATTCTTTGAAAAACTTGTGAAGCTAAACAAAGACTTGTTTAGGAAGTGAATATACAAATCCTGACATCTAGCAGTAGTGTAAAATTATGTAAATTTATGATTTTTTTTTAGTAATATTCAGCACATTAATGTCTCTCCGTTAGAAATTCGTTTAATGAAGTAAAGAATAGGTACCTACTTTATTTAACGAATTTCTTCATTAGCTCTCCTTCTTAGTTTTACTTTTTTAATATCTGCAACGTTAAAAAATTATATCTATTTTCATTTCAATATTTAACCAAAACACTTTTTACTTAAACTTTTTTAATAAAATTCACAGATGCAACTCTCGCTCGACAACATTTTTCGAAATTGAATCGACCTAAGTCGCGTCACTATTTTAACGAGTCATAAATGTCATTAAAATTAGGTCTCTCCGAAATCGAAGGGGTTTTGAGCATACTCTACCACGCTGCTGAACTGCGGGTTGGCAGAGGCCAGTATTTCACCCACCTACAGACCACTGGCTTGGTTTAACGACTGTCATCTACAATGACAACAGCCGCGTTCGGCGGCTTAATCGTTAAGCCGCTTAACGTGCCCCCCGAAGCACGGAAGAGCTCGAGATAAATAAACCCATCCACGGCTACGGCCGACATTGCTTAACTAATTTCATGCGTCATAAAAATGATAGAAACGTTTGTAATAAGATTGGCATGTGTTATGCTATCCAGTCCGCGGATTGGCTGTAGCTAATGTTGCTTAACTTGCATGAATAAACTCAGCACGCGTCGACATACCATCGCTACTTAACATTACAAAGCGAAAATAAATTTAATTTGCAATGACGCGCCAAAACATTAGATACATCCACAAATGTTAATGCAATTTGAGCCTTATTACAATAGCCGTAAGTATAAAATAACGTTTGGTTAACTACGGACGTGATAGGAACTGAGGAAGAGGGTCAAATGTCATAATCTTGGTGTTACATTATTATGTTTGCTCGTGTATGGCTATGAAACAAGCGATTTACAAGCTTCTTCTTGACAAAAAACCGGACAAGTGCGAGTCGGACTCGCCCACCGAGGGTTCCTTAGGTACGTAGTATCATTATTAAATTTGATATTTTTCATTATAAATAAGAAATCATGCGTCGAAAAAAATAAATAAAATATATTTTGCAATGTGTACATCAAGCCCTTTCATATGATACCCCATTTGAACTAGTAGTTTCAATTTGAAATTTCGACACCCTATAAAAAATATAGACCCCCTATTTTTTAAGATCTATTTACAAATGTATAGTTTTGAGATTTATTCCTGTACTTGTAGTCTATAACGATGTTACTTACCAAATTTCATAGTTCTAGGTCAACGGGAAGTACCCTATAGGTTTTGATACCCTTGAGTGTGTCGAAATATGCATTTTTTACTGAATAAACGGCCGTAACTTTTTTCTACGTAAACTTAGCAGTTTGATTATTTTACAACTTCATGGGACCGTAGACCTGAGTATACAGTTCAAATTTCAGCTTGATAGCTCCACGCATTCTCGACATAGAAATTCTTGACAGACAGACAGACAGACAGACAGACAGACAGACAGACAACAAAGTGATCTTATAAGGGTTCCGTTTTTCCTTTTGAGGTACGGAACCCTAAAAACGGTAAATAGTAGAAAGTCTCTAAAACAACTCCAGTTTGGAGTGTAAAGGGCTCATCACCATTTGTAGAGTTTCAACCAACCAAGCACATTTAAACTGCACCTAGTACACCCTTCCAATTAGCCAACGAGATATTGGCGAAGAAGAGGGCATGTTGAATCCAACTCGAGCAGTTCCTCCATCTCACAGAGACAGAAGACAGTCGAATAACAATTCCATTGATTGTTTTGTTCCAGCGAGTGAGGCCTGTCTCACTCGCTGGTATACAACAAACACACATGTTTACTGCTTATCCTTATACAGAATATTAATACTCGTATGTCATAACTATATACTCCGCTTCACATCAGCCGGGAGGTATGCTTGTCTGCTACCCAACGTAGTATAACCCATTCTAGAAATGGAGGCTTAGTGAATTTAGAGCACATGTAGGGTACCGACTGCTACATGTTTTCTTGTTTTAGGGGTTTTTCATTTCCAATTTACACAGAAAAGCAGTCGGGTTTTTTAGTTTTTTAAATTACCGTTTTTATTTTATGTTCTTTAGTTTTATTTATTTTGATATATGCAATGTCACTCTCACAGTAAATTCATATCTAATGAATCTAATGAAACCCTTCAAGCTAAAATCGATCCAGCCGTCCAGACTGCGGCGCGCATTTGCATTTGAACTAGGCGCCAAAAATCCGCCATTTTGATTTTGTTTATTTTGACGTACCCAGTGTCACTCTCACAGCAAATACGAATCTAACGACACCTCTCAAGCTAAAATCCATCCAGCCGTTCGGGCTGCAGAGCGTGCCAAACAATTATACATACATACATACTTCACGAAAAACATTTCTCCTTCTGTCGCAGTCGGGTAAAAAAATAACTTATTTTCCCTTTTTCCCCACTGCTCTACACAGTTGAGCAGTAGTGCAGTGGCTCACCCTTCTCGCTTGATAGTTTAGTGGCCACAATCTACTATTACAGCTTTCACCAGTAACTTCACATTACGCATCATATAATGATCATTGATATCAACTCAATGGGAGATAAACATGCATTAACAAACGTAGAACGTAGTAAACCACGGATTTGCCTTTATTCTCACAAATTCTATAATTTTGTTTTAGTGTGTTCTAATTGCCCGTTAATGACGAGCTCGGTGGTCGAATGGCTACTTTGACTCCGAGGTCGCGGGTTCGATCCCCGCACAAGACAAACATTTGTGTACATGAACATAGTAGTAGTAGAAGTTGTAGCTCAGTTGGAAGAGCACTCGACCGGTCATCGAGAGGGTTCAACATCTGAATTCATAGCCCGATGAATGCAGATGTTTAATTTGGCATACGCAGCCCCCTTACCACCATCTCTTATTGAGATTCAATAACTGAATAGATTCAGTTATTTAATCTCAATAAGAGATGGTGGTACCATCTCTTATTGAGATTCAATAACTGAATAGAATGCTTATTCATACCAATGAATAAGCGACTCTATTTCAAATGGTATAGAGTCGCTTATTCATTGGTATGAATACGCAATCTATTCAATTATTGAATCGCAATAAGAGATGGTGGTAAGGGGGCTGGTAGCTGTTATGATGTAGGTATCGACTAATAATAGGATTTTTGAAAATACTGCCTTTATTGGAGGTTAAGGGCGAAAGTTAGTATTTTATAAGGAAGTAGCTGATCCGACGTTTGCCTTCATAACAACCAATTTAAGAAATCAGCCGTGATTGATGTCGTTTGATGACAGTCGTTAAGTCAAGCCAGTGACTATTAGACGGTTTCAGGGTCGGACTGGGCCGGAAGGGCCCGGGTGGCTAACAAGCCTGCGCCCGAGACTAGATGATGGTAGATGGTATATTATCCTACGGTTGCCGCAAGCCCCGCAAGCCAGGCCCGTAGGGGGTCGGCGCAGGCTGGGGCCCGGCTGGCAAATGCCACCTCGACTATATGGCCAGTCCGACGCTGGACGGTTTGAATACTTCTATTTAGGTGAGACCCACGTCCCAACAGTGGGATGAACAAGGGTTGACGACGAGTATATTATTCTTTTCTTGGGATAGACGAAATGACGACAGGTTTCTGGATTTATATGAGATCCCCGACTACCACTATAAAACCACAGTATAAGTAATAGTACTAACGTATGTTCATAGTAGCGCAATTTAAACTGGGCATCAGCCCCCTTACCACCATCTCTTAATGCGATTCAATAATTGAGTAGATTGCTTATTCATACCAATGAATAAGCGACTCTATTCCATTTGAAATAGAGTCGCTTATTCATTGGTATGAATAAGCAATCTATTCAGTTATTGAATCGCAATAAGAGATGGTGGTAAGGGGGCAGGGGCCCTACCGCCGAAGCTGAAGCCGATTACCATCAAATATTTTGATTCGAAAAATAGATCTTACCTTTTAGTAATTGCCAAACATCTTCAGATTAGTTGGTACAGCTCCACAGTTTCTACCAAAACTAAACTAAACACAAATTTCATACATCTAGAGTGAAGTTTGATTTTCGCAATTAAAAAATCAGATGGGAATCTGCTTCCGCTTAGGCGGTAGGCCCCCTGGTCATGGCAATTTCACTATCACTACATAGTATAAAACAAAGTCGCTTTCTCTGTCCCTATGTCCCTTTGTATGCTTAAATCTTTGAAACTACGCAACGGATTATGATGCGGTTTTTTTAATAGATAGAGTGATTCAACTGGAAAGTTTATATGTATAATATATGCATAACATAGTAGAAAAACACTGATAATTTAGAGGTTTCTAATGTGATGTCGTAAATAAACACATTTTTTTGCTCTTTCATTGCAAACGCTGGCTGAACCCAACGAGATAGATCAAAATAATGTAGTACAGTATTGTTCACCTTAAAATGGTCTACAAAAAAGTTCGCGATGGTATATGTCTATCTCTTAGTGGTAACACACAATAACCGTTATTTTATCCTTTGCTTTTTACAAGAAATAATGCCTTATTTACGAAGCGATTTTAAGCAATACAGAATTAATCCTTATCCAATTAAGTACCTTAAATACATTGCGCATTTAATATAGATCAATATGGCCCTTCACAGCATGTAATTTAAATGAATAGTTTAGAAGATATTACACATTTAAAATGCAGGGACATAACGGCTGTGGCGGTACCGGCCGCGGAGCCGGCGGCGTGTGCCTATAACTGGGGAAGGACTGGATAGGACAAAACGCAAAGACCTTCTGTAGTACATTTAGTATCAGCATTGCACCCGTGCGAAGCCGGGGCGGGTCGCTAGTTAAGGATAAACGCTTTTCGTGTAAACTTGTGCCGTCGCCCTTATGCGAATGTTCTACTGTAAAACATGAATTCGATCAAACATCACACCGTGTTCTCTGGGAGTGTGATCTTTGGCGGCGGGAGCGGGCCGACATGTTGAATTCATGACGCATCCGGGTAGTATACTATTCTGATTTGGTAGCCACAAGGGAAAATTACCAAGCGTTCAGGCGATTTTGCAATTCATATTATTGGGATCGATGTGTTAGATAACAACTAATTGTTTTAGGTCTCCAATAGTGTTAGATACATAAAATCCATGGTGCACGGCAATTTAACTTCACTTTACTAGCCATCTCTTTTGGCTTTTACTATAATTGTCTCTCACAGGGGAAGTCAAATTCTAGAAGCTTCTTACTCCTACTAATTTCTTCTGATTAAATTCGTTGTGAGTTCCAAGGCAGGCGTAGTTTTATCCCCGGACTGCAATTGACTTCATTGTTCATTGCCTGTTTTGGTGGTTGCCACTGTTAATCCTGGCTACACAGGAGACACAGTGCTAAGAATGTGTGGTGTGGTGGCCCCCCGTCCCGTTTAACCTAAAAAAAGTGGGACGTCTGGCGCAGTTGGTCTTAACCCCAAACGGAACAATCATGTAACCACTATCAACAAATATTTGTTAAACACTTATTCGTTTCCTATATTTTGTTAAATTCTTACATAACTATTTAATTAAGGTATGCATGTATATGAATTTACTTCCAATTTTATTGCTAATAATACATAACAGATTAGAATCAAACGGTTATGAGCTATTTAGTCGTAAATGGCCAATTTTAGATATTGCTTGAGTTTGTACAAATCCTATTCGAGTTGTTTTGGATAGTGAAATATGACCATAGAGTAAAACCATAAAGTTAGGTATGTTACGTTGTTTAGTAGGCCTGAGAGACAGCTTTCCTTGGGCACTGGAATGTACAGAGTTTGTGGAAATAAAAAGAAATACGCTACATGACAATTGAACGTGAATACTATATATAGTCTATATTTATTTATTTATGGCAACCACATGGCAACAAACAGTCATGTATTAGTTACATAGAATCTTGAAAAATATTGTTGAACTTATAAACTAAAGTAGTGCCAGTGTATATTATATAAATTACATTTTTTTTTTAGTTCTGCTTCTCATAACATGCGGTCAATTAAAGTTAACAATAATGGCGAACAGAAATAAAAATAAGATTTAAGCTTATGATAAATTTTGAATTTTCTATATAGTTTTATTGTTACATAAAAATCAACAAAATAGGTTAGATAATTTACGTTTTAGTTCATATTTTAATGTGGTCAGTGAAGTATTAAATATATCAATACCATTGAATTCCTTATTGTACATGTTGGTGGAACGATAGAAAGTATATTCTTTAAATTTGCTACCATATGGGGACAATCCAAAAAATCTAATAATAACAAAATCGGGGGATACTATTTGGCGTTGTAGTTTTGAATCTATGCTCTACATCTAAATTTCAATCGCAACACTGGATAGGTGAAGGATTAAAGAATTTATTACGCTAAGTAAAGACTATGGAATAGACGTGCGGGGGAGGCGGAAGCGCTGCCATTTTGAAATAATTTGAATGCATAAAACGTATTCACGTACAACACACTGGCTGGCTGGAGGGCTGGCCATTACCTTGCTCCGAGTAATCATTTGAGTACATAAAATTAGTAGAATCTTTCATTAAAAGTGTTTCAATCGGAACTGTCGAGTCAGTCTAAAAAGTCATGCACAACAGCAGAAAGATTGCACTATAGCCATATTCCAGAGCCGTAAAGCTATTTTATATATATAAAAAATAATAATAATGCGTTGTGGGTGGCTGTGTTATGTCATGGACCCGGCTGTGTGTTTTGTACGTGAATACGTTATAGTGCACTAAAATTTTCTCAAAATGGCATAGCTTTCTCAGCACGAACTGAAACTCAAATTTTTTTTTTCTTCAAACCCATACTTGTGGGGTATAGATAGGTCTCAAAAATTATATTGAGGTTTCTAATATCATTTTTTCTAAACTGAATAGTTTGCGTGAGAGACACTTCCAAAGAGGTAAAATGTCCCCCCCCCCCCCCCCCCCGTAACTTCTAAAATAAGAGAGTGATAAAACTAAAAAAAATATATGATGTACATTACCATGCAATCTTCCACCGAAAATTGGTTTGAACGGGATCTAGTAAGTAGTTTTTAAGCTATTGCATAGCTTCTATCGCGGGCCTTGAGCGCGGGGACCGAATCCAGAAATTCCGCAACGAAAAAACCTCACGCTCCCCACTCCGACGGGCAATATATGTAACATAGATGTCGCAACTTTGCTTTATTTCCAGTTGCTTTTGAAATACTTCCCCAGCATACTTTCATAATGATTTAGTTCTAAGAATTTCACATAGATGTCGCGATTTTGCTTTATTTCCAGAAAATTATAATTGCATAAGTTGATACAAAATGCTATGCAATAGCTTTACCGCGGCAGTCCCCGAGTGCCACACGTCTTTTTTTTTAAATAAGTACTTACGTCATAAATCGTAAATCGCAATTTACCTTTCATTCAATCAACTCAAATATTTTTATATTTGAGTTGATTGCTTGCTGCTACGGAACCCTTCATGGGCGAGTCCGACTCGCACTTGGGTGTTTTTTGGAATTGCCTCCATAAGAGAAGCAAATTTAGATATTATAATATATATATAGATATATTCACGTCCAAATTGCATAGGTATACAAACAGCCTATTAATAAAGGTAAGTCTTTAATCGGCCACCAAGCTTACGCAACTGGGTACCTCTTGTGTAGTTTATATAATTACAAAATAACATGAATGGTCGTGCGAATACCTTCGTTGACCTTCGAGGCCTAGAAGATTAAAAATAACTATTATCGACTACTATTTTATCAAATTAGTCGACCCTCGCCCACGTGAAAGTTTGTGAGAATGATTATGAGTATGGAATTATGGATGTGCGAGGTTTGGATGCACGGATAGGTATGTGATGCCACGAACGTGATGTATTGTGATTGCAGTGCGTCAAAAAAAATCGACTTTCATAGCAAGTATTACGTGCATTAGAGGGCATGTTAAACCATCGGTCCAGGGGGCCTACCGCGGAAGCTGAAGCCCATTACGATTGGATTTTTTATTGCGAAAATCTAACTTCACGTTCAATTAGTGCTAACAGTAATAAGCTTAGCCGGTACAGACGGAAGCGCTCTACCGATTAAATGGAAGATATTAATCACAAAATTAAAAAGAAGTCCGATTTTAGCAATTCAAAATTCCGATGGGAATCGGCTTCCGCTTAGGCGGTAAGCCCCCTGGCTGTTGTTAGATGACAGTCGTTAAGCCAAGTCGGTGGCCTTTGGGCGGCTTGAAAACACTGGCCTCCGCCAACTCGCAGTTGAGCAGCGTGGTGTATGCTCTAAACCCCTTCGATTGAGGAGATATCCCAACAGTGGGATGAATAATTGTATGAAAAATCACAACTTAGAAAAACATTTATGTTACCTAGAGCACGAAAAGTCTATTATATTTAGACGGGCCATAAGCATTTATAAATGCAGCACATAAATGAAGGAAAAGGACGTGTACAAAAAACAATTTCAGCGAAATTTATTGAGCTTATAAAATCGTCCGGTCGTTCTGTCTGTCCGTCCGTTGCCATGAAACTCAAAATTTGGAATTCTGACTTCGGATTCGTGTAGGTAGAGCATCAAAAAGTAGTAATGTAAAGTGGCCTTGGTTTTCGGATATCAATTCGGGATTTCGAAAAAAAAAAATCGCTATGGTGGCGCATGCTGCGCGTCCGATGTTTTATTTATTTGAAAGACTAGCGACCCGCCCCGGCTTCGCACGGGTGCAATGCTGATACTAAATGTACTACAGAAGGTCTTTGCGCTTTGTCCTATCCAGTCCTTCCCCAGTTATAGGCACACGCCGCCGGCTCCGCAGCCGGTACCGCCACAGCCGTTATGTCCCTGCATTTTAAATGTGTAATATCTTCTAAACTATTCATTAAAATTACATGCTGTGAAGGGCCATATTGATCTATATTAAATGCGCAATGTATTTAAGGTACTTAATTGGATAAGGATTAATTCTGTATTGCTTAAAATCGCTTCGTAAATAAGGCATTATTTCTTGTAAAAAGCAAAGGATAAAATAACGGTTATTGTGTGTTACCACTAAGAGATAGACATATACCATCGCGAACTTTTTTGTAGACCATTTTAAGGCGAACAATACTGTACTACATTATTTTGATCTATCTCGTTGGGTTCAGCCAGCGTTTGCAATGAAAGAGCAAAAAAATGTGTTTATTTACGACATCACATTAGAAACCTCTAAATTATCAGTGTTTTTCTACTATGTTATGCATATATTATACATATAAACTTTCCAGTTGAATCACTCTATCTATTAAAAAAAACCGCATCATAATCCGTTGCGTAGTTTCAAAGATTTAAGCATACAAAGGGACATAGGGACAGAGAAAGCGACTTTGTTTTATACTATGTAGTGATGAATTAATCGGGAGTGTTCTTAGCTAGGTACGAGTAAGTATGTTTGATGAAAATCGGTCCAAAATTGTTGCCTCAATATGAGTATCAAATGAAAGGGCTTGACTAGTAGAATACTATACGCTATGATAAATTTCAATATAATTTTTATAATATTTTTTTCACAATTAGATTAGAAGTTTTTTTAAAATTTTTAATTTAATTGTCTTGTTATAGATTTCTATTGAAAGATACCATAAGCAGATGGGCTGTTGTTTTTTTTTTATGAATAAGCTTTTTTCGTCAGTAAACTCGGTGTGCCTTGCAAGATGTCGTCATTGTATTTCACAAACAAAAAACATGTTTTACATTTTTTTTTTACAATAAATAATTTGTTGACCTATCAACCAAAGGGCATGTCGTCACACGGTCACACTCCGCACAATAGATAGATATTGGTCAAGCCAATTCAAGTTTATGCAGTACTAGACAAAAAAATGGGATATGGCCTTCTCATGGACACGGCCGTGTGTTGTACGCGATTACGTTATATGTACTAAATAAAATTATCTCAAAATGGCAGCTCTTCCCCCTCCCCCGCTCGCGATGTTCAATAGTTCTTTGATTCTTCATCTATCCAGTGCAGTGGTGTGATTGAATTTTGGATGGAGATGATAGATATGAGCTGCAACACCTGTAAACTCCGATTTTATTATCATTCGTTTTTTGAATTGCCTCCCTATGGAAGCATTTTTAAAGTTATTCACGTCAATAGAAAACACATTTTTTTTATGAGGTGAAAAATGTAGGATCACTTAGAGGTGATAATGTTAATAATTTAGCTTGCGCCACGCGATTGGGTACAGACGTTTTCCGGTATCCCGAGAAATAAAAAAAATAAAAAAATTCTTAGCAACATTATATTAGTTACTTGTATGCCAAATTTCAGCACGATATGTCTAGTAGTTAGAGCTACGAGTTTGTATTGATAGATCAGTCAATGAAAGAATACCTTTTATACACTAGTTTGCGCCCTGTGACTTCGTACACGCGTACCACCATATTGAGAATATTTAAAATTGATTTCTTATAGGATGCCTACTTCGCATCGACATCGCTTATTATGGCTAAAAGTGGCCGTTTGAAATAATAACTTTCATTAACTTCTCTTGCTAAACGGCAGAATTAATTTTCCGATGTGCCATATTTATTGCAAGGTACTGTATGTAGCATACGAGCGTTCATAGGCCAGGGTTGGAAGGAGCTTTGGCAGCAAGCGCAATGACCTTAGACTTGTGAAATAATGTCGCGAAGTAAAGTCTTTTGTTGAATTCAATATAGTTACTGGTCTTAACGTAGCAGCCTAACTAAGTATATAAATAAAAACGAATCGCCAAATTTGTTGCTAAGTACGTTAAGGCATAAGGAAGATTCTTATGGAGAAAAGAATAATAAAAATTGCGAGGAAAGTGACTTTTGTGGGTTTTGGTTCTTCTACGCTGCTTCTACAAAATCACACCGAAAGATGTTAGAAGTTGAGCTTTTAAAATAGATGAAAAAAATAGTAAGAAGACAAGATTTATCAAAACTAAAGAATTTGCAGGAAAGAAATGGTGTTATGAATTTTTAAAACGCCACATTGAATTATTTTATTCAATCTAGAACAACTTCATTCAATAGAGCCTTTAACAAGCCTACAACTTTTTGAGAAGTTGATGATAAATCTTTCAAAAATGTAAACTACCATGTTTTCATGTTATTGATGTTTCTTTACATTACATATTATGCAGTCGTTACCTAATAAATAATTTGGAACTATCATCTTATCTTTTATTTGTTTAAATTTCTATCGATACCTTGAATGGACTAGTAATGATTATTTCCTTAGTCCAATGATAGCCACTGACTAGTCCAATCAAAGGAATACTGGTCCAAAGATAGCTACCGGCACAAAATAACTTTTCTCCTATTTTATCCCATTATATATGTAAGGTCTATTAAATCAATAAATCAAAGTTCTCCTGTACGTCATATTCCCGAATTTATGTCATTCGAAAGTTAAGTAGTCCAATAGTGGCAACCTTACCCTAATCTTTATTGTATAGATCAGTGTATCTCAAACTTTTTTAGTGATTTTTTTAGGGAACCCTTTTGGAAAGCAAAATACTCGGCGGAACTTTACAATAAAACGTTCGACCAAAGAGAGGAGTATTGATTTCTTTTTCTAAATTCTTGCGGCACCCCTGCCGGGGTAACAGAACTTGGAGAATGGCTGGTATAGATTTTAGCTTTAAGTTAATGACAAACATCTTCAGCTTTGTCGGCAGAGATCTATGATATGGTATTTTTAGATCTTCGGAAACTTAAAATAAATATTTTAATTTATTTATTTGTCACTTTTCTTAATCACTGTATTCTAAACCACACAACCACAGAAAAAACATTAGAGCCTTTAGCCGAATGTGCAAGTATTGTATGACAAATCCATGACAAGATTAATTTAAAACGAACAGTTTGAGAGGTTAAAGTTATTAATAATAACTATTTTAGGTGGTTTATGAGAATATCTACAAATATAATGCCATAAAAACATAATATAAGAGAGGTAGGGAGCGTAATTGTATGCTACCCGACTGGTGAATGTACCTCCACCTCACAGAATACCGCAGACAAATAACAATTCCCTTGAGGGTTGCTGTGTTCCTGTGAGTGAGTGAGGTCATCAGAAAGGAAGGAGATAGCTGCGTTGGCAGCGGGGGTGGCGTGCGAGCGATATTTTTAATGTTGCAAGCGTTAATATGGCTACGGTAACCGCATCAAATCAGGCGGGCCGTATGCTTGTCTGACACCCGACGTAGTATAAAAAAAAAACTTGTAAAAAAATAACAAGCCTTGTATTGTAACTCAGTTTTTCTACCGTAAAAACTTGTGAGATCATGTAATACCAAGTCGGCTAATTTATTCAGTCCCTGCTTATGGGACCTTCTGTCTTAAGATGTCATGTACTCGTAGTTAGCTAACCTAACAACATCTTATAGTGACCATATCAATATTAAAAATATTTTATGTTTTAAATAAACATATTGACTTGACCCCCAAATTGGCTGATGTCTGTACCTATTTAAGAGATATTTATGAGTAAATAATATGAGTCTGCACCGTAGGTCAAGGCGGGGAGGATCCATGACCTACGGTGCAGAAACTTGGATTCCGCCCGTGGGGCTGGTTCATAAATTTAAACTCACACAGCGAGCGATGGAGAGAGCTATGCTAGATATTTCTCTAAGGCAGTGATTTTTAAACTGTTGGTCGCGACCTCGCGACCCACAGGGGGCCAAGATACATTCGGCGAGACTATTTATCCTCCTCCCTAAGTCGGTCCCTCACTGATGAGGATCGTGACCATGATGAAACCTTTACAGCAATATCCGCCAATTACTGCGGTCTTCTGCCTGACGGAGAGCGTGAGACGCTGGCATTTGCACCTCATCGGACACCTGGTCGGACCATCTCTTAGGGCTTCGCCCTCTCGATCGCTTGCCAGTAGTAGAGATGTAGGTTATACGTTACAATAAAAAAAAAGTATGCAAGCCTGATTATTGTTTAATAATTCACCAACAAAAATTTTTAAGCAAATATTTTTAAAATTGAAGTCTATGATCTCTTTTTAACTGTTATGTTCACCATTAAGGACCTAATTAGTTCCCCTAAGAACAAAGTCGGTAGCAACTGGTACTAGCAATTTTAAAGCTTTCATAGCCAGCTGAATTGTTGAAGTTTCTTCATAGGGAAAGGATGATGTAGGAGGCCATTTTTAACTTCTGAAGGGGTCCCGTATTCAAAAAGATTGAAAAACGCTGCTCTAAGGGTCGAATCCGGAACGAAGAAATTCGTCGGAGAACTTTTCGAACTCTGAGAAATTCTCGATATACTTCTGAGCGTCAGCAAGCTGAAGTGGCAGTGGGCCGGCCACATCTGCCGAGTCAGACACGGCAGATGGTGGAGGAAAGGTCTAGATTGGAGACCTTGTATAGGGCGACGAGGCGTCGGGCGCCCCTTCTCTAGATGGACCGATGACCTCAAGGGAACGGGCGGCAGCTTTCCGCATCCAGCAGCGGCTGGATGCGGAAAGCGGAGGATCGCATATGGTGGTAGGCATTAGGGATGGCCCATGTCAGTGGATAGATACAGGCTGATGATGATGAATTTCTGAGTAGGTTAACAGCCACAAACACCAGGAAGGAAATTAACAACGGGGTCATCCCCATTATTGGATAGCCATGAGGTACACGTTTTTCTTTTTTGTAGACCATTTTAAGGTGAACAATACTGTACTACATTATTTTAATCTATCTCGTAGGGTTCAGCCAGCGTTTGCAATGTAAGAGCAAAAAATGGATTTATTTACGACATCACATTAGAAACCTCTAAAATTATCAGTGTTTCTCTACTATATTATGCATGTATATATATATAAACATAGATATTTCTCTAAGGCAGTGATTTTCAAACTGTTGGTCGCGACCTCGCGACCCACAGGGGGGTCGCCAAGATACATTCGGCGAGACTATTGACTGCTATGTAGTGATTATTATATTACATGTGTAACTCCTCGCGGTAACCTTCTGAGGGTTGAACAGTGGTTTCAAAATTAAAAACCATGTTTTGTTGACATTTGACATTAAGTACTTTCACTGTCTGAAAAAATTACAATTTGTTTATTCAAACGTCTTGTCCCGACGACGGTCAGCGTCTTTGTATTCAAATTAGATATAAAGGTCTACCTAAACAGGTGCGATGTATCTACTAGGTCGGATTCTAGCCCACAAGGCCCACCAATTTCTTGCGGAAGCACAGAAAGTAGTATCAAATTGGCTGTAAATTTGACTTTCGCCAACACCTGAATCAATTGATAGAAATCAGTAGTAGTAGGAAGTTTATGGAATTTGACTTCCTCTTTTGGCTAGGTAAATAATACAGATAGATAGTATGGTAAATAATACATTAAAAGCATAAAGAAATGGCTTGTCAAGTGAAGTATAACTGTCGTGCACCACGAATTTTAAATATCTAGCACTATTGGGGACCTAAAACAATGAGTTTGTTACCTAACACATCGATTCCAATAATATGAATTGCAAAATAAATGAACTGTTTACAATGGCAGGATGTGTTAGTATTTCACAAGTTTTATAAAAACTTGATAATAACAGCTATATAATAAATTGTTAGAACATGCCTGCTAATTTGTAATAACTCTATGAATGTAAAGAATTTAACTTTCCCTGAATATTATGCGTAGGTGGTCCTAAAACACTATAGAATATAATATAAAAAAAATATATTTTTCACACTATTTGTGGTGAAATTGTAAAAAATATGATAGTTCTGATTAGTTTATTACTGATTTATTGTCTCCTAATAATTTGTTATCTGTTATTATATACTAATAAGAATAAATTCGAAACAAATCTACAACCTAAAGATGGCAGTGAGACCCCTATAGGGTCCCCCTATAGGGACCCCTATAGGGTCTCACTGCACGTGCATGTACAGGGTGCGCGGCACACCCTGTTGATTCACTGACGGGGATCTGGCATAATGCCGCATTTTTATTAGGGGACATTTGTCGACTCTGTCGCTGGACACGAAATTTACGTGTCCCGCGCGATGTCGCCCGACGTCGCTTGGGACATTTACGGCTCGCGCAACTTGTCGCTAGTCGATGCTCTGCGAGCGTCGACTCGCGCGACTTTCGTGTCCCTCGACAGTCGCCGGACAGGCTTTGAGTGGTGAAAACGTGTGTCGCTTTGTGTTTTGAAAATGAAAGCTGCACTGAACAACACTACGTCCTCGGGCGACATACTGATCACGACTAGCCAATGTAAACGAGTCATATGTCGCGGGACATTGTCCCAGAACTTTTGCAGAGACAACTACGTGAATGTCGAGCGATAAGTATCTGCGACATGTCGCCTAGTGAAAATGCGGCTTCGAGTTAGGGTAGCGTAATTATAAGCTACCTGACAGGGGAATTACTTTCGACTTTAAAAAATACCGCAGACAATTGTCTTGAGGGTTGTTGTGTTCCTGTGAATGTGTGAAGTCACCAGGAAACAAGGCGTTACTGCGGTAGCAGTGGAGATGGCGGCACGACTACAACATGAAATCGGTATTTCATGTTGTAGTCGTGACTACAAGCTGCTGACTGAGTAAACAAGGGATTCTAGCCCACGGGGCCGAAATCGAGGTTGAGTGGAGCGAGTAGATTCGCTGTGTGTGTGCTTACCATTGATTTCAATGGAAAATGTATTTGATAATCATTCCTCAAGGACATAATCGATTTCAATTTTTATTCGACACAAACCTCAAGCATGTCGAGGTCTTTAATTGTGACAAGTTCCATCAAAATCGGTTCAGTGGTTTTGGAGCATATTCATTTCCAAAAGTGACTTTTCGGCGTATGTAAGCGATCCGCTCGCTCGCTCCACACAATATTTTTTACACATGCATCAGTTTGTCCATAGCTTTATTACCGGCTGGTTTCGATATAACCGTTCGACAAATTATCTAATCTTTTGTCAAAGAACCTGCTAATCTGATGTATTAAGATGGGCGGATTATGTATACTTATGTACCGTTGAGAGCATGCAAGCGTGATATATTAAGTATTATAAGTGGGTCTCCAGATCTTTTTTTTTGCAATGGAACGGGGCACATATTTCTTCTACCACTGTCTCCTGTGTAACCAGGATTTACAGCTGTGACCTAATTCATCAGAAAGAAAGTTAGATCAGGATTTTCCAACCAAAGGGGACGTAAAGAAATTCAGGGGGGGGGGGGGGGAGTATTAAGTTCGTTTACATTCCCGATCAAAGTGAGAATGTCCCACTTAACTCTTTTTTTACTATGTCGGGTGGCAGGCAAGCATACGGCCCGCCTGATGTGAAGCGGTTGCCGTAGCCATATTAACGCTCGCAACATAGAATATCGCTCGCGCACCGCCACCCCCGCTGCCAACGCAGCATCTCCTTCCTTTCTGGTGACCTAACTCACACGCAGAAACATAACAACCCTCAAGGGAATTGTTATTTTGGCTGTGGTATCCTGTGAGGTGGAGGTAAATTCTCCAGTCGTGTAGCTTACAATTACGCTCCCTACCTCTCTTTTCGCCAGAGCTTCGTTTGTCAGTCAGCAGGGTGCACTGCGTCCAGGTGAAGTTGACTTTGGTTCAAAGGTGTTGATGAACCACTTACACCCCAAATTCTCCTCTTCATCATCAAAAACTCCTTTAAATTTCAAGTTAAGAAACATGACGAGTCTGCCGCTGACATTTATACTTAGAATGTCTACATTTAGGTATTGTGTATAGTATTTATTTTGTATATTTTGGATTGTATGCATGTATTGCTCCAAACCCCAAAATTGAAACGCTCTTTTAAGCATTCTATGGTTGACTGGAAGACAGTGGCGTAACTATACCATCAGGGGCCCGTAGCAAATTTATCAGATGGGCCCTCAGAGGATGGGGCCCTCTCTAATAAATCACCTAAGTAACCAACGATAAAGAATTATTTTGTACATTTTTAAACATTTTTTTTTGTACATTGTTAAATATGATAATTAACCTAAATATTAATAATTTATGTATATGATCCCCACGACACTTTTTACGCGACCACTTAGGTTCAAATGTGTGATGATGAATTCCGTGTCGATGGCGAGCGTGCGACTGTAGAAGGAGGCCATGGGGATCATTATATTCATCATCATATTGCATTGTGAACATATATTATTTTTTAACGGGACGGGGGCCCTCCAATGTGTCTCCTGTGTAGCCAGGATTAACAGCGGTGACCATTAAAAAGGCGGCTGTCCAGCTGGGGAATGATCTGCCTGTCGAGGTTTTCTCGGCAGAACACAGCATGGGGTTCTGCAAAAAGGGCTGAAGAGGTTTTTACAGGGTCGGCAACGCGCGTGTGATGCCCCTGGTGTTACAGGCGTTCATAGGCTACAGTAACTGTTTTCCGTCAGGTATGCTTGTTTGCCACTTTAGTGGTAAGTGTAAAAAATATATATATCCATCATAACATTGCCTACCGTGACCTTACGCACGATGTAACAAGCGTATCATGCAGGCACTTTTATAATAGAACAATTTTAAGGTTATCAAAATAATTTGACACGCTTATTGTTAAAATTTATCCATCATTCGTTTGTAATTAAAATTATAATTAGACATTTATGACTAATTTATTAATAACAACCGCATATTCTTCCGGATTGTTTTGTTTACGACATTATTATGATTTTAATGTGGTCCACGGCAAGGTATCCTGAAAGGTGGTCCGCGGAACCCTGGTGTTCCGTGGAAGGGACACAAAGGTTCCGCAATCCGTCCAAAAATTAACAAAACATTTGTAGAAAATAAATGACTAGTTAAGCCCTATATAATAACTATAGCTGCTAGGGTTCCGCTGGGAAAAGTATAATCAATTAGAGTTCCGTGGTAAAAAAAAATGGAACCTCTGGTCTATAGGAATGTTCCGCAAAGTGTGTGCCGCGGCACACTGGTGTACCGTGGTCATTAGTTGGTGTGCCTCGGAAACATAAGGTTATCTCAAGAATCTAAATAGACGGACAGAAGTCAAGACGAAGAGTAATACTGACTGCAAAACTTTTCGTTTTTCTAGATGTACCTTATATACAAAAAGTTTGCGGAACACTGGTCTAGAATTTGTTCTAGACCAGCGGTTCCCAATTAGTTTTTTCAACGTACCACTTCAAGAAAGACCTCAAACTTGCGTACCCCTTTGCATTGCCGGAACGTTAAATAAAAAATGAAATCAGGTGTATTTTATATTTATTATCATCAAAAGACATTCTAAAGACTCACTAAAGCCCTCGATGCATACGTTTGTCTTACCTACTGATCGTTTAATTAAAATGAACATTTTTTGGCAATTGTTATTGCATTATTGTTTTTTAAGGATTTAATATTTTAGATATGTGATTGCTGTGCGTACCCCTGTGATGCAATCTCACGTACCCTCGGGGGTACGCGTACCACTAATTGGGAAACTCTCTAGACCAGTGGAGTATGCTCCACCACGCCACCTAAAGGCCACTGACTTGGTTTAACGACTGTCATCTATAATGACAACAGTCTGGAACGATGGCTTATCGTGCATTCCGCGCGGAGGAGCTCGAGCAGCGTTGCCAGATTTATTTTAGATCAAAGCGGGATTTTAGACTTTTGAAAGTAAAAAAAAGCGGGACACGTTAAAAAAAAGCGGAACGACAAGAAATATATATATTCCTTAGATAGATTTTTTATAGGATGAATGGATAAGTGTTTTTGGTATGAGTGTAAGCAATCAAAGATCACAAATATTTCAGTTTGTTAAAGTTTAAATTGCTTAAATTTTTCCAAACATTCAAATTCTGGCATTCCATCCATTCAATTCAGTTGACGAAAAAAACATTCATAATTTTTGGTGTTCACTGCCAAAAGCGGGACATGTAGTGCCTCGCGCGTTAGATAACACTTTAACCTAAAAAAAGCGGGACGTCCCGCCAAAATTGGGACGTCTGGCAACGCTGAGCTCGAGATAAATATACCCATCCATGGACAGTCTAGAGTTGATGTTGCTAAAACTAACACACACAACAATCGATCATCGAGCCATCGAGCTCCTCAATGTCTCTGTCACTGGCCAGCTTTGAAGTATCCCCGTAAAAAAAACATGCTAATCCATTCTTTCCTTTGGACGTGAAAAAAAACCGTGCATGTACTATAGTAGAAACAAAACGAATACAGCTCATTATGTAGAAGCTCAAGATGAACGAAATACTTATTTTCAGCTGTCTTCAAAGTCAAACATCAAAGTCAAAACTCTTTATTGCATAACTAAGTGTACAGAAGATCTTAGGCTTGTACAACTTAGTTACCTTTGTCAGGTATATTAAGGCGCGCGAGCGACTACCTATTTACATCGGTAGGTACTTAATTTATTTATAAACAATATACAACTGAAACATAATTAAATTTTAATAATGAGATATTTGTAATAGGCAAAACAGTGCGTGATTTTGTAAAACTGAACATCGCTCTCTTGTTGATGCAATATAATACTCTTGTTGATTTGAACATGTTCGGTCTGGGTGTTTTCGGTGTATTATAAGTATGTATTTCCAAAAAAAAATGGATTTCAGTACACTTATCAGTTGTCCCAAACTAAGCGCAAAGCTTATATGGGTACCCAAAGTACAAGCTTTGCGCTTAATTTGGGACTAGATAGCGCTGTGTAAATTGCCTAGAAATATTTATTTATTTATTATTATTAGACACAAAATTAAACATAAATGTCGTAACAACAACCAGTAAAATAATTCATAACATTACACTAAAATGCAATGGATATAGCATAGAAAGGCGAGTAAAGCCATTAAAATATAGCTTATAAAACTGCATCTTTAAATTCTATTTTTAATTTGCATCGAACATTTTCCTTGAACTACATATTACTTTTTAAAATTATATTAAAATCTGCTAAAACGACAGCCTCTTTCCGAAATAATTATACATATAAAATTTCCCTGAAACTTTGAATTATGATTTTCGAGAGAGTCTTTCCAACAGCACCAAGGAATATTCTTTTTGCTATACTACTGGAGTGGCAGACAGGAGCAGACATCGCAGCCTATGGACGATTGCAATATCAGAAGTGTCATTCAGGCATTGCCGACCCTGTAAAATCCCCAAAAGTGTAGCCAGGATTAACAGCAGAGACCAGCAATCCTGGGAGTAAAACTACGGCTGCCTTGGAACTCACAACGAATAGAAGAAATTAGTAGAAGTATGAAGCTTTAGAATTTTACTTCTCCTCTTGGTAAATAAGGCATTATAAGCCTAAAGACATGGCTAGTCAAATAAATAACAATAAATATCCCAGAACAAACAAATAATAATAAATATCCAAGAAAAATACATTTTCCTAAATTAAGCGCAAAGCTTGTACTATGGGCACTAGACAACTGATAATAATGTACTTTACATTTTATTTGTAAATACATACATAATACATAGAAAACACCCAGGCAAAGACAAACAGACATGTTCATGCTCAGAAATATTTGTCTTGTGCGGGCATCGAACCCTCACTTTAACTCCGAGTTTGCGAGTTAAAGTGAGGGCAATACATAGAAAACACTCAAGCAATGAAGCTCAACTGCCGTCTGCTCAAGGGACGTCTCAATCTCAGACACGACTTTTCTTCGGTAGGTAGTTGCGGATATTTGCACATGTAAATTATTAGGTAAGTACTTTCGAAACAATGGCAGGTTTACAAAATATCTTATTAACAGAATTAGCATCAGTTATATACTGAAACTATTATCTAATGTCCCCTTTTGACTACAGATGCACTGAAAGTCTTTGTTGTTAATTTTTTGCGCAACGCATTTGATTGAGTATAACGTTTGTAACGTTATAACTTGAAGGTAATATTTAGCACAGGCTTTCCCTACCTTTATTTCGCTGAGTCTCTCCGAACTAAAAAATATATTTTCATGCATTCTTAAGTTTCAATAAAAATAAAAAACACATTTTTTTGACAGAAGCGAGTAAATTGGAACAGTTAATTTACCTGCTCGTTTAATTTCGATTTTTTTTCGGAAATGTAAATGTACCTATTGCGCCCCACTGACATTTCTCTATGCCCCCCAAGGGGGGCGTGGCCCCTTTGGTTGGGAAGTCCTGGTTTACCACGTGGGTAAGTGATGGCTTCTTTACTAATATGATAACGACCTTAAAAGGATGTTCTTTTGACGTGATAACGTCTTATAAATCGATGACCGCCGGCTGCACGCACGAAAAAGCATGACTCATTGTCACGTTCCGCCTGATCTGAGCGTGCAAGCGAGAGTACAGAACAAGGGGAACAGAGCGTTCGGCTTGTGACGTATCTATCTCTCTTCCACTCCACGGGCTGATGTTTTCTTATGACGTTATCACGTAAAATTATCTTCTTTAATCCGACTTTACAGACAACAATTTTTTTTATTACCACTAAAGTGGGAAAAAACCATACGGCCCGCCTGATGGAAAGCAGTTACCGTAGCCTATGATCGCCTGTAACACCAAGGGCGTAATACTCCCGTTGCCGGCCCTGTATAAACCTCTTCACGCCCTTTTTGAAGAACTCCATGCTTTAGTCTCCTGAGAAAACCTCGAAGTTCATTCCACAGCTTGATAGGACGCGGCAGAAAACTTCTCTGGATCCGAACAGTACGCGACCACTTAGGCTCCAATCTGTGAGGATGAATTTCCTGTCGATCGCGAGCGGTGCGACTGTAGAAGGAGGCCGTGGGCATCATGTCAAACAACTCCTCAGAACACACCCCATTGTACAATTGGTAGAACACACTAAGGGACGCAAAATTTCTGACTCTAAACCGTCATTCAGTTTGGGTTTTTTATATAGAAATTTTATTTAGATATTTTCGCGTTTTATGATTGAGTACTTATTTGTAAATTTTTAATTTTATTCAAGAGTACACATGTACGCGGTTCCGATTAGAAATCGACAAACATCAATCGATAAAAGAATCGATATGACATTGGCGATCACGATCGAATCATTCTTTTACTCGATAAATTGATTACGTAAATTCCCGCTGTGTGATATATGTGCTTTTTGTTGTATCGATTTTAAATGTTTGTTGCGTGTAATAGGGATGTGAAATTTATTGTATGTAATCTATTATAAAAAGTATCATAAATACTTTTACTTGAAGGGCGTATTATGGAATTGATGAATATCTAACTGACAATCTGTGAAGACATGTAATAAATAGCAATATCTTTTACCCGTTTAAGTCGGGACGGGGGCCCACCACACATTCCCACCACTGTGTCTCCTGTGTAGCCAGGATTAACAGCGGCGACAGCCTACAAAGGCAATGAACAGCGAAGTCCATTGCAGGTCCGGGGGTAAAACTACGGCCGCCTTGGAACTCACAACGAATTTAATCAGAAGAAATGAATAGGAGTAAGACAATTTACCCCTTACCAAGAATTACCTTAAGAAGGAACAAATAAATTGATATTCCCAATTTTTTATTTAAGTGAGGAGGGCAAACGAGCATGTGGGTCACCTGATGGAAAGCAATCACCATCGCTCATAGAGATCAGCCACAACACCAAAGGGTCGCTGATCCGTTAACAGTCTATATTTCTTCCTTCATCCAGTGATGGGATTGAATTTTAGATGGAGATGATAGTTTTGTAACTGCAACACCAAACTGTATCCCCCGATTTTGATGTCATTCGTTTTTAGGGTACGTATCCAAAAAGTAAAACGGGCCCTATTACTGAGACTCCGCTGTCCGTCCGTCCGTCTGTCAACAGGCTGTATCTCATAAACCGTTGTAGTTGAAATTTTCTCAAGATGATGTATTTCTATTGCCGCTATAACAACAAATACTAAAAAACAGAATAAAATAAATATTTAAGGTGGCTCTCATACGATAAACGTGATTATTTGCTCGATATTGATAACGGCAACCGGTAGACGCTTGAAATATACTCAGAATATTTAGTTATATATTGACTTTAAAATTAAACAATTAAATTAATATAAAACAAATATTTATGGGGGCTCCCATACAACAAATGTGATTTTTTTGCAATTTTTATAGATAATGGTACGGAACCCTTCGTGCGCGAGTCCGACTTGCACTTGGCCGGTTTTATTTTGAATTGCCTCCTTATGGCAGCAATTTTAAATATGTATTCAAAAATACAAAATTAGAATAAAATTTCATAAAATCTAAGTCTTGTATGGTATCAAGTTACAATCTCCACATAATGAGATTTCACTTAGATTGTAAGTTAGATGTAACGAAACAGTCTAATTAGTGAAATATTATTGTCAAAATGATAATTATGTGTTTCCGACAGTTGTTTCGAAGTTCGATTCCCGAGAGACGAATGGTGCAATTATAGCGCACACTAAAGATTTTACTGAATTTTTAAATTAAGTAGGTAGATTTAAATTATTTTTTAAATTAAGGAGATTAGTCGATACTTCCCGTGACTAGAGAACTGGGCCTTTATTTGGCACAACGGCATTGCCATTCAGCGTGACAATGCTGCCAGCCTTCTGGGCACGGTGCCTTTTGACAGTGGTACGGAAGAATTTTTCGACGCGGTTTAGATATAATTTGTACTATTTTGTACATAGCTTTCTTTTTCTTTAATTTATTAATATTTAATAGCTCTATAAAAAGAAATGTATCGTACAATATATTATTTTTAAATAATAAAATGTTTGATATAAATAAAAAATAAAAAATAAATATATTAAACTTTTACTACTGACTTAAATAGATGCGAAAACTTACTGCGTTCAAAACAATTAATATTCCGTAATCAAATGAACCCATATTAAAATAATAATAAATACTTACGCAAACTTCTGTATAAATATCCATCTATTTTTATCTATAAATAAGCATGTGTCATATGTATACACACTAGTGCACTTATAATAATTAAAAAATAAATAAAGTTGAATTATTATGAAAATAAGTAGAGCGTCAAAGGTCGCCGATAAACTGTGTTACAGTTTGGCGAATATCAGAAATAAATAAAAAAATATAACTCATTGTGATGAAATAAATAAATCCATCCATCCATAACAGCCTTTATTTTATCCTTAGTAGGACATAGGCCTCCTCCATTAATATCCTTCCATTTTTGTCTCTCCCGTTCCACTTGCATCCAGTTGCGGCCTGCGTGACGCTTGATGTTGTCCACCCAACGCATTGCGGGGTGTCTTCTACCTCGCGCGTTGGCCCGAAATAAATAAATAAATATTTTTTGTCTCATTTTGTTCTATCGATTGCCAATCTTTACTACATCTATGGTTTTAATCGAAAGTGTGCGCTTATTTTTGTAGATATGAATCTCGAGTAGGTATCAAAAATTTTGAAACCCAATTATTTGTTACAATGTAAAATATAATCACAATGATAACCTGAGGTGAACTGAACAATATGAGGGGTGATATTCTTGCCTCGAGGACTTGTTGTGACCTAGTAAACAATGATATTGATATGATATTGTCTATGGCTAATGTTATGTAATCTGTTAACTTTCGCTTGAGCAGATTTACTAACTCTAGGTTTCTTTATTATTATTATTTTTTCTTATTTTTTTTTATTCTTTATTTTTATCCAAAATTTACATTAAACTAAAACTAATATAAAATCGAGCAGAATATTTACAAATAAAATATTTACAAAGAGGTAGAAAAAAAAGGAAGAACAGAAATAAAACAAAAATTATAAGTAAAAAATTTTTTTAGGTTTCTTTAAGTTTAGTGAAATATGGTTAGTGTCATGGTATTATGGTAGTTTGCCTTGGTCTGGATCTTCATCATCATTAGCCTGCACTGTTGGATATATGCCTTCCTCAATTATATATAAGGATATAATCCCCTTGGTCTGGGTGTTTTCTATATATTACTAGCGACCCGCCCCGGCTTCGCACGGGTGCAATGCTGATACTAAATGTACTACAGAAGGTCTTTGCGCTTTGTCCTATCCAGTCCTTCCCCAGTTATAGGCACACGCCGCCGGCTCCGCGGCCGGTACCGCCACAGCCGTTATGTCCCTGCATTTTAAATGTGTAATATCTTCTAAACTATTCATTTAAATTACATGCTGTGAAGGGCCATATTGATCTATATTAAATGCGCAATGTATTTAAGGTACTTAATTGGATAAGGATTAATTCTGTATTGCTTAAAATCGCTTCGTAAATAAGGCATTATTTCTTGTAAAAAGCAAAGGATAAAATAACGGTTATTGTGTGTTACCACTAAGAGATAGACATATACCATCGCGAACTTTTTTGTAGACCATTTTAAGGTGAACAATACTGTACTACATTATTTTGATCTATCTCGTTGGGTTCAGCCAGCGTTTGCAATGAAAGAGCAAAAAAATGTGTTTATTTACGACATCACATTAGAAACCTCTAAATTATCAGTGTTTTTCTACTATGTTATGCATATATTATACATATAAACTTTCCAGTTGAATCACTCTATCTATTAAAAAAAACCGGACAAGTGCGAGTCGGACTCGCCCACCGAGGGTTCCGTAGGTACGTAGTATCATTATTAAATTTGATATTTTTAATTATAAATAAGAAATAATGCGTCGAAATAAATAAATAAAATATATTTTGCAATGTGTACATCAATCCCTTTCATATGATACCCCATTTGAACTAGTAGTTTCAATTTGAAATTTCGACACCCTATAAAAAATATAGACCCCCTATTTTTTAAGATCTATTTACAAATGTATAGTTTTGAGATTTATTCCTGTACTTGTAGTCTATAACGATGTTACTTGCCAAATTTCATAGTTCTAGGTCAACGGGAAGTACCCTATAGGTTTTGATTCCCTTGAGTGTGTCGAAATATGCGTTTTTTGCTGAATAAACGGCCGTAACTTTTTTCTACGTAAACTTAGCAGTTTGATTTTTTTTTAACTTCATGGGACCGTAGACCTGAGTATACAGTTCAAATTTCAGCTTGATACCTCCACGCATTCTCGACATAGAAATTCTTGACAGACAGACAGACAGACAGACAGACAGACAGACAGACAGACAGACGGACAACAAAGTGATCTTATAAGGGTTCCGTTTTTCCTTTTGAGGTTCGGAACCCTAAAAACCGCATCATAATCCGTTGCGTAGTTTCAAAGATTTAAGCATACATGGGGACATAGGGACAGAGAAAGCGACTTTGTTTTATACTATGTAGTGATATGAAAAATTTCGAGACTAGCTCTGTGGTCGAATGGTTAGCAATGGCCACTTTGACTCCGAGGTCGCAGATTCGATCCCCGTCCAAGACAAATATTTGTGTGCCTGAAAATATCTGTTTGTCTTGGTCTGGGTGTTTTCTACATATTATATGTAGGTATGTATTTACAAAAAAAATATTTAAGATATTTAAATGTAAGGCAAAAAAAATACGTCCCCCATGCCCCCATACAACAAACGTATTTTTTTGCCGCCCCTTAAATATTTGTTTTATTTTTCTTTAATTATTTATTTTAAAGTGAATATAAAACTAAATATTATGTGAGTATTTCAAGCGTCTACCTATTGCCGTTATCAATTGCGAGCAAAAACGGGCAAATAAATCACGTTTGTTGTATGGGAGCCCCCTTAAATATTTATTTTATTCTGTTTTTTAGTATTTGTTGTTATAGCGGCAACAGAAATACATCATCTGTAAAAATTTCAACTGTCTAACTATTACGATTCATGAGATACAGCCTGGTGACAGACGGACAGACAGCGAAGCCTTAGTAATAGGGTTCCTTTTTACCCTTTGGGTACGGAACCCTAAAAACGATCTGATAAAGATTACAGAGAGCCAATGAATGCAAACAGCACAAAACCGATCATTGTGGAAGTCTAAGGAGGAGGCCTCTGTCCACCAGAGCCAAAATGGTTACGTCCAGTGCGTTTCCAGAGAAGGATTCTTTCGCGTACGTTGTAGAACGAACATCGTGTCGAGGTTTTCTCAGGAGTCGTACAGTATAGTGGACGTCCTTTGACAGAAATGATGATGACGATGATGATAGTTCAATCTCGGAATAAGTAATAGTTCTACCGTAGTTCAATGTCGCAATCTCTTTCCACCGCATCTCATCAGCATACGCAAGTAAGTCCAAGCAAAGGTCCATAAACAGATTTATTACCAAAAATAACTAGTTTATGCAAACATGTGATGCTACCGATGAATATTCAAATTATTAAGGGGTTCTTGCGTCTCTTGCGGGGTCACGACGCAATAATACATAATTGGACATAACAGTGATGCAAGTTCAAGTATTATTAATTACTTAGACGTTTACGAAAACGTATTTCCTTGAAATTAGCGTATACTTTCATCATGGAGGCTTAATGTGAAATTAAAATTCGGAGTTGCGGACGGAATCTCGAAATTTTTCAGAGAATTTCATTCAATATTTTCAAGGGGATTATTTCCTTGTATATATTTGGGGAAAGCTTATATCCAGCAGTGGGTAGATACCAGCTGATGATGATGATGATCCAGACCAAGACAAACAGCCGCCACTAACCATTTGGCACGACCTCGGAGTCAAAGAAACCATTACAAGCGATCTAGTCCCAAACTAAGAAAAGTTTGTACTTTGGGTACTAGGTAACTGATATTACATTTAAATATCTTAAATATTTTTTTTGTAAATACATACCTACATATAATATGTAGAAAACATCCAGACCAAGACAAACAGATATTTTCAGGCACACAAATATTTGTCTTGGACGGGGATCGAATCTGCGACCTCGGAGTCAAAGTGGCCATTGCTAACCATTCGACCACAGAGCTAGTCTCGAAATTTTTCATATAATATATAGAAAACACCCAGACCAAGGGGATTATATCCTTATATATAATTGAGGAAGGCATATATCCAGCAGTGCAGGCTAATGATGATGAAGATCCAGACCAAGGCAAACTACCATAATACCATGACACTAACCATATTTCACTAAACTTAAAGAAACCTAAAAAAATTTTTTACTTATAATTTTTGTTTTATTTCTGTTCTTCCTTTTTTTTCTACCTCTTTGTAAATATTTTATTTGTAAATATTCTGCTCGATTTTATATTAGTTTTAGTTTAATGTAAATTTTGGATAAAAATAAAGAATAAAAAAAAATAAGAAAAAATAATAATAATAAAGAAACCTAGAGTTAGTAAATCTGCTCAAGCGAAAGTTAACAGATTACATAACATTAGCCATAGACAATATCATATCAATATCATTGTTTACTAGGTCACAACAAGTCCTCGAGGCAAGAATATCACCCCTCATATTGTTCAGTTCACCTCAGGTTATCATTGTGATTATATTTTACATTGTAACAAATAATTGGGTTTCAAAATTTTTGATACCTACTCGAGATTCATATCTACAAAAATAAGCGCACACTTTCGATTAAAACCATAGATGTAGTAAAGATTGGCAATCGATAGAACAAAATGAGACAAAAAATATTTATTTATTTATTTCGGGCCAACGCGCGAGGTAGAAGACACGCACTGGACGTAACCATTTTGGCTCTGGTGGACAGAGGCCTCCTCCTTAGACTTCCACAATGATCGGTTTTGTGCTGTTTGCATTCATTGGCTCTCTGTAATCTTTATCAGATCGTTTTTAGGGTTCCGTACCCAAAGGGTAAAAAGGAACCCTATTACTAAGGCTTCGCTGTCTGTCCGTCTGTCACCAGGCTGTATCTCATGAATCGTAATAGTTAGACAGTTGAAATTTTTACAGATGATGTATTTCTGTTGCCGCTATAACAACAAATACTAAAAAACAGATTAAAATAAATATTTAAGGGGGCTCCCATACAACAAACGTGATTTATTTGCCCGTTTTTGCTCGCAATTGATAACGGCAATAGGTAGACGCTTGAAATACTCACATAATATTTAGTTTTATATTCACTTTAAAATAAATAATTAAAGAAAAATAAAACAAATATTTAAGGGGAGGCAAAAAAAATACGTGTAATAATGGGGGCCCCCATACAACAAACGTTTTTTTTTTGCCGTTTGCTCAAGGGAGTTGTTATTGGCTGAGGTATTGGCTGTGAGGTGGAGGTACTTCCCCAGTCCGGTAGCTTACAAAATACGCTATCACTACCTCTCTTTTCGCCAGAGCCTCGTTTGTCTGTCTGAAACTTTCAGCTATTATAAAACAACTAACGTATCTAAGTAAATAATCATCACTGACCTTTTGTTTTCCTTTTGGAAAATAGCCTATTAGGCTATTTTCCAATGTTTAAAAATTGTATAAATTATTTAACAATATCGTAAAATACAAAAAATTATAAAGATCTGCAAACTTTCATTCTAATATCTTCAGTCAGACTTATTTTAGGGTCGATCAAAGTTTGGCGGGAAAGTCCATTTTAAAAGTATGAAATTATTAAAAAATAATATTTCCATTGGAGAAGCAATAAAAAATGCTATAACTTTTATTATGATACTAATTACATAAACGTAATATTTAACATAGCTGTCGTACAAATTTCTGATTTGATGCATACAAAATACAAACCTGTGACGTCATAATTCGGTAGTCTTTTGTATGGAGCGTTTTGGGGCAGTTTAAAAATTGTGATTTTCAAATTACTATATCTCGAGAGATTTTTGTGCTATCGAAGTAATTCTTTCACCTATGGTTATATTATGGAGACGTCCCTACATATCAAACCGAAAAAAATGTTAGTCAAATAGCCTATTATGTATGTATATGCTTATATAATATAAAGCATATTTCTATATATTATGTATAATTTTGTGTTTTCATATGTAGTTACATATTTATTGTGTGTATGATCATTACTGTTAATTTGTGAAAAGCATTCGAGTTTTATCTGCTGTTCCCAAAAGTTGACTGGTATAGAATGCTCTTAGCATTAAGTCCGCCTTTTGTACTCTTATTTGACGAGCTCGGTGGCGTAGCGGTCAATGACGCGGCTTCGACACCAACGCTCGTGGGTTCGATTCCCACATAGGACAAAAATTTGTGTGCATGAACATGTCTGTTTGTCTTGGTCTGGGTGTTTTCTATGTATCTTAAGTATGTATTTACAAAAAAAAAATGTATTTATGTATGTTTATCAGTTGTCTAGTACCCATAACGCAAGCATCGCTTACTTTGGGACTAGATGGCGCTGTGTAATTTGTCTGACGATATTTATTATTTTATTATCTATAAAGTTTAAATCGTCGTTAACCATTATTCATCCTACTGCTGGGATACGGGCCTCCCCTCAATCGAAGGGGTTTAGAGCATACTCCACCACGCTGCTCAACTGCGGGTTGGGGGAGGTCAGTGTTTTCAAGCCGCTTATAGGCTACTGACTTGGCTTAACAACTGTCATCTAATGCCAACAGCCGAGACCGACGGCTTAACGTGCCCTCCGAAGTACGGAGGAGCTCGAAATAAATTAACCCATCCATGGACAGGCTATGATCAACGTTGTTTAAACAGACACGCGCAATGACGCCAACGAGCTCCTCTTTAAATAAAGTTAAAATAAATCTCTAAAGATGATGAGTACAAGTGAAGTTGCGTTCAGTTTGCCATAAAATTGTTGTAATCACTTTCACTATCAATTATAAATTATATTTTCACGGTCAATTACGTGGTGATGAACTTGACTTGTTTTGGAAAATGTTAACCATTTTCCGCTTTAAAATTTATTACATTTGACATGAAACTTGTTTCGAAGAAGAAGAGACTAGTGAAATCAATGTACACGACACACGTGGTCATTAAGGCCCTATTCGCACGAGCGCTTTATTAACGCGGCGTCGTCGTCGAGAGCATTTTTTTTTATCTAGGTCCTGCTCTATTTTTATGAAAGTAAGGAGCAAAACAGTAGAACTGACGCGCGTTGAACCGTTAAAAAAACGCACGTGTGAATCGAGCCTAACCCATATTAATTCCAATGATAAGAAACATATAACTTCAATGGAAAAGGTTTAGGTTAGGAAAAGGTTAGGGTAAACACTAACCACCATCCCATAGTTGAGCAGCGTGGAGCAGTACACCCGCACCACGCTGCTCAACTATGGTGGTTAGTGTTTTCAAATCGCCCAAAGGCCCAAAGTCCATTGCATTTTTTAATGTGAGAGAGGGGCAATCGAGCATGTGGATCACCAGATGAAAAGTAATCACCACCGCACATGGAGATCAGTAACACCAAGGGATCGCCGATGCGTTTCCAGCCTATACTCCTTCCTTTCTTTCTGGTGATCTCACTCATTCGCAGGAACACAACAACCCGCAAGGGAATTGTTATTTGGCTGCGGTATTCTGTGAGGTGGTGGTACTTCCCCAGTCGGGCAGCTTAAAAATACGCTATGCTCTACCTATCTCTTCCCCAGAGCCTCGTTTGTCCGTCAGCAGGATGCACCACGTGCATCTGAGGTTGGCTTTGGTTCAAAGATATTGATGAACCACTTACACCCCATTTAACTTATCGACGTTATCACATACAACAACAGACACGACTAATGGCTTGACGTGCCTTATGAAAGATAGAGATCGAGATAAATGAATCCATAGACAGGTTAAGGGTCAGTTCAAACAAACCGGCGCGGAGAGGAGAGCAGATTTTGGATGCGTTTAAAATAGAGTTTTATGTCATTGGCATAAGGTTTACTTTAAAAATCTACATCGGCTCTCGACCATTCTCATATAACAAAAGAAGTGAATTTTAAAAATAAACCTTATACCAACGACCTAAAACTCTGTTTTAAACGCCACCAAAATCAGCTCTCCTCTCCGAGCCAGTCTGGCGAACGGACCCTAAAGACCATAGAAGTATTTGAGATGTGGACATTCAAGCGTAAGGGGCCGTCCATTAATCACGTGAGGTTTTTTTTGCATTTTCAACACCCCCACCCCCTTGGTGATACTTGGTGAGGTGTAAGTCTAAACCCCCCCCCCCCCCCCAAATCACGTGTAGTTTTTATAGATATAAAGAATCTTAAAATTTATAGAATATTAATACCGAGCGGTGCGACAGTAGGAGGAGGCCGTGGGCATTATGTCAAATAACTCTTCTGAACACAATCGGTAGAACACACCCCATTGTGTACCGATTGTAATCGGTAGTACACACAAAGGGACGGAAAATCTCTTCTCAGACTCAAAGGTTCTAAACCATCCGTTCGTCAACAATCGCACTCACAGCGCGCCTGGGAATCGCATCACAAGCTAGCTGGTATTTAGATGCTCCCACAGATGTCAGCAGTACTCCATATTATTATGCGGCCGCACTTGAGCCAGAGCTTTGTATAGCAGAAGCCTTTGAAAAGCATGCTGTCATGAAGAAAAGGATGCTGCCTTTTCCTTATCGTGCCATAAAAGTTATCTGTTCGTGCAAGCATGAAGCCAGACGCGCTACAGAATCGTGGCAGCCCCATCAATAACCATTATTATATGTAGGCCGGCATCGTCTTCAACTTCGTTCGTTGGCGAGTGAAGGTCTTCAACACGCCGCTTTTTCGGTTTAAAAATAGTGCGTTTGACAAAAAAAAAATACACGTGATATCTTACTACACCCCCCCACCCCCCTTGTGATATTTCGTGATTTTTACCGTACCCCTCCCCCCCTTTCGAGCCTCACGTGATTAATGGACGGCCCCTAAGTTGTCCATAGCCTGGACTCAGAAGAAGACTAACGACAGAGTTCTAGAACGAGTTGGCTACACGCGCACTGTCAAACAGCGTAATGTACCTGGGTCATATTCTTCAATATCAGCAAAGAGTACTGCTTCAGCAAAGAGTACTATTTTTATACTACGTCGGGTGTCAGACAAGCGTTCGGCCCGCCTGATGTGAAGCGGTAACCGTAGCCTTATTAACGCTCGCAACATAAAATATCGCTCGCGCGCCACCACTCAAACTGCCGACGCAGCATCTCCTTCCTTTCTGAAAACCTCACTCACTCGCAGGAACACAATAATCCGTAAGGGAATTGTTATTTGGCTGCGGTATTCTGTGTGGTGGAGGCACTTCCCCAGTCGGGTAGCTTACAATCACGCTCCCTACCTCTCTTTACGCCAGAGCTTCGTTTGTCAGTCAGCAGGGTGCACAGCATGCAGGTGAAGTTGGCTATGGTTCAAAGATGTTGATGAACCACATACAACTGTACTACTGTACTGTTTCAGCTTATGATGGGCAAAGTCGCAGGAAAAGAGAAAAGATGGTAGACGAAAGAAATCCTGGCTAATAAACATCTGAGAATGGGCCAGGATAGCTAGCGCCGCTGAGCTGTCTCGTAGAGCTAGGCAGCCTGGCGCAACTCAAAGTAAAAAAACGACTCTATGAATCGGAAGCGAATTTGGTACAAATTCTGATTGTTTTCGCTTCCATTTCATACATATTAGAATTACGCTATTTGTATGGCACATCCGTCTCTTAAAACGTAGTGGTTACATTCTCTTTGGAGCTAGGTACGGGAATAACTTTTATATTTATTTATTTATTTAAACTTTATTGACCACAAAATTACATAAGGGTACAAAAGGCGGACTTAACGCTAAAAGCATTCTCTACCAGTCAACCTTTGGGAATAGCAGAAATACACGAATGCGGTTCTAAAGCAGATAAAAAAAAAAACAACAATAATATAACAAGTGTCTAGAAGATAGACATATGTAATGACTATTGAACTAAGAAAAAAAAAAAAAAAAAATAATAAAAAAAAAAAATAAACGATATTACTCATTCAAATAAAATAAACATACATAAGAATATAACACTATTATAAACGTACATACATATACATATATAAATAATATAGGAAGATGATGATTCAGTTCTTCGTTAAACCGTCCAAAAGATAAGCATGGATTTTCTTTTTGAAATTGAATTTATTTGAAATCTTTCTAAGTGATTCAGGCAACGCATTCCATAGACGTGAAGCTTGCAATGTAAAGGAATCAGACATAAAGCCAGAATGGTAAAGGGGAATGGAAAGCTGACGAGTATTTATACGCTGATCACTAACCTTCGCTAGTTGGAGAGCCACCTAAGAAGACAGACAGGCAGATAGATGGATATACGTAAATACTTAGAACATCGTTGGCCACATCTAAACCACTTTATGTTCTCACTTTTTTAACTCCCAGCCGATAGAGGTTAAATCTATATACATAAAAGAAAGTCACGTCAGTTAGTTACACCATTTATAACTCAAGAACGGCTAAATCGATTTTTATGATTTTTGTGTTTTTGGATGTGTCTTCATACGGAATATGATAATAAGTATAATTTTTTCATTAATTTTCCAATGTTAGAAACATTGGAAAATTTACTAAAATTTACTAAATATTTAAAATAAAATAAAATAAAATAAAAGAAAAATGAAAAGAAATAAAAAAATAAAATAAAAGAAGCCTCCCCAACCCGTTTGGCCAGCGTGGGCAGTGTAGGCCAAATCCTCCTTCCGTCTAGGACGGACGAGAGAGGGTCGTGCTCCTGTAGTGGAGACTAAAATGGACCTGATGATGATGATGATGATGAAAATAAAAGAAAAAACATTTTCCCGTACAAATAGTGTAAGTTGAAAAAGGATTGAGATATTTATTGGTTGTCAAATATTTATGCGTGCGTTCAGAAAATTTTCCTTACCCTCCTGGTAGCTCAGTTGGAAAGAGCACTCGACCGGTAATCGAGAGTGTTCGAATCCCACCTAGGCGGGCGAGGTGAATTTTACCATTTTTAATATATATATATATATATATCTACAGATAGGTTGTAACTACCTATAAATTGACTAAATATCTATGAGTCGCATTGATACGCTAACTAATGCAATAAAAGCAGATAGCTGTGCAAATGCTTGTGGGAACATTTGCGATTGAAATATTTCAAATAAACGGTCAATTTGCAACCTCCCATTTTCTCAAGTAACTTTGACGTTACACTATCATTTACAACGACAACTGCGAAATCTTCAAAACTAATTACAAGACATCTCAATAGCACACAGCCTTCGAAAACTTCATTGTATTTTTTACGCAAGCAAAGCCTGGTTGGAACTCAGTGTATTTTATTCAAACTAATTACCGAATCTTCATTAATTTGGCGGGACTGCGTAACCATTATAACTGAATCTTTAAAAATGATGACACGAATACACGCAGAGAGATCTTTTAAAATTGGAATATGGTTCTAACGTAGTATGACCTGTTGAAAGTATAGAGATTTTTAATGTGCTGAGGTCTAGTAACAGCGGTGGGTTTGTGTGGGAAGAGCTTATAAGCGTGGTCTATGGTTCGCACGCGTGCATTCTCCTTTCGCATGTGCAGAAGCGCATTCTATTTTTAAATTTTAAAAAGGTTTAAGTGAGTTCGTTCGGATATTCGTACCAGTGACTGTAGTGTTGTGGATTTAAGTTTTCACATTTACTTCGGTCTTCGGTGGTTTTGTTTTTTTTTTTGAAGAAAATACTTAATTAAGGTCAGTATTATTTTAATACCTTTTATATAATAATAGCAAATAAACTGGTAAATTTAAAAGAATTTAATATTTTATCAACCTTTTGTGTAAATTATATTTTTTGATATACCTAGTTGATTTTACGAACTTCGTACCGTCTCAGAATCAAAACGCGGTGTGTTTAACAGAATTACATTTAGTTTTAAAAGTCGTTCCATACAAAATGTATAAGACAAAATTATTTTCTTCATATATATTTTTCCCCCCAATTTTCCCGATGATTTATTATTTACTCTGTTATTAGGGGTGAAGACAAGACAAATCCAACAAATCAACGATAATAGAAATCAGACTAGCTACTCTTAAATTACAAATAGTAATATACAGTTAACTCGATTTAGATTATTAAAATTACAGCTTTGTAATTATTTATGTGATAAAAATATTACGAAAAATAATAATACATAAACAGTTTATGTGTTATGAACAATTATCTATGAAATAAAACTTTAAACAATTATACTTTTAGTTTTCATTCATTTATTTTATTAATTTTAGGACGCCATATTTTTTTTATAAAAACATGATGTTTGGAATGTTGGTGTTTGGAATTTGAAATAAATATGATTTATATCAAATCAATTGATTAAAACACAATGTTTTTCAAAGTTTTACAAAGATTGTAAAATTATTTATGAAAATCAAAATCATTGTTATAATTGGATATTTACAAATTATAGGTAATTATAATTAACTTGTTATGCAATTGACAATATCAATGTTAAGACATCAATTTATTCACATTATAAGAAACGTACCCTCTTTTAGGCTTGACAGTCGAGTAAAAAACTATTCACACATCAAATATTTCCCACGTACACATGTTTTTGCCTAATTATCCGTATATATTCATTCATTGTTGTCGCTCAAGATTTTAATGTGAGATTTGAGACCTTTTTATTGCGAGTGACTAAATAATTGTTATAGAATTGGGAACACGTATTACCATAGATCCGCGGACCTACCGCCGAAGCTGAAGCACAGTATAAGTAATAGTACTACGTACAGTATGGCCTCTCCCTGCCGCTCTCTCGTGTCGACCTCACCTCCCCTCTGAGACAAATCTGGAACAGTTTGTATGGCGCCGCACGCACACGCGCTCATTCAAGTTCTGCACAGACGTCATTGTTTATGTAGTAGTAAATGACGCGTCGTTTGTGTGGAGTAGCCGGGGTGTGCCTGAAGCCGATTCTTGATTCGAGAAATAGGTCTTACGTTTAACTTATTGCCAAGCACCTTCAGCTTAGTCGGTAGAGCTCCATCGTTTCTACCATCTAAGCTAAACATAAGTAGCGTAAATCTAAGTTAACGTTTGATTTTCGCAATAAAAAAATCCAATGATAATCGGCTTCAGCTTCGGCGGTAAGATCCCAGAAGGTATTTAAGAGAGGTAGGGTAACAGAGTATTTGTAACTGCCCAACTGGGGAAGTACCTCCACCTCACAGAATCATCATCATCATCATCAGGTCCATTTTAGTCTCCACTACAGGAGCACGACCCTCTCTCGTCCGTCCTAGACGGAAGGAGGATTTGGCCTACACTCCCCACGCTGGCCAAACGGGTTGGGGAGGCTTCATCGATGTTTGATAATGCGTATTTCCCTTAGTCGCTTTGTACGACATCCACGGGAAGAAACGGAGTGGTTCTATTCTAGTCTGCCGGAAACCTCACAGAATACCGCAGCTAAATGACAAATTGTCATTTAGCTGCGGTATTCTGTGAGGTGGAGGTACATTCCCCAGTCGGGTAGCTTACAATTACGCTTACCTTGAGGGTTGTTGTGTTCCTGCGAGTGAGTGACGTCATCAGAAAGGAAAGAGTTGTTGCATTGGTAGCGGGGCGGCGCTAGTCATATTTCATGTTGCGAGCGTTAATATATGATAACCGCATCCGATCAGGCGGGCCGTATGCTTATCTGCCACCCGACGTCGTATATAAAAAGTATTATTATTCATTAGCTTCCGACCGCACGAACTATTTTTTTAAACTGCGTCGTGTAGCAAACAAGGATACAGCCAGTCTAATGGGAATCGGTGACTGTAGCTTATACATCATACATAAAATGCCCTTTGCAGTTACATCACCTCCTTCTTTCCTGCACAAGACTTACTATCAGGTCAGTGTCGTAACTATACCTTCAGGGGCCTGTGGCCATCAGATGGGCCCTCAGACGATACGGCCCTCTCTAATAAATCATCTATTAACCAACACTTAAGAAGTATTTTGTACATTTTTTATTCTTTAATATTAATCTTTAATACCAATATAAAATTCTCATGTCACAATGATACGGCTTGACCGATTTTGATTAAATTTTATATGTATATTCTGATGTCTGAAAATAGGTTGTTATATAATTTTTATAGCAAATCAACGTTTGCCGGGTCAGCTAGTCTATATATATAAAAATCAATGCCACTTTTCGTTGTAATTTTATAACTCAAGAACGGGCTCACCTATCCAAACCAAATGTTTAGGCTTTGTTCGGACTATTTAGTAGATGGTTTATGTGAAGTTTGCACAAAATCGGTAGAGCGGTACTTCATTTATCACATTTTTTGTAACAAATTAATTCAATAAATGGCGGATCTTTTTGTTAATGGGGATTTTGCTGTCAAATTGAAACTTTTTTCAGATGGGGATTGTGCTGTCAATTTGAAACTTTTTTCAGTGTTGACAGTACAAATTATTTCACTTTATACGTAGCGAAGCACGTACCGGGCCGCTAATAATCTATAATTTTCTTTTCAAGAAATATGATATTGTACAAATATAGAAAATACAAAATTTTAATAGGTAGATTACCTACCTATTAAAATTTTGTACGTTCTATATTTATAGCCTAACTTAAAAATAATATTTTTTTTGTATTAAGCTCTCGAGCCGGAGGCGCTCTTGGTCCGGGGGCCCGTGGCATTTTGCTCGCTCTGCCAACCCGTAGTTACGCCACTGTATCAGGAATACAACAACCCCACACTGTGACTCACGCAGTAGAATATAAGATGCAAAAATTCGTCAGCAACACAAACCTTCCTGGTAGCTCAGTTGGAAGAGCACTCGACCGGTCATCGAGAGGTCGTGGGTTCAAATCCCACCTAGGCGGGGCAGGTGATATATTCCATTTTTCAAAAATATTTATAATATTCTGGCAAGTTGGCCAAGATAACTATTTAAATAATAATATTATAACAACCCTTTGGTGCTTAGAGTCGTGTTTCATAATTTCTTCCATATTGTTGCCCTTTAGGGTCTGCACTTGAGCGGAAAAAGAGTAAGTCACGCACTGTTTCTCAAGAAGTCTATTAAATTATATTCATAACGTCATTAAATTAACATTAAAATGAATGAATGAATCGTTTATTTGAATCTCAAGCACACATATAATTAGTTATTTCCAGTTTTATAATAGTTACTTAGCGTCAATGAAATTTAAAACTAAAATAAAAAAGGCCAAGTGCGAGTCCGACTCGCGCACGAAGGGTTACGTACCAATATCTATAAAAACGGCAAAAAAACACGTTTATTGTATGGGAACTCTCCTTAAATTTTTGATTTATTTTAATTGAATTATTTATTTTTTAAATTATATATAACTTAATATTCTGTGAATATTTCGAGCGTCTACCTGTTGACTGTAAAGTTGGTTTACAGATGATAAGTTTACGTGATAACGTTATAAGAAAACATCGGCTGATGGAGTGGAAGAGAGATAGATACGTCACAAGCCGAACACTTAGGCCGATCATGCCTCTCTGTCGTTTGTTCCGCGCTCTCGCTTGCACGACAGTGAGTCATGTTATTTCGTGCTTATCACGTCAAAATTATTTAATTTTCCTACGCTTTATGTTTGCTTAAATTCCACTTTAAATTATATTTCAATAATTATAAATTATAATTATTTTATTATAATTTATAATAAATAAATATTTCTTGACAGTTTACACAGCGCCATCTAATCCCAAATTAAGCGCAAAGCTTGTGTTATGGGTACTAGACAACTGATAATTGTACTTAAATAGTTTTTTTTTTCGTAAATACATACATATAATACATAGAAAACACTCAGACCAGGACAAACAGACATGTTTATGCACACAAATGTTTGTCTTGTACGGGAATTGCACCCGCGACCTCGGAGTCAATGTGGCCATTGCTAACCATTCGACCACCGAGCTCGTCGAATATTGGCCATAAAACCCATTTTAACTTCGTATTAATCCGCTTCGAAATAAACGTATCATTTTATACTCATGTTGTTCTAATATATGTTTTCTGTCAAACTCTCACACAACCTCGTTACAATATGAACAAATTGTGGATACTTTAAAACAATAGACTTTCCGAAACTTTATGTTTAAACGTTACTATAAAGTAAATTCTTACAAAACATTATTTAAGAGCGACTAAATGACGCGATGACCTAGAAAAACTTAACAATGCTATCTAAAAGAGTATTACATTATAATGTATAATGAGATGCGTTCTTTTTGGTAATTCTGGTTAAGCAATACTTCCTTAGGCGTTTTCGTAGATCAGCGACAGTGTGAGATCATATTTTCAGTCCTTCTAGAGAGGGTCCAGTTTCATCATCCCTCACGTGCTCTTTGCTCTACTTGTCTAATTAATAATATTTGTTATTAGTTGTGAATTTATATGCTCAATATTTTTAGTTCTTTTTTACCTATAAATATTTGAGGTGTTAGTAGCTTGGAGCCAAAGCCAAGTTCTTGAGATTAGCAAGTTCACCAAACAAACAAATTCTTCAGATTTATAATATTAGCTTTATAATACTTTATCTATATATATATAAAAGAGTAAATCACTCACTCACTCATCACGAAATCTCAGAAACTATAACACCTACAAACTTGAAATTTGGCTGGTAAGTTCCTTATAGGGTGTAGACATCCGCTAAGAACGGATTTTACGATACTCCACCCTTAAGGGGGTAGAATGGGGGTTGGAAGTTTGTATGAAAGTCCTATGTTTTTGAAGCAAGAGACTTGAATTTTAAAATGTATGCTCTATAGATGGTGTGGAGGAGTACTAATAATGTATCTTTGGAAATCAACCCCTTTTTGGGGTTAAAACGGGGGTTGGAAGTTTGTATGAAAGTTCTACGTTTTTGAAGTAAGAGACTTGAAATTTAAAATGTATGCTCTATAGATGGTGTGGAGGTGTACTAATAATTTATCTTTAGAAATCAACCCCTTTTTGGGGTTAAAACGGGGGTTGGAAATTTGTATCAAAGTTCTATGTTTTTGAAGTAAGAGACTTGAATTTTAAAATGTATCCTCTATAGATGGTGTAGAGGTGTACTAATATTATATCTTTAGATATCAACCCCTTTTTGAGGTTAAAATGGGGGTTGGAAGTTTGTATGAAAGTTCTATGTTTTTAAAGTAAGAAACTTGAAATTTAAATTGTATGCTCTATAGATGGTGTGGAGGTGTACTAATAATGTATCTGTAGAAATCAACACCTTTTTGGGGTTAAAACGAGGGTTGGAAGTTTGTATGAAAGTTCTATGTTTTTGAAGTAAGAAACTTGAAATTTTAAATGTATAGATAGTGTGGGGGTGTACTACTAATGTATCTTTAGAAATCAACCCATTTTTGGTGTTAAAACGGGGTTGGAAGTTTGTATGAAAGTTTGTAAAAAAATATAGGATTTTTGAAGTAAGAGATTTGAAATTTAAAATGTATGCTCTATAGATGGTATGGAGGTGTACTAATAATGTATCTTCAGAAATGAACCCCTTTTTGGAGTTAAAAAGTTTGTATGAAAATCCAATGTTATTGAAGTTAATTATGGCAGAAGGATTTTAAATGATATTTAAGTATAAAAAATATTGAAAACAACTACATACTTACTATACTTACTACTATATACATATTATAAGGAGGGATGTTTTATTATAACAATAAAAAGTACTTTAGGTTTTACAAAGAGGTTTTAAAAAATAATATCCGTCGACTTCATTGATTCTAAAAATTCGTCTAGATATTGATTGTTTTTAACTTTCTTTATTTTTTTCCTTTCATTAGGTATTTAGCTTTTTCGAATGTAATTAAAAATTATTTGCAAATAACTAACTCCACGCGTACGAAGTCGCGGGCGGCTGCTAGTAATATTATAATTTTAAATAACTATGGCTTTGTTTATGCCTACTTTAGATTACATGATTTAAGAATCAATCTGTTTACCTATGTAATTTGTTATGTGAGGAGAAATAACCCATTACATTATTATTATAATCAAAATTCACTTAAGTAACATTAGGGTCATGCCACAGTCATGCTTAAGTACTGCTCATCAAATGGTACCTTATCATATTTGACAGTTCGTTATAGCCATGGTGCTGAGTTCGCCATTCTAGTAAATTAGGGTCGTCTCATTCTAGAAATATCTTCTTTATTAAAATAAAATATATATTTAATTACTTTCTTAATATGAATTTGTAAGCATTTATTCAAAAGTAGACTGATGGAGAATTGTGTACGCTCAAAACTAAGCACGCCTTTTGGACTGTTAATTTGTGGTCCACATTATAATAAAAATCTATACAAAGTGTTGATTTCCATAGTCATATTTCTATAGCCACAATATTTTAGAAGTTTTAAATGAATTTACCGGACAAACGTCAAAATCGCTAAAATCAGATATAAAAGACATTCAAATATTATAAATTCTTTCTAACAAAATGTTTTAAATTGGTCCCATAGCAATAGTTATTCACATTCATAAACACTTTGCTATTACATTTTTTTTTGCTAGTACAATATTGCGACATTTGCAACTATGTAAAACAACATTCTTGTACGTTTATTATTGACTTAACCACAATACTCCCAAGTCAGTATGTTGATTTTACCCATAAATAAATACTCATTTTAACTGAAGCAGTGGTACTGATAACTCTTAATTACCTTTTAATTCTCTTTTAATTAACATCTCATTATGTCTCATAAATATTATTGTGACAACCCTAGCCTTTCGGACATCATTACATCAAATCCCATAACGATGGTAACTTACGCAATAATCATTGCTATTAATGCTGGAAAACATACTTTAACTCGTTGCAATAAAGTATGTATTGTATTATAGGTATACAAGGCTATAGAAAATTACAAAAATCATTGTAGGTATGTCCTTCAGTTTAAATCCTACGAACCAAAATGATCTTAGAACATCTAAAACTAAAAATAGTTAGTGTTTTCAGAATTCCGTTTTTAAAATCTAATTCAACGTGGGATATATTATTAAAATGTGGGAAAATATAAACACTAAATATGGCTAACTTACATCATTCATAATCATCAAGCATACATCCTTTTAATCCATCCTTCTTCGGTATTCTCTTGAAAAATCCAAAATTTTTAAATTAAAATCGAAATTTCGAGACATCTAGCTCTTAGGATAGACCTACAGAGGGTCTACGAATGAATTAGAACTTTTATTTTTCAAATATAATAACAATTTCAGCTTCATAATTATTTGTGCCTCTTTATTCAATTTGTTTTGTTTAATTAATTTATGTTCTGTCTCAATTCCATTTTAACTGTTTTAGCAAAATAATAATTAAACAATATTATGCCTATGCCGCAAAATAATTTATTGTATTTCCCAATCAAATACAATTACGGACAAATACCAGAAGAACATTAAAATTATGATATGACATTTGACATTTGACATTTTTATTAAACTCATGGAGCCATATACTAGATACATTACGATTGCCCGTCAGGCGTGGCATACATGAGATAGAGAATATGACTGATTTGATATAGCGTTCTCACATAATTGTTTCACTCATTATTGTGCTTTCTATAGGAACAACCAGCACGTAAGATTAAACAAAATATCGTGTCAATCTGTCTCATTACCTTATATGATGATAGCGTAAGTTGATCGAAACTATAAATTTGTATATAGCTTATTTCTGTCTACGCATGGAGTTATAGACCATAAACAAACCTAGACTATTAACTAAGCAATGACTAGGCACATTAAAATTCTGCAGTTTCAATAGTTTTACAAGTGTCATTAAGATTTGACATATTTCCATTAATTTTTGCGTAATAATGATTTTCTGTCAAAGCAAAGGTCGTTAGTGTAGTCATTTATTTTTTGAATTTTATTTTTTCAATGCCCTTTTTTGTTGGTAGTTGATAAATTTAATATTTTGTTGTATTCATAAGAATTTTAAAAGTGCGTATACGTATCATCATATTTTTGGAGTGTAAGTCTTTCATCATCATCATCATTTACTATCTTCCTTGAGGTAACTTAGAGAGCCAATCAAAGAGCCAAACTAACTTGCACGCTTTGATTATTTAAATAATCAAAGCTTGTACATGATGCACCCTGCTGAATAACAAATGAGGCTTTGGCAAGGCTTTGGAGGAAGAGCACGATGTAATTATAACTGTCATAGAAGATTGCAGCCGAATTTTCTAGTGGTCTAGAGGGTTCTTGTGTTCAGAGTGAGTGAGGTCGCCCTGAGTAGGTGATGCTATAGTGCTATGAATATGAATTCTGCTAAGGGTGGCAGCGCGCGATACCTTATGTGACATCTATTTGTGTCTATAATGTTATCTATGTAAAATCAAAACAATTTTGTGTAAAAAATATGTTTTAATTGAAAGAAAAAAAGAAAAAAAAAATATTTGCACATTACCCAGCACTGTTTGTATAAACAAGTCAAATAGACACAAATATTACATAAAAAAATATTTTTAAATATTTTGTATTGGAAGTCATACAATAGTCTAAGTCTAATAAGAATTATAAAAATACTATAATTTTATGTTAAACCCTATGATATTATACTTATTTGAGTTGACCAATCAACTTCATAAAATATTTAAAATGTGTCATAAATTTAATTAGAATGAGTTGTGAATTAATAAAATAGAAAGAATAATACATTATGTTTAAATAAACAAACAGTATTATAATAATTCATTGATAAATTATTCCTAACTTACATTCGAATTTTATAATTTACAAATTGAATTATTCATAATTTAATGCCAATTATTGTGAACACAAAAGGACGCGTGTTTTTCTCAATGCTTTATTATCAATTTCCTGTCATCTTATTGCACTATTTATTGCATTATAGTTATATTATTTGAATTAGAATTAATTATCAAATATTTATTAAAATGTTTGATAAATTAATTCATTACCTACATTAATTTTGAACACAAATGGACGCATGATTTACTCAATGATTTACCGTCATTTTAGTGCCCTTTTATTGCACTATTATTTGCATTATATTTTAATTATTTGCATTAGATGTTGAACTTTATCGACACATACCTAATAAAAATTCCTAATAAATATTCTCCGCCTATAAAGTTTGTCTCGACGGCTGTGCCATAATCCAGCATTTATTTGCCATCTAAGGTCAACCGACGATACAGGTTTATCCTAAGACCTAGACTTTCTCCGACCCACGACCCTGGAGCTGTGAGAGTAGTGACTTTCGGTTTCACTTCAGATATTGTTGCCTTGTATATCGGGTATACCTAGGGAGCTCGACGGCGATGTTACTACGTCAGGTCTAATCGAACACGCAAGTTAAGCAAGGTCGACAACAGTCTGTCTAATGATGGGTTTATTTCGAGGTCTTCCGTGCGAGCATATGGGCACGTTAAGCCATTAGATAAGCTGTTGTCGTTAGATGCTGTCGTTGAACCAAATCAGAGTCCATAATCTCTTAAAGCAGCATTTTTTTTCACCTTACTTATATTGTTTTTATGCCAAAATATGTGCATTGGAATAAAATACGAAAAGGATACAGCTATACGGAGATTAGATAAGATTAGGATAATATGAGGAGCTGGATAACGTCGTTGCGCGTGTCAGTCTAATCGATTACGCAAGTTAAACAACGTCGACCGTAGTCTGTTTATGGATGGGTTTATTTATTTCGAGCTCCTTCGTGCTTCGCACGTTACGCCGTCGGTCCCGGCTGTTGTCATTAGAGAAAGTCGTTATCTCCCGTCAGTGGCCTTTGGGCGGCTTAAAAACCTCCGCCAACCCGCAATTGAGCACCGTGGTGTAGTACGCTCTAAATCCCTTCAGTTGAGGGGAGAGCCGTATCCCAACAGTGGGATCATTATGAGTTGACGCCAAATACGAAGTTTACTTGTTATTTTTTAAATCGGTAGCAACTCAGTGTTTTACATTTGTTATTATACTGGAATCCCCGCTAGCCATAAGGTGAGATTATTTGACAATGCAGTGATATCACTGAACATAACATAGTGAAAATACAACTTAGGCAATACCTTCGTTTAGCGTAAGTCACGAAATCGTTTGTAGAAATGTACGAATGTATGTAGGAACAATTGCATTTCATTATTATTTGCAACATATGCAAATTGTGTGTAATGTATACATAGACACCTAAGGGCTTGTACACAGAACTGCGATGCGACGCGATGTGGTGCGACGCTGCGGCTTTGTCTTACGTGTGCGCAAATTGCTGCTCATTATCCGATGAAGAGGTCACCAAAAATCTAGAGCTTCTTCAACTTCGTAAGGACATAAGCTCGCTAAGCGTATTTTACCTCCTGTATTATGTTGAGTGCTCTGGAGAACTGTTGCGAATTCGCATCGCGTCGCATTGCAGTTTTGTGTATAAGCCCTATCTGTATCAGATACAGTAACCTATGACCTAGGGCGCAGACTTCACACAACACACTGACCATCAGACTGGTCCACAGGCTAACGGTTGCACAGCAAGCGATGGAAAGGGTTATGCTCGGATGTAGAGTTGCAAGCGGCAACGCCAAGAGCATGTCAGGCGGCAGATCCTGTAAAAATCTCTATATACATAGGGCGGCAATTCAAAAAACAAATGATAACAAAATCAGGGGGGTCAGTTTGGTGTTGCAGCTACATATCTATCATCACCATCCAAAATTCAATCTCACCACTGAATAGATAAAGGATCAAATTTATTATGCTAAGTATCCTTACTTCTTTGATCCTTCAATGGACCGCGTGCGGGGGAGGGGAAGCGCTGCCATTTTGAGATAATTTTAGTGCATATAACGTATTCACGTACAACACACGGCCGCGTCTATGACGCAGCCACACCCCATTTCTTTGAAGAACCTGTTCTATCCCAGGAAACCTCGACATGGAGTTCATTATTCAACTTAATATATCGCGGGAGAAATCCCCTTTGTAACAGCGCTGTATGCTACCATTTTCGTTACCTATTATTACCCTAAGGTTACCTTCAAAAGATTTCCCTCAGCAATAAGGCCGCCTTGTTGAATATATAAAAGTCTGTATTTTTTTTTTTTTATACTACGTCGGGTGGCAGACAAGCATAATGCATAACGCTCGCAACATAAAATATCGCTCGCGCGCCGCCACCCTCGCTGCCATCGCAGCATCTCCTTCCTGTCTGGTGACCTCACTTACTCGCAGGAACACAACAGCCCTCAAGGGAACCGTTATTTGGCTGCGGTATTTTGTGAGGTGGAGGTACATTCCCCAGTCGGGTAGCTTACAATTACGCACCCTACCTCTTTTTTCGCCAGAGCTTCGTTTGTCAGTCAGCAGGGTGCACCGCTTGCAGGCGAAGTTGGCTTTGGTTCAAAGATGTTGATGAACCACTTACACCCCAAAATAATTTATTGATTCACTGTACTTTTAATCTATCTATCATTTCTGCTGTGGTGTGAAGAAGAATTCCCTGCCGGCGAGGGGTGTGATTGTAGAAAGCTGATTCAAAACTTTTCCTATCAAAGATTAAATTTCTGTCATTATCATATTATGGAAGAAACTCATCTTGCATAATCATAAAGAGTACGCTTCCTCATGCTCTAATTGGTTAAGTTCACGATTGTACCATTTCAGCCAATTACAGCTCGTTTGGTTTGAGCTTTGTTCCTCTAATTATTTAAATAGATCTTAGTTATCATGACGGTGTATTATGTAACTGATGTATATAACGTAAGGTACAGCCCGTCTATTGGTACATGTGTACATATAAGGTGCAGCAATAGACGGTGTAAAATCGTCACCCTTAGGTTGAGTGGAAGAGAATAAATTGTGTACAATTGTGTCCGCCTGTGTACAATTTTGTGCATGAAGTTTAAATAAATAAAAGAAAGCGACTGTCGCAAGTTTATCCGAATTTTACACCAAATCATACTTACTTACTCCGTTGGCTTCATGACCCAAAATGAATCCGTGACCCCTGACACGAGATCCTGCCATTTTCCGATCTTGTAGAATTTCTAGTTAGTATGTTGAAGCTTGTGGCCGTGTGCTTTCCGGCAGACTAGAATAGAATCACTCCGTCTTTTCCCGTGGATGTCGTACAAGGCGACTAAGGGAAATACATTATCATACATCGACCAGGCCTCCCCAACCCGTTTGGCCAGCGTGGGGAGTGTAGGCCAAATCCTCCTTCTGTCTGGGACGGACGAGAGAAGGTCGTGTTCCTGTAGTGGAGACTAAAATGACCTGATAATGATATGTTGAAGCTAGCTATCTAGCTACCACATCACGACAATCTGGTCCGATGACCTTAAGAAAGCGACTGGGAGCGGCTGGATGCGGAAGGCAGAGGATCGTATCTGGTGGAAAGCATTGGGGAAGGCTTATATTCAGCAGTGGATAGATACAGGCTGATGATGATGTTGAAGCTTCTGAATATCGTTTTCGACCACATCCTTCCAGCTCTGCTGCGGCTGACAGGATTAGTCCTTATATCCGTATTTATATCACCATTCATAATTTCAAATGACGTCCATTGCTGAACATAGGCCTCCCCTATAGACTTCCACAAGTTCTGTTCAGCCCCCTTACCACCATCTCTTATTGCGATTCAATAACTGAATAAATTGCTTATTCATACCAATGAATAAGCGACTCTGTTACATTTGAAATAGAGTCGCTTATTCATTGGTATGAATAAGCAATCTATTCAGTTATTGAATCGCAATAAGAGATGGTGGTAAGGGGGCATACCAATGAATAAGCGACTGTGTTCCATTTGAAATAGAGTTGCTTATTCATTGGTATGAATAAGCAATCTATTCAGTTATTGAATCGCAATAAGAGATGGTGGTAAGGGGGCTGTGCTGTTTGTCGATATATCTAGTGGTGGGCTGTCCTACGCAACGTTTCCTTGTTTCAGAGCTTTCTTGCTTTATCGATCATCAGATTTACATTACAAGCATATAATTACAAAGAAAATTAATAGTATTATATCTAACACGATACAAAAAAGCCAATACAATGCGTTATGAAGTTATAAATATTAATTGTTTCACATGAATAGGTGTCGTGGGAGCAAACTTCATTGACTTGTTAGTAAAAAAAAGCATGAAATGTGATACTATTATAGCAAAATCAAGTATTCAACAAAGTTATTTGAGATCGTCGGTACATCTAGAAAGGGGGCGCCCTACGATTAGTCGGCCCATACGTGGCCTCCACTCTAAGAGTTTCCTCCCATCGCTGACTTGGCGGCAGATCATGGCGCGTGGATTCGGCCTTCTTAAATTCTAGTTTGGTTCATATTTTAACTAAAAAATCGGCTTCAGATTAAATAAATAAATAAATATTGTCAGACAAATTACACAGCGCCATCTAGTCCCAAAGTAAGCGAAGCTTGTGTTATGGGTACTAGACAACTGATAAACATACGTAAATCCTTTTTTTTTTTTTTTAAATAAATACTTATTATACATAGAAAACACCCAGACTAAGACAAACAGACATGTTCATGCACACAAATGTTTTTCCTGTGTGGGAATCGAACCCACGAGCGTTGGTGTCGAAGCCGCGTCATTGACTGCTACGCCACCGAGCTCGTCAAAGCTCAATACACTTACAAGGAACGAACCGAGCATGTTAGTGCGGCGCAGCGTGCTTCAGCGCATCACTCGATGATACCATAGATAAATTTATAAAATCCTACTATATAATTTCTCTATGACAACATGTAATTCAATCGCAGGGCGAGTAATGTTTAGTGTGATGTGGGATGTTACACTCGGTTGAGTAATGTGTAATACATCAATACCATCACTTACACATGCCTATATAATTTATATGTTTTATATAATTTATATGTTTTATCCAGTAGGTATAATATAATACCTACTGGTAGGGTTGCCAACCATACTGTTAAAAACAGTATTATACTGTTTTCTATGCTTTAACACTGTTGAAAAATACTTCATTTTACCATAGCACTGTTTATTGTACTGCTCCGCATGCACTGGGCCTTACTATACTGTTTGTTTTATTACGCAGCTTTCAATATACTGTTTTTCTTGTAAACATAAGTTGGCAACCCTACCTACTGGATAAAACAAATAAATTATATAGGCATACTGGATATAATAAATAAATAAATAGGTATTGTCAGACAAATTACACAGCGCCATCTAGCCCCAAAGTAAGCGAAGCTTGTGTAATGGGTACTAGACAACTGATAAACATACGTAAATACATTTTTTTTTGTAAATACATACTTATGATACATAGAAAACACCCAGACTAAGACAAACAGACATGTTCATGCACACAAATGTTTGTCCTATGTGGGAATCGATAATTTCTTCTGATTAAATTGCTAAGAGGTTGCCAACTTTTTTTACAAGAAAAACAGTATATTAAAAGCTGCGTAATAAAACAAACAGTATACTAAGGCCCAGTGCATGCGGAGCAGTACAATAAACAGTGCTATGGTCAAATTAAGTGTTTTTCAACAGTATTAAAGCATAGAAAACAGTATAATACTGTTTTTAACAGTATCCCCGGGATTGCAATGAACTTCACTGTTCATTGCCTTTTTTTCGTGGTCGCCGTTGTTAATCATGGCTACGCAATAGACACAGTGGTGGGAATGTGTAGTGGGTCCCCGTCCCGATCTCCCAGGCGACGGAAACCGTTTCCTCACGCAATTTCGTATGGGAATGCCATATCTATAGTATTTATAACCTCAGACACCTCAAACATTATGGGGTGTAAGTGGTTTATCAACATCTTTGAACGAAAACTTCACCTGCACGTGGTGCACCCTGCTGGCGAAAAGAGAGGTAGGGAGCGTAATTGTAAGCTACCCGACTGGGGAATGTACCTCCACCTCACAGAATACCGCAGCCAAATAACAATTCCCTTGAGGGTTGTTGTGTTCCTGCGAGTGAGTGAGGTCACCAGAAAAGAAGGAGATGCTGCGTTGGCAGCGGGGGTGGCGGCGCGCAAGTGATATATCATGTTGCGTGCATTAATACGGTTACGGTAACCGCTTCACATCAGGCGGGCCGTATGCTTGTCTGCCACCCGACGTAGTATAAAAAAAACATCATCACAATGGATACAAGCTATTTGCCAACGCCTCCAAAAAACTTCTAATGTAGAACAATTCTTGGACAGAATGCAACGGCGAAAGAATTGCATATTAAAATGCACTCGGTCGTGGGAGAGTCAGCTTTTTGTCATCGATAACATCTTGTATTGTACCAGAATGTAGGTAAATTATACTGAATGAGGGGAATGGAGCAATCGGTGATACATTTCATTTGATTGATGATGCTGATCTGAATATACTGACTGTAAGAAATTCATCGAAATGTAAGAAAGAACGCGTGGAATTGGTTCATTGGGGTATATGTAGCATTAATATCATTAATAAGGCCTTATACAGCTGGAATCAGTACCGGAATTAAGAAACAGATTTTACTAATCCATATTGTTTGTTTGTTCATTTTCACGTCGAAAGTAACAATTGGATTGTCATAAATGTTTTTTTAGAGATAGTTTAAGGCGTGATATAGGCTACTCTTTATCCCGGAAAAACATCTTATTCCCACGGGAAAAAATAAAGTTTATAATCATTTGTACTTCTTTCACCAGATCACTAGATGGCGCTGTCTCATTTTTAAATCGCAGTATGGTTGTGTATATTATAATACAAATCAATGGCAGTTACGATGGACCACGCGGGCGAAGCCGCGGGTAGCAGTTAGTAATATAATAAATCTTTATTGCAACCATGGTTAAATATAATCTGAGAACATTCATGTTTTGCTAACGAATGTATACAACGATACAAATAATAAGCAAATTTTAGAAACTTGAAGATCTCATATCCAGAAAATCCTTTTAATTGTATTTTTTTTTCTTTTAGCCATTCTTGTAATTTTGCCTTGTTGAACAGTTTAATATTTAACATAACAATGTTAAATATAAAACTGTTCAACAAGGCAAAATTACAAGAATGGCTGACGTAACAACGTCATTTGGTATATTATTATAGATCTTTACACACCTAGCTATACCATTTTTGTTATATTTTGATAGTCTGAGATTAACGTCCAGTACAAGTTTACATGGGTTACGACTACTTCTTGAGTGCACATTTTCAGAACCATTTCTGAACGACTGTTTATGCTTGTGGACAAAATATTAATACATGTTTATGCTTCTGTACAAATATTAAGAATCTGAACTCAATCAACAACATCAACTCAATCAAAATTATGAATACGATCAAACACCATGCTCGCCAAAGATCACACTCCCAGAGAACATGGTGTGCTGTTTGATCGAATTCAGAATTAGCAGTAGAACATTCGCATAAGGGTGACGGCACTTATTATAAGTAAAATTTTAGTTGTTTTCTGTCGTAATGACACTATTTCACTTCACTTGTATCTTCCATTCTCGGCATCAACTATAAACATCCCACCGTTGGGATATGGGTCTCGCCTCAATCGAAGCTCAAAGCATATTCTATCACGCTGCTCAAATGTGGGTTGGCGGAGGACAGTGTTTCCAAACCGTCTAAAGACCACTGACTTGGCCTAACGACTGTCATCTAGACTGTAATATAGCCGAGACCTACAGCTTAACGTACCCTCCGAAGCACGGAGTAGCTCGAGATAAATTAATCCGTCCATAGACAGCCTGCAGTCGACGTTGCTTAACTTACTGACTCGCGCAACGACGCCGTCGAGCTTCTCCATCTCATCTCTATCTTCCATTGGCGCCATAATATGAGTATTTTTACTATTTACTGTATTTACTGTGAGAGCGACATTGCATATCTCTTCTATATATATAAAAGAAAGTCGTGTTTGTTACAACACTTATAACTCGAGAACGGCTGGACCGATTGCCATGGTTTTTGATTTGTTGGATTTGTTTCCGTCCCGAATAGCAGAATAACTCTTAAAAACATTAGAAAATTCTCGAAAAAATAAAATAAAAGAAAAAACATTTTCCCATACAAACGAAAGTGTCAGTTGAAAAAGGATTGCGACATTTATTGGTTGTCAAATATCAAAATGTCAAATCGATTGGTGTCACTTTTATGTCGCAAAAGTTGTCTGTGATGTCTTTTGAAAATTGAAAAATGTCAAATCGATTGGGGAGTAAACATCAAAAGAAATGACAATTATTAAAACTGATTTCAAAACTAAAAAATAATTTTTTTTTTTTTAATAATTTTGAATCAAAATATGGAAATCTTTATTTTTATGAAATCTTCAGTTTTTATGGATACGGGTCTTCCCTCAACCGAAGGGGTTTAGACCATCATGGCAATGACGCCATCGAGCTTCTCTATTATTTTCTATTATTCATTGTATTAATTCCATAAAATCATAAATTTAGTTCAGCTAATATGTACTACGATATACATTGATTGTTAGGCGGTACGAAGTTCGCCAGGGCAGCTAGTATCAAAATAAATAAAACTAAAAAACAGAAAATAATAACTTTTTTTTGTCTGTCTGTATCGTTTACGCTTCGATAGTTCCTAGCGAAAACGCAAATTGCAGTAGGCGAATCTATCTCGATGAATTTACGTTTATAACCGCCGTTATTGCTGACCATTGTTTGTCACAACCGCTGGCATAAATCTTCCAAAGAGAGCTGCCACTATGTTTCCACGTTCCATTTCCTTTCGAGATAAGATATAATGACGTTGTAAAATGTTTAGTATATACAATGTAATACTAAACATTTTACAGATGTTTAGATCATCTAGTCGAGTGTGGTAGATAAAAAATATACCTAATTGTAAAAGACGTGTCTAAGTGCCCGCGAGGGCCCAAAGAATAAAGAATTTTGACTTTGACTTTGTGTGCATTTCGGGTGTTATTTATTAACTTCTAGCTGCCCGTCCACTTTCGTTGTGGCTTGATCTTCTGACAATTACATCATTTTTTTTTTCCGTAATTTTCTGATATGTTCGGGATGCAGATAAATTCATCAAATCAAAGATCCAGGATGATGTAAACCCGATTTTGTTTTATATGTCGTGGCCAGATCTTAGAATTGATCACATAATGATATGGCTGATCATTTCATGGAATGGTAGTACATATCATGAAAAGGAAAATATCAACTGTTCCCTTCATGATATAGCCATTAATAGGCCAGATCAATGAATCAGTGTTTGACGATATGATCAGCTACGCCCGGCTACTTCATGATATGGTCAAACATCAGTGATCATATCGTAAAATAGTTACATTATCTATCGTTAGAGGCGCTGATATAGGTGTGTTTTTTGATTCATCATGGCACCGGACAATAACTGTGTTAATAAAAACTTTAATTTAAAAAACTAAAATACCCGACTGCTTTTCTATGTGATTTGGAAATGAAAAACCCCTAAAACAAGAAACTACTGCTACAGAAATGGAGGCTTAGTGAATTTAGAGCACATGTAGGATCCCAACTGCTACATGTTTTCTTGTTTTAGGGGTTTTTCATTTCCAAATTACATAGAAAAGGAGTCGGGTTTTTTAGTTTTTTAAATTACCGTTTTTATTTTATGTTTTTTAGTTTAATTTATTTTGATAAATGCAGTGTCGCTCTCACAGTAATACAGTAAATAGTAAAAATAGTAAAAGTACTATGGCCTTCCAACACTAAATTCATTTTTAATTATTTCACTGTCAGCGCAGCGTAACTTTGGAATAAATTGCCCCCTCAAATAAGTCACCATATTAAAAAGTATACCAATATTTCTAATATGCAGTTCGCTATTACGTTACGTAACTGTATGTACGTTTGCAAGTATAAAAGGTCGTAAACTTCCGCGTAACGTATGGGAATCGAAAGTGACGCCTTCGAGTACGAATATAAATATCAGTTACGTATATATTATGTGTTTTTTACTTGTTACTTTATGGTAATGACTTGTGAAAATGACCTTGTGTCCTGGTTTTGAGTTTGACTTGTTGACGAGTGTTATGAAGATACTTGATGCAAATTTAGTCATAAGATGTCATACAAGTCAGACTGGTCGACTGGGGAAGAACCTCCACTTCAAAGAATACCGTAGTTGAGGGTTGTTGAGTTGCTGCGAGTGAGTGAGATCACCAAAAAGGAAGGAGATGCGTTGGCAGCGGGGGTGGCGGCGCGCTAGCGATATTTCAGCTTGCGTGCGTTAATATGACAATGGTAACCGCTTCACATCAGACAGGCCGTATGCTTATCTGCCACCCAAAATAGTACCCCAGAGGGTCGCCAGGTTACATTAGACCCCCCTAATGTAACTTGGCGACCCTCTGGGGGTCGCGACACACAGTTTGAAAATCACTGCCGTATACCAATCGCATAAAGATGATGATGATTATGGCACAAGTTAAAAAGATAAGAGCTTATATTATAATTAATGATCACTGTATCCCATTAGCATAAAGATGATGGCACAAGTTAAAAATAAAAGTACTGTACGGTACTGTACTGTAAATTAATCTTAAATTGAAAGTACAGACATAAACGGCGCACTTTTACATTCATTTATCTCCATACCAAATTTCATCTAAATCGGTTAAGTTTCTAAAATTACCTCGGACAAGTAGACAGACTGACAGCTGGACAGACAAACAGAGGCATCAATTATATAAACACACAGGTATATTATTATGCGTTTAAGAATTTAGTGGAATCAAAAAGTGCAATTATCACTTTCTCCACGTCTAAATGATGATTGATAGAGGTACTATTACGAAATTATGTCATTAGTAAGGCACTTTTCCAGTTAATTAAATTGATTATGCTCACCGATTTCGTCCTTCCATTTCATTGATAACAAAAGCCTTAGAGTAATCCTGAGGCAATGAAACGGAAAATGCAGAGGAGTTGTTTGACATGATGCCCACGGCCTCCTTTTACAGTCGCACCGCTCGCCATCGACAGGGAATTCATCCTCACACATTGGAGCCTAAGTGGTCGAGTACCGTGAGGTTCCAGAGAAGTTTTCTCCCGCGTACGGTTAAGCTGTGGAATGAACTGCCTGTCGAGGTTTTCTCAGGAGACTACAGCATGGGGTTCTTCAAAAAGGGCGTGAAGAGGTTTTTACGGGGTCGGCAACGCACGTGTGATGCCCCTGGTGTTACAGGCGTTCATAGGCTACGGTAACTGCTTTCCATCAGGCGGGCCGTATGCTTGTTTGCCACTTTAGTGGTATAAAAAAAAATGCTCAGTGTCTGCTCTCTACGAGACAGGATACGCAACTCGCCAAGTTATTTTTATTACACATTATTTTTTTGGGGTGTAAGTTGTTCATCAACATCTTTGAACCAAAGCCAAATTTACCTGCACGCGGTGAACACAAACCTTTCTGATAGCTCAGTTGGAAGAGCACTCGACCGGTCATCGAGAGGAGGGTTCAAATCCCACCTAGTCAGAGTAGGTGAATTTTTCCATTTTATTTTAATATTTATAATATTCTGGCAAGTTGGCCAAGACAACTATTTAAAATAAAGTGTTTTTTTATTAAGCACAATTGTAAATAAATACATAAAACCACTGAAATGATTCCGTCCATACATGTATGCATTATGAAATATTTAATAGTACAAAATGGTAAAATGTCAAATGATCCAAATGAGTTATTCAACAAACGTATGGCATCTAGACTGTCTCAATGCTCTCGACCTAAGCTCGACCTCAATAGGTTTTCAAACATCTTTTGCTTGCTATTTGCGCAAGTTGTATGTATTGTTTAATTGAATGTTTGTTTGTAATATCTTTATTAGACATAAATCTCTACCAGCTAAACTTTTGAGAGTTTGAAAGAAATAGGAAGGAATGTCGGGTCAATCTTTTGAAACCCGGTCATCGGAGCTTTTAAACCAAAGATCTCCGGGACATCGTTTCATTTTCATGTATTATTTTTTCTATTACAGGCACGTACAGACTTTGTGAAAAACAGGTTCAATTCTAATAATAATAATGTCCATATTTTGTTATTGTGCTGAAATGGTATCTTCGTCCGTGCTGTCACCTACCTTTAGCATGTCTGTCACGTTGTCACGTCAAAAAAACCTGTTAAGTATACTATATATTAGTAGACAATAAATAATCTAGAAAAAAATATTTGAGGCCAATTAAAATTTTATGCATATTCCCTATTCCAATATGAATATCATAATCGTCTAAACGTTTGGTAATTCTCCCTTGTTGCTACCAAATCTGAATAGTATACTACCCCGGATGCAACTTGCAATGAATTCAACATGTCGTCCCGCTCCCGAGATGGGAGCGGGATGACATGTTGAATTCATTGCAACAACGGAGAATTACCAAGCGTTCAGACGATTTTGCAATTCATATTATTGGAATCGATGTGTTTAGGTAACAACTCAATGTTTTAGGTCCCCAATAGTGTTAGAAACTTATAATCCGTGGTACACGGCAGTTGAGCTTCATTTGACTAGCCATCTCTTTAGGCTTTTAATGCCTTATTTGCCATATTGCTGTCTCTCACTTTGCTAAGAGGGAAAGTCAAATTCCAGAAGCTTCCTGCTCCTACTAATTTCTTCTGATTAAATTCGTTGTGAGTTTCAAGGCAGCCGTAGTTTTACCCCCGGGACTGCAATGGACTTCATTGTTCATTGCCTTTTTGGCAGGCCGCTGTTAATCCTGACTACACAGGAGACATAGTGGTGGGAATGTGTGGTGGGCACCCGTCCCATTATAATAAATGTTTTCTAAGATCTTCCATTTTTGTAATTTTTTAATATCTTTATGTGGAATGAACTGCCTGTCGAGGTTTTCTTAGGAGACTACAGTATGGGGTTCTTCAAAAAGAGCGTGAAGAGGTTTTTACAGTGTCGGCAACGCGCGTGTGATGCCCCTGATGTTACAGGCGCTCATAGGCTACGGTAACTGCTTCCGTGCGGGTCGTATGCTTGTTTGCCACTTTAGTGGTATAAAAAAAATATAAAAATACATTCGACTCCGGGCTCGACGTCGATAATGAGTATGGTATTCGTATTTTGCACGGACGATCCATAATGTCTATTAACTCTATAACAATCCAGTTCTTTCTATCCCTTTCACTTCTCAAATTGCTGTAATTTTAAAAGATTGCGTCAATGACAAATACATTAGCTCGTAGGTATATGCTTTCTTCCCGACATGCAATATGTTAATTTTGGTTATAACTCTGCGCCGACGAAAGAAAGTAAAGTGCTCTCTCTTTCGGACATTAATCAAGAGTAAAGAAAGGACTAGTGTATGAGCGAGAGAGCACGATTTGTTATGCCCATTGAAATCTAAATTGTTGTATGATGTTTTATGTTGTATGCGAGTTAAGCAACTTTGTTACAAATTAATAAAATTTGTAATGTCAAATTACTTGCTTACAAATTACAATGAAATTTGTAATGTCAAAATATCAGCGAATATTTTAAATTATTCTTTGTTGTTAAAGTGATTTCGAAAAATTATTTAGATTCTCTGATCTGAAATAAGTGTTTACAATTCTTGTTTATAACCCGACGAAGCATAGAAACAACCAATGAAAAATGGTATTACCACAGAAATGTGAATTGTTAGATAAGTTTCTAAATAACAATTTACGTATTAACTATTTCTAAAAGAAAAAACAAATGACAAAATGGCATTGCCAGAGAAATGTGAATTGTTATTTAGGTTTCTAAATAACAATTTACATATTAACTATTTATAAAAGAATAAACAAATGAAAAATGGCATTGCCACAGAAATGTAAATATAACAATTTACATATTTATAAAAGAAAAAACAAATGATTTTCATTTGTTTTTAGGGTTCCGAACCTCAAAAGGAAAAACGGAACCCTTATAAGATCACTTTGTTGTCCGTCTGTCTGTCTGTCTGTCTGTCTGTCTGTCTGTCTGTCTGTCTGTCTGTCTGTCTGTCTGTCTGTCTGTCTGTCTGTCTGTCTGTCTGTCAAACATTTCTATGTCGAGAATGCGTGGAGGTATCAAGCTGAAATTTGAACTGTATACACAGGTCTACGGTCCCATGAAGTTAAAAAAAAATCAAACTGCTAAGTTTACGTAGAAAAAAGTTACGGCCGTTTATTCAGCAAAAAACGCATATTTCGACACACTCAAAGGAATCAAAACCTATAGGGTACTTCCCGTTGACCTAGAACTATGAAATTTGGCAAGTAACATCGTTATAGACTACAAGTACAGGAATAAATCTCAAAACTATACATTTGTAAATAGATCTAAAAAAATAGGGGGTCTATATTTTTATAGGGTGTCGAAATTTCAAATTGAAACTACTAGTTCAAATGGGGTATCATATGAAAGGGCTTGATGTACACATTGCAAAATATATTTTATTTATTTTTTTCGACGCATTATTTCTTATTTATAATGAAAAATATCAAATTTAATAATGATACTACGTACCTACGGAACCCTCGGTGGGCGAGTCCGACTCGCACTTGTCCGGTTTTTTTATGCTACGTTGGGTGATGGAAACAAGAATAGTACGGCCTGCCTGATATGTAGTGGTTACGGCAGCCATATAAAAGCAGCCGTACCCCCGCTTCTAACGCAGCAACTCCTTCTTTCCTGATGACCTCACTCACTCGCAGGAAAACAACAAATCTGTGAGGTGGACGTACATTCCCCAGTTAGGTAGCTTCAACCCTCAAAGAAATTGTTATTTGCTAAGATGACAGTCGTTAAGCCAAGTCCGGGGCCTTTAAGCGGCTTGATAACACTGACCACCCAGCATCAAAGTATGCTCTAAATCTGGATGATTATCTATACGTTTAGGCAGAAGAAGAATTTAAAGTATTCGCTGACATTGTGACATTACAAACAGAATTTTATTTATTTATTTTTTTATACTACGATGGGTGGCATACAAACATACGGCCCGCCTGATGTGAAGCGGTTACCGTAGCCATATTAACGCTCGCAACATAAAATTAAGCTCGCGCGCCGCCACCCCCGCTGTCAACGCAGCATCTCCTTCCTTTCTGGTGACACTCACTCGCAGGAACACAACAACCCTCAAGGGAATTGTTATTTGGCTGCGGTATTCTGTGAGGTGGAGGTACATTCCCCAGTCGGGTTTACAATTACGCTCTCTACCTCTCTTTTCGCCCAGCTTACAATTACGCTCTCTACCTCTCTTTTCGCCCAGCTTACAATTACGCTCTCTACCTCTCTTTTCGCCAGAGCTTCGTATGTCAGTCAGCAGGGTGCATCGCGTGCAGGTGAAGTTGGCTTTGGTTCAAAGATGTTGATGGACCACTTACACCGCAAAGTTATTTGTAACTAGATATCAACTACGCCCATCCTAAAGCAGACCACGGGCAAAGTTGCTTAACTCGGATACAACATCTATGATGTCATTGTAACATAAATGATACAACGTTACCCCACTTCGAACTCATATATCAACCATCGATATGAGACTCGATTCAGAACACCGCTGTGAATCGACACAATAAAATCGATTTTATGCAACATGCTCCATATACATCGATACAATCGATTCGATTTAGAGATGGAACTTATGCAATTAGCATATTTCCGATTGTTATAGAGATAGATATAGAGAGGAGCTTGATGGCACCGTTACCAATCGAACACGCAAGTTAAGTAACGTCGATCGAAGCCTGTCTATGGATGGGTTTATTTATCTTGAGCTCCTCCGTGCTTCCGAGGGCACGTTAAGCCGTCGGTCTCGGTTGTTGTCATTAGAAGACAGTCGTTGAGCCAAGTCAGTGTCCTTAGGGCGGCTTGAAAACGCTGACCTCCGCCAATACGCAGTTGAGCAGCGTGGTGGAGTATGCTCTAAACCCCTTCGATTGAGGGGAGATTCGTATTCCAACAGTGGGATAATTATGGGTTGAGACGATTATGATTGTTATAGGAATGATAATAACAATTTGGGGTGTGAGAGCTCACTAATAATATGCTTAGAGCCAAGTTCAATCTTATCTGCACCTTATGCGCCCGGATAGTTAATAAACGATGGCACTGGCAAACGGGGGCATAGCGTAATGAGCTGCGCGACTGGGGAAGTACCTAAGTAAATACTAGCCCTAATAGTAATTCCTATTTTTACCTATCTTTTGTTTTGTAAACTTTTAGTTTCAATACCGTTCAATAAATCCGTAATAATGACCTCGACCTTAAAGTAACTTCATAGACAACTTAGCTAATAGACAGCACATTACAATACCCTACAATCACAATTCAAACATCTTGCTTACAATGCATACTTTAATTAATACCCGTAGGCGGCGGTCATAACTAATCCGTCAAATCATATGGCGCTTACTGTTTGCTATCATTTATAATCATTAATGTTGTATAAATAAATATCCTTGAACAAATTACACACCGCTTCTAATCCCAAACTAAGCAAAGCTTGTACTATGGGTACTAGATAACCGATAAATATATTTAAATACATAGAATATACTCATATACAGACAAACAAACAGATGGTGATGTGTGTTATCCCGATCTAAATGTAGATTTCCTTAATAAGCTCGACCAGGTGATGAACAACGCTATTCGATTTATCTGGAAGGAAGGAAGGAATGAGCAAGGAATGCAAGGAGTTGCTGCGTTGACAGCGGCGGCGGTGGCGGCACGTTTAGCAATATTTCATGTTGCGAGCCTTATTATTGCTACGGAAACCACTTCATATCAGGCGGGCCGTATGCTTGTCTTCCACCCGACGTAATATGAAAATAAAAGCGTCAAAAAAAAATTCAACACCTAATATTTATTCTGCATTGGAAAGTCTAATGCTTACTAACAATGAGAATCTAGTCTTTGCTTACTAATGACTAAAATGTAAGTCGATGAGAACTCACTACATACAGTCAGTCTAAAAGATTAATAGTCAATGTACTCGTAGATAGATGCTTGTTAGGAATCCCACGGCTGGGAAAATCAGGTTCGTGACTCATCCCTGTGCCGTGGCCAGTGTCATGTTATCTGTGATCATGGCGAGTGAAAGTCATGAGCATCTGCCTTATAAATAATATTAGATATCTCCAATTAAACACACATATTATAATATATATAAACACACATATTATATATATAAGAAACCTCTCTATCCCACCGACCGCGCTATGTGACTTCAGGCTGCTGATCTCTAGAGCTATGTGATTACTTTAGTTCTGCTATGGATATACCCCATCTCGAGTTTATCGCGTATAGATAGATACATACTCGTAGATACTCTATCCTACGCTGCACGAATAAAAATCTATAATAAGGAATGAATTTTTATAGGATAGCTAATAACCTATTTCATATAGGATAGCTAATAAGCATACAGCCTGTTTGTTGTTAAGCGGTTATCTTAGCTGGATATTAACTTTCGTTACATTTAACAGCGCCACACGCCCTACTACCAACGCAGCAACTCCTTCCATTCTGGTATCACTCACTCGCAGGAACATAACGACCCTCAAGAGAATTGTTATTTGGCTGCGGTATTCAGTGAGTTGGAGGTACTTTTTCAGTCGGGCAGCTTACAAATATGCTGTACCCTACCTCTCTTTCGCCAAACCTTTTTTATATAAATATAGTAACAAATAAACATACGTTCTGTCTGATGGTAAGCAATCATCGCAACCTATAAAGTTTGCGACACCAGAGGTCTCACTCACGAGTTATCGACAGTTCACGAACTGGCACCGTGTGTAATATTACACGAACCATTTGGAGCCACTTTTGACCCCCTCAAAAACTATTTCACATTAACATGTCAAATTTGGCTCATATATTGAAACTTGCGAGTTACCTAAGTCATCCAAATTTTATATAAACACATATTTAGATATTAACGTCCTTAGCTTCAATATATTATTCTAAGTTTTAAGAAGAAATTATATTTTAAGTTGATATAAAATATTTTATGTTGTAATAAATAAATTTCAGGACTGACCATTGAACTTGGTACCCATTTAGATCTCACTTCTTTTGTCGTTGAAGTCAACAACCAAGGCAAACAAAATATTAATATTGAACTTGGCACTCATTTCACATTTATGTTTTTGATGGGATTTTAATTTATCTACTTCTAACTTGCTTATATTCCTGCGCATAAGATCATTAGGAAGCTCTTGAGGATGATGATGATGATGCTGGATTAGCAGCGGAGGTGTCAACGTGTAGCCGAAACGTCTTGTAACTCAAGAGCCTACAGGTTATGGTACTCCTCATCAGGTGACTTTCTTTGTCACTCCATGGGATAAACGTATAAAAGAACACTAATTTCCGTAAACGCATTGACCTAATCCTTAGTCACAGATGGACGATAAAATAAATAGGCATTTAATCTGATCTTCATCTATTACATGACGTTAAACTTTTGAGGTAACCACAAAGTTATTGTTTATAGAGTTAAAGTGACCTCTTGCTGTGTCGAAATTGTATTTGTAGACGAGCGTTTTGAATGCGGCATTTTAAACGCCTACATTTTGTTTATTAAAAAAAAAAATGTTCTCATCATGACAGCCTTTGAGCGCCGATTGATAATTCCTGCAACTGCTAAATTATCATTAGATATGTTTATTTTCCGACTATACGTCCACAGCATTAATAACAAATTTCTTATAATTTATGTTACTAAAAAACAAACTTACAAATCAAACATAAAATATCACCGCTGTTCGCCATTGGTGCACCGTAACTGATGAAATAAGTTTTAAATTTGAATAGGATTGCTATGACTAAAGTAAGATATTAATTGAAAAACGGATACGTATCATATAATGTTTTTGATTAGCTCTAACTTCTTGCTACGACGGTAAGTGGCGCGAGACAAAATAAATACCGGGCAATTGCTTTCTTAAAAGTAATTTGCAGGTAAAAACATCTTAGTACTTAGGCGCGTTAATAAAACCGCTGCGGTTGAAACGTCCGTCTGGGTAAATAACGGCACTGTACCACACTATTCGTAGTAATAGACATTACATAATTCACTCGAATGTATGTCGAAGTGCACTATACATGTTATGTAACTATGTTTTGTCAACTTCTATCAATTAGATTTTGACAGATTGAAGAAATATAGCTGAGTATTCTTTGAGGTGAATAGGCTTGTATCCCACTTTTTTTTTCGATTTGTTATTTAAAGACGTCACAATAATATAAATATAGGTGAAATAATTACTTCGATTGCATAAAAACTTCTTGAGATATGATAACTTAAAGATCACAATTTTGGACTATCCCGAAAACGCTCCATACAAAAGGCCACCACGTTATGACGTCACACCGTGTTATTTTATATGCATTAAATCAGAAATTTGTACGACAGCTATGTTAAATATTGCGTTTATGTAGCCAGTGCCGTAACAAAAGTTATAGTATGTTTTATTGTTTCTACAATGGTAATATTTATTTTGTATAATTTCATACCTATAAAATGGACTTTCCCACCAAACTTTGACCGCACATACAACACGTCGGACATAAGTTATTAAAATTTTAAGATCGCAGATCGTTCTAGTTTTTTATGTATTTTACGTTACTGATAGTGTTTTTATAATTTTGTAACATGGGCGACAAGCCTATTGATGTTTTGTTTTAAGCTTACAATGGAACAAGGATGGAATTGAGAAGCTGGGATTAAGGATGGGATTTAGATCTAAGATCTTTTTAACCGACTCCAAAAAAGGGGAAGGTTCTCAATTCGGCTATATATATTTAATTTTTGTTACTTAATTACTCTGTAATTTATAAACCGATTAAAAAAAATACGATAATTGATTTTAACCGACTCCAAAAAGGAGGTTCTCAATTCGACTATATTTTTTTAATGTTTGTTACTTAATTATTCTGTGTTTTATAAACCGATTTGAAAAAAAAACTATTTTTTATTTGAAATTTTTTTCATCATCATCATCAGCCTGTCTCTACCCACTGTTATGTTTGTTATTTCATTACTCCGTCATTTATAAACCGATTTGAAAAAAAACTTTTTTATGTGAAAGAGTATACTTCCAGATTGGTTCTATATTTTTTTCCTAATCATCATCATCATCAGCCTGTACTACATCTACATACATAAATGCAGAGTAATGTTTGGAGTCGGTTTTTTTTTGTTAAAATTATTAATATAGAAGCGTTCTACCTACGTCCATTGTGCTAAGAAGAAGACAAATTGATTGTCCGACAATTTTTTTGTACCACTAAAGTGGCAAACAAGCATACGGCCCGCCTGAAGAAAAGCAGTTACCGTACCCTATGAACGCCTGTAACACCTGGGGCATCACACGAGCGTTGCCGACTTTGTAAAAACCTCTCCACGACCTTTTTGAAGAATCCGTTGCTGTATTCTCCCGAGAAAACCTCGACAGGCAGATCATTCCACAGCTTGACAGTACTTGACATTCACTCAATCCCGCGACATTTACCGTAGCACTAATTTTAGTGGCGTGGAAACCATCAGTGTGATAATACGCGTAGTAGTACTTATACTGTGCTTGTATACTGTTGGTCATCATCATCATCAGGTCCATTTTAGTCTCCACTACAGGAGCACGACCCTCTCTCGTCCGTCCTAGACGGAAGGAGGATTTGGCCTACACTCCCCACGCTGGCTAAACGGGTTGGGGAGGCCTGATCGATATTTGATAATGTATTTCCCTTAGTCGCCTTGTACGACATCCACGGGAAGAAACGGAGAGATTCTATTCTAGTCTGCCGAAAACCACACAGCCAATACTGTTACTTATATACTGTTGGTATATCTGAGTAAATAAATGTATTTATACCCTCATTTACTTAGTTGCGCAAAACGGTACAAGTTACACCAATTGTCCATTGTAGTGGGTTCGACTCCCAAGCGTTTGATTTATCACTCAGCCACCGTAACAATGGACTTATCTACTAAATGATTATGTTAACTAAACCTTGAGATGTTGTTATAGGCAAGTTTACGTTTAAGCAACATAATGTTTAGATTGTGAGATTAATTTGGAATGGTTTAATTTAACCAAATGTGGAGGTATGTTACGAAGAAGGTAACAATGTGGCCGTGTGGTTTCCGGCAGACTAGAATAGAATCACTCCGTCTCTTCCCGTGGATGTCGTACAAGGCGACTAAGGGAAATACATTATAAAACATCGATCAGGCCTCCCCAACACGTCTGGCCAGCGCAGCGTGGGGAGTGTAGGCCAAATCCTCCTTCTGTCAGGGACGGACGAGAGACGGTCGTGCTCCATTATTGGAGCCTAAAATGACCTGATGATGAACAATGTGACGATGTGTGTTGACATGAATACGTCTATAAAACTGCTAAGATAACAACATCGGGGCATTACAGTTTGGTGTTGCAGTTACATATCTATCATCTCCATCCAAAATTCAATCACACCACTGGATAGATGAAGGATCAAAGAATTTATTACGCTAAGTAAGGACTATGGAACATCGCGTGCGGGGGAGAGAGAAGTGCTGGCATTTTTAGATAATTTTAGTGCATGTAACGTATTCACGTACAGGTACAACACACGTCCATGTCCATGACACAGCCATAATCCACTTTTTTTTTTATAAAAAGCGGATGTTTAATTTGTTTTATTGTTAACTAGCTGTCCCGGCGAACTTCGTACCGCCTAACAATCAATTAATTTCGTGGTACACATTAGCTGAACTAAATTTATGATTTTATGGAATTAAAACAATGAATGATAGAAAACAATAGAGAAGCTCGATGGCATCATTACGCGTGTCAGTCTAATTGAACACGCAAGTTAAGCAACGTCGACCGTAGACTGTACACGGATGGGTTTATATTACCTCGAGCTCCTCCGTGCTTCGAAAGACACGTTACGTCGTCGGTCCCGGTTGTTATCATTAGATTATCTTGAGCTCCTCTGTGCTTCGGTAGGCACATTAGGCCGTCGGTCCCGTTTGTTATCATTAGATGCCAAGTTAGTGGCCTTTAGGCGGCTCGAAAACACTGGCCTCCGCCAACCCGCAGTTGAGCAGCGTGTTGGAGTATGCTCTTAATCTTTTCGGTGGAGGGAAGACCCGTATCCATAAAAACTGAAGATTTCATAAAAATAAAGATTTCCTTATTGCTTAAATCAAAAATTTTTAAAAAACCTTTTGTTTTATTTTTTAGTTTTGAAATCGGTTTTATCGTTTTGGTGATTTGTAATTGTCATTTCTTTTGATGTCTACCTACTCTAATTTGATTCTATGGGCCAAGCGTTTTCACCCCAATCGATTTGACAATTTTCAATTTTTCAACTTTGGCGACATAAAAGTGACACCAATCAATTTGACATTTTGATATTTGACAACGGATAAATATCGCAATCGTTTTTCAACTGACATATTCATTTGTATGGGAAAATGTTTTTTCTTTTATTTTATTTTTTCGACAAATTTCCAATGCTTTTAATAGTTATTCTGCTATTCTGGACGGAGAGAAATACAACAAATCAAAAACCATGAAAATCGGTCCTGCGGTTCTCGAGTTATAAGTGTTCGAACAAACCCGACTTTGTTTTATATATATAGATTTATTGGACAAACGAAGCTCTGGCGAAAAGAGAGGTAGGGAGCGTAATTGTAAGCTACCCGACTGGGGAATGTACCTCCACCTCACTGAATACCGCAGCCAAATAACAATTCCCTTGAGGGTTGTTGTGTTCCTGCGAGTGAGTGAGGTCACCAGAAAGGAAGGACATGCTGCGTTGGCAGCGGGGGTGGTGGCGCGCGAGCGATATTTTATGTTGCGAGCGTTAATATGGCTACGGTAACCGCTTCACATCAAGCGCGCTGTATGCTTGTCTGCCACCCGACGACGTAGTATAAAAAATAAAAATAAATAAATAACTAGCTGTTACACGCCGCTTCGCTTGCGAGGTCATTATTTTAATAAAACTTTTGTTCCCGTATGAAGTAAATGTTTTTCCGGGATAAAAATCAACCTATGTTACTCATCCTATATTAGACGGCCAATCATCAAGACCAATACAAATAGATATCAACACTAGCGTTATTAAAAGCTGTAAAAATGAGTTACGCCTGTAATTGTTATGTTAACAACTTTGACGAGCTCGGTGGCGTAGCGGTAAATGACGCGGCTTCGACACCAACGCTCGTGGGTTCGATTCCCACATAGGACAAACATTTGTGTGCATGAACATGTCTGTTTATCTTAGTCTGGGTGTTTTCTATGTATCATAAGTATGTATTTACAAAAAAAAATGTATTTACGTATGTTTATCAGTTGTCTAGTACCCATAACACAAGCTTCGCTTACTTTGGGGCTAGATGGCGCTGTGTAATTTGTCTGACAATATTCTTTTTTTAATTTTTTTAACTTCTTCATTTTTGTAAGTATATTTTTAATTCCTTTATAGATGGTGCGCTGGTGCACTGCGTTGGCGTTATGTGTGTTGGCAATAAGCACTGGTCTCACCGAGTCGCAGTCTCGTTTCCGTAAGTCATCTTCACACTTATTATTTAATAAGGTAGTCTAGGTACCCGCCATATTCCAACTGTTGGGTGCATGTATAAAGAAAAACCGGTTATCAATTTACGGGAAGTCTATATGAATGGATTGAATATAATCTGTATCTTATCTCGCACTTTAATTTTATCATACTGTGAGACAACACTGGCAACCGGTTATTTTATATATTATGTCCTACACTAATTTTATTGTATCGTGAGGAAAAAACCGGTAATCGGTTATTTTATATATGCACCCTAATTCCAATTTAATCGCTATTGGTATAATTGCATAAGTCACGGGCTCATGATTTTATTTACTACTTGATTATTGCTTTCAATATCCCAAATTTATGTGATATCTTCAATTATATTTGAGAACTGCAAGCCTGTAATAAGAGTAAATTATAATAAGGTCATGAAACCGTAATTTGTAACAATGGCGATAACTAAAGACATAGGTTTAGTAAAAATGTTGACATATACAAAGCTCGAAATACGGTTATTTTTAATATTTCGGTATAATGCACAAGCATATTAACCGGTATTTTTTAATATAATCATTAAATTTAGGCATGGCTTAGTTTTCATTCATTATAATGAACCGTTTTATTTGTTCCATTTTGAAATTAATCTGATAAGTGTTAAGATTCACAACATCTAAGTTATACATCGCGTTTGGGTTTGTCTGTTATATCGATTATGAATCTAGCTTGTTTAGTTTTCATTCCAAATGAAAATGTATGATGTTCTTAATGGTAGGTACCATTAAGAACTTTCGTATACTATACCCGGTATATACCGGTATTTTTAAGAAAACCGTTTCCGAGCCTTGGACGTATGTCTATGTAGATATATGTAAATATGTGCTATCTTTGGTCGCGTAGAACTTTTTAGTTTCCTCTCCTGTCCTAGTACAGCTAAGAACACGTCATGCTTAAAAGTTTTAGTCCGATTTTAAGTCTTATTTTATACGACACAAGAATGGTGCAAAGGTTAAAGTATCAAGTTTGATGTGCTCTCAGATGTACTTACTTATTTAAATTCCTTAAGTTGGGAATACACATTCCCATATCTTACAGAGTAGCATACGTAGCTCTTTGCATGCATTAGCATTTATGTATATACGAAGGTGTAGTTGCAGTAATACTATCATCTATAGGTATACGTATGTAAATCAAGTAGATCAGAGTAGAGAGTTTTGTTTGCATGCAACGTGATTGGAAAAGCAAACTGCATGCAAAAAGTGTTACATTGCATGCTTCGTAGTAATTGTTTATAAATTAACTTACCGGTAAATGTGTCCACATTGTGCCATTTACCGGTAGTTTTGTGGCATGCAAGTTACTTCTCCATTTTGATAACAATTGTATTCTTAAAGCTGTGTTGACACGCTCAAAGTAAAGATGATTAAAATTGAGTGTGACTCGAACCGAGTATCATCGGACGCCGAAGTTAAAGTGTCGTTTGATTAGAGTTTACACTTTACACGATGAAAGTAGCGATCAAAACCGCTTCGATAAAGTAAACTTTGAGCACGTTGATACGACTGAAGAGTATGCAAACTCATTTGAAAATAATCGCCGTAGATGTTTGTTTAACCCATTCATTCAGCCCTACCGCCAAAGCTGAAGCCTTGATTACCTTTGGATTTTTTGATTGTGAAAATCTAACTTTAGCTTATCATCATCATCATTATCATCATCAGGTAATTTTTAACCGACTTCAAAAAAGGAGGAGGTTCTCAATTCGACTGAATATTTTTTTTGTATGTATGTTATTCGATATCTTTGCGAATTGTGAACCGATTTGCATAATTCTTTTTTTTATTTGAAAGGGTATGATTGCAAGGTGGTCCCATATTCACCAAGTTAGGATCTGATGATGGGATGCCAGGGAAATCAAGGGAAACCCTTAAACTTTATAAGCACGTATGGTCAAATTCATTTTTTTTATTTGAAAGGGTAATTGCGAGGTGGTTCCATATTCACCAAGTCAGGGTCTGATGATGGAATCCCAGAAAAATCGAGGGAAACCCTTAAATTTGCCCTATGGTAGCCGGCAGAATAAAATTGTGCCACTCCATTGCTCTGAGCTGGTTGTCGTACAAGGCGACTAAGGAATCTTTTGTCTTTTTCTCCCGGAAGACGGACAGCAGCGTCTGCCGGGGTATTCCACCAAAAAGCTGCGCTCGCCAACTGAAGTCGGTTTCAGTTTTTTTTTAAATCAATTTTATTAGTCTCCATTACAGGAGCACGACCCTCTCTCATCCGTCCCAGACAGAAAGAGGATTTGGCCTACACTCCCCACGCTGGCTAGACGGATTGGGGAGGCCTGATTGATGTTTTATAATGTAGTTCCCTTAGTCGCCTTGTACGACATCCACGGGAAGAGATGAAGTGATTCTATTCTAGTCTGCCGGAAACCACACGGTGAACTTTAGCTTAGATTGGAGGTAAATTGGGTTGTTTCCAATGTTTAAAAATTGTACAAATAAATTAACAATATCGTAAAATACACAAAACTATAAAGATCTGCAAACTTTCATTCTAATATCTTCAGTCAGACTTTTTTTAGCGTCGATCAAAGTTTGGCGGGAAAGTCCATTTTAAAAGTATGAAATTATTAAAAAATAATATTTCCATTGGAGAAGCAATAAAAAATGCTATAACTTTTATTATGATACTAATCACATAAACGTAATATTTAACATAGCTGTCGTACAAATTTCTGATTTGATGCATACAAAATACAGATCTGTGACGTCATAATTCAGTAGTCTTTTGTATGGAGCGTTTTGGGGCAGTCTAAAAATTGTGATTTTCAAATTACCATATCTCGAGAGATTTTTGTGCTATCGAAGTAATTCTTTCACCTATGGTTATATTATGGAGACGTCCCTACATATCAAACAGAAAAAAATGTTAGTCAAATACCCAATTGTGTTTAGCTTAGTTGGTAGAAAGCGTCGAGCTCTACCGTCTAAGCTGAAAATATTTGTCATTAATATAAACCGAAGATCTATTTTCGCGATCAAATAATCCCATGGTAATCGGCTTCAGATTCGGCGGTAGGGACCCAGTGCCGAGGCCGCCTAACGGTGTTCCAATAACCGTTAATCCCATGCCAAATCCGCTCATCGGCGTCTAGGTATTGAATACAATGTCTAGGCTAAATAGTATGTATGACGGCATGACCCTCATGCCATAAGTAAGTTCTTAAAAGATAAGACGGCAATGAATGGGTTGATACAGTCAAAGCAAAAAATATGTGTATATTTTTGATCCTTGTCACATTAGCCTAATTTGACATAACACTTTTTTTAATGACAATTCAGAAGTTTATTTATTTTTCAACTGTCACTAATGTGACAATTCAAATATAGAGCCGTAATATTTTATGTAAATAAAAACTCAAACGGTTATGGTAGAAATTAATTATTTACATTAATTTTAAGTTGCATTTTTCTTATTATAAAGTTTATAATATTATTATGGCAATTATAATATAAAAAATTAACAATATCATTATGACTAGTCCATGTTTTGATAATATCTGTATAATTAATTATTGAATAATAATGTTAACATACTTTAAATAATACTTACTCATGGAGAAATTTAAAGGAACCCATAATTATACTTTATCTAACTTTTTACATTAGATAGTTATTTTTGTTAGCCGAATACGAAATGGGCAAAATCGGGTTTCGCTGCGTGTCAACTAACTTTTTTATCTAAACCTTGAAACAGATTTTTTAATAAATTTTATTTATTATTCAATTATATTTAAAATATTATCTGTATTTTGCGTTCCCTTAATTTCACCCATAAGAGTATTTTACTTTATTAAAACTGAATATCATTAACAATTGTATCTTCTTCATTTTTTGAGAACATTTGTAAATTATCTTATTAACGTGATAGTTATATAATGTATTAAATAATAATATACGTAATGACTAATACTTCCATATTATTTTAATCTTTATTACTACTTATACATATGTGGTATTTTCATTTAATTAATGTAATAATTACTTATAATAGTTTTAAATAATAGTTCGAGCGACTAAAAATAGGTACGAAGTTACAGACTGCGAATTGGAATAAAAAGATTATCATCTGATAATTTTTAGTCTGTACTTTATATGGGCTCTGTTATGCAGAATATATCCAACCGACATTTTGTTACTTATAAGTTAAAGCTATTTAAAGTTTAACAGGAATAAAAATATCACGCGGTATAAGTCTTGGGTAGCATATGTCATCAAACTGCTGGAGTCTGTTGCTTGATTTGAAGTTTTTCGCTATGTATATCTCTCAATTTGGTATAGTTTGTCAGTTGGTTCTATTCTGCATAACAGCCCCCTTACCACCATCTCTTATTGCGATTCAATAACTGAATAGAATGCTTATTCATACCAATGAATAAGCGACTCTATTTCATGTATGAATAAGCAATCTATTCAGTTATTGGATCGCAATAAGAGATGATGGTAAGGGGGCTGGGTCTAATTGAACGTTACAATTTAATAGAATGGTCCTTGTGGGAATGAGTCTCGAGTATATGGCAAATTAGGTAGGCATATGTGTGTAAAATTCGAAATGAGTAGTCGTCATGTGAACGTATTCAAATATTATGATTACGACGTCGTAACGACGTCGTTACGACATCGTGTCGATTGAATATTTACTGGAATTGAACCACAGCATTCACACAAGTGTTCATAATTTTACTTCATTATCACTACATGAATATTATTCATACTTTCATGATGTTTTTACAGAGCCACGAAAACACAAAGCTAGGAATGGTACGTACACAGCCTACCACAATTTACCATTTTCGTACAGTCAATAGCATGTCATTCTTAACAATTGTTTGATATTTGAATCATTACCACTAATCGCATTAAAAAAAAATAAGTTATTATTATTGAAACAGTTGACTTCAGCCTACGTGCCAGAATATTATGAATATTTCAAAATTGGAAAAATTCACCTCCTCCCTTTTAAGTAATAATTATTAAGTAAATTTGTATTTATTTATATATTATTTTCTTATCCCATAACTTTTTCTTTGGTTTATAGATAAATTAGATAGGCTTTTAGATTAGTTTTACTTTAATATACATTTTAGAATATAACAGTGATTATAAATTAATAAATAATATAATTTAAAAAATGTATTATAAAAAAATTGCCGAAATTCATCTGCAACGATGCACTGCTATGCCTTGTTTAGTAGTGTAACTCTTAATATGTAGATGGTGCCACACTGCGTCTTCACAGCAGTAAATATAAAATGAAAATTTCGTCACCATCACAAACCTTCCTGGTAACTCAGTTGGAAAGAGCACTTGACCGGTAATCGAGAAGTCATGCGTTCAAACCCCACCTAGTAGTAGAAATATTTTTTTTCATTTTTAAAAATTATACAAAATAAGTTAATATTTATATACATATTGTTTTGCTTACTAATTACCGCAGTATTTCATGAAACCTATTGTAGTCAAAGGCGGATGAAAATTAAACTATTTGAACAAGGTTCCTAATAAAAAAAAACTCGCATATTGATTGTAATAGTGCTTCGAAGTACTAGGGTACTAGTGTCACATAGCCAAAACCTTATTATTTGTATCTCTTTTTTAATCTCGGGTCAAGCCCGGTCATTTGATAGGCGTGCGCGGGGATATGGATCCAACGCGTAGAGGCTTCTTTGAGAAGTTTAATGTAATGTTGTACGCCCGCCGTGACCCGCTCCAGGATATGTCAATGGAACGACATACCCTTGAGCAGGCAGGCAGTCTCGGCAGGCGTTGAGACTATTGCGAAGTGTGATGGAAAATAAATGGGCTATGGAGATGAGATCTGAGTGAACTTAATACCGGGCTATTACAGAAGAGGGATGGACGCCTGCCATAACTGCTTTTATTGCTAGTTATTTGCGGCAGGCGCTGGCTTGCCACTCACTAGATGGGCCTCCGAAATGCCAGGAAATCGGCCGGAGGCAACACCGGTGTGAGTGACTCAGGGATGTCGAGAGGTGTGCTGCGCTTTCTCCGAAGTTACTCGCGGCGTGATGCCCTTTAACACTTCCACCCCTGGAGCATATAGCTCTAGCGGCTCCTCTCTGGACGGCCAATGACGGCAAGCCAGAGCTGAGAGTCCCGCGGGCCTTCTTGTGTTTACACTCCGAACGATGAAGACATGCCGGAGACGAAGGCCCTGACCGACTCTCTGGAGACTCGGGTCCGTGGTGTAGTAAGAGGAGGAACTCACACAACAGCTCGCTACACAAGCTGCCCTGCGGACTTATTTGTATTATCTTTATTTATTTTATTTTATTTATTTTTATTTATTTAAACTTTATTGACCACAAAATTATATAAGGGTACAAAAGGCTAAAAGTATTCATTGTCCTGTGAAATAAATGTTTAAATTAGTTCAGATGAACAGAAAGACAAATGCGTGAAATTCATAATATAGAGCATGATGTAACGAATTTCCTTAGGTTAACAATCGAATTGCATTGTGGATGTGCTCTTGACTGTACTCTGGCAATTATTATTAATTTATCCTCTCAACACACTAAACTAATGCTGTGTTCAGATAAGAAAATCATTACGATTATAATAATTGCGTCAAAAAACGCTGGGACACGCGTATTGAAAAAGCGCACGTAACGTTTAAATTGTAAGTGGTTCATCAACATCTCTGAACAAATGCCAACCTCACCTGCATGTGGTGCTCCCTGTTGACTGACAAACGAGGCTTAGGCGAAAAGAGAGGTAGGACATAGCGTATTTTTTAAGCTGCCCGACTGGGGAAATACATCTATCAAACAGAATACTGTAGCCAAATAATAAATTCCCTTGAGGGTTGTTGTGTTCCTGCGAGTGAGTGAGGTGAGGTGATCGGCGACCCCTTGGTGTTCTCCTCTGATCTCCATGGGCGGTGGTGATTTCTTTCCATCAGGCGACCCACATGCTGGTTTGCCCCCTTTCATATAAATATACAACGTATAAATCAATTTACATTAATACGTGCGCGTGTTCATGTGAATGATTGTAAAAGCGAGATTTCAAAACTCGCGTTAAATTTTTCCTATCTGACCCCAGCCTTAATTCTCCTCTTACTATACTCGGGATTATATTCAGCAATATCAACAACTTTTACTAACAGATACTGAAATACAAAAAAAAAACTTTCCCCCCCTAAAGTGTTCAATTATTTACAATTTCTTTTTAACCGACTCCAAAAAGGACGCGGTTCTCAATTCGGATGTATTTTTTTTATGTTTGTTACTAATTACTTCGTGATTTATAAACCGATTTGAAAATACTTTTTTTATTTGAAAGAGTATGCTTCCAGATTGGTCCCATATTTTTTTCATCATCATCATCATCATCGTAAGCCTGTATCTACGCAATGTTAGGTTTGTTATTTCATTACTCCGTCATTTATAAACCGATTTGTAAAAACTTTTCTTATTTGAAAGAGTATGCTTCCAGATTGGTCCCATATTTTTTTCATCATCATCATCATCATCGTAAGCCTGTATCTACGCAATGTTAGGTTTGTTATTTCATTACTCCGTCATTTATAAACCGATTTGTAAAAACTTTTCTTATTTGAAAGAGTATACTTCCAGATTGGTCTCATATATTTTCCATCATCATCATCATCATCAGCCTGTATCTACATCCATAAATGTAGTGTAATGTTTGGAGTCGTTTTTTTTTTTGTTAAAATTATGTACAACATGATTTTTCAGTTTGTCCTAGAGTAAAAGTTTGTTGATATCACTGGAGCAGAATCATAATCAGATACTCCCTAATAAACTAATAACATTAGTAATACAAAAAGATAATATACTCAATCACTCTCGTAAGATTTGCATGCTATTGAAAATGGCTAAATAGGTTTATTATTCTTTAAATAGTTGTCTTGGCCAATTTGCCAGATAGATTTTTTTTTTGTATAAATGAATAAATTCAATTTTGGCATTTTTCAAAAAAAAAATAAAAAAATAATAGATTCAAGCAACTTTGTTATACTATCTGACATCCTCATTTACTGTTACCCTATTTAATGCAAATAAAGAATATGATTATGATTATGATTATCCCTGATAACTATTGTAAATGTGGTTGTGGTTACTTTACACTACCTGACATACATATTTGCTGAAATGAAATAATTTATTTATTCTGCAATTGTTCACGTATATATTTTTTACACTTTTTTTTATAAATAGTATTTTTATTCTTTTGTATTTTATCCGTTTGTTTTGTAAGAAAAACTTAACTAAATCAAAACTCAAGAGGATTTAAAGATTTTTAACAGAAAAATAAACCCCTGGTTGCACTCCGGGAGTGCCGGCAGAAATGAAAACTTGAACATTAACGTTGTGAATTTTTAAATATTTTGGGATATTTAAGGAATAATATCACAAGAATTGCTTTATTTATCAGTATAAAAGTACTATCGTTTATGTGGTAAAATGGAATATTCATTTATATTGCGCTGTCGCACACAAACATAACAATTTATATTACATTAAAAATAAACAGCAGTCCAGGAGCAGGCATACATTTTCGCCGCGCGGTAGAAAGAGAGGGGGGGAGATTACTTCCTCCTCATTTTCCGTCCTACGAATTTTCGATCAGGCCACGTGTCCTGGCGCGAGTTTAGCATTTTTTACCCATCCCAAAAAATGTACAACGCCGCTAAAGAAGTTTTCACTTCTATAAACACATCTCATGTATAAATGGAACAAGAATCCATGATTTTCAGGATGCCAGTCGAGTGTCTTAAAAACCGGTCCCGGCTGTAGTCATTTCATGACAGTCGTTAAACCAAGTCAGTGGGCTTTCATCATAATCATCATCATCAGGTCATTTTAGTCTCCACTACAGGAGCACGACCCTCTCTCGTCCGTCCCTGACAGAAGGAGGATTTGGCCTACACTCCCCACGCTGGCCAGACGGGTTGGGGAGGCCTGATCGATGTTTTATCATGTATTTTCCTTAGTCGCCTTGTACGACATCCACGGGAAGAAACGGAGTGATTCTATTCTAGTCTGCCGGAAACCACACGGCCAAATTACCTAATATTAGTAGGATTAAATTGTTATTATTAATCTAAAGTATAATGAGGCTCCATGGCAACGTTGCGTGTCTCAGTTTCATCGATCACGCAAGATAAGCAACGTTGACCGTACCCTGCCTATGGATGGGCGTATTTATCTCAAACTCCTCCGTGCTTCGGAGGGCACGTTAAGCCATTTCTCTCGGGTATTGACATTAGATGATAGTCGTTAAGCCAAGTGGGCTTCAGGCCGCTTGAAAACACTGACCTCCGCCAACCCGCAGTTGAGCAGCATGGCGGAGTATGCTCTAAACCCCTTCGATTGGGAGAGACCCGTATCCCAGCAGTGGGATGAATAAGGGTTGACGACGGTATATAAGCGTGGACATATTATTTTGTATACTCAAAATTCCTAATATTTGCAAGGCTATGGGGAACAAGTCGAAAATTTGTATCTGCGATATTCATCTCGTACCACATGTAAACACACTCAATGTTCCAGCACATAAAATACTATTCTATTCTGAATATTAAAAAAAGAAGTCGGTACAATTTGTTTTAAAAATCTAAGCAGGTATTGCGTCTGATATAAATAGTTCTTTAATATTATTATAAAATTGTAAAATTACACAATATTTTTCAAATATTTGCTTAATTGCATGGTACAATGATTAAGCGTGAGCGGGCAGACTAAATTTCACTTTCACCCGTTTAAATATTTTTAAAATTATAAAAACTATCTTGCACCTAAGATGTTTTTACTCCTAATATGATGCCTTCTACTTGCCGTTATCGTGACAAGAAGAATGCAAGGTAATTGCCCGGCATTCACTCATTCCCGCACCGTTTATTTATTTATTTAAACTTTATTTACCACACCTCCCCAACCCGTCTGGCCAGCGTGGGAGTGTAGGCCAAATCCTCCTTCTGTCTGGGACGGACGAGAGGGTCGTGCTCCTGTAGTGGAGACTAAAATGGAACATAGGCGGTCTTAATGATAATAGCATTCTCTACCATACAACCTTCGGGAAGAGCAGAACACACGAATGCGGCATACAAAACTAAATTGACCATTGCGGCAAGACGCTTTGCGTTTTGCAGCCAATTTTTACTGCTGTAATGTTCGCCTATGGCCGTTTATATGTAAAATGACATGGCTTCCGCGGTTTCGCGTGAATGCGGTTATCGCGCCAAAAGGGCTAACTATTGGTAATCCCTAGAAAACAACCCATTTTTCGGGATAAAAGGGATCCTATTATTTATTCCAGACTTCTAATGTGATATATGCAAAATTTAATGGCATTCGCTTTAGTAGTAAAAGCATGAAAAGTGATTAAACAAACAAACTGACTTTGGCATTTATAAAATTGCAATATTAAAAAAATATAAAAGCAAATGTATTTTATATTTTTATGTACCAAACTTGAAGTAACAATCAATATAATTTGAGTTTCTTAGATGGCTTCTCCCCCGCCCACATGTTATCGCTTTCGCTTATGATATGCATTCCAGCAATTATGTTACATTTACCGGCATTTACGAATTTCACGTAAATTTGGATATCAAAATTATTCATACTTTCAAAGCATTTTAAATACTTTCTCCTCAATTGGAGTCTACTAATATCGAACAAGCTTTTGATGGGGACTTCGCTGCTGGCGTGAAAATAGAAAAAAAGTAGGAGCTTCACCGACATACAAAATTAACTCTGTTTTAAATAATTATCCTATTACATCATCATCAGCCTATCTACCCACTGCTGAATATAAGTCTTCCCCAATGCTTTCCACCAAATACGATCCTCCGCCTTCCGCATCCAGCCGCGTTCAGTCGCTTTTTTAAGGTCTTCGGACCATATAGAAGGAGGGCGTCCAACATTTCGTCGTCCTACGGCCTCCACTGTATTATATCTACAGTTACCACCGTTATATCTACAGTTACCCCTTTCTTACACTATATCAACTGTCACACAATCCAACCAGCTCTTTTCTTATCTTCCTCTCGCATTTTATCTATTCACATTCAAATTCATAGGTTTCTTTGTGACATGTCTGTCATCCCTCAGCATTACATGCCCGTACCGCAAAAGGCAATTTCCTCTCCTTAATTCCGTCACAAGTGCTGCTTTTATACTTCCTCTATTTTTTTTATACTACGTCGGGTGGCAGACAAGCATACGGCCCGCCTGATGTGAAGCGGTTACCGTAGCCATATGAACGCTCGCAACATAAAATATCGCTCGTGCGCCACTGCCCCGCTACCAACGCAACATCTCCTTCCTTTCTGGTGACCTCACTCACTCGCAGGAACACAACAACAACAACAAATGCAAATTTCGATTTCTTTGTGACTCTCACAACCTTCCACTTCGTTCTGACTATACTCGCCAGCTTTCCATTCCCCTTCACCATTCTGGCTTTGTCTGATTCCTTCACACTGCAAGCTTCACGTCTATGGAACGCGCTGATGAACAAATTCATAGGTTTCTTTATCACATGTCTGTCATCCCTCAGAATTACATGCCCGTACCGCAAAAGGCAATTTAGCAATAAATTTAAAAATAGCAATGGCCACTTTGACTCCATGGTCGCGGGTTCGATTCCAGCACAAAACAAATATTTGTGTGCATGAACATGTCTGTTTGTCTTGGTCTGGGTATTTTCTATAATAAATAATAATAAATATTGTCAGACAAATTACACATCGCCATCTATCCCCAAAGTAAGCGAAGCTTGTGTTATGAGTACTAGACAACTGATAAACATACGTAAATACATTTTTTTTTGTAAATACATACTTATGATACATAGAAACGCCGAGACTAAGACAAACAGACATATTCATGCACACAAATGTTTGTCCTATGTGGGAATCGAACCCTCGAGCGTTGGTGTCGAAGGCGCGTCATTGACCGCTACGCCACCGAGATCGTCAAGAATTTAATCAGAAGAAATTAGTTTTTATAGTTAACTAGCAAACCCGGCGAACTCCGTTTCGCCAATATTGGTTTGTAGTACATGCTATCTATCAGAGATGGCGCTGTATGTCAAAAAAGATTTTCCCGCTTTTCTTTTCAAATTTTTCCAGAATTTTCTTTGCTATAAACCTCACGGAGCCCGAGACCTTTCCAACGAATGCAAAACCGTGGAAATCGGTTCGTGCGTTCTGGAGTTATAGCGTCAGGAAGGAAAACCCGACTTATTTTTATATAGTAGATTTTCTATGTATTATACGTATGTGTACAGTAGTACAAGCTTTGCTTAGTTTGGGACTAGATGGCAGTGTGTCATTTGTCCGGGAATATTTATTATTATTATTATTTATTATCCTTCCTTTTCGCGGTATAACATTTAGAACATACGTAGATTGATATTTCGTAATTTTATGGCTTTTAATGCCCTATTTGCCCTATTGCTGTCTCTCACATTGCTTAGAGGGGAAGTCAAATTCCAAAAGCTTCCTACTCCTACTAATTTCTTCTGATAAAATTCGTTGTGAGTTCCAAGGCAACCGTAGTTTTACCCCCAGGACTGCAATGGACTTCACAGTTCGTTGTCTTTTTTGGCGGTCGCCGCTGTTAATCCTGGCTGCACAGGAGACACAGTGGTGGGAATGTATAGTGGCCCCAGACCCGTATTTCGTAATTCACTAAGCTATTACGCAACTAAATATTATTTTCTTGATAATTTGTTTACTCTTCGTAACCAACTAAAGCATATTACGAGTTATTGGATAGTAAATAGCTGTTGCAACTTCAAGATCTATGCCAATGCCAGCAGCGAATGTGTATTATCCAAGTTTTAGAGATTTTATGTAACATAAAGTGTTCATTTGCGTGCATGTGTTCATTTGAGAGGTTACATCCGCTTTTAATAAATAAATAAATATTTCTGCATAATTTACACAGCGCCATCTAGTCCGAAATTAAGCGCAAAGCTTGTGTTATGGGTACTAGACAACTGATAAATGTACTTAAATACATTTTTTTTGTAAATACATACTTTTAATACATATAAAACACCCAGACCAAGACAAACAGACATGTTCATGCACACAAATGTTTGTCTTGTGCGGGAATCGAACCCGCGACCACGGAGTCAAAGTGGCCATTGCTAACCATTCGACCACCGAGCTCGTCGATGAAAGAAGAATGCATGTAGCTGAAATGCAAATAATAAGATGGATATGTGGCGTAACTAAAATGGATATGATAAGCAATGATTACATTATAGGAAGTATAAAAATAGCACTTGTGACGAAATTAAGGAGAGGAAATTGCCTTTTGCGGTACGGGCATGTAATTCTGAGGGATGACAGACATGTGACAAAGAAACCTATGAATTTGTTCATCAGCGCGTTCCATAGACGTGAAGCTTGCAGTGTGAAGGTATCAGTCATAAAGCCAGAATGGTGAAGGGGAATGGAAAGCTGGCGAGTATTGTCAGAACGAAGTGGAAGGTTGTGAGAGTCACAAAGAAATCGAACGCGACCTCGGAGTCAAAGTAAAAGGAGTCATAGCCATTGCTGACTATTCGCCATTCGAGCTCGTCAATAAATAAATAATCTAATATATATAAAATTCTCGTGTCACAATGTTTGTTACCATACTCCTTCGAAACGGCTTGACAGATTTTTATGAAATTTTATATACATATTCAGTAGGTCTGAGAATAGGTTGTTATCTATTTTTTATGGCAAAACAGCGTTTGCCGGGTCAGCTAGTTGTATATATATTATTAAGGAATGGAGGACTGTATAATGAAGGATGGAAACACGCAGCCATATGTACTATTAAAGAACGAGTTTAATACGATATAATGTAAACCGTACGAACAAATGGAAACCGTAACTAATAAACAAATTTGAAAACATGTCAATACAAAACAATATTATTTATAAAAAGAGTATATTCAACCAGTCGCCAACACATTTATATATAACTCAACTGTGAGTGTTATGTTTCTTGAAATCAATTAATTTTGTACGGAAAAACTTACTTGTTAAATGTCTAAACATGAAAATGGACTTGTAAAAGTGGGCCAAGCTCAAGTAATATGTACATAACAAAATTCACAGTTTATCTAGTTGCGTAAAACGTTTGACGTTTCGAGTTTCTAATTAGAGTCTATAAGTAAAACCTATAAAATAAAAGGTCAAACCAATAATACTTATGTCACCGTCTAAATATTGCATGTCAGCTGAGGTATTAGACCAAAAAAAGGAAAACAGAAAAAAGGGTCAGAGAGTTACTAAAAGTTAAAACAATTTCTGATTTTAGATAACATTTCTTTAATATTTACTTACTAACTGACCCGACAGACGTCCTGTCATTTTAACAATGAATATATTATGTTACGGTTAAATTCCGTTTGTCGTTAGAACACGTTATCCCTAGTTAAAACTAGTTTTTACTAAACGCCATTGTTAAAACTAGTAATAACGAGTAAAACTAGAATTTAACAGTGGAGTACTTGATTTTCGATAATACTTGTAGTCACTCCGAGCTTTAGTTAAAAATTGTAAAAAAAATGTCGCCTAATTCGACTGAGCTGAGGCAACCATTCCAAGCGCCTTCAACGTTCGTCGCCCCGTTCATTCCCGCTCTGTTTTTATTCTGATAAGCACGTATGATATATATATAAGATGATTCGAGCGCAATTGTCATGCCAAGCTATAATGAGGGAACGCGATGGAAAGATAATTTTTTAAACATGTTATTAGCGATCACCAAAAAAGAAGATCACTTTTATATTATGACAAAAGAAACCTATGACAATTTATTAGACGAAACTTGAGGTGTTTGATTATTTTAGTCGCTGTGTTTATGTCAACCTAACCCGCTCGTCGCTTCGCTCCTCGCTAACATAAGACAGTTTATAAGCGACGCTGTTCAATTTATCGGAGTTGAAAATTTAAGGTGAACTTTGGCGCACCATGTTTTCCGTATTGACAACAGGAGTGACAACTAGTTTTATCTGAAAATCAAGAATACTACTGCCAATTTCTAGTTTTTACTAGTTATTTCTAGTTGTAACAATCTCAAATGTCGCGTTTTCCCTAGTTTTAACTAATGTTAAAACTAGGGAAAACGCGTTCTTACGGAAAACGGGTTGTAACTGTAACATATAGATTGGAACCCTAACGTTTCAACTGCAACTTTATACTGAGATGAACTCATTTCTGGCAGACATCATCCGTTTCTTTAATTTGTTATTGTTAACTATGTATTTTTGTCATGTCAGAATAAAGTATTTTCTTTTTTCCATCTAAATGAGTAATGTAATATGCACCACTCAATAAATAATATAAAATAAAAGTACTTATAGAACTTTCTGAGCCCAGATAAAGAACTTTTTAAAAGCTGTAGAAGTTCATTAATGTTTCGTGAAATTATAGCAAGGTTTGTACAATTTATTGTATTTCACTCGGCTGGCAAATAAACACTCTGCTATTGTAGTCTCTGTTTCTGTTCCTCAGTACACACAACAGGCACACCTACTTACGACATTTCATATACATTATAATTTACACAAATAACATAAACTGTATGGTTTGAATTATTTGGTAACCTGTTTATAATAACATTTTTGTATAGTAATAATAATGTTTTCTATTTCAGCTGTAAAATAATAATAAAAATAACTGTCTTAATTTTGTATGTCTGCCGCATCTGCCGCAGAAATATTGTCTATGTCCATTTTTTTAATTCTCAGTGTATAGTGAAGAATCTACTAGCATTGAAATTATATATAGTTCCAATACTATGAATTTCTATAGATATATTGTATTTTTGTAAAAAAAAAACATATCATAAAGCTATATAATTTTCACTATGAAACAACTGTAACTTAATAGCGAAAATTAAATGAATTTATGATATAATTTTTTAATGAAAAATCGATATAATAATCACAATTTACAATTTCTGACAATATTCTTGTGGTTGTGTTGTTTTCCCAAAGTTAAATTCGAACTGGTAAGGTATCAACAACTTTGTTTTCTTTTAAATTTACGTTTTATAATATTTCCCGATCTTTGTACTGCCTTACCAATTTTTCTTTAACTTTTCTTTTTTTTGTAAATAATATAGAACTTAGCTGGTACATTTTCTGGAGCATCAGCATGAAACTAATAGATTAATGAAGTGTTTGTTCTTCTTTGTGTATCGTTGTGTCCTTCTGTTTTTGGGTTATTGGTCGGTTCTCTTTTCGTCTTTAGTATCATTTCTATCATCGAATTTCTGCATGTTTTCTATTGTATTTCAAGAGTGAGAAATAATAATTGTGATGATGTTAATAATTTCACGCACTATGTGCTTCCATAAAGTTTTTCGCTCAAGTACGAACTCAATGTCAAGGTTTTCTCTGGAGACTATAGCATGATTAATCAAAAATGGTGTGAAAGTGATTATTACTATAGACATTTTAGTGAAATTCTCGTAAAAGCGATTTCAAAGGGGTTTACACTGTAAAATTGTTGAGGAAATCGCTGCAAGAATTGTAAATCGTTCCGGTTTACCCGGTACATTCTAAAAACCAATGTAAGGCATATTTACTAAAAACTGATTACTAAAGCTAAAGATTTGTGTAGCGCTAAGATTTTTTTTAAGAGTTATAACAGTATTCTTCCGTTTAGCGATACTATTCCTATTTTCTTATGAGTCTTCTAGTAGACACTTGTTTTCAGAAATATAATAATATTCTTACTATCTTTCTTCTAATAAAAGTTACGATATTTGTAAATATTGAGTACTTTGCATGTTATCTTATCAAACCAAAAGCAGTCTTAACAGACATATGCCGTTGTAGTCAGGTTTATGACGATGTCAAATAAATTATGTCTAAAAATACTACTGAAGTTAATAATTTGAATTCAAACCTGAATACAGTTCTATAAGTACTCAAAACTTAGACAAAGTAAGATGAAAAGTTTAAGGTACCCTTAAACAAAATGATCGAATACTAAAGTGATGATAAAACAAAATATGACTCTGAAATACTACTCAGTGTCGAAATCATAAACAGAATCTCTGTGTCGTCGCATATTAGAAAAGGTATTTAAATAGTCACTACCGGGATAAATGTTATGCTGAAGATATGTTATCTGTGAGCCAATTGCAGCCAACCCCTATCAGCCGTTTCGCGTGATTGAGCCACTAAATATACAAACGTATTCACAAATTTTCACATTTACAATATTTATTATACAACGGCTGATAACAGCTTCTATTCTATGTCTGCACCTTTGATCGTATTAATTATCGAAGGTCTGTACATAAATTTTTGAAAGGTTTCTTGATAATCCTGAAATTATTGTGCTCTTTTGTTGGTTTTGTCTATTTCTAGGGTTCATTTGTTTAATTTTCATTCTTCTACGTGTCTCTTCATTAACGATAGCAGAATCTCTGTCTTCTTTTATGTAACCTTCAGTAGAACTAATAGACGAGGTTTCTTTAACTTCTTTGTCTAATGTTCGTCGGTGATGGCTAATATTCTTCGTTGATAACGATGTTCCTGATGATAATATGGTTTCCAGCTGATCTCCAGTCGGCACAGCAGGCGGACGTGGATGAGATGGTCCATAATCTTCTTCTATGGATACAGGGATTATATAAGGAGAAGCAAAGGACAGGTCTGCAGTAGAATAAAAATAAGTTAAAACTTAGAATAAAAGAATTTAAAACAATCAAGACAATGTTTTCATTAATATTTTATGTGTCATGGTTGTTTTAAATATTTATTTTTATAGATTTTGATATAATTTATGGAAAATTAAGAAACTATTTATAACATACTTTAAATGATAAATTATTGTGATATACCTATTAGAATTTACTCAGAAACATTTTATGATTTTACATTTTTCGCACAATGTTATTTATGAACCTATAAATTTGACTTTTTATCGTAAATTTATAGTTCAAAATGACATGAAAGATGTTACTGGAATACAAAACAGATAGTTTAGATAGTAAGCTTAACACTATATCACTACAGTCTAACTGAGCAACTGATTAAATCTGACATTAAATTTCACAAACACTGTTTCATAGAAAATACCACTGTAAACATACGCAAGCCTAGCGTTATCTTAAAACAAATATTTTAATATATTAATTTTATACATTCCAGCACGTCAATACTTCGGTGGAAAGCCAGAGAAGCCGCGTCCGTTTGAGCCAGCGAGCTACCTGCCTCCTACCGGTTATCCACCGGCAGGAAACCGACCAACTCCGGCTTACAATGAGGGACCTTCATCTCCATCAGGCCCAGGATATCAGCCATCTCAACCTACTCAACCTGAGCAACCTTCTTATCAACCGAGTCAGCCATCTTACCAACCTAGCCAGCCATCGTATCAACCAAGTCAACCGACGCAACCATCCTACCAACCCAGTCAACCGAGCCAACCGTCTTCACCAAGTCAACCTTCACAGCCATCGTATCAACCGACTCAACCACCTTATCAACCTAGCCAACCGGGATATCCATCAAGTCAGACTTCTTACCAACCTAGTCAACCATCTTATCAGCCAAGTCAACCGAATTATATGTCGGGCCCACCAAGTCAGACCAGTCAGCCGTCATATCAGCCGAGTCAACCCATTCAAACCAGTCAACCAAGTCAGCCGTCTTACCAACCCCCACAACCAAGCCAGCCAACCTCTGCACCTTACAAACCCAGTCAACCTGACTTAAATACTCAGCCACCTTTCCAACCCCAGCAACCAGAAGAACCCCAAATTCCACAAAGACCAGATAGTAATCCTGAGGATAACCCTACAAGCCCAGCTACTGATGATGAAGACCGCCATCCACCACATATCCATGCTATCACTGTTGATTGTGGCAAAGAAATGATGACCATCAATATCGAATTCAATAAACCTTATAACGGAATTATTTATTCTCAAGATCATTTCAATGAACAAGAATGTGTCTATGTCAGAGAAAACTCAAATCAAGTCAAATTCTCATTCACTGTTAGCCTGAACACTTGTGGCACTAGATTCTACAGTGATTTCCAAAATGAAGGTCAGGCATATCTAGAAAATGTATTAGTATTACAAAACGAACCAGGAATTCAAGAAGTATGGGATCATATTCGTAGAGTTAGATGTCTCTGGGAAGGAAATCTGACCAAGCAATTAGTATCTTCTCTTAGTGTAGGAATGTTGAATCAGATTACAAGTAACTTCAGTGGAGATACAGCGATGGCTAGACTGGATATTCAGACAGGACGTGGCCCATTTGCTCCGGAAGCAAATGGCTTGGTGAAGATTGGAGAAACTATGACTTTAGTGGTAACAGTAACTGGAGATGCCGGTTTCGATATTTTTGTAAGAGAATGCGTAGCTCGTGATTCAGGAAACAATCATGTTGTACCTCTAACTGATAGCAATGGTTGCGTTCTTAAACCTAAATTATTTGGAGCGTTCCAAAAGACAAGAGATACTGGCAACACTGGAGCTTCAGTAATTGCTTATGCCTTCTTTAATGCATTCAAATTCCCTGATGAAATGGACCTGGTCATTCAATGTGATGTAGAATTATGCAAAACTGATTGCGATGTATGCCCTACACCTGGCAGTTATGAACCAAAAAGGAGAAGGCGAGATGTTATTCATGTAGGAAATAGAACTGTTGAACCATCAACGACGATCAGCAAAGGTTTAAGAGTAGTTTTTGCTGAAGATTTACCAGCAGAACCTTCTGGTTTTTGTGTATCTCCTTCAGCTGCTCTTTGGGGAAGTGTATTAGTATTATTAGGGTCTCTATTGAGCAGTGTAATGGTATCACTGTGTTGGATGAGGTCTAAAGCAACTTCTAAGTCTGCGTAAAGTACATCAGTCTTTTATTTATCAGTTTATTTTTATGAATCGAAAGAATAATTGAGATTTTTAAAGATATAAACAAGCTATATTCTTTATTGTACCAAACTTCACAAGTAACAGTTTAAGTAAAGACGAGAAACCTCGAAGACTTAGCCTGCTAGGCCGGTCTGTTCTTCTGAGGTAAAAAAATTGGCCGTACTAATAAAACCTGAAAAGTATGTGTTTATTTTGTAACAAAAATTTCGTAAAACATTTGTCATCTTTTTATCACTCTTATAATTATTTATAGTCTTTTAAAATTTACGAAAATATTAGAACATCAACAATGAAAAGCTGTGACATTTGAAAAATAATTCGAATTTGGAATTGTTGTTAATAGAAATATATTTAAGGATTTTATATAATGTATGTATGTACATACTTGCTTGTAGAAACTGCCATAACATTTGTATAAATTGGAATATTTTTTATCTGTCACCTCATTTTCAATTATTTAAGATTTCATGTGTCAAAAATAACCTAGAAGACCAAAATAAGAGATACAGATCTATTAATTCTACTTTGTATCTCTTTTTAGGGAATAATCTAGATAAAGAGGATAAATATTAGAACCTATAACGTATCTGAATTCTCTCTGCCTACAATTTATTAAAAAACACACTCTATCTACATTACAACTGTACTGTACACAACGTCAAGTTATTCATTTTAATTTGGTATTCTGACCGTGGTATTATAAGCTTCTGAACTAAAATTTGCCACTGCCATTATTTTAACTTACATTACAAATTTTTTGAAGTTTTACCGATTACCTGATGATCTTAAGCGTTTTGGTTTAGCTTAACTCCCAGGATATGTTGATCACTTTGATACCTGTAATGAAATGACTGTAAGGTATTTCTTGGCTGTATTCATGATTTAAGGGCTCGTATATTATTAAGCGCTTTTTATCCTTTTTCTTGAGGTTCGTCTCTAACTAGTGAAGCCATCAACTTCACGAAATCCACTTTGTCATTTGCGAGATCAAACAGTTCGGCTGTGCTCGCTATCTTGGTTCATTCTCTGACGTTGTATAATCCCCTCATTACTTTCTTCTTCAATGAAAAGGGACTTAAGTTTTAATCATTAATCTGTATGTGTCAATGGTATCAAAAACGAATTGTAATGAGGTTTGTTATTTGAATGATGGTATACTCTGGTTCATGGTACAGATATGATAGTGATTGATGATAATCACACAAGTGCTTCTAGAGATTTCAGAAAAAGGACGTTCACGGCTGAAAATAGGCCCCCTCTTATACTTTCGTAAGGTTTCTAGAGGTATACGTAAAGTATACTTCAGTTTTTATAGCATTTTAAATGAAAATGAAAAGAAGATGCTTAGTTTTTAAATCATGAATAACTTCACTACTAGTAGTACTAATAGTAGTAGTAGCAATGAAAGATTAGATGATAATTTGTGCTTAATGCAACGATATTCTTATATTTATTTGGGCTTATCGCATTGTAATATAATATCCATTTTTGTACATTATAAGTGCAGCTGTAATTAATTATTGTGAAATGTTTGGGTATATTTATTTATAACTTCAAGTTATGGAGCCTTTTCACGAAGAAGATCTGAAGTGACAGTTTTAATTGATTACAGGAAAAGCTTTGTTTTTCATAGAATTCCACAAATAATATCTCTGCATCAATCATTCTAAGGTATTGGTAGAATGCTTACATAGCATTCAGTGAGATTCTTTTTTGTACATAAAGTCTAAAAATATTCAATTATTTATCAGTAATAGTTTACAAATCTTCGTCTATACATAATAATGATACTTATAATATTACTATACTTCTAATTTTCATTAATTTCTTTTGATTTATGAATCCTGCCCACTGTACAAATTGGTTACTCTAAGGTTGCCTTGAAAAGATTGCTGTCAGCAATGAGGCTGCCTTGTATAATTTTAAATTTGTAATATGCAAATAAAGCATATTCTATCTATTTATCTAAATAACAAAAAAAAATATATGATCTAGGTTCATTGCCTTTCTTGGATTTCATTCATCAATGATAACTTTTTTCAGCCCGCCCAGAAGTTTTGGCCGTGTGGTTTCCGGTAGACTAGAATAGAATCACTCCGTCTCTTTCCGTGGATGTCGTACAAGGGAAATACATTATAAAACATCGATCAGGCCTCCCCAACCTGTCTGGCCAGCGTGGGGAGTGTAGGCCAAATCCTCCTTCTGTCTGGGTTGGACGAGAGAGGGTCGTGCTCCTGTAGTGGAGACTAAAATGACCTGATGATGAATGAACAGAAGTTTATTGTGTGGCTAGTGACTAAGCCATCGCGCTGAGGTCTGTAACGCGTCACGTTCTACTATGTAACGCTTGTTTGGATAAAGTCAGCAAGTAGCAGGCGAGAGAATAAGTTAAATAATTTCTATAGTGTGATAACTGATAATCCAATTCATTTTTTTATACATTTTTGTGATAGTTTTTTTTAACTAATTTCAATGTTATTTACCTGCGATGACTTCCTGAAAAGGCTCTGATCTAACTTTATGATACATTGTTCTTATCTTTTGTAACTTTGTCACAGTGATAACCGTAAAAGTATTTTTAAGTGCGAATAATATTATTGTCTCTTTTGTAAATAGTAGAATAAGTTTATTACAAAATAAAGTTTAAGATATATTTGAATGTTTTATTTCTACTCCTTAAAAATTTGGCAGTGGCTCACCACGATCTTTAGAGCCAAAGCTAACCTCACTTGCACCCTGCGGTTAGCGAAAGAGGCTATAGTAAGACAGGTAGAATACATCGTATAAGTAAGCTGTCTGACTGGGGAAGTACTTCCACCTCACAGAAGACCGCAGCGAAATAACAATTTCCTTAAGGGTTGTTGTGTTCATGCGAGTGAGTGAGTTCACTGCAATAAGAGATGGTGGTAAGGGGGCAGGAAGGAAAAAGTTACTGCTTGGTAGTGGGGCTAGCGGCGCGCGAGCGATATTTGCTATATTTCATGTTGCAATTTGCGAGCGTTAACATGGTTACGGTAACTGTTACATATTAGACTCGCCTGATGTGAAGCAGTAGGCCTGTTGCCACCCGACTAGTAAAAAAAAGTATGTAGGGTACCTTGTTTCTAATCACATGGTCCTGTAATGCATTGCAGCGTATCGAACTTGGCGCTTAAAGATGTGTCGGTAGTAGGTTATTTGCAGGCAAATGATTCACTGTTTTCCATCCAGGTAGAACATGAATTTATCTGACGATTACAAGCTTACGAACGCCGCGGTATTGAACTTTGCCCCTATTTGCATATTTATCATGCGTACAGCTGTATTGGCCGTGTTGTTTCCGGCAGACTAGAATAGAATTACTCCGTTTCTTCCCGTGGATGTCGTACAAGGCGACTAAGGGAAATACATTATCAAACATCGAACAGGCCTCCCCAACCCGTCTGGCCAGCGTGGGGAGTGTAGGCCAAATCCTCCTTCCGTCTAGGACGGACGAGAGAGGGTCGTGCTCCTGTAGTGGAGACTAAAATGGACCTGATGATGATGACAGCTGTATTATTGTCTAGCTTTTATCGCAGTATACGATGGCGCGGTGCATATACATATGTAGTATTCTTTGTATATGAAATTGGTCTAATAAAAAACAAGTGAAAATATTAAATAAAAGATCAGCCGCTTACAAATGCAGGTCAACCAGCAAGAAATATAAGATTTTCCTGATGTATATTCTCGAACTATAATTTATTTATTTAAACTCTTTATTGACGCAAGCATTCTCTACCAGTCAACCTTCGGGAAGTGCAGACATCACGAATGTAGTTTAAAAATATATTAATTCATAAGAAACATAAATTGTGAATAATATACTATACATAAAGTATGCTTAAACATATACATACATTCAGTCAAAAAAGTATCGGGAATGGATGATTTGTTTATGGTTCCAAATTATTATTTTTTTGTTTTTTTTTTGTTGTTGTTGAATTGGCACTACTGTTTTCCATTTTGGCGCGGAGTTTGAGTTGTATATGTCATTTATATTTAATACAGTGCTGTTTTTAATTGTATCTTATCTAGTGTATATTGCGATTTTCATAATGGACAAAAACATCGAACAAAGAGTTTGTCTTAAATTTTGCGTCGCCATTGGAATTTCGTGTTCGGAGTCACTAAAAATGTTACAGATGGCTTACGGTGAATTGACAATATCAAAAACACGTGTTTATGAGTGGTATAAAGCTTTCAAAAGCGGTCGAGATGTGATGGGAGATTTGCCTCGCACTGGTAGGCCATCAACGTCTGCAACTGGACTTTAACATCGCAAAAGTTAAGGAAATAGTGACTGAAAATCCTCATTCAACTTTGAGAGAGATAGCCGTCGAACTTTCTGTATCTCACGAATCGATCCGTACCATCTTAAATAATCACTTGGGTATGAAACATGTTGCCGCTAGGCTAGTCCCAAAAGAGCTGAATTTTCTCCAAAAATTCAATCGCATAAGAATCGCTGAGGACATGCTAAAACGAGTCGATTCCGATCCAACATTCATGAAACGCATTGTTACTGGTGACGAGACGTGGGTATACGAGTATGACATGCAAACTAGTCAACAAGCTTTCAGAGTGGCACCTTCCAACTGAACCGAAACCGAAAAAACCACGCCAAAGTCGATCAAAAGTTAAAGTCATGACTGTTTTCTTTGACTATCGCGGTGTTGTGCACTCAGAGTTGAACTCTGAGTGTAGTACTGAGATACACAACTATAAATAAAGAATATTATTTGAGCGTTATGCGACGTTTAAGGGAGCAAATTCGACGAAAAAGACCAGATTTGTGGGAAGAAAAATCTTGGAATTTTCACCACGATAATGCGCCTTCGCACAAGGCTATTATTGTGAACGAATTTCTGACCAAAAACTCCACAAATATCATCGAGCAACCACCTTATTCACCAGATATGGCTCCATGCCACTTTTTTCTTTTTCCTAAACTCAAATTACCACTTCGTGGTACCCGTATCCTTTCGATAGAAGACATATAGGAGAATTCGCGGCGAGTACTCAATCCCGGAAAAAGCGTTTAAAAAATGTTTTGATCATTGGATTATTCGTTGGCGTAAGTGTATCGTTTCTGAAGGAGCATATTCCACCTTCAAGGTGATAAAATAAATTTGGATGAATAATTAACATTTTGTGTATTATTGATCTTTTCCCGGTACTTTCTTGACAGACTATATACACATGCATCTATATATACATGGTGTAATTTTAAAGACTGGTCAAATTGATAGAGGCGATTATGTAGCTGTTACCTTACCTTAATAAAACATCAAAATGAGTTTAGTTTTTGTAGTATTTGTCATTTTAGCGCATACTATAATGTTGATAACCGCTCTCACAACGGAAAGCGCGCAGAGGGCGCATACGAGTACGTGACAACCCCACGTTTCTCTTACCTACATAGTAAACTTGAATCTCGCAGATAATCAAGAAATCTTTCGATACCCATACCGCGTTTATGGTTGATTAATTTTTGTTCTTTTTTATTGATTTGTGATTAATACAAACGATATAATCGTCTCCTTGCATTTGACCAGCTTTTATAAATACACCATGTATATAAATATACATAAACATAAATAATTGTAGTCTGTGCTATCTGTAAAGACTACAGTAAGGCACTAAGTACTAAGTACAAAGATAAATAATATTGTATTCTATAAGGGAAATATTAAATTGATCCACAAAAATAAACTGATTTTCACATCAAATCCTGTCGCTCTAGCCATAATATTATATATATTTATAGCAGCTAATGTGTGTTCATTCTTACAATAATTCCACGTCATCGCTGTCGCGTCAACTCCCTATTTACACAAAGATTCCTTTAAACACTATAAGTAATGTAAATAAAAGAAAGATAAAAGATAATATCATATAAATGATAATGTATAATAATATCACAGGAATAAATATATATCAAACCGATTCTAGTTCTGTTTCTGTAAACACATCGGATAGGAAAATGGAAGCCATAGATTTAAAGAGATCAGCTTTTATAGTGCAATTTCTATCCACGTGTTGCAGTTAGTGTTTTAATTTGTTTCTTAAAGTGCATCTTCTATATAAAAATGAATCGCTGAAAGTGTTGCTAAGCGCATAACTCGAGAACAGCTGAACCGATTTTGCTAATTCTTTTTTTAGAATATTTCTTGCAGTACGAGGATGGTTCTTATGTAGAGAAAAATTAAAAAAAATGCCTGAAAAAGTCTAAATGCAACACTTTTCTATCTCCCATACAAACGATTTGTAATAATACATAAAAGTCAATTTGAACTTTAATACCATACCATAAAGTTCAAGTGTTAGTGGAGAGGTTCCGGGAAGGCAAAACAATTGAGTGACGTTGACGTGACAATTATAGCGGTACGAAGTTCGCCGGGCCAGATAGTTGAATATAATTTTAATAATTGTGCAAATATATCTGTAGGACATTCATTAGATTTAGAAAGAAGATTGTCCTTCGAGTGCGTTTCTTATAAACATAGTTTGCTCCAATCCCAAGCGATGAAGCGCAATGCTACGTGGAGTTATGATTTAAGTAACTCCTCCTTTTACAGTCGCATCGCTCGCCATCGACAAGGTATTCATTCTCACACGTTAGAGTCGAAGTAGTCATGTACTGTGGGGTTCCAGAGAAGTCTTATCCCACGTACTATTCAGCTGTGGAAGGAACTGCCTCTCGAGGTTTTCCCAGGAGACTACAGCATCTTCAAAAAGGGCGTAAAGTGGTTTTTATAGGGTAGGCGACGCGTATGTGATGCCCCTGGTGATGCAGGCGTCCGGTTCAGTAAAGTTCAGTGTGATTATAAAATAAATGAGTCGTAGTTTTTGGAAAGTTTAGTAAAACTAATATCATAATAACGAGGTTCACTACGCACTATCTGCCGTCAATTTATGACAAAACGTCTCCACGTGCACGCATTGCGTAAAAATGTATGCAGGTACTAGAACTAGATGTTGAGTATGGCTTGTACTGCATGGAAAGGCGTAGTCGCGTGCATCAGAGCTTATGTCTAGCCCAATGCAAGTGGATTTGTGATGTGTGTCGGTAGCTTACAGATATTGTTTCCTTTAGGGTGCATTTAGATTTAGCGGGAATCTGATTAAAAGGGTTCGGTGCTTGCAAATTTCAATGACATTATAAGAAACAGGATCCAACTAAATATATATGAAGCGTGCTCAAGGAACTATCCTCTTAAGTCTGATTTACAAAAGAATTCTTCAATAGCTGTGAATTTCTGAAAGGTTTATATTCTGCATGTTCTTATATCCTATAACAAAGTGACCTTTGAGTTTTGGTCCAAATATCTTTAAAAGTGCATGTAATCTTTAGGAAAACCCATTCGTGTCCGCGAAGTGATTGACATTAATCGTTTGTTCGGTGATTATTAGATATCCTAAGTCAATAGAATCATGAACTGTCCAAAATATTTGTTTGTTGTAACACATACCTCAATAGCTCAAAAAAGTCAGATATGTCAAGAAGGACCTTTATTAAGCTGACTTTTTTATATGCGAGCGGTAAACGAGTATGTGTCACCTGATGTAAAGTGATCACCACTGTCCCAAGGACAGCTCAGCAACACCATGGGGTCGCCGATCCGTTGCCAACCTATAGTCCTTCTTGGTGACCTCATTCACTTCCAGGAACACAACAACCCTCAAGGGAATTGTTATTTGACTGCGGTATATTGTGAGATGGAGTTACTTCCCCAGTTGGGCAGCTTTAAAATTACGCTATCCCCTACCTCTCTTTTCACCAGATTTTCCAAAACTGCACGTAACTTGCGGACCCAGCCAGGATTACTAGGCTGACGTGGTCTAAATACCAAGTCAGTTAATGAAGTCCCGGACCAACCTACGGCCTAAAGAATTCATGTTCTCTTTCAGTATGTTTTCTAGCATGCCAAACAGGTTTTGTTTGTGCATGGCCTTCGAGTACCATAGCAATGTTCAAGTCAAATGATACAGTACTCACAGCACCTATGACTCCTTTCGAGGTATCACTGCTAGGCAGTTTGGCAAACGTGGGAGCGTTAGTTGCGACACCATTCTGTGGTTACGCCTTCAATACTTTTGGAAGGAAATATGCTCTGATGTTATTTGGAATACCTTATGTGGTATGTATTTTTCATTTTAACAAAAATAGCGACATCTGGAAACCATTCTTATGTTATTTCATTCAAACTAATAGAAAATAAAGTTCTAATCACTGCGATAATATTTTTCCTAGTGCATTTGTTGGGTTTCTAATCTATTTCGTGAATATTACTTACGTCTATTTAATTTAATTACATACATACTAAATATATTAGTGTTCAATCAGTGCGTCCTCCCCGCTTTGATCTACGGTGCAGAGACTTGGATGCAGATAGTTGGGCTGGTTCAATGAGGGAAAATCGCACAGCGAGCGATGGAGAGAGCAATGCTTGGGGTTGCTCTAAGGGATCCAATCCGGAACGAAGAAATTCGAAGGAGAACCAAAGTAGTCCACATAGCTCTCAGAATCAGCAAGCTGAAGTAGCAGTGGGCTGGCCACATCTGGCGAGTCAGCGATGGCAGATGGAAGAGTCCTAGAGTGAAGGCCACGTATAAGGCGACGAAGCGTAGGCGCCCCCTCTCTAAATGGACCGACGACCTCAAAATGTGCTGGTATCGACTGGATGCGGAAAGCGGAGGATCGCATATGGCTGAAACCATTGGCTTATATCCAGCAGTGGGTAGATACAGATGGTAACAATGTTTTAGGTCCCCAATAGTGTTAGATATTGGGAGCCGTTGAGCTTCACTTGACTATCCATCTCTTTACGGCTTTTAATGCCTTATTTGCCATATTGCAATCTCTTAGATTGCTAAGAGGGAAAGTCAAATTCCAAAAGCTCCTTACTCCTACTAATTGCTTCTGATTAAATTCGTTGTGAATTCCAAGGCAGCTGTAGTTTTACCTCCGGGACTACAATGGACTTCACTGTTCATTACCTTTTTTGGTGGTCGCCGCTGTTAATCCTGGCTACACAGGAGACACATTGGTGGGAATGTGTGATGACCCGCCCCACCCCGTTCCGTCCCGTAGTAGGTAGATACAGGCTGATAATGGTGATGATGACGAGATAAATAGGACATCTAATTGATTTTAGTTCAAAAATTAAAATCACTTGTTTTTGTAGGAAACAAGATTATTGTATATTTTTATCTTTTCAGCTAGCGTGGGCTATAATAACTCTTTCAAATAATGTTTTAAGCATACTCGTAGCAACAACTATAGCAGGAGTCGGTATAGCTGGACAGAATGTATCACTAATATACATAACTGAGATATCCCATGATTCTATAAGAGGAGGAATGGCCGCGTGCTCAATGACAGGTTACATCCTCGGGCTTCTGGCATCTTATACCTTTGGTGGATATTTGACGTATTATCAAGGTTTATATACAAACTTGACATTGGCTGTAGTGGCTATATTTTTAATTATGCTACTTCACGAGTCTCCTGCTTTCCTGGTACTAGTTGGGAAGGAAGAGGTAAGTTTTTTAAAAAAATAGTTATACATTATTTACTTCTTAATTGTCGAGCTTGGTGTTCGGATCCCTGCACAAGACATATATTTGTGTGAATGAACATGTCTGTAAGTCTTGGTTTGGGTGTTTTCTATGTATTATATGTATGTATTTACAAAAATAATGTATTTAAGTATAATAATAATTAATAATAATTCGTTATTAAAACCCACAACAAGCAATAAGTACACGATCTTAAAAAGTAATTAAGTATAGACAGTACATAATATTATAATCCGACTTATACAATACAAATAATACAAACATACCTACTTACAATTACTTGTTTATGGAAGCTGGTATATCTGTGTTACGTATGAATACCTGTGTTACGAACCACCAGGCTTCCACCTCCGGATGCGAAACAGGCACATTTAACAGCACCAAATACACCTTTACAATTATTATAATTACAATAACATCTTCTTAAATATTTACTAATGATCAATTACAATAACAATAATAATTATAGTTTGAGGGTGAAATATAATTGGTGTTTACAATTTTTGTGAGGGTACCGTCATTTTTCGACATTATATTAATCTACATTGACATGACAAGGAATTATCAATATTAGTGTGTGGTACAAGTATAAGAGAATAGAGGAAAAGTAATTTCGGGTTTTTTTTTTTTTTTTTTTGTACTCTTCAACTGTCTGATTTAGATAAAATGAGGATTGTGTTTGGTTATGTGTTTGGAAATTTCAATTTGTGAGGAATAAGGAGCGAGTGCTGGGAGGCATGGAAGGGTGGTGGGGAGTAAAGTTTACTGGAGTTGTTGTTGTGTATGGGTGTGTTGTGTATGTGTGTGCGTGTGTATGTGTGTGCGTGTGTATGTGTGTCAGTGTGTGTGTGTATGTATGTATGCATGATGTATGTAAGGTGGTGTCTTTATCTACTCATAAGTATGAATTGACTAAGAGAGTACGAGATATTTACAAGATTTTACAAGATATGTTTAAAAGCATGATTATTATATAGTTTCGAAGACCGTTTAATTAATAGTTGTTCCGTAGTTTCATAAGTGAGAGACTGCAGCCATGATGTAATACAATTTTTGGCTTTGTATTTGTTAAATTCATATATATTTAATATTTTATTGATTTTATTGTATAAACTTGAACTTAGTGAGTCAAATTGTCGCTGTGCAAACGCTGTACGGCATTTGGCTATGTGACAAACCAAAACACCACTACGGCGCATAAGCATTACAGTATCAAGAGGTAGATTGGAGTGTTTCCTCAGCAAGATACGAAGTATAAAAATCTGTCTAACAGTTAGTACTCCGCATTCAGAGTACAATTTAGTAGTGGGATAAATTCTTGGTCTGAAAGACATAATTTTAAGTGCTCGTTCCAGATGTAGCATCGCAGTTTTATGTGTACCGCCCCACACAGGTATACAGTATGACAACACAGACTGGCATAGCGACATGTAGACCATTTTTAAAATATTTATATTTGCAGAGTTACCTAATTTTTTAAATAGCCAAATCAACCTTCTAGTTCTAACACAGAGCGCGTTTGTGTGATCATGCCAGTCAAGTCTGTCGTCCAAGTGTACACCAAGGTATTTAACTGTGCGAGAAGCGTTAAGTGACACGCACGTACAATTGGTGTCTTGTCCTAAGCACTGATGAGCTACAAGAGATTTGACAGTTGCAGGTAGCGATGTATTTGAGATATTAAAGCATAACAATTTAGATTTGTCGAGATTAAGGGTTAGCAAGTTTGAGGATAGCCAGTGCATGACACGTTGAAGCGCAGATTGAGCGTGGAGTTGGGCTGTGGCCCAGTCTTTGCCATACACAAGCAATGCTGTGTCATCTGCATAAGCAAAGAGTTCACAGTTAGAGAGTTTCATCCTGCAGAGATCGTTCATGTATATGATAAACAGGGTAGGCCCTAAAATGCTACCTTGAGGAATACCAAAATTCAAACTTTTTTCGTCGCTGAAGTGCCCGTCAATACTAACTCACTGGGTACGGTCCTGTAAGTAATCCTTGAAGATATCCAATGCAAGCCCGCGGACACCTATGTGTTCCAGCTTAGAGACAAGTATGGGGACAGAGACAGTGTCAAATGCCTTAGATAGGTCTAAAAACAGGCCATAACATTTCTGACTATTGTCCAACTTGGCTGTTATGGACTTCGATAGTTCTATAACTGCGTCCTCTGTAGAGAATCCTGATCTAAAGCCATATTTATTATTAGCGATTATATTGAATTTGATAAGAAACTTAGTTAAGCAGTTATTAAGTATACGTTCCAATATTTTAGATAGAGAGCTGAGTATAGAAATAGGCCTGTAATTGTTAATTTGGTCCCTGTCACCACACTTATGAATTGGATGGACCACAGCTTTTTTCATTAGTCTTGGGAAGGTTCCAGCGGAAATCGATATGTTGCAAATATGTGTTATTGGCGGGGCCAGTGCCGAGCAGGAGAGTTTAAGTACCTGTGATGAAATGCCGTCCCAACCGACAGTACAATTACTTCTTAGACAGTTAATTATAGTCTCAACCTGTGAGATGTCGACAGGGAGTATGGCCAAATTATGACTGCACGGGTCACCCAATTTATGATGAATGTTGTTTTGGCCATTTGGAGGAACTTTTATTTTAGACGCAAGGTTCTCTCCAACTTGCACAAGGAAGGAATTGGCTTCATTGATAGACGACTTGGCATCGCTATTTGTAGTTAAAAGTTCTGAAGCAGAGTTATGAACTTGTTTCAGATTCGTAATATTTTTTATAACGTTCCATGTTTCTTTGATATTATTTTAAGCTTTAGAGAATTCACTTCTCTCATATTCAATTCTCACTGATCGCATTAGGTGATGAAGGAAGTTTCTATAACGTTTATAGGTTGTTTGCAGTATGGCGACAATTTTGACTTATTCTGTAATTTATCACGGTTTCGAATACAGCGAACCAAGCCTGGTGTCATCCAAGGTTTAATTACCCGATATTTATTGGGAACATTAACGGAATGGGTATGTTGGCGGATAACACCGCTTACAATGTCAATAAAATTGTGAGTAGCTAAGTTTGGATCGGTTTCTTGCATAACGGAGGCGAAACTGCAGGTGTCTAGTTTATTCTTGACAGCAGCGAAATCCAAACGTTTTCTGGCATTGGGTTTGCCGTGAGTCCAGACTTGATCCTTGTACAGTAAAAGTAGTGTGGGTGTATGATCGGTTATTGCCGTTTCAAGTATTATTACTTCCGCTGTTAATGTAGTGTCAAGTAAGATATGGTCGAGGCAGTTTCCCATACGCGTTGGATGCAGATGAGCTGGCAAAAGACCTAACATGGCAGACGTAGTCAGATAATCATGCGAGCGATTATCCCTATTGTTTGATTTAATGTCGATATTCATGTCCCCCAAGAGTACTATGTTTCTATAACATTTTAATGTTTGTACTAAATTTCCCAGACTTGTAAGAAAGTTGTTGATATCCGCATATGAAGGGGAACGATATACACAAATAATTGCGGTGTCATTCATACAACATACTAGACAGTTAGCATCACGAAAAACGGGTTCATAGATTTTACAGTTAAGAGCTGCCTTTGCATATACTACGACCCCGTCATTTTGCATTCGGTTATTTTTGGTGGCAAATGAAGTGTAGCCTTCAAGATAAGGTATCGCACCAGCACACTTCAGCCAACATTCGGAGAATACTATTATGTCCACGTCCAATTTCGCAATATGGAGCATTGTGGTGAATTCGTGAAAATTTTTGTTTATACTACGTATATTGTGTTGAATAGTTTTTAGTGAGTAATTCGATTTTGTTACATATTTATTACAAAATTCTGGTGAGCAAATATAAGTGGCAGTCGAAGATAGGTTATCAATTTCATTGAATATATCATTGAGGTTAGCCATGGGGACTTGAAACTATAAGATTATTTATTGTCATATTTATTATGGACTGGAATTTTTTTGATTTCAAATATAGCTTAAGTACTATATGCGTATTTGATTGAACATTTAGGTAAATATACAGATATCTCATAGTGTGATCGCAGTGTGCAGTGTTAGGATAGATCGTAGTGTGTAGTAGTGTCGTATGTGTGTAGATTATTAATGCATACGTATATGAATGTGTAGTGTGAATTGTGTGTTTGGGTATGTAGCAAATATAATCCTCAACAAGGTTCTCAATAATGACAATAATAATAATTAGGACTAGTAGTCATATCGATTTCATTAGAGCAGAAAGGCACTCAGAACTGGTAATTTGAATAAACTTATCTTGTGGATTTTTTCGCAAAAGTTCATTAGCATTTGAAAACCGATAATAGTAGTTGTTAGCCTTGGCGAAGGAACGAGCCTCATACGAAAGTTTTCGTTTCGATAGTGGGATGTAGTCGTCTATGTAGACAGGTATCTTCTTTTCAGTTAGCCCAATAATTTGAGTATTCAATTTATCGGCGTTATCTTTATTCTTATTGAACGTATGTGCCAATCTCAAAAAAGTATTTTTAGATAAGGTTGTAGCAAATTCTGCAATCATAGGTTTAGGTGTGCCTGCCTTGGCTGGTATACGGTAGACATCACGGACCTCTTCCAGCTTGATAGTTGTCCCTATTGCCTTTCCAACCTCAATTATCAGTGTAATAAGATCGGAAGCTTTCTCACCTGTATCTTGTGGTACGTCACGAATTTCTACTTTTGAGGACCTTGATTGTAGCTGGAGATCTTGTAGTTTGTGGTCAATTACTTGTAGCTGCACTCTTCTATCTGCCTTCTCCTCTTCTAATTCTTTAACTGTATAGCTTAAATTTTCTTGGAAATGGTTAATATAATCCATCGATTTTTCCAATTCGATAGTTTTACTTTTTAGATCGTGGATTTCAGATTTTAGATAAGAAACTTCAGTTACCAGTTTCGATAAAGTAGTTTCTTGCTCCTTTTTCCAATCATTAAGAAATTTTGATTGTGTCGCTTCTTGCTCGTTTTTCCATTCAGTTAACATTTCTTGGAGTTCTTTTTTAATTAGCCCGAGTCCCAAATCTAAGCTTTGATCAATGCGACTTAAAAATTTAATCCTCTAATCTTGGACAGGTGAATCATTCGGTCGTGGGCGTTTCCTTTGCTCTTGCTGGTCCGATGTGAGAAGATCTTTAGCATTAGAATCTAATTTGTGTTATGTTATAGGAGTGGTTTTAGTTGGTGGTGAGCGGGGATTCTTTGACATCGTTAGGTAATGTTATTATTACACAATAACAGTATAGAAATTATTGAGTCGTACCCGCTGGCGCTTATGTTTTGATCCGCACTGAATAATGACGTGGGAATCCGCTCTGCACTCTGCCGTCGTAATGTATAATATCGAAGTGAGTCCGTTTGTAATTATGCCTCGGTTGTTGTTGACGTCTTCCTGCAGCCGTACACCAGAAGAACAGATCGTGTGTTACAAGTTTATATATTTACTATTAGTCAATAATACGTAAATAATAACTGCGTAGGGTAAATTTAACAAAGAACACGTCTGTACGCTATCGCGATCCGGAGGGGGAATGATATAATAATATCACTTATCTAGTACCCATAGTACAAGCTTTGCTTAGTTTGGGACTAGATGGTCGTGTGTAATTTGTCCAGGGATATTTATTAATATTTATTAAACTTTTGATTTAAACCATGACCTTATCATAAAAATCGGGACAATTTGGGAAACAGGGTCGCCAACTGGCAACCCTATTCACAACCTTACTCAGTATTATTAAATATGGGTAAATGTATGTCCAGTAGTATATTCTACTAGAAAACTCTTTAAAATATGAACAGGACTTCATCAAATTATTGTCAATAAATTTTGTTTCATAATTTTTTTACTACAAAATAAATTTAGTGAGTTAATAGTTGTATCCCTACGACGCATGATAATGTAATGACGATACAATACAATATTATTTATTGCACCAATAAAATACTTTACAGAGGTATTAAGATAATGAAAGTACTAAAGGCGGTCTTATTGGTAAGCGATCTCTTCCAGACAACCTTCAGATAGGAGAAACGAGAATGATAGAAAAAAAAAGCAGGAGGCGCATAAACTATATAAACATACCTAATACATGTATTATGCATATACCACATAAACAGTACATACATAATATATAATTATTGTATTTAGAAGTACTACATAAACGGAATAACAGTTATGACATAACAAGTACAATAAAGCGACAGACAGAGATTAAGGGAAAATAAGAAAAAGTTACTCAGAGACAAGTGAGAGATAGTGCTTTCACTAGATTTTAAAAATGGCAACAGAGTTTGTTGTATTGTACTACGAATGGTTAATGAAGACATTGAAAACTGTTACCATTATTTTAACAAATATTTCTTAATTTTAAACAGGAAGCAGCTAAATCCATAGCATTTTACAATAGAGTTGATGTCACCTCAAAAGAAGTGGAAATTGAAATAAAGCGGATTAAAATACAATTGGATCCCAGATTAGAGAAGATACTTGAAGGACAAAATGGTAAAATTTTGCCTAAAGATCAACTAAAGGCAATATTATGTTGGCATGTAAATTTGCTAGCACAATCTAATTGTTTAATAGCACATTTTTACCTACCAATATAACTCTTATTATGTCCGGACCCTTGTTTAAAGGTTTCGAAAGGACACAATAAAAAAATGCTGTGATATGTTTTTTCTTTCTCCGCTTTTATTATGAAATTAAAATGTTTTTTCTGCATTTTGTGTCAGCATTTTTTATTTTTTCTATAAAAACGAAATAACAACCAGAATGTAGATGAAAAAATACTGTTGTATACGTTTTAGCATGAGAAGTATCCTATGGTTATTGGTAATCACGACATAATTTGTAATTGATTTATATCGATAAAAATATAAATTTGTGACCATAATTCAGATTTGCTTTTCATGTTTGTTAATGTTTTTAGATCCAGAGGTGACAAGTGGATTGCTAACGGTCAAACTAGGAGACGAAATGCCAGATAAGACTGAATCAGCTTGGACAATTTTGAGTAAGAACTTAATTAATAAGCGACCTATAAAAATTAAAGAAAGTAAAAATTATGTTTTGAGGAAGAATGTAATTAACGGAGAATTAACGATGATTAAAAGAGGCGACCAAACCTTATTAAAGACTTGGAAACCGTTCTACGTTTATAAGCTGTTTTTAAGCTGCTGGAGTGGCAATGGGCCAGCCATATCTGCCGAGTCAGTAATGAAATGAAAAAGGAACAAAAAGGATTCCAATCCTTTCTCCTCCATCTGCCATCACTTCATTGCTTATCAACGCTTCATTGTCTAGGCTATATAACACCACGCCTACTTTTACCTACTTTCTCCTATTGATTACCATAAAAAAAGGTTATAGTGAGACAATCTTAAAAGATAGACATATGCAGTCAAAGTCTTTTTTTTTTACAACTTTTAAAGAGGAACAATTCCATCATACATGAATTTTGCGTAACTTCAACCGTTTACGCAGCGCAAGCAACGTAAGCCCTCAAAAGGAATATTTTTTTCCCGTTATTCATTCTCCACTCCAATTTCTCCAATTCGACCAATAGGTCGATGAATGATGTTATATAACCTATAGCCTTCCTTGAAATATAGGCTATCTAACACTAAAATATTTTTTCAATTCGAACCAGTAGTGCCTAACATTAGCGCGTTCAAACAAACAAACTCTTCAGTTTTTATTATTAGTATAGATTTACTGTGAACATACATTACTCTACTACACATGTGTGTATGTACATTAATCTATTAGGTACATTTGTACTTAATTGTTATTAAATAAAAGGTATTAATTTACAGATGATTCGTAGGAATTTTGTTTATTAATTATCATCAAATCATGCAAAGGACATCTAGAATATAAGCATACTTCAAAACTCCGCTATGCTTGGTTTCGTGTCGGTAGTGATGCATTGTAGTGAATTTGCGGCAAAATTTTTACACAAAAACGTTCATAAAGGCAATGCTCAATCTTTCGAAAAATAGTAAAAATCTGAAAAATAAGTTCAAAATTGGTGTGAGTTTTTGTTGATCCTGCAAGTCTTCAAATATCATTGTGTATTCTAACATAAAGTGCACTGTAGTATCATTAATTATCATATGATGTTTAGATTGGTTATGGTTTACGCTGTTCTCCCAGTGGAGACCAATCATATATCTAGAATGTTATGTCTCTAATCAATTTCTTTTCCTTTAGAAAAATCCAAAACATCGAAACGAGCTTTAATGACAGTTTTAACTTTGATGATACTATCAATCATGATGGGTAGTGTTGTACTACAGATATATACAGAGCCATTGTTCAAGGAGGCAGTTCCTTCAATGCCAGCTAACATTTGTTCCATATTACTAGCTGTGGACTACTTACTGGCCAGCTTCATCTGTATATTTCTAATTGATAGATGTGGAAGAAAGGTAAAGTTTTTGTTTAAATAAATAGCAACATCACGCTGCCTAAATAATATTTCTTTTCTATGTTCATCAGAATCTAATGCGCAATTAATGATTTCTGATTCTATATCATTCATGCCATGACGATTTATTATTTTCTCCTTAGAGTTTATTTGTTTTAACTGACTTTACGTATAATACTTATAATACTAATTATTCTTATGTCATAATGTACGTGATTTTTGCATGTCTGTTGTTTTTGTGACTGTTGATTTTTGCATGTTTAATATCATTTTGAGTACCATAGATACAGTAGTGCTACTAAAACATAATATGTTTTTGTAGCACTAAAATATAATAACAAATATATATATATGATTATAAATAGTAATAAAAAAAATAGAAACACTAAACATGCAACAAAGTCTATGGGTATCCATTAGAAAATAATCACAATTAAACTATTGTGTCAATTAAAACTCTATCCTTATAAAAGATAAAAAACCATAAGGAATTATTTATTACAGTATTTTTTATAAACTTGTTCGAGCATTTTTTAGCTAGACTTATCGTCGTATTGTGATGACGCGCTCAGTGGTCGAATGGTTAGCAATGGCCACTTTGACTCCGAGGTCGCGGGTTCGATCCCCGCACAAGACAAACATTTGTGTGCATGAACATGTCTGTTTGTCTTGGTCTGGGTGTTTTCTATGTATTATAAGTATGTATTTACAAAAAAAAAATGTATTTAAGTACATTTATCAGTTGTCTAGTACCCATAACACAAGCTTTGCGCTTAATTTGGGACTAGATGGCGCTGTGTAAATTGTCCAGAAATATTTATTTATTTATCTTTATTATTCATGATCAATGAACGGTAATGGAGTCTTTGTAGGGATTCCCTTTGCTCCAATATGTTTCGAACCCTTAACTCGTAAGTCACTCAATTAGACATCAGTTTAGCTAATGACAACTGCTAGCACAGACAGCTTTTTAATTACTTGCTCTTTGAAGTAATTCTTCCATACAAAAAGATAGGATGCAGACATTGTATACTGACTCAGTATCATTTTAACGAAAGGACGCCCATTGATTAACCTATTTAACATGGCTTAGTTAAATTACCCATTATACTTTAACAATGATCGATATTGTACTATCTGCATCTATCAGATTCTTGCATCTTTTACCAGGATCATCAGTTAATTTAGTAGGGACTATCCTAAGTTGCATTTTTGAGCTTTTGAGTCCGCCATGTTATAGAACATTTGCACAACTCAATTACCGTATATTATTAACGAAGTTATTATTCAACAGGTGATAATGATACTGACAGCGTCAGGAGCAGGCGTCGGTGCTCTTTTACTTGGTACACAGCTGCATTTTCACTGGGCGCCACACTGGGTGACAGCGGCCCTCATATTTGGCTACAGTTTTATATATAGCCTAGGATGTGCTGTAATTCCATTTGTGTTAGCTGCCGAAGTCTTTTTACCTGAGGTAATCTTAAGTTGTTTTCTATTTTTTAAATCTCGTAGACAAGTAGAAGGATAGGGCTTATCTGACTTACCAAAAACTATATAAATTTGAAGTAAATAGTCTTTACGTTGCTAACTTAGCGTCCTGGTGATTTTACTAGTAGTAAAACATCCTTTAGCATACTCGAAGTATGGTTACTCTCAGTAGTTTTCTCGAAACCTCTAAGCATAGAATACTATTATTTAATTTAGAAAAAAAGTTTCTTGTTATTTGGCTGCTGTATTCTATATGTTTCCCATTGTTGTCGCTGTGATTATTTTTCGTACTTAAGCTATCATGCAAATATTTCGTGCAAATGCTTGCATTAACTGCAAATAGTCAGCACCCAACTACTGCCGTAAGTTGATGCAAGTTACTGCCACCGCTGCAATGGCTGTTGCGGCATGTCCATATTATACAAATGATGCTCGCACCCGCTACTAATTTTATGTAACCTTTAGCCCGATTTGAAACCCTTGACCTTTGCAAGGAGCGACCGAATCCCTCATATACCTACGTCTGTAAGTCGGCCAACTCTACTGTGTGATGTGTGATCGGGTGTATTGCGAGCTACAACTGAGCCCACTCTAGAAAGTTAGGATAGGGTCGTCGTCATCTAAATCGATGAGGAGGACTATATAACCTTTAGGATAACACAACCCATGTCTTAAAGCTTCCTTGGTCTATTGTATGTAAAGAGTTTCATCTGAACCAATCTCTATAACTCTCTCGGCCAACTCTACTGTGTGGTGATCGGGTGTCTCGCGAGCCACACCAGAGCCCACACTAGAATGGGTAGGGTAGTCGTCATCGAAATCGATGAGGAGGACTATATTATCTTTAGGATAACCACAACCCATGTCCCAAGGCTACCTTGATCTACTGCTTGTAAATTTGAGTTCCATCTGAATCAATAATCCTCTCTTTGTCCAGAGTCTCATTAATACAAACTAAAATGTTGACTTTCAGGTGCGTAGCCTCTGCAACAGCATTGTGATGACATCCGTGTGGATAACAACTTTCTTCACGTTGTTCACATTCTATCCACTAATGGACTGGATCGGACTGGGGCCAGTGTTTTACTTGTACTCCACTGTGTGTTTCGTCGGAGCCATTTTTGCTTACTACAAACAACCTGAGACCAAAGGATTATCTGCTGATAATATTCAAGCGTTGTTTTTGAAGAAAACCAAATGACATTCTAGTGATAGTAAATAAAGATTTTATTTATATATTTTTTATTGTATTTTATTTGTGGTATGTATTTTATCTCTGTTGTTTATCTGATGTTTATCAGATGCAGCAGAAAACCATGGGTCCAATACCCGTAATGTTCAAACGTTATGTTATTTATAACATAATGACGATCATTTACGACACGCTTTTAACTCATCGGCACGTATTCCCCTTGGAACTACTGGTCAGAAGTTCAGTTCTTCTTCTCAGTCAGTCAGTCAGGACACTCTTGGCAGAGTGGTCGTGATCATGGGCAGGTCACTACGAAAGGCGGCTCCCGTTATATTTCTCCATTTGGTTCTGTTGGAAGCATTGCGGGAGCATTCGGACATGGAGGATTTTGTGAGTGACTTAATTAAATCTCCCCATCTTGTTGGAGAGCGGCCGCGGGGTCTCTTGCCTTCCACCTTGCCTTGGACTAGAAGACGCTCCATACAATTTTCTTTTCGGATAATATGCTCGAAGAACTTCAGAATACGTATTTGCACAGTCGACGATAACCTTTCTTTAATATGTAGTTCCTTTAAGATCGATGCATTTGTTCGGTGAGCAGTCCACGGAATTCTCAGTAGGCGTGTCCAGCACTACATCTCCAGGGCATAGATTTTTCTCCTAACCTCAAGCCTCAGGTTCCATGTCTCAGCTCCGTACAGAAAAATTGGAAAGACGAGACTTCGCATCAGTCGCACCTTAGTGTTTTTAGCAATTCTGCGATCTTTCCAAATTTTTGCGAGCCTTTCGACAGCAGACCGCATTACAGCACAACGCCTACACCTAGGAATTCAGTTATATGTCATTAATGACCGCTGCTTGGTTGTATGTATGCTTAACCCGAATTTCACGCCAGCGAAGCCGCGGGCAAAAGCTAATAGTGAAATGAAGCCGTAGGCTGAAATGGAAAAAGAGTCAATGGATTAATTTGAGACTATCAAAAGAGTGGAGGTCGTTGTACGATTGCGTGAATGAATATTGAATGTGATAAGGAACAATGTTATGTTGACTCAAGAGAGGTAGGGAGCGTATCTGTACCTACGCTATTCGACCTGGGCATGTACCTCCTACCAGAAAGGAAAGAGATGCTGCGTCTGCAGCGGGGGTGGCGGCGCGCGAGCGTCATTTTATGTTGGGAGCGTTAATATGGCTACGGTAACCGCTTCACATCAGGCGGGCCGTATGCTTGTCTGCCACCCGACGTAGTATTAAAAAATAAAAACCCAAAAATCATGATTTTTTTGGTAATTGTTCGGCACACGGCACACCGTACATAAACATTGATTCACAATGCAGCGTGCTTCATAATTACCGTTGGTTCGACGACGTTTGCCGAACTTACAAGTCAGAGGTTTTGAGTTGTTGAAAAATGTGGCGAATAGTTTTCATGACAACAGACATTTTCATAAATTAGTTATTTTCTAGAAATGTGATTTTGGGATTATTTCAATTCGAGCAGAGTATAATTTTTTTTAGAGTATTGAACCTAACAGACCGGAAAGACATAAATACTGATCCGATTTCGATGACACTCTTGGTGGTTGGTATAAGTAAAAGTGTCAGATTGTGCATACCGTAAATAACATTTTTCTCAAAGAAAAAATGCTATAACTCAAAAAAGTTATAATAATAAACTTTTTTAAGTTATATCTTATCAAAGTTTACTAGAGAAAAAAAAGACGTGTGGCACTCGGGGACTGCCGCGGTAAAGCTATTGCATAGCATTTTGTATCAACTTATGCAATTATAATTTTATTTATTTATTTTATTCATGCAGTATTGCTTTTTCTTTGATATTAATTCAAGTTACACTTTTTGAGCGTGGTGACCGATAAGAAAACAAATTTTTCTATTATTAAATAAATAAAACGAGTTTCGTAGAGTCGTCCGTCTAATCGCACGCACACAACGCCGTGTCGAAGACTGCCGAACTGAAACCTAATTTTAGTATGAGCTCCAGTTATACAGTTCAAATTAGCGATCGCTACGCTTTTCTACTTCGCAAACTGCCGTTTGGCTAGCCCCCCTGGGCACATACCTACAGTAACGGTGGCCGGCGGCGGCGCCCTACGTATCCATCGTCAACACATACCCTCACCAAACTAAGCAATTCTGGGTTGTTATTATTATTATGTATCTCTTTTTAATCACGGGTCAAGCCCAGTCATTTGATAGGCGTGCGCGGGGATATGGATCCAACGCGTAGAGGCCCCTTTGAGAAGTTTGATGTAATGTTGTACGCCCGCCGTGACCCGCTCCAGGATATGTCAATGGAACGACATACCCATGAGCAGGTCTCGGCCGGCGTTGAGGCTATTGCGAAGTGTGATGGAAAATAAATGGGCTATGGAGATGAGATCTGGGGGAACTTAATACCGGGCTATTACAGAAGAGGGACGGACGCCTGCCATAACTGCTTTTATTGCTAGTTATTTGCGGCAGGCGGTGGCTTGCCACTCACTAGATGGGCCCCCGAAATGCCAGGAAAACGGCCGGGGGCAACACCGGTGTGAGTGACTCAGGGATGTCGAGAGGTGTGCTGCGCTTTCTCCGAAGTTACTCGCGGCGTGATGCCCTTTAACACTTCCACCCCTGGAGCATATAGCTCTAGCGGCTCCTCTCTGGACGGCCAATGAAGGCAAGCCAGAGCTGAGAGTCCTGCGGGCCTTCTTGTGTTTACACTCCGACCGATGAAGACACGTCGGAGACGAAGGCCCTGACCGACTCTCTGGAGACTCGGGTCCGTGGTGTCGGTGTCGCTACTCACACAACAGCTCGCCACACAAGCTGCCCTGCGGACTTATTATTATTATTATAATTATTAGAGAAAAGGACAATGCTCATCTTAAACCAGCTGATTTTCTATAAAAGCAATGACCATCACTTCTACAAACCTTAGAAAATAAAAAAAAGTAAATCCGTAAGTGCCGTTCATTCATTTTTATACGCAATCTAGTTTAGGGTTGAATGTTTTAAGCTATTGCATAGCTTCTATCGCGGGCGTTGAGCGCGGGGACCGAATCCAGAAATTCCGTAACGAAAAAACCTCACGCTCCCCACTCCGACGGGCAAGGAGGTGTGGCTTGAAGGCCGTGCATCGTCTAACGTCGTTTCAGTTCGGCAGTCTTCGACACGGCGTTGTGTGCGTGCGATTAGACGTATTGTACGACTCTACGAAACTCGTTTTATTTATTTAATAATAGAAAAAATTGTTTTCTTATCGGTCACCACGCTCAAAAAGTGTAACTTGAATTAATATCAAAGAAAAAGCAATACTGCATGAATAAAATAAATAAATAAAATTATAATTGCATAAGTTGATACAAAATGCTATGCAATAGCTTTACCATAGGAATTCCCAACACAATTTTCATTCAACAAAAATTTTCCTTATTGATTACAGATCAGCATGTGGTGCCCATAACCTTTTATATTATAGAGAAAATAATAACATCATTTTCACAGTAAGGCAATTTATTGAGTCAAAAAGACATGAGTGTCAATACACTTCATAAAATATTAAATTTAGAATAGTACAGGCTGTTCACATTGACAAAGGAGGTTTTAACAGGTTTAATTAAATTTGTTTAAGAACTTAAATATTAAGGTCAATAAAAATAAAGTTTATTATTATTTGCTTTTCGGCGGTTTAATTTTTTTGTTAAAAAGTTTTTATTACTTAAAAATGTTTAAAATTCCGCTTTGTTTTAAAATAAATGTAGCACTGGCAACTCTGACGGAAATCCACCTTAGCATGATTTACTTGAGTAGTTAGAGTAGGGAGAACGAAGTGACGAAGCCACACCACTCGCAGTGGACATAACTTGATTTGAAAGTGAAGACTGTTTACATATTACATTTAAATTGATTTAATTACGAATAGCTTATGAGTTTTGTTTCACTTAAGTTGGAACTTTAATTAACTTTGGTTGTTTAACTTAACTCAAACGTAAATTGATTTCATTACTAATATCTTACGAGTTGTGTTTCACTTAAGTTGGAACTTTAATTAACTTTGGTAGTTCAACTTAACTCAATATAACACGTGTCGTTAACTTGTATTGATGGATACTTATCATGACTGTGAATATATTACTCATATAGTGTTTATGTTTAATTTTTTTATTGTTTACATATTTTATTAACATGTGTGACGTGACAATGTCTAATTAGGTTCTTCTGTGGTCATGTAAAAAACGTTTTTGGTACATACAATAAAATGGAAATCGTGAAGTTAAATACATCTGCGTACGCTATACAAATTTTGACGACATTTTGCAGTGAGTATCTCTTTTATTTATTATTAGCTTCCGCCCGCGGGTTCGCACGAGTTTACTTTATTTTATAAAAAGTATCCTATGTCCCTTAAAATACCTTTGAGAATATGTGTACAAAGTTTCATGATGGTCGGTTGTGTAGTTTCGGCGTGAAAGCGTAACAAACAAACACACATTCACAATAGGGATTTATCGACATACAAGTATACCATCTGATTATGACCAGTCATCATTATCTATAGATATTGGCGATATCAGAACAGAGGCATCACTCACGCGTTGCCGACAGTGTAAACATCCCTTCATGCTTTTCTTCATGCTGTCTGTCGACAAACATGTTTTAAAAACGAGACTGGTTGTCTTGGCTAGCAATGGCCACTTTGATACTGTAGTCGCGGGTTCGACCCCCACACAAGACCAATATTTGTGTGAGAGTTTGATGTAATGTTGTACGCCCGCCGCGACTCGCTCCAGGATATATCAATGAAACGATATACCTACCCATGAGCAGGTCTCGGCTTTGAAATTATTACAAAGTGTGACGGAAAATAAATGGGCTATGGAGATGAGATCTGGGTGAACTTCATACTGGGCTATTACAGAAGAGGGACGGACGCTTGCCATAACTGCTTCTATTGCTCGTTATTCGCGGCAGGCGGTGGTGTGCCACTCGCTAGATGGACCCCCGAAATGCCAGGAAATCGGCCGGAGGCAATACCGGTGTGAGTGACGCAGGGGTGTCGAGAGGTGTGCTGCGTTTTCTCCGAAGTTACTCGCGGCGTTATGCCCTTTAACACTTCCACCTCTGCAGCATTTAAAAGGATGAGAAAAGTCTTAAAGATATTATCTCACTCTTATAGGGGACTGATCCCGATGACGTGCCCACTTTTGTGGCGAAGGAACTTCATAAGCTCCCGCCATACAGCTACGACCACGTCGATGTACTAGTGCTGCTTAAGGATATTAGAAGTCTGACAGCCAGCCTAGCCGCAGTGCAGTCCAGATTGGAGGCTTCCGAGACCATCATAAGTGAGTTGCGTGCCGAGGTAGCGTCGTTGCGTGGCGCTGGCTCGGTAAGTAGGTCACACGAGGTCTCTGGTGTGATTGCACGACACGGGGCTCAATCTGCGGCCGTCAGCAGTTTTGCGTCGGCCATCACTTCGCCGGTGGCACCGCGTCCCGCAGCCCGCACTAGGCCCCGCCGCCGGAAACGTCACGAATAGGCACGACAACTCCCGATCGTGCTTACGCCGCCGCCGCCGCTAAGCCACCAAAGCGGGTTACGACACAAAGGGAGAAACGAAATCCTCACAAGCCCTGTGTAAATGCGCTCCAGGGCTCACGAACGTGCAAGTGCGACCCCGAAGGCTTCATCAAAGTGGAGAGAAGGAAGAAGCCCACCAGCCGCAACAAGTGCGGCACCGCACCGACAGGACCCAGACACCTGCTGCGTCCGGCCGTGCCGACGACGTTGCTGTATGTGTCCCGCCTGCATTACTCTACAAAGGACGAGGAGATTGTAGAGTACATCCGAGTGAAGACCAACTTCAATTGTAGAGTCGAAAGGTTGGAATCGCGCCACCGAGTGAACTTCAATTCCTTCGTGGTGAGGGTTCCAACAGAATATCTTTCGACCTTCACAAAGGAGAAATTCTGGCCGAAAGGTGTTTTGTTCCGACGCTTTCGTGGCCGGTTACAGGAATACTGCGCGGAATACGCTGCCGACTAAGCGCGTCTAATTATAGATATTGTCAAGAAAATGAACAATTACATAAATATATATTTTTAGTTTAAGGTATTTATAATATGGACATGTTTTGTTTACATTACAATTGTCTGAAATAAACGATTATTATTATTATTTAGTTCTAACGACTCCTCTCTGGACGGCCAATGAAGGCAAGCCAGAGCTGCCCCCTTACCACCATCTCTTATTGCGATTCAATAATTGAGTAGATTGCTTATTCATATCAATGAATAAGCGACTCTATTTAATTTGGGGCTGATGGTCCGTGAGCCAGCAACAGATTTTCCTGACTAAATTCCTCTTAAGCGATAACTCGGGAAATACTTCAGAGAGTTCTTAGCTGCTGCTCCGTGGGTGGGTTGGGCAGCGGCAGCATAATAATCAAGTAAAAAAAATGTTTTCAGTCATTTCCTCCCCACTGAAAATTTGTTAAATGATAGTTAACGCAATTATTCGAAGATAAAAAAAAGTCATCTGGCCGTACCGTGGTGTGTTTATACTCCGACCGATGAAGACACACCGGAGACGAAGGTCCTGATCGACTCCCTGGAGACTCGGGTCCGTTGTGTCGTTACTCACACAACGTCTCGCCACAAGCTGCCCTGCGGGATATATTAAATTATTTATATTATTATATTAACTATACAAGATACTTGTGTACAAGTACTAGTACAAGTAGACAAGTGTCAGGAGTTCTCGCTCTTCCATACATGTAATAATTGATAATATTAATTTAGAATAATGTGATATGTGTGGAACTTGCAATATAATAGGCCGGATTCTATTTCACCGGGCCGAAATCGAGGTAGCGAGTAGATTCGCTGAGTGTATGTTTTCCATTAATTTCAATGGAAAATGTATTTGATGATCATTCCTCAAGGACATGATCGATCTCTATTTTTTTTCATCACAAACCTCAAGCATGTCGAGGTCTTTACTTGTGTCAAGTTTCATCAAAATCGGTTCAGTGGTTTTGGAGCCTATTAATTTCCAAAAGTGACTTTTCGGCGTACATAAGCATTCCGATCGCTCCACTCAATAATCTTAAATTGAGATAAATATGTAATAACTGATAAGGTATAGACCAGTGTTTCCCAATTAGTGGTACACGTACCCCCCCGGGGGAACGCGACATTGCATCAAGGGGTACGCGCAGCAATCTCTTAACTGAAAGATTAAATCCCTAAAAAACAATAATGCAATAACAATTGCCAAAAATTTATCAATTTAATTAAACGATCAGTAGGTAAGTCAAACGTATGCATTGAGCGCTTTAGTGTGTCATTAGAATGTCTTTTGATGATAATAAATATAAAATACACCAGAAGGCCAATTCTCGTAATTTTTCTACGATCGCAGATTGAAAGTTGACCGAATCGAGATTGAATTGTGAATTGACTAAAATTATATACTTGATTTCATTAATTAATTATTATCAATTCTTTTTGTTTGCAATGTAACATTCTTAGTTTGTTTAATTCTCAGTCATATTCCGATAATCCTACCTAAATTAAACTTTGAAGTTACATAATGTGATACGAGAATACTCACATTTGTGAGATCGAGACTGGATCGAAACTGAATTTTGACTACATTTTAATTACGAGAATTGCCCCTCTGATTTCATTTTTAGGGTTCCGTACCTCAAAAGGAAAAACGGAACCCTTAGAAGATCACTTTGTTGTCTGTCTGTCTGTATGTCTGTGTCTGTTTGTCAAGAATTTCTATGTCGAGAATGCGTGGAGGTATCAAGCTGAAATTTAACCTGTATACTCAGGTCTACGGTCCCATGAAGTTGTAAAAAAAATCAAACTTAGCAGTTTGATTTTTTTTACAACTTCATGGGACAGTTTACGTAGGAAAAAGTTACGGCCGTTTATTCAGCAAAAAACGCATATTTCGACACACTCAAGGGAATCCAAACCTATAGGGTACTTCCCGTTGACCTAGAACTATGAAATTTGGCAAGTAACATCGTTATAGACTACAAGTACAGGAATAAATCTCAAAACTATACATTTGTAAATAGATCTTAAAAAATAGGGGGTCTATATTTTTTATATGGTGTCGAAATTTCAAATTGAAACTACTAGTTCAAATGGGGTATCATATGAAAGGGCTTGATGTACACATTGCAAAATATATTTTATTTATTTTTTTCGACGCTTTATTTCTTATTTATAATGAAAAATATCAAATTTAATAATGATACTATGTACCCTCGGTGGGCGAGTCCGACTCGCACTTGTCCGGTTTTTTTTTTTACGTTCCTGCAATAAGGGTTACGCAAGTTTGAGATCTTTCTTGAAGTGGTACGTAGAAAAAACTAATTGGGAACCGCTGGTATAGACGTTAATCTAGAATAATGTGATATGTGTGTAACTTGTAACATATAAAAAATCTGAAATTGACCTTCATCAGCCTGCAGTGAGGCAACGTGAGGAGATACACTGAGCATATTTATGACAGACAGACATTTAATATTTACGATATACCTTATGATGATAGGTACAACTATAATACCTTATATATTATTATTATATATACCATAAATTGTAGGAGAATTATTAGCGTTTTGTTACTAGCGTTTTGTTACTAGCGTTAGTCACTAGCGGCCCGCCCACGCTTTGCTGTGACTCCATCTTCCCGTTCCCATCTCATTGCAATGGAGTCCTTTTTATTGATATAATTAAACATCCCTCCTTATAATAGTAGGTAGTTGTTTTCAATAATTCTTATACCTAAATACCATTTAAAATCCTTCTGCTATAATTACTTTAATTTCAATAACAATGGACTTTCATACAAACTACCATCTCCCGTTTGAACACCAAAAAGGGGTTGATTTCTGAAGATACATTATTAGTACACCTCCACTCCATCTATAGAGCATACATTTTAAATTTCAAGTCTCTTACTTCAAAAACATAGGACTTACTTACATACAAATTTCCAACAACCGATTTACCCCCTTAGGGGTGGAGTTTCGTAAAATCCGTTCTTAGCGGATGTCTACACCATTAATCATCATAAACAAACTTAACTTTGTAACAAATAACAACTTATTTTAATTGACCTTATTGTTACCAGTTGTTTAACATGTAAGTGTATTGTAAGTTCGCCATGTTACATACGTTATTCTTTTCAATATTAAATGTTTGGCTGGAAGAAATCCCATGTAGGAAAAGTCCGCCATTGTAACTGTCCTATGCTTTATAGTTAATATCTTTGTATTTCTTTTGTAAAATAAAGATTTTAAAACAGCATCTTATATACACCCATATTAAGAAACCCATAATAAATAATTAAATTGAATTGACTTCAAAATATGCATTTATTACCCGACTGATGAAAAAGGGAGGTTATGTTATCCGTGTGTATATGGATTTCTTTGGCACTCTCTACAGCTGAAATCGCTTGATGGATTTCAACATATGAAGTGTCATTACAATCAGCAGCAAAGTGATACAAAAATATGCAGAAGCTTATGAACTTAGACTTCATCACCATGTGAATCCAGAGGTAGTCAAATTCCTCGTTATCACCGACCTATTGAGGAGACTCAAAATAACAAATCCATTATAGTTAGTGTAGTGATAAGTGAGACTTTTGAGAGTTTTGGGGTGTAAGTGGTTCATCAAGATCTTTGAACCAAAGCCAACTTCACCTGCACGTGGTGCACCCTGCTAAATGACAAACGAAGCTCTGGCGAAGAGAGAGGTAGGGAGCGTAATTGTAAGCTACCCGACTGGGGAATGTACCTCCACCTCACAGAATACCGCAGCCAAATAACAATTCCTTTGAGGGTTGTTGTGTTCCTGCGAGTGAGTGAGGTCACCAGAATGCATTGGCAGCGGGGGTGGCGGCGCGCGAGCAATATTTTATGTTGCGAGCGTTAATATGGCTACGGTAGCCGCTTCACATCAGGCGGGCCGTATGCTTGTCTACCTCCCGACGTAGTATAAAAAAAAAAAAAGAAAGACAATGTTAGTGATAGTGCATAAAATTACAAGAAAGTGTTTCGCCTTAATAGACACTAAGAAGATAGAGGTACTTCCAAAGATGGCAGTTTACAAATGCGCTGTAGTTCTCAGAGACTCATTCGCTAGTCGGCACGGTACACTACGTGCAAGCGAGGTTGGCTTTGGCTCTAAAGATCGTGGTAAGCCACTTACACACACTTTTTCTTGCAAATATACACTTCTGGACACATCTATTGGCCCACCTTAGAGTTTAGGTTTCGATGGCCCCTACCGAAATATGATTGCTAGATTGAACAAAAACTATTGATGCAGTTTTAAACCTGATACATTTTACCATCTTTTTCGATCATATTGTCACAGTATTACTATTTTTCATACAGTAGGGAATCGCCTTTGACGTGGCACGATGCCGCCGCCCGCGTAGGTATCCACGCGGTTGTTCGCCGATATGCAAGGGTTGTCACAAAATTCGAAATCAAATAATCTTTAATATTTTTATAATCATTTATCAACAAGAATATAATATACATATTTACAAATGTTGCACTGCTAAATATTTACGTGAAGGTTTATTTTTAGATTTCAATATTCTATCATTAAATTTAACAATATAATGAATTCGCATTCGGATAAACAATTTGATCATGAAAATATGGGGGAAACATAAGCATGGCTGTGATATAAACTGTACTTGTTTTAATAATACCTACCTATAATTTATCTAAAAATATTGTTTCCTACAGCACCTGGTTGGTGTTGGTATGTTAACTTATTACGTCTGCGGCGAAGACAAAAAGTCCCTATGTTCATTCGTAACTAATAAACGGCTGAACAAATTTTGATTAGTTGTAAAATTCGTCTTTATTGCGCCAGTGTCACGGAGTATACCAAAATTAAAAAAAAATAGCGGATTTCTGGTGCCAGCCATGTTGATGTAGGTACCAATCAATTAACGATTTAAATTTGATTACGACTTTACTCACTTCATTTTCGCAAGATACTTAATAATAGAAACTAGGAATATCAATACCCAAAATGCAATGACTGGATAGCAAAATTTACCGTAAATAATAATAACTAAAATGTGTAAAATAAAAAAGTAAATAAAAATTATCAAAAAACGTGATTGCTTAAAAAAATTTTAAAAAAGAAACTAGCCCTGTAACAAAGATCTTAACTACTAGGTATAGATAGGCCATTCTAAGGAGATAATTTGTCACGAATCGATGAGTCATTTGGCATTCGACAGCGAAAATAATAAATATGAGAGTGTAAGTTCAAATTGGTGTCCCATTTGTTTATAAAGTTTATAGTGTACATTTACGTGACATAAACATACACATAGGTTCGTCCCACACACAGCACGTTCATATAGTCGCAGAGACAAATTTTATGTTAGAAATAGCACAGCCATACGTAGTAATTAATATCTTTGCCCAGAAATCTTGAATATAGGTGAATATAGAACCTTGTCTTTTTCTGTCGGTTTAAATAAAATCATAACAGTTGGATATTAGACAAATACCAACTCCTTCTGTGTCCGACATCCCAACTATTAAGAAGTTGTAAACATAATAATTATACTTTGGGCAAGAGCATGCGCCTTAAAGAATACATATACATACATATTTACACTTGAAAACCCCACTAGGTTGGAGTTCGAGTTACAAAGTACTTAACTATTTAGTCATCTGTCGTTGGAGCACAAGAATTCGGTTATTTGTTGTATACTTATAGTTGGAGTACCTTGCACTTCACCAACAATATAGCTACATACATTTCAACAAAGACAAAGTAGGTAGGATTTTACGAAATTATAGAAAAAACTTACCTTGCGTCACGGGGAAATCTATGAAATTTTAAATTATTGATGGGGTGTAAGTGGTTCATCAACATCTTTGAACAAAAGCCAACTTCACCTGCACGCGGTGCACCCTGCTGACTGACAAACGAAGCTCTGGCGAAAATAGAGATAGGGAGCGTAATTGTAAGCTACCCGACTGGGGAATGTACCTCCACCTCACAGAATACCGCAGCCAAATAACGGTTCCCTCGAGGGCTGTTGTGTTCCTGCGAGTGAGTGAGGTCACCAGAAAGGAAGGAGATGCTGCGATGGCAGCGGGGGTGGCGGCGCGCGAGTGATATTTTATGTTGCGAGCGTTAATATGGCTACGGTAACCGCTTCACATCAGGCGGGCCGTATGCTTGTCTGCCACCCGACGTAGTATATAAAAAAAAAATGTGTTACGACATCGAGTTACAACCGTATACAGAACAATTTGTATGCACCATTATATTAAATAGGAATCACTAACGTAAATTAAAAAAACGTTTAACGTGACTGCCTTTCACGGTGGCTCCCACAAACTACGCTTGTTTGTGGGACGCTGACCGCACCGCCCGCTTCTCCGCGGGTTCCCCTCCCTTGCTCTGCGCAAGTACCTTCGATGCCCAACTGTATGCTTTTAAAACTGTGATATTGTTTTAAATTTGAATTCAGAATACCACACGACATGGAGCTACGCCTAACAAGCCGGGTATGCGCCTTGATTAAGGCAGTTGATTTTTGAATAAAAAACATTTTTTATCAAATAAAAGTTTAATTTAATAACGCGTGTTGCCTCCATGGGCATCTACCACAGCTCTCATACGATTAGGCATAGAGTTTGTCAACCGCTCTTTGAAATTTTGAGGGATCCTCCCCCATTCCTCTTCTATGGCAGTTTTCAACTCCTGCATCGTCTGGGCAACTGGCTGACGAGCCCTAACACGTCTTTTTAGCTCGTCCCACATGTGCTCAATGGGGTTCATGTCTGGGCTTCTTGCTGGCCAGTCCATAACTGTGATGTTCACATCCCGAAGATATTCCCTGACGATGCCGGCCGTATGGGCTCTTGCATTACCATGCATAAAAAGGAAATTTGGGCCCACATAGTCCGCGTATGGCATCACGTGAGGTTCTAAGCACTCACGAATGTACCTTTCAGCATTTAATGTTGGCAGCCGTGGTCCCGTAACAACCTCAAGTTGAGTTTTGCCGCTCGCGGATATACCGCCCCAGACAGTCCACCGCCATAAGCAACCCTCTCTTCAAAGCAGCATTGTGCGAAACGCTGTCCCTTACGTCGGTAGACCTTCTTCCTTCCATCATTGCCATGTAACACAATTTTAGACTCATCAGAAAAGAGTACACGGCTCCAATGCTGCTGAGTCCAATTTAAATGAGTGCGCGCGAAATGAAGGCGCGCTGTTCGGTGGGCTCGCGTTACTTTGGGGCCATTAGCTGGCTTGTGTGGTACCATATCGCGTTCTTTTAACCTTCTCCGAACAGTTCGAGCGCTCACAGATACTCCGTGGAAGTCACGAAGTTGGTTTTGTATCTCAATGGAGGTAAGGTGACGATTTCTCAAGCTGGTCGTCACGATGAATCGATCCTGCCTTTCAGTTGTGACCCGAAATCGTGGCCTTCCTTGGCGACGAACAAAGCCGCCAGTCTCTAGGTACCTCCGATAAACATTTCGGACCGCAGATCGACTTAAATTAAGTTGAGCACTCACATTTCTTTGGCTGTGTCCGGCCTGGATAAGTGCCACAGCTTGGGCGGCGACTTCAGGCGAAGTATCCATAGATTATTGATAGAACCTCACTTTAATGTTAAGAATAAGTAATGTTTGTTGCAATGTGATTTTTCTCTTTGGTTAAAGAGAAAAATCACACTTTCAAGAATTAAATCCAAGTAAACCAATAAAATCAAGTTTTCTTAGTATTCGATTGTTGGATATCAACGAACAGGCTCCAAATTGTCTTTTGTTTCTTTAAATTCTGTGTTCGAAATTCAAAAAAAGACTATAGAATTAAATTTTGAATTTTGAAAAACTGCATAAAAACTTTTTGCTCGACCTAATATAAAATTTTAGCTAGGACCAAACGAAACTGAAAATGCAACGTGGGCCAATAGATGTGTCCAGAAGTGTATATTAGACAGACAAATCCAAATGTATTGCTAGTGTTCACTTAAGGAAAACGACGATCACTCAATAAAATTTCGCAGAGTTCTAACGAGCAAACTGGTTTCGCCTGCGCAAGAATAAGAGGTTGTTTCCGTGAGTTATGAAAAGTCGGATGATGACATTTATCCTTAAACATTGGAATCAACATGGTAAAAAACACAAACTATGTTCTTCCCTACGTCTACGTCTACTACGTCACGATTATGATTGTCTTCTTAACTATGAATTGGTTTCGCGCAATCTGTCGAATGACCGACAGTTCTGTCACACGACATAAAGTTACACATGTTTGACTTTTTTTAATTAAGACATTTGTTCATTTGTTATTTGTTCTATATTAAAGGAGCTTGATATAAATTTCGGAATGCACGAATAAATATTTGACAACTAATAAATATCTGTATCCTTTTTCAACTGACACTTTTTGTATGGGAAAATGATTTTTTCTTTTATTTTATTTTTTTCGTCAATTATCATCATCATCATCACCAGGTTTCATCACCACCATTTTAGTCTCCACTACAGGAGCACGACCCTCTCGTCCGTCCCAGACAGAAGGAGGATTTGGCCTACACTCCCCACGCTGGCCAAACGGGTTGGGGAGGCCTGATCGATGTTTGGTAATGTATTTCCCTTAGTCGCCTTGTACGACATCCACGGGAAGAGACGAAGTGATTCTATTCTAGTCTGCCGGAAACCACATGGCCTTCCTTCCTTCCTTCAACATAAGGTATTATAGTAGTACCTATCATCATAAGGTATATCGTAAATATTAAATGTCTGTCATACCATAAATATGCTCAGTCTATCTCCTCACGTTGCCTCACTGCAGGCTGATGATTTTTCGTCAATATTCCAATGTTTTTAATAGTTATTCTATTGGCTTTTTGGGACAGAGACAAATCAAAAATCATGGAAATTGGTTAAGAGCCATATTACATTTTGACTGCGATTTTTGCGTAAAATGGCCAATTTTGGCGTTCTCGATCTCGGAAACAAAAATACATTAACAAGGTTGACATAGCTATTGGCATAGTACATAGCGGCCTCGCTTTTTGTAAATTTTGCTTAACTTTTTAAATAAACCCTAAATTGCAGAGAAAGATTTTCATAAAATGCGCGCATTCACTATTTTGAGCTCCTGGATTGTACTACTGTTCCAAACAAATGAAATAAAAAAAATAGAATGTTATTTGTTATATAGTCGTATAGTACATAGCGGCCTCGGAATTTTGAAATATCATTGATAGAATATAGAAAAAAAAACATTCTTTTAACCAAAAAAACTTCGAAAATCGCTTTAAGTAAACTGTTAAAAATTCAATAAAAACGATAAATATAACTTCAAAATTACTACAAAAAACGATGTACGTCGTCGTCATCATCGTCAGCGTGCAAATGTAATAGGGCTCTTAAGCCATTCTCGAGTTATATGTGTCCGAATAACCCCGATTTTGTTTAATGTATATAGATGTATGTACCTGTGATAAATGTTTAGGCTGTGTTATATACCTTTAAAGCCTATTGTCTCTAAATTAGACTTTTTGTCTCTCAACAGCAACAAACCAATAAATTCTTCAACGTGATAATTTCTTTTTTTTTCAGTATGTTTCTTATCATGTCAAGCCGGATTCATTGTGGGATGGCCATCATCTACAATAGAATTATTCCTGTCAAATTCAACGGTTTTATCAGCACCTATGACTTCTTTGGACGTATCTTTACTTGGGAGTTTGACGAACATTGGATCATTATTGTCAATGCCATTTTGTAGTTACACTTTTAATACTCTTGGAAGAAAATACGGTTCAGTATTATTTGCACTACCTTTTGTGGTATGTTAAGGCTTTTATTTTTTGTAATTATTAGATTAAAAAAAAACGTTAGAACGTTTTTTTTAGCCTTTAATATTAATCAATACTAACAAAAATTCTTTTTCTTTTAAGTTTTTGTTCTAACCATCAACAATTCAACCATCAACAGTTCTTGTAATCTATTAGAATAGCACATTTAAAAATAATGTTTCATATTTTGTTAGAAAATTTGGACTCAATTCTGGATAAACTACTATTTGGGCCGTACTTTTGTTAACATTCTGTATCTTACACAATACAATACAATATTCTTTATTGCATCAAATAAATCATTTTACATAGGTATTAACATAATAAAAGTACAAAAGGCGGTTTTACCATACGTATCTTCATCATTACAATGAATTTTATCCAAAAATATAATACTCTTTAACAAAAGCTTTTATCCTTACAGATCACATGGATGATTGTATATTTCTCCAAAAATGTAATATTAATATTAACAGCAATTTCCATATCAGGCATTGGCTTATCAGGCCAAACAGTATCATGGATTTACATATCAGAAATATCACATGACTCTATCAGAGGAAGTTTGACAGCGAGTGCAGGGACAGCATATTTTATTGGGATATTATTTTCATATATTTTCGGAGGGTATTTGACGTACTATCAGGCTGTGTATACATATTTAGCGGTTGCTATAGCAACTGTTATTTTATTAATGATGTTTCCTGAGTCTCCTGTGTTCCTAGTATTTGTTGGTAAGGAAGAGGTAAGATTATTATTATTATACCAGTGATCGGAATCGGCATCAACCTATAATCATCCCACTGTTGGGATACGGGTCTACCCTCAATCGAAAGGGTTTAGAGCATACTCCACCACGCTGCTTAACTGTGAGTTGGCGGCGGACCCGACTGGGGAAGCATCTTCACCTCACAGAATACCGCAGACAAGTAACAATTCCTTTGAAGGTTGTTGTGTGATGCGAGCGAGTGATTATCACCAGAAAAGACTGTTGCTGCGTTGGCAGCGGGGGTGGAGGCGCGCGATTTATATTTTTGGTTGTGAACGTTAATATGTTTCCACCTTGCAACTTTCTTTGTTTGTCTCAATTATTAATTAACTGATTGGTATATAGTGCCCTCTTGCTAATGTTTTGTAGGAAGCAGCTAAATCAATTGCATTTTATAATCAAATCGATGTGAAATCTAAAGAAATTGGGACAGAAATAAAAAGGATTAAAATCCAGTTGGATCCAAGACTTGAAGCAGTGCTGGAAAGTCGAAATGGTAAGTTTAGCTTAGTACCAGAAATGAAACAATCTTAGTAGCTTATTAGTATTATGTTTGGAAGGATCTCTCACACCACCCTTTTTTGGCTAAGAGGAGGATCGTGCCTCTTTGGAGAGGCATGATCGGCCTAAGCGTTCGGCTCGTGACGCATCTATCTCTCTTCCACTCCATAGGCCGATGTTTTCGTATGACGTTATCACGTAAAATTATCGTCCGTAAACCGACTTTACAGACAACCATATTTTTTTTCAGATCCAAAAAGCACCAGTGGCGTGTTGACAGAGGATTTGGGCGTTAATTTGCCAAATAAAGTGGAATCATCGTGGAAAATATTGAGTGAGTATACATCGATTTTGACGCGAAATTATTGTGTGTTTGTTAGTTTGTCAACTCCATGTACTTGGCAAATAAGAGTAGACACTCTTAGTTGCCAACTCGTGGTTAGTAACTCGTGGATGGGTGTTTGCCTGTTTACATTTGTGCTCGCCAGTGATCGGCAAACACAAGTACTGTATTTGCAAATACCAAGCGTATGGAGCAGTTTTTGTGTTGGATGCTTGTATTAGTCGCTTGTATAGTTGTATAAAAAAACACATGCCAAACACCGACGTATTTGGCATGTGTTATTTTATACCACTATAGTGGAAAATAAGCATACGGCCCGCCTGATGGTAAGCAGTTACCGTAGCCTATGAACACCAGTGGCAAAACACGCGCGTTGCCGACCCGGTAAAAACCTCTTAACGCCTTTCTTGAAAGCTCTGTAGTAGTCTCCTGAGAAAATCTCGACAGGCAGTTCATTCCACAGTCTGACAATACACGGGAGAAACAAAGCTTCTCTGGAACCGCACAGTACGCGACCACTAAGGCTCCAATGCGAGAGGATGAATTTGATGAATGAGATGAATTCCTTAATGATGTTGGGGTGTAAGTGGTTCATCAACATCTTTGAACCAAAGCCAACTTCATCTGCACGCGGTGCAACCTGCTGACTGACAAACGAAGCTCTGGCGAAAAGAGAGGTAGCGAGCGTAATTGTAAGTTAACCGACTGGGGAAGTACCTCCACCTCACGGAATACCGCAGCCAAATAACAAATATCTTGAGGGTTGTTGTGTCCCTGCGAGTGAGTGACGTCACCAGGGGGCCTACCGGGGAAATCAGTGAATTTCATTCAATTTCTTGGTATTTATGTCCATTCCTGTTTATGTCCATTATTGCCTGCCTCTTTTCCTTTTCCTGTGTCCAGTAAACCAGTGCATTATTGTCTTTGACCATTTGTCTTTACCTCTAATGGTATGGCCTGCCCATTTCCATTTTAGTTTTCTTATTATTACTGTAACGTTGTTTGTTCTTTTCGTTTGTTCTATTATGGTTGAGTTCCTGATTCTATCTGATAGCTTTTTTCCCATCATGCTTCTTTCCATAGCGTTCTGGCAAGTATCCAGTTTCCTGTCATGGGTTTTATTAGTTGCCCACACACACAACACACTATAGTAGAAGGGTTTAAAGAGAGACGAACTTCTTAGCTTCCATGGATTCACCGTGCGGGTGCCAGGTCCATCGTGTGGCAGAGAGAGAGAAACCCCAAGTAGATCCCGAGATTTATGACACGGGTGTAGGTTTAAGGGGCCCCTTTCCGACGTACATCAACACTCACCTTCACTACTTGTGTTTCTCTCCCTGCCCTGCCAAATCTGGTATGAACCTGCTAATGCAGCTTTAGATACTCGTTCTAGTATAGAACTTACTGCACTTCTGGGCAAGCCAAGGTCTTTCAGCAGGTTATAGAGAGATTTTGCTGGTATACCTCTCGCTCCTACTTTTACAGCGTATAGATTAACTACATAGCCGCTTTTTGTTAATTCGTTTAGGAGGTCATAATATTTGTACAAATAGAAACAAAAAATAAGTAAAAGTTGGTAGAAATACGAATATTCAGTTCAAACCGACCACAGTAAGGTAGACTGTTTCAACTGACAGTTCTCATTACCGGTGGATCTTCACCCATTGATATTCGTTTTTTCGGCGGTAACTACAAATGTCAAAGTCTAAGCATATCATTCATTCAAAGATCCCTCGAACACGTGTCACTGGTAAAGGAATTGAAGACCGGTGGACATCGTTTCACCGGTGCGACGATATCCGTTTAGTGGACGAACGGTGTCATTTTAGCCAAATGGTAATCGTATTCACGTTGCGCGGTAGACTCCCTGAACGGAAGGAGATGCTGGGTTGGCAGCGAGGGTGACGGCGCGCGTCCGATATTTTATGTTGCGAGCGTTAATATGGCTACGGTAGCCGCTTCACATCAGGCGGGCCGTATGCTTGTCTGCCACCCGACGTAGAATAAAAAAATGATGATATTCACGTTCTGAGATTATCACGTTGAATGGATTCGTTGTTTGTTTTCAGAAAGATCGAAGTCTTCAAAGCGAGCCTTAACTGTAGTGCTTATAATGATGGGTCTATCAATTTTCATGGGGTGCGTTGTTCTTCAAATATATGCTGAACCACTGTTCAAAGAAGCAGTACCGACGATGTCACCGAATTTCTGCTCTATACTCTTGGCTGTGGACAATGTAGTGGCTAGTATTCTATGTGTACTGGTCATTGATAAATATGGAAGAAAGGTAAGAAAGTTTCTTTTCTTTTGACGCGAAAACGTCTTTAAAATTCCTTCCATAGGGAGGCAAATCAAAAAATCGGGGATAGTTTGGTGTTGCAGCTACATATCTATCATCTCCACCCAAAATTCAATCACACCGCTGATTAGATGAATGAATAAAGAATTAATTACGCTAAATAAGGACTATGGAGCATCGCGTGCAGTGCTACCATTTTGAGATAATTTAGTACATATGGGGTAAGTGGTTCATCAACATCTTTGTACCAAAGCCAACTTCACCTGCACGCGGTGCTCCCTGCTGACTGACAAACGAAGCTCTGGCGAAAAGAGAGGTAGGGAGCGTAATTGTAAGCTACCCGACTGGGGAATGTACCTCCACCTCATAGAATACCGCAGCCAAATAACAATTTCCTTGAGGGTTGGTGTGTTCCTGCGATCCTGCGAGTGAGTGAGGTCACCAGAAAGAAAGGAGATGCTGCGTTGGCAGCGGAGGTGACGTTGCTTGATTTGCGTAATCGATTAGACTGATACACGCAACGACGTCACCGAGCTCCTCATATAATAATAAATAAAATAAATAAATAAATATTGTCAGACAAATTACACAGCGCCATCTAGCCCCAAAGTAAGCGAACCTTGTGTTATGGGTACTAGACAACTGATAAACATACGTAAATACGTTTTTTTTTGTAAATACATACTTATGATACATAGAAAACACCCAGACCAAGACAAACAGACATGTTCATGCACACAAATGTTTGTCCTGTGTGGGAATCGAACCCACGAGCGTTGGTGTCGAAGCCGCGTCATTGACCGTTACGCCACCGAGCTCGTCGATGATATATGTATAATATATAATATAATTAACATTCTGTCCACAGAATTTGAACATAGTTTCGGCTATAGCATCAGGAGTGTGCACCTTGTTACTTGGCACCCAGCTGCATCTCCACTGGGCGCCGCATTGGATGACCATGGTCCTCATCTATACCTTCAGCTTCGTGTACACCTTGGGATGTGCTTTCATACCTTTTGTTTTGAACGCCGAGGTTTTCCTGCCTGAGGTAAGTTATCAGAAAGCAGTTCGGTATACTGTACAGTCAATCGCATGTAGACCGTAACACTTCCAGTATAAGATAGTCCTGCAGTCAGGAGATATAGAACGCGCAGAGAGAGTTGAGGCTAACACAGTACTCATCATCAGCCTATAGCCTACTCACTGCTGGATATAAGCCTTCCCCAATGTTTTCCACCATACGCGATTCTCCGCCTTCCGCATCCAGCTGCTTCCAGCAGCTTTGTTAAGATCATCGGACTATCTATAAGGAGAGCGTCCAAAGCTTCATATACTACGCGCGTACTCTAATATTTTCCTCCCCCATCTGCCATCACTACTCTTATTCGGCAGATGTGATCGGCCCATTGCCACTTCAGTGTGCCTTATTTCGGCACTGCCCAGGTCTCAGATCTTGATTTTAACTAGACAAAAAATTAGTCGTTAATTTGTCGAAATTTGTCGCCCAAAGCAAAAAATTTGTCGGTCTCCCGTTAAAGAGTTATAAGGTTTTATTTGTGGCAGTGCCGAAATAAGCTTATTTCGGCACTGCCCACTCGGGATCTATTAAACTACAAAACATAGCGAAGATATGATTTTCTCCAGAATTAGTCGTCAATTTGTCGAATTCAGACACCAAGTATCAGAATTAGTCGACGTCCCGTTAAAAAGTTATAAGTACTTCTTTGTGGCAGTGCCGAAATAAGCCTTATTTCGGCACTGCCCAAAAAAACTACACCACCTAGCGAAAATCTGATTTCACCCAGATGTTGCCTTGAATTTGTCGAAATTTGTCGGATATAAAACACAACTAGTCGATGCGTAATTAAAAAGTTACACGCATTTTAATAATTCACGTTGTAGTCAGAGAGCCTAACGTTGGCAGAGTAGAATAACACTACCCCATTCACATATGGCTATCGTAAAAAGCAACTAATGTAGTGCTAAAGAACACTTAAAGCATTCGTAGATCAGAAAACAGTATCATGCATTGACAAGCTTTGCCAGACTCTGAAAAAGGAAGGAAATAAAACGTTTACTGTTGCATTTTGTGCATGATATAATTTTGATGCAAGATCTCGGACTATACTTATTATGAGAATTATTAAAATGCGTGTAACTTTTTAATTACGCATCGACTAGTTGTGTTTTATATCCGACAAATTTCGACAAATTCAAAGCAACATCTGGGTGAAATCAGATTTTCGCTAAGTGGTGTAGTTTTTTTGGGCAGTGCCGAAATAAGGCTTATTTCGGCACTGCCACAAAGAAGTACTTATAACTTTTTAACGGGACGTCGACTAATTCTGATACTTGGTGTCTGAATTCGACAAATTGACGACTAATTCTGGAGAAAATCATATCTTCGCTATGTTTTGTAGTTTAATAGATCCCGAGTGGGCAGTGCCGAAATAAGCTTATTTCGGCACTGCCACAAATAAAACCTTATAACTCTTTAACGGGAGACCGACAAATTTTTTGCTTTGGGCGACAAATTTCGACAAATTAACGACTAATTTTTTGTCTAGTTAAAATCAAGATCTGAGACCTGGGCAGTGCCGAAATAAGGCACACGCCACTTCAGCTTGCAAACTCGGAAGGCTATGTCGACAACTTTGGTTCTATATCGAATTTCTTGGTTCCGGATCCCTCAGACAAACCTATATAGGTTTGTCTGAGGGATCCGGAACCAAAAAATTATAACAGAGAACTAAACAAACTAATATTAGTTTGTTTAGTTCTCTGTTATCATCATCAGGTCATTTTAGTCTCCACTCCAGGAGCACGACCCTCTCTCGTCCGTCTCAGACAGAAGGAGGATTTGGCCCACACTCCCCACGCCGGCCGGACGGGTTGGGGAGGCAGATCGAAGTTTTATAATGTATTTCCCTTAGTCGCCTTGTACGACATCCACGGGAAGAGACGGAGTGATTCTATTCTAGTCTGCCGGAAACCACACGGCCAATTTTAACGCCCATTAGTTCTCTCTTATATTTCGATATAATTCCACTTAAAATAAACTTTGAAGTTTCATATTGTGGCACGAGAATACCAAATGTAACATTTGTGAGATCGAGACTGGATCGGAACTGGATTTTGATTACATTTTTATTACGAGAATTGCACCGCACAGGTGCCTTGTAATGTAAAGCCGGGTCCGCTGCGCCATGTTATCGTGTTTGCAAACACGATAACATTGTTAGCTAACTGAATAGCGACTTGGCCTAACAGTTTTGTTAACAAAAACACAATAAAATGTTTGCCGAGACGCATCCACACATCCGCCGCGGTTGCCTGCGGGAAGAGGAAATATCGCATGTTGTGTTCCGCGCACTGCAACTGGAGGAAGACGTCATTTTCATATGAAGATTGTGTGTTGAATTGTGTAAAACAAAAACAATAAGTATAAGCGCAGCGGACGGGCCGTTTTGCTAACTTGTTGTGATAACATGTTTTGTTAGAAAATTGGCGCTGCGGCGGGTCCGCAAATGAGATGGAAAGCACTTTATATCTCACTCGACACATTGAAATGTGTCTGTGAGAGTACTATGTTCGCCATGACTCTCGCTACGTGAACTGTATGTAGAACTTAATTTGACCAAAATTATTTTCATATTTCCAGGTACGAAGTCTTTGCAGCGGTATCGTGCTGTCCTGTTTATGCATCACATCCTTCATCACGTTGTTTATCTTCTACCCACTTGTGGACTTGCTGGGACTGGGCGTGGTGTTCTGTTGTTTTTCTGCTGTCTGTTTCTGGGCTGCCGTATTCACTCATTTCTGGTTGCCCGAGACTAAAGGACTTTCTGTTGATGCTATCCAAGCTTTATTTTTGAAGAAATCCAAATAATTTTACTGGAGACATCATCATTAGCCTAGGTGTTTATCTAGATTTTTTTTTGTACTAAGTCGGCAAGCATACGGCCCGCCTGATGTGAAGCGGTTACCGTAGCCATATTAACGCTCGCAACATAAAATATCGCTCGCGCGCCGCCAGCCCGCACCTATCGCAGCATCTCCTTCCTTTCTGGTGACCTCACTCACTCGCAGGAATACAACATCCCTCAAGGAAACCGTTATTTGGCTGCGGTATTCTGTGAGGTGGAGGTACATTCCCCAGTCGGGTAGCTTACAATTACGCTCACTACCTATCTTTTCGCCAGAACTTCGTTTGTCAGTCAGCAGGGTGCACCGCGTGCAGGTGAAGTTGGCTTTGGGTCAAAGATGTTGAACCACTTACACCCCTAAATGTATGAACCCCTAGATGCTTTATTTTTGAAGAAATCCAAATGATTTTACTGGAGAATTTATTACATCATCATCATCAGCCTGTATCTACCCTTTCCCAATGATTTTCACCAAATACGATCCTCCGCTTTCCGCTTTCATCCGGTCTCAGCCGCTTTCTTGAGCTCATCGGATCATCTATCTGCCATCTATCTGCCAACTAACAAAACAGGCTCTGTCAAAAGAGAGGTAGGGTACAGCGTATTTGTAAGCTGCCCGACTGGGGAAGTACCTCCACCTCATAGAATACTGCAGCCAAATAACAATTCCCTTGAGGTTTGTTGTATTTCTGCGAGTGAGTAAGGTTACAGAAAGTAAGGAATTGTTATACGTGCTAAGATAATTAGTGCTTCCCAACAACCCACAAAAGAAGATCGAACGGTGTATAATTAAACCGGATTTTCTTCCGAATTCAAAGTTACTACCATAGTAAAAGTTATTTGTAATGATAAGTACGCACGTCCCTTAATGTACTGTCAATGAATTTGTTTACGTTATATAATTTGTGATATTAAAGATTTATTTTCCTGTTTTATGTTATTTTTGACATTATTACCTGACCTGACGATTTTGTACCGCCATGTTTTTGTTTGTTTTTAAAACAACTGAACGTCAATCTTTTAATGTTTTTATATACTGAAGATTCCTCACAATCTTCTGTCTCATTCACTCACTCACTATTCATATACGATGTACAAAAAGCAATTCGATTTTTTAAAATTTTCTTTTATTACAAACCTTGTCCTCACAATAACGAACACAGTAAAAAAAAAGGATATCAAATTTGGTGCAGTCGTTCGGAAGTTTAGCGAGTACCTATATGTCGCCGTCGCGCGTCGCCGTCAACCTGTCTTCAGCCCACTTTTAGGATATGGATAGGGATTTAGAGCGTACTCCATCACGCTGATCAACTGCGGTTTGGTGAAGGCCAGTATTTTCAAGCCGCCCAAAGACCACTGATTTGACTTGACCACTGTCATCTAACGACAACAGCCGAGACCGATGGCTTAAAGTGCTCTTCGAAGCACGGAGGAGCTCGAGACCAATGAACCCATCCATGGATAGACTACGGCCGACGTTGCTTAACTTGTGTGTTCGATTAGACTGACACGCGCAACGACGACATCGAGCTCCTCTTTTTCTTCGCATAAATATCGCAGTTAAGTTTTCGAGTAAGGTTCAATTTACACCATCGCGGAACGGAGGCCGTGTGGTTTCCGGCAGACTAGAATAGAATCACTCCGTCTCTTCCCGTGAATTTCGTACAAGGCGACTAAGGGAAATACATTATAAAACATCGATCAGGCCTCCCCAACCCGCCTGGCCAGCGTGGGGAGTGTAGGCCAAATCCTCCTTCTGTCTGGGACGGACGAGAGGGTCGTGCTCCTGTAGTGGAGATCAAAATGACCTAATGATGATGATGATGATGATGGAACGGAATGGAAGCGACTTTTTGCAACGAAATTGTACATAGCATAATGAACTTTATGTCAATTGTATAACATATAAACTTAAATACGATCCGTAGCTAGGGGAATGCGCAATCTCGAGGATGCGCAAGGATTCCCCGGAAGACCGGAAATATTTAAGTTTAATGTGTTAGATATCATTAAATTTAAAATCATAATTTATAATTATTTATTATGTATTTATGCGTATGATTCACATTGTGACTTCACATTGTATAAAAGATTTGATTTGACTCCAAGCTTGTAATTCGTTGCGCCAGCATTTCGACCAATCATGATGTAGCACGCCACTCTTCAAGAGTGGTGGAAGTGGAGAGCCAGGCGTCAACTTCATTCCAAGCGAAGCAAGCATCAGGCATTCGATACCGAGCGCTCGTACAGACAACACGTGTGTGAAATAAACGATCTCAACTGTCAGTATTACAGTTAAGCTACTCCTAGGAATAAAGTGAATACCAAGTAACGTCAAGAGTTTCATTACTTGAACAACCTCCAACAAATTTGTATGAACAATTTCGTTGCAAAAGTCGCTTCAATTCCATTCCGCGGCGGTATAGATTGAGCCTTAGGATTGGTTACAAACAAAGAAAATAATGAATTTTGTTTTAACATCATTATGATAATTTTAGTACTTTACAAGTTATTTGAAGAGCGATTTATTAATCTTTGATGTCTAACAAAATTTGTTTGAAATGAGTTTTCCCTCTTATTGACGTGAAATTAAAAAATATATCTCTTAGTGTTTGTATAGACAATCTTATCTATGGCCACGCTGGAAAGAAACACGTGGCACCTTGATAATAAAATTATACAGCTACAGCACACTAACACCGTCATTATAATATTATAAAACAATCATATTATCCGGAATCCAGAGCTTCGTTTGTCAGTCAGCAGGGTGCACCGCGTGCAGGTGAAGTTAAGAATTTTGGTTCAAAGATGTTGATGAACCTCTTATACCCCAAACGTATTGTCGCGGTCCTGTCTCGAACGATCTAGAATGGAACCTTCTAGAATAGTCGCCGCATACTTCGCTGCAAGCAATAATGACCCGTATGTCTACTTCTATAAGGTTCATAACACTATGACATGAAAATGTTCGAGATGTGTCTCGAGACATTACGATGACTTACCGAAGGGAAGTATTCTACGAGAATATTCGAGAACCCTTGCCGGCGAATATAAATAGCGACCGCCGCGGCGCATAGGCAGTTCAGTTTGGACTTCGGGAGAGAAAACTTCGAGCGAATCTACCTGCGAGACAAGTGATAACCTACGACCTCAGCGATACTATTGGACTTCGATTTGACCTGCGATTTGGAATCTTCGTGTGGACTTCGTGTTGTGAAGACCTGCAGACCAGACCCTGCGTGAATAAATCCTTGCAAGTTGTCATTGGCGTTTTACATCCAAATCCAGAACCCTAGCTCGTAAAATTTGGTGTCAGAAGTGGGATTTGGAGATGCCACTGACTCCGAGGCGAGGACAAGCCAAGATGGTGCAAGGTCGCCCCTACTAGTGTTGTCACCGAGGCATACTGGGCTCAATGGGACGGTTTTATTCTGCAGAACGGAATACTTTATGTACCGTGAATGGGAGAAGCCTAACGGCAGAGAGTTCTATCTTCAGATAGTTGTCCCAAGAGGTGGGGTACAGGATGTCCTTCGTGAAGTGCATGATGGCGTGTGGAGTGGACGCTTGGGCGTGGGACGGACGTTGGCAAAGATTCGAGAAGGGTTTTACTGGCTTCATTGTCGTGAAGGATTGGTGCCGCAGGTGCGCTGCTTGCGCTGCGGTAGGGGGTCCATCATTTAGAAGCCAAGGAAACCTGCAACTTTGTAACGTTGGTGCACCATGGGAACGCGTTGCGGTTGATGTGGTTGGGCCATTCCCTGTGGCGGAGTCGGAGGATGGGTGATTCATGGTGGTTGTGGATTGCTTCTCTGAGCGGCCAGAGGTATTCGCCATGCCTGGTCAAGAGGCCGCAACTGTTGCGTTCGGGTTGTTCGGGAAAATGGTTTGCTGATTTGGTGTGCCTTCGGAGGTGCACTCCGAGCAGGGTGAGAGCTTTGAGTCGCAGATATTTCAGGAGCTCTGCAAAATATTGGGTGTGCATGGGACTGAGACCGCCCCATATCATCCTCAGTCTGACGGCATGGTGGGGAGATTTGATCAGGCACTCGAGGGACGTTTGGAGGGACTCGTTGGCGGCCACCGGAGGGACTGGGACGGGTGCATGCCGCCGTTTCTCCTGGCCTGCCGAGCGGCGGAGCGTGGCGGAGCGTGGCGGCGCGGGGGCAGCCCCAGCACGTGTCAGCAATGGGCGACAGCTGGGAGTGCCAGTGGATCTGCTGACTGGGGGACCTCCTGACGACCCACGTGCTCTGCACGGTTGCATTTCCGAGTTACGAGAGGTTGATGCCATAGTTCGGGAAAATGGGTTGCAGTCAAGTGAAAGGATGAAAGCTGGGTGCAACCGTCGAGCGAGTGCAGACGGCTTCGAAGAGGGAGCACTGGTCTGGCTTCGCTACGTGGCTCGACGAAAAGGAAAATCTCCGAAATTGCAGACAGGCTGGGAAGGGCCGTACAAAGTGGTCACTCGGTTGAATGACGTGACATATCGAATTCAACGGCAGCCGAGAGGTGCACAAAAAGTGGTTCACATTGACCGCTTAGCTTCTTATCACGGCAGTAATGAAGATGCTCGGGACGAGCATCTCTAAGAGGGGAGCAGTGTCGCGGTCCTGTCTCGAACGATCTAGAATGGAACCTTCTAGAATAGTCGCCGCATACTTCGCTGCAAGCAATAATGACCCGTATGTCTACTACTATAAGGTTCATAACACTATGACATGAAAATGTTCGAGATGTGTCTCGAGACATTACGATGACTTACCGAAGGGAAGTATTCTACGAGAATATTCGAGAACCCTTGCCGGCGAATATAAATAGCGACCGCCGCGGCGCATAGGCAGTTCAGTTTGGACTTCGGGAGAGAAAACTTCGAGCGAATCTACCTGCGAGACAAGTGATAACCTACGACCTCAGCGATACTATTGGACTTCGATTTGACCTGCGATTTGGAATCTTCGTGTGGACTTCGTGTTGTGAAGACCTGCAGACCAGACCCTGCGTGAATAAATCCTTGCAAGTTGTCATTGGCGTTTTACATCCAAATCCAGAACCCTAGCTCGTAACAGTATTAATATATAGATAAATTATCTAGCACTTCTATCATTAGCAATCAAGTGTAGGGAAAACGAAAAGCGGTAGATTTTCCGCCAGGCGCTAAAATTTTCAACTGCGTTTTAAACATTTTTGGGTGTAATTGAGGTCTCAGAAGAATATTAAACAGTATTGTAGAAAAATGAACAGTATTTTAATGTTTTAAGTTCCCACAAGTTATTAATTTAGTCTTTTTTAAAAACTTCATATGCTGACATAACAATTATAACTAAAAGTTTTAGTTTTAGTTATAATTGTGGTGTCAGTATATGCGTTTGAGCGTTTTAGTCTAAAACGTTCAAACGCTTAAAAAGAGGTCATTTAAAAAAAATGTGTTAGCTCTAAGTCTGTACTAGTGTTAAGTATTTTGATGCTGGAAACCGTATTTTCTATACTTTATTTTTGTTCAACAGTAAAAAGTATAATGAAAAACAGTATAATACTGTTTTTAACAGTATAATTGGTAACCCTAACCGGAATGTTTGTTAAAACTAGTCGTTATAAATAATCTAATTAAGTGGAATAGTCTTCAATCTATATTCATCCCACTGCTGGGATATAGGTTTCCCCTTGATTGAAGGGGTTTAGAGCAGACTGCACCACGCTGCTGCGGGTTGGCGGAGCCCATTGTTTTCAAGCCGCCTAAAGGCCACTGACTTGGTTTAACGACTGTCAACTATAATGACAACAGCAGGGACCGACGGCTAAACGTGCCCTCGAATGCACGAGGGAGCTCCAGATAAATAAGCCCATCCATGGACATTCTACGGCACACGTTGCTTAACTTGCAATCACCAGTATCAACATCACCTGCACGTGGCCACTGACAAACGTGGCTCAGGCGAAAAGAGGTAGGGCATAGCGTATTTTGCAAGCTGCCCGTCTGGGGAAGTAAGTACAGAATACCCCGCCAAATAACATAAAAGATTTTTAATATTGATGTGGTCGCTATGAGATTTTGTTAGGTTTGCTAATTACGTAGTAACTGAAGACGGAAGGTCCCCTAAGTAGGGACCGAATAAATTAACCGACTTGGTATTACATGGATCTCACAACTTTTTACGGTAGAAGATCTGAGCTGCGAGACTTGTTTTTTTTACAAGTTATGTTGTTGACGGCATCTCATATCTTTTTGTAGCTAGTGCTCCTTTTTTTCTTTTCCGGTACTATTTCTTGAGCTTCGGCTATAGTTTCAAGCCAATCCCAGTCTCTATGGGTTTTTTTATTAGGGTTTTAATATTTAGAGCCGCACTCGTCAAACGACAGTTAAAGTTAATCCTTATGTAAAATTGTTATCAATCATTCAATATAAATACTGTCAATGTACCTAACAGAAAATTACAACATGAAGCTTGACAGAGAATTAACTTGAACTATGGCATTCGCTGTCGCACTCAAAGTTTTTTGAATTAATAAATAACTTAACCCATTATTTTTCTTTAAATGTAGATTTACATAGAAATAAAATATAGAAATAGATTATTTATTTTTTTATATCCATACTGACTGATACAATTTGCGTAAGTTAAATAAAAGATGGTTTGTGTTTGTATGTATACCTGCGATATCGCAGTAAGACCCAAAGGTTGCCTGGAAGAAAGTGGTCGCCTTTCTGTAACAGATGGAAGCGTGGAAGCCGCGGCGCGGGCAAGCCATCTCCGCCGGCCGCGGTTATGATCCCCATGATACTCGTATATTCCCATTCTTGCTTTTTCATTCCGTTGACCATTTTACCCCAGACAAGTAACTTTTGCACTTGCTTGTTACCGCAGACATACCCCAATGCTTGAAGACTAAAGCTCAGGACTAAAGATTTGGGCGCTAGTATGAAGTCAAAGTACTGGTTGTATTACTATGCTGTGACTAAAGTGTTCAATCAGTGCGTCCTCCCCTCCATGACCTACGGTGCAGACTTGCACGCTGACCGTTGGGCTGGTTCACAGACGAAAAGTCGCGAAAGGAACGAAGTAATTCGACGAAGAACCAAAGTAGCCGACATAGCTCTCAGAGTCAGCGAGTTGAAGTGGCAGTGGGCTGGCCACATCTGCTGAGTATTTTAGTTTTTCCTTGGTTTATACATCATCATCATCATCATCAGCCTGTATCTACCCACTGCTGGATATAAGCCTTCCCCAATGCTTTCCACCAGATACGATCCTCCGCCTTCCGCATCCAGCCGCTCCCAGCCGCTTTCTTAAGGTCATCGGACCATCTAGTAGGAGGGCGTCCAACACTTCGTCGTCCTATGCGCGGCCTCCACTCTAATAACTTCCTCCCCCATCTGCCATCACTTACTCGGCAGATGTGACCGGCCCATTGCCACTTCAGCTTGCAAACTCTGAAGGCTATGTCGACCACTTTAGTTCTCCGTCGAACTTCTTCATTTCGGATTCGATCCCGCAGAGAAACCCCGAGCATAGCCCTCTCCATCGTTCGCTGCGCGACCTTTAGCCTGTGGACCAGTCCGATGGTCAGTGTCCAAGTCTCTGCACCATATGTCATTGCAGGGAGGACGCACTGGTTGAAGACTTTAGTCTTCAAGATTTATACTCTAAACACTAATTGTATTCTAAATTTGAACCTTCTATGTCTGCTAGAAGTGCCTTAGAGTTTTGATGATCGATTAAGAAACTTTGAGTAGTTATAATTCGTAAACTACTGGATCAAATTGAATGAAATGTGCAATATACTGTGTTTGTAGAATGCCTGATTGGTTAGTCATCATAAATTCAGGTTTATAGTTTCATCCACAACAAAGTTATAGGGGGTCGAAAATGGCCTGAATTGCTTCGAGAAAAGGATGGTACGGCCGTACCGCGTTTTACTCGACTTGGCGGGGGCACTGCCGTGCCCCCAGATTTGGTTTATTGAGAAACCTAAGTTTTTCGATGCCAGCTTGACGTTTTCCTCCAGGTGCTTTTGGAACTGGATATCGCTGGAGATCTCGGCATCGAGAATCCTAATTCTCTTGGTGTAAGTCTATTGTAAGTGGTGTGGTCTGGATTTGTGGAGCTACAGTAAATAGGGTTTTTGTTTTTGGTGGTGAACACACAGACCTGTTACTTGTCGGAGTTAAAATGCACCAAGTTTTTTTTATCCTACGTCGGGTGGCAGACAAGCATACGGCCCACCTTACCTGATGTGAAGCGGTTACCGCAGCCTACTTACACTCGCAACATGAAATATCCACCACCCCTGCTGCCAACGCAGCAACGTCTTTCTTTCTGATAACCTCACTCACTCGCAGGAAAATAACCCTCAAGGGAATTGTTATTTGGCTGCGGTATTCTGTGAGGTGGAGGTACTTCCCCAGTCGGGTAGCTTAAAAATACACTATGCCCTACCTCTCTTTTCGCCAGAGCATTATCTGTCAGTCAGCAGGGTGCACCACGTGCAGGTGAGATTGACTTTGGTTCAAAGATGTTGATGAACCACTTACACCCCAAAAGTTCAGACCAGGGTCTAATATGCAGGATGAATTTCCTGCCGAATTAGATTCTGGCGATCATACCGAATATCTCTTCTGATGACCGTTAATTGTGCAATCGCGATTGCACAACGTGTTGTAATCGGTAAACACAAAGAGAGACAAGCAGAAATTACATATCGGATCTAATATTTCAATCACCAATTAAAGCCACCAGAACCAGAAAAGCTCAATCTGTAAGTCAAAATAGCATGTATTTTGAATGAAGGAAAGCTCAATCTGTAAGACAAGATAGGATGTATTTTGACTTACAGATTGAGCTTTCCTTCACGGGGCTCGGAGCAGTCTTAGAGCAGCTGACTTTCTCAAGCTGGCTGTGCAGCTCGGGTACTTGTCTGCTTAGCAAGAGGACGACGGGCGATCGGCCTGGTCACCCAACCGTTGGCCAGGGCTAGGCATTCTCCGGGCATCGGGAAGTGAGTGTGCCTCACAGATCCGGTACCTGTCGTGGACATGAGATAGCCACCTATCTGGCGTCTAAGTATGAGTACAGTTACACTAGGCGTGCAGAGTGGTACAAAGTTGGATGTGTCATAGAGTCCTGGTCATCCGGCATTACACCTGAGGTAGTTACTCGTTCTTTCAATTAGGAATCGATAAAATCTGTTATAATTGCTCATATCCTAACTAGACAAGAGTTAATGATTATCAAATGGCTGAACAGATTGTTTTGCATCATAGCTAAGTGAACTTTCGATTAAGTCACAATTCAAATATAAATGTAATTTTAAGTGGGTTAAAAAGGAGAATTCTAGAAAACATAATTGTCTTGCATCTAGGCGTCAGCCACTGTTGATGAATGTCACCCAAGTGGAACGAAATTAGATTATCTTAATACACAAAGCTTCATAGGATGTGTTATTAGTGCTATAATTTTATCACAATATAACGTAATAACATCGGTATCTAATATAGGGTAAATGCATCAATTATCAGTACTAATAATCTTCTTCTTGTTTCTATATAAAAGGCAACCGATCGATATTCACTGATCTAACAACGCACAGCTCAAACCCACTGAACGGATCGGGATAATATTTGGAATACGTATTATGACGTAGGCATTGATTATCTTCACATGGAATACCGGGATATATGAATTCGCGGATATAAGTCAACGCACAGCTCAAACTACTTGACGGATCGGGTTGAAATTTGGCATACAGGTAGCTATTATGACGTAGGCATCCGATAAAAAATATTTTTTGAAAATCTCTACAGAATACTAAGACACTCGCGTGCAAAATACAGTTCCAACGAGATGTTTCACATGGGCGGATCCACCGTTGTGGGCATATTTTCACTGTCTATTAGATCGATAGGCTATGCCTTATTTATACATAATAAACGCTATGCCTTAATAAATAAAAAAAAAAACACAATTTCTGTTTTTTCTTTTGAGGAACAACCTTTTTGTGGGCTGGAGATGCATTTGTATGATCACCGTGTTGCGATTCTTCCTATATGGATCACGGGTTTTACAAACAGCAATGGAATCCAAACTTATTCGCAGCTGTAGACATCATTTGTACGTTTTACCCTATTTTATTAAAGTAATAATCTTTAATAGAGATCACTGTTACATTGATAAGGAGATATACCTATTTTGATCATTAAACTTCAGTAAAGAGGAATTACGGTAATAAACGCACGTGTGAGAAGATAAAATGAGCAGTGAAAAGTTAAAATGGTCAGCACTTTTAATTCAAGGATCAGCATCAATATCCAGTGAGTTATTTATTTAATTTTAATATTTTGATTTAATTAAAAGTATGGGTTCAAAAAGTAGCATTTTGTGTGGCACATGTCTATTTTTATTTGTCATATATTGATGTTTATAAAATACTCATGTAGTTTCAGTTATCTCAATACTCTGAATATTGTGTTATCGATATAAAACAAAATATATTTTTTCGTAACACTGGGGCGAGAAACAAGCGTATGACCTGCCTGATGGTAAGCAGTCATCGCAGAGTATGGACGCTTGTGAGTGATCACTAACGCGTTGCCGATCCTGTAAAAACCCTTTTACGCGTTTTTTGAACCCCATACCCTAGTCTTCTGGGAAAATTTTGGCAGGAAGTTCATTTTACAACTTGAGAAATCTGCACTAAAACCATATATGTTGCATACGCCCAATTTAGTTCCATTGTGTGAGGATGGCTATGGCGAGCGGTGCGACTACATAAAGAGGTCGTAGGCATCTTCTATGTAGCCTATGAATTATTGTAATACCCAGTTTAAAAATAAATTAAAGTAGTCAACGTCTAAAAGCTAAGTAACTTAGTGTAACAAAACATCATGTCAGTCCACGGTGATCTAATTACTGCTAGAGTTTGATCGATCATAAGTGAAAAGGTGCTACCTGACGGAAGTCACGACCCTCAAATCTGAGGATAACGAAACATGGAGGAGGTATCAAAACAGCGGAACTCGTTGCTAAAGAAACTTACAAATAAGAAAAAGGAATTTATCTTTTGATTAAGTAATCAATCAATGCAAGGATACGAAAAACTCCTTCAAATTGAAAGAAAAGAAGAGATTTTACACATAAAATGACCAACATTTGCCATGATCGAATTAAATAAATAATTTCAACTACTTTATATAAATTTATAGACCGGCAGATATAATTGTCAATTATATACATTCACTCACTAATCTACACTTTAGGATCTGTTCAATAGCTATTCTATTCTTTTGGATTCGCTAACGTAACAAGATCATGTTTTGAAGTTCTTATTTTTCTTACAGTTGGTTACTTAACAAGTCTCACAGGCTTTATATACGCATGGCCGTCTTTTACCATGGAAAATTTTACCTCTAATAATACTGTATTATCAGCTCCTATGTCTTCAATGGAAATCTCACTACTGGGGAGTTTGACAAATGTTGGTGGATTCTTTGCTACACCATTGTGTGGATACGCTCTCCGTGTTCTGGGTAGAAAGTATTCTGCTATGTTATTTGGATTACCATTTGTGGCAAGTATATTTTTATAATTTGGTTGTTAACCGATTCACAACAGGCTTGTTTGCTTCCATTCTTCTGGTCTGATGATGAAACTAGAAGCTGAGTAGTCTCTTGATTACTAGTAAATTTTGAAAATTCTAGTTCATTAGAATACTAAGAAATTATTATTCATTTCATCTGTTAATGTAGACCTGATCATTAAAGTGTGTAATATTATGTTTTTTTAATTAACATTTTTAATACCTTTTCAGATTACCTGGGCTCTAGTATCTGTTACAACTTATGTACCTCTGGTTCTAGCAGCAATGTGCATTGCAGGCATTGGCGGAGCAGGACAGGCAGTATCATCAGTATATATATCGGAAATATCACACGATTCTGTCCGAGGAGCTTTCACTTCAATTACCGTTAGCGGATTTTTCTGTGGACTATTATTTTCTTATATTATAGGAGGGTATCTGACGTACTATCAAGTTATTTACGTAAATCTGTCAATGTCGATTCTTTATATTGTATTATTGACTTTATTGGAGGAGTCTCCAGTTTATTTGATGCAGAAAGGACGAGAAAAGGTTCGATGTTTTGTTTTATTTACACGCTTAGTATTCTAATTAATGTGTAATTGTAGATACATATCACGGTCATCAATATTACCACTGGTGGTAACCAATAAAGTTGCAAAATTTTGTATTAAAAGTATAACTAGACCAGGGGCCCACCGCAGAGTTTGAAGCAGATTAGAGAACCGATCGAATATTTTAATTCTAGAAATAGAGTATTAGGTTAAAGTCAATGACGACCATTTTCGGAAGCAGCGGTAAAGCACAAAGGTCTGAACCAGCTAAGACTGACACAATTACGACCAACCTAAGCTGAAGTTTTATTTTCGTAATCAACGAATCCAATGGCAATCGTCTTCGACTTCGGCGGTAGGGCCCCTGGACTGCCTGGACATTTATAATATCTGATATTTAACAGATATTTTAAAAAACTCCCCTACCCCTTATTCGCTAACCTTTACTTACCTACTGTATGTAACTTAATTAGTTACTATATTTTGTAAAATCTGCAATATATTCACTATTCGTGTGTTTTAGTCTTGCTTCATTTGCAACATTAGGATATTTCTTACTCTTGCAACCTCCGCTTTATGTCTGAAGCTCCGAAAACTTTCTCATATGTAATATTTATTACTTTTGTTTTGTCGCTCAAAATGTCTCTACTTTGCATTATGGAAAGCATAGGAAAATACTAAATGCGAGGACCACCATCACAGAGATTAGCGTAGCGCTGGCGGTCCACCCATTGAGGACGTATTACATACTCGTATAATAAGTATTTCTTCACGATTCATTATTTGTCGAGCCACACTTTCTTATTTTTCATGGAATATTTATTTGATTATAACAATATAAATTAGAACTTTATACTTTCAGGAAGCTGCAAAATCAGTAGCATTTTACAGACGCGTTGATGTAACCTCCAAAGAAGTGGAAGTAGAATTAAAAAGAATAAAACTTCAACTCGATCCAAGAATCGAAAAGCTTCTGCAGGGAGAAATGGGTAAGCTTTAGCATTACTTAAAGCATTAGGTCGCTGATGATGGCCTGCTTGATGTGATTAACTGATTACTGAACGCTTGCAATACAGAATGTATCCAGAGGTGGATAGGTGGATTAGCAGCCCAGTCCATTCTTGGCAATGTATAGTGTAGTGAAATCCGAACACTTGATCACCTACAAGAGCGGGCGGCACGCAACCCAAATCAATTTCCTGATCACCAGGAGACATCACATTAGCAGAGTAGCCAACTGCAAGGTCATACCCGGTGAGAGTCTCACTGCCCAACACCGTCTTCTTGTCATGGACCTATGGCAGTGAAACGTGGTACTTGAGCGACACAAGCAAGAACTGCGTATCACGGAAATGAACATGCTGCGCTGGATGTGTGGAGTAACGCGCAAAGACCGCGTCAGGAACTCGCGCATTCGCGGCAGCCTTCATGTCCGTGACATTGCAGACAAACTGCAAGAAAGTCGTCTACGTTGGTATGGCCACATTTTACGAAAACCGACAGGCTATGTGGGTAACAAATGTCTAGCTATGCCGCCCAGGCCGGGACCCGTAGAAGGGGAAGGCCAAAGAAATGCTGGCTTGATGTCGTAGTGGATGACATGCGGACCAATGGTCTCACACAAAAGGATGCCGAAGACCGGGCGAAGTGGAGGAGAAAAAGTAGGAAAGCGAACCCTGGGCTCCGAAGCGCAAGCTTAGGATGAAGCCGGGACTTAACGCTTGGATGATGATGATGATGAACGTAACATTTCCACGTCAAGTAAATTGTACAAATTCAACAATCCTCAAGGATATAGTTTTTTGGCTGAAGTCTAATGCTGTCATGAGACCTCACCTCAGTGGACTTATTATTTAATTCTATTCGGGCCTGTTATGCCCTACATCTCTTTCACCTCGTATACTAATAGAAAGCTCAACTATTATTTTAGAATGCGGGCCATAATTAAGGTTTTTTGTCAGCTGTTGGGACCACCTTAAATGAATACAAAATTTAAAATCACATCGACATCCCATCGTTGCTAGCGTTTAGAGATGGCAACCCTAATGAGGTTTTCGGGTGGCAGACAAGCATACGACCCGCCTGAAGTGAAGCTGTTACCGTAGCCATATTAACGCTTGCAAAATAAAATATTGCTCGCGCGCCGCCACCCCCGCTGCCAACGCAGCATCTCCTTCCTTTCTTTTCGGTGACCTCACTCACTCGCAGGAACACAACAACCCTCAAGGGAATTATTATTTGGCTGCGGTATTCTGTGAGGTGGAGGTACATTCCCCAGTCGGGAAGCTTACAATTACGCTCCCTACCTCTCTTTTCGCCAGAGCTTCGTTTGTCAGTCAGCAGGGTGCACCACGTGCAGGTGAACTTGGCTTTGGTTCTTGATGAACCACTTCCACCCCAAAATATTCAACTTGTGCCGCTTGACGGTACATACCCAAAAGTTAATGAACTTTAGAAATATTTTATTATCTTCAGCGTCATGGCAGAAAATCTGTTTCGCCTCGTCTTTACTCAGTATACGAGCATGCTGCATAATCATTCTTAATAACAAAATGTAATATTTGCAAATAAAGATGTATAAAGTCGTAAGAAATATAAAGTGAGTAAATAATTGAATTACAGATATCGCAGCTGCTGAGGAGCTACTCAATAATAAACCTAACGAAGACGAGATAGATGCTAAGTCAGAATGGCAATTCTTGTGTACGTATTTGTATCATCTTGAAGAAATTGATAATCGTGGAAGGATGTCTGAAACTCGCTATCTATTATATACATACAGTAAAATTACAGGACTTAAAATAAACTCATAAAATTTTATAATGTGTCTGAGGATTGAAGCAATGTAAATTGAATATAATATATACAGGGTGATTGGTAAATAGATGTATTCCTTTGAAAGGGATATAGAAGAGGGCAAATGCAGTCGATGTAACCATATAATGCCTTATCCAAAAGTGAACCATTTCAGAGATATTTAAAATTTAAGTATTTTTTAAAAATATCGCCTGATTCCTGAACAATAAATTATAAAAAAATAATCAGACCTTACTTTAATATCTTTTTATTAGTTTTGCATTGGTGACATTCCAAACTATAAACAACAGCCATCAAAAGTACATTAATTACACAAATTTTGACACTATGCATTGAAACATTCGATAACTCATAAAAATTTGCAAATTTATAAATTTTGTTTTAAAGATTAGTACAAAAAAACATTATATAATTTTTCGTGCATATTAGCTTAAAAACATCTGCATCTTATCAGCTTTCGAATGCGGTATAATAATCAAAATCGACAAAGGAATGACTACAATACGACCTCAACAATAGGGACAGGTAAAAAACTTGTACATTTAGAAAATAATAAAATAAAATAAAAAATCATCTCAATTAAAACAATAGATCATCTTAAATTATGTTTTTTTTTAATTATTTCAATTTATTTTCTATTTGACCACCTCTGTATCGTAAGCAAGCGTGTATTCTTTTACGCAATTCACTTTTGACTACCTTAGAAGTCAAAATATTTTTTATTTGTTGAGGCTGCATTTTCGATTCTGGTTCGTAACTCGTCTATGATGGGGATAGGGGATTTATCGTGGTATACAGAAGATTTCATATGGCCCCAAACGTAATAGTCCATAGATGTGATGTCAGGGCTCCGCGCTGGCCAGGGTATTGGGCCGCTTCTGCCAATCCACCTGTTGGGAAATTCCTCGTTGAGCCAAGACCCCACGGACAGCCTGTAGTGGGCTGGACACCCATCGTGTTGAAAAATCATTAGACGCCGTCTTTCCAATGGAACATCTTCCAACAGTTCAAATAAAATATTTCTTAGAAATTCTTCATAATTCATGCCGTTTAAATTATAAGAAAGTGAGGACCAATCAAATAATTGTCAATGATCCCCATCCAAATCTAATAATCACCTCGTCGTCTATGGACGGTGCCAGTTTCCCGGAGCCCACGATATAACGTATCAAACACACGGGCGTCGGGTATTTGGCGGTTAGGGAACGCAGCAGCGATTCACTACGGGCAACGGCAGAGTTGCCTCTGGCTACTCCGTAGAAATACAGAATGTCGGTGTACTCTTCATTCGTGAAAGAACGTCTTCTTCTTCTTTGAGCCATCTTCAATCCAAATCAATACGCCAAATCACCAGGTAAGATGCCAACACAGAAAATCAGTCGAAGAGCCGATTATCAGAACAAAATCCAAAGAAAGTATAACACATCTGAACACAACAAGTTGCAAAAGCGGACTAAACATACAAACAAACAGATTAAACAAACAAATAGACTGAAAGGATTTCCCTCCCATTACCCTTTGTCTATCGCCTACTAATTAGCATTGTTACTTCCGGTTGACTCTACCTGTCTCTATTGTTGGGGTCCTATTTTAGTCATTTCTTTATCGATTTATGGTTATTATACCGCATTCGAAAGCTGATAAGATGCAGATGTTTTTATGCTAATATGCACGGAAAATTCCATAATGATTTTTTGTTCTAATCTTTAAAACAAAATTTATAAACTTGCAAATTTTTATGAGTTACTGAATGTTTCATCATAGTTCTCATGCATAGTGTCAAACTTTGTGTAAATAATGTACTTTTGATGGCTGTTGTTTATAGTTTGGGATGTCACCAATGCAAAACTAATAAAAAGATATTAAAGTAAGGTCTGATTATTTTTTTATAATTTATTGTTCAGGAATCAGGCGATATTTTTTTAAAAATACTTAAATTTTAAATATCTCTGAAATGGTTCACTTTTGGATAAGACATTATATGGTTACATCGACTGCATTTGCCCTCTTCTATATCCCTTTCAAAGGAATACATCTATTTACCAATCACCCTGTATATATATATATATATATATATATATATATATATATATATATATATATATATATATATATATATCTGTTTCTACAATGGCAATAAGAAATAAATTATTTTACCATTTAAAAGTCCAGTTGAGAATAGATTATATACTTTCTACGAACAAACTTTCGTAATACGCGGCGCCGCGTGGCAGCCCTTGCGATCGATTCCACATTTGCTTCAGAGGGGAAGTGACGTCTCGTGAGAGCGGCAGGGAGTGGCCGTACTGTAGTACTATTGTACTCTTTTTAATCACGGGTCAAGCCCGGTCATTTGATAGGCATGCGCGGGGATATGGATCCAACGCGTAGAGGCCCCTTTGAGAAGTTTGATGTAATGTTGTACGCCCGCCGTGACCCGCTCCAGGATATGTCAATGGAACGACATACCCATAAGCAGGTCTCGGCAGGTGTTGAGACTATTGCGAAGTGTGATGGAAAATAAATGGTCTATGGAGATGAGATTTGGGTGAACTTAATACCGGGCTATTACAGAAGAGGGACGGACGCCTGCCATAACTGCTTTTATTGCTAGTTATTTGCGGCAGGCGGTGGCTTGCCACTCACTAGATGGGCCCCCGAAATGCCAGGAAAACTATTGTACTTATTATTATACTTGGCAATAGTTATTGACGCAACATTTTTATGGGGTAGGCGGGATGTAGTAGACGGCTAGTTTACATCCAAATTCATTTTTTCAGTAAAATCCGAATCCTCCAAGCGTGCACTCGCATCATGTCTCATACTGATGACTATATCAGTTATGATGGGGTTGATAGTTTTACAAGTGTATGCCGAGCCACTTTTCAAAGAAGCTGTGCCGTCGATGGAACCGAATAGATGCGCTATATTCTTAGCAATAGATTTCATATTTGCTAGTATTTTGTGCGCTATGATAGTGGACAAATTGGGCAGAAAGGTAATTTTTAAATGATATTATTAAATAATTGAATACCATTGCAGAATATCGTACAAAACTAAAACTTAACTGAAGATGCAGATGATGCCAATGTTTAATTTCTTAAATCTATTAATGAAATATGAGTTGTGTTTAGCTAAGATGGAAATGCCCAGCCTATAGCGTTCAATAAAGCTTTAAAATAAACAAACAAAAAAAGTGAGCTTATTCAAATACTTGCTCGCAGTTACGACGCAGCTCGCAGTATTGATATATATTAAGATTATAAAAGGCTGTTTGTTATATCTGTAACGTATTTTTTTTAGGTTTATGTTTGAGATCCGACAGTCAGAAGTTTTTTTATCTAGAAAATGCCTGCAGTGTAAACCTTGTGAAAACTTACATCAGAGGCCTAACTTCTAATTATATTTATTTATTGTTTCTTTCCCAACAGCTTCTATTCACAGTCACGTGCGTTGGATCTGGAATCTTCACTTTTCTTCTTGGCACGCAATTGCAGCTGCACTGGGCACCTCACTGGTGTACAGCTTTGTTTATCTACATGTTCTCCTTCATCTTCAATTTGGGAGCCGCTGCTATTCCTTTTATTTTACCTGCTGAAGTATTTTTGCCGGAGGTTAGTATTACTTTCTTTAATAATAGTTTGAATTTAGCAGACCACTCTACCTTGCCTTCGTAGACCATGAGAAAGCTTTTGACACAGTTGAACACTGGGCGGTCTTCGACTCACTCCAGCGCACCAAGGTTATTGACGTTGGAAAAAGGGTAACGATATTCAAATGGCAATGGGCTGGACACTTGTGTCGTAGAGACGACGAGAGGTAGAGCCAAAAGGTCCTTTACTGGAGACCCAGAACCGGTAAACGTCATGTAGGCAGACCACCAGCCAGATGGTTGGATGATATAAAAAAGACGGCAGGGCCGACCTGGACAAGAATCGCCTCACAAAGAGAGGAATGGAGATCCCATCAAGAGGCATATGTCCAGCAGTGGACCTAAAATAGATGCTGAAAAGAAGAAGAGTATTACTTTCTAAAATACTGAATTGACGTCTAAAAGAAGGGTCAATTTAAAAGAATATTGCAAACCTATGCTTGCATATTTTCCAACTCCAGAATAACTTTCGATTTGCTTGAATTCTGTAAATATTGATGAATAGGGTTTGGAATACTGGTTAATAGGTGAATGCATACTACCCCAGTATTGCATCCGACTGCTGGGATATGAATAGATTTAGAACAAGCTCGCTACTCAACTGAAAGTTGGTGGAGGCCAATGTTTTCAAGAGTCTCAAAGGCCACTGACTTGTATTAATGACTGCCATCTAGTGACAACGGTCAAAACCGACTGATTGACCTAACACGCGCGAAGACACCATCTAGCAAGTTTAGCTTTGATAGTAACAATTCTGGCAAAGTCTGGAAGACCAAAAATCAGTTCATGGTTGGAAAAGTCATCTGCCGAGAATTGGACGTGTTTGGCTACTAAGCCTCGAGAGGACTCAAGAATAAGATCAAGAAGCGAAGGCTACAGCTAAGAAAGTGATGGGTTGATTATAATGGAAGTATAGCAGGTTCAGTATTTGCAATCTTGCTATTAAAGAGACCCATCAAGTCAGCAAGGGTCTGTCGAAATTCAGTTTCCAGTGAGTGAAGGAAAGGTATTATGTTACGAGCGGGTAGATTATGTTTCATTAGCCAACCTAAGGATTTGTTAAATGATGTGGTAAAAAGTTCATACTTTATAATTATTTAACAATTATAATATTTCTTTTTTAAAAAGGACGCGAACTTTTTTTTTTTTAACTATTTCACAGTTATCCGCAGAAAGTAGTGTAAAAATTATGTAAAAAGAGAAAGAATTGGTCGATATTACATTTTAATTGATTAAGTGACATACAAACTGTGGCGTACAGTCACAAAAAGTAAATTTTATAAATATAATGTGTTTACAAAGGAGTTTTGCACAACAATCTCATACCAATGTATTATTTTATTCATCATAAAAATTAATAAAAAAAATCTTTATGATACAGGTTCGTGGTTTCTGCAACAGCGTATCCTTAGCCTGCATGTGGTTCTGGAACTTCGTGGCTCTCATAATCTTCCGCCCACTCGTGAATGCTTTAGGCTTGGGCATTGTCTTCTGCGGATTTTCTATTGTATGTTTCATCGGCGCTCTCTATGGTCAATTCTGCCTTCCTGAGACAAAAGGTCTTCCTGCTGATGCTATTCAAGTATTGTTTATAAAGAAGAATAAGAAGATCCGAAGTGCTGCTTGAGATTAGAGAGAATAAACGAGAGATTTTTTTTTATACAATTCTTTTGTTTCTGTTTGCCACCTTAGTTATTATTTATATTGACCATGCCATCTAATGAAATTACAAAATGCTAAAGTAAATTTTAATACGATGAGTAATGACATAATCCGCCGAGCTTTTGTTATTTAATTACATAACATAAACATATTGGCAGGCAACGATATGTTACGATACGACATGTGAAAATAACAATTGCCTAAAATAGATTTCTTTTAAATTTAGGTAGTCACTTCACAATAATGTAAATATTTCTTATCATGAAACTACAGTAGAATTCTAGAATCCTACTTAGCATGATTCCTAGAATCAAGTGGTTTTCAGATATAAAAATACTAGTAGAAAATAATGTGAAGTGGATGCTAAGAACAAGAGGATTAGACGTAACATCTTATAGAGTTGGTTACAAAACATTATACGTTCAATTCTCTTTATCATCATCAACATGGTTTCAGCGGTTTCAACTGCAGAACAAATTTCCTCCAAACTCCATTACCAGTATGACCGGTTAAACGTACCATTATCCTGCATGCAAAGACTCTTCTTCACTATAAAATCTTTTTGCCTCATTGCCCGGCCGTTATCTGGTTCCTTACCACTTACACTTCAATTCTCTTTTGCATCAATCCATATTGATTGACAATTTAAATTAAGGATAAATTAAAATTAAGGATAAATTATCGTCGACTGTGCAACTACGAAACCTCAAATACTTCGAACACATTGTTCGGAACCAGAACTCCATGGAACGACTCATTGTCCTGGGGCAAGTGGAGGGCAAGCGGTCCAGAGGTCGATCACCTACGTGTTGGACAGACTGTATAAAGGCTGCCACACAAGACACTATAGTCCAATATTCCCGTAACGCTGAAGACCGCAACGAGTGGAGGCGCATCGCGAAGGCTGCGTTATCCATCGTCACGAAACGACCAGTCATGAGGAGGAGGATATTGATTGGCCTATGAGTCGTTAGCAATAGGATACGAGGCATCCCAGATGTATGTCTCCGCTTGAGCGAAATGGTTTAATACTGCAGGTCCACGGCGCTGCTCCTCTGTTCATTAGCAAAGGCTAGTGTTTTCAAGCCGCTCACAGGCCACTGACTTATCTTAATGACTGCCGTCTTATGAGACCCTCCAAACTCAATTATATTGTCCTATATATACGTTTTCGAGATAAACAGAATGGGATAACCCAAATTTTATGCGTTTGCGTGAACTGTACGTTCCTGTTATTTCCAATGATTTGCAGCATTGCTGCGAATTTTAGAAGTCTTTTTCTTCTATAAAAATGCAAACTGCAGAAGCACCAAGGTATAATCACCAAGGGCTTGAACTAATCGTAGTGGAAACGTTGCATCCACAGTATACAATCCACATGCACTGAGTTTGGTAAGAACTTGTTTGTTTAAACGTTGTATATTCTTGTACATCCTTTTTTCTTCTTCTGTAAAAAGTATAATTTTATTATTTAAAAAGGTAATGAAAATGGAACGCAATTAGCAAAAGTTATTCGACGAACTCGGTGGTCGAATGGTTAGCAATGTCCACTTTGACTCCGAGGTTGCGGGTTCGATCCCCGCACAAGGCAAATATTTGTGTGCATGAACACGTCTGTTTGTCTTGGAGCCCATAGTACAAGCTTTGCTTAATTTGGGACTAGATGACCGTATATAATTTATCCAGGAATATTTATTTAATTGGGAACTAGATGGCGCTGTGTAAATTGTTCAGAAATATTTATTTATTTTTGTGTTACTAAAAATATTGATTATACGTTTGTTTGTTTGTTTGTTTGTTATAACTTTATTGTACATAAAAAATAAAATAACAAAAATAAAATGCAAAATAAAGTAGTACAAAGGCGGACTTATCCCTTAGAGGGATCTCTTCCAGTCAACCTTAGAGTATCAAAAGGAATTAGAATTAAAGGCGTGTAATCACAAAGTACAGTAATTACTGTGATAATAATGGACAAGACAAAAATTACAACATAGTTTAAATACGAATACCCATTAACACATGTTTCAATTATGATATGTGTATATATAAATAAAACTTAAAAATAAATCATCAATTTGCAGCCAACAAAGCGTTATTGAGAGACCTCCTTAGAGCCGATTTGAAGGAGCCAAGTGTAGGAGACATCTTTATGTCCAAAGGAAGTGAGTTCCACAGTTTTGCAGCTTGGACGGAAAATGATTTGGTATAAGTTGAGCTACTATGTTGAGGAATTTTCAGCAATGGATCCACGGAACGACGCAAACGGTTATCTATGTCACGAAATTGAAACCTTTCATTTAAATAACCCGGGGCAGATGGATTAAAGAGCACATTGAAAAGCATGGAGACGGAGAATACGTTTATCAAGTTTATGATTAATTTTGGAAAAGCGAATACCTGAGCAGCTGTTTCCTATTAATATTGTACAAGTTAATTCTGCATTTTCAAAAGCTAAACACATCTTTTCACTTTCGTTACAAAGTATGGATTGACATATTATGTTTTTTGTTATCCAAATAATAACGGTTATGTATGGAGTTACACGTAGAACCTGTGAAATTAATATTTAATTATATATTTTGTACAATTTTGTTTAGAAACTCACTGCATTTAGTGAAAGTTGTTAGCGATATAAGAACTTATGTAACAAATAATGAGGCTGGCGTATAGGCTCCTGAAGACGAACTTCGGTGGAGGTGTAGTAAGCATCTAAATGACCCCAGCAGTTGGAGCAGAGAGTTATCTCTGCATTCGCTCCATTGGTTACAATGGAGCCACAGCAGTCGCAAGCATAATACTAACGGTAGCGGGAGGATGGCGGCCGGCAGCAATTTGCATGAAATAGTTGGTGGTGGAAGCACCAAAACAAAAATAAACTAGTGTAGATGAAATTGCCTGTAAATTTGACTTTCGCTAAATAATAAAGAGGATGGCGATAGTCTGTCCCAACCTACGTAATTAATTATAGCTAGCTTATCCATCCAACATCAGGAACCGTTTTATGATGCAATTTGGTATAGGATTACCATATTATATATCATCATCATCATCAGGTCCATTTTAGTCTCCACTACAGGAGCACGACCCTCTCTCGTCCGTCCTAGACGGAAGGAGGATTTGGCCTACACTCCCCACGCTGGCCAGACGGGTTGGGGAGGCCTGATCGATATTTGCTAATGTATTTCCCTTAGTCGCCTTGTACGACATCCACGGGAAGAAACGGAGTGATTCTATTCTAGTCTGCCGGAAACCATACGGCCATATATTCTTTATTGCACATAAATTAGCATAACGATGATGGTCGAGCTCGGTGGCGTAGCGGTCAATGACGATGGCTTCGACACCAACGCTCGGTTCGATTCCCACACAGGACAAACATTTGTGTGCATGAACATGTCTGTTTGTATTGGTATGTATTTACGAAAAGAACATACGTACGTTTTTTTCGTAAATACATATTTACAAAAAAAAAAAATGTATTTACGTATGTTTATCAGTTGTCTAGTACCCATAACACAAGCTTCGCTTACTTTGGGGCTAGGTGGCGCTGTATAATTTTAAAAAAAAAAACATAGTTACATCAAAAGGGTACAAATTGGGGTGTAAGTGGTTCATCAACATCTTTCAACCAAAGCCAACTTCACCAGCACGCGGTGCACCTTCCTGGCTGACAAACGAAGCTCTGGCTCTGGCTCCGGAAACCACACGGCAAATTATATATATCATAATAATAGTCTGGCATCAATCCATAATCATCCCATTGTCGGGATACGGGTCTCCTCTCAATCGAAGGTGTTAAGACTTTACTCCACCACACTGCTCAACTGTGGGTTGGCGGAGGCCAGTATTTTAACCTGCCCTAAGACCACTGACTTGGCTTCACGACTGTCATCTGATGCAACAGCCGTAACGACGGCTTAATGTGCCCTCCGAAGCACGGAGGAGCTCGAGATAAATAAACCCATCCATGGTCAGGCTACGGTCGACGTTGCTTAACTTGCGTGTTCGATTAGACTGACACGCGCAACGACGCCATCGCACTCCTCCGTTTTCTGACGCAATTTAGTGTAGGTATACCATATCTACATAAATATAACATTAGTTTTGTACCTACGAAATCTTTAACATATACTTACAAAATGTATATTGTTGTGTAATACTTGAAATAATGCTATCACTGTCTGCACTTGTATTAGTGTGCGTAAAAATGTGTCGACACCATAATAAAGGATCTAAAATTAAATTAAATATTATAGAAGAATATCTTCAACAAGACTTCCATCCATTATTCCATCCATATCATCTTGATAATTGGCGATCTACGAGTACTACAGTACGTTTTCTAAGACACCACGAACAGTGAAACTGGAATCAACTTGCATCAGCGGTATTTCTGAACAATTACGACATGGGAGTCTTCAAACCGAGTCTATATTATTTCTATTAAAAGGCTGGCAATGGATCGGCGACCCCTTGGTGTTGCTGATTTCCATGGGGGTTGGTGATTGCTTACCACTAGGTGACCTACATGCTCGAGTGCCCCCTCTCATAAAAAAAAAATGATCAGCTTCCCAGTGTCCGAGCTGAAATCTGAAATACTCTTAGTTTCTCTTGACTACTAGACTAGAAAAATAACATTAATAAAAATAACAAAAATATTACACATTAATATCAGCACATACTTCAAGTGCGACAGAAAAGAGTAAAAAATAAAGCATGTAGATGTGAATATGAATATGACAAATAAAGGCGTCAACATGGTAGAAAGAAACAAGGTATACCCGTATGTTGGCAAGACTACGTGACAAATTTGGTTGTCACAATATGTCATTTTGCAAAATATAGCTGATGACCTGGACAAATCAACTTACGTGACCATATTTGTCACTAAAGAACATAATCATATGTCTTTTTACCATGGACTTCACTTTCTTCGTAAAAACAGTCCTCATGGGAGGACCTTTGGATGGGAAAAGTCAATATTGATATTACTAATAAAGTTACTTTCGTTTCTACTCTTTTTGGTCGCAATTAAGCATCTAACACAATATTTAAAATATTAAATATTGTGTTTGGTGCTTAATTTAATAAAACTCACCATAGATTGAAAAACTTTCTTATATAAATTGAATGAATCCAGTATATGTGAATAAGCATCAAACAACCTTTTCCAATACGTATCTGAGGCTTTTACTGTTCCAGTTCTATAGTTCTTAGAATACATGCCAGAATTGTGCTTCAATTCAGATATCCAAATTTCAAGTTCCATTCTGATCATCATGATCATTCTGGTAGAATAAACTATGTTCACGTCGAAGCTCATCAAACTTATGACATAACAGACACTAGTAATACTGTCAAAATATATTACATACTGATAAATAGTCAAAAAAACTAAAATGATCACCGTATAAAACAAAATGAGAGAGGCACTGTAAATCCAGTTCAATTTAGTGTTATATCTTATTTGCTTAGTGTTCGATTTCATCTTCTGTATTGCAAACATTTTTAATATAAAGTTTACATTATATTGACTATTCTGTATATTGACAATTACATTTATAACAAAACCTATGAGACACAGAATTCCATCGATTAATAGAGCTAGTTTGAAACTTATGCTGTTATCGATTCTCGTATTATAGAATGAGCTTGTTGCATGATACCAACTGCAAAATGCAAGTATTGCAGATAATATAATACTAAAGAAGTTAAGAAGTATTCCATTTGGTGTAATAAAGTTATCCCGGATTCTATATTTTGGTAATAAAAACAAATATTGCAATAAATTTAACGGTAACAACATTTCTTGAAATTCTAATCCTAAGTAGTTATCAAGTAATATTTCAGAATGTTTTAATACCATTTTTAAATATGACCTGTGTTGAAAGTTCTATCCAATTCAGTAATTCAGTGATAATGTAACGAATGGGGTCCAAGTTCACATAATCAATTACTAAAACGAAGGATTAAGTAATGAATGTAATTATTGAGTGCCGTCTATGAAATGAAATTTACTTAATTGCCACTAGGAACTTATGGGTTCTATAAAATTATTTATCAATGTACCATGCAGCTTAGCAAATGAATGGCATTTAATTTAATTTACGCTTTCTTGTCTGGTCAATAACGAAATGCTAGTAGATAAAAAAAATGACAAAAAATAAGAATATTATTTATAAAATAAGTGTAAGACTAAGTGCCCACAGCGGTCCAATGGTAAAATAATTAATTTCATTTCATTTCATTATATTCTTATTCTGTTGTCTTTATTTTCTGTTATTTTAATTTACTAGTATTTTGGAAATTATCGTTGACAAAGATGAAATGCCAGAAGAAACTTGCCAATACGGGTGTTTTTTTGAGACAGGGTTAAAACTTAGGATTTAAATATGCTATTAATTTAGGATCTATCTTCGGAATTATAACACAGTTGTAACACTGGGGTGTAAGCGGTTCATCAACATCTTTGAACCAAAGCCAACCACACACACCACGGACTTGACGATCAGTTCGCAGCCTGTACTTCTTCCTTTCTTTCTTTCTGGTGACCTCACTCACTCGCAGCAATACAACAACCCTCTAGGAAATTGTTATTTGACTAAGGTATTCTGTGAAGTGTATGTACTGTCGTCGCCTGATGTTGATGAACCACTTACACCAATTATTTATCCATAGTATTACAAATAATACACATATTTTTAATAATAATTATTTATTGAGTTAATTAAATTGTAAGATATACTACACTGATACCATAAACATAGTAAATTCATTAATTAAATTAAATGGGTCACTCTGGTCCTATTTTTGACCAAAAAGAGAGAGAAAATAACGATGAAATGTTATAGTATGTGATAATATAATTTTATAGTCATGAAATAAGCATGTAGAAAGCATTAGATTACTTAGATGTAAGTTTGGTGTGCCGTAACAGGGTTGGAAACTAACTGTTTATTGTAACTAGCTGACTCGCGCAACTTCGTCTGCGCGTGACAGATCGTTGAGAGTAAAGCGTAAGATAACCATTTGAAAGGTTATAGTGCCAATCTTAAAAGATAGACATATATGCTATCACGGACTTTTTTTTTTTGAAACATTTTAAGATAAATACTCGTAATTCCGTCGTATCTAATTGTTGCGTAACTTGAACCGTTTACGCAGCGCACGCAACGGAAGCTCTCAAAAGGAAGATTTTTTTCCCATTTTCGCAACATTTTTCATCGGCGCTCCGCTCCTATTGGCGGTAAAGTAATGTTATATAGCCTAAAGCCTTCCTCGAAGAATAGGCTATCTAATACTAAAATATTTTTTTAATTCGAATGAGTAGTTCCTGACATTAGCGCGTTCAACCAAACATACAAACTCTTCAACTTTATAATAATAGTATAGAAAAAAATAAAAGAAAAAAAATGAATATTAATTAAGACGCGTCTAAGTGCCTACAATGGCCCTATGGCCAAAAAAAAAAATCATTTCAGATTTTTTTAGTTACCACATTCATCCAACAGAAAATTGACCGATAATAATAATTAAAAATACGCTGTATAAACTGCTATTAGAAAAAAGGTTTTACTCAGTTAAAGATTTTTTTTATTTAAGTAAATCAATTTAAATTAATTATTTTGATAATATAAAGTGAAATTGTTATATTGACATGATAAAGATTATATTTGAAATATTGATTGTAACATTAATTTGATTTTGGGAATTGACATATAATAATTAAATATATTTACCATGTGACATTTAGATCATCATAATAATAAGCTGACATTATTAATAGTATATGACATAAGCATCAATTAATAATATATATATATTTAAATATATTTTTTGGTATGTAATGGCATGTCTCTTTATACTATTATTACTCTATATTAATAATGATCGAAGATTGTTACGCAGAAATACTGACTTGTTTGTATTGATAACAATTTTATTGTCTATTAGTTAAGTTTACTGTTAACATTTGCATGCTATCAAAGTAGCTCAATAAGATGAAACTGTGTAAGTATAACATCTTGTTAATACCTTATTTAACGCAAATAAATATTCATTCATTCATTAAGTAAATAAATATTTCTGGACAACTTACACAGCGCCATCTAGTCCCAAATTAAGCGCAAAGCTATGGGTAGTATACAACTGATAAATGTACTTAAATACTTTTTTTTTATAACACATAAAACACCCAGACCAAGAGAAACAGACATGTTCATGCACACAAATGTTTGTCTTGTGCGGGGATCGAACCCGCGACCTCGGAGTCAAAGTAGACATTGAGCCATTCGACCACTGGGCTCGTCGCCGGGATCATGATCTCGAATTTTTAACACACTTTTATTAGGTCGACCTATATGTACCTAACTATGTAATGGAATCTAAGATAACTAATTTAACCATCTTCCAAGGATCGTAGCGTAATGAAAATTGGCAGCTGTATGTAGTTCTGATGACAATACAATAATATGGTACTGTCGAACTGATCTGATGATGGAGCCGGAAGATATAAACTGGAACTTCATGATGGAACATCGTTTCATAGCTGTTCTTGGACTTCTTAGAAAATTCTTGTAAGAAACTTTGACCACGATTAGGTTTCAAGGTCTGATGATGAAGCCGGAAGATAGGCACTGGCATTCCATGATGTAATATCGTGTCATAGTCGTGTTTTTTCACTTTTTAGTTTGATTTGCTTTAAAAGCGTGTTTTTTTAGTTTTTTTAAACTATATTTATTTATACAAAGGAAAACTGCAAAATCACTAAGGTATAACTGGCAAGGACTTCGAGTAATTTTAGTGGAAGCGTTGCGCCTACAATGAATAACCCACACGCACTCAGTTTACTAAAAGCTTGTCTGTTTAACCGTTCTACATTCTTGTACATTCTTCTTTCTTCTGCTGTAAAAAATAATAAATAAATAAATCTATACCTATATAAATATAGTTAAAAAAACACGCTTTTAAAGCACATCAAACTAAAAAGTGAAAAATAATTCTTAATACAAGGTGAAAATAATAATTAGTAAAAAATACTAGCATTATTGTGAAAAAAGCGTGGGGCGATTTGCTTCCTTCCCCGCGACGCTGGCCAGACGGGTTGGGGAGGCCTGATCGATGTCGCCTTGTACGACATCCACGGGAAGAAACGGAGTGATTCTATTCCGGCAGACTACTGCCGGAAACCACACGGCTTACAACATATATGCTGTGGCAAAATCAGTGGCCTTTAGGCGGCTTGACAACACTGGCTTCCGCCAACACGCAGTTGAGCAGTGTGGTGAAGATTGCTCTGAACCCCTTCAATTGAGGGGAGGCCCGTATCCCAGTGGGTTGAATAAGGGTTGACAATGATTCACGAATAGGTGATTTCACCTGTTTACTCAAATGAAAACAGTTTAGCCGGCTCAGTTGCAATTTTTAACAATTCCCTTGAGAGATGTCGTGTTCCTGCGAGTGAGTGAGGTCACCAGAAAGGAAGGAGATGCTGAGTTGGCAGGGTGGCGGCGCGCGAGCGATTTTTATGTTACGAGCGTTAATATGGCTACGGTAGTCGTTTCACATCAGGCGGGCCGTATGCTTGTCTGCCGACGTAGTATAAAAAAAAAGTTGCGATATATCAGACCGGTTATATTCTTATTTGATAAGTATAAATATCATTAATACAAATATTTCTGGACTATTTAATATAGTTGGCAACCCTAGTCCCAGGTTGCACCGGCCATGATCCCGTGGTTGTTATAATTTTAATCATGCAATGCGAGGAGCTCGGTGGCGTCGTTGCGCGTGTCAGTCTAATCGAACACGCAGGTTAAGCAACGTCGACCGTAGCCTGTCTATGGATGGGTTTATTTATCTCGAGCTTCTCCGTGCTTCGGAGGGCACGTTAAGCCGTCGGTCCCGGCTGTTATCATTAGATCGCAATCGTTAAGCCAAGTCAGTGGCCTTAGGGCGGCTTGAAAACACTGGCCTCCACCAACCCGCAGTTGAGCAGCGTGGTGGAGTATGCTCTAAACCCCTTCGATTGAGGGGAGAGCCGTATCCCAACAGTGGGATGATTATGGGTTGATGCCGATGCAACGCGAAAGTTTAAAAATGCTTAGACTGATTTTTTTTAATATATACGTATATCAACTGACGAGCTCGGTGGTCGAGACTAGCTCGGTGGTCGAATGGTTAGCAATGGCCACTTTGACTCCGAGGTCGCGGGTTCGATTCCCGCACAAGACAAACATTTCTGTGTATGAACATCTCTTTTTGTTTTCTATGTATTATAAATATGTATTTACAAAAAAAAATGTATTTAAGTACATTTATCAGTTGTTTGTGCTTAATTTGGGACTAGATGGCGCTGTGTAAATAGTCCAGAAATATTTGTATTAATGATATTTATATTTATCAAATAAGAATATAACCGGTCTGATATATCGCAACTTTTTTTTTATACTATGTTGGCATAAAAGCATACGGCCCGCCTGATGTGAAGCGGTTACCGTAGCCATATTAACGCTTGCAACATAAAATAACGCTCGCGCGCCGCCACCTGCCTCGAATCGCCCCTGGTCGAAACGTCAGGCAATAATAAAGGTATGTAAAACTACCTTACGTGCATGATCGCGTTAATTCCCGTGTTTATTATAATTTTAGCCTAGCATTTTATAGATCAAGAGAACATAATGTTACCTGAACAGTTTCTTCCTCTTGCCAATAAGCAGGCAATTTCAGCATTTTCAAATGCCAAACACAATTTTTCACTTTCTGTACAAAGTATAGATAGGCATATTATATTCTTAGTTACCCAAACAGTAACGCTTAGATATGGAGTTATAAGTTGAGACTGTAAACCGAAGAGTAAATTTAGAAAACCTTTAAAAATAACAAGCATATTTTTTTTAATTAATTTTCAAGAATATATGACATGACAAAAGAGAAAATTGTTTCTGTTGTAACATGACCATAACAACAGACCCTGCTTCATCTCATCGTACTGTTTTCAATTGACATATTAACATGTTCATTGAAAACAGTACTGTTTTCAATTGACATGTTAACATGTTCAGTGAAAACAGTACTGTTTCAATTGACATGTTATAACATATTAATTGAAAATAGTACAATGAGCCTAAATGAGATTCTCCATTAGAGTATTGTCGACATTTAGTTTTACGTTTTGTATTGCTTTTTTAGGAAGTTTACCAGTGTGCTCTTTTACATTAAATACACCACATTGTTTTAATTACATTTTCAGATTTTTTAAGTTTCCTTATGTAATCTAATTGTTCATCAGAACAATTAGATTACATAAGGAAACTTAAAAAACTCAAACATCAGTTTGAACTGTTCATTTTAAAAGTTTTTATTACTGTTTATAGTGCTTGTCTAAAATGGAATTTTCAAATTGTGAATAATTTGAATAGTCGTTTATGTCTGCAGGATGCTCTCAAACCAGTCGTCAACAAGGATTCGATCCCTTAGAGAAACTCCAAGCATTGCTCTCTCCATCGCTCGCTGTGCGACTGTTAGTCTGTGAACCAGCCCAACGGTCAGAGTCCAAGTCTCTGCATCCTAGGTCATAGCGGGGGGGACGCACTCTTTGGTCTTCAAAAATTGGGGTATACAGAACACGTGATTACTTACAAAAGATTCCTTACCGCCTATTGATTTGATTAAATATATTACTGACTGGACTTGTGACAGAGTGTGTATAAATGTGTCCACGCCGTAATACAGAATCTGAAAATAGATAAAATTGAGGAAAACATATTTAAATCCCACCAAGGCTGGAGAGGTGAATTTTTCATTTTCAAAAATATTTATAATATTCTGGCAAGTTGGTCGAAACAACTATTTAAAATAATAATGATTTAATAAGTGGTATTAGTTTTTTCTTTTCATTTTAAGTGGTATTAGTATTTGATAACACCAATATCAAAAAATACCCGAATTTCACCTGCAACGATGGACTGCTATGCCTTGTTAAGTAGTGTAATTATGTAACAGGTAGATGGCGCCACACAGTGACTGACGCGGTAAAAATATAAAATGCAAAAATTCGTCAACAACACAAACCTTCCTTGTAGCTCAGTTGGCAGAGCACTCGACCGGTCATCGAGAGCTCGTTGGTTCAAATCCCACCCCGGCAGGGGAGGTTAATTTTTCAATTTCAAAAATATTTATAAAAATATATGTCTGGCTATTTATACCGCAATTTTGTTTTTAAATTGGATGATATCCAAATAGGTTTATAATGAATATTGGATGATTAAGATTTTCGCGTGTAAGTGGTTCATCAACAACTTTGAACACCTCCACTTTACAGAATAACGCAACCAAATAAAAATTCTCTTGAGGGTTGTTGTGTTCCTGCGAGTGAGTGAGATCACCAGGAAGGAAGGAGTTGGCAGCGCGGAAGCGACATTTCGTGTTGCGAACGTTTATATGGTTACGGTAACCGCTTCACATCAGGCGGTCCGTATGCTTGTTTTCCACCCGACGTATTATAAGAAACAGAAAATTATCAGACATTTGAGACTTACCAAAGACTGAAACAGTTTCTTCAATAAATTGAAAGACTCCAGTATATGTGAATAAACATCAAACAATCTTCTCCAATACGAATCTGAGATTGTTACGATTTTACTGATTTTTGAATAAGTACCAACATTGTATTTCGCTTCATTTAGCCAAATTTCAAGTTCTTTTCTGATTATTATGACCATTAGTGTACAATAAATGATATTCAAATCGAAAGGCATTAGGCTCAAGATGTAACAGATTGTCCCAATAATATCCATATTCACTGGGACACCATAAACGATCAAGAATAATATGACGATCCCGATATAAAATAAAATTAAGACAGCGCTGTAACCCCAGATCAATTTAGTATAAACTCTGATTTCTTTAAAATTTGTTTTCAGCTTCTGTATTCCGTATAGATTGAGTATAAAATTCACATTGTGTTGATTATTTTGTATATTCATGATAACATTTATAATATATCCAATGGTACAAAGGATACAATCGATGCTTGTAGATAAAATGAAGCTAATATCCTTTTGGCCTGTCAACATATAAGATGCATAATACCATCGGATCAAGGTTAGGAGTAAAGTTAATACAGTACTAAAGAAATTTAGAAATTTTCCGTTGAGTGTAATGAAGTTGTCACGGATTTTGTATTTTGGTAATAACCATATGTTTTGCAAAAAAATTTGCGGTAACAACATTGCTTGAAATTCTACTCCTATGTAATTATCGAGCAATATCTCGGACTGTTTCAGAACCATTTCTAAATTTATATATGTCACTTCTGGTAACTTCTGTTTAATTGACTGGAATGGATGCCGATAAGAAATGAATAACTCTTGAATGAATTTTGGTAAGTAATTTGTTTAATTATTATTAAGTAATTATTGTTTCTAGTTTATATTTGTCTTGTAATATAAATGATTAATGATTTCTATATTAGAAATAATATTTACGTTAGGTTTGAATGTCTAAAGACAGTAAAAAAATATTATATACGATAGAACGAACAGAACTATGGACAAAAGGATTTGTTACTTTGTTTGTATAACTTTATTGTCTAAAATATACATTTGAAAGTATTAATACAATGACAGACTTATCCCACGAAGGGATCTCTTCCACTCAACCACAGAATGATTAGCATGGGGTTGGTGCAATAGGGAGAACAATGTAGAATTTTGGCTCGAAATGAAAACATATAAAAACATTAAAAAAGAAATATTACAATTATACCGACATTTTGACGTGACAACGTCTTATAAATTGGTTAGCCGGGTGACACTTCAAGAAACTGGCTCACGTTATGCGCTTACAATGAGAGCGAGTGAAAGGCACGCGTCCCTTCTAAGAGCGAGAGAGACAGACATAAAAAGTGAAAGGCATGCGTCCCTTCCACTCGAAAACATTTTACCACTCAAAGTCGTTGTCACGTAAAACTTTCGCCCGTATACCGACTTTACAGGCAACCAATTTTTTTTTTATTATTACTTATAAAGATTTTTGTGATATTATACTTACTGTTTAAGCATGGAAGCGGATAGCACTTATAAAAAAAACCTAATGCACATATAGATCTCTCTTGATATATAAAGTTAATTTAAAACTGATATAATTTTAACTAAAAAACCCGACTCCAAAAAATTACTATACAATCGCACTATTAAAATAGTAGTTTATGAAACTGTTGCATAATAAGGGTTATTAAAATACGAGTGTGAGTTTAAAACATGAGCCGAAGGCGAGTGTTTTAATAGACCACACGAGTATTTTAATACCTAATTATGTGCAGTTTCATACACTACTTTATCTAATCTCATGAAATATATGATAATAATATTTTAAATACAACCATGAAGTTAATTTAACAGCTATAATTCTTACCTATAAATCCATTTGCAGATCGAGCATGCGTAGTGCGCATGCGCGACGCGCCGCGCGGCGCCGCGTTCACAGATTATGTAGAAAAATTTTGCATAGTTGCAATGTATTTGCATTGAAACCTGTTTAAATACCTGTATCCAGGGCTGAAGCTGTATCGAAATGATAAAAAAGTTATTTTACGATACAGTTGTCCATATAAGAGCTGTATCGAAAAATAACTTTTTAAATTTATTTTGATAGCTTGTGCGTAAAGACTGTCATTATGATACTGTGTTCAGTTTTTTAATGTGTAAATTTCAGTATGAGATTAGATAAAGTTATAAATACTATCAGAACTGAATTTTATGATTTGAAAAAAAAAATGGGACCAATCTGGAAGTATACTCTTTCAAATAGAAGAAGCTTTTTTTTTCAAATCAGTTTATAAATGACGGATAAACGTAGTAACATAAATAAAATAAAAAATACTAATTAACCGACTTCAAAAAGGGAGGAGGTACTCAACTCCTCCTTTTTTGAAGTCGGTTAATTAATATTTTTATGATTAAAAGACGAGTTTGAAGCATGATACCAAATGCAAAAAAATATTAAACTTGATATCTCGATAGCTCCAAAAGAAATCTTCCGTTTGGTGTAATAATAATAATAAATAATAACATTACATCAAACTTCTCAAAGGGGCCTCTACGTGTTGGATCTATATCCCCGCGTATGCCTATCAAATGACCGGGCTTGACCCGTGAATTAAGAGAGATACATAATAATTAATAAATATTGTCAGACAAATTACACAGCCCCATCTAGCCCCAAAGTAAGCGAAGCTTGTGTTATGGGTGCTAGACAACTGATAAACATACGTAAATACATTTTTTTTTTGTAAATACATACTTATGATACATAGAATAATCGTCAACCCTTATCGTCAACCTTTATTCATCCCACTGCTGGGATACAGGTCTCCCCACAATCGAAAGGGTTTAGAGCGTACTCCACCACGCTGCCCAATTGCGGGTTGGTGGAGACCAGTGTTTTCAAGCCGCCTAAAGGCCACTGATTTGGCTTAACGACTATCATCTAATGACAACAGTCAGGACCGACGGCTTCATGTGCCTTCCAAAGTTACGAAACCCTCCAAAGCACCGAGAAGCTTGACATAAATAAATCCATCTATAGACAGGCTACGGTCGATGTTGCTTAACTTGCGTGTTCGATAATTGATGGTCTTACATGTATTGCAATAAATTTAGTGGTAACAACATTTTTTGGAACTCAATTCCTAAATAATCGAGTGATACTTCGTACTGTCACAAAACCATTTTTAGGTTCCGTACCCAAAGGGTAAAACAGACCCTATTACTGAGACTCCGCTGTGAGTCCGTCCGTCTTTCACCAGGCTGTATCTCATGAACCATGATAGTATGAAAGTTGAAATTTTCGCAGATGATGTATTTCTGTTGCCGCTATAAGAACAAATATTAAAAAGACAGAATAAAATTAATATTTAAGGAGGCTTCCATACAAGAATCATGATGCTCGATATTGATAACGGCAACAGGTAGACGCTTGACATATTCACAGAATAGTTAGTTATATATTAGCTTAAAAAAAACAAATATTTAAGGCCGGCTACCATACAACACACGTGTTTTTTTTTTGCCGTTTTTATAGATAATGGTACGGAACTCTTCGTGGGCGAGTTTAACTCGCTCTTGGCCGGTTTTTTAAAGTGAACCATGTCGCTTGTGAATGTTCAATTCTATCTACTTTTAAGGTTGTTGTTGTTCTTAATATCTTTATTGTACAAAAACACTTGCAGTACAGATAATGATAAAAAGTTGTTTTAAAAATAAATTGAAACCGACTTCAGTTGGCGAGCGCAGCTTATTGGTGGAATACCCCGGCAGACCCTGCTGTCCGTCTTCCGGGAGAAAAGTTATCGCGTGACACAAGATTCCTTAGTCGCCTTGTACGACATCCAGCGCAGAGCAATGGAGTGGCACAATTCTATTCTGCCGGCTACCATAGGGCAAATTTAAGGGTTTCCCTCGATTTTTCTGGGATCCCATCATCAGACCCTGACTTGGTGAATATGGAACCACGTCGCAATTACCCTTTCAAATAAAAAAAATGAATTTGACCATATGTGCTTATAAAATTTCATCATCAGATCCTGACTTGGTGAATATGGGACTACCTTGCAATCATACCCTTTCAAATAAAAAAAGAATTATGAAAATCGGTTCACAATTCGCAAAGATATCGAATAATGTTATTCGATATCTTTGCGAATTGTACAAAATGTTTTACATACAAAAAAAATATTCAGTCGAATAGAGAACCTCCTCCTTTTTTGAAGTCGGTTAAAAATGTTAACATACAGTTTGTACAAAGGCGGACCTATCCCATATAGCGATCTCTTCCAGCCAACGTTTGAGCATTTTAAATGACACAGCCTAATAATAGGAGGAGTATCCATACGATCAGAACTGTGTTAGGACATATACGTAAGTATATAAGAGTATACATACATGAAAACATAAGCCGTTTACCTATGTAGAAGTAGCAATATCACCAAATCAACGCAACACCATATGCACAACGTTACTGAGATCAAATAAGCAATCAATTACTGAGGACCAATCGATAAGTAATTAATTTTTCATACCACCTGCACGACAATGTCCAATTACATAACATGTAATCTCAAAGTAAAGCATAGCATTATATGTCTCCCTCTCGCACAGGGAAATAATGTTTTATGAAACTCCTTCAGTTTGAATTTGGATCAATATTATTTCCCTAAGCTGTGTTTGAATTTGGAGTGTTATAATTCGTATAAGAACTTGTAGAGCGGGCGCTGTATGGAGTTGAGTGTGCAAAATATGAGGACCGCATTCTATAAACAGTTTTGAATTCAGAAAAGCTTGTAGATTATGATTCTGAATGTTGCCAGGAAGTTTCTTGGTCCGATTTTTTTTTATACCTCATTCCCTTGGATATCGAATAAATGCTCTGAACAAATGCAACATTCAGAATCATAATCTACAAGCTTTTCTGAATTCAAAACTGTTTATAGAATGCGGTCCTCATATTTTGCACACTCAACTCCATACAGCGCCCGATCTGTTCTAAAATGTTTGAAAAATCATACTGACATCATCTTTTTTTTTGTCGTGCCTATGATCGTTCATCATCATCAAAAACAAACAAAAGAGTTTAGTGCCTTAGTTTGGTGATGACTAATTCTATTTAAAAATGTCAAGCGACAGTGATTCTCAAGCGACTCCAGAGTTTATTAAATTACACGCTTCATGAATTGTTAATAATCTCTTACCAGAAAAATCAAAGGATAAATAATAAGAAAAATCAAAATCCTGTGTTAATTTTAATATATGGAGAACGACAATATTAATTTTCACTTTTAATTTATAAAATTACTAATTGTATGTAACTATTCTAGACTGGTATAGATTTGTGCTAATATTGAATAAATCTATTATTTCTCAAACCTTGAAGTGTATTATTATCTCGCTAGGTATTAAAAGTAGAGTATTTACCTCTGGGATAAAGCCTGTCTCCGTCTTGACTCCTCACTTCACTCAGGACTCTATTACATAACTCCCTCCTTCCCTCAGGAGGTAAGTTTAAACTCCCTCGCTACGTTCGGGAGTTAACTAACGGGAGCCCTTCGTTACGCTCAGAGTGCAATATGTCGCCCGTGACGTAAGACACTGCTTTATCCCCTTGGTACATAATCTACTATAAATTTTTCTATGCTTTTAGTTATGTTTCATGTATTAGCGTCATCAATAAAAATAAAAAATCATTTTTTTAAAACCTTTTTATAAAAACGCAAACTGCAGTAGCACCAAGGTATAATTAGCAAGAACTTGTAGTAATTGGGGTGGAAATGTTGCATCCACAGTATACAATCCACATGCGCTCAGTTTGGTGAGAACTTGTTTGTTTAAACGTTGTATATTCTTGTACATTCGTCTTTCTTCTTCTGTAAAAAATATCTAAATATTAGTGTCCGAGATAAAAGAAGGAAAATTTATGATATTTTTTTTTAAATGTGACTGTCTAGTTTACCAAAATTTACATTATTTATTTATTATTAATTTGTGAAAATAATAACAATATAATTTTGTAAAAAAAAGTGTAAGACGTGTCTAAGCCTAAAGAATTTCATTTAATTTAATTTTGAGAGTATAAGTGGTTTATCAAAATCTAGGATCAACCTCACCCGCACATGGTGCACCCTGCAGCCTGACAAACGAGGCTCTGGTGAAGAGAGAGGTAGAGAGCGTAAAATTGTAAGTTGCCCAACTGGGGAAGACCCTCCACCTCACAGAATACCGCAGCCAAATAACTTCCTTGAGGGTTGTTGTGTTCCTGCGAGTAAGTGAGGTCACCAGAAAGGAAGGAGATGCTGCATTGGCAGCGGGGGTGGCCGCTCGTGATCGATATTTCATGTTGCGAACGTTAATATGGCTACGGTAACCGCATCGCATCAGGCATGTATTCTTGTTTGCTATCCGACGTACCTAGTATAAAAGAAAATTGAAGAATAATTTTGAAAAAAAAATATACCTGAACAGCTATTTCCTTTTGATATTGTGCATATGATTTGAGCATCTTCGAAAGCTAAACACATTTTTTCACTTTCATTACATAGTAGGGATTGGCATAATATATTCTTTGCTATCCAAATGGTAAAGCTTATGTATGGAGCTACACGTAGAACCTAACAAATAAATTTATAACTATATATATATATTTGTATTAAAGACATTATACATACAGATCAAAATGTATTGCATATTTAGAAAAAGTATTGCATCTCCTTTCTCTGTTATGCGGCATCATGGACATTTGTAAGCCATTATCTTTGGTATCTATTGGTTTATTTTTTTTTTTGTGTTTTTAAGATTACAATAAAAATAAGTCAGCCATTTTGAGTACTCAACCCAGTGATCATGGCCAGTGACCAAAACAACTCCCCGTACCCGTTTTGGATCAGCCTTACCACCAACTCTTATTGCGATTCAATAACTGAATAGAATGCTTATTCATACCAATGAATAAGCGACTCTATTTCAAGTTAAATAGAGTCGCTTATTCATTGGTATGGTAGAATGCTTATTCATACCAAAGAATAAGCGACTCTATTTCAAGTTGCATAGAGTCGCTTATTCATTGGTATGAATAAGCATTCTATTCAGTTATTGAATCGCAATAAGAGTTGTGGTAAGGGGGCAGGGGCTCTACGGCCTAAGCTGAATCTGACTCCCATTGAACATTATGATTCCCGAAACTAAGTCTTATGTTTAAGTTATTGACAAACGGTCAATGACGCGGCTTCGACACCAACGCTCGTGGGTTCGATTCCCACACAGGACAAACATTTGTGTGCATGAACATGTCTGTTTGTCTTGGTCTGGGTGTTTTCTATGTATCATAAGTAGGTATTTACAAAAAAAAATGTATTTACGTATGTTTCTCAGTTGTCTAGTACCCATAACACAAGCTTCGCTTACTTAGGGGCTAAATGGCGCTGTGTAATTTGTCTGACAATATTTATTTATTTTTTAAACATTTTTAGCGCCGTCGGTACAGCTTCAAGGTTTCTATCAGCTAAGCTAAACACAATTGCCACTAATCTAAGCTGAGGTATGATTTTCGCAATCAAAATATCCGATGGGAAATGAGGATTCAGCTTCGGCAGTAGGGCCGCTGATCAACTTTCCGACTGGCCAACATTATAAAAACCAACAACCAACCAAACCCACCCAAAACATTTTTATTGATCTATATGCTGACTTTCGTGCAGATTAAGGAAAGTTAGTTACTAGGAGCCATTTTTTAAGCCATTCAGTTTGTAAACAATCATAATATGGCCCAACTTATGAGAAGTGGTTATCGTAGCCTATGGAAGTATGTATTACCAGGAGAAACACTAGGGCGTTGCTTGTAAAAAGCTCTTCACACCCTTTTTGCTATTTATTATGCACACAGCTATTGATTGTGCTCCCGAATACATTTCGTTTCTATCTTAAAAGTTTTGAAAATAATGTACTTAAAATGATGTGTGCCTCGTTTTTTCTTTTACTTTTTTTTTTCTTCTACTGGAACGACTTGTCGTTCCAGTAGAAGAAAAGAAGGGTAATGTACTTAAAATGGTGTGTGCCTCGTTTTTCTTTTACTTTTTTTTTCTTCTACTGGAACGACTTATCGTTCCAGTAAAAGAAAAAAAAAATGTTTACGTACAATAATTATAAGTTTTGAAAATAATGTACATAAATGAGATGTAATACGTTCCAGTAGAAGAAAAAAAAATCGGTTGTCTGTAAAGTCGGTTTACTGACGATAGTTGAACGTGACAACGTCATTAGAAAATACTGATGGAATGTTTGCATTTTTCAAGAGAACATTTTAATGGAACGCCTCAGAGCGAGGTAACGCCGCATACGTCATGTGTTTTCGTGCGTGCAGCCGGCTCCATCGAATTATAAGACGTTGTCACGTCAAAAAATGTTTATGTACAATAATTATAACTATTTACTTACAAACTGTTCATTGCGTAGTACGTGGAATAATGCGATCAATGTTTGCACTTGTATTAGTGTACGTAAAACTATATCGACTCCATAATAAAGGATCTAGAAATGTATTTAAAATACATTATTTAAGGAAGGCATTGGTCAATACGACATATTGTTCAAATTCTTTCTTAGTGCATAACTTCAACAAGAAGTGTATAACATAAAAGTGTATAACTAAACTAAAAACCAGGTATGTTCTAGTTTAGCGACGTTTAATACTTAACTTCATTCTTATCTTGATCATCAGCCTGTATCTACCCACTGCTGAATATAAGCCTTTCCCAATACTTTCCACCAAATACGATCCTCCGCCTTCCGCATGCAGCCGTTTCTAGCTGCTTAAGGTCATCGGACCATCTAGAAGGAGGGCGTCCAACGCTTTTTCGTTCTACGCGCGGCCTCCACTCTAATACCTTCTTCCCCCATCTGTCATCACTAACTCGGCAGATGTGACCGGCTCATTGGCACTTCAGCTTACAAACTCTGAAGGCTATGTCGACAACTTTAGTTCTCCGTCGAATTTCTTCGTTCCGGATTCGATCCCTCAGAGAAACCCCGAGCATAACTCTCTTTATGGCTCAGTCTTCAAGCATTGGAATATCTGTGCGGCGATGGTGTGCCGAAACTTTCCAAAAGTTGCCAGGCCAGTTGAAATTAGCTTGACCAAGCTGTATGGAATGTCCGGCCAGTTGAATGCGTCTATCGATCTCTTTGTTGAAATTAGCTTGACCAAGCTGTATGGAGTGTCCGAGGTAGTCATAATCTTTAATCAATTCAATAGTTGTATTCTTTATGATAACCGGGCTAGGGATGATAAAATTATTTTACATGACTTTCGTCTTGTCTAAATTCATCCCCAGCCCCACGGATCGAGATACAGCCAAGCCGAACATACGACCGAGATGCTCCAGCGATTCAGCCATTATGACCACGTCGTCGGCAAACCGAAGGTGTGAGATGTACTCGCAATTTACACTGATGCCCCATTTTTTCCAGTGCAGTGTTTGCGTTTTAAATACATGTTCTAGAGCAGCGATAAATAATTTTAGGGAAATGACATTCCCTTGACGTACTCCCCTCTGCATCCCGATATACCTGCTAGTTCTATACACAGACAGTCATTGTCACCATTTTTGAAGAACAAGACAACCAAACTCTGGAGTTTGGTCGTCTTGACAGCATCTGTTTGCGTGGACCCAGGTCCACCCAGGTCGCCTTTCGTCGCTTCTGTATAAGAGCCAGAGTTTCGTTAGAGAGCTTAGTGTCTCGACCTCTGTGCTGCCACCCAAAGTGTTTAACGTCGACTTCGTGTAGTGTTTTCCCTATACTGTCTGATGCCTCGTATATTTACGCAGTGGTTTCCAACGAACTTAATTGGTTTTGAAGTTCCAGTTGGAACTTTTCCGAAGTTTGTGTGATTTTAGGAAGAGTTGGACGTAGATTCGACTTCATCATACGGGCTCATTTGAGCTTATAGCTGATATTTAGCGTGCCTCGTACAAGTCAGTGGTCGCTATCAGTACCAAACCTGTTAACCACCGAAACATCCCTAAAAAAGCCTATAAATAAATATTTATCTGCCTTTTATCTGCCTTTTATCTGCCTTTTATGCGTTATGATAAAGTCGATCTCATTCCTAATCACTTTGTCGGGGCTTTGCCAGGTCCATTTGCTCTGGGTCTTTTTTTTAAAGAACGTGTTCATCAAAAACAGCCTCTCTCCATTTGGAAGAAATTTACCAGCATTTGCCCAATAATAACTTAAATATTGAAAACAAACAATAATGGAGAACGATGATGAAGAAATGATGAAAACAAACAAAAAAATCTTTGACGGTTTTAACTTTTTTAGCAATTGCTATTTCATATATATTTTTTTTTTAATAATTTATTTCTAAAACTCTCACACATACATTTCAACACGTTAATGCCGTACCACGAAAACCTCACAGGGTTTATCTGGGTAGGCGAGTCGCTGAGTTTAATCTTATTTGTAAACAATTTCATATAGCATAACCAAGTAGAACATAACCAAGTAGATTCCGATGTAAATCAAGGGACATTTTCTATGTAGTGCTTTCTTAATTGACATCTGAACAGTTTGGGATTTTGTAGGTACATGGTTTGCAACTGTTCTGGCAATTTATTTAAACAAGTTGGGATCAAGTAATTAGAAACTCTGGTGCCATACAAGTTGGTTACTATAGGTATTATATAGTTGTTCTTATTTGTCAGTGTCCTCGTAACCGGGTCTAGATTTTTCTCTTAAACAGTGAGCATTGCTTGACTCTGTTAAAATTTGAAATTCAATTTTATCATAAACACTCATAATGTTACAGTATTTAAATAGTTCCTTTTCGTTATTATTATACTTCTGTTTTATGTTTGACAAATAATTTTTAGTATTCTTAATTGTAATTTGTATATACATTCAATATATGTTGTATACGTTCTACCGTAACTACTTAGTCCGTAATTTATAACCGAGTCTGCCAGGGCCATATACATCAATCGGAGTATTTTATATGGTAGTTTATATTTTAATATTAAAAATTTGCTAATTATTGATCTTAGTTTATTGCATACGTGATCTTTGTGTGGACCCCAACAGAATCGACTATCAATCACTAGACCGATATACATATGTTTGTCTACTACATCTAACGAGGAACACCGACAATCGCTACTATAGTTGTGCAAGCAGTCGTGTGCATGGGCCCTTATCACCGGTGTGGTTGAGGCTTTATTGTGCGAAGAGTGTATATGAACAATTTTTGTTTTTTGTGCATTTATTACTAGTTTGACGTCATGCGCCCATTTACACACTTGATCGAAGTTGTGTTGTAGCGATTGTTGAGCTTCTACAATATTTTTATGCGCAGATATAATGCACGTATCGTCCGCAAATTGGTACACGGACCCTGTTTTAATTATATTACTCATATCGTTTACATATAGCAAATATTCGGTTGGTCCGATTATGGAGCCTTGGGCCGTACCCTTGGTGGTCATTGTTTGCTTGCTGTATTGGTTGTCTATTTTTACAGTGGTGTACCGATTGTTGTGATAGTTTTTATAAGTTCCAGGAGAGGTCCCTGTATTGCGCTTCGTGACAACTTGTCGTATAGTATAGTGAATTCGAGCATTTCGAACGCTTTGCTAAAATCAATAAATAATGCTAACACATGCATTTTCTTATTAAGATTTTCTTTTATCTGCCTTTTATCTGCAATTTTATAGCAGATAAAATTGACTTCGTCTGTAAATATTCGTAATAGTTGAGTTGTGTTTTTTTGTTTTTGAAATCCGTATTGGTTTTTACTAATGATATTATATTGTTGTAGGTAACTATTTAACTGGTCACATAAAAATCTCTCAATAATTTTATCTACACATGACAGATTGTGATCGGCCTGTAGTTATTATGTTCATTATGCTTGCCTTTTTTATATATTGGGCGTATTACTCCTACTTTGAGTAGGTCTGGATATATCGATGTGTCGAGGCACCGGTTAATTAAATGTGTGATCACCGGGATCATTTTATCTGAAATATATTTTACATCTTTCACTCTAATGCCATCGTATCCAGGACTCTTACGGTCGTTTAATTGTCTAATAATTCGGGCGACCATTTCTTCCCGCGCTCGATGGACTCTAAAGGATTTGTTAGGTGTTATCTCATACAACGATCGGTCTAGCAAAGACCGGTTACAAAAATTACATATATTTTTTGTATTGTTTTCAAATTATGTGGCAAAATTATTGGCTAAGTCTAATGTATCGATTTTGAATGATTTTCGTAGAATGGCATCTATCCTATTTATGATTTTACCCGTAATGCTATTAATTATTTCCCAGATTTTTTTCGTATTCTTAAAATTTTTGCAAACTTCTGATTTTATTTGTTTATTTTTTAAATAATTTGTGTATCTATTTGTTTTATTCCTATAAGTATTATATAATTTTCTATTATTAAAGTTAAGCTTATCATGTTGCCAAATTGCATATAACTCATCACGTTTCTTACACATGTTCTTTAACCGTTGACTGGCCCATGCGCAAGTTTTCCGCTTACTGTTTTTGTTCACAATAATTGAATGTTCACATTTATTGTAAACGTTGGTAAATTGATCATACATGTAATTTACAATGTCATTAGGGTTGTTATATTGCAAAGGCACCGTCCAGTCAATATTTCCTAGCTCACTGCACAGCATGGACTCGTCTAGTTTTGTTATTTTTTGTTTATTACTGCTCAAGTCATTGCCACTGAGCGCGCCTGAAATTGCACAAGCCGTGATACTGTGATCCGCCGGCGCGATACTTATCACAGAGGTATAAATATCACGCGAATCTACGTTACGAATAAACACATGATCTATGCATGACCTAGTTATGCGGTCGCCATATTTTTCAATTCTAGTGTAAGAATTAACTCCACTAGTGAATCCCCACGTGCACATAGAATCTAAGTATTGATTTGTTAATGTATTGGGTTCCAGTATGTTTAAATTCATGTCTCCCATTATCACATAACTTTGTTTGTTTACATAATTTGTCAACAAAGAACCCAACTCTTTAATGAAGCGATATTTTTTTGTATCCGGAGGCCTATATAAAGTACATAGTCCAACTTTAAATTTCTTCAAAGTTATCTCGCCAGTTATATGTTCAAAATCTCGTGAAGTAAAATTATTTAGCCTGGTGAACGGTACCGACTTATGTACATATAATAACACTCCGCCACCTTTTCTGTTATAGAATAATATTCCATATTCATAATTAAACTTTGTATGAAAAAAAGTGAATTTAAACTGATTTATGGATGAATCTTGCAGTGAAATTTTAATAATATTGTATATGACTTACCATAGTTTGGAATACTTTCTTAAATAGATTAAAAGCATCTAGTATATGCGAATATGCATCAAACAACACTTTCCAATAAGAATCTGCGCACATTCTTGATTCATTGCCATAGTATCTCGAGTAATTGCCACAATTGTGTTTCAATTCCGATAGCCAAATTTCGAGTTCACTCCTGATTGTCATGATCATTCGAATAGAATAAACTATATTCAAGTCGAAAGACATTAAACTCAAGATGTGGCAGATACCGACAAGACTAACAAAATGTATTTCGTAGTGATAAATGGACCAAAAGAACAAAAGTATCACCATATAAAACAAAACAAGGATGGCACTGCAAATCCAATTTAACTTAGTGTCATGTCTTACTTGATTTGTGTTAGTTTTCATCTTCTGTATTGCGAAAAGTTTTAATATGAAATTGACATTATATTCACTATTTTGTATGTTAACGATAGTATTTATAAAAAAACCTATAGCACACATGATGCTATTAATATGTAGAGTTAATTTAAAACTAATATTTATATTACTATTGTTAGAAGACGAGTTTGAAGCATGATACCAACTGCAAAACGCCATTAGTAAACTTGATACAATGCTGCATAAGTTAACAAATCTGCCGTTTGGTGTAATAAAATTATCACGGATTCTGTATTTTGGTAATAGATATATGTATTGTAATAAATTTAGTGGTAACAGCATTTTCTGGAACTCAGTTCCTAAATAATTATCGAGTAACACTTCGGACTGTCCCAGAGCCATTTTTAAAGTCAAGCATGTCACTTGTAAATGTTTTATTCAATCTACTTGTAACGTTATGAATAAGATCCAATGGGCAATCAATTACTAAGAACCCAAAGTTAAGTAATTAATTTAATAATTAATTGACTTCTGTGTCACGTATTTGCGCTGTGGATAAATTGTGTTTTATATACATATTATGACTGTCAAATTAGTGACTTGTTACATTGTTTATATAATTCAACCCTGTAACTTAACTTTTTTTAATATCACTAGGGTGAGAATCAAGCAAACGACCTACCTGTTGGTGAGTTATCATTAGCAGCGTCGTATTCTTGATTAGCTTTATGTAGTTGGTAAATACAACGAAACTTAACAATGTTACATAAATTGTAATTTCAAACAGACGATTTATAATTAAATGACAAAATACCACACAGGTTTGATTTTGAGGACCCATTTGTAAAAACTAAGATTTTATAAATGAGTATCTAAACGTAAAACAAATATCGGAAAACGAAACATCCAAAACAATTGTTAATTGATTCAGGTGTTATTTTGCGGAAGTCAAATTTACAGGCAATTCGATCTACACTACTTTGCGTGCTTCCTCCACCAATTACTGGCGGAGGCATGCAAAGTAGTATAGATCAAATTGCATCCAAAACAACTTGAACATCCATAATCTCTAACTGCGCATTAAGGAGCCGGTTGAAAACTTTAGCATTCCAGCAGTGAAGATGTCCGTGCAGTAAAGATGTACCGAAGATTTCCGAAAGCTGCCCAGCCCAGCCGAATGCGTCTATCGTTATCTTGAATAAGTTTCATTATAACGTAGATAAATCAAATGTAGACTGGAATTGCTCTTCGTTGTGTGATTACTATGGCTTAAATTTATATCCCTTATTTCTTCACGTTAGTAAAAGTGATCAATACTTCTGCAGGAACGATGGAATGATAAATCTTTGTCCAATTGATACAGAAGCTTTATTACATTTCTATGAACTTTAACAAAGTAATACATAAATATAATTGTCTTCTTCTTTTATTAAATGGCAAACTGCAAGACCACCAAGGTATAATTAGTAATGACTTCAAGCAACAAAAGTGGAAATGCCGCATCCACAAAATATAAACCACACGCATTTAGTTTGGTAAATGCTGTTTTATATAATCGTTCTACATTTTTGTACATTCTTCTTTCTGCTTCTGCAAAAAAATATTTTTTTTTTTCAATATGGACATCCTTCAGGATATTAGCTTAATTACTAGGTACCACATTTGTGAAGTTATTGGCTTCATAATGCGCTTCCTTCTTTTTATGTGTAATATTATTGTCAGAGCCGTTGTAGTAATTACGTATTGACGAGGCTACTAAAACCTTATAATTTTGACATATATATTGCCCTATTTAGTGTATGTACTATTTTGGCCGTGTGGTTTCCGGCAGACTAGAATAGAATCACTCTGTTTCTTCCCGTGGATGTCGTACAAGGCGACTAAAGGAAATACATTATCAAATAACGATCAGGCCTCCCCAATCCGTTTGGCCATCGTGGGGAGTGTAGGCCAAATCCTCCTTCCGTCTAATGACGGACGAGAGATGGTCGTGCTCCTGTAGTGGAGACTTAAATGGACCTGATGATGATGATGATGACTATTTTCCTAGCGCACTCTTGCAAACTCCATCCACGGCTAATGTTTGATTCTAAAAGCCGGACCCTACCAAAGAGGAGACGAGCGGAGAGCAGATGTGTTTTGAAACATTTCACATCGCATGTGTGACTCCAGCTGAGTATAGCGAGGTGTGTTAATGAATGGAAATGCATCTTTCCACTGGAGTCCTAATAATAGTAACCACGAGGCCTAATTGTTCAAAGGTCTAATGACTTTCTGCGCTGTCTGGTGTATTCTTGGCAATTTGATCTACACTACTTTGCGTGCTTCCGCCACCAAATTTGGTGGCGGAAGTACGCATAGTAGTGTAGATTATTTCCTGTAAATTTGACTTCAGCAAAATGACACATGAATCAATTAACTATCTAGTGTATTCTAGTCTGTTTTGCATCACAAGACAATTTGCTTAACAATGCATTTAAAACCCCTAGCAAGACTATATTATGAAAACAGCCTTATATAACAATTTCCTATTATTATAGAATTGGAGTCAACAATAGTAAGCTCCATGTGCTGAATTTTAAAAGTTAGAATAACAGAGTTTTCTGCATTAGCGGTACGGTTGGTTCGAGGGATAGAACACTTTACCATACAGTGTGGTATTTTACCATTCTGTATGGTCCGGTTTCTGAGCACGCTGGTAACTACGAACCGGTCGTCTCTGCCACAGTTTTCCGTTTACATCCCTATCCTGCGAGTCTCGTATACTGTCCGGTCATCCGATACATCTTGACAAGCCGGTGTACCACAGATTTTGATACCAGTAATGTTTGGGCCACATGTTTGTAGATGTGCCCAGTTTAAATTAAAGGAACAGCGAAAAACTTGCCAAGTTCTGAATTTCACCTCCTCCGTCTAGGGGGATTCGAACACACGACCTCTCGATTACCGATCGAGTGCTCTTTCCAACTGATATTCATATTCATTTATTCACATAAGATTTACAAAAAACACATGACATACAGGTCAGGTTAGGTGGTAAATAAATGTTTACAAATCATCTTTTCGTGAAGTTGGCTTTGGTTCAAAGATGTTGATGAACCACTTACACCCCATTTTTTTACCAATACTTTGATAATTTGAATTAAAATACGTTCTTACCTGAACAACTGTTTTCTTTTAATATCAAGCAGGTAATTTGAGCGTCTTCAAAAGTCAACGACATCTTTTCACTTTCAAAGCATAGTAAAGATTGATATATTATACTCTTCGCTGTCCAAACGATGACACTTATATATGGAATTATTTGTTGAGACTGTAAATTGAATTAGTCACAATTGAATCGGGATGCTGGTATCGCTCGTCTCATTCCACCCGATATATTGTTTATGAATTTGGGATACATATCAACGCGGGAGCGCTGCTGTTCAGAGGATAGCCGTGGTCATAGATCTCAACGAGCGCTTCTGAAAGTTATATACTTCAAGGAAAGAATGTTCCCTACCACTTTTCTATACCAAATCTGCGATTTATTAACAAAAAGTTATATATACAACGAATGAAATTTAAAAAAAACACAAGAGTTTACCGTTTAGGCCTCAAACTGTTGGTAGAAGAAGACAAAATGTAGCTAGTACTCCCATTACTAGGACTGAATTTGCAAGAATTCAATATAATACACGCTCTGCTAAAATATATAATAAAATAAATAAAGGACTGAATATATATAATATATCATCTCATGAGTGCAAATCGTTAATAATAACTTGGCTTAAAGAACTAACCTATGATGAATTGGAGAGTTTTATCACTAATACTGCTTGTCAGTGATGAATTCCTTTGTGATTAATGTAATTTTGACACTGCAGAGGTATTACCACACCAACTAGTACATACTCACGCATCCACATACGCGGACATAGGCGCGTAAACACACACGAACAGACACACTAAAACACACACACACGCACACACTCACGCTCAAGCACGATCCAAAATTTGCGTGGACGCGCGTGCCTGTATGTATGAATGTGTGTTGTGTGTGTCTGTGTTAGCGTGATACACACAAGTGCGCGTGCGCACTCACGCTAACACACACACACGCACACACAACACGTTTTCATACACACAAGCACGCGCGCACACGCAAATTTTTGTTATTGTTGTATTTTTTATTTATGATTTTCGTTTTTCTTTTTTTTTTTGTTTGATTCTGACTAACTGTCTAGATTGATTCTGACTTTTATTTAATTATTGTTCAACAAGGTAGATTCATTTCAATAGATACGAAAGAGCGGAGCCTACTGGTAGGTACAAGTAATTTATAACTTAAAAGTGGGTTCCAACACCTGTTTATTAAGTGTAACATAATTTACCAGAATAAATTATTATTTTATTATATCCATACGTCACCTCATTCATAAGCTTTGGGCGAAGTGCATCACGCTATAAATATGCATTAAATACATTAAAATTGATTACGTGAAAATTGTTAATGTTAGTCAATAAATATTGAAAATTTTGTATACAATAATTTTCGATAGGACTTTTTTTTTGTTTCAGGCTTTTAGTTTTTGAACTTAATTTCTATAAAAAATTGGTATGATTTTTACACGTAGATCACACTAAAAGTTTTGCGTAGGTAACTTAAAAATACAACATGTCATAAGCAAAACATTATGTTTATTGCTTTTCAAAATACTCTCCTTAGATTTTAAACATTTTTTCATGCGATCGAACCATTTTTAGGGTTCCGAACCTCAAAAGGAAAAACGGAACCCTTATAAGATCACTTTGTTGTCCGTCTGTCTGTCTGTCTGTCAAGAATTTCTATGTCGAGAATGCGTGGAGGTATCAAGCTGAAATTTGAACTGTATACTCAGGTCTACGGTCCCATGAAGTTAAAAAAAAATCAAACTGCTAAGTTTACGTAGCAAAAAGTTACGGCCGTTTATTCAGCAAGAAACGCATATTTCGACACACTCAAGGGAATCAAAACCTATAGGGTACTTCCCGTTGACCTAGAACTATGAAATTTGGCAAGTAACATCGTTATAGACTACAAGTACAGGAATAAATCTCAAAACTATACAATTGTAAATAGATCTTAAAAAATAGGGCGTCTATATTTTTTATAGGGTGTCGAAATTTCAAATTGAAACTACTAGTTCAAATGGGGTATCATATGAACGGGCTTGATGTACACATTGCAAAATATATTTTATTTATTTTTTTCGACGATTTATAATGAAAAATATCAAATTTAATAATGATACTACGTACCTACGGAACCCTCGGTGGGCGAGTCCGACTCGCACTTGTCCGGTTTTTTTAAAACAGGAGGACCAGAGATCTGAAGGCATGTTTTCTACGTGCTGATTGAACGCTATCACTGCCTCTTCGAAGTTGGTAAAAGTGAAACCTCTCATCAAATCTTTGATTTTGGGGAAAATACAGAAATCGCAGGGTGCTAGGTCGGGGCTATGTGCAGGATGGGTGACGAGTTGTACTTTTTCGGAAGCTAAAAATGACATTGTTTGTTGGCCGTGTGTGAAGAAGCGTTGTCATGATGTAGGAGAACGCGGCTTTTTTGGTCGTCTTTTGCGAACTTTTTATAACACCCTGGGTAAACAAATGGTAGAATACTACTCGGCATTAACACTCTTTTGATTTTCAAGTGGAATTGTGCAGATGGAACCCGTAGCTGAGAAAAAAAAACGCGATTTACAAGATTGCTGTTTTTTTTCGGTTTCTAAACAATACATCCACTTTTCGTCTCCTGTGACAATATCATAAACAGCATTAGAATGTCCGTGGTCGTACTTCAGTAGCATCTGTGAGCACCATTCCACGCGAGCCCGCTTCTGCTCCGCTGGCAGTTCATGAGGGATCCAACGACAACAAAGTTTCCGAACTTTTAATTCGTCGTGTAAAATTTTCTGAATTTGGCTGATACCAATTCTCAATAGTCCTCGAATTATCTCATAAGTAAATCGCGGGGTTTCTTCAATTAGCCGCTTAACAGTAGCCACATTGTTTTCGTTGACGGCAGTTGAAGGCCGCCCTTCACGAAATTCGTCATTTAAAGAAACCCGACCTCTTTTAAAATCATCGCTCTAAAATCTTTTCGACTTAATTCCATTTTCGTTGCGTACGTAGAACTTTGATGTGTGATAAAAAACAATTGACAAATTAAACCCCCCCCCCCCCCTCCCCAGTATTATGATTGTAGTATTATTTTCTACGAAATATTATGAGTCTTATTGATCTTTTAGGGTAAATATTTAAAAGAAGACATAAAATAAATTAGTTATTTATTAAGTTCTAATGATGTAACTTATTGCTCACATTAGTAAACTAACATAGACCTATTAAGTGTAACATAATTTACCAGAATAAATTATTATTTTATTATATCCATACGTCACCTCATTCATAAGCTTTGGGCGAAGTGCATCACGCTATAAATATGCATTAAATACATTAAAATTGATTACGTGAAAATTGTTAATGTTAGTCAATAAATATTGAAAATTTTGTATACAATAATTTTCGATAGGACTTTTTTTTAGGGTTCCGAACCTCAAAAGGAAAAACGGAACCCTTATAAGATCACTTTGTTGTCCGTCTGTCTGTCTATCTGTCTGTCTGTCTGTCTGTCTGTCTGTCTGTCTGTCTGTCTGTCAAACATTTCTATGTCGAGAATGCGTGGAGGTATCAAGCTGAAATTTGAACTGTATACACAAGTCTACGGTCCCATGAAGTTAAAAAAAAATCAAACTGCTAAGTTTACGTAGAAAAAAGTTACGGCCGTTTATTCAGCAAAAAACGCATATTTCGACACACTCAAAGGAATCAAAACCTATGGGGTACTTCCCGTTGACCTAGAACTATGAAATTTGGCAAGTAACATCGTTATAGACTACAAGTACAGGAATAAATCTCAAAACTATACATTTGTAAATAGATCTAAAAAAATAGGGGGTCTATATTTTTTATAGAGTGTCGAAATTTCAAATTGAAACTACTAGTTCAAATGGGGTATCATATGAAAGGGCTTGATGTACACATTGCAAAATATATTTTATTTATTTTTTTCGACGCATTATTTCTTATTTATAATGAAAAATATCAAATTTAATAATGATACTACGTACCTACGGAACCCTCGGTGGGCGAGTCCGACTCGCACTTGTCCGGTTTTTTGTTTCAGGCTTTTAGTTTTTGAACTTGATATCTATAAAAAATTGGTATGATTTTTACACGTAGATCACACTAAAAGTTTTGCGTAGGTAACTTAAAAATACAACATGTCATAAGCAAAACATTATGTTTATTGCTTTTCAAAATACTCTCCTTAGATTTTAAACATTTTTTCATGCGATCGAACCATTTTTAGGGTTCCGAACCTCAAAAGGAAAAACGGAACCCTTATAAGATCACTTTGTTGTCCGTCTGTCTGTCTGTCTGTCAAGAATTTCTATGTCGAGAATGCGTGGAGGTATCAAGCTGAAATTTGAACTGTATACTCAGGTCTACGGTCCCATGAAGTTAAAAAAAAATCAAACTGCTAAGTTTACGTAGCAAAAAGTTACGGCCGTTTATTCAGCAAGAAACGCATATTTCGACACACTCAAGGGAATCAAAACCTATAGGATACTTCCCGTTGACCTAGAACTATGAAATTTGGCAAGTAACATCGTTATAGACTACAAGTATAGGAATAAATCTCAAAACTATACAATTGTAAATAGATCTTAAAAAATAGGGCGTCTATATTTTTTATAGGGTGTCGAAATTTCAAATTGAAACTACTAGTTCAAATGGGGTATCATATGAACGGGCTTGATGTACACATTGCAAAATATATTTTATTTATTTTTTTCGACGATTTATAATGAAAAATATCAAATTTAATAATGATACTACGTACCTACGGAACCCTCGGTGGGCGAGTCCGACTCGCACTTGTCCGGTTTTTTTAAAACAGGAGGACCAGAGATCTGAAGGCATGTTTTCTACGTGCTGATTGAACGCTGTCACTGCCTCTTCGAAGTTGGTAAAAGTGAAACCTCTCATCAAATCTTTGATTTTGGGGAAAATACAGAAATCGCAGGGTGCTAGGTCGGGGCTATGTGCAGGATGGGTGACGAGTTGTACTTTTTCGGAAGCTAAAAATGACATTGTTTGTTGGCCGTGTGTGAAGAAGCGTTGTCATGATGTAGGAGAACGCGGCTTTTTTGGTCGTCTTTTGCGAACTTTTTCTAACACCCTGGGTAAACAAATGGTAGAATACTACTCGGCATTAACACTCTTTTGATTTTCAAGTGGAATTGTGCAGATGGAACCCGTAGCTGAGAAAAAAAAACGCGATTTACAAGATTGCTGTTTTTTTTCGGTTTCTAAACAATACATCCACTTTTCGTCTCCTGTGACAATATCATAAACAGCATTAGAATGTCCGTGGTCGTACTTCAGTAGCATCTGTGAGCACCATTCCACGCGAGCCCGTTTCTGCTCCGCTGGCAGTTCATGAGGGATCCAACGACAACAAAGTTTCCGAACTTTTAATTCGTCGTGTAAAATTTTCTGAATTTGGCTGATACCAATTCTCAATAGTCCTCGAATTATCTCATAAGTAAATCGCGGGGTTTCTTCAATTAGCCGCTTAACAGTAGCCACATTGTTTTCGTTGACGGCAGTTGAAGGCCGCCCTTCACGAAATTCGTCATTTAAAGAAACCCGACCTCTTTTAAAATCATCGCTCTAAAATCTTTTCGACTTAATTCCATTTTCGTTGCGTACGTAGAACTTTGATGTGTGATAAAAAACAATTGACAAATTAAACCCCCCCCCCCCCCTCCCCAGTATTATGATTGTAGTATTATTTTCTACGAAATATTATGAGTCTTATTGATCTTTTAGGGTAAATATTTAAAAGAAGACATAAAATAAATTAGTTATTTATTAAGTTCTAATGATGTAACTTATTGCTCACATTAGTAAACTAACATAGACCTGTAATTGGCTCAAAATTTACTAATGTATAAATATATTACGATATGTTCAAATGTTGGTATCAAGAAAAAAACTGTAAATACTCACGAACTCTTGATTATCATGTAATAATTTGAAAGAAAATATTACTATTTGGACTTTTACAAGTGTGCGTAAAAATGCATCTGCGCCATAATATAGAATCTGAAAATATATAAAATTATATAAAAATACATCACGTATAAGGGACATAATATGATGAAATAGGAATTATGTGAAAAAATATTTAGAAAACGATAAAATTAAAATTATTGAAAATAATGTAGTAAAAGGAAAAACAAACTGAAATTCTGCAAATGCAGCTGAATTGCAGCAATTGACGTCACGAAGAGCCAAAGAACACACATAACGATGAATTGAGAACTCCTCTTTTTTGAAGTCGGATAAAGCAAATAGTACGTATATGGAAAGAAATAAAATCGCCAACACCAGAAAATTGACAGATAGACACACCTCACACAATATTATATGCTAACAAAATAGTATCTTATAATTGTAAATTAAAATTTTGAATTCATCAATTTGAATCAAAAATTTACAATATATGACATAGGTATATTGTAATTTTTTGAAATATTCAAAACTTACACAATTTAAATAGTATTAATACGTACCACTACTTGAAATATTTTTTTGAATATGTCAAAAGTATCTAGTATATGCGTATATACACAAAACAACGTTTTGCAGTACGAATCAGACTCTGTTAATGTTACATTTTCATAATTTTTGGAGTAAGTACCACAATTAAGTTTCAATTCAGATATCCAAATTTCGAGTTCCTTTCTAATCATCATAATCATTCGAATAGAATAAACTATATTTATATCTAAGCACATCAAGCTGATTATATAAAATGCAGTAGCAAGACCTTCAAAATGTGTTCTATACTGTACGATGGACACGAATATTCCAATAAGACCAATATAAACGAAAACAAGGACGCTACTGTAAGCCCAATTTAATAATGTGTCATCTCTCAATTGATTACTTTTCACTTTCATCTTTTGTATTGCGTATAGTTTCAAAATAAACTTCACATTGTATTCACTGTTAATTATATTGACGAAAGCATTAATTAAAAATCCTATTGCACAGATAACACTATCTATATTAACAGGCAATTTGGAATCTTTGTTGATTCCTTCTCTTTTACTCAAAGACCAAATTATTGAATGATATGAACAGACAACTGCCAATACTACAGACAATAAAACACTGCAGAAGTTAATAAGTCTTCCATTAGGTGTAACAAAGTTATCACGGATTTTACACTTTGGTAAGAGATACATGTTTTGCAATAAATTTAATGGCAGCAACATTGTTTGAAATTCTTTTCCTAAATAGTTATCGAGTAACATTTCGGACTGTTTCAAAACCACTGTGAAGCTAATGTTGTGGAAGGTTCTGTTCAATTCGCTATACCGGAAACTAATGGTGTATAAAGTATTTATAACTCAAAATGAGTTCTCGTTAAGTGATTGGTTTTGAATAGTTTGAATAGTTTATTATCTTCGTTCGAGCGTAGGTACTTGCGTCGTAATTTAATCGAGGTCATAGTTTTATTTACAGTCGTGGTTACGTGTTGCAGTTAAATTGATACTAAAATATTATTTAACGTTTCTACCGTTTATTTATTTATGGATTATGGATATGGGGTGTAAGTGGCTTACTACCATCTTCGTAGCCAAAGCCAACCTCATCTGCACGTGGTACACCCTGCAGATAAGCAGACGAGGCTCTGGCGACAGTCGTCAATCCACCTGAACAGCGTGGCGACTCAAGGGCATTGCTCCCCAATGTATACACACCACAATATATGGCTCCCAGTACTCGGCAGCCCTGCTATCCAAGATGGTTGTAAATGTAATGTAATGTAATGTAATGTGTACTGCTGAGATAAAGAGTTGTTGATCCGATTCCAAGTCGATATATGTGCTTTAACCTTTAGTCAGATTAAGGTCAACGTTGATCAATGTCACAGCGCCTTTGAGGCGCTTCTGAAAATATCAAAAAAGAACAGCCCATTATATTTACTATAAGGAACCATAAAAATGAATATAATGAGTGATAATAGCCTTCTGTATATTATGTAAAACATGTCATTTGAATTTACACACGAACAGGTGTTCCGATTATTCATAAGTTTGGAACAAGACTTCTTTGCGCAGTGTCTATAGCAGTTGTTAAAGTAGGACGTGTACGATAAGTTTATATAAAATAAAAACAATTGAAAATGAGTGACCAGAAACTGAAATTATCAGCTATTTTTATACAAGGATTAGCTTCTTTGGGAAGTAAGTGGTATTGGTAATGACTTGTAATTAACCGAACAGTAAAAATTGAAAAAGTCGTCGACTGTTATTATTATATTGGCGACTAAAGACGATACCTATAAAAATACTAAACCTATTGTTAGTCGCCTAAAAGGAACTACAATGTAACGGAACTTTTTTAGTATCTAGATTTATTATTTTTCCTATATTTTTTATTAAAAAAGGTAAATACGAAAAATGTGAGACGGTACTTAAAGTACCAAATTCTTATGATACCAAATCCTCCAACATTTGGTGAATCAATTCCAATAATGTGCATTATTTAAATAAGCTAGTATAAAGTTAAAAAATCAAAGTGTATATCATCACTTACACCCAATTTACTTGATTAAACCTATCTAGCAACATCCGTTCTGGTATCTGTAGACTGGCAGAAGCTATTGAAACATGATGTTTGACATGATACCCACGGCCTCCTACAGTCGCATCACTCGCCATCGACAGGAAATTCATCCTTACACATTGGACCTAAGTGGTCACGTACCGTGCTGTTCCAGAGAAATTTTCTTCCTCATATTGTCAAGCTGTGGAATAAATATCTTATCGAGGTTTGCTCAGGAGTCATTTACACCCAATTTACTTGGTTAAATCTATCTAGCAACATCAGTACTAGTATCTGCAGACTGGCAGAAGCTAATGAAACGGCACAACTTGGCAAAAACATTTTAAGCAGTTAACTATTGATCGTTAGTAGACGTTGCATGCTTTGATAATAAATTTGTTAACTTAGTAACCGATGCACTCTTTTCGAAGTAATAACATCTTATAAATCGATGAACCCCGACTGCACGCACGAAAAAGCATGACTCATTGTCACGTCCCGCCCGAGCCATTGCTTGGCTCAAGCGCGGAACAAGCTATATCCCTCTCTATAGCTTCGATCGGGCTAAGCGTTCGGCTTGTGACGCATCTATCACTCTTCCACTTCATCGGTGAAGTGGAAGATGTTTTCTTATGACGTTGTCATGGAAAATTTCAATTTATCATCTGTAAACCGACTTTACAGATAACTAATTTTTTTCCTTAAGTACGTTTTCACATGTTTCAGTTTCGATATCGCTTACTTTACACGCTTTAATATTGGCATGGCCATCATGTACTGTAGACAATTTTACATCTAACAACATCGTTCTATCATCATCAATGTCTATTATAGAAATATAACTGCTGGGTAGTCTGACTAATGCTTTACTGGCTACACCATTTTGTGGATATGCACTTAGAAATTTTGGAAGGTATTCTGCTATATTATTTGATGTGCCTATTGTGGTAAGTTTGACAAAAAACTTTGAAATTTATGATACTTTGAAGAGCTCGATGGCGTCTTTGCGCTTGGCAGTCTAATCGAACATGCAAGTTAAGCAACATCGACCGTAGCCTGTCCATGGATGGGTTCACTTATCTCCAGTTTCGTAACTTCGGAAGGCACATTAAGCCGTCGGTCCCGGCTGTTGTCGTTAGATGATAGTCGTTAAGCCAAATCAGTGGACTTTAGGCGGCTTGAAAACAATGGACTCCGCCAAACTGCAGTTGGGCAGCGTGGTGATGGTGGATGGTGGTGGTGGTGGAATCCTCACAACAAATACCGCAAAATTTAAAAACCAAAGTCTTCAACCAGTGCATTATTCCTGCCATGACCTACGGTGCTGATCCATAACCACATCTGTAACGTCAGTGATAGCAGATGGGGGAGGAAAGTCCTAGAGTGGATACCTCGTATGGGGCGGCGAAGCCTAAATAGCTTTCATAGAATTTGAATACGTAGCTTAACTGTAATTAGGTAATTGATTTAGGTTTTATTTTGTGGAAGGCAAATTTTTAGGCAATTTGATCTACACAACTTTGCGTGCTTCCGCTACCAGTTAGTTCATGAAAACTACTACCGGGCGGCACCCACCTACCACAGTTAGTAGATGAATGCGACTGCCGTGGTTGCTTTGGTCGTCTCTGCTCTAGCTGCGATGGTCTCTGCGACTCTCCAACATTTGAAACAGAAGAAACATGCGACTGCCGCCGCCCGGCTGCCGTAGTCGGCCGTATGCCGTGGTGGCACTCTGCACCGCAGCAGCTGGATTAGAAACGACCAAAGCAACCACGACAGTCGCATGCAACAACTAATGGTACCGGGAGGGAGATGCCCGGTAGTAATTTGCCTGAACTAACTGGTGGCGGAAGCACTCAAAGTGATGTAGAAAAAAATGCCTTTTAACTTTCTGAACAAATTGTCCTATTTGCCGATTCGATCTATAACGAAAAGGAAATGTTTACAAAGTTATTTCGAAAGCAATTTGAATTGAACTGAAATACTTCTTTTTCTGATTACGTGGACAACCATTTATTTTACGACGAGTATACCTTTGGTACTAATATCCATAGCTATGGGTGGAATAGGATCTGCTGGATTTTGCATCTGCTGATTTATCATTAGTATATGTCTCTGAAATATCTTACGTCTCAGTCCGTGGAGCATTTACTTCTTTTAATGTGACATTATTTTTAGTTGGACTTCTGGTGTCATATGTTTTGGGTGGATATTTATCATATTATCAAGTTATTTTAGTCTGTCTTTCGTTAATAATAATTCATATAATTTATCTTAGCAATATTGAAATAATCTCCAGTATTTTTGCTTCAAAATGGCAGGGAAAAGGTAAGATTTGTACCCTTTTAGTAAAGTACAAAGTAAGATTGTTTTTTTTTATACTACGTGTGTTTGTGCCGCTTTAACTACTGAACCGATTACCTTGCCGATAATAGGATACTTTGTATCCCGAAAAAATTTGCTGTTTCCGTACTTCTTGCTTACCGTAACCCGCGTAAAGACTTTAGCTCAAATTTTGGTCATCCCACGGAAACAGCAAATTTTTTCGAAGTGCCCGTAAGCCCGTAAAGCTTACTTACGGGCACTATCACACTATTAAACAAGGTATAGCAGGTATAGCAGCAGTCCATCGTTGCAAATGAAATTCGGCAATTTTTTTATAACACCAAACTTACTTATTAATTATTATTTAAATAGTTGATTTCGGCCAACTTGACAGAATATTATGAATATTTTAAAGATGCAGAAATTAACCTCCCCCGCCTAGGTGGGATTCGAACCCACGACCTCTCGATGACCGGTCGTGTGCTCTTCCAACTGATAACTAATATTCGGGCAAGTAAATCAATTATTTAAATTATCTGGTCGAAACATCTCGTGACCAAAATGCTGGCCTCTACTTTGCTCAAAGAATTAGTGTTGCGATCCAACGAGGCAACGGGGCCAGCATATTGGGAACTTTGCCTACGGGCAGCGGTTTATTAGATTAGTTTTGTTTTTAGTTTATTTTAATTAGTTTTAATTTAGATGTATTTATTTAATTTTATCTATTTTAAGTTTACAGTAAGTTATTTTTTTCTTCTTCTGCAATAAAAATGCTTTGTATTATTTAAATAATAATTAATTGATGTTATGTTTTCAGTAAAATCGGAGTCTGCAAAACGTGGTCTTGTAGTTTGCTTGATTACAATGATCACCAGTTTTATGATGGGGATCGCAGTTTTGCAATTATTTATTAGGTCATAAATAATATACAAACTATTACAACACACACCTATGGTATATAAAAGTATGTCTATGAGGGGGTTATATAAGTACTATAATGTTTATTTTTTTTTATACTACGTCGGGTGACAGACAAGCATACGGCCCGCCTGATGTGAAGCGGTTACCGCAGCCATATTAACGCTCGCAACATTAAAAATATCGCTCGCGCGCCGCCACCCCCACTGCCAATGCAGCATCTCCTTCCTTTCTGGTGACCTCACTCACTCGCAGGAACACAACAATCCTCATGGGAATTGTTATTTGGCTGCGGTTTTCTGTGAGGTGGAAGTACATTACCAAGACGGGTAGCTTACAATTACGCTCCCTACCTCTCTTTTTGTCAGAGCTTCGTTTGTCTGTCAGCAGGGTGCACCGCGTGCAGGTGAAGTTGGCTTTGGTTCACAGATGTTGATGAACCACTTAAAACCTCAATATGCAGACCCTCTATTCAAAGAAGCAGCACCATCGATGGATTCCAGCAAGTGTGCAATATACTTAGGTATCGACTTCATTTTAGCAAGTGCTGCAATTTTATCTATTGTATTTCCTATAATATTTCAGTGTTGATTTTCTCAATAAAACTAAACTTCAATAATTTTCTATACAATTTACACAGCGCCATCTAGTCCCAAATTAAGCGCAAAGCTTGTACTATGGGTATTAATTAGACGACTGATAAATGTCTTAAATACATTTTTTTTGTAAATACATACTTATAATACATAGTAAACACCCAGACTAAGACAAACAGACATGTTCATGTACACAAATGTTTGTCTTGTGCGGTAATCGAACCCGCGACCTCGGAGTCAAAGTGGCCATTGCTAACCATTCGATCATCGAGTTCGTCGTATCGTCGTATTTATGTATGTTGTTGTGTAATCGATTTGTAATAGTCACATATCCGCCTCCAACGCATTTTTTTATGTCAAAGACATCTGAAAGCGCTTTATGTTAACGACTAACCGGCACTAAGATTATGTAACATTACTTAGGAGGACACGTTAAGCCGGGATCGATCCCTGTTGTTGTCATTAGACGACAGTCGTTAAGCCAAGTAAGTACGGTTTGTGGCCTCCGTCATTCCGCGAATGAACAGCGTGGTGGAGTATGCTCTAGACCCCTTCGTTTGAGGGGAGACCCGTATCCCGACAGTGGGATAATTATGGGTTCATGTCGAGCTGCCAAAAAAACTGTATATTATAAGCAGTTTATTTATCGGCAGATACTTACAGAAATAGTTTATTCTTCCGTCTATGGCAATACTTTTCGCCAGTAATGTTTAAACCGATTTTTTACAGAGTCTATTCACGGCTTCCAGTGCTGCAACTGGTTTATGCGATTTACTGCTCGGCTCACAACTGATATTGCACTGGGCACCGCACTGGCACAACATAGTAATTTAACTTCATACTAGCGCCTACTTACTACCTACCTACCTACCGCTTCCAAGCGGTCGTGTAAATGACGCTAGGCTGTGTGCGTGCGCCGATTTGGGCGCTAGTATGAAGTTAAAGTATTGGTTGTACTATGCTGTGGCACTGGTTCACAGCCTTGCTAATCTACGCATATGCTTTTGTGTACTCCGTAGGAGCTGGTGTTGTGCCATTTGTATTACCGGCAGAAGTATTTTTACCTGAGGTAAGATTATTAAACGCTTCTGTCACATCATCATTATCAGGTCCATTTTAGTCTCCACTATAGGAGCACGACCCTTTCTCGTCCGTCCTAGACGGAAGGAGGATTTGGCCTACACTCCCCACGCTGGCCAAACGGGTTAAAGGGCCTTATCGTTCAGGCCTCTTTAACCCGTTTGGCCAGCGTGGGGAGAAGCGTCGCGACGCATAGTGTTCAACACGTAAAACATTCAAAACGCAAAATGTACATTTTGAAGGGGATAATGTCTTAGTCGCCTTGTATGACATCCACGGGAAGAAACGGAGTGATTTTAGTCTGCCGGAAACCACACGTCCAACTCCTGTCACATAAACCTAATAATTTGACGAGCCCGGGGGTCGAATGGCTAGCAATGTCCACTTTGACTTCGAGGTCGCGGGTTCGACCCCGCACAGGACAAACAATTGTGTGCGTGAACATGTCTGTTTGTCTTGATCTGGGTATTTTCTATGTGTTTTTGGTATGTATTTAAAAAAAAAAGTATTTAAGACATTTATCAGTCGTCTAGTACCCATAGCCCGTAATACAAGCTTTGCGCCTAATTTGGGACTTAATGGCGCTGTGTAAATTGTCCAGAAATATTTATTTAAAAACACTCGACTATCCCCTTTCAATACTAAATTATTTTTTAATTCTTTCACTGTTTTGACCAATATTTTAACCCTTGGTGTCGTACGGCCAAGTACCTTGGAGTGACCCTAGATTCGAGGCTAACTTTCAGACCTCACATCGATAGAGTCACGCGAAATGCCCGTTTCTACCTGGGCCGCCTCAACAGTATGTTGGGGATCAAAATGTCCCTCCGTAATAAGCGAACTCTCTTCAAGGTTTGCATAAGGCTTGTTATGACCTACGCGTCTCCAGTTTTCGCCCATATCAGTCCCTCTTTAATTAAGAAATTGCAAGTAGTGCAATCGATTTTCTGCCGTAGAGCAACTAATGCACAATGGTGCTTTCGCAACGCGGACCTTCACCGTGATATGGCACTCCCCACTATCCAGCAACACCTCAAAAAAATCTCGGAAAGTTTCTTCAAAACTTCCGAGAGCCACTCTAACCCCTTGATTAGGGATGCCGCGGCCTACGAGGCTCCTCCAATCGGTAATCGAAAAAAGTTTCGCAGACCACGTAACGTACTGACTGACGAACCTGACAAACTCTCACCTAGCACTCCTCCTGGAGGCACAGGCACCCGTAGACCCAACCCTCAATAATGAGCACATTTAGTTAGTTAGTGTAGTTCACTCGCGTCCCCTTAAGTCCGGGTAGTCGCAGTCGACTACCCCTAGTCTCTCACATCTCTTATGGCTCACCCCACTTCATGGGGCGTCATTTTCACTAAACGCACGCTCATTCGTGAGCGGCGTCTGCGTCGCTCGTTCTCTACGAGCGATCGCTTAGATGAAGCTTTTAAGGCCCCGCAAGGCTAAAAGCAGTCCCTAGGTGGTGTTTAGTCGGTAAGAGTCCGACATAATCAACGTAGCCTTATGCTACGTTGGTATCCATGAGGATTCATCACCTCCTTCCCGTAGTTTCCTCCGGAAGGTTGTCCGACGCGCGCGTGGGGCGTAAAAAAAAAAAAAAAAAACCAATATTTTGACCAATATTTTGACCAATATTTTGACCAATATTTTGACCAATATTTTGACCAATATTTTGACCAATATTTTGACCAATATATTGACCAATATTTTGACCAATATTTTGACCAATATTTTGACCAATATTTTGACCAATATTTTGACCAATATTTTGACCAATACTTTGACCAATACTTTGACCAATACTTTGACCAATACTTTGACCAATATTTTGACCAATATTTTGACCAATATTTTGACCAATATTTTGACCAATATTTTGACCAATATTTTGACCAATATTTTGACCAATATTTTGACCAATACGAGGTGTACATTTAGCGCGGTTTCTAGGGGACGACTGGCTTGTATGCTTGTACGCCGGATCACCAAGGCAAAAACGCTGATCCGACTTAATTTGCCCCTACAATTTGTTAAGTAAATTTTCCGGTTAATGTTCTTTTATGCTTATTGCTATTACTCTTTAAAGAGTCGAAATATTATTTGATTGTACTGTTTTTTTCCATCTCTTTTTTTATATTACTCTATTATATATCCTATATCAGCGTCGACACATCTTATCTTTCTTGAAAGAGCTCAACGAGCGGTGCTGAAGACTATGTTGGGTAAGCCCAAGCGTTACTCGACCATACAGATTTACATGGATACGCGAGTCCTCAGTGTTAGACGGCTGTACCTTTTAAAGACGATTCTTTTTGCTCATAAAGAAGCTCTGACAGCTACAAACTACAAAGAAAATCTTAAAAAGCGTACTTTCAGACTCCCATTACCTAAACCAAAAACTGAATTCTTCAAACGTTTCAGCTCATTTAGAAAACCCTTTTTGTTTAACAAAATGAACAGTCTCTGCAACATCCACAGATTGAGTACTCATAATGCAAAGCAAATATTAATTAAAGTATTACTGAACTGGACATATCAGGACACTGAAATGTTTTTGCACACTGTAGGTTAAAAATCCACATTATTATTTATATTAGATGTTATATTAGAAATAAGTACATATTAATTTAAGGAACTATACTGGAACACTAATTGTACTGTTAGAATATAATAGACAGATAGTTTAAGTGCCGAAAATATTTGTAGCATAACTCGTTTATAAAAAATCCCACAGGACAGGCTACGCCTAGTGTGGGAGATTTGGAAATAACATCATGTGCTGTAAAATATTTCTGACAATAAAGTATTATTATTATTATGACATTTATTTATTTTTAATATCTTATTTATACATTTTTTAATATATAATATAAAAAAAAATATACATTAAAAAATATAAAAAACAGAATCCCTCCCGATAGCGGGAACAAGGTCCAAACTATCGGTGGTCAAGGTCACAGAGACAGAAACCTCCTCACAATACGTGCCGTGCTGAGGAGGACAGCTTTCTGTATCTGACCCTTGATCCAGCTTCCCAACGCGAGCTTCTTGAGGTGTTGGTCGAAGCTCTTGGCGATTAAACCATTAACCGTCACAACTATCGGAACAATCACTGTTGAATCGACGTCCCACATGGCGGTAATCTCATGAGCTAAATCAAGATACTTAGATAATTTATCTTTTTCAGCTTTCACGAGATTAACGTCATGTGGGATAGCGACATCAACAATGACTGCTTGGCGCGTTGATCGATCTATTATCACGATGTCAGGTTTATTGGCTACAATAGTCCTGTCAGTGATAATAGATCGATCCCAGTATAATGTGGCATGGTCATTTTCGAGAACTGCTTCCGGCATATACCTGTAGTACGGTACCTCGGTAATCACAAGACCATATCTCAAGGCAAGCTGCTGATGAATAATCCTGGCTACTTGGTTATGTCTGTGCAAGTACTCGCCGTTAGCAAGATAAGAACAACCGGAAATTACATGTCTGAGGGATTCCCCAGGCAGATGACACGCCCGACAGATATCAAGCGTGCCATCCTTCATGATATATTTCCTGTAGTTATTCGTCTTGATAACTTCGTCCATAATTCCACAGACAAACCCTTCGGTTTCCCCAAAGAGGTCCCCGAAACGCAGCCAGGTTACGGATGCAACGTGATCTACATCGGGCCCATGTAGAGCCCGGTAGAACCGTCCATGCAGCTCTTTGCCTTGCCATATGGTCATGCGATCATCAATACTTAATACTACAGGTTTACGCCAGTTCTCGTTAGCCAAAGACAAAGGGGTTAATCCACGATCGATACCCACCACATCCTTATGCATTTCCACGTCAGCATGTAGGAAATATTCCCTGAGGTTGCATATCTCTCGATTATGTAGGGTTTTAGCATTTAAAAAGCCTCGACCGCCACATTTTCGAGGGATATACAACCTCATTACTGATGATCGTGGATGATGCATACGGTAAGTGGTTAATATCGTTCGGACTTTCCGGTCAACAGCGTCAAGCTCAGTTTGAGTCCACTTGAGTATGCCAAAAGAATATATCAAGACCGGCATGACCCAACCATTGTAAGCACGCACCTTATTGCCCCCTGATAAAAGACTAGTAAGTACTTTTTTCAGGCGGCCAAAGAAACGTTCTTTCAGTGATTGCTTCATGTCTGTCTCAGTAATTCCCAAATTTTCAGACATACCCAAGTACCTGTAGGTCTCAGTTTCCGAAAGGGATTTCAAGCGTATACTATCTGAGAGTTCGAGTCTCTCAGATACTAATATCTTCCCCTTCTTCACATGTATGACCGCACATTTGTCTATACCAAATTCCATTTTAATAGATTTACTAAAGTTTTCAGTTACCTTTAGTAAAGCCATTAATTGGACTTTGCTGATGTTGATGCAACACTTACACCCCAATTTGTACACTTTTGATGTAACTATGTTGTGCTAATTGACGAGCTCGGTGGTCGAATGGTTAGCAATGGTCACTTTGACTCCGAGGTCGTGGGTTCGATTCCAGCACAAGTCAAACATTTGTATGCATGAATATGTTTGTTTGTCTTGGTCTGGGTGTTTTCTATGTATTATAAGTATATATTTACAAAAAAAAATGTATTTAAGTACATTTATCAGTTGTCTAGTGCACTTAACACAAGCTTTACGCTTAATTTGGGACTAGATGGCGCTGTGTAAATTGTCCAGAAATATTTATTTATTAATTTATGTGCAATAAAGAATATATATTATTTTATAAACAAAAAAAAAACTATTTTATTGCGTTATTAGGCTATTATCGATTAAGTTACTTGACTGTAGATTAGAGAAGCATCTCATGATTTTGAAAGAGAGTAAATAAATAAATAAATATTCCTTGACAAATTACAGCGCCATCTAGTCCCAAACTAAGCAAAGCTTGTACTATGGGTACAAAATAAATGATATATAATGAACATAAATACTTTTATTTAAAATAAATACATAATTATAATATCTAGAAAACACCCAGAACAAGACAAACAGATATGTTCGTTGTTCATGCACACATATGTTTGTCATGGGTATCAAACCCGCGACCTGGGAGTGACAACAGCCATTGCTTGCCATCCGACCACCGAGCTCGTTATATAGTAATATTAGCATAATGCTTAATTTGGGGTGTACTTTGCTCACCACGATCTTAAAGCCAAAGCAAACCTCACCTGCACGTGGTGCACCCTGTCAACTAGCGAAAGCGGCTCTGGTGAAAGAGAGAGGGTACAGCGTATTTGTAAGCCGCCCGAATGGGAAAGTACCTCGCAGAATACCGCAGCCAAATAACAATTCCCTTGAGGGCTGTTGTGTTCCTGTGAGTGAGTAAGGTCACCAGAAAGGAAGGAGAGCTACGTTAGCAGTTCGGATGGCGACGCGCGAGCGATATATTATGTTGTGATTGTTAATATGGCTATATAGCCGCTTAATATCAGGCAGGTCGTATGCTTGTCTGCCACCCGATGTAGTATAGAAAAAAAAAGTACACATTATAAAAAGTTATTATAACTATTTATTTTAAGTACATAAAAATAGAGAAGCTCGATGGCGTCGTTGTGCGTGTCAGTATAATCGAACACGCAAGTTAAGTAACGTCGACTGTAGCATGCCCATGGATGGGTTTATTATCTCGAGCTCCTCCGTGGCCATGTTAAGCCAAGTCAGTGGCCTGTAGCGGGCTTGAAAGCACTGACCTCCGCCAACCGGCAGTTGTGCAACGTGGTGAAGTATGCTCTAAACCCCTTTCAATTGAGGGGATACCCATATCCCAGCAGTGGGATGAATAAAAGGTGACGACGAGTTTACAAAAAAAGGTTTTTATGTATAAGCTTTTCTCAATTTGGGAATATATTGCTGTATTATTTGTTCAGGAACATTTAATATTCAAAGAGCATATTCGTCTGTCGGATTTTATGAAGACCAATATCTTTACTGTCATATTTCAGGTCCGTGGGCTATGTAACAGCATCTCCATTGGCGCTATGTGGCTCACCTGCTTTGTACCTCTCTTTATATTTTATCCACTCGTAGAAGCTATAGGCCTGGGGCAGGTCTTCTGTGGATTTTCTGTGCCATGCTTCTTTGGTGCTCTCTACAGCCAGTTTTATCTTCCTGAGACTAAAAGCCTTTCCGCTGACGCTGTTCAAGTTCTATTTACGAAGAAGAAAGATTGGGTTTCAAGAGCCCACCAAACATAGCAGCTTATTACGTTATACCTAGCATGTAAAGTTTTGTTGATGTTAGTTACTGTGAGTACTTATGTAAAAAGACATTCAGTTGTATTTTGGAAGAAAATTTGAATCAAGATCTTTGGCTCAATATGGATTTGAGCACACAAAAATTTTAGCCCATATACTTTAAAACAATGTACAATTTGTAAAGTGTTCTCAGTATAAAAAAGTACCACGCTATTCTTTTATTAGTTTCTTGCGTGCATTTCGTATAAATTTTATCTCTTTTATTTTACAATTTGCTTCTACTACATTCTGTAAACTTTTCGATATTTTTTAACCCCTCCTATTTCTTCTGTTTCACTTTATGTTAAATTTCATTTATCTGACTGCAGTAGTTTTAATCAGTAACAGTTTAGTCTGCCTCTCCTTTTACAATAGTTTTACTGTAAAAATCTTCTATTTGAATTTCGTTTCTTCTTATTACCATTTCCGTTCTTTTTATATTTATCCTTCTCCATCTCTCATTTAGAAATTTATTTGCGCCTGGCTTATGTTCCAATTGGTTTGCTATTTGACTGTATTAAATTTATTTACTGACAAAATACGAAGAAGAAGGTACTAATCAGATTTTATAAGGACTACATTTAAAAAAATGCGTATAGGCATTTCAGTTTCGTTCAGTTTATAATGATTTTTGTCTTGGTTATAATTGCCACAATCTTTGGGTATATCGATAGTGGTCCGTAATAGTTGATCTTGGAACATCAATAATACTCGGCAGATGCCCTGAAAATGCTAGCTTGGACAAGTTTTAATGTGGCGAATACCTCAAACAGTTGCTATTTAAAAGTGCTTAACGCAGAGCCAACATTTGGCTGTTCTGTGCCAACACCATTAGACATATGAAGATGCCATACTTACATAGAAGTAAGACAGTTTTCATTGGAGAAGATAGTTTATTTATTGTATCAGTTACGCAAAAATATAATAGTTATTTTCATCTATAAACCAGGGTGCAGGAAAGTACTTGACCTGAACATGCAGAAGTTTCGTTAACGCAACAAAGTTCGTTTGCCTCGGCTTGGTGCCAAAAGAACTCTGCATTGTTTATAAAAAATGGCGTCATTTATTACTATTTTTTTTAGTTCCAAGCTAAATGAACTTTGTAAATCGTTTATGAAAAAACTTCCCAATATATTGCGGCAAAGTAACGTACAGAATATACGTTCATTCTCATACGTGGTCGCTGTTTAGAAGAAACATAACCAAAACATTATGAGAAAAATAAGGATAGATTATCGTCTCATTGTACAGGGACAAGTGGAGGGCAAGCGGTCCAGAGGTCGATCACTTACCTGTTGGACAGACTGTATAAAGGCTGCCACACAAGACACTATAGTCCAATGTTCCTGTAACGCTGAAGACCGCAAAGAGTGGAGGCGCATCGCGAGGGCTACGTTATCCAGAGACGCATCATCATGAAACCACGACCACTCTGTCAAGAGTGAACGACTGAGGAGGAGGAATCCAAAACATGCAGAGAGAAGGCACGTACATTAAAACATTTTATATGTAGATGGGCCATAAGCGGCAATAAAATTGTCTACAAAGCGATTACTCTATACCTAAGCATTTATACATACAGTATGAAAAGAAAAGGTGAAGAACGTGAACAGATAGGTAAACATTTTGTCTACAACTTTTTAATCAGCGTTTTGATCAGAGTAAGTCGCGCGGGACTGAGTGAATTCCGGCGATTGACTTGCTTTCTTCTTGCAGCAATGGAAGTAAGTAGAACTCATCTATAGGTAAAAACATCCATAAAACATCTTAGTAGTGAACTTTTCTAAATTTGCAATCAGATTACGGCAAGATTAATTAGATCAAGTAATTAGACGGAAGATGAGGAAAGTGATCAATATTATCTGAGTGTAGAAGTGGAAGAAGATTTTTGGACTGATTCTTAAGTAGTGAAGTTTCTAAAGTTCGCAACCAGATAAAACCAGTAAAGACGGAAGATTATAATGCGGAAATTGGATGGAGCCATGAGGAAGGTGATCAATATTATCTGAGTGTAGATGTGGAAGTAGATTTTTGGACTGATTCTTAAGTAGTGAAGTTTCCAAAGTTCGCAACCAGATAAAACCAGTAAAGACAGAAGACTATAATGGGGAAATTGGATGAAACCATGAGGAAGGTGATCAATGTTAACTGAGTGTAGAAGTGGAAGAAGATTTTTGGACTGATTCTTAAGTAGTGAAGTTTCCAAAGTTCGCAACCAGATAAAACCAGTAAAGACAGAAGACTATAATGGGGAAATTGGATGGAGCCATGAGGAAGGAGATCAATGTTAACTGAGTGTAGAAGTGGAAGAAGATTTTTGGACTGATTCTTAAGTAGTGAAGTTTCCAAAGTTCACAACCAGATAAAACCAGTAAAGACAGAAGACTATAATGGGGAAATTGGATGGAGCCATGAGGAAGGAGATCAATGTTAACTGAGTGTAGAAGTGGAAGAAGATTTTTGGACTGATTCTCAATGAGACAGATGTAGACCTAAAAATGATCGATCAACCCATATATACGGAGATGCTACTGTAAACATAGTTGAAAGTAAAGCATGTGCAGTAAGTTAAAATCTGTATCTGTGACTGATCTATCAAAATACACCTCAAATCACTGGACGAATCAGGGGTCTACCGCCTACGCTGAAGCCGATTCGCGTTGAGTTTTTTGATTTATGTAAACATCTTCAGTTAAATCGGTAGAATGTCTCTGACCCTACCGGCTAAGCTTATTAGCACTAATGTAAGGTGAAGTTGTTTGTAAAAGTGAGATGTTTTTTTTTCTATACTATGGCGGGTGGCAGACAAGCATACGGCCCGCCTGATGTGAAGCGGTTACCGTAACCGTATCAACGCTCGCAACATAATATATCACTTGCGCGCCGCCACCCCCGCTGCCAACGCAGCATCTCCTTCTTTTCTGGTGACCTCACTCACTCGCTGGTACACAACAACCCTCAAGGGATTTGTTATTTGGCTGCGGTATTCCGTGAGTTGGAGGTACTTCCCCAGTCGGGTAGCTTACAATTACGCTCCCTACCTCTCTTTTCGCCAGAGCTTCGTTTGTCAGTCAGCAGGGTGCACCGCGTGCAGGTGAAGTTGGCTTTGGTTCAAAGATGTTGATGAACCACTTACACACCAAAAGTATTCCACCAAAAAAACAATCTTGCAATTTATGTACTTACAAGGAAATACAAGCACGTGCTTGTATGATGTATTTACACATGTTCTGAGCAAATAAATGTATCTTTAATTCGCAGTTCTGCTGATAGAACAGGTGTTTCGATTATGTATTCATAAATTTGAAATATCACTTCGCGGTCGTTGAAGTAGTTGTTGACGGTGGTATAGTTTTAATGAGAATTTATAAAAGTAATTAAAAATGAGTGATCAGAAAGTGAAATTATCAGCTATTTTAATACAAGTAATAGCATCTTTAGGAAGTAAGTGATGTTAAATATATTATACTAGCAAAGTATTCGTACTTCGCAACGGGATCACTCCTGATTTGCGTCTATTTGTTAAGATTCCAGATATTTAATTTTTTCGACTTAAATGACTGTTTCGTATTGACCATTAATTTCAAACTTGCACCTTTTAGGTTAAGACGTCCCGGTAAACAATATTTTTGGCATTCGCACCAGGAGCCAAAATTGCAAGGCTTCCAGGAGAAATTACTCCTGAGCAAGCTACATGCAACTGATCATGAGAGAAACAGTCCTGTCACACAGTCAAGTTAACCCTAGCGACCTTTAGAGACTGCCCCCTGAGCTTTGTTAATGGTTATAGCAAAACACCTTTATGGGAAATTTAAGTCTAAACGGGGTGGTCTGATGGAATAATGGGAAGGCGGGGTATAAAGAGAGATTCAACAGCGCATCCCTTACTGTCTTCACTCAACAACTCATCGTTCCAGTTGTTTAATACATGAACAATGGTGGCACGAACCTCCTGATGATACACCCCCGTTCCATGAAAGTGGTAGGAGATGGAGCGGAACAGGCCAGCTCCTTCCACAGCTATAATGGTATGGGGCATCATCACACCTTCCACAAGTATATATTTATTCAATCTTGACGTCATTGTTAAAAATATCGAAATTCTTATTTTAGTAGGTATACCCCATAAAGTCGGTACTTAGAATAGGTTTTTCAATTAGTTTTCTGCACCAAATGTAGCTTTCGTCATTTTTTCGTCATTTGAAAGACGCAGTTTTTTTTACGCCCTACGCGCGCGATGGATAACCTCCGGGGGTAACTACTGGGATGAGGTGAGCGATAAACCATCATGGATGACCCCATGGTTTGAAATAATCTCTCGTATATACCCTTTCCTTAATAACGAAAGCATAGCGCGCTGTACAAATGCTAGGCATAGCGACATGTAGTGATGAGTTAATTAAAATATAAATATAACATTAAGACATTTCTTGACTTGGCGCTGGTAACAAAAGTTAATCAGTAACCCATAAATCCTTTTTTTATGAACAACTATTCCACCAAGTCTCAAAATCGTAGGTGAATCGATTTCCAAAAAGAGGTTTTTTTTTCAACCCCCTACTTTCAACCTCTTAGGGGTGAAATTTCGGAAAATTCCATCTTAGTGCGCGCTTACATTGTATAGGGAACACATATCCAAAGTCAGTAGTCTGGGCTGTGCGTTGATTAGTGAGTCAGTCAGTGAGGACAAAGACTTTTACTATCTACTAGCTTTTGCCCGCGGCTTCGCTCGCGTGAAATTCGCGCATTTTAGATTATCCATGTCAAGTCTAACGCGCAACGCAACCACCTTCAAGTAGTACCTTTAATTGTACTAAATACGGATGCGAGAACTTCGCGCCGGCCATATAAGCACTGATTAACGCCAAATACAAATTTAAAAACCTATTAGGATAACACTTCAGTTAACACACATGTCTTATTCTATCAGCCTAAAAAGGATAAATCAAAGTTAAAAAAAAATCATGATGATGGTCACGTTAGCCACGTTGAATTTTAAAATCGTTGTTGTTTTCGTAATCAGCGATCCGATAAAATATAAAATGAATAATATCCTTGATGATTTTCAGACTTTTTGACCTCATTTTACTCCTTTTTTTGGGTTGAATTTCGAAAAATCCTGAAACACGTATTTTGACCTGAGACACTTTGGCGGCGGGAGCGGAACGACATATTGAATTCGTTGCATGTCGCATCCGGGGTACTATTCTGATTTGGTAGCATCAAGGGAGAATTACCAAGCCCTAAGACGATTTTCCAATGCATATTATTGCAATCGATGTGTTAGGTAACAACTCAATGTTTTAGGTCTACAATAGTGTTACATACTTAAAATCAGTGATGCACGGCAGTGAGTTTCACTTGACTACCATACTCTTTAGGCTTTTAATGCCTTATTTGCCATATTGCTGTCTCTCACATTGCTAAGAGGGGAAGGTCAAATTCCAAAAGGTTCTTACTCCTACTAATTTCATTAAATTCGTTGTGAGTTCCAAGGCCGCCGTAGTTTTACCCCCGGGACTGCAACGGACTTCACTGTTCATTGCTTTTTTTGGCGATCGCCGCTGTTAATCCTAGCTACACAGGAGAAACAGTGGTGGGAATGTGTGGTGGGCCCCCGTCTCGTTATATCTCTAAATCAAACGTCGCAATCGTGATAGTTCTACAGCCGCACTATTCACCGTCGTCAGGAAATTCATCTTCATACCTATTTTGGAGCCAAAATGGTCGCGCACTGTGCTGTTCCAGAAATGTTTCCTTCCGTGATCTTTCAAGTAGTGGAATGAGCTACTTGCGGAGATTTTCCCAAAAGTCTACAGTATGGAGTTCTTTAGGAAAGACGTGATGGGCTTTTACAGAGTCGCAAACTCGCTAATGTTGTCTCTTGTGTTGTGAGCTTATTTGTCACCTTAGTTGTATATAAAAATAAACGTTTTAAAATAGATTCACTGACGCTTTGACTTTAACTTCAGTGGAACAGTTTTTATTATGTACATTTTCACCATTTTCAGTTTCGGTATCGCTTACACTATCAGGATTAATAATGGCCTGGCCATCATGCACTGTGGAAAATTTCACATCTAACAACACCGTTCTATTATCACCAATGTCAACTATAGAAATATCTCTTTTGGGTAGTTTAACTACTATTGGAGCTTTACTGGCTACATCATTTAGTGGATATGTTCTTAGAAAATTTGGAAGAAGGAATTCTGCTATATTATTCGACGTGCCTGTTGTGGTAAGTTTAATAATATACAATATAATTATATTATTATGATGTGATACTAGCTAGCCGTCTACGAAAATTTGTCTAATGAATCGAAATCCAAATCGTGCTCGATAGAAATTCAATACGGATCTGACATGGTAAAATATTTGTATTTATGTCAATAAATGCGCGATCTATTTGGCTTCGATTCATTTTGTACTATCAAACTATACTTATTAATTTTGTACTCTTTCCTATACTTTTTTCAATCTAGTGTATTGTTACATTTATAGTCCCTTGTAGTATTTCTATGTTATAAGTAGGTCACACTAAAAGTTTTGCGTAAATTAAAAAAAACAACATGTTATAACCAAAATATTATGTTTATTGCTTTTCAAAATACTCTCCTTTAGATTATAAACATTTTTTCATGCGATCGAACCATTTTTTAAAACAGGAGGACCACAGATCTGAAGGCAAGTTTTCTACGTGCTGATTGAACGCTATCACTGCCTCTTCGGAGTTGGTAAAAGTCAAACCTCTCATCAAATCTTTGATTTTGGGGAAAATACTGAAATCACAGGGTGCTAGGTCGGGGCTATGTGCAGGATGGGTGACGAGTTGTACTTTTTCGGAAGCTAAAAATGACTTTGTTTTGTTGGCCGTGTGTGAAGAAGCGTTCTCATGATGTAGGAGAACGCGACTTTTTGATCGTCTTTCGCTAACTTTTTCTAACACCCTGGGTAAACAAATGGTAGAATACGACTCGGCATTAACACTCTTTTGATCTTTAAGTGACATTGTGTAGATGGGACCCGTAGTTGCGAAAAAAACGCGATAATTTTTTTACCAACGTTTCTTCTGCCTCACTCTTGTTGGCCAGCCCCCTTACCAGCATCTCTTATTGCGATTCAATAATTGAATATATTGCTTATTCATACCAATGAATAAGCGACTCTATTCCATTTGAAATAGAGTCTCTTATTCATTGGTATGAATAAGCATTCTATTCAGTTATTGAATCGCAATAAGAGATGGTGGTAAGGGGGCTGTTCTCATTTTCAAACACCCATTCACAAGATTTCAAAACAATAAATCCACGTTTCGTCTCCTGTGACAATGTCATAAACAGCATTAGAATGTCACGGACATTCAGTAACATCTGTGAGCACCATTATACGCGAGCTCGCTTCTGCTCTGCTGTCAGTTCCTGAGGGATTCAACGACAACAAAGTTTCCGAACTATTAATTGTTCGTGTAAAATTTTCTGAATTTGGCTTGTACCAATCCTCAATAGTCGAATTGTATCATTGGTAATCCGCGGGTTTTCTTCAATTAGCCGCTTAACAGTAGCCACATTATTTTCGTTAACGGCAGTTGAAGGCCGCCCTTCACAAAATTCGTCATGTAAAGAAACCCGACCTCTTTCAAATTCAGCAAACCATTGCCTCACGGTGCTTAAACAAGGTGCTTCTCTCCCAAAAGCATTTTGAAGACCGGCGGCACAGTCTTGCGGAGAGAGTGAACTTTTAAAATCATAAAAAATCATCGCTCTAAAATCTTTTCGACTTAATTTCATTTTCGTTGCGTACGTAGAACTTTGATGTGTCATAAAAAACAATTGATAAATGATTTCCCGTCAATTTTTTTTTTATTACTAAGAAGGTTCCAAGTCGTTTAAAAAAATATAACATTTGAAATTAAAATAGTTCCGATTGGCTAGAAGTGCAAAACTTTTAGTGTGCCCCATATACTGACCAGAGTTCTGAATTGATTCTGGTTCTGATTTTTGACAAAATAATCAATCGCTTGACGCTACGCTCTTATGAAATTTGGTTGTGTATCTATAACCTATGCTGACTTGGTTGATAATTTAAAAAAGTCAGTGTTTTATTGGAAAGGCAAACTATATGTGTTTTGTTTTCAGATTACATGGACTATTATTTACTTCACAACGAGTGTACCTTTAGTACTAATATCCATGGCTATTGGTGGATTAGGATCTGGTGGATATGCAGTGTCACTAGTTTATATCTCTGAAATATCTCAGAACTCCATCCGCGGAATCTGTGCTTCTTTCACTGTGACGTTGTATTTTATTGGACTTCTGCTGTCTTATGTTTTAGGGGGATATTTATCATATCACCAAGTTATTTTATTCTGTCTGTTATTATCAATAATTCATATAGTTATCTTAGCACTGTTAAAAGAGTCTCCTGTTTTTCTCATTCAAAATGGCAAGGAAAAGGTACGATGTGAATACTTAAATAAGCTAATGATTTTTTGTATTTATAGAAATGGCTGGAATACTCTGAAAAAAAATAATGTTATGTATTGTTATATTTCGTATAAATCATTAAGTAGTAGTTATTAAGTATTAAGTTCTTTTTCAGGAAGCGGCAAAATCAATCGCTTTCTATAGACATGAAGATGCAAACTCTGCAGAGGTAAAGGCAGAAGTAAACAAAATTAAAATACAACTCAATCTAGGCACAGAGCTGATATTTAACGAAGATAACGGTAAATCAGGTTTTATTATTGGTCTTACCCAATTCTTTCCACCAAATACGATTCTTCGCCTTCCACATCCAGCCGCTTCTAGCAGCAGCTAAAAAAAACGTTTTTGGGTTCATCGGTCTTCCTTCTTGTCCCGTCTGCCATCACTGACTCGAAGATGTGGCCGGTCCATTGCCACTTCAGCTTGCAAACTCTGAAGGATATGTCGACAAATTTGTTTCTCCGTTGAATTTTTGCGTTTCGGATTCGATCTTTCAGAGAAATGCCGAGCGTTACCCTCTCCATTGCGCGCTCCGCAAACTTTAGCCTGTGGAAGAGCTCAATGGTCAAAATTCAAGTCTCTACACGATAGTCATATACCGAAGCTTTCCAAAAGCTGCCCAGCCTAGCCAGTAGATCTCTTTGTTGAAATTACGCCGGCTTAGCTGTCAGCATTATTATTATAAGCTATCATTCGAGAATGGATGTCAAATGTTTTCCGTGCGACCATTTATTTATATGATTATATTTCAGATGTAAAAGGAAAATTGCTCAGTGATCAGCCGAAAGAAATCACATTGGAAACACAATCGGAATGGAAATTGTTATGTATGTATACCTATGTTTTGTGCTCAGTCGAATAAATACGCCTTGAAATCTTTGTTTAGCGTGTATTTCAAATTACATTTTTTTTTTATAAATTTCGAATATGATCGTATGTTTTGTCTAGAGCGTCAATGCTAGAAGCCCTGGGCGGTAATCGAATAAAACATATATTTGCTAACACCACGCGATTTCGTCTTCGAATGTCACTGACTAGTAGGTTGATGTCCTGCGAATAGTACATATGTTATAGTCAGGGGCGGACTAAGGTCTAGGCTACCTAGGCACGTGCCTAGAGCCCGTAATTTTTGGGGCCCAAAATTAGGTTTATAAATTTTTAATTTTGAAGTGAAAACTTCTTTAGTAGGGCCAGAAATACAACGTTGCCTAGTTAGTCCGCCACTGGTTATAGTCAATACACGATCTAGGCGTTCCTATGTTTGACTAGTTAAACCTAAGGAACGTCACCTCCCTTTCCAAAAGCAAGTCGAGCCTCGCTCGCTTCACTTTTTCGCAACTTAAAAAAAGTGAAGGCTCAAATGCGTCTAGATTTCAATACTCAATATGTTTATTGCATTTAAATATGTAGGTATATGTCGATCTTAAAATACATGTTATTTTCTAGGTATTACATATTATGACCTTATAAGGGTATGGCAACAGTTTGAAGTGTACGGAACGGTTTATTATATTTCTATCTAATTTATCAATTAAAAATTTGGGTATTGAGTGTAACGTATATATTACGTCCGACTTATTTTGGCCTTGGAGGCCTCCTAATAATCTCACACAAGGTGAGTTGCCCACAATCTTGGTTTGTCGGGATAGTTTCACTCAATAGTACGTGAGAACAGTACTCATTAATTTTTGATGTGGTTAACCCTCAACTGACCGGGTGGTTTTTTTTGTAACATAACGGGATGCAAGGATAGCATGTTTTTTTGTTTCCCTCTTTAGCTTTTCTTCTACCTCGGGTATAGGTTCTTCTATGCTAGCACTCTTCGTATAGCTAAGCAAAGTTTCTCCTGATAAATATCACTACATTCACCATCGCCATCAAAGGCAGGGCCATCACTATCCTCTTGTGTAAGCCACTCTTGTATTTGTCGTTCAAAAACATCCATTTTGTTAGAAAAATGTAGACTACACCAAGAAAGGCATTCATTAATTAAAATCACATAACAGGCCGGGTGCGGTCACTGTGACCGCTGCAAGTTTTTAAACAGTAAAAACTCAAAACAAAAGACGTGTGCAACTATTGCCAATTTGTTCCCCGTACTAATCGGGCGAGATACGAAGGTACCGGGAGGGGCGAGTACCATCGAATATTGGAAGAGTATAATATTGGTAGTGTGGCCACCCATTGCGGTCACGGTGACCGCACCCGGCCTGTTAAGGGTTAAATCATCCGGATGAAAAACAATGACAGAACATTGTAAATTGCGCTCTTTTATTATATAATCTGATTGTTTTTTTTTTAGTTTTTCATTATTTGGACTGATATGGTCCATTTAAAAAATTAAATCTGTTGTGTGGTGTTTCTAGTGAAATCAGAGTCTGCGAAGCGAGCTCTTGCAGCTTGCCTAATTACAATGGGTACTAGTCTAATGATGGGTAATATAATTTTGCAAGTATTTGCGGACCCTCTATTCAAAGAAGCAGCACCATCGATGGATTCACGTAAATGTGCTATATACTTAGGGATCAACTTCATGCTAGCAAGTGCTGCAAGTGTCGCTGTAGTGGATAACTTGGGAAGAAAGGTGATTACCAATTTTGTATATTTTACTAGCGGGCGCCTGGGATTTTGGCCGCGAGGTCTTTGATCATAGTAGTTGTGCCGTGGGTCCGGAAGGCTTTGAAACAAACTTTGACCTCCTAAAATATTTCTGATCTGATCAAGTTACATTGCACCATCTAGTCCCAAACTAAGCAAAGCTTTTACTATGAATTCTAGATATCTGATAAAAGTAGGTACCTTAATCAGGACACATTTCCACCGCTGTCTCTCCTGTGTAGCCAGGATTAACAGCGGCGACCACCAAAAAAGCAATGAACGCTGAAGTCTACTGCAGTCCCGGAGGTAAAACTATGGCTGCCTTAGAACTCACAACGAATAAGCAGAAGAAATTTGTCAAATAAGGCATTTGGCTGCGGTATTCTGTGAGGTGGATGTACTTTTCCAGTCGGGCAGATTACAAAATACGTTATTGTCTACCTCTCTATTCGCTAAAGCCTCGTTTGTCAGTCAGCAAGGTGCACCACATACAGTCGAGGTTAGTTTGGTTCGATGATGTTGATAAACTTCTTATACCCCAGTATAATTTCATTATTATTATAACACTTTTTATGTACCTCTTCAGTTACAGATGTTGTTCGAACGTCTCATAAGCTAATAGAGAAAATACATCTATATACCTACACTCCACACTTGTGTACACATTAAGAACGATAAAATATTAATATTATATAACCTTGTGAATAGTTTGGTTTCAAACGTGAATATCTTGTCACTCTTTGATCATTTTCTCTAATAATATTTAAACTATATCTTTCCAGGACCTGTTCACGGTCTCCAGCGCTGCAACTGGTTTGTGCGCTTTACTGCTCGGCTCTCAACTGATATTGCACTGGGCACCGCACTGGTTCACAGCCTTGCTAATCTACGTATATGCTTTTGTGTACTGCATAGGTGCTGGTGTTGTACCATTCGTACTACCCTCGGAAGTATTTTTACCTGAGGTGAGAGTATTTTTGTATAAAAACATATAAAAATCTATTTTTTTTTTATACTAGAGAGGGGCACGTACCCTATACCTAACGGTTAGTGCACCCCTGTGTGCCAACCTTCCGGTTATATCACAGGATTGCGAGTCTCCCGTCCAGTAAACCAACCAGACGAGAGGACCTTTACCCGCTCCGCTCTTGCGCTCGGTAAGCCAACCGAGCACGCAAGCGGACCGTTAGCAGGTCTTGAGATTAGAGTGGGGCAGACGCTTGATGGAAAGCAATCACGACCGCTCATGGACATCAGCAACACCATGGGGTCGCCGATCCGTTGCCAGCATATATGCGCAAGGAGTAACTCCTTCCTTTCTTTCTTTCTGGTGACCTCACTAACTCGCACGAACACAGCAACCGACCGAGAAAACCCTTTTTTTTTATATTTTTTTGTCGATAAACTTTGAACTATTTTCACCCCCTTTCAAGGTTACACTTTATCCCGTGACACACTTTATAAGAATGTTGAAAACGTTCGAACAGTATCAACAGCATTTGGGTTCTGTATGTTATCCAGACATGAAATGAAAAAAATAACTTTATTATTATTTAAATAGTTCATTTCGACCAACTTGGTCAGAATGTTTTAAAAATGGAAAATATCACCTCCACGCCTAGGTGGGATCTGAACCCATGACTTCTAGAGTACTGGTTGAGTGTTCTTCCAACTGAGCTAACTGGAAGGTATATGATGGTGGTGAATTTTTGCAGTCGCAGTGTGGCGCCATCTATCTATTAAGTATTACACTATTAAACTATAGCTTAAAGCATGTCACAGACAAACGCGGAGTGCGGTGGCAGCCTGTCGTATAATATGGAACTTAATGAATCTAATTCAAGTCCACGCGGCTTGCGATACCATACTATACGTCATGCCGCCACCGCGGCGTGCGTTTGTCTGTATGCTTTATGCATGCTTTATTGTCATATTTCAGGTCCGTGGCTTATGCAACAGCATCTGCATTAGCATTATGTGGCTCACCTGCTTCGCTTCTCTTTTTATATTTTATCCTCTCGTCGAAGCTATAGGACTGGGCCAGGTCATATGTGTATTTGCTGTACCATGTTTCTTGGGTGCCCTCTACAGCCACTTATATCTTCCTGAGACCAAAGGCCTTTCCGCTGATGCTATTCAGGTTCTCTTTATGAGAAAAGAAAGATTACAGATATTGATTTCTGGAGCCAACGATCAAAGGATTATTCAACGAGAATGAAAAAAATTGACAATTTCGAAGAAAATAGTAAAAGTCTATTATGATGTATCAATATCTACAATAATTTACCTGAGGATTTTAAGCAGTTTAACACTTCAAAATTTAAAGCTACTGTTAAGGATTATTTAAAATGAATCGCTAAACTCCAATATAATTCAACCAATTCGACTAATATTTTTTTTCATATTTTCGTTAAGGCATAACTAAGGTTCTGATGGAGAGAAAAAACATATATACTGCAAGGAAAGCCAACTATATGTCTTTTGATCTTCTACCAGTGCGAAGCCGGGGCGGGCCGCTAGTTTAGTGTAAATATACGAGTAGGTAGTTAGTACACCAGTTTTTTAACTATTTATATATCTACTAATTAATGAGTTTAATGCATGTCTTAGTAAATGTAAGTCAAATTGTAAGTGCTAATAGTGGAAGGACCAGGTGTCTATGATATGGGCTTTTTCTAGTATAGACGTTATTTTGTGTGATAGACTCGATAAATCAATGGGAATGTAAGCGATTACTTTATTACTTACTAATAAATATTAATATTTATAAACTAGTGTAAGTAGATGTAGTCCAAAATTTTATGAAATAAAATAAATATTTTTATTATTATTTAGAATTTAATTAGTGATATAATAAATTTAGCGTTATTCTTTAATTGTATTTAACATGTGTATGAATGTGTATACGCTTGAAAATGTAGGATCAAGTGATTACCTTTTGTAATAAACAATAAGACCTGTTTTTTGTTTCCTTGTTTTCCATACACAATAATGTAGGTACGTACTTATAATTACTTATTGATAAATAAGTTTTATTGATATTATTCATGGTCTATACTTACGACGACCTCGGTGGTAGAATGGTTAGCAATGGCCACTTTGACTCCGAGGTCGCGGGTTCGATTCCTACATAAGACAAACACTTGTGTGCATGAACATGTCTGTTTGTCTTGGTCTGGGCGTTTTCTATGTATTATAAGTATGTATTTACAAAAAAAATGTATTTATGTACATTTATCAGTTGTCTAGTACCCATAACACAAGCTTTGCGCTTAAATTGGGACTAGATGGCGCTGTGTAAATTGTCCAGAAATATTTATTTATTATTATTTTACTTACATTAAAGCCAGGAATCCAGGGGTCCTAACACCGAAGCTGAAGCCGTTTACCATGGTTTTTTTGATTAAAAATTGGTCCTAGTTTAAAGTTCATCATCATCATCATCATCAGGTCATTTAAGTCTCTACTACAAGAGCACGACCATCTCTCGTCCGTCCCAGACAGTAGAAGGATTTGGCCTACACTCCCCACGCTGGCCACACGGGTTGGGGAGTTTAAAGTTATTGACGAACTCAGCTTAGTCAGTAGAGTTCTAGGGTTTCTTCCAGCTAAGCTAAACCTAATTACCACCAATCTAAGCGGAAGTTTTTTTTTTTTTTTTTTTTTTTTTTTTATTTTATTTATTTATTTTCAAATAAAATATACAATTAAAATAAATACTAAATATGACTAACTATATATTCAAACAAAAAAAGAAACTGAAATAACAAAAACTAATTAAAATTAATAAAATATAATATCTAAATAGCATCAAAAAATTCTTCCGCATCGCCATCAAAGGGTAACGTGGCCAGAAGGCTAGCAGCATTGCCACGCTGGATGGCAATGCTTATTCGCTGAGCGAGAAATAGGCTAGCCCTCTGGTCGCGGGAAGAGTCGACTAACCGTTTGGAGATGTCCCTAAATAAAATTTTTGCGCTCGGACCCCATGGGACAAGCGTTTCCACCCCAAACGGCTCAAAAACATAACTACCGATGAGGTTTGAATATTTGCGCCGTTTGAGGGTCTCCGCTGATGCAGCAGCAGCCCCCGCATGAAATATAATATAAATAAAGCTGAAGTTTGATTTTCGCAATCAAAAAATCCAATGGTAATCGGCTTGAGCTTCGGCGGTAGGGGTCCTGTTTTATTACTGAAGAAAATCTTTGATGCCACGTCTGTTCGAACAAATTTTTTGCTTATTGATCTTTTTGGGGTGTGGTTCATCAACATATTTGAACCAAAGTTAACTTCACCTGCACGCGGTGCATCCTGTTGGCTAACAAACGAAGCTCTGGCGAAAAGAGAGGTAGGGAGCGTAATTGTAAGCTACCCGACTGGGGAATGTACCTCCACCTCACAGAATACCGCAGCCAAATAACAATTCCCTTGAGGGTTGTTGTGTTCCTGCGAGTGAGTGAGGTCACCAGAAGGGAAGGAGATGCTGCGATGGCAGCGGGGGTGGCGGCTCGCGAGCGATATTTTATGTTGCGAGCGTTAATATGGCTATGGTAACCGCTTCACATCAGCTTGCCGTATGCTTGTCTGCCACCCGACGTAGTATAAAAAATAATTAAACAATGTCTTACTTGTATAACCTCTCATATACATACTTTTATATACCATAGGAGTGTGTTGTAATAGTTTGTATATTATTTATGACCTATATCTTTATTAAATAAGTAATAAAGATATATTTGACCGAAAATTAAGGTAGAATTATCGTTTATCTATTAGATACTACTCGACCACAGAAGGTCATAAATAATTTACGTTTAAAAAGGATTTCATTTACAAATGATGTTAGGAGAAAAACATGTAATAAAATTTGTAATAAATAATAACAGGTATAGACATGCTCTTTGATTTTTGTATAAGAAACGAATACAATAGAATATCAAATTTCATATTACAATGAATTTAATTTATTTAATACAATTAATAATTTAAATCATAAGTAGTGCCTTCAAGTGATTTTATTATTTCAAAAAGGTTAAAAACAATTTCAAAAAATGTATAATAATATATATATATATATCGGGCTTCAAACCATAGGGGCGTATAAAAAAAAAGAGTTTTTTTTTATAATGTCATATGTTTCCAAAATTGTCGATACACCTCCTAATTTATCATAATAATAGTCAAGTTATTTTTTATAAAAATAATTAATTACTTTTTGGCGTATGATTAAAAGTGAGATATAATTTACAAACCAAAAAGACGTATAGCAAACGTAAGAACAATTTAAAGATTATTTAACGTACCATAGAGGCTTAAGTGCATACGACTATCGATTTTATTTCATCCTAATTAAAATGTTGCGCTGTAAAGATGTAAATATATGCATTCGACCCTTGAATTTCATTTGATTGCTAATAAAATGTCACGCCAAAAAGGAAGTATACGCATACGACCTTGATTTTGACTCGTTCTTTCAGATATTCCTATTGCTGTCCAGGGCAATTTTGCAACGGACGCCTTTGGCCTTTTGTTGTAATTCCGTCTTCACCGATGCTGATGTCTGGAATGTCTTCGGTTTCGTGTCGGGTTAGCGGAGCTCGGCGATCACTTACACGAACAGCTAATGTAGGGACAGGGCCATGTGCAGCATAGAGTTTATCATAGAATCTCTCCACCTGCGTCGTATAAATCGGTGGTCGCTACCGGTACCAAACCTGTTAATCACCGAGACATCCCTAAATATTCATTATGATAAAGTCGATCTCATTCCTAGTCACTTTGTCGGGGCTTTGTCAGGCACATTTCTTCTGAGGCTTCTTTTTAAAGAACGAGTTCATCAAAAAGAGCCACTCCATTTGGAGGAAATTTACCAGCATTTGCCCCCTGTGGTTCCTCTACCAAACCCTCCGACGATTCATCGCATTCTTGTACTTGTCCCACCTTGGCGTTGAAGTCCCCGACAACAATCGTGAAGTGGGTCTGTCTGCCTCTCGACAGGTCTTAGTGGTGTTATGTATGGCCTTTGTAATATTTTCATACACGGCCTCGACCTCTTCATCCTGTTGTGTCGTGGTTGGAGCATATACCTGTACTACTTTCAAAGAGTATCTCTCCGTCAGTTTTAGTACAAAATATTTCACATATCGACACACTGGATATCCCCACTACGTTGTTGACGAGAGCTTTATGAACGAGGAAACCGGCACCGCCCTGGGAAAGCTGGTGGTGGTCTCCTTCACGGTAATAGAAGATCTTCCTCTCGTCGGATTTCCGGCAGACCCAGAATCAAAATTATTTTTGTATATCTTAATGTTTTTTCTTTCTTAAAAATATTCCAAGCCGTATACTTTTAACTGTTGATGCTGTTGGTATTATTGATTGTAATAAATAAACAATTATAATAATATTTTAAATAATGTAGATTTTTCAGCAATTTTGAAGAGCATTGTTGATTTTAAAAACGTTTATTTGTTAGATAAAAAAAACAATATGACGTTTTTAATTAGAAGTTCTTTTTTAAAATAAATAATATTTCCGTAAGTTTTGAGTATATTTTACACTTTACCCTAATAAAATCAACAATACATTTATAAAAATAAAATAATCAACACTTGATAGATCTATGCGTCCCTCTTTGAACAACACTAATACTTCTAATTTCGTCTAGCCAAATCGATGTATAAACTTTAAAAATCATAGTAATTGTGGGTTTTATAAAACAATTATTGACTGCAAATTACCATTCCATGATGCATAAACTACGTTGCGATAGTTCTTTTCATTTGTACGACATATAAAAAGTTTTGTATTATACGTCCATCGGTCCTAAGCATTTTCCAAAGAAACATATCTTAACTTTTGCGATGCTAACGTCGAGACAAATAGATGTAAGTGCATTATTACCGTCTTTAAATTACTTATTACAAATTAAAGTATATCACATAAATATGTAAGTAGTTTTAAAGGCATATGCAAATTTATAATTAATTAGGTGCATTCTACAAAAAGTTATTAAGTTTTTTCTCCCTCCTGAAAAGTAAGGATTTGCTTATACGCCCCTATGGTTTGAAGCCCTCGAATTATATATATAAACATTTTTATTGATCAAATATGGTAATACGTGTGACATGACGTGACTAAGTGCATGCCACACAGTGAGCGAAACGAGTTTCGCTTCTCGCTAGTCATGTCGTCCAGCTTTGAACGACAGCGATAAAATCGAGTATGGCTTAAGATATTTAAACTACTTTACTTAAGTTACCTATAGATGCTCTACACGAAAAGTTGGAGATAAAATGACCTGGGGTGATTTCGATTTTGATTTGAGTTCGATCTGATTTCAATTCGATTCAAGTTTTGTACTTTTGAACGGAATCGAAATCAAATCGAAATCGAATTTAGGATCGTATTAGCATCAAACGCTGACGTAACTTCCGGCATATGGGCAAAAGTTAGACTGTTTTCGTTGACAATTTCTTGTAAAATAATTTTATCGATTTACCGAAATTAATAATAATTAAATTGTATTAATACGTATTTCTCTAGACTCGAAGAAAATAAGTTCACTTATAGTGCATAAGTCACGTAAAATCCTTTTATATTCGAATAAAAAATGTACAACACACGGAAAATGTGAATTAAAAACAAACAAATGTCATGTTACGAAATGTCAAAATAAAGTTTCTTTCCCGCGAAATTTTAATTTCTTGTTTGTTTAATGTTTGGTACAAGTGTATAGTGAGCTTTTGTAAAAAGGTAATTATTTAGTTATTGTAGTTATGATCTCCATTAAACTTTTAAATTGGGATATCTTCAATGTTAATATTTCAATAAAACATATGTTTTTTTTGTAGAAAATGCAACCCACCCAGATACAAATGCAATCTTTGCTGGAATGCTTGGAAACAAATCCAAGAATTTCTAAAGGACATTTGCGCACCGCGATGGGAAAGTAAGAGGCAAAGAGGGAATGGCAGGAGTTCTCCAAGGTCATGAATTCATTAGGATGTGCAGTGATGAAAATGGGGCGAGGTGAGCTAAAGTAAGTTCATTTAGTAAAGACTATCATATTTCTCTCCATTCCAAATGGTAGACTAATACAGAATGCAATTACCATATCTTCGTCTATCGTACAGTTGGTTCCCTAAGATAACTGACTAGGATGGTGAAGTGGTCCGTTGTCTTAGGGAACCAACTGTATTAACTGACTTCGGTTAAAATAATCTGCAAGTTTAATGAAATCTATTAAAAGCTTTAAAAGTGTGTGAGGATGGATGAATCCACTAAAATGATTGAATGAAACTTGGGGCATAGAATGAATATACTCTGGATTAACATGAAGGATCCTTTTTATTCCAGTAGTGTCAAAAGGTAGTTAATATATATTCATTTTTATTGAACATAATCCTAAGTTAAAGACCGCTTTCCTTGGCAGTTTTTGGACAGACAAAAATTATGCTGTAAACTGGCCGAGGAAAGGACTTTCTTCCCACTATAAGCCCAATCGAGGAGCGGATGTTAGCTTTGTTGTGTGGCAGTTGCTTTGCCACTACGTGATATGGGATTTTCTGTCCCTCTTGTTGTAAGTAACTCATACTTTTTCAGGTATAATATTTTTTTATGCTTTTCTCTTCTTTCTTTATCTTTTGATACATTTAAGTTTCTATTTATTAGAGCACCCAGATACAGAAGATATTATTCACCTGTAGTTCCTTTTGAGGAAAACAAAGTGATGGAACTCTTGGAAGGCAGTTTTTTTTTATTTAATACAGTGGAAATAAAAATAAGCAATGTAGCCTGTCCATGGATGGGTATATTGATAGCGAACTCCTTCGTGCTTCGTAGGGCACATTAAGCTGTCAATCCCGGCTGTTCTTTTAATGATAGTCGTTTCCCCCAGTGTGTGAGTTACCAGGAAGCCTTCCTGGAGGAGGTAGCATGATTATGTTACATGTAAACTTTATAGTAATAGTGGTACTATTAATTGATATTTATTTTGTTAACAGATTCTCAGCCCGGTAGTTCACAATGAACTGTCGACCTGTCTACCAAGACCTTTACAACCCTTTGGGTTCACCAATTCTTCCATTACTCAGCAACGCATCGACACCATCCCATCCTACAAATATTACTCGACGTCTTCAGCAGCCCAACAGAGCACAGAGACCTGCTACATAGTCAAGAGAAAGGGCCAGACAAGGGTTCACAACCTTGACTGGTAGACATTATACATCATTGGCCGCTCACATCTGCAAGATGAGTGGGATCGCCTAGTAGATATTGAGGCGAAAACAATAATCGCATGTGCTTAGTGTGTTATGCACTTTTGAGTGCATATATGATATAGTGCGACTACAAGGATAAGAAATAGTAATTTGTTTTTAACATAGTAATTTTGTTAAATAGTATTGATTCTATCAACAACTAAGATGTATGATTGTTAATATGAAAATAAATAATGCTATTACAAAAAATATTGATTCTGTTAAAGGGTATATTATATGAGTTAATAATAAAAACATAACAGTAGTTTGAATATTTATTTATGTATTAAACCGTTTGGTCTGCCATAACGGGTCCATGTATGTGCTCTAGCAAGATTGCCACTTCTTAACTCATCAGTTTATCTCTGCTGCTGACGCAAACCGCTTGCATGACATATTGTGTGCGACTCCTGTAATTCTTGCCTATGTACCTCTTTTTATGCAACACAGTGCAAGCATTAATAATTTTTTCCACTCGGTCTGGCTTATAATGCATTACGGTTGTTTCAATAGACATCACCGAGCATTAAGAAGATCGATGGTCCCCTTCACTCTATTACAAGCAGACAAGTAATGCTTTTGTGTGATGCTTTTGGGATCATCATAAACTCTCTTTGTGCATAACCAGAATCACCTGAAATGACGAAATTATTTTTGTTAGTCAAGTTAAATATTCATTGTAAACTTTCTAGTTTCAGTTGTAGGAATAAAATAAAATTTTATAATGAAGATTATTAAACAAAATACACATTTAATAAGAATTGACTGATAAAAAGTATATACATATAACACATAAACTCACCTAATAAACACACCATTTCCTCTTTGTCTTGTCTGTGACTGCAATAAACTTTTCACTTCATGGTTGATGGTAAGTATGAATCATGCGTGACACCAGCATGATATGTTGATTATATTTAAATCAAAATCACATCTGTAACAAGAAACAAGTTATTAATAAAAAAAATTAAAACTGATGTTTAACAAATTCTAATTCAAAAGTAAATTCAAAGACAACTATGCGATTGCCATTTAAAACTCTTAATAGGTTTGTAAGATATTTTCCTTCGTGCTGCAATATAAATTTATTGAATTAAGTTTAAGGCTTAACTTTGTCCATGTAAACTGTTTCACATATCTTATTATAAGCCACACAGAAAAAATATACAATCAAATAACAGATGCAGTTAGATTTGTTTAATAAAATTTAGTGACTCTGTTAGTTCACAAGATAAATTTTATAGCCCAATAAGGGAGTTGCAATACAAAAATAATTACTTACAATTTGAACATTTCGAGACTGGTAATGTTGTTTATTGAAATACCACTCATCATTTTCTGATGGCCGAACCATAGCTACTTGGGTTCCATCAATACACCTAATAGTTTCTGGCAATTGGTATTTTTCATAGAACCTGAGGCATAAAGCAAAATAAGAAAAAAAAATATATAATTACTTAATATAAAGTGTAATTTTGCCAACTTCTTTAGAAAATATTATAATTACTTAGTAGACTGAAATCTAATATGTAATAAATCAAAAGGTGTAGAAAAAAATATTCTTATAAATTAAAAAAAAAATAGAAAAATTCACCTCCCCCGTCTAGGTGGGATTTTTCCATTTAAAAAAATATTTATAATATCCGGGCCAGTTGGCCGAAACAACTATTTAAAATAATAATAAGAAAATGTTCTTACTTCAATTTAATTGCATTGTTTTCTCAAGTGCCAGGAACCTTAATAATTTTAATATATCAGAATGATTTAGTGCAACCGTAACTTCTCTTGTGCATTTTGAGACAGATTGCAGAGACATTGTAGTGCCATTGCTGCCTGCCTGTGGCTAAAATGATACTGTAAATAAACAAGAAATATCATGAGAGGTTTTGACTAAATGCTGCTAGATTACATGAAGCTCAAAAATGAGACTATAATGTAAATTACTAGAAAGTTACAAAAACAGAGATTTAGCTATTCTATTCCTTGCTTAAAAGCATGCAGGTACAGATACTATTTTAATACGTATCCTATAGCAAAAGTGCTAAAACTTAACTTACTTTGTACATAATTGATAGATCACTTGATATTTTCGGTCATTGTAAATAAGGTGTCAAGTATCTCACTAGAGTCCAAAAGAGGCTTTTGTTTAATCTGTAATTCTTCACAAATTCACAGTCATCCATCCAGTCCAACACGCTCACATAGTGAGCTTTAACCATAGCCTTCCTGCGATGTCGTTTGTCGAGACGACTAGCTTCTTCAATCAAGATACATACTAGCAAATCTTGCCATTTTAATTTTTAACGCTATATAAATACACTTTACTCAATAAACAAGCGAAAACTTAATAAACTTTGAGAAAACTATGCGAAAACCACACAACACGATACCAAGCGCGGAATCGAAAATTTTGACAGATGAATTCGATCTCATTCTCGATTTTGGCGCGATCTCAAACTTCAAAAGTACCATTCAAAAGTGACATTTGAGTTCAAGTCGATTTCATTTCGATTTGATGCTGATTTCAATGTCAAGAGTACCATTTGACATCTATTCGATCTGATTTCGATTCGATTCTAATTCGATTGCGTCAAAAGTCACCCTGCTGATGTATGTTTACGTTCTTTTCCTTTTTTGCGTAAATTGTATATATGGGTAGATAAAGTAAGCGCTTGTAGCCATGTTTTACTGCTGTGATGTTCGACTAATTTTTCGTATATCCATAATAATATTATAAATGTGAATGTGAGTTTGTTTGTTACGCTTTCACGCCGAAACTACTCGATTTTATTTACAAACTAGCTTTCGCCCGCGGCTTCGCTCGCGTGTAATTCGGGGCAAACACGTGTTTACTCATTTATCTATAGAAGTAGTCGTGTAAAGTTTAAGATAAAATAGTCAAACAATCTCATTTCCCCATAAAATTTTTGGACCGCCGTTTCACCCGCTTAGGGCTAAAATTTGAAAAGTCCTTTTAACTAATTTTATGTCCACTATGTTATATTTACAAATCGATGCCATTTTCGTAGTTAACGTTCCAGAAAACCAAAGAATCAACACTCATATTGGTATTATGGCATTTCAACCCGATCGCACTCCCACATGGGGTGATTTTATGTCACGTCGGCATAGTTGTTTTTTCCGTAATCAGCGACCCGATAGACTGTAAAACAATACCCATGACGATTTTCAGACTTTTTGACCGCATTTTAGACATTTCAACCCCATCGCACACCAATAAGAGATGATGGTCACGTTAATCACGTTGAATTTTAAAATCGTTGTTGTTTTCGTAACCAGCGACCCGATAAACCATAAAAAACAATACCCATGACGTTTTTTAGACTTTTGGGACCCATTTTATCCTTTTAAGCGTTGAATTTTGAAAAATTCTAAAACACGTGTTTAGTCAATTATCTATAGAAGTACTCATGTAAAATTTAGGATAAAATAGTCCAACTAAGCTCGTTTCCCCATACAAAACTTTGGACCTCCGTTTCATCTTCTTAGGGTTAAAATTTGAAAAATCCTTTTAAGTATTTTTTTGTCCACTATGTTACATTTTCAAATCGATGCCATTTTCGTAATTGACGTCTCAGAAAACCATAGAATCAACACCCATATTGATATTATGACATTTCAACCCCATAACACCCCCACAGGGGGGATTTCATGTCGCATTGGCTACGTTTGATTAGAAAATAGTTGTTATTTTCGTAATCAGCGACCCGATAAACCATAAAAACAATACCCATGATGATTTTCAAACTTTTTCACCCCCATTTTAGACATTTCCATCCCGTCGCACCCCGTCGGCTATGTTTGATTAGATAATAGTTGTTATTTTCGTAATCAGTGACCCGATAAACTATAAAAACAATACCCATGACGATTTTCAGACTTTTTCACCCCATTTCACCCCTTTAAGGGTTGAATATTGAAATATCCTGAAACACGTGTTTACTCATTTATCTATAGAAGTACTCGTGTAAAATTTAGAATAAAATAGCCCACTAAACTCGTTTCCCCATAAAAACTTTGAACCTCCGTTTCACCCTCTTATGGATAAAATTTGAAAAATCCTTTTAAATAATTTCCGGTCCACTATGTTATATTTTCAAATCGATGCCATTTTCGTAATTAACGTCCTAGAAAACCATAGAATCAACACCTATATTGATATTATGACATTTCAACCCCATCGCACCCCCACAGGGGGGATTTTATGTCACGTCGGCTACGTTTGATTAGAAAATACTTGTTATTTTCGTAATCAACGACCCGATAAACCATAAAAAGAATACATATGATGATTTTCAGACTTTTTCATCCCCTTTTAGACATTTCCATCTCATCGCACCCCCACAGGGGCGACTTTTTATCACGTCGGCTATGTTTGATTAGATAATAGTTGTTATTTTCGTAATCAGCGACGCGATAAACTATTAAAACAATACCCATGACGATTTTCAGACTTTTTCACCCCATTTCACTCCTTTAGGGGTTGAATATTGAAAAATCCTGAAACACGTGTTTACTCATTTATCTATAGAAGTACTCGTGTAAAGTTTCGGATAAAATAGTCCAACTAATCTCGTTTCCCCATACAAACTTTGAACCCCCGTTTCACCCCCTTAGGGGATGAATTTTGAAAAATCCTTTCTAAGTGTACCCCTAGACGTCATAAGAAACCTACATGCCAAATTTCGAATCTCTAGACTCAGCGGTTTGGGCTGTGCGTTGATATATCAGTCAGTCAGTCAGTCAGTCTGGACTTTGAATTTTATATTTATAGATGATGCTAGGCGATCATCATGGAACTTTGTATACATATTCTAAAAGGTACTAGGAAGGACATAGGATACTTTTTATTTAAAAAAAGGAAACTCTGGCGAAGCCGCGGGTGGAAGCTAGTAATATATAAAATGTCATAGAATTCGTCAGCTTGCAAGTTCACATTGATGGCGTAGTTTAGTTGGGCGCCACGAGTGAAGCGAAACAAGAGAGAACCTCGTTTCGCTTGCAGTGTGGCCTGCGCTTAAGTACAAAACACAATGCGTTTTTTTTTCCGTATTGTGCAATAAATAAGTGTTTAAATTATTTATAGATATCACACAAGACACGTAGTAATTGTTATTGAAGTAAGGGTTTTCTCGTGGCTTTGTAAAATAAAATAATTTAATAATGTGTGAACAGAAACTGAAATTCTCTGCTATTTTAGTACAAGGTTTAGCTTCTTTATCAAGTAAGTGACGTATTTTTTTAAAATAAATGATTTGGTAAAGGTAATAAGGGATCTAGCCCACGGGGCTGAAATCGAGGTTGACTAGAGCGAGTATATTCGCTGAGTGTATGTTTTCCATTGATTTCAATGGAAACGGTATTTAATTTTTTTTCGACACAAACCTCAAGCATGTCGAGGTCTTTAATTGTGACAAGTTTCAACAAAATGGGTTCAGTGGTTTTGGAGTCTATTTATTTCCAAGAGTGACTTTTCGGCGTATATACCTAAGTGTTCCGCTCGCTCCAATCGCTCTACTCAATAATTATTTCATTAACCTTTCTCTTGCTGCGATCCCATAGTGGGTACAGCGTTGGTACAGCGCTTGGTTAAGAATTGACAGGTCGCGGCACGCGAGGGGTTAAATGATAAACTCAAAAAGAACAAAAAAATCTGTTGAATGAATTATTATAATATTTAAGAAAGCAACCCCTACATCTAGCCATTACTGGCATGCAAAATTTTCCCAGCAAAAAGATTCTTAAACATATTATATTAATTTGTACATAGATTTTCCCTATAGTAATCCCCATGAACAACGAGTATATTTTATTTTACTGCACCCATGCGTCGCGTCGGAGCGTCCATGATATATAAGTTTTTACGCCTAAACGCCTAATAATAGATAATGTAAACTTTTGCGGATTCGAGTGGAGTAATTGTAGCAGCGGCAAAAACTATGATTGTGGACATAGTTATAAATTTTGATTTATCACGTCTATGTAGTATTGTCTACGCATTTGATGTCATGCTATCAGAGTAACTGCTGGCAATAAAGGCCCTGACGCATCTATTAGATAAGAAACTATTAGCTGTAACCTACTCGGCGTGTTGTCAACTTAAAATGTGCTGCCCGACCCGAATGACAAATTTTTTTTAGGCAAATCTATTACCTTGTCACCAATGGATAGTCTCACTATGTGGGTATATCTTAGCAATGAGTAAAAGAGAGGTTTCAGATGGTATTACGCGCTACAATACTCTGAAGCAGACTGACACAGGCCACTGTTTTCAAGCCATCCGAAATCTCAACAGCAACTGATTTTGTTCGTTTACCAAAATTGGCACTGCCCCCTTACCACCGACTCTTATTGCGATTCAATAACTGAATAGAATGCTTATTCATACCAATGAATAAACGACTCTACGCAATTTGAAATAGAGTCGCTTATTCATTGGCATGAATAAGCATTCAATTCAGTTATTGAAACGCAATAAAAGTTGGTGGTAAGGGGGCTGATATGGCAAACATGACTGAAAGTTAACCCTTAACCGGAATTGCTAAATTGTTCCACATTACTGGAATCTTGGGTCCAAATGGACTCTTTAATTAAAATCCAAGTTATTTTCTAACATAGATGAAATTACCACTTAGATGGGTAATAAGTGCATACGAACAAGTTTTATGTAATATTTAAATCAACTTTTATTCGTTATCAGGTCAAAATGGACGCACGATACCGGTAAGGTTTACTACAGTTCCGGTTAACTACAATCCAAAATATGGTATATTCTCCGGCTCATATCTATGCTTCTGCGTAAGGTATACTCTCCTCGTTACATTGCGCGGTTGGGACAACACAACATATCTAAATCATATCACGTGTATTTGTATGTAATTTTATCAATGGCAACACCAATACTAGTGAGAAGAAAATATCTAACGCAGAATATTATTGTAACATGCTGCGGAGTTTCGACTAAGACATGTGACAAAGAGAACGAACGAACGAACGATGAATGTGAATGGTTATATTAGTGAGGAAGACAAAAAAAAGATAGATAGATGCGTTTATTACAAACTACAGTCACAAACATACAAAAAATAAATTAAAAAATAACAAGGAGAGAACTTATACACTAGGAAACGGAACACAGAATAAGAGATGCATGTGTGTGCCGCAAAAAACACTGATGTGAATGAGAAAGGCTAATGAAAAAGGTGATTGGATTGTGTAGGAGATGATTTGGGTAAGAAACGGGTAACAGTAGATAAGGGTTACTGGAAAGAGTAGAAGGAAGGATACTGCCGACCCCAAGATAATACTTGGGGTCGGCAGTATCCTTCATAATAGGTAAAGGTCAAGCCAATGATGATGCTCCGAAGTTTCAGCTAAATTGCTTGCGACTATTCTACCGATGACATACGTTCAAACGCAAATACCAACGAACTTAACAAATTGGCTATTTTATCTTTTTGATTAAGATTTCGTTTGTTTCAGTTGCGTTCTCACTTACTCTAATAGGTTTATTCTTTGCATGGCCATCTTATACAGTGGAAAATTTCACATCTAACATCACAGTTCTATCAGAACCAATGTCTACTATAGAAATTTCTCTATTAGGAAGTTTGTCTCATCTTGGAGCTCTGATAGCTACGCCTTTTTGCGGATATGCACTTCAGAAATTTGGCAGAAGGTACTCTGCTATATTGTTTGATATACCTATTGTGGTAAGTTCCACATTATATAAAAATAATATTATTATCAATCAGAACAGACCTATGTATGAGCATAAAAGCGGTTGGTTACAAATTGTGGGTCTCGGTGCCTGATCGAAGAAGCATTCGAAGTCGTCTCCAGGGCCTGGTTTATCTTCCTGATTGTATTGTTTTATTTTTATCTAAATAACGCAACCATTAGATAGATACAGACTGATTAAAACGCTGGACGGAATGGATCGAAATTTGACGTTCGGGTAGCTATTATTAGCTAAGAAAAATCTTTTGAAAATTCTCACGGCATAACGGGATACCTGCGTACGAAGTCGCAGGTTAAAGCTAGTTTAACATAATTAAATGGAAAATCCGTAGAGGTACTCTCTATGGATTTATTCAATATCTCAACCAATAAATACATCGCGAGTTTGTCGGGAAAAAACGTGTCGAAACACGTGTCACAGAGAAGACCACGACGGCAGGCGGGGCCGTAGCAGTCGCACGTTTCTTCTGTTTAAGATGTTGGGGATTCGCCGAGACAACCGCAGTAGCTGGAGCAGAGACGACAAAAGCAGCCATGGCAGTCGCATGCAACTACTAACGATAGTGGGTGGGTGGCGGTCGGCAGTAATTTGCATTAACTAACTGGTGGTGGAAGCACACAAAGTAGTGTAGATCAAATAAATTCCCTGTAATTTTTTTAATACCACTGAGACCTTCCCCTTATTTTTTTTACCAAAGACATTACGAGTATAATTAAGTTTCCTTGAGCTCACTTTTTATTTCATTCTGATTACTAGCGTTAGTAATCCTAAATTTTCATTATCCTTTTCAGATCGCGTGGGCTATTGTTTCTTTTACAACTTATGTACCCCTGGTACTCACAGCAATGGGTATTGGTGGACTAGGAGCTGCAGGCAGTATGGCATCATTAGTATATATATCTGAAATATCTCATGATTCAGTCCGTGGAGCATTTACTAATTTTACTGTCACGCTGTATTTAGTTGGGTTACAATTATCATATATTTTGGGTGGTTATTTGACATATTATCAAGTTATTTACGTTTGTCTCTCGTTATCGATAATTCAAGCAGTTATGTTGGCAATACTGAAAGAGTCTCCAGTTTCATTGCTTCAACATGGTATGGAAGAGGTAAGATTTTAAAATATTTTTATGAATATGGTTATCTTAACAAACTTGATTATTTTTAGGCTATATATTATTATTGTTTTCTTGTTACTTGCTTTTACATTTTTAGCCAAAGGCTGCAGTTACACTTAAGTGTAATCAACTAAAGATAGAACATAATTAACATTAACCTCTCCTCGAAAATAAACCTAAGTTTAGCCAACTAATCTTAGGTTTATGTTCACACCTAACTTTAACCGTAACATATTACATAGATAAGAATTTTGTTACATTTAATAATAATAATAATAATAATATTGTTTATTCTTTCTCCACAAGCTTTACAAAACAACACATTTTGAATGGTAATAAGTAAGGTGGTGAACGGAATTCCATGCCAGTCAGAATATTTAACAAAATGCCTTCAATATTATTATCATGTTCTGGAGCTAGGAATTTCGCTTCACAAACAAGTAAGCTGTGGAGAACTGGCGCCTGAACTAGGCTTCCAAAGAAGCCTGTTTCACAGGTCACCAGGTCCCCACCCGGGTTGAAAAACATTAGTAAATATATAACAACGAGTAGGTAATAATAACTAAGTATACAGTTTTAAGTGAAGAAACATTACTTAATAAAAGAACATTAAACGGAATAATGCCTGTGGCAATTTTTGTACAAGCATAACATTTATCGTAAGAAATCGTTAATAGCCATGGTCAAGTGTCAGGTCTATTCATCTAAGTCCGTACCTAGCCCTACGAGCAAGTCTTGGGATCGGTTGAAGCGAACAAAATCACCACCAGGTACGGAAAGAAAGCCAGTATCAATATCACAATAGTTTATATCACTACATTGGCTAAATAAAATTGAATAAGGTAGGCGTTACATAATTGGGTGTAGCAGGGACTCGGTCTCGTTATAGCTAAGTGTAAGGAGCCAGTTTGTAACTATCTTCTTACTCGTATATTTGGTATAGGGAAGGATTGCTAATCTGGAGTTGATATTTTTATAAAGGTAAGGTCCTAGAAAAGTGTAGAACCTTCTCGCAAATGAAGTATTATAATGGGAGATTAGTAATTGTTTTCTATAATTGCGGAAATTCAAATTCGACTGGAAAACCAGATCCGAGTGCTGTCTTAATACTGTGGATAAGATAAAAAGTTGACGAACTGTGAGTACTTGACAGTTTTTATATAAATCAGCAGTAGGGTACCGATAGGGTTTAAAAGTACACACTTTGAGAATGGCTCTTTGCGCTCTTTCCAAACTAATAAGATGGGACTTAGCAGCACCTCCCCAAGAAGTTATACAATAGCTGATGATTGATTGGCACAGTGCCATATAAGTCATTTTCAGAATCTTAGGGGCAGCGATATGGCGCAGTTGTTTAAAAATAAATAATAGTTTTCTGACGCGTGCAGTAAGCAGATGTATGTGTGGTTTAAAGTTCAGGTTGGAATCGATAGTGACACCTAAATATTTGATGACATTGGTCATTTTTAAATTCGAGCAGTCACACGAACCGGTATCACAAAGTTGACTAGTCCATGAATGAGCAATTAGTTTACAAACATTAGGGTCTGGCAAACCGATGTTTCTAATAGTGTAGATCATATAGCTGGTCTTTTCGATATTCAAGGTAAGTGTGTTGTTCACTAGCCATTCTCTGACTAGATCAAATCCCATCTGCGCCGAGTCAAAAGTTTCCGACCAACTATTTCCAGTGAATATAAGGGCGGTGTCGTCAGCGAAGGAAATAACTTTACCATTTTTTAGAGTCAAATTACAGAGGTCATTAATGTATGCCAGAAAGAGACTAGGACCCAGAATACTGCCCTGTGGGACTCCATAACGAATCACCTGGTCAGAGCTTACGTATGAACCAATAGTCACACGTTGTATTCGATCTGACAGGTAGTCTTGGAGCAACTTAAGTTGTGTGCCTCTAACACCCAGGGTCTCCAACTTAGCTAGCAACTTTGGAATAGAAACCGTGTCGAAAGCCTTCGCGAGATCCAAATATACTACCAAACATTTTAATTTCTTATCCAGAGCATCTGCAATGTGATTAGTCAAAACATCAACCGCTTGCGCAGTTGATCTTCCGACCCGAAAACCATACTGATGGTCAGATAAACATTTACTACGCTCGAGATAGCCCACTAATCTTTTATTAATTATACGCTCTAGGATTTTGGATATCGATGGAAGGACAGAAATAGGGCGATAGTTGTCAACACGGTCTCTATTTCCGGCTTTGTAAATTGGATGTACCAGAGCAATTTTAAAAACTCTAGGGAAAACACCATATTCTAAACACAAGTTGCAAATATGCACCAGAGGAGGGGCAATTATCTGCTTGTAACGCTTAACAAAGGCGGACGATATACCGTCCCATCCTACCGCCGTATCACTTTTCAATGCATCAATTAAATTAAGGACCTCTTCTTTGTCCGTACCAAGCAACACTAAAGAACCGGCCACATTAGAAGGATTTACCTTGGCGGTACATTTAAAGTTTTGGGGCATCTTCTTCGCCAATGTTTCACCCACACTAGAAAAAACATCGTTAACGTAATTCACTGAACTAATCGGTGTATGTTTAATGTTCAGTAGATCCTCAGAAACAGTATTAGTTTTGCGCATGTTAGTTATATTCCGAATAGATTCCCATATTTTTTTAGAATTTGTTCCTGCCTTTGTCAATTCTTGCTTGTCGTGTTGGCGTTTAAGCTTTTTCAAAAGTTTAGTTAAAAAATTACGGTATCTTTTATAGGTTTTCATTAGGATTTCATTATTGGGATTATCTTTAAGCTGTCTATGTAAGTTATCACGAGTGCGCATACAACGCAATAGGCCGGGCGTAATCCAGGGCTTAACGGTACTTTTACGTCGAGGTAGGGTAACCAATTTAGTGTTGGACTGAATACATTTACTAATGAAGTCTACTAAATAAGTAGCTGCATCTTCAGGATCATCAGAATTTAAGCAAAGTGAGAAATCAATCTTTTCCATATCTGTAGTTAAGGATGTGTAATCAACCACAGATTTTGTTTTACTTCGATTTATATGATTGGTTGTAGTAGATAGGGCAAGTAATACTGGTCGATGGTCAGTCAAAACTGTATCAATCACAGTTGTAACGGCCGGCATATCGGTTTTTAGAACCACGTGGTCCAAGCAGGCATCATCACGTGTAGGCAATATGTGAGCAGGGAGTAGCCCATAGAACGCAAGTAGCTCCAAATAATCCAAGCTTTGGTGATCGTTGCCGTTAGCGGCTATATTTATGTTGATGTCACCTATAACTACAATGCTTTTAAAATTAGATAGTTTAGAAATAATGGCATCTAGGCTTAGTAAAAAATTGGAGATGTTACGGAAAGAGGGAGATCTATAGATAGCAATTATCGCCGTGTGGGTTCCTAACTTCACTAATACGCAATTCGCGTCTACAAAATGAGGTAATTCTACAACGACGTTTTTTAAACATTGTTTCGCGTAAACCACTACCCCCTCATTTTGGTTACTATTGTTTGTACTACTATAGTTGGAATAACCATCGAGAGCAGGGATGTTAGGTGTTCCTTTAAGCCAGCATTCCGTGAGAACAATAAAATCTATGTCTAAGTTTATTCTAGTTAGTAGGGTTTGAAGCTGGGGAAAATTAGCAGAAATGCTTCTGATGTTCTGAGTCAAAATCGTCAGTTGATTATGAAGATTAGGAAGCTCAATTTGAATACATTCAGGTTTACTGACTCTTGATTCCGAGACGGAAATACTATCAATGTTATTTAGAACGTCATTAACAATATTGAATTTTAAAATATATGGGTGAGGAGGCATAGTCAGATGTCGCTAACGATGGTAAGTATAGTATACTGTCGTCTGATGTGACAATAAAAATAGGGTTTAGCATATTTAAATCTAAGCGCTCGCAAATATAACAAAATAACATAAATGAGTTAAATAAAGGTTTCGACTTGATCAAAGTACACAGTAGAAAATTTGTAGAATTCAAATAGTACAGTACCAAAAACAAATAACATAAATTATATTGAAGAATGCCAAAACAAATATAGAAGTAGTGATTACAACCATAAGCACAAATATCATCTAGATATAGTGCTGAACCCGGCAAACATAGTCATTTGGTAGGATCTATCTTTTTTATATCTTCTTCAGAGTCAATTCGCGTGAAAGGACCTCCATCGACTCTGCGAAGGAAAACCCTCCCATAGTTAGTCCAACAATACCGAAACTTATTTGCTGCAGCATATTCTCTTGCCAAGTAGAAGAGTTTCTTCGCCTTAGCAGTAAGGCTCTCGGACAGGTATATAGGTGTAAGTGGGCAATCCAAACGCAGATTAGCAGAAGAAAATTTATCGGAATTGTCCTTGTTATAGGATTTAATAGCTCGTAAAAATTCGTTCTTCAATACGACACTATTTAGCTCCACTACAACGGGTTTGCGCGTCCCCGGCTTTCCCCCCATCCTATAGGTGTCTCTTATGTCAGACGTTTGTACATCGATATTTAGAGCTCTGCCCGTCCTCTTGACAACGTCTACCAGATCCTCTTTAGTCTCCTTCTCTGGCATTGGAACATTTCGTAATTCTATGGAAGAACTTTTTAGGTTTCGCTCGAGGTCTTCAATCTTGGATTCCAGAGAGTATATGTATTCGCGATCCTTTTTCTTCTCATCTTCTAATGAGGCTATTCTCTGCGACATTTCATCGAATTTAGTAGATATAAAGTCCATAGAGATGCGCATCTCCACGTTTTGGTCCTTGATCTCGTTCAATGTGTTAACCATTGCATCATACTTAGCATTTTGCTCCTGTTTCCAAGCCGAAAACATCTCTGCAAAGTAATTCTTCAATTCACTGTAATCGTTATCTCTAGGACGCTTGATCGGACGCAGAGGGAGTGACATGTTCCGTTTCAGAGTTTCCAGCGTGATTGGTTGTAGGTCATCCGTAGAAATAGATGAGATATCCGGCTCAGATCCGTACTCCATGGGCGGATTATTCTTAGGCGGTGGTGTTACCGAACAAGTTACCAGGCTATGAGAACTCTACAAGAGTACTGATTATGTTATTAGAGTATGTCTCTGTGGAGTAATCCACCACACCACCAACCACGCACTAAGTAACGGATAAAAGTACTAAGCACACATAAACGTGAAGAAACTAGTTGCTGTTATTTAGTCGCTGTACTTTCACGGTAAAGGCTTCGAGCGAGGCGTTCAAAGGACCAGGAACTGATAAATGAGATGAAGTGAATCGATGGATGGCCACCTCCCCAGAAATGTCCAAAAAACTTCGAAATAAATGACAGACCTTTGTATCAAGCACCAGGAAATCAGAAGCAATCAGAGGCTATAATTGCTTATTCAAACAGATTCGTAATTCTGTCTGTTAACAATATCGCCAAAATACGCCAAATCGCTGCGTCAAAGTACCAGGCCCTCATAAGTACAAAGATGTTATTCTTGTAGTAACGCTCCCGATACCCAATTGTATATGAATGGCCAGCGCTGTCTTTGTTACACTCGCGTATACTTGCTATAGGTTTCGCCGCGACACACAGTCGTATACACACTATACAACAATGCGCACACGCAGCCACTACCCACTGCTTGTTTTATTCGCTGTCACTTTCCCACTCGTTGCGCAGCTGAACGAATGCTCACGCGCGCAGCGTGATGCTGTATCTCCTTTTTCGTATAGGAAAAGGTAATATGACCGTTTCACTCACAGTGTTCCTTGAGGTGAAGTTCTTCGTGTAATTATTGCACCACTTGCATTATTATGTTCTCCGAATATTTAACAGATATTAAATTTCGCACAAATAGTATTAAAATAATTATTAAATTACTAGTAAGCGTCTCAAATACGTCTACTCGTAATCGAGGTCCGGGAGGAAGAGAAGAATTTATGACAATGGTAAATGAAAAATTATAATATAAAGTATAATATTTTATAGGAAGCAGCGAACTCAATTGCTTTCTATAGATGTGTAAATATACAATCAGCAGAAGTTAATGCTGAAATAAATAAGTTAAAACTACAGCTCAATTTAAACAAAGAAAAACTATTTGAAGACGGTAATGGTAAATCTCTTTTGATTATTTTTATTTTTATTTTTTTAATAGTTGCCGGCCAACTTGCCAGAAATATTTTTTAAAATGAAATCTCATTTGGTTTTAATTTTTCTCTGAAAGACAGCAAAGCGGATATAACCCCGGCTGCGGAATAAGAATAAAGTTTTCTATTAAATCACCCTAACGAGTAGCAACACAGCCAATCGACCTATTAATCACAAAATTGACGCTAAATTGACGAAACATTGAGATAAAACATAGAGTAAAAAATAAGTGACTTGGTCGTAAGGGTTGACCTTAAATCTAGTCGTATTTTTTACTAAAGTAAAGACGAGGCAGAGGGCATATCAATCACAAAATTGATGGTAAATTGCAAACATTGAGATCAAACATAACACACAAAGTAAACCATAAGGCTTGCTTAAGTCATATTTTTTAATAATGTTGGGACAGAAGGCATCCACAGTACTTCTACCGATCGCTCGATCTTGAGCTTCGTGTTTGACTTCACTCCAGGAGTTTCTGAAGGTCTCTGTGGTAAATAAAGGTCCGTCGCCAATTCAAAAACGATGAAGGTTAAATTATAAAAAATTAAGACAATAATATTTAGATGTGTGAGATGGTTTTACGTCCCATGAAGATATTCAAATATTATTTCATAGTTTCCCTTTTTTTGACAATATTATATGGATAATTATATGACATATACGCTTTTTATAATTATATTTCAGATGTAATTGAAGACTTGCTTAGTAATCAACCAAAAATTGTCACATCAGGGGTAAAATCAGAATGGAAGATGTTAAGTACGTAATCATTTACTGTATAATATAAGAATTAGAAAAACAATGCAGCACAAAAAAAAAAAACACTTAACTTTTAATTGCAACACAGAATCTCCAGAATCTAATTAGTCGATATGAAAGGTTGGGAATGGGATGGGAGCCCACCACATATTCTCACCACTGTGTCTTCTGTGTAGCCAGGATTAAGAGCGGCGACCACCAAAAAAGGCAATGAACAGTGTAGTCCATTGCAGTCCCGGGGGTAAGACTACGGGTGCCTTGGAACTCACAAAGAATGTAATCAGAAGAAATTAGTAGGAGTAAGAAGCTTTTGGAATTGGACTTCCCCTCTTAGCAATGTGAGAGACAGCAATATGGCAAATAAGGCAATAAAAGCCTAATGATACTAATCAAGTGAAGGTCAACTGCCGTGCACCACTGTTTTTAAGGATCTAATACTATGGGAACCTAAACAAGGCTAAGTCAGGATGGGAAGTAAATAACATTTAGTAGAAATTATAGTAGTTTTTAGTTACAGAAGATTTTTTATTTTTATTTATGGAATAATATACTGTTTTTCTAGTGAAGTCAGAGTCTTCCAAACGAGCACTAATAGCTTGCTTATTCATAATGATTACGTGTTCAACCATGGGGATAGTAGTTTTACAAACATATGCAGAACCTCTATTCAAAGAAGCTGTACCGTCGCTGGATACAAGCAAATGTGCTATGTATTTAGGATTAGTCTTTATATTATCCAGTTTTGCAAGTGCTGCAATAATTGATAACCTAGGAAGAAAGGTAAATAAAGTTTTTGTTTTAATATATTTTATATTATTTACGATACCAATTTCTAGGTGGATCAGTCAGTATATATGTTACATTCAATGTAATAAATTGGTCATTATTTATAATGGCTGGCCAAAGGAATAAATTGTCAATTATTAATAATTGAGCTTACTTGGCACCACATCATTCATAATCTAGGTTGATTTCCGTTGACAGAACACAAGAAAACCCTAATGTAACTAAAAATCAACTCAAATCTAACCAAAACATGTTTTATTACATTGACCAAGTATTGGTCAGTATGAATAAGAACTAATTTATTACATTGACCATAACATATATACTATAAATAATATGATATATATTATATATCACTATACAAATTATGTCATGGGGAGTGTTCGAATGAGTTGTTGGATTTGATACCGTACGTACGATGCCTACGTATCATACAATTCAATCAATAAATAAAAGAGAAAATAAAAGATAAATAATCCAATACAAATTAACCTGACTATTATAGATATAAATATATAAAAAGATCCATGGACAACACTATAAAATATGTTTCAGTTTCTGCCATTTCAATTACATAAGTTTAACCTATTTGTCGACAGAGTGTATTGACTGCGTCTACTGCTGGAACTGGTATATGTGCATTACTGCTCGGCATACAACTGTTGTTGCACTGGGCGCCACACTGGTGTACTGCTTTGTTAATTTACTCGTACGGTTTTATGTACTCATTGGGAGCGGCTGATATACCACTCATACTGGCGTCTGAAGTGTTTTTGCCTGAGGTAAGTGTATCTAGCGAGTGACCAGCTCGATGGCGGCGTTTCATATGTCAGTCTAATCGAATATTTAAGCAAGATAAGCAACGTGGTCGTAGTCTGTCCATCGATGGTTTTATATTATCTCGAGCCTCTCCACTTCCGAAGGCACGTTAAACTGTCGGTCCCGGCTATTGCCTTTAGGCGGATTAAAAACATTAGCTTCCGCCAATCCGCAGTTAAGCAGCGTGGTAGAGAACGCTCTAAACCCTCTTCAGTTGAGGGGAGACCCGTATTTGAATGACGATGACGACGACGAAGAGTATCTAGAGATACTATCATAAAATTGAAGAAGATCCATAATCAAGTAATGACATTCATTTGGATTTTTCGGGATTGCAATTTGATCACACGTTTTCTTTTCTAATTTAATATCTACATTCAATGTCTCTTTAATTTAAAATGTTTTTCTGTAATAGCTTTTTTTCTTTTGATATGCAAAACAAATATTTTTAAATAGACGAGTGAGAAATAGATGAGTTGTTCAATGAACTCAGAATCAGAATTAGAATCAGGAATAGGATCCGGATCAGGATACGGATCAGGATCCGGATCAAGATCCTGATCAGGATCCGGATTCAGGATCCTGATGAAAATAATGCCAAAGGCAATTTTGTATTAATAGATCAGAATCTGAATTTGAACTCAACGAAAAATCTATATCCATTATTGACAAATTGGCAATATTTTCTGTTACTTTTCAGGTCCGTGCCTTATGTAGCAGTATAGTCATTGGCTCCATGTGGATGAGTGCTTTCGTGTCTCTTTTTATCTTTATCCCTCTCGTGGAAGCTATAGGACTGGGAGCAGTATTCTGTGGATTTTCCATCATATGTTTTGTGAACGCTCTCTACTCGAAGATTCATCTTCCTGAGACCAAAGGTCTTTCTGCGAATGCCATTCAGCTTCTTTTTACGAAGAAGAAAGACGAAGAAAAATAACTATTTTTTTATACATGAGACTAGACTTAAGCAGCCGCCCAAATCTATATATATAAAAGAGAAAATCACTCACTCACTCATCACGAAATCTCAGAAACTATAACACCTACAAACTTGAAATTTGGCAGGTAGGTTCCTTGTAGGGTGTAGACATCACTAAGAACGGCTTTTACGATACTCCACCCCAAAGGGGGTAGAATGGGGGTTGGAAGTTTGTATGAAAGTCCTATGTTTTTGAAGCAAGAGACTTGAAATTTAAAATGTATGCTCTATAGATGGTGTGGAGGTGTACTAATAATGTATCTTTGGAAATCAACCGCTTTTTGAGGTTGAAACGGGGGTTGGAAGTTTGTATGAAAGTTCTATGTTTTTGAAGTAAATGACTTGAAATTTAAAATGCATGCTTTATAGATGGTGTGGAGGTGTACTAATAATGTATCTTTGGAAATCAACCCGTTTTTGGGGTTAAAACGGGGGTTGGAAGTTTGTATGAAAGTTTTATGTTTTTGAAGTAAGAGACTTGAAATTTAAAATGCATGCTCTATAGATGGTGTGGAGGTGTACTAATAATGTATGTTTAGAAATCAACCCCTTTTTGGGGTTAAAACGGGGGTTGGAAGTTTGTATGAAAATTCTATGTTTTTAAAGTAAGAAACTTGAAATTTAAAATGTATGCTCTATAGATGGTGTGGAGGTGTACTAATAATTTATCTTCAGAAATCAACCCCTTTTTGGGGTTAAAACGGGGGTTGGAAATTTGTAACAAAGTTCTATGTTTTTAAAGTAATAGGACTTGAATTTTAAAATGTATGCTCCATAGATGGTGTGGAGGTGTACTAATAATGTATCTTTAGAATTCAACCTCTTTTTGGAGTTAAAACGGGGGTTGGAAGTTTGTATGAAAGTTCTATGTTTTTAAAGTAAGAAACTTGAAATTTAAAATGTATGCTCTATAGATGGTGTGGAGGTGTACTAATAATGTACCTTTGGAAATCAACCCCTTTTTGGGGTTAAAACGGGGGTTGGAATTTTGTATGAAAGTTCTATGTTTTTGAAGTAAGAGACTTGAAATTTAAAATGCATGCTCTATAGATGGTGTGGAGGTGTACTAATAATGTATCTTTAGAAATCAACCCCTTTTTGGGGTTAAAACGGGGGTTGGAAATTTTTATGAAAATCCAATGTTATTGAAGTTAAAGTAATTATGGCAGAAGGATTTTAAATGATATTTAAGTATAAAAAATATTGAAAACAACTACATAGGTACTTACTATTATAAGGAGGGATGTTTTATTATAACAATAAAAAGTACTTTAGGTTTTAAAAAATAATATCCGTCGACTTCATTGATTCTAAAAATTCGTCTAGATATTGATTGTTTTTAACTTTTTTATTTTTTCCTTTCATTAGGTATTTAGCTTTTTCGAATGTAATTAAAAATTATTTACAAATAACTGACTCCACGCGTACGAAGTCGCGGGCGGCCGCTAGTGTAAATATAAACGAATGTAGACGAAAAGTTATAAATTTATTTATGCGGAGAAAACCATCCTAAATTATAAATTTATTTATTGTTGATGTTATTTACTACAATTAATCCATACTACCATACTAATATTATAAATGTGAAAGTGTGTTTGTTTGTTTGTTTGTCCTTCTTTCACCTCAAAAGTAACGAACGGATTGACATGATTTTTTTTGTGGAGATAGTTTATGGACTGGAGAGTGATATAGGCTACTTTTTATCCCGGAAAAACATCTTATTCCCACGAGAAAAAATAAAGTTTATAATGAATGAATGAATGAATGAATGAATGAAACATTTATTTGTATCTCCAGCACACACATAATAAGTTCTTTCCAGTTTTATAATAATTACATATAAACTTAAGTGCAATATAGTGACAAAATATAGTGTAAATATATTACTGACTATTTTCCTGTGAAAAAAATCACTACTCAGTCAAATGAAAACACAAAGAAGAGGACTATACCAGACTATTATATCCAAACAAACAAAGAACCTTTAAATATTAATAATAACGTAAATTCATCATCTGGTGATCCTCAAAATTTACAGTTTTTTCGCAAATAGCACGCTAGTAGTGCTACACCAAAATATTGCCGGAATAATTAGTAAACAAGATATATTTTCGATTACACTCGATGAACTGTCAAAAAATTACAGGGATATTGATATAATTTGTCTCTCAGAAACTTTTATTAAGTCGGGTAATGAAAGGAACTTACACATGCGAGATTATGAGCTTGCAACCTCATACTCCCGAGAAAATCAAAAAAGAGGAGGAGTATGTATCTTATGTAGAAATAATATAGAATATAAAATAATACCATACATAAAAGATATGTCGGTGGAAAAGTATTTTGAATGTTGCGGTATAGAAATACCTAAGCATAACTGCATTGTTATTTGCCTATACAGAATTCCTAAAAATTCAGCATCTAACCTACACGCGTTTCTCGAAAAATTTGAAAGTTTGTTACATAAATTAAAAACAAAAATTAAAAAAAAAATCATCATAGCTGGAGACTTTAACATAAATACACTGAAAGTATCCAACATACAAAGTAACTTTTTGCGATTACTGCAAAATTATAATTATCAATCATATATTACTGAACCTACAAGACAAAATTCTTGTATTGATTTGATCATTAGCAATGCTTCTGATGCTACAGCAAAAGTACATCAACTAGGCTTATCAGACCATAACACAGCACAGTCATTGGAATTACCTATCAATATGAAACAAAATAAAAATAGTTGCTTCTTTATAAAGAAACGAGATTTTTGTCCTGAATATATAAATAAATTCAGAGAATGTTTACACAGCTTGCACTGGTCTGAAGTTTATAATGAATGCGATATAAATAAAGCTTTTAACGCGTTTCATGAAGATTTCATGTTATATTATAACTTATGTTTTCCATTAAGAAGAATAAAAATAGTAAGGAAAAAGAAAAACAAGTCTTGGATAACAAAGGGTATAAGGTTGGCTTGTAAGAAAAAACGTTGTCTTAGATTTGCATATTATGAAAATAGAAATAAATATAATAAAATGAAATACTTAAATTATTCAGCTGTCTTAAAGAAATGTATTAACATTGCGCAAAAAAATAACAACATGAAATATATACATAAATCAAACAACAAATGCAAGGCATCATGGAACTTGATAAAATGTAATAATAAAGTAAAAAACAATTATATCAATAAAATTTTACACAATAACAAAGCTATTGATAAACCACTAGATATAGCCGCTGCTTTCAATGACTTCTTTATAACTTCGACAAATGAAAATGACAATAAAAATATACTGCGCGACACTAATACAATTCAAACTATAACAAATACTATGTTTTTATTTCCGACAGATAGTTATGAAATTCTGAAAATTATCTCAAATTTAAAAAATACTAACTCTGTAGGCTATGATGATATCTCTATATATGTTATTAAATGTACCAAAGACATTATCGCACCAATTCTTAGTTACTTGACAAATATATCCTATAAGACAGGCGAATTTCCGGGTAAATTAAAAACTACAGTTGTTAAGCCGTTACCAAAAGCAAGCAATAGTGAAAGCTTAGATAACTATAGACCTATCGCATTAGTGCCAGTATTCTCTAAGATTCTCGAAAAACCTATGCAAGTGAGAATAAGTAATTTTATAAAAGCTCTAGACATTCTAGATACTAACCAAAATGGTTTTCAAAAAGGAAAATCAACAAGTCTGGCAGCTTTCAACCTAACTAAAAAAATTCAATACTATATAGATAAATCTATAGAAGTTGTAGTTATATTCATAGACATGAGCAAGGCTTTTGATTTTGTTTTACATGATTTACTTCTAGCTAAATGTGAAAAATACGGTCTCAGGGGTAATACATTAAATTGGCTTAAAACATATTTAAAGAACAGAATGCAATATACTGAAGTAAATAATATCGATGACGACTTAAATGAGATAGTGTATAAATCCAAAGAAAAGGCAAAAAATATAGGAGTACCCCAAGGAAGCATCTTGGGCCCTTTGCTCTTTCTTTTATACATAAATGACCTTCCAAAATGCACCAAATATTTCTGTTCTTTATTTGCTGACGATCTCGCCGTAGTGATACCAAATACATTTAATACAATATCTGAATATAACTGTGAAATTAATACATGCTTATCTGACATTACTAATTGGCTAAATAACAACAATCTGAAACTAAACATAAATAAAACAAAATATATACAGTTTCATAATCAAAAAAATGATAAAACAGCTAATTTGATAGTTCAGCACAATGGCCAAATTATAAATGAAAGTAATGAAATGTCATTCCTGGGAATCATATTGGATAGTCACTGTACCTGGAAACCACATATTCATAAAGTATGTAAAAAGATAAACAGTTTTTCGTACGCTTTGTGGCGACTAGTTAATATAGCCGACGAGAAAACGGCCTTGCTAGCTTACCATGGATATGTGGCGTCAAATCTGAGATACGGTATTATAACATGGGGTAACTCAATAGATCTTACTAAGGTTTTTATCGCCCAAAAGCAATGTATTCGAGCAATTTACAATCTGTCCCCCAGGACAAGCTGTAAAGATTATTTTAAAAAAATGAAATTATTTACGGTGCCGTGCATATATATTTATGAAATGTGTCTATTTGTAAAAACACATTCACATCTTTTTGAAAAACGATGTGATGTATTTGAAAACTACCGCGGAAGGTATCCAAATAAAATGATAATGCCTACAATGTCAACAACTCAGTACAGCGATAGTTGTTATCCTATGGCTATCCGGATCTATAATAAATTGCCGAATTTTATTAAAGAAGTGCGATTAAATGTTTTTAAAAGTAGACTCTCACAATTACTGATTGAAAAATGTTATTATGCTGTTTCGGAATATTTAACAGACACTATATAAGGTTTTTTACAGATATAAATATTTGTTATGACATTCTGATGTAAAATGGTTGAAATTGATATATATATATATATTTTTATTTAATTTTATTGTTGACATTGATATTAATTTTGTTTTTATTTTTTTTACCATATTTTGTAATATTAACGAATTTTTATGTAAAATAAACATCTGCATGTATGAAAATACTGAAAGTGTGATTCCAAGGATTATAAATAATTACACCATTATGTACCACTTTTAACGCAAATAAATTCTATTCTATTCTATTCTATTCTATTCTAAAAAGAATCATATGTGTGCCGCAGTAACACAAAAAGGCCATAGCTCAGCTACATGTTTTGTTCAAAAATGAACAAAACGCTGATAATTCTGCTACAGCCAGTGATTAGCCGCAACACTATTAAATATGAGCGAGTAAAATTGGTGAATATGAATTATGTAGGTGAATAAGTTGCAAAGTGTGTTTGCGTGTACACATAACAAAAACATATGAAACAAATGGGTACCTATAATATAATAAATATTTAATTTTTTTTAATAAATATTTAAATTTTTTTAAAGATAAAAAATAAAAAGTTTTGAAATAAATAGATCATGCCTATAAATATCGGGTATACCTAAATTCTGTTTACTCAATAAAAATTTTCTATATTCTTTTTTGAAAGTAAATTTACTGTTCAGCATTCGCAGAGGTGGCGGAATGTTGTTCCAACACTTAGTGGCTTGATAACGAAAACTACCCTCGAATGCCATCGTTTTATGAGAATAGTTCAAAATAGTTATAATCATTTATCCTTCTTTTACGTCGAAAGGAATCTACGTACTGATATGATTTTTTTAACGGTGATAGTTTACGGTCTGGAGAGTGACATAAGCTACTTTTTATCCCGGAAAAACATCTTATTTCCATGGGCTAAAAAATAAACTTTGTAATTCTTTGTCCTTCTATCACGTCGAAAGAAACCTAAGTACCGACATGATTTTTTTAATGGGGATAGTTTACGGTCTGGAGAGTGGCATAAGTTACTTTTTATCCCGGAAAAACATCTTATTTCCATGGGATAAAAAATAAACTTTGTAATAATTTGTCTTTCTATCACGTCGAAAGGAACCTAAGTACCGACATGATTTTTTTAACGGTAATAGTTTACGGTCTGGAGAGTGACATAAGCTACTTTTTATCCCGGACAATTTTACGTCGAAAAAATCATGAAAAAAATATACACAAATTTATGGCAGCACCCCTGGATCACGCGGGTTACAGCTAGTATATTATAAAGCATTGTTTTCTGATAGTATCTACAATAAGACCTAGACTTGATGCAGTTAATTACATTTATTGTAATGATGAAAAAGACTGAATGATGAATTTCAACATTCATTCGATTTCTAGTATTGCGTTATCTGCTATTTAGCAGAAAACGCAATATTAGAAATCGAAGGATATCCGCTTTGGTCGCGGTGCAATTTTCATTATCTTTAAAATTTACTTTAAATTACGGAGGAAAGCATAACGGATAGATTTAAATTGGAAAATAATAACAGAGCCACAAAAAATACCAAATGAGTCACAGAAATACATATTAGGTTAGGATAGGTTTGGTATGTTTTATACCAACTTTAGTCGCCAAGTCAGTATAATTGTCGTCCAGTTTCACAATTTTAGATGCTTGGTTTAATACTACCGACTGAAATTTGAGTCACATCTGCGTCTTGATGAGATTCAATATACTGTTGCATGAATATTAAAACTTTTTAAAACATTTTTATAAAAACGCAAATTGCAAAACCACCACGGTATAATTGGCAAGGACTTCGAGTAATCGTAGTGGAAATGTTGCGTCCACGTTGAACAAGCCACATGCACTGAATTTGGTAAAAACTTGTCTATTTAGCCTTTCAATGTTCTTGTACATTCTTCTTTCTTCTTCTGTAAAAAAGAATACAAATTTTAATAAATTGATAAGTACATTATACGTTTGCTCTTTCATCTATCGCTAAACTGAATACAGAAATATTTATGGAAGGCCAGGGAAGGTTTAAACGTTAGAAAACATGGAATAATTGCTAGGATAATAGTAAAAACGACAATTTTCTTAATCTCTTACAAAGTGTTCCTATTATAGCCGAATGTCATGGCAGTAAATAATGGCTAAACTACCTATCAATAGTGTCACTGTCACAATGGATGGACATTTTTGTGGTTGTCAAATATGATATTCTCAGAAGTGACACGGAAATGATACAACACTAATAGACAACAAGAATGCAACAAGAATAGAGTTAAAATATGACGAGCTCGGTGGCGTAGCGGTCAATGACGCGGCTTTGACACTAACGCTCGTGGATTCGATTCCCACACAGGACAAACATTTGTGTGCATGAACATGTCTGTTTGTCTTGGTCTGGGTGTTTTCTATGTATCATAAGTATGTATTTACAAAAAAAAAATGTATTTACGTATTTTTATCAGTTGTCTAGTACCCATAACACAAGCTTCGCTTACTTTGGGGCTAGATGGCGCTGTGTAATTTGTATGACAATATTTATTTATGTATATTCTGAGTTGAAATATGCAGTAACTCTTTATGATAACGCATACTTTGTACAGTGATTTAGAATAAGAATCTGCAAATAACATTAACACTTGCATTATAAATGCAGTGTAATGCAATGCAACATCCTCCGGTTCGGGCAAACAGGGTAGGTTTAATAAAAGACACTTAGGTCTTAAAAATAGATAAATGTCGGAGAAACGAAGTTCATCGGGTCATTTATATAATAAAATTAATAAAACACGTCTTCTATAAATATATAGAAGACGTGTTTTACAACACACGTGTTTAACAGACGAATACGTCTGTTTGTCTTAATCATCATTAAGATTATTCTGAACTTCAGCGTGTGCAGGGGTTGTCAGCACACGAACACTTCTTGTATTATTGGACACGTCGTTTAGCTACGGTGACCAGATTACATCATTATTGTATTATGTATATTGATAATATTGTATGGCTATTTAAAAAAGACCTATATTGACAGAGTTTCTTTCGGTATTTCTTCTCGTCAATGGTCATTCCGAAATGCTGGTAGATAAAAAATATACCTAATTGTAAAAGACGTGTCTAAGTGCCCGCGAAGGCCCACAGAATAAAGAATTTTGACTTTGACTTTGACTCAGACGGGCGGTATGCTTGTTTAGCATCCGATGTGGTATAAATAAATTAGGCGGGATTCTAGCCCACGGGGCCCAAATCGAGGTTGAGTGGAGTGAGTAGATTCACTAAGTGAATGATTTCCATTGATTTCAATGGGAAATATATTTGATGATCATGCCTGAAGGACTATCTCAATTTTTTCGATACAAACCTCGAGCATTTCGAGGTCTTTAATTGCGACAAGTTTCATCAAATCAAATCAAAATATTTTTATTCCTTGGACTTTATAAAGCACTTAGAAACGTCATACAAATTAAATATAAGAACATGTATCTAAATCATTACTACTCTAAATCCGCAGAGCTTAGTTTTACTTTCATCACACTATCTTGAATGTGAAAGTGAATTTAAGTCAAAATCGGTTTAGTGGTTTTGGAGATTATTTATTTCCATGCATGACTTTTCGGCGTATATAAGCACTCCGCTCGATCCGCTCGCTTCACTCAAGAAGATGCCTACATCATTCTTACCTGAACTGCTATTTTCTTTCAATTTCAAGCAAGTAATTTGAGCATTTTTATAAGATAAGCATATTTTTTCGCTCTCTATACAAAGTAATAATTGGCATATTACATTCTTTGTAACCCACACAATAATGCTTATAAATGACAATAAACGGTTCGATTGAAACTGAAAATGAAATAAAACCCAGTCAAATTCATATTTTATTTTATAATAATTTCTCCTAAGCTTCCTACTCCTACTAATTTCTTTTGATTAAATTCATTGTGAGTTCTAAGGTAGCCATAGTTTTATTCCCGGGACTGCAGTGGATTTAATTGTTTTTTCCCTTTATTGGTGGTTTTTTAGGGTTCCGTACCGCAAAAGGAAAAACGGAACCCTTATAAGATCACTTTGTTGTCCGTCTGTCTGTCTGTCTGTATGTCCGTCTGTCTGTCAAGAATTTCTACGTCGAGAATGCGTGGAGGTATCAAGCTGAAATTTGAACTGTATACTCAGGTCTACGGTCCCATGAAGTTGTTAAATAATCAAACTGCTAAATTTACGTAAAAAAAAGTTACGGCCGTTTATTTAGCAAAAAACGCATATTTCGACATATTCTCAAGGGAATCAAAACCTATAGGGTACTCCCCGTTGACCTAGAACTATGAAATTTAGCAAGTAACATCGTTATAGACTACAAATACAGGAATAAATCTCAAAACTATTCATTTGAAATTAAATCTTAAAAATAGGGGGTCTATATTTTTATAGGAGGTCGAAATTTCAAATTGAAGCTACTAGTTCAAATGGGGTATCATATTATTATGAAAGGACTTGATGTGCACATTGCAAAATATATTTTATTTATTTTTTCCGACGCATTATTTCTTATTTATAATGAAAAATATCAAATTAATATTGATCCTACGTACGGAACCCTCGGTGGACGAGTCCGACTCGCACTTGGCCGGTTTTTTTTTATACTATGACGGGTGGCATACGGCCCGCCTGATGTGAAGCGGTTACCGTAGCCATGTTAACGCTCGTAACATAAAATATCGATCGCGCGTCGTCACCCCCGCTGCCAACGCTTCTCTCCTTCTCCTTCCTTTCTGATGACTTCACTCACTCGCAGGAACACAACAACCCTCAAAGGAACTGTTATTTGGTATTCTGTGAGGTGGAGGCACATCCCCAGTCGGGCAGCTTAAAATTACGACCTCTCCTTTCGCCAGAGCTTCGTTTGTCAGTCAGCAGGGTGCACCGCAGGTGGAGTTGGCTTTAGTTCAAAGATGTTGATGAACCACTTACACCCCAAATGTCGCCGCTGTTAATCCTGGCTACACAGGAGACACAGTGGTGGCAGTAGTGCGCCCCCGTGCTGTTAAAAAAGAAACATTTCTCCTTCTTACAACATGGGATCCTTCAAACGAAGCGGGAAGGAGCACCTTGTGAGCCATCAGCTTCGACACCAACGCTCGTGGGTTCGATTCCCACATAGGACAAACATCTGTTTGTCTTAGTCTGGGTGTTTTCTATATATATCATAAGTATGTATTTACAAAAAAGAAATGTATTTACGTATGTTTATCAGTTGTCTAGTACCCATAACACAAGCTTCGCTTACTTTGGGGCTAGATGGCGCTGTGTAATTTGTCTGACAATATTTATTTATTTATTATTTATCATGGCAGTGTTAACTGATATAATACTGTTTTCTAGTCTTTTGTCAGTTGCCGTTTCAATTTGGACTATTTTGCTTACCAACAGGCGAAACGGAAATAGTGGCTGCACTTGAGCTAATATAAAGAAAACGTTGGCACTCCGGGAATGCTGACAGAAGTGAAAACTTGAATAAATACTGTGTGTGTTTTTGTTATTGAGTATGTATATTTTTTAATTTTTTAAATCGTCAGGAAATGTTTTGCACTGCTGAAAGCATTCCCTTTTTCTAATTATCGTGTATTTCGGGAACGAGAGTAGCGTGGACCCAACGCCGAGAGCAAAGGTCGACTCATGAACCAATACCGTACAGGCAAACCGCTCCCCCCGCTCTACGTTATACCGCACCAAATAGACCGGTGTCGGTTACGGTAACAGCGCCGCGAGTTCAATGGTTTTTACCCATCTCAAAAAATACCCAACGCGCCTAAAGAAGTTGTCACTTTAAAACAACATAACCATAGTAAGTCGTTAGAGCTCCTTTATATTGTTCATTAAACGCATAATAATAAGCTCACCTGGATACGTAGGTCTAATGATTACGTTTGTTCCATTCGCTAAACAAACATATTCCTGAAATTTCAATACAAAAACTGCAACTAGGTACTTACGAAGTGTTCCGTGTGTAACATTTTGTATGAAAATATCACTACTTGGATTTGTACTAGTGTTCGCAAAAACGTATTCACACCATAATATAGAATCTAAAAATATATATAAATTTAAATAAGTATCAGATGACCTACAGGCCCGCTTGCTCCCTCTCAATATATATATAGACCATTAGAACTTTTATGGTCTTCAATCTACCTTACACATCATCATCGTCATTAGGTCATTTTAGTCTCCACTGCAGGAGAACGACCCTCTCTCGTCCGTCCCAGGCAGAAGGAGAATTTGGCCTACACTCCCCACGCTGGCCAAACGGGTTGGGGAGGCCTGATCGATGTTTTATAGTGATCTGAGTTTATAATGTATGTCCTTTAGTCACCTTGTACGACATCCACGGGAAGAGACGGAGTGATTCTATTCTAGTCTGCCGGAAATCACACGGCTAAATATTATGTAGGTAATTAATATCACCTACATAATAATCATCCATTCTACTTTCACATTATATATATTTTATTATATATAATATATAATGTATAATAAAGTCTCACTCACTGTATATTGAGAGGAGGCAAGCGTGCACAACAAGGGGCGCGTGCATGTAAAACTAGCGTGAATTTGATCAGTGTCAACATCAATTAAGTGTGTTAAATTTTGATTCAAAAGATTTAACTAATAACTTAGTACTCTTAGCATATACTCATTAGGAAATAAGTAATGTATCTATCACGAAATCAATGTAAAAATAAGTTTTTTAAGAAATATGATGAGCTCGGTGGTTGATTGGTTAGCATGGCTACTTTGACTCCGAAGTCGCGGGTTCGATCCCCGCACAAGACAAACATTTGTTTGCATAAACACGTCTGTTTGTCTTGGTCTGGGTATTTTCTATTTATAATAAGTATGTATTTACAAAAAAAAATGTATTTAAGTACATTTATCAGTTATTTAGTACCCATAGTACAAGCTTTACGCTTAATTTGGGACTAGATGGCGCTGTGTAAAAGTGTGTTTTTAGAAATAAATTTGCATTTACAGTACGTTGAAATACTTTTACATGTACTATGTAGGTACCTTCGTAAAGAATCGTTTTTTAAGAATTCGTAGCGTTAGTGATTTCCACATTTTTTTTGTCATGTTAGAGAAACAGCCATAGCTTCAGCCATTTCTTTAAAATATCCAGTACAATTTTGCTCTATATCGTTGTGTGATTGGGTTTTTGTTTTTGAAATCAATACTTAACTATCACTATTATAATATATATAAAGTATATATAATAACTAGCTGGTTCGGCGAACTTCGTATCGCCTTTAAATATTTTTACGTTAATTTTTCCGACGAGTTATAAAACTATCATATCTCTCAAATTGGATCAAACTGCATACACTATGCATTTTTTTGTTAGAATCGGTTCAGAAGTTTACGATTCCATCGCGGACAAACAACATGACATAAAACTTTTATATATTGAGATGATAATTAGGACAGACATTTCAGACTTACCAAAGTTTGAAACACTTTCTTAAATAAATTAAAACAATCCATTATATGCTCATAAATACCAAACATCCTTTTCCAATGCGAATCTGAGCTTGTCATTATTATACTTTCACAGTTTTTCGAGTAAGTACCAATATTTTGTTTCAGTTCAAATATCCAAATTTCCAGTTCATCTCTGATCATCATAAGCATTCTAATTGAATAAACTATGTTTACGTCAAAGCATGTCAAACTGAAGTTGTAGCAGATGCTAATAATAATGTCATATTCCGATTTAAATTGATAAACATTCAATAACATAGAAACAATTCCAACATAGATGAAAACAAGGGCGCCACTGTAAGCCCAGTTCAAAATTGTATTATGCTTGATTCGGTTGTTTCTCAATTTCATATTTTGTATAGCATATAGCTTTAGCACAAAATTAACATTGGATTGACTATTTAATATATTGACGATAACATTTATAAAAAGTCCTATAGCGCACAAAATACTATCTATAGTTACAGGTATTTTAGAACTGACACTGATCTTCTCATCAGTTATTAGAATCCAGTCTAACGCATGGTATGAACATACTAATGCCAAAAATAAAGATAAAACAAACCCACAGAAATTTATCAGTCTCCCGTTAGGTGTAATAAAGTTATCCCGGATTCTGTATTTTGGTAATAGATACATGTGCTGCAATAAATTTAGCGGTAGTAACATCGTTTGAAAGTTTGTCTCTAAGTAATTATCGAGTAATATTTCTGAGTGCGTCAAAACCATTTTTTATTAAATGTGTTACTTGTAGAAAGTTCTATCCAATTTACTGAAATGGTAAGAATAGGTTGCGTCAAAATTTCAATTACTCAAAAGTAATTTAAATAATTAATTTCATATGTATTAAGTGCCTCGAATATCGATATGACATGTTTACCTGCTTGTTTGTTAAGTATAATGTCATGGGCGTCTGTCAGAATAGTTAGAGCATGTTTTTATATATCATTTGAATCGTTATTATGGAATATATTAAGTAATTCATCTGAATCATCATCATCATCATATTGTATGTCATATAACATAAATAATTCAAATCTTTGTTGACTAAGTATTAACCTTAGTACATGGTTCGTCTGCAGTCTTTGGAGCTTTATTTCAGGTTGGCGAGATCCTGTATTTTTTGAAGTACGGTCGTCGCAAATTTGCCTTATTTGGTTAGATAGAATACAGAGACAAATATGAAATAAGAAAACCATGATGAGAAATTTAGGTGTTGTAATTAATTTGAATATCAGAAACGAACATCAGAGAAATTTTCTAAATGAATGCCGAAAAAAAAAATTTCATTAATTCGTATTTACTATTTCAATTAGAAATAGTAGCACTCCATACCATTATAAGTACTGAGCAAGGAGACATGACTAGTTCTTTATTTCAGGACAATGGACACAGTACTAGTAGTATAGTAATATAACGTAGTAATATTTAGTTTATAACCTCTGCGCAACTGCTCTGGTAAACTGGTAGACGATGCTTTTTAAATCTAATCATTTTATGTCATATCCAAGGAGACGATTATGTTAATAGAACTAATCACGAATTAACCAAAAAAGCGGTATGGCTATTGAAAGATTTCTTGTTTATCTCCGAGATTCAAGTTTACTATGTAGGTAGGAGACACGTGGGGTTGTTACGCATGTGCCCTCTGCGCACTTTCCTTTGTATCCGGTTATTAATATTACAGTATACTCTAAAATGACAGATACTACAAAAACTAAACTGATTTTGATGTTTTTTGATGGTATAGTTTTTTCAATGTTTCGTGATCAGTAACAGATACACACGTCTCTATCAATTTGACCAGTCTTTAAAATTACACAAATACGAAAGTATTTTATAGACAAAATAAATAAATAAAAAACAATTGCAATGACAAGGAAAAAAAAATATTCCTAATATTTTTAATTTTATTAGTAATATTAAAATATTTAACCTGAATATTTTAAATACAGTGGATAGTGTAATCTAAAATAGGCAAGCAAAGCTATTACATATGGAAAACAAACTGTAATATTACAATAGTATAAGAAGCTAACAAGGCAAATAGCTGCATAGGAAGTCTTCCATTAATAGTAAAGGCACCGTATACGTTTATTTTATTGAAAACTCCATTGATACGCTTTATATTTTTACAAATTTTATTTTCAGCTGCAAAAAAATGGCGATTTAGAAAATCGGTTAACGAAATTATGATTAAATCACAAAATCTAAAAAGCTACTAAGTTAGGCACTTATAAACCTAAAATTTGACTTAATAAGGTGTAAGTGTCGTGACACATCTGCGGAACGTACGGCTCCGAAGGTTTAGTTAACCGCTAAACCTTCCGCGCCGTACGTTCCGCAGATGTTTCAGTCTTAAGCCGCATTTTCACTAGGCGACATGTCGCAGATACTTATCGCTCGACATTCACGTAGTTGTCTCTGCAAAAGTTCTGGGACAATGTCCCGCGACATATGAATCGTTTACATTGGCTAGTCGTGATCAGTATGTCGCCCGAGGAAGTAGTGTTGTTCAGTGCAGCTTTCATTTTCAAAACACAAAGCGACACACGTTTTCACCACTCAAAGAGTGTCCGGCGACTGTCGAGGGACACGAAAGTCACGCATGTCGACGCTCGCAGAGCATCGACTAGCGACAAGTTGCGCGACCCGTAAATATCCGAAGCGATGTCGGGCGACATCGCGTGGGACACGTAAATTTCGTGTCGAGCGACAGAGTCGCATGACAAATGTCCCCTAATGAAAATGCGGCTTTAATATTACGTTGATATGACAAACCAAACGCTAAAAACGCGGCGTCTTATTCAGCGCACTATGCGACGGAAAATTACGTCGCGTCGTCGTCAGTTGGTGTCGTAATTAACTTCCAATATTATTTTTCAGAGTCAAACATTTTTCTTTTTGAGGATAAAAAAACGAGTGTATAGCAAAGTCGACGAGCGAGTGCGTGGCCGCATGCTATGTCGCCGTGCCGCGAGAAGCACACGCCGGACGTCCACCTACGCGCGCCGAACTTTCGGTCGCGTAACGCATCGCGTGATGTGTCGCTTGCTATGCAAAACACATTGAATGCGTTTTTGCTGATTAAAAACGACCAAAGGAAGGTTCGGCGCTACGCCGAACGCGACGTAATTTCGTCTTGAAAAATACTGCGAGCGTATTCAACCGAACGTTCGGCGCCGTACGTTCCGCAGATGTGTCGCGACACTAAGCATTATAATAAGTACCTGATGGTTTAATTTTAGTACACTTCGTCTAGTGGTTTCAATTGAATTTTGATAGATCAGTCAGCCACTCAATCAAGACATACAGTTTACAGCAAAACTGTATGCCATCGAAAGTATAGAAGGAGGTCGCTTTATAACTGTATAAAAAAAAACTTGGATTTCGAGCTAATGTAGGTAGAGGAGAATTACTGAGTACAGTATTTACTATTCATTTATTATTGAAATTACTTACGTAAAATTATGCAACAAACTTGAGCATTTCTTAAAGATAAGTAAAACTTTTCGCACTGCACACTTAGTTTACATTGTAAGTACAAGTTCTTGATAACCCACATGGCAATCAGTATAGCCGTCATCAGGTTGTTTACCTGTGTTTAAAAAAAATTGTTAAATTGAAAATGAGGGATATTGTGTTCTTGCCTCACTCACTCACGTGACCTCACTCACTCGAGTGAGGTCATCAAGAAAAAAAAAAGTTGCTATTTAGACAGCGATATTTCATATTAGTTTACCATCCGACATAGTATAAAAATACCCCTTCGTAAAGTATGTGGTACAACCCTCTGCGACTCTTTGCAACATATATAAATAAAACTATGTTTATTTACCGATACATTCAGATAAATCGTTGTTTGGTATGGGACAAACCCTAAAGCTTTGATGCTAGCATCCACTCTAGCATCCTAAGACTGCTTTAGCTCTTCATCATCTTGAGGGTTGTTCTGTTCCTGTGAGTGACGTCACCAGAAAGGAAGGAGTTGCTGCTTTGGCAGCGGGAGTGGCGGCGCGCGAGATTTATTTTATGTTGCGAGCGTTAATATGGCTATGGTAACCGCTTCACATCAGGCGGGCCGATGCTTGTCTGCCACCCGACGTAGTATAAGGATAAAAAACGGCATTACATCACCTTGAAAATAAGAAAAAGAACATGAGTTCTTTCATGAGAAAAGAGAAACAATATACTTACTTGAGGGTCTAACTGTACTTTTTGACATTGCTCAATTATAGCTCGTATATATATCAAAGCATGTATTAATGTTCCCCAAGTGTAATATAGGAACTGAAACAGCGAATATGATATGATATGATAGTCTTTATCTATTTTCATTTATAAATATTTATCAGCATACAATTGGTATGAAGCTGCATATAAACTTTGGTTGTAAAGTTAAAATCCCAAGTCCAGGTAGTCGCACTCGACTATCTCTAGCATGTCTTGTGGCACACCTCACTTCATTTACAAAATGCCAAACCTCATGAAGAATGCACCTTAAAGCAATGCATAATCATGTCTTATGGCACACCCCACTTGGTTCACAAAATGTCAAACCTCATGAATAAAGCAATACATATTCATGTCTTATGGCACACCCCACTTCATTCACAAAATGCCAAACCTCTTGAAGAATGCACCTTAAGGCAATGCATATTTACGTGGTTTTATACTAAACATATTGGGTAATAATGTATTCTAAGTTGTTACAATAAATGTAAATTGTAGTGTAGGGCTGCTTTATATAGTGATTTCTCGACCAGTAATATGATATACGCGTGTTTTGATATGCACTTGTATGATACGTATGTTTAGATTTTTAGCTTTGGTTCCAAGATAGTGATGGACCACTTACACCCCGATATATGATAATAATATGTTAGGTAATAACGTTACATTCAATTAGATTTATATATATTTAGTAATACTCACTTCAGCTTGAAACAATTTTACAAATATATCATAAGCTTCTAAAATATCCTCATATACTTTGAGCATTTCTTGGAAATTAACGTTGGTTCTGTTTAATTTCGAAACCCATTTGTCTAGTACAAACTTCATTAACATCAACATTTGCGTCGCATATATTATATTTATGTCAAAAGAAAATAACGTAAAAGTTGAAAATAATTCATAACGAGCTAACGGTCCATAAAACAAAATATAATTTATAACTAATAATACATAATATAAAATTAATACAAATAAGTAAATATAAGCTCGAATAGCCATTTTCTTGAAAAACTCACTATTATTTGTAACTTTATAATATTTATCTTGTAGTGTTATTATTAATTTAATGTTCATTTTGGTTTGCGTTATGCAAGTTACACAATTCATGATATACCCCACAGAATAATATATAATATCTATTAATAATATAATTATATTATGGTTAACATATAAAATACGAGTTGTAGTAATTATTATATTTAAAAATCCTCCAAATAAAGATATAATAATTGAAACATAAGTTTTTAAATCAATAAAATTATTTCTAATTTGATATTTTTGCATGAAATAAATAATGTGACAGTAATAAAATGGTAAAAGAAATTGTCGAAAATCTTTATCTATATTATATTTAGGCATATTCATTAAAAAAGAATCGTTTTTATCGGCTAAAATACCACACTAATTTATTATTGCATTTTACGAGCTTAAAATGTCACTGATAAACATTTAACAAAACTGTATTGATCCGGCTCGTGAATGGTATTTAATTTTGAAATACTGAAAATAAAAACAAATATTAATTAAAGATCAAACATACTATAATTAAATAAATAAATATAAATACTCTTGAACAATACACAGCGCCATCTTGTTTCAAAATAAACAACGCCTTTACTATGGGTACACGATGGGACAAATATACTTAAATACATTTTTTTTGTAAATACATACATTATAATACATAGGAAACCTCCAGACTAAAACAAACAGACATGTTAATTGACATAAATGTTTATGTTGTACGGGGATCGAATCCACGACTTTGTAGTCAAATCGGACATTGCTAACAATTCGACCACCGGTCTCGTCAATTAAAATTTTAAATGTATTTAAATATAATAATATAAATTAGAATGGAATATTTTTTGATGTTTCTTTTTTATTTACTCTCTCTGCTTATTATATTAAAAACAAATTAGGATTTTTATTGGTTATAATAAAATATTTTTACTTTAATATTAATAATATTCAAGTAGCGACTTTTTAAGCGTATTCACCACTTAAGCTTAGGAAGGGTTTTACGTAAAATGATTAGATTTATTAGAAGTTCAGAATTATGGTAACATCAATCTACTACTAATGGAACTGACTGACACGGTAAAATAATAAATATTGGAGAATCGAACATTTTTAATATTTATTAAAAATTATCAATGATCGATTCTCCAATGTTTATTATTTACGTAGTTATGTTATTAAAAATAATTAAAAGTATTCCTTGTGAAATTACGTAGCATTAAGTAGTCCCAAATTAGGCAAAATTACTAATTATGTGTTTCTATTTAATATACGTGTAATTGTGCAATTGTGTGTATAATATGACAAGCTCGGTGGCGTAGCGGTCAATGACGCGGCTTCGACACCAACGCTCGTGGGTTCGATTCCCACATAAGACAAAGATTTATGTGCATGACCATGTCTGTTTGTCTTAGTCTGGGTGTTTTCTAAGTATCATAAGTATGTATTTACAAAAAAAAATGTATTTACGTATGTTTATCAGTAGTCTAGTACCCATAACACAAGCTTCGCTTACTTTGGGGCTAGATGGCGCTGTGTAATTTGTCTGACAATATTTATTTATTTTATTTTATTTATTATTTAATTTTCAGAATGTGTCTATGCCAGAATGTGACTTTTCAAGAATGTGACATTGTCTACCGAAATGTCGTAAATTACACCCCGGCTGCTCCACTGGCGGCATATTTAATGAAATGAACATAAACCCACAGACCTAGGATTTCGCTAATGTTACGTCACATTGACGTGGTTAAAATATTACGTCGATCTCCCGTATACGAATGACAATTTATTTCTACAATCACAAGCTTATATACTAATTCAATTGTAAAGGTTTTATACGAACAAATATTATCTATTATAACTTATCTGCTATTAGATATTCTAACTATATGTTATCTAAGTGATATCATATCTATATGACGCCAATATCACGTACGAACATTCTTCGGCGTCATAGCTACCACAAACTACAACACAAAATTTTGTGCAAAGCCACACGCTTTGCAAGCGGCGGCCAAGTTGGAAACAGCAACATATGCCAAGCAGCAAACAGCAACATATGCCAAGCAGCAACATACACCCGGCACAAACACTGCTTCACACGCTTGGTGTTTGCCGCAAGCACAGTACACCGCGGTTTGCCATGCAGATACACAAACAGCGAACACAAGCTGCAAACAAATTTGGGGTGTAAGTGGTTCATCAACATCTTTGAACCATAGCCAACTTCACCTGCATGCGGTGCACCCTGCTGACTGACAAACGAAGCTCTGGCGAAAAGAGAGGTAGGGAGCGTAATTGTAATCTACCCGACTGGGGAATGTACCTCCACCTCACAGAATACCGCAGCCAAATAACGGTTCCCTTGAGGGCTGTTGTGTTCCTACGAGTGAGTGAGGTCACCAGAAAGGAAGGAGATGCTGCGATGGCAGCGGGGGTGGCGGCGCGCGAGCGATATTTTATGATGCGAGCACTAATATTGCTACGGTAACCGCTTCACATCAGGCGGGCCGTATGCTTGTCTGCCATCCGACGTAGTATAAAAAAAAAAAAAAAAGAAACAACAAACACCCATCCACACGCTGGTGTTTATTGGTGCTGGTATTTGACGAGCTCGGTGGTCGAATGGTTAGCAATGGCCACTTTGACTCTGAGGTTGCGGGTTCAATTCCTGCATTAGACAAATATTTGTGTGCAGTTTGTCTTCGTCGGGGTGTTTTCTATGTAATATATGTATGTACTTACAAAAAAAAAATTACATCAGTTACATCATGCAACCCATAGTACCTACAAGCTTTGCTTAGTTTGGGACTAGATGGCGGTGTGTAATTTGTCCAGAAATATTTATTTATTTTATGGTTTGCTGTTTGCTGGTTCGCCGTTGTTTGGAAGCGTGTGGACGAGCCATAAAGAAGTGTTCACTTCAAAATATCTACGACAAGATCGTAGAGTTGGTTTTACATATATAATAGTGACAATAGTATGATAGTATGCCTTTGTAAGCTATGGAAAATGTAATCCCTATTGATAAATGATAAGGATTATGTTTGCATATTGGAAATATTTGCTGAGGATTTCAACGTGGTTAATTTCTAGGGTAAATGTAACTGAAACTGTCACAGTTTTATAGTAAATAAAAATATTACATAAAAATAATATAGGCTTATGTTTTAGTGGACGAGCTCGATGGTCGAATGGTTCGATTCCCACACAAGACAAACATTTGTGTGCATAAACATGTCTGTTTCTCTTGGTCTGGGTGTTTTCTATGTATTTACAATTTAAAAAAAATGTATTTAAGTATAATATCAGTTTGTCTAGTATACATAGTACAAGCTTTGCTTAGTTTGGGACTAGATGGCCGTGTGAATATTTATTTATTTTATTGTTTGCTGTTTGGTCTTTCGCCGTTGTTTGGAAGCGTGTGGACGAGCCATAAAGAAGTGATCACTTCATATATCTACGAACTTGGCTTGTTTTTACATGTATCTATAATAGTGACAATAATATGACACTATGTCGTTGCAAGGTATGGAGAATATAGTCCCTATTCATAAATGATAAGGATTATGTTTGCATATTGGAAATATTTGCTTAGGATTTCAACGTGGTTAATTTCTAGGGTAAATGTAACTGAAACTGTCACAGTTATAAAGTAAATAAAAACATTATATAATTACAATATAGGCTTTTACTATACTTTTTTTTAGAAAAAATATTGCATGGCATCTAGTTTGAATATCAAAACATCGGACGCGCAGCATGCGCCACCATAGCGAATTTTTTTTTTCGAAATCCCTAATTGTTATCGGAAAACCAAGGTCACTTTACTACTTTTTGATGCTCTACACGAATCCGAAGTCAGAATTTCTAAATTTTGAGTTTCATGGCAATGGACAGACAGAACGACCGGACGATTTCATAAGCTCAATGAATTTCGCTGAATTACGTATGAAAATTGGAATTGGCTTCTGCAACCCCTTATATTCATCCTACTGCTAGGCTACAAGTCTCTCCTCACTCGAAGGGGGGTTTACAGTGTACTATCATGCTGTTTAACTGCGGGTTGGTGGAGGCCAGTGTTTTCAAGCCGTCTAACAGCCACTGGCCTAAAGACTATCACCTAATGACAACAGCCGGGATCGACGACGCGACAGCTTGATGCGCTTTCCGCACCACGGAATTACTCAAGATTTAGCAATTTGAAAACACAATGAGGAAATAGATATGAATCCAAAAATTCTTGTTCTTTCGTTATTCTTGACATCAGTAGAAATGTACATCTTTAACATGATATTTTTTGACGCGAATACGTCTGTAAAATTACGTCTATAGGAACACAGTTAAAAAAAAACCGGACAAGTGCGAGTCGGACTCGCACACCGGGGGTTCCGTAGGTAGGATCAATATAAATAGTTCAGGAATCTAACCCCCTAATTTTAAAGATTTAATTACGAATGTATAGTTTTGAGATTTATTCTTGTACTTGCAGTTCTATGTCAACGGGAAATACCCTATGAGTTTTGATTCCCTTGAGAATGTGTCGAAATATGCGTTTTTTGCTGAATAAACGGCCGTATCTTTTTTTTACGTAAACTTAGCAGTTTGATTTTTTTCCAACTTCATGGAACCGTAGAGTTACAGTTCAAATTTCAGCTTGATACCTCCACGCATTCTCGACATAGAGGGTCTTGACAGACAGACAGACAGACGGACAACAAAGTGATCGTATACCCTTATACGTAAAATTACGTCTATAGGAACACAGTTAAAAAAAAACCGGACAAGTGCGAGTCGGACTCGCACACCGAGGGTTCCGTAGGTAGGATCAATATAAATAGTTCAGGAATCTAACCCCCTAATTTTAAAGATTTAATTACGAATGTATAGTTTTGAGATTTATTCTTGTACTTGCAGTTCTATGTCAACGGGAAATACCCTATGAGTTTTGATTCCCTTGAGAATGTGTCGAAATATGCGTTTTTTGCTGAATAAACGGCCGTATCTTTTTTTTACGTAAACTTAGCAGTTTGATTTTTTTCCAACTTCATGGAACCGTAGAGTTACAGTTCAAATTTCAGCTTGATACCTCCACGCATTCTCGACATAGAGGGTCTTGACAGACAGACAGACAGACGGACAACAAAGTGATCGTATAAGGGTTCCGTTTTTCCTTTTTAGGTACGGAACACTAAAAACGAATGATAACAAAATCAGGGGATACAGTTTGGTGTTACAGCAACAAATCTATCATCTACATCCAAAATTCAATCACACCACTGAATAGATGAAGGATCAAAAAAATTATTACGCTAAGTAGGTACTATGGAACATCGCTTGTAAGGGAGGGGAAGCGCTGCCATTTTGAGATAATTTTAGTGCATATAACTTATTCACGTACAACACACGGCTGTGTGTCCCTGATACAGCCACACCCCATTTTTTCATCCTGTCTAAGTAAGTATAGGGTTTTAATTTGCTCTGTGTATATTTTAATTAATTTATGCATAACAAATTTATCATGTAATTAGGATATTATGAATCATGTAATTGTGTCGTCGTTTGTTCATTTTACCTCAAATTAATAGATATTCTTCGTACAAATGTATAATACATGTAGTGTAGAAATTGACACAGTTCTCATACAATAGTGTTCAATAAGAGTGGAAAACTATTGAATAAAATAATGACAAGCGAAAAGGTGAAACCTTCAGCATTTTTGATGCAAGCTTTGGCGACTTTGGCTAGTTAGTATCGTCAAATATAATTTAAATAGTTTGTATATTTTTTTCCGTTGAAAATATAATTTTCTATATATATAATAAAATTGTAACTGATCTATTACTGTACATTGAAAATATCACTTGTCATTTTTCCATTATTTGTTTTCAGCGTTGTATATATATATTTTTCTATTCATATCTTTCTTCCATCCATCTATATCAGCTTTCCCTCAATCCATCCGCCTTATTTTCGTTCCTCTCATTATATCCATTCACATTTAAATTCTTCATCGTCTTTTTTGACTCCGTTCGTAAAATGTCTTACGGCTTATTCTTGAAAAGACTTGTTCTCATAAAACCTCATTCTGCAAAAGCCTTATTCGTGGCCTATTATAGAAGTTACTCATTTTTAGGGTTCCGTACCCAAAGGGTAAACGGGACCCTATTACTGAGACTTCGCTGTCCGTCCGTCCGTCCGTCCGTCTGTCACGAGGCTGTATCTCATGAACCGTGATAGTTCGACAGTTGAAATTTTCACAGATGATGTATTTCTATTTCCGCTATAAGAACAGATACTAAAAAAAAATAGAATAAAATAAATACATAAGGGGACTCCCATACAATAAACGTGATTTTTTTGCTCGTTTTTGCTCGATATTGATAACGGAATAGGTAGACGCTTGAAATATTCACAGAATATTTAGTTATATATTTACTTTAAAAATAAATAATTAAATTAAAATAAAACAAATATTTAAGGGGGCTCCCATACAGCAGACATGATTCTTTAGCCATTTTTATAGATAATGGTACGAAACCTTTCGTGCGCGAGTCCGACTCGCAATTGGCCGGGTTTTTTTAAATACCTGCTTAAAGAGGTAATGGCATCCAACTTTCATAAACAGTGCTCATCCACGTTACCGGACCTCCAAAGCCTCATAAGGGTGGCATCGATGGCTATTTTTTTTTATATGGGGGCAAACGACCATGTGGGTCACCCGTAACCCCAATAATTTGAGGTTCCTCCTATCTTGTGTATGACTGGGTGTTTTAAAATCACAACGGGATAATATAAATAACATAATAAACAAAGGTTGCTTCATTGGTCCATGCTTTCCATAGATAATGGCACGAAACCCTTCGTGCGCGAGTCCGACTCGGGGCAAACGGCCATGTGGGTCACCCGTAACCCCAATAATTTGCGCGTGCGCGAGTCCGACTCGGGGCAAACGGCCATGTGGGTCACCCGTTGGAAAGCAATCATCACCGCCCACGGAGACCAGCAACACCATGGGGTCGATCCTTTGCCAGCTTAAACTCCTTCCTTTCTTTATTATGTTATTTATATTATCCCGTTAAGATTTTAAAACACCCAGTCATACATAAAAAAACCGGACAAGTGCGAGTCGGACTCGCCCACCGAGGGTTCCGTACGTAGTATCATTATTAAATTTGATATTTTTCATTATAAATAAGAAATAATGCGTCGAAAAAAATAAATAAAATATATTTGGCAATGTGTACATCAAGCCCTTTCATATGATACTCCATTTGAACTAGTAGCTTCAATTTGAAATTTCGTCACCCTATAAAAAATATAGACCCCTATTTTTTAAGATCTATTTACAAATGTATAGTTTTGAGATTTATTCCTGTACTTGTAGTCTGTAACGATGTTACTTGCCAAATTTCATAGTTCTAGGTCAACGGGAAGTACCCTATAGGTTTTGATTCCCTTGAGTGTGTCCAAATATGCGTTTTTTGCTGAACAAACTGCCGTAACTTTTTTCTACGTAAACTTAGCAGTTTGATTTTTTTTTAACTTCATGGGACCGTAGACCTGAGTATACAGTTCAAATTTCAGCTTGATACCTCCACGCATTCTCGACATAGAAATTCTTGACAGACAGACAGACAGACAGACAGACAGACAGACAGACGGACAACAAAGTGATCTTATAAGGGTTCCGTTTTTCCTTTTGAGGTTCGGAACCCTAAAAAGAGGTAGAGCCTCAAATTATTCTGATGTTATTGAGTAGAGCGAGCTGCCCCCTTACCACCATCTCTTATTGCGATTCAATAATTGAATAGATTGCTTATTCATACCAATGGATAAGCGACTCTATTCAAGTTGAAATAGAGTCGCTTATTCATTGGTATGAATAAGCATTCTATTCAGTTATTGAATCGCAATAAGAGTTGGTGGTTAGGGGGCTGAGCGAGCGGAACGAGCAGAACGCTTATATAAGACGGAAAGTCATTCTTGGAAATGAATAGGTTCCGAAACCACTGAATCGATTTTGATCAAACTTGTCACAATTAAAGTCCACGACATGCTTGAGGTTTGAATCGAAAAAAAATTGAGATCGATCATGACCTTAAGGAATGATCATATATTCCATTGAAATCATTGGAAAATAACTTCTAACTAATAATAATTCAGCGAATCTACTAGTTCCACTCAAGCTCGATTTCGGCCCCGTGGGCTAGAATCCGGCATAGTTAGATAAGTAAGCGTGGAATAGTTAACCTATTTATCTAAAGGTAATTTGATCTACACTACTTTGCGTGCTTCCGCCACCAATATAAATTTATTTGTGGCGGAAGCACGCAAAGTAGTGTAGATCAAATTACCTGTAAATTCGACTTCCGCAAAATAACACCTGAATCAATTAGCTATCTATTTATTTAGATAAATAATTATAATAAATCAAATTACCTGTAAATTTGACTTCCGCAAAATAACACCTGAATCAATTAACTATCTATAGATAGTTAATTGATTGTTGATCTATAGATAGTTGATTGATTATTTTGCGGAAGTCAAATTTACAGGTAATTTGATCTATTATAAATTGTATTTTCTTACAGTCTCATTTCTAACAACGCTGATTGGATTCGTCTACGCGTGGCCATCATATACATTAGCGAAACTCAAATCAAATGAGACGGTATTATCAGCACCGATGACGTCAATGGAAATCTCATTGTTGGGTAGTTTAACCAACATCGGAGCGTTAGCAGCAACACCGTTTTGTGGTTATATGATTAACAAACTTGGCAGAAAATATTCACAAATGTTGTTTGCATTACCATTTGTAGTGAGTAGTTATAATTTCTTTATATATATATGACGAGCTCGGTGGTCGAATGGTTAGCAATAGCCACTTTGACTCCGAGGTCGCGTGTTCGATTCCCGCACAAGACAAACATTTGTGTGCATGAACATGTCTGTTTGTCTTGGACTGAGTGTTTTCTATGTATTATAAGTATGTATTTACAAAAAAAAAAATATTTAAGTACATTTATCAGTTGTCTAGTACCCATAACACAAGCTTATGTATTCCCATAACCCAAACGACGCGCTTAATTTGGGACTTGATGGCGTTGTGTAAATTGTCCAGAAATATTTATTTATTTATATAATAATATAAATATATATCTATTATAGCTGGCAGACAACTATGCTTAACAGGCAAATAAATGCTTGAAACATGAGATTTTTGTTATATCAGAGGGAGGCAAACAAGCATGTGGATTACCTGATGGAAATCAATCACCACATGGAGATCAGTAACACCAAGGGATCGCCAATCCGTTGCCAGCCTAGCATACTGCTTCCTTTCTTTCTGGCGATCTCACTTACTCGCAGGAACACAACAATCCTCAAGGGAATTGTTATTGTACGATTTCTCCTTCTTTTGCCAAAACATCCTTTACATACAATTTGATCTACACTACTTTGCTTAAATTTGACTTCTGCAAAATAACAACTGAATCAATTAACTATCTAAACCACCCTTTGTCAGACATCAGAGTGCACCACGTGCAGATGAGATTGGTTTGGTTTTAAAGATGGCAGAAAACCACTTACACATCCCAAAAAATATAAAAAGTACCTAACAAATTGACTTACTGAGAATTCGTGACTTCAAGTTCCGCTTTTCGAACGAACATATCTACATTAATAAATAAAACCACTGCTTCCGAGTAAAAATACTGAATAATTTTAAAAATATTCTTACTCAAAACTCTTCAACATTGTAATATCTGTTTAGATAAAGTACATTCAACATTTCAACTATTTTCACAGATTTCTTGGTCAGTGATATCTTTAACGACTCGTGTACCTCTGGTACTGACTGCTGTTGGATTTGCTGGTATAGGAGCAGCAGGTCAGACAGTCACAACTTTATATATTGCTGAAATTTCTCAAGATGCCATAAGAGGAGCATTGACAGCGTCTATGGCAACTGGGTACTTTACTGGACTACTATTATCTTACTCTTGGGGAGGATACCTTTCATACCACCAAGTGGTATACATACATTTGACCTTATCGGTACTTTATATGCTGGTGTTGATGTTATTGAAGGAGTCTCCAGTATTCCTCATGCAAAAAGGAAGAGAAGAAGTAAGTTAAATAACTAGCCCCCGGGGCCGAAATCGAGATTGAGTGGGGCGAGTAGATTCGCTGAGTGTATGTTTTCCATTATTTGTTGTTATTGTTATTGTTGGCCGTGTGGTTTCCGGCAGACTAGAATAGAATCAATCCGTCTCTTCCCGTGGATGTCATACAAGGCGACTAAAAGAAATACATCATAAAACATCGATTAGTCCTCCCCAACCTGTCTGGCCAGCGTGGGGAATGTAGGCCAAATCCTCCTTCCGTCTGGGACGGACGGTAGAGGGTCGTGCTCCTGTAATGGAGACTAAAATGACCTGATGATGATGATGATGTTTTCCATTGATTTTAATGGAAAATGTATTTGTTGATCATTCCTCAAGGGCATGATCGATATCAATTCTTTTTCGACATAAACCTCAAGCATGTCTTTAATTGTAATAAGTTTCATCAAAATCGGTTCAGTGGTTTTGGTGCCTATTCATTTGCAAGAATGACTTTGCGGCGTATATAAGCGTTCCGCTCGTTCCGCTCGCTCCACTCAGTAAAACCACACCCCGGCCACTCCATACAAATTTCGCGTCGTTTCATCATCATCAGGTCATTTTAGTCTCCACTACAGGAGCACGACCCTCTCTCGTCCGTCACAGACAGGAGGATTTGGCCTACACTCTCCACGCTGGCCAGACGGGTTGGGGAGGACGGGTTTGGGAGGTTCGCGTAGTTTACTACTATATAAACAATGACGTCTGTGCAAAGCGCGAATGAGCGTGTGTGCGTGCGGCGCCATACAAACAGTTCCCTATTTGTCTCAGAGGAGAGGTGAGGTCGACACAAGAGAGCGGAAGGGGGTGCCCATACTGTACGTAGTACTATTACTTATACCGTGGTAAAATTTTAAACAGTTAGGTATTTTGAAGATGCATTAGAAGAATTTAAATATTTCGCATTAAGTCTCTGATAATGTTATAATCTTCTGTTTCTATAGAAGGCGACCGTTGACGAGCTCGGTGGTCGAATGGTTAGCAATGGCCACTCTGACTCCGAGGTCGCGGGTTCGATTCCCGCACAAGACAAACATTTGTGTGCATGAACATGTCTGTTTGTTTTAGTCTGGGTGTTTTCTATGTATTATAAGTATGTATTTACAAAAAAAAAATATTTAAATCAGTTGTCTAGTACCCATAACACAAACTTTGCGCTTAATTTGGGACTAGATGGCGCTGTGTAAATTGTCATTGGTGAAATTTTTATGTTTTTAAATGTTTATGACTGATCTATCCATGCACAGCTCAAACCTTTGTGTAGATCGGGTAAATAGCTTGCTGTTATGACGTAGGCATCCCTTAAGAAAGGATTTTTTTTAAATCCCACGGGGAACCGGGATATGTACGTATGAAGTCGTAGGGACAAGTTATTATATGCAATAAAGGCAGTCATTGATTTTTATTGTTAAAAAAAACATTTATTTGATGTGGTCTGGTTGGGTGAAAGTGGCTCATCACGGTCTTTAGAGCCAGAGCCAACCTCACTTGTACATGGTGAACTCTGCCGACTAGCGAAATAGGCTCTGGAAAAAGAGAGGTAGGTTACTAGAGAAGTATCTCCACCTCACAGAATACCGCAGCTAAAAACAATGCAACAATCTTAAGTGTTGTTGTGTTCCTGCTGATGAGGGAGGTCAGTAGAAAGGAAGGAGTTGCTGCATTGGCTATATTTCATGTTGCGAACGTTAACATTACGGTAACCGCTTAACATCAGGAGGGCCGTATGCTTGTTTACCACCCGACGTATATTTCAGCAGAACGTTTAATGGCCGATCACTATGTAATACTCGTAATAATTCACTAAAATTTACATAATATTACAGGAGGCTGCAAAATCAATAGCATTCTATAGACATGTGGACTACATGTCAAAAGAGGTGGAAACAGAGATAAAGAAAATCAAATTGCAATTGTATCCAATAATAGAAAATAAAGACGGTGACATTTTTAACCTTTATCACCTTTGCTTAAAGATTAAATTGCTATGAACACATACATCTCAGACTAGTTATCACAAGGAATATTTGTATTTCTGTCAGTAATAACAATAGATGAACACATAAAGAAACTTGTTTAAAGATTGTTGATATAATAAGTACAACAAATAATTAACATTACAGACATAAAGGCATCAGAGGCGCTTGTTAATAATGAACTGAAAGATGTTATCGTAGTAACTAATTCAGCATGGCAATTTCTGCGTAAGTAATATCTTTTTCATAACATTACGCAAGCAGTGGTAGCTGAATGTAAATATCGGTTGGTTACTGTTTATTCAGTGATCACGTGATTATAAAAACACTACTCTGTATAGATAAATATAAAATGTATTTATATATTTACAGTATATATCCTATAATAGGAAATACAGCAAAGAAACCATTACATCTTATTATACTAAGTACGAAATAGGATCCTGATGATATTGCTCGTCACAATTGGTCCTTCTTTCAGTACTCTAGAAATTGATAACGTTTCGTAAGACACTGACAAAAGAAAGCTGTGTACTTTGGCATACATTATAATGCTAACGTGATGGGCAATATACTGTGTTACTAATTGTCAATCTCGATGGTGGATGATCTTAAAAAGGCGGCTGAATGCGGAAACCGGAGGATCGCATATGATGAAAGCATTGGAAAATTCTATTCCAGCAGTGAGTAGATACAGGGTGATAGTAATGATGATGATGAATTATCAATGGAACTTAACTATCTATTTTATATTTATCATGACAAATATTTACTGCTAGTAGCTCGGTTCTTATCTAAGGAGATTTCTCTAACGCTCTTTGTAAGTGGGCAACCTTTTATTTGTTCGATATGACACGACATTCCCCTGTCATTTACTTTATTAACTTTTAGTCTACCTCTTTATTTTCACCTTCCCTGTAATTATGTTACGAACTTTGTGTTCCCATCTTTTCCTTCTACCTTTTCTTTTACCTCTCGAACTATTCTGAATTGACCGAGAATTATCACTGTAATCTGGTTCTATTTACGGCTCCTAAATATTTGTCGTTAATTTTACAGTTAAATCGGAGTCATCAAAACGGGCTCTCCTTATGTGTCTGATCATAATGATTGTCAAGACCTTCATGGGAGCAATAGTGCTACAAGTGTATGCAGAACCATTATTCAAAGAGGCTGTGCCTTCAATGCCACCGAATCAATGTGCGATATTCTTGGCAATAAATTTCGTCGTGGCCAGTTGCATTTGCTCATTGTTAATGGACAGAGTAGGAAGAAAGGTAAGAAAATACTTATTCCAAAAAACAAAGCGAAATTGTAACACTGCTTTGGCATCTTTGACAACTATTAGTCTCTTCATACCATTTTACTTGGCTGTGATCATCTGTGATCAGCATCAGTTAGATGTCGGTGATGATCGAAAACACTCATTTGGGCCCCTGTGCTTTTTGCCTGACTACTCTTTGCATAATTTAATCGACTGACTGAATTCAAATGACAAATAGGTGCCAAATATTGGTAGTAGATCTGTATCATTATATATCGCATGGTAGTTAGACCTGGCCGGATTCTAGCCCACAGTGCCGAAATCCAGGTTTAGTGAAACGAGTAAATTTGCTGAGTGTATGTTTTCCATTGATTTCAATGGAATGTAATAATGTGACGAGTAAGTTGGTGGTGGAGGGTGCTCCGAGGAGCACCCTCGATGTAGACACTTGTTGTTGTGTATGAATGGAACCTTTATTATAATTTCTTAATGCTATTTATACTACTGGGTTGTCGCTGACCAAGCAATATGCGTCTATGTCGCAGTAAACCATGAAGTTACGGTAAAACATACAAATTAGCCATTTTGCTCTACATACTACAGCTCCCCCGAAAAGTCCCGTTCACCCCCGGGGTGCTTTAAAAAAAAAAAAAAACACATATTACTCGTTTACATTTTTGAAAATAAGAGATACCTAACCTATATGTTAAAAAACACAATATATATAAAACGTAATAGAAAATACTATAAATTCAAAATACTTAATATAATTAATAAGTAATTTACATTTTTTTTTTACAAAACAATAAAACATTCTCACATCATGAATGCTCGTTAAAAATAACCATTATTCCTCTAGTATATATTCTTCTAGTGTCACAATCTATAAAAAAAAATCAATATCAAATACAAACAAAAAGAAAGAAATGATAAGTCTCATGTCATGTTATGATAATAATCATCAATCTAAGAAAAAATATACATATATATGAGCATAATAACTAAGTAATGATGTTTTCATCGGTATCGGTACATTTTTTTTTTATCATTACAAAATACAAAGGGGCCTACATAATAGTTAAGTATTTCACAGACACCTTTACGGTCGACCATGATCAATATCTTAACATGGGCTGTGCTTCTGTGCACACCCTTTATCTTCATACTATTTCACTCATTCTTTTATTCTCCATACTGGCCTCCTCGATAACACATTATGCGTATCTCTATCAATTAGTTAGAAGCTACTGTTTAAGACAAATGTCTCCAACACATTCTCACAGAGGAAGGGTAGTTCGCACCATGATCGAATTGAAGGACTAGTGCTTCCTAACTACTACTGTACCGAACCTGATAACGTAATTAAACATTTCAAAGCAATAAGTGTAACTCGTACTATGTTACAAGGTGATCAGTCTGGTAACTAGTCATAGTTAAACTCATCACTAGAAATGAAAATAAATATACATACTCATATAAGCAATATTAAAATGTTCAATATTTTCGTCAAATAACTGCAATAAAACATAACATTATTTAAATCAATAATTTCAACAACCTACAAGAATTTGCTGATGCGCGTAAACGACAACGCGCGTGCAAAGTTACGAAATTCAAGAGCGCGTGACCTTGTTACGGCTAAATGCACTCATAGACAATTGTAATTACGATGTTATATATGATTTAAAATTAAATGATCTAATCAATTAATTACATGTGACACTAGTAATTTTGCAAAGAAACGTATATCTTTTTTATGTTCACTATCCAGAATATAAATTTTGGGCGACAACCCTTTTTTTTAGTAAATTAAAACTTAAACATATTACTAATATAAAAAAAAACTATGAAATAGTTTAAAAGAATAGTAACAAAAAAAAAAAGAAATAACCAATACAATTTGTTAATTAATAAAATAATTAAAAGCAAAAACAAATAGATTTAAATCTGTAGAAAGTAACTAGTAGAAAAAATACGCTATTTGGTACTACATTATGAAAAAAAATAACTACATTTTTATTAAAAAAAAATCTAATTTAAAAATCTACCTCTGTATTCCGCATTATGTGGGATCCGCCGACTGTTAACAGGATAGGGTTATCCTTCATCCTGCCTGCTCCGGCTCCGTGCTGGCTATGACGGTCCTCTGGCGTGCATGCTTCCTTTTTTTTTCTTGTGTTTTTAGCTCTTCGTTGGGCCGGGATAACCCTGGACACCACTGGAACTTGGGCCGGGCTATACCCTGGACACCATCCTTGACCCGTACGCTTCTTTCTTCTTTACATTTTGGTAGTCGTAATTGCTTTTTCCTCAAATTAATTTCGATGTCTTCTTTTTTTTTTCTTAAAAATATCTTCTAAAAAAATTTCTTAATTTTCAAAATATTGTTGCTTCATTTTTGCTTTTCTTCAGAATTTTCTCCTTTGGGTTCTTAGGCAAGGGTCGCCATGTAATAAGGTGACGAGTAAGTTGGTGGTGGAGGGTGCTCCGAGGAGCACCCTCGATGTAGATACTTGTTGTTGTGTATGAATGGAACCTTTATTATAATTTCTTAATGCTATTTATACTACTGGGTTGTCGCTGACCAAGCAATATGCGTCTATGTCGCAGTAAACCATGAAGTTACGGTAAAACATACAAATTAGCCATTTTGCTCTACATACTACAGGAAAATGAATTTGATGATCATTCCTTAAGGACATGATCTATAATTTTTTGTCGACACAAACCTCAAGCATGTCGTGGTCTTTGATTGCGACAAGTTTTATCAAAATCGGTTCAGTGGTTTTGGAGCCCATTCATTTTCAAGAATGACTTTTCATCGTATATATACGTTGGGCTCGCTCCACTGAACAAATGGTTATATCTTAGATAATGTAATATTATTTTTCTCCAACAGTCTCTAATGATATTGACTTCCACTGGATCAGGCATATGTACGTTGCTACTTGGCACGCAGCTGCTATTCCACTATGGATCACATTGGTACACCGCGTTCCTAATTTACGGATTCTCCTTCGTTTATAATGCTGGAGCTGCAACTGTACCATTTGTGTTAACTGCTGAAGTATTTTTACCAGAGGTAACACCTATTTTGATAACGAAAATAAAATGCACACTAACTTACTTATTATTTACCATTTATTTTATAATATATTATGTAATTTATAATTGTTTAAAAAAAATGCAGAAATTCAACTCCGCCCTTTGATGGGATTCGAAACCAGGACCTTTTTATTACCTGTTGAGTGCTCTTTCCAACTGAGCTACCAGGAAGGTTTGATGGTGGCGAATACTGCTGTGAAGTCGCAGTGTGGCGCCAATGAAATTGGGCTATTTTTTGATATGACCCAACTTATCAAATAATTATTATTACATACATAGTATACAAAATTTACATATACATACATACAACATAGGTACTACAAAATTTATCACCTGACCTTTAATGCCGTGTTATTAATTTTGTTTTCCTTATTATTTTTTGGCTAGAATAAAATGTGATTATTATTCGATTGTTTCAAAATATCTAACCGTTAATGGAGTTAAAAATTTAATATAATGATATTAAATTTTTAACTCCATACTCACTGCTACTATTTTTGAACCATAGTTAACTTTTTTATGTTAGTTTTATTTTTAAGTAATTTTAAGATTAGTTTATTTTTACCACTTTAGTTTAGTTTGTACTTTGTTGTACCTATTATCATTTCTGAAACTACCATACAGCATACATTACATAACAGCATTTTGCGAAATTAGGCCATTATTTACAATGTAACTTTTACTGACTAATTTTTAATGAAAATCAACATTAAAAATTTTTGTCTTAACATTTTACATTTGTTTTGCGTAATCTGGTATCATTTTTGCAACGTATATTTTTGGTAATGCTTTTTCATTTTTATTTTCCAGGTGCGTAGTCTCTGTAATAGTATTGTAATGGGATGCATGTGGATTGTCAACTTCGTTGCTCTGGTTATTTTCAACCCTTTAGTTGAAAGTTTGGGTCTCGGGACTGTTTTCTGTGGATTTTCTGTCATCTGCTTCTTCACCGCTCTCTACAGTCAGTTCTGCGTCCCTGAGACTAAAGGATTGTCAGCTGATGTAATTCAATTGTTATTTGTAAACAATAGAAAAAAGACAAATACATAATACTGGCAAATTGCATTTCAATTTGTGAGTATTGTCCATTAAATTGTTTTTATTGATTATATCTTTTTGCAGTGTTTATTTTACTTTTATTGAATAAAAGGAAATTAACATGATTGTGTTTCAATTTTACTTTTAAATTGATAATTTTAATACTTTTTTATGTTACTTCGTGGACCATCAACCCTTATTCATCGCTGGGCTTCTCCTCAATCGAATTGATAAAGAGGATACTAAACCACGCGCGTAGGACGACGAAGTGTTGGCGCCCTCCTTCTAGATGGTCCGATGACCTTAAGAAAGCTACTGGATGCGAAAGGCGCAGGATCGTATCTGGTGGAAAGCATTGGGGAAGGCTTATATCCAGCAGTGGGTAGATACAGACTGATGATGATGATGATACTAAACCACGATGCTCATCTGCGGGTTGGCGGAGGCCAGTATTTTCAAGCCGCCAAAAGACTCGGCTTAACGGCCAACCAAAACCGGGACCTATGGCTTAACTTGCCGTCTAGATAAATAAACCCATCCATAGACAGACTACAGCTAACGTTGCTTAACTTGCGTGTTCGATTAGACTGACACGCGCGACAATGCCACTTACGACGAGCTTCTTACTTACGAGTATGCTACGTGGTACGAGTAAATATTAAATTAACATTTCCGATAGTAATGTATAATATTTTATCATGTCATAATAGTGTTGCGTCATGGAATATAATTTAGATAAATATTCCAACATTGCGCGGGTCATTGTAATCGAATACGCAAGTTAAGCAACGTCGACCGTAGCCTGTCTATGGATGGGTTTATCTCGAGCTTCTCCTGCTTCGGAGAGCACGTTGAATTGTCGATCCCAGCTATTGTCATTAGATGACAGTCGTTTTGCACATGGCTTTTAAGCGGCTTGAAAACACTGTCCTTCGCCAACCCGCAACTGAGCAGCGTGGTAGAGTACGGTCTAAACCACTTCAATTGAGGGGAGACCCGTATCCCAGCAGTGGGATGAATAATGGTTGACGACGTAGTAACGTGCATAATTGTTTCATACCAAAATAGTGTTGCATCATGGAATATAATATAGATAAATATTCTTAAGAAAACGTGAATCGGCTATTTTTAAAATTAATTTGACATTGTTTTTTGGTCATGTGTAATTCGCCGTGTGGTTTCCGGCAGACTAGAATAGAATAACTCCGTCTCTTTCCGTGGATGTCGTACAAGGCGACTAAGGGAAATACATTATAAAACATCAATCAGGCCTCCCCAACCCGTCTGGCCAGCGTGGGGAGTGTAGGCCAAATCCTCCTACTGTCAGGGACAGACGAGAGAGGGTCTTGCTCCTGTAGTGGAGACAAAAATGACCTGATGATGATGATGATGATGATGATTGTTTTTTGGATGTGAAAGGAAAGTAGAGGACAATTATTAAAATCTAATAAACGCAAACATACTATTTATGTAACCATCATGCCTGTGTGGGATACACCACCTGCGTGTGAGGCTAGTTTTGGCTCTAAAGCCAAAACTAGCCTTACACGCAGGTGGTGTATCCTGCCGACTAGTGAAATAAGCTCTAGGGTGGAGGTAGAGTACAGCGTAATTGTAAGCTGCCCATGTAGGGAAGTAAGTACAGATTCCGCAGCCAAATGATAATTCCTTTGCGGGTTGTTGTGTTCCTGCGAATGAGCGAGGGCACCATAAAGAAAGAAAGAGGTAAAGCTTGTGAGTTTGTGAGGTTTTTGGGGGTTAATCTCTGGATACACTCAACCGACTTTGAAACTTTCTTTTTTTTTGAAAATTTTCTTTCACCGATACAAAGCCACGTTATTTATGAGTGTCATAGGCTATATACTAACCCGAAAAATTAAAAGAATTTATAGTAAACGCGGTCGAAGCCGCGTGCGGAAGATAGTATTATAATAAAAAAGTTGCTGCATTTGCATCGACAGTATATGCTTGCTTTAATACTGCCACCCGAGGTAACACAAAAAAACAATTTCCAAATAAAGCATAAGGTCTAGTTTTGTCAGGGTTTGCAATTACTATTATTAGGAATATGCGAATTTTGTTGATGCAAGATGATAATGTCAACGTATTTCATTATCTCTTTTAAATTCGTTATCTGTTTAAATTGGAACCTTTATGTATTTTACTAATACTTTATATAAATAATTAACGTAACATTTTGAAGCCAATTACCGCAAAATATTCATAGTACGCATTTAGTTACATTCACAGAGGTTCCTTTGTTCGATATTTCGACAAAATTAAATATGGTATCAGGAAAATGGCACCAAAGCTTGACGACGTTTGCAGGTAATTTTACATTAATAAATTATATTTAATTTAATAATATAATTGCATCCTCACCGCATATATACCCCATTGCTTGAAGACCAAAGTGTTCAATCAGTGCGTCCTCCCCGTTATGACCTACGGTGCAGAGACCTGGACGCTGACCGTTGGGCTGGTGCACAGACTAAAAGTCGCACAGCGAACGATGGAGAGGGCAATACTTGGAGTTTCTCTAAGGGATTGAATCCAGAACGAAGAAATTTTGTTTGACATTTGACACCAAAGTGTCAGCGAGTTGAAGTAGCAGTGGGCTGGCCACATCTGATGAGTCAGCTATGGCAGATGGGAGAGAAAAGTTCTAGAGTGCAGGCCACGTATGGGCGATGAAGCGTAGAGCGCTCCCTCTCTAGATGAACCGACGAACTCAAAAAGTGGCTGGTAGCGGTTGGATGAGGAAAGCGGAGGATCGCATATGGCGGAAAGAATTGGAAAAGGCCTATATCCAGCAGTAGGTAGATACAGGCTGATAATGATGATGATGATGAAATTTTTTTGGACTTGCTCGTTCAGTAATCCTGTTTATAATAATATGGTCATTGTAGGCATCGTATTTGAGGAGCTTAGGAATATGAAGTTTCCGTAATCTGTGATTTACTTATCTTTAATTTACCTTCTTCAGCATCATCTTGTCTTTTTCCCATTATTTATGGTCGGCGCAGGTCTTTTTCTTCCATTCATCCTTATCAGCCGTCATATCTACAGTTAACGCTTTCTTACCCATGTCATCTCTCAAACAATCCAACTACCTTTTTTTTGGTCTTCCTCTCTTATTATATTCATTCTTTAATTACCTTATTCCTACCGACAAATCCTCAAGAAGTAGAATAAGTTATGCTTATTATGTTTTCGGATCTCTGATGGTAAACAGATTGGTGGAGTATGTTCTCTAAACCCTTTGGATTGATGGACACTCGTATTCCAGCAGTGCTATGAATAAGGGTTCACGTCAACGGCGATGATTTTGGACCACAGAATACCTCTTATTGTAGCTTGGGGTGCTCACCACGCTCTTTAGATCCATAATAATGCGGATAAACTATTTTGTTGTTTAGCATATACTTAATTAATTTAAAAAAAAATGTTTTGTAATTTTTATAAATAATAAAACAATTTGTAAGCAGCCCAATTTTGTAATCATTTTTTTATAACTTTATTTTTACTTTTTCAGTATCCTTTGGCTCATTAGTAATGGGATTATTAAATGTATGGCCTTCATATACATCAGTTAAATACACATCGCCAAATTCAACTATACTATCAACTCCGATGAGTGATTCTGATGTAGCACTATTGGGTAGCCTGCCGTCATTAGGTGCTATGATAGGTACTGCTGTAGCTGGTACAATAATTGATAGACTGGGAAGAAAACATGGAGGCTTAGCATTTTGTATTCCTTACGTGGTAAGTTGTTATCATTATATTCATTATGTGTAATTACTGATAAACTTCTGTCGCATATTGTAGGATGCACTTATGTTTGCAGGCAATTTGATCTACATTTCTGTGTCCTTCCGCCGTCAGATAGTTCATGCAAACTACTGTCGGCCCCCACCCACTACCATTAGTAAACTAGGCCGGATTCTAGCCCACGGGGCCGAAATCGATGTTGAGTGGAGCGAGTAGATTCGTTGAGTGTATGTTTTTCATTGATTTCAATGGAAAATGTATTTTATTATCATTCCTCAAGGACATGATCGATCTCATACTTTTTCGATTTGCGTCGAAAAAAATTGAGAAAACCTCAAGAATGTCGAGCCGAGGTCTTTAATTGTGATAAGTTTCATCAAAATCGGTTCAGTGGTTTTGGAGCCTATTCATTTCCAAGAGTGACATTTCGGCATAAATAACAGTTCCGCTCGCTCCACTCAATGAATGCAGCTATTGTGACTTATTGTCTTCTACGACAGCCTATTCGTAAGCACTCTTTTCTATATTTATAAGTATCTTATAAGGTCGGCCTTGGCACCCTTTAAACCATCCCATCTTAAATATATATACCATGTATATAAATTTAATTTATATACGACAAGATATAGTCAATATAGAGTTACTATGAACAGTCTTGTTCTTCAATAAGATTGAATAAGATTTAGTCGGAACTATCTATTTCAATACATATAATGCCAAATAAGTTTTGACATAATAAAACTAACTAATATTATAGATACAACTATGTATTATAAATATACATATTTACAAAATAAAATAAAAAGTTAAACAATCTTAAACTTTTAAACAGAACACGTCGTCTAGCTCACCATCCTGTGGTATTGTACCCAAGACGTTGACTACCAATATAGTCAACGTCTTGGGTCCAAAGATTGTCGCTCGCCATACAGAGAATCAATATTCTCTGTATGGCGAGCGACAATCTTTGGGAAACCTCAGGGCTTCCCTGAGGTTTCCCGGGGCAAGGACCAATCATGTCAAAACTTCCTTTGCAAAACTTTTTATTTCGGATGACCACGGTCTCATGGTCTCATGGCAAATGCAGCAAACTCGTAATAGATGATTAGAAAAGAATATTACTGTTATGAATAACGTTAGAGACAATAACTTTTCATTTTTTTATTTTAGTTGTCATGGGCGGTTATAGCAGTATCGAGATCATCAGTATTAATTCTCATAGCGAGATTCTTCGCTGGTGCAGCAGGAGGAGCGTTTCTAGTTTACTCGCCTATATTTATATCAGAGGTAGCTGAAGATTCAATCCGTGGATTATTAGCATCAGGTAAACTGATTGGGATATTTTTACACTACTACTACCCCCTAACCTACTAAACCCCCTTAATCCACAATAAGTTTCAGATTAGGCAGTAGGGCACCAGAACAGATCTGTTAACCTCTTTTCAAGATACACATCATAAATTTACAGCAGAGCCAACTTTGAAATATCAAAAAGACAGCATTTCCATATATTCGTGTGCGGTTGATTTATTTATAACATAGCTAGCCCAGCAGACGTCGTCCTGTCTTCATAACAATGAACATTGAATTGGTGTCGCGCTATCTGTCAAAATAAATGACTGACACGCGTGATGCCATGACATAGGGAAATAGAGATTCATTTTTATATATATAGAAATGTAGAACAGTGGGCACAGATGATATATTTGATGTTGAAAGTTGATTTTTTTTCCACGATTTCAAAATTGACCTTATAAATACATTATTCATGCAAATCATTTAATATTTACCCTATAAATGTTTCTTTATCGATATTGAGTTATTATAATTGTCAAACTCTGAATCTTTTAAATTTTCAGCACCATTGACATGTTACGGAATAGGAATCACAGTATCATACTTACTTGGCTGGTTTTGTTCATATCAAGTGGTTATATGGATGAATATAGCTATTAGTGTTCTCGGTTGCATACTGATGTTAATTATCAAAGAAAGTCCTACATATTTACTAAGACAAAAAAGAGATGAGGTGAGAAATCATTATTTATTATAAAATCATATTTTATCTAGTAGTAGTAGGGTAGCTACCAGCGAGATAAGATTGATTGATTTATTGAATGAATGAATGAGCTAACAAACAAACGAACGAACGAATGAATGAACGAAAGAATAAATGAACGAACGAACGAATGAAGTAATGAATGTTTTTATTTGCAATGAATGGGGTAACATAGGTGTTAGACACATGAGCCATATCATTCAGCTAGCTGGTGGCAAGCAAAATTATATCATCGTGCAGAATAAAGAATGGAGATATAAAGTCAATGTCGTTGATAATTTACATGTTGTGAAGCATATACTCTATTGTGACCTATCATAATTATGTGACTGACTATCGAAACGCTGCTGGCATGATATTGCAACATAATTTATATATATATTGAGCAGCGGAAAGTTGTTATAGACTTTGTGCAGACAAAGAACAGAATAAATTAACAAAAACATAATTACGCACCTACAATTACAATGGAACATGTATATAAAGTCGTACTCGATGGCGTCGTTGCACGTGGCAGTCTAATCGATCGCGCAAGTCAAGCAACGTCGACCGTAGCCTGTCCATGGATGGGTTTATTTATAATATCATTAAAACTCACGTGAGACATTATACTAAATTAATCAGATCAACGCACCACCCTTTCCAGTCGTGCGGCGCGCACATAGGCGCGCAGTGTCCGGCGCGAGAGACAAAGGGTGGACGTGTCTGGACATTCGCCCTGAAGAAGGTCTCCTTTTGAGATCGAAACTAGTCGGCTTTCCCGACAAAAAGACGTGAGTGACCCGTTTAAGTTATCTAATTGGGTTTATTTATCTCGAGCACCTCCGTACTTCGGAGGGCACGTTAAGTCGCTGGTCCCGGTTGTTGTCGTTGGATTATAGACGTTAAGCCAAGGCCTTTAGGCGGCTTGAAAACAGTGACCTCCGCCAATCCGCAGTTGAGCAGCGTGGTGGAGTATACTCTAAACTTAAAAGCTGAAAATGGATAAAGTCGCGAATAGGAATATGATCAAACATATATTAATCTTTCAGGAAGCAAGAATTTCTATGGCGGCATACAGAGGAGTATCTCCATCATCTATGGTAGTTGTAGAAGAAATAACTACACTTAAAATGCGAGTGGCGCCAGCTGTTGAGCTTATATCAATAAACAGTGTTAAGGATAGCAATGGTAAGGATTACAAGTTTGTAGTATAAATGACATTTACTTACCATATCATCATATGTATCAAGCGGGGAGAGTGATTCTGTATAGACAACCTAATCGACCTACTGCTTAATGTGCGTTGATTTGTCTTTACAAGTACTTAATACACACATAATGTGTATTATTGTGTAGCGTGTGTAGTACTGTATATATGTTATAGTCAATGCCCGAAATTTAGGCACTCTTAGGTTTAACTAAACCTTTTATTGAGTTTTTATTGAGTCAATTAAATAATATATGACAGTAACGGAAAATATACATAAGCCAGTAAGATAAAAATTGCATCAGCGATAAGAACATATCGCAGACGCAATTTCTTCCACGCAATCATCAATAAAGTGTAAATCATCAAAATTTATAAGTTGGCTGGAAAAGATCTTTTATATAGATAATTCCACCTTTGTAAACGCCATTCTTTTTAGTTTTTTTTTGTAAGAATTTTGTATTGCACAATAAAGGACTAGAAGAAATGGGGTTTGCCTTTATTATGGACTAGGCCGTATGTTGTACGTAAATACGCTATATGCACTAATATTATCTCAAAATGGCAGTGCTTCGTTTTCCCTCGAACGCGATCTTCATTTCATTTTCATTTATTTAATCATAAACAATTTTTACATTGTGTTTGATATCAAAGTCATATATAAATGTAGGTACTAGTGACAACATTTATATAATATTAATTAACTGGATATTTCAAATAATCCTTACTTAACATAGTCCTTACTTAACATATAATAAATTCTTTGATCTTTCATCTATCCTGTGGTGTGATTGAATTTTGGACGTACAGCATAGATTCGAAATTTGTAATTTCGAATCCGAATTATCCGAATCAAATCCGATCGTATTCGTCCCCCGATTTTGTTATCATTTGGTTTTTTGGATTGCCGCCGTATGGTATAAAATTTAAAGATATTTTCACGTCAAAATACAACAACAACGTGTGTATAAGGAAAAAATAATGTATGGTAGGAAGGAATATGCCAAATGCAATCGTCATCAGCAGTGCGGGACTTCCCCCAATGTTTTCTTCCATATGGGATCCCCTGAATTTTGCACCCAGACACTTCCAACAGCTTTTTAGAGATCATCGGTCCCTCTACATACGCGGCCTCGAAACTTTCTCCCCCATCTGCCATCACTAAATCTGTAGATGGTATCGGACGTTTCAAGTTGCTAATTTTGAAAGCTATGTATATAACTTAGGTTTGTCATCGAATATCCTCGCTTTAGATTCGCTCGCTTAGAGGGACCCCTCTCCATCGCTCGCGGTGGTATGAATGACCTTTACCACTCTCTGGACTCTCTGCTGTCTTAAAAACACAGAGTTGCATCAATCTTTGTTGGTCGAATAAAGCATCTGCTGTGCGTATAGCTTTAACCTTTGGTCATCAAACTGGCGTCACGTATGTGAAATGGATTATATTATTATACATTGTTTAGAAATGCTACTTTATCGTTTCTTTTAGATCCAATGACTAAGGAAGAGGAAGCAGAAAACTTGAATACAGAAACTATTGATATACGGCCCAAAATACCATCATGGAAATTATTATGTTAGTATACATGCGTTTGATTTTTGGTACTCAAAGATTCTAAATAAGTGCCCTGTTTAATTATTTCTTTGTCGATAATATTGAAATTAGATTTAATTTTGACTGTGTTTTTAATGTTTCTTTTTAAGCGAGATGTTAATTTAAGCAATGCGTTCATTCTTTTTTAGATTTATCACCGGCGGGTCGACGAGCATTCCTTATGCTTATAACAATTATTTCCTTACAAGTAAGTAATATGCATCTATCGTAATATTTATTCATTTCTGAGATCCCATAGATTCTGAAGAAACTTTCATCGTGTAGAATATACGTAGCACATAACAATACAATTCTTTTGTTGCTTTCATAATTTTTAACTCCCGACGCAAACACGACGGGTTGTTATAAGTTTGACGTGTCTGTGTCTCTGTGGACCGTAGCTTCCAAACGAATGAACCGATTTAGATTTTTTGTTTAAGAAAGATGAGTTGGTCAGGAGTGGTATATTTGATGAAAATCGGTCCAAAATTGCCGACGCCATAAAATGACGGATTACATATTTTTTCACAACCCATTCAATGAAATAGGTATAGGTATCAAATGAAAGGGCTTGACTAGTAGAATACTATACAAAACGTATATTATATGACAAATTTCAAATCTAAGATGGCCGCCATCACAAAATGTCGAATTAAATATATTTTTTTCACAACTACCTCAATATCGGTATCAAATGAAAGGGCTTGACTAGACAAGAAGGTCGGGGGCCTTCTAATTTAATCGTCTAGTTATAATGGCCATGGTAATGTTGGTTTTCTGTTATCAGAAACAATAGCTAAAGTTGTTAATATAAAATTGCTATCTATATTTCAGATTTTCATGGGAATGGTTCCGGTACAAGTTTTTGCCAAGCATGTTTTCGAAGAAGCAAATCCAAGTCAGGCAGATTTATATTCTGTGATATTTGGATTGGTGTTAATAGCGGGATCTGTTCTTGCTGGTGTGATTGCTGACAGTGCTGGTCGTAGAGTAAGTTTTATGTTTGTTGTTTATAAAGTTGGTACAATTATGTTTTCTACTCTTGCTATTTTTAGCCGTTCTTTACTAGCTGCTCTTTTAATATCGTTCTTTAGTGGTATTTGTGATCTGCCTTTTTCTTTCAGTCTCATGGTCCATGATACCTTGGTCAAAAATTCAAAATTCAAAATTCAAAATTCAAAATATCTTTATTCCTTGGACTTTATAACGCACTTAGAAACGTCATACAAATTAAATATAAGAATATGTATAAATCATCACTACTCTAAATCCGCAGAGCTTAGATTCACTTTCATCACACTATCTTGAATGTGAAAGTGAATTTAAGTGCCAGTTCCGGCGATGGGGCTTCTTGAGAAGAACTGGCAAGAAACTCAATGCCGACTCTTTTAATTGCCAATATCGTTACATTAAATACAAATACAATCATTAACATAACATAACAAGAGCAATTCATTTCCAAATACTTTTATCATTTATGTAATCCGAGATACAATAGTAAGCCTTTTGACATAGTCTAGTTTTGATATATTTCTTAAATTTACCCATGGATAATTTAAACGCGTCGTTTGGAAGTTTATTGTAGAAGCGTATACATTGACCTGGGAACGAGTTAGAGATTTTATGGAGCCTAGTAATATGCATAGCGAGTTTGTTTTTATTTCTTAAATTTAATTGATGGAGATCACTGTTTTTCCTAAATTTGGTTTGATTTTTATGAACGTAAATAAGATTTTCATAAATATATTGAGAATGTAATGTCATAATATTTATCTCTTTAAATTTATTTCTCAGTGTCTCCCTGGGACTCATCATATAAATAGCACGGATAGCTCGCTTCTGGAGCACAAAAATTGAGTCTACATCCGCGGCACTACCCCAAAGCAATAAACCATATGACATAATGCTGTGAAAATAGCTAAAATAAACTAAACGCGCAGTGTCAACATCAGTTAGTTGACGTATTTTCCTTACGGCGTAAGCTGCTGAGCTGAGTCTAGCTGATAACGTTTCTATATGTGGGCCCCATTGTAATTTAGAGTCTAATGTTATACCAAGGAAAACAACCTTATTGACCAATTCCAATCTCTCATTGTCCATCACCACACTGGTTTTCACTTGTTTAACATTTTTTGTAAAAAATCTAACATATTTGGTTTTATTACCATTTAAAAGCAGGTTATTAGCACTAAACCAGTTTACTATTTTTGAAAGAGCATTGTTTACATCGTCAATTTCTGATTGTTGTCTATTTACCTTAAAAACTAAAGAAGTGTCATCTGCAAACAATACTATTTCATGATTATTCGTCATTCTATATAATATTGCTATTAGACTCAGCGCATGTTGCATATTTTCTGTATAATTTCAGATAATCTAATTTACAAGATAGAAAATGAGAATATCTTCAATGCCTCAATTATGACTATTCAAACTACACGGCTAACTTTGATTTTTCAGCATTGTTATTTCAGCTGATGGGCGTCTATTGCTAAATATAGCCCCTATACTTCCACAAAGAACATGTATACTGTTAGATCAACGAGCATTGGGTCACCTGATAGATAGCAATCACCACCGCCCATGGAGTTCAGCAACATCCAAGGGTCGCCTTTGGTGATGCTGATTTCCATGGGCGAACGGTCGCTGGTCGATCCGTTGCTAGCCTAAACTCCTTATTTTATTTCTTTCCGGTGACCTCACTGACTCGCAGGAACACAACAACCCTCAAGGGAATTGTTATTTAGCTGCGGTATTCTGTGAGCGTAAAAAATATGCTATGCCCTACCTCTCTTTTCGCCAGAGCTTCGTTTGTCACTCAGCAGAGTGCACGTGCAGGTGAGGTTGGCTTTGATTCAAAGATGTTGATGAAACACTTTCATCCCAAATTCTTGTACAATCCCATGGAATATTTTTTAGTCTGCGGTCATTCCAGATTTTTTTTTATACTACGCCGAGTGTCAAATATGGCCTGCCAGAGATGAAGTTGTTACCGTAGCCGTTAATATGGCTACGGTAACAACTTCATCTCTGGCAGGCCATATTTGACACTCGCTTCCCGCAACATAAAATATGGTTCGCGCGCCGCTAACCTCGCTGCTATAACGGCAACTTCTTCTCTCGTGGTAACCTCGTTCACTCGCAGGAACACAAAAACCCAGGAACCAACATAGACTTCTAGATAAAGATACTTCTCCATTCGTACAGCTTGTAATTACGCTAGACCCTACGTCTTTTTGAAGAGGGGGCAACCGAGCATGTGAGTCACCTGATGGAAAGCAATCATCACCGCCTATGGAGATCAGCAACACCAAGTGGTCGCCGTTCCGTTGCCAGCCTATACTCCTTCCTTTCTTTTTTTCCGGTGACCTCACTCACTCGCAGGAACACAACAACAAAGGGAATTGTTATTTGGCTGCGTTATTCTGTGGTGGTGCAATGATAGTAACGAGCTATTTATATGCCAAAAATTGTCTCAACGAAAATCGTTTTTGCGTGCTTTAGTTCTTACAGTTATTATTTGTACTGGCGTGTGAAAAGCTACTTAACTTTTGGAGTTTATATACTCGTATATACAAATCCGGTTTTAACTATTTAATGAAAATTTTGTTACAAATGCGGTTCCTGTTGTGTAGGGTATGAGGTGATTTTGCAACTGCCACACGGACTATATGATTTAATGTCGATCTCTTCACTAGGTACTAGAGAACATTTAACCTCTCCTTACTACAGAATTTCATATAAAACTGGTATCATATTACCGCAGTAGTTGGAAATTAAACACGCGATATTGATGAATAAAATTAATCTAACAAATTGCGACGAACAGTAGATGCTAGTGCCTTTTTGACGATAGTAATTGACAGAGCCTGATGGACATGCATAACATTATAAACCGGGTGGCACTCAACAGGAGGCTTTCCGTAACTGTCAGGTTCTGGAGCCTTTGTTAGTACAAAGATACTATTTGACAAACTACAGTAATATTATTAAACTTACAGTTTATGTTAATTTGAAGTAGGTAATAATTTCACAAAGTCCTCTAAACGGGAGATCGAGTCAGTGACACTTCGATAATTTCGAATATTTCCAGTACTCACTCGATTTTTAGGGGTATTAGTAACTTAGTAACATCTTTAGAGCCTAAACCAATATTAGTTGCACGTGGTGTACTCTGCCGACTACCGAAAAAGACTCTGGCGAAAGACATGCTGGTCAAGTCGAGCCTGGCTGAGAAGTACTTCCTCCTTTTGGAAACCACAGCGTAGTAACACTATTCTTAAGGATCGTTGTGTACTTGTAGACCATGCTAACTAGCTACCGAGTGGAAACTTAAGGGCATTACTTCGTAATGAGTTACAACCACAATATATGGCCACCAGTACCCGGCAGCACAGCTATTCCGGGCCAAGGTGGCGAAAGCGGCTGTAAGCGGGTGGATGCAGATAGCTGAGGATCGCATATCGTGGAAAGCATTAGGCAAGACAATTTGATCTACATATCCAGTAGTGGATAGTTAGTGGCTGATATTGATGATGATTATATTAATCGATTTTTGCTCTTGATTATCCAGTTTGAATAATCTCCTTATGTTTGTGTCACCTTGCTAAAAGGTGAAGTCAAATTCTAAAAGCTTTTTACTCCTACTAATTTCTTCTGATATTCTTTGTGAGTTCCAACGCAGCCGTAGTTTTACCCCCAGGACTGCAATGGACTTCACTGTTCATTGCTTTTTTTGGCGGTCGCCGCTGTTAATTCTGGCTAGACAGGAGACACAGTGGTGGGAATGTGTGGTGAGCTCCCGTCTCGTTAATCACCTTATGTCCCTGCGTGCGGAGATAATTATAATATATATTAATAGATGTGTTTTCCTGTGCCAACTATACATATAGGCAATTTGATCTACACTACTTTGCGTGCTTCCGCCACCAATCAGTTCATGCAAATTACTGCCGGCTGGCACCCACCCACTACCGTTAGTAGTTGTATGCGACTGCCGTGGCTGCTTTGGTCATTCTGCTCGAGCTGCTGTGGTCGTCTCGGCGAATCTCCAACATCTGAAACAGAAGATACATGCGACCGCCGCTGCCCTGACTGCCGTGGTCGTCTCTGCGACACGTGTTTCGCCTCTACGCGAGGCATCCTTAGGCGATCTATAGATGTTGATGGTTAGAACAACAACCTACAAATCCTTTGTAGGTGGATGCCGGCCGGCAGTAGTTTGCATGAACTAATTGCTGGCGGAAGCACGCAAAGTAGTGTAGATCAAATTGCCTGTAAATTTGACTTTCGCAAAATAACACCTGAATCATGATATGTATAGTTAGTTATTTAACTAACTGTACATATCATAGACAATTACAGGATCTTCATTGTAACTAGATTCCATGTAATATTTTCAATTGCAGGTCCTGATAATCTCATCGTCAGCATTGGTAGGTGTCTGCATGGTGATTTTAGCACTTCAGATACATATGGACTTAGCACCTAAATGGATTACCGTATTTATAATCATGTTGTATTGCTTCTTCTACATGTGTGGAGCCTCGACGATTCCTTACATCTTGTTGACCGAAGTGTTTGCACCTGAGGTAAATTTTTCATCATCGTCCATAATGAATATAATGATGAACTATAGAATATTAATTATTTTATTACAGATTATTACGGACTTTAGAGACAACCAATTTTAAGCTATTGCATAGCTTCTATCGCGGGCCTTGAGCGCGGGGACCGAATCCAGAAATTCCGTAACGAAAAAACCTCACGCTCCCCACTCCGACGGGCAAGGAGGTGTGGCTTGAAGGCCGTGCATCGTCTAACGTCGTTTCAGTTCGGCAGTCTTCGACACGGCGTTGTGTGCGTGCGATTAGACGTATTGTACGACTCTACGAAACTCGTTTTATTTATTTAATAATAGAAAAAAATGTTTTCTTATCGGTCACCACGCTCAAAAAGTGTAACTTGAATTAATATCAAAGAAAAAGCAATACTGCATGAATAAAATAAATAAATAAAATTATAATTGCATAAGTTGATACAAAATGCTATGCAATAGCTTTACCGCGGCAGTCCCCGAGTGCCACACGTCTTTTTTTTTATTACAATATTTATTTTTTTCAGGTACAAAATGTTGCTTCTATGTTAATCATAGAGTTGGTCTGGTTCCTCAATTTCTTCATCATCGCCGTTTTCCCTTATATCAGAAAGTTATTAGGACTGCACGGGACCTTCTACGTCTTTGCTGGATTTTCGATAATCGATTGCGTCGTCAGCTACATCATCGTGCCTGAGACAAAAGGACTCTCTAACATACAGATACAGGATTTATTTTTGAAAAAGAAAAAATGATTTGTAATAAAGATTGTTTTGATCTATAATATTTTTTTTATTATGTGAGAGGGGGACAAACGAGCATGTGGATCACCAGGGAGCAGAAAGCAATCATCACCGCCCATGGTGATCAGCAAAACAGCCCATCCGTTGCCAGCCTTTTAAGGGAAATAAGACTCTGTTCTTGTAGGTTCCCATGTTGTAATTGTTCGGAACTACCGCTACGGGAAGTGCGGTAGTTCCGAACAGTTTAACCGTTCGTGATATAAATAGTCTTAGGAAACGTAATTCATGTGTTTTATTTCGTCTTGAATACGAGATTTATCATTTTTGTGAAACTTTAAATATAAATCCTACATTTATTAATATCCTACATTTATTTTATTCATGTCAAAGACAGTATATTCAAAACATTATGATTATATTGCTAATGTTTGATCTTGCGGTCATTTTATTTATACAAATATCCGAATTTTTGGAACTTTTTATAGACACATAACACAGATGATCAAGAATTAAACTATATATAAAATAATTGGAAATATTTTGAGGTTGTAGCTAAATTTGCTTAGGGCATTCCAAATTTATATTTGAAATTCATTATATTTTATAGATATATAGAACAAATGATTTTAAGAACTACCCTTTATTTAACTCAAGTACGATTATATTTGGATGTATATTTGGATATTCCTAGAAGAACTTACTATTTTCTCCCATCTACTCAGCATTTGGGAAACATCAGCATGCCCTCAATCGCTGATTTCACAATGTTTAGAGTTCTTTGCTCTTTGATAAGTGAATAGAGAGATAAATCCTAACATTGGCTAGTCCATAGAATATATAAAAGGTATACAATTAGTGATCCAAAAACGCTCGGTGGATTCCAAGAAATAGCATCCAGGTCAAGGAAATTCGACGAGGTACCAAAGTTTGTTGTGCTATATCTCTCAGAGTGACCAAGGGCCCTACCGCCGAAGCTGAAGCAATTTACCATCGGATTTTTTGTTTCTTAAAATTGTTCTTAGATTCAAGTGATTGACAAACTAGGAGCTTCTGTTCAAAAGGGGATATTTCCACTTTCCATTTTTTATTTTTATTTTATTATTTTTTCTATGTAAGAATATCCAACCATGCGCTTGTATTTTGCTTCAAAACGCGATAATTCCAATTAAAAGCCGATGTTCAACCATAAAGTTTCAAACAAAGAGAGATATTTCCGAAGAATATTATTAGAAAAAATACAAAATAGAATGTCTAAAACCAAAAAGAGTTATATCTATATACTTAGTTTCGCGCCTATTTACCAAGACGCGGTATTTGAAGGGCTTTAAGATGATGTAAAAATATTTTAAAAAGTTGGTTTTGAAAAAAAATAAAATGTTGTTGTGGGTTTAGAGCAGTGCTCAACTGCGAGTTGGCGGAGATATATATATATCTCACAAAGTCTCAAAATTAGGGTATACAACCAGTGTGAATGACCTTACTAAAATTATGACACAACCCTGCATAATATTCGCATATTCGATTACGACAATGATATAAATAGTACAATAAAGCAGGTCGTTGACTGGATGACATCATAATCTTTGTGTTAATATAAATAAAACAAAGTTAATACAATTCTATAACACAAATGGGAAACCCCAGGATTTAACTGTTTCCTACTGTAATAACCCTATCACCGATTCCACCACAGCAAAATTCTTAGGCATAACTATAGACTCGAAGCTAACGTGAAAACAACACATAGATGCGGTCTGTACAAAAATTTACAGATTTGTGTATGCGTTGGGTTAGCCGACCAAGGTTATCGAGTGGCGAGACTAAAATGGCAATGGGCCGGACACTTGTGCCGTAGAGATGACGAGTGATAGAGAAAAAAGATTTTATTCTGGAGACCCAGAACAGGGAAATGCCATGCCGGCAGACCAGGAAGAATTGGCAGGCAGACAGAAGAGCAGGACAGACTTGGATTAGAACCGCCGCCGCGCTGAGAGTGGAATAGATCGCACTTAAAGAGGCATATGTCCAGCAGTGAACCAAAACATAATGCTGAAAAGAAGAAGAAGAAGACCAGTATATCTACGCGCGTACGAAGTCTTGCGCGCAAGTTAGTAAAGTAAGTAGTAATAAGTCTAAAGTTACTCATAACATTAATTAATAAATTTGAAAGGTATAGAAATAGAGAAATAATATTACACAGTAATTAAAGTGTATATGGAGAATCTTCTTAAATTAGTAACTTAACACAGGCGTACTATCTTAATTAGAAGAATTTTAATCGTAATTAAAAAATAGTAATTAATGATTTTCGGAATTTGTATTGAGCACACAAAGAAGTTGACGTATGTCAACATCTTTGTGTATTGTACAAACTATATCCCGAGGAGTGTTTGGATAAGCTGTTTAATTTGATACCGCTGAATGCCACTATCGTACTACTCGTCATAAATTAAATTTTCAGCCGTGTCATCTTGATAATTTTCGATTTACCACTGTATGCTTCATAAGACATTTTATACTCCAAACTTTGAAATAGTGGATTCGACTTCACGCAGCGGTGTTTCCATACATTATACGATATGGGAGCCATCAAGAACAGAGCAATTTTTTTCCTTAAAAGTCTGGATCAGTGATCCCTTAAAGCTGCCGATTTCTATGAGCGATGGTGATTGCTTTCAATCAGATGACTCACATGCTTGTTTGCACGCCTCTCATATACATATAAAAAAAAAACTTCATCGTAATTACGATGAAGTTTTTTTTTTTATCAGCCTGCATCTACACACTGCTGGGTATAGGCCTTTCTCCAATGCTTCAACCATATGCGATCCTCGCTTTACGCATCCAACCGCTACCAGCACTAGGACTTTCCTCTCTCTTCTGCTTTTCCCACCGCCACTTCAGATTGCTGACTCTGAGAGCTATGCCGACCAATTTGGTTCTCCGTCGAATTTCTTCTCCAAACTCCGAGCATTGCTCTCTCCATCGCTCGCTGTGCGACTTTTAGTCTGTGAACCAGTCCAACGTCAGCGTCAGCGTCCAAGTCTCTGACTCGTATGTCATAGCACGCACTGATTGAACATTTCGGTCTTCAATCATTGTGGTATATCTAAAAAAACAACTTATCTACCACTATTATTACAATAACAAAATTCTAATGAAAAATAGTCATCAACGGAAGTGACTATTATTTCTAATAATATAATTAGGTTAAAAGCTTTTAATAGAGCTATAAATATTACTTCAGGTCAGCAGGTTATCATAGTCATGTCTCGTAACAATGAAATTTTACTGAACAATTATTTGAATAAAGACATTCAAGAGGCATTATTGCCATTAAATATATTGCAAAATGCATTGTGCTCGCCAAAATTTAGAATACGTGACAATTTTATAACACCAAATGCATATTTTGAAATAGTCGTAGCTTTGTTTGGATTTTTTCTTTTCACTTTTATTTTGATGCTTCGCACTGTAGGTATTGGCATAGCCGATGAAATAAAAAATATTCGATCCGAAAATTTAGTTGTTTATCAAGACTTATTTATGTATATGCTTGGTTTTATTATAAATATATTTGTTAATATAAAACAGAGCAAATATAATGTTTGTTTAATCATGAAAATTCAAGCAGTGCACAGGGATCAAGCAAGTAATAAAAAATATTTTAGACGTATTGCAGCATTAAATTGGGTCTATACAATTTCTCTCATACTATTTTACGTATATGAAATACTGTTCACTTTATTATATTATGGAGAAAAATCTATAGTGGAAAGTTTATGCCATATGACAGTGTTAAATTTTGATATAAATACAATTTATGCTAGTTGCATATTGAAATTGTTGACAGAAGAACTAAATGTATGGTCATCTGAGCTAAAATTTTGCACCGAATCGAATTCAAAGGAATTTGCTAAGTATTTAAAAATGGATGAGTATTGGATTATTTACAAGGATATTCTAGATGCATTCGATATTTGCAAGAAACTTTTTGAGCCCTTAGTAAGATGCATGATTATCTTTAATAAAATTACGTTAACAAAGTTTATTATAATGTCCTATTTTAATTAGAACTTCTTTATGTTTAGTCAATTTAATTCATTTTGATATAATAAAATCAGTTGTACTGTTCCACTTAATGAAATTTATTTTTACAGACCAATTTCGTTTTTCTGCATTAGTATTTGCATGGTTTACTAGTTTAAAAACGATTGAAAGGGATAATAAATATGATTTTATTATATAAAAATGTTGAAAGATGCCTACAATCACTAGTATCAACATTACTTTATTTCAGTTGCTAAATACCATTTATGCTTATATTTTAGATTTCCTATTATATTTTAGAAAGTTTCTTATGTAACGTAACTTATTTGCAACTATTGATAGAAATTTGCAAAACTAATTTAAAAAATGGATACGAGGTAAGTTTTGAGTCTTTTTTTAAATCTATCTATATATATATATATAATTTTTAACGTCCTGTTGTATATCGAGGTTCTCCTAGCATCATAGGTGCATAAACTACAGGAAAATTAATGGTCACTGTAATGAATTTGAATTTTGACAATTGAATTTGAACATTTGAAAGGATGGGTGAATAAATAATAGAAATTAATGTTACAAAAAAGGTTATTTATAAAAAATAATACGTTTTATTTGTTTTCAATACAATTGTGATTTGAGCTAAAAAAGTAGCTGTAGTTAATGAGCCTATGTATTTCGGGGCTATGTTTACGAAGGATGAAAGAAAATGTGAGATATTGAAAGAAGAGTGTAAAAAAAAATCAAATCAATGATGTACATTTATTTATTATGTACATTTATTTCTTTTTGGCAAATAGAAACATGTTAAGCTCACCTTCAGAAGGGTGCATACACTGACATCGACGTATGGTTTTAATTATAATGATTAGAGCAAAAGAAAGAAGAAAGTAGAATTATTACTACTAACTTTGAAGATCATCTGTGTCAGGAAGATAGATTAAGTGAGAAATAGTGTCATGAAAAAAAATGCAGCTGAAAAATAAACGACATGACAAAGGTACAAAAGTGTAGGTCAAGATGGAGTTAACACTCAAAAAGGACGATTAAAATATGAGTTACGGAAGAGGTACGCCGAGGGAGTGCAAGTGGAAATTTCGGAAGAAGTGACACTAAAAGTACTTATACTGACCAGATAGGTGATGGCGTGCTGATGAAGGGTTGAATTAATAGCACCCGGAAACGACGAACATACACAAAGAGGTTGATAAATATAGAAATAAGATATATTCTTTGAAAAATCTGCTTTTTATTGCTAGAAGAAGCTTAATTGTTCGCCAGATAACAAAATCATCAGAGGTGACATATGATAAAGTATTCTCTTTTAATAAAATGGTTATTTTTTAGATTTGGTCATTGATTTTAATACCATACACAATTTCATGGACAGTGAAAAACATTGCGCTACTCGCAAATTTATGCGTGGAATGTGAAAAAATATATGCAACTAACAAAGACAGTCAGACCCTTTGTGCATTTCTGTCACAACGACCTACATGCTCAAGTAAGTCGTATTGAAATTAAAATCAGTAGAAATGAAATGTGCCTTTAATTTTAAAGATCGAAACCACAAATCTGTTTTGTCTAATGCTGCAAAGTTGTGCTCACAGAGCTAGGATGGTGTCGTGCTGAAACTAAAATCAGGAGAATTAACACCTGCCTAAAATTTCACCTTTCATTGTACAATGCTGAAAAAGTATAGGTCTATAGATAATTTATTTATTTTTTTCAGAAAAGGAAAGAAATATGTATAAAAACATACAACGATTATATCGATCACAATTTAACCAGATGACTGCATGTGGATTTTTTACAATAGATGGAAAACTACCACATAAATTATTATACACACTTGCCACTTACGCTATTGTATTATTACAATTTGCATTATCATATTAGATGGACTAAACATCATTCGAAAATATATTCTATTCCCTTGTGGACTGGTTGTTTTTTTTATTAACATTACGCTTGAAGTAAATTCTTAGTCCTACAGTAGGTACATACTTATAGTATTGGTAAAGTAATTATTGAGCGGAACGCTGATATACGCGGAAAGTCGAAAGTCCTTGAGGAATTATCATCAAATACATTTTCGGTTGAAATCAATGAAAAACATACACTCAACGAATCTACTTGCTCCCCTCTTCCTGGATTTCTGCTCCGTGAGTTGGAATCTGGCCTAGTATATGGAAACGGTACTATTGCGTTATTATTTAAAAAAAAATGGCCAAGTGCAACTCCAATTCACACACCGAGGATTACACGTCATTATCAGTTATAAAAAATAGAATTTGAGGTTTGCAGTGTAAGGGGTTCATCAACATCTTTGAACCAAAGCCAATCTTTGATTACTGCTGACTGACAAACGAAGCTCTGGCGAAAAGAGCTCCACCTCACAAAATGCAACTGAATAACAATTTCTTTGAGGACTGTTTTGTTCCTACGAGTGAGTGAGATCACCAAGGAGAAAACAGCGGGGGTGATAGTGCGCTTTATGTTGCGAGCATTTACGGTTACGGTAACCGGTATGGCTACGATTCACATCCGGCGCGTGGTATGCTTATTTACCACTAGACGTAGTATAAAAAAAATTATTGGCTTTTAGTAACTAGGCTATTACGTGGATCCAACTTCAAACATTTAGTATGAAACAATGGGTCAAGGTCTATGATCATTTATAATTCCAAATGATACTTATTCGAAATTGACGCTTTCATTTCATAATTGATTGACAAAATTTACAGCAATAGGCTATAATCATCCCTTCATAAGGGCGCCTCCTCTATAGATGGACCGACGATCTCAAAAAAGTGGCTGGCAATGGTTGGATGCGGAAAGCGGAAGATCGCATATGGTGGAAAGCATTGGGAAAGGCCTTATCCAACAGTGGATAGATACAGGCTGATGATGATCCCTTCATAAGTTACGGATAACGTGGGTTTCTCTACTGTCTAACCAACCAAAAACATTCGATAAAAAAACAAAGGCAGAATTGACAAGTTGTAAACGCAATCACAATCAGAAATGGAAATGAAAACTAAAGTTTCAGTCACGTACTCACCTTACGTAACAATACGAAGTTTGCGCCTTTGGTCAGTAAATGAGGCAAGAAGACCTTTATTCTCACCGATCTCCAGTCCAGTATACCAAATCAGGCGTTCGAGTAGCTCGGTGGCAGAAGTTCCTGCTGTGAAAAAAACATGATGAGGTCCCTCCTCCTCATGTTTTTTTTATGTGAGAGGACGTCAAACGAGCATGTCGGTCACCAGATAGAAAGCGATAACCACCGCCCATAGAATTTACGCCTATTAAAGGGAAAATTGACTCTATTCTTGAAGGCTCCCATGCTGTATTTATTTGATATTACTGCTGAGAGAAGTTGATTCCAAAATTTACAGTTCGTCTTATAAATCTTACTGTGGTAGATCGCCAATAATCAAGGTGATAGGGATGGAATTCTTATGGCGAATTGAACGGTATCAAATCAATCAGCTCATCCGAGCACTCCTCGTGGTATAATTTATACAGTACGCAAAGAGATGCAACATCTCTACGTGTAGAGAGTTAGTCCAGCCGATTAGAGATCATCGGGTCACCGACGATTCCAACTGCTCCTCGTTGTACGCAGCCAAATGCAGCAAGTAAGTGTACTTTCCTTTCACCTGTAAACAGGATGCTTGAGCACTCTGAGTCGTGGAGCTTGTGGAGAGCGGCGCTAATTTGCCTAAACACTTTTTTTCATAATTCGTGCCGGTGCTGTAAGGCATACCCCCGCGATATACTAATAATAGCCCCCACGAGATTTTTAAATTCCTAATAAAATTATTGTATTAACAAATAGACCGTAATTATGTTTTTTTTAAATAATTCATGATATACCGTAGGTAGATGCTTAGAATATACGATTTTATTATTTTTATTTATTGAAGTAAACTTACAATTTATCATTACAGGTTATATACTGAATGCGATAGTGTAGATAATTAAATCATAAACCTATAAACTAAAGTGAACAGTATATTGCATACGTTCAATAAATAGAAAGGGCAGAATTTTCAGGCAAATATTTTTAGGTACAAAATGTAGCTTCAATATGAATTGTAGAGTTAGTTTAGTTGCTTTTTTTTATTGTCGCCGATTGTCTCATAAATGGTAGGTACTAGTATTGTATGGGATATTTTAAGTGTTTGCTGAATTTTTGAATGTATGATTGAATGAATGAATGAATGAATGAATGAATGATACTTTATTCACAGAATATGGTTAACAATAAGGCGTTATAAATTGTATGGTCCTTAGCATATTCCACCAAAATGGCATGTGAATATTTATATAAAAATAAGAAAACAAAGTTATATATTTAAATTAACATTTTACATTGCAAATTAAATATTAAGTACATACTTATAAACATGTCATGATTTTAGAATTTTGGTGATCAATTGTGTCGTATACTTTTTTATAATACCGTCGACAATAGGAGAAATAAATGTACGTACTTACACACATGTTTTATATTATTTTTAATGTATATAGTATTTTTTATTTCGTCAACACGAAATAAAAAATACTCATTAAACTAACTATACTTGGAGACACAGTTGTAGGAATGTGGGATTGGCCCCCGTCTTGCATAAATTGGGTTAGTGATTTTTTTTATAAACTAACTGAATTTAAAAACCACGGCGTCACTCCGATCCGTGTTTTTCACAATATACAAAAGGTCTTTCACAAGATGTGACGCGAAGCCCTTATATTTAAGAGCACACAAGCACACCGTATTGTGACGCCATCAAACATTGGCATAATAAAGCACATTAATTGATTTTGCTGATTTGTTCTGACTAAAACGGCCATGCTACTGACCACTGTTGACTTACGAATCGAATTATGGGTTTTAGAAACATTATAGTCAATATGTAGGTACCACAAAAACATTAGTTACTCTAATAAAATCAATTATTACTAAAGTGACTTTTGACAGAATCCTATTAGTTATAATTGAATTGTGTAAGAAGTCGTTAATAGAACAATCCTTCAACGTTACCTGACAGTCATGTATTGGAAAAATGAAATTTTTCTAAACAATCATTTGAGTAAAGACATTCAAGCCGCTTTACTACCATTTTATATCACCAAATTGACTTTTGGCCGTGTGGTTTCTGGCAAACTAGAATAGAATCACTCCGTCTCTTCCCGTGGATGTCGTACAAGGCGACTAAGGGAAATACATAATCAAATATCGATCAGGCCTCCCCACCCCGTTTTGCCAGCGTCCTTCCGTCTAGGACGGACGAGAGAGGGTCGTGCTCCTGTAGTGGAGACTAAAATGGACTAAAATGGAAAAAAACATCAAACACATTAACATGTATCTGACACAATCATGCATATATACTGTTTTGTTTATTGTTAAAGCACAGTCTATGTAATAGCACTGTTAAAGTCTGTGGGCAAATTGAGAATAGATTAATATTGTTTCTCTTTTATTTTTCTACTAGCGGCCGCCTGCGACTTTGTACGCGTGAAGTTAGTTCTTTGCAAATAATTTTTAATTATATTCGAAAAAGCTAAACACCTAATGATAGGAAAAAATAAAAGAAAGATAAAACAATCAATTTGACGAATTTTTAGAATCAATGAAGCCGTTTTAACCCAAAAAAACGGTTCATTTCTAAAGATACATTATTAGTACACCATCTATAGAGCATACATTTTAAATTTCAAGTCTCTTACTTCAAAAACATAGATCTTTCATACAAACTTCCAACCTCCGTTTTAAATCCACAAAGGGTGTGATTTCTAAAGATTCTCGTATATTATTAGGAAACCTCCACACCACCTATAAAGCATACATTTTAAATTTCAAGTCTCTGCTTCAAAAACATAGGACTTTCATACAAACTTCCAACCCCCGTTTTACCCCCTTAAGGGTGGAGTTTCGTAAAATCCATTCTTAGCCGATGTCTACACCCTATAAGGAACCTACCTGCTAAATTTTAAGTTTGTAGGTGTTATAGTTTCTGAGATTTCGTGATTAATCAGTGAGTGGTATTTCGCTTATATATATATAGATAGTCTTACTGAAGTGATTAAAGAAGTATAGTTTACATTAATAATGTTCAAACGTATAATTAAAGTTAATTATGGACGAATTTCGAGCACTGGGCGACCACTAGTATAATTTAATCTGTCAATTTTTCAGAGACGGAACGAAATATGTACAGAAATATACATAGATTATATCGATCGCATTTCAATCAGATGACTGCGTGTGGCTTTGTTACAATAGATGGAAAACATTAAAAACATACCACATAAGTTATTGTACACACTTGCGACATATGTTATTGTATTATTATAGTTTGCATTGTCATCTTAGCATTATCGTTGACTTGTTGTATTGTTACTTCCTGGTGAGTTAATAACTATCGACTTAGGAATAATAAATTTATTTCGAAATGCCAGCATATGACTTTTCCTGTTTTTTACGATACCAACATTAGTACTGTTAAATATATAATAAGTAGTTGTTTTCATATATCTCATATATATACATATATATTATAAAGATAGTCATGTTATTTACACCATTTATAACTCCAGAACAGTTCGACCGCTTTTTATGATTTTTGTGTTTTTGGGTTTGTCTTGGTCGGTAATAGGATAATAAGTATTAAAAACATTGGAAAATTCACGAAAAAAATAAATAAAAAAAAAACATTTACCCATACAAATAGTGTCAGTTGAAAAAAGTATATATCTTAGTCTCTCTAGCTCTCATAGTTAGCGAGTTGAAGTGGCAATGGGCTGGTCACATCTCGTAAATCAGTGATGGCAGGTGGGAGAGGAAAGTCCTAGAGTGGAGGCCATGTATGGCGCGATGAAGCGTAGCACGCCTCCTCTCTAAATGGACCGACGACCTTAAAAAAGTGGCTGGTAGCGGATGGATACGGAAAGCGAGGACCGCATATGGTGGAAAGCATTGAGAAATGACTCTATCCAGCAGTGGGTAGATACATGCTGATAATGATAGATGAATGAATTCTAACCGCTCTTTTGCCCCCCAAAGTGAGCCCCCCCCCCCCCCCCCCCCCGCGCAAAAACGCGGCGGAACGATGCCCATTTGTTTTTTGTTCCTACCTGCCCGGCGCCGCGGGTGGTCGGGGCCCCATAAAAACGGTCATTGAGACGCAACTTTGTTATTGAGTGCCTATACGTGGTGTTTTTTACATTTACTAAGAACAGCACTATACAATGCCGTCTTTTGTTGTTCAACACTCGACTATAGTGTAGAATTACGATGGTCTAAACATTCTCAAGTGGTGTTTCATAGCCCTACTTGTATTCAAAAAAATACCTTATGAACTAAGGCTAACGCTAAGGATAACGTATAGTTTTTTATTTAAAAATACGCTAGGGAGATAAAACCCGATGTTAATAAACAAAAACCTACACTTACCTAAACAAAATAAGTTTTTATAGCACTTGACACCGGCCCGAACATCTGGCGCCGTTAAGGCGAGTCTCTTAAACCCCTTTTTTTATTTTTTTTTCCATTGAGTTTATGATTCTTTGGCCTTAATCCGATAGCTAATATGGCGGAGAAACGAAAAAAAACATAAACAAATGGGCCTGAATGTATGACAGATGAGTATTGTTCAATCTGCCCAAAACTGAACGCCAAACTGCAAATGTCGACCGTAGGTCGACACGGGCATTTCAAGCGTTTCAAGGTCGTGACGTCACATGTCGACCGTAGGTCGACACGGGCATTACTTAAAAACTTGGATATTATTATGGATCAGACACTTTTTTGGGGGCCTCATCTTTAATGAACATTTTGGAATGGAAGTGGTTCTTCATGATCTTTAGAGCCGAAGTTAACCTCGCACCCTGCCGACTAAAAAAGAAGGTAAAAAAGAAGGTCCTGCAAAAAAAGAGGTAGGGCGTATTTATAAACTGCCTGACTGGGGAAGTACCTTCACCTCACAAAATACCTGTTATTTCAAGAGGAAGCCTGTTCCAGAGCCGTACAGCTTGTGTTCTTCTTTGTCGCTTCATTCTTGCCAGATTGGTCGTGGTTATCATGATGAGGAAGCAGACAGGATTCGCCTCACGACGTCTCGCCACCTCTGTCGGGTCGCATGGCGAACGTATTCTATGTGCTCGTCTGATAATGATAACTTTTTTGGAACATAGACGCAGTAATGCCTTAGCGGCGAAACCGGTCGGTAAACTTAAATATAATTATGTGGAATAGTACAAGTATTTTATTATAACATTATGATAATAATGTTCCACCAAGTGCCAACAATCAACAGTATCAACTTTATAGACGCAGTAGTTTCCCCTTACTTTCTGCGCCAGTCTTTTTAGGAGGGACTAACCTCAAAATCTCTTCCACCAGTATCGGAGCACGGTCCTTTATATAGCAGGGAGCACTACGGACCCACGAGGTGGACCAGTCGCCTAGGTGTCACCAAGGCGCGTGCAGGTGGGGTAGGCATTTAGGGTAGGCTGGATTATTCGACATTCTCCCCCTTACTCTTCCGTACATCTTATACACTAAATGAATTATGACAGAATTTATTTAATGTCCAAGATGTACACGATGTACCCTACCTCTCTTTCGCCAGAGCCTCGTTAGTAAATAACAGGTTGCACCACGTGCAGGTGAGGTTGGCTTTGGCTCAAAGATGGTGAGGTGCCAAGGCCGGAAAACCTCCTCGTGTGCTCGGGACTGTTGTTGACCCGTCTTTGTTGCTGGATACGTCCGGTGAGAACGACGTGTTAGCAACAGCCTGAGCCTGGTGCACCCTGGGCAACAACGGTCAGTAACTTCTCTTCGCGGTGATCTTGCTGACCGTTGGCCAATGTTCTGGCAGTGGAGGAAAGCGCGGTACTCGTACTGCGCTTTAGGGCGTCTGCGCCTCCCGTCCCTCTGAGCTAGCAGAGGTCACGGTGAGGCGCACAGTGGAGGAGCGCTCCCCAGTGTAGGTAGCGAGGGGTACACTGGGGTGCGATTTGTCGAGGAAGAAAACCTCGTTAAAAAATTACAGAGGCGGGGGGAGGTGAAACCGAGGCCGGAAATGTCTTATGACGCCCGGAGAGCCGGTTTCATCATACCCAAACAGACGAGGAAGAAAACCTCGTTAAAAAATAACCCTTGGTGTCGGCGTGCCGTATGTCTCCCGGTGCGCCACTGATCGAGGAGGGGGAGAAACTCGGGTTCCCCAGGAGGAGGGTCCTCACGGACAACCGCCGGCGGGGTCGCGGAGGTAATGCTTTCGCAGTTCCCGTGTCCCCGCCAACCGGCGGAGGGAAGGAGATCGTGGGGTTTTAGTCGGTATGGCTGCCACTGGTCATGGCAGCAGAGTCCGACATAACCACGCTTGGGCAGCGTGGTATCCTTAACGGATTTCCCCACGTAAAAAAAAAAAAAAAAAAAAAAAAAAAATGGCTCAAAGATGGTGATGAGCTACTCATACCCCAAAACTTGTATAGTGGTCAATAAAGTTTTATAAATACTAAAAATATATTATATGTGGGTAAATACAATACAACATTGACTTTTCACTGTAGATTTTACTTAGTACTCGTGTATGATTTAAATTTAAAATGAAAACTGTAGTAAGGCTACTGTGTAAGTAGCTAATAAACTTAGCAACTCCAAAGGCAGTCTGGCATCCACAAAAAAAGCACCGCCGGCTCTCATCTTGCTAAATGATACATCATTTAGTCGAAGAATGTTTTTACATGTCTTCAGGCCGTTTCCTGTTAATAAAGAAAAGGCATTATATAATCATTTGGAATGTAAGGGGTCCATAAACATCTCTGAACCAAAGCCAAACTCACATGCACTTGGTACACACTGCTGACTGAGACTCTGGCGAAAAGAGAGGTAGGGCATAGCGTATTTTTAAGCTGTCCGACTGGAGAAGTACTTCCAACTCACAGAATACCGCAGCCAAATAACAATTCCCTTGAGGGTTGTTGTGTTTCTGCGAGTGAGTGAGGTCACCAGAAAGAAAGAAAGAGCGAAGTATAGGCTGACAGCTAACAATTCCCTTGAGGGTTGTTGTGTTCGAGTGAATGAGGTCACCAGAAAGGAAGAAGATGCTGCTTTGGCAGCGGGGGCGGCGGCGCGCGACCAATTTTTTTTGATGCCAGCGTGGATATGGCTACGGTAGCCGCTTCACATCGGGAAGGCCGTATGCTTATCGGCAGATAAGCAACCGTGCAAATAAGCGATAAAGCGTCGGGTGGCAACCCGACGTAGTATAAAATAAAAAAAAAGTATGGCCCAAGTGGCATCGTTACCCAGATGCTAGCAACATTATCTCGCTGGATGGCTAAACTGAACATTTGATCAATTTGGGTCACCAATTACCTCGAGCAATCTTTTTCCTAATTCTTTTTCTTAATCTATGACTTACTTACCTGAGAACTTATTTGAAATAATAATCAGTTTGCATTCGGCTTCAGCATCCATCACCGTCGTGTACATTTTTTCACAAGCTGCACTGAGCGAACATAATAGAACCATATACTTTGACAGTAATAATAAAGTAAATAAGCCATGACAGAATTGTTGAATCTGAAAAATACACATAATAATCATCATAATAAATACACATAATATTCAATCCATATTTTTTTTTCTGTAGAGGTAAGATGAATATATTATAACTACGACCCAGCTTTTCCTTCAACGATGAAATTTCTTACAATGATGATCGTAGTCTAAGAGACCGTGACTGCAAAACCTTCATAAAGGCGGGTCCGTAGCGCCAATTTTCTAGCAAAACATGTTATCAAATTGGCTTTCATTTTTCATTGGGTCTTACTCTGTCAAAGAAGCAGTTATTTCACAGCTGTTACTTTAATTTTTTTTTGTTAATCTTCGTTAACTTACATAATCATGAAATACATAACACATTCATTACATAATCATGAAGAGACAGACAAGGAGAGACCCCAGATGATGGGAAAAAGCTGAGGAGAAGAAGAAGAAGTTAACTTACATAATCATAAATTCCTTCGGAGACTTTCAAAACTATCAGCATTTTGTTTACATATAAAATGGAGTTAAAAAATGTGTCCAGAATATGAAACAATACCTGAAATCAACGTATATGTAAAATAGTAAATTATTGGTAACTTTTCTTTAAGACAATGCGGAACTAATTTGTATGAAGTTATACACATTTTTACATGCAATGATATTCTGGAGGAAAAAAAAACTTATACAAGTCAGCACCGTTCGAAAATTACGATAGGTAATGTCATCGTCGCGCTTGGACTTCACCAAATATATATTTTCTGTATAATAAAAATATATAATGTTATCTATATTTTTTTTTCATGAATTAAAATTTCTATTTTTCACTAAGGACTATGTGTGAAATATCGATTTCTTTCAAAGTAATCGATCGTTTTCGTTGAAATAAAAAAAAATAATCGTGTCAGTTAGTAAGCAATGAGAAAACAATACCAAATAGCCAGCAAAAAGTGAATGTCATTTCCTAAACTGTGATTTCAGTAATTTTTTTTCCACTGAATTTTTCAATACACGTAGAGACTTTAGTGAAAAATAAAAATCTTATTTCGTGAATAAAAATTGATGAAATTCCTTGTCATTAATATCTGCAATGAAAGATTAGGTACTTAGATGTCATAGGTACTTACTGAAAAACTAAACACATCTTTATATATATTAAATGCTTTCATTATCTTGACATATATTTCGAATAATCTATTCCATTCCGAATTAGCTCCATCAACTCTTCCACTTTGTATTTTTTTTATCTCAAAAATCCATACAATTAGTTAATTTTTTAGAAATTCTACAATTCTTATTGAATATATGATATTTACATCAAAATTTATTAATATCATTGCCGATATACATTCCAGATAAATAGCTTCTTTTAAAAATATTATACAATAGCATGAGTAATAAGATATATAAAATATAATAACAATTATTACACATATCCAATTATATTTCGTGGAGTCTGTAATTCTCTTATTTTCGTTTAGGTTGCTAATACTTTGCAATATCAAAACTAATTCAACGTTGTTATTACTATGTATTATATTCGCGATTAAATTTAATAATAATCCACAGCCAATTATAAATAAAAAAACAAATGCATGCACAATATCCATTGAATCATATTCAGGGTGTCTATTTAAAAATAACCCTGCACGAACAATGAATAATCCGTAAAAAATACAAAATGCAAAACACGAAAGAATATTATATTTTAATCCATTTGGTATTATGAAATTATTCTGAAGATTGTATTTTGATAAACAAAAAAAGTGTAGTATCATATTTAAAGGCTTTAACATTGCTTCGAAATCTTTTTGTACATAATTTTGAAATAAGACTTCACAAATTCTAATTTTATTATTATTATATTTTCGAGACATGTCATCAATATAAAAGACTCTAGTAAATTAATTCAATTACTAAGTAGTCTAAACTATTACTTACTCGTTAGTGTAAATATTTATTTTGTATTGCATGATTGATATTACGTACTAAGTAATTTAATGTCATTTTCAAATACAAATTCAAATAGATGTTACATGTTAATAATAAGTACCGATACTTCCGTACTTATTATGATGATTCCGAAATCAACCCATAATCATCCCAATGTTGGGATACAGGTTTCCCCTCAATCGAAAGGGTTTAGAGAATACTCCACCACGCTACTCAACTGCCGGTTGGTGGAGGCCAGTGTTTTCAAGCCGCCCTAACTTGGCTTAGCGACTGTCATGTAATGACAGCAGCTGGGATCGCGGCTTAACGTGCCCTCCGAAGCACGGAGGAGCTCGAGATAAATAAACCCATCCATAGACAGACTGTGATCGACTTGCTTAACTTGTGTGTTCGATTAGACTGACACGCGTTGCGCGTGACTCCATCGAGCTCCTCATAATAAGTATAGAATAAATAATTATACATAGTATAATTACTTATCACTTAATATATATTAGTACGAGTGAGTACAATTTTATATAATTAGTGGACTGTATATTAGGGATTGTGAGTGTGATGATGTGCGGTCCGACGACGAGCGGAAAAGGAAACATGAGACTCACTTCTGGTCTTCTGGCGGAGACCAGAACCAATGGTGTAGCTACTATTTGGCCAATCTTGAGCAGACGCGTAGACGTTTTGTACTTTCACTTCACACATAGTACATAGTATCACAGATGAATGCGGGCTAATCTTTCCGACAAATGCAGTACCTATGGTCTTCTAGACTGATGACTGACGAGAGACTGGCACAGCACGGCCTCTGGTCATTACATATAATAGTGATTTATGTCTCACGTTGTAGGTTAGGAAATAGGAATGATAGGTAGATGCACGCGATAGATGGCGCTAGTAGGCGCAAATACGTGTACAAGCAAAATATCGATAAGGAACAAGTACGCAGTTCATTCTGATGAAAATTTGAAATAAGTTCAATTCTACTTATCATTTATTCGTGGGAAGGCCAACAGCATGACTTATGAGAAGAAATCAATTAGTAAAGCATTTAATTCGTATATATTATTTTTTTATTGCAAATTGTAATAAAACTAAAGCATATGTAAATAAAATACTTAGTAATTCTATAGGTAATCTGGAATCCACGTAGAAGAGTCCGCCGAGTTTCATTTTGGTAAACGATGTTAGATTCAAACGAATAATGTTTTTGTAAGTTCTCAGACTTTCCTCTGAAACACATCGAAAGATTTATCTTATTATAACGGATAGACCGAAGAAAGAGGATGCCTTAGTTTAAGTAGATAATTGTTTGAGGTGACATTTTGCAGAAGTCAAATTTGTAGACGATTTTATGGCAAAATAAGAACTGGTCAGCAGCCATGATAGCGACTTTAGTTATTCGTATCTAAGTGGGTGGATGCCTGATAGCGCTGGTTTATATGAACTATCTAACTGATGTATACAAAGATCTAATTCCCTGCACATAATACACTATCACGACAGAAGATACATGTACAATTTCAGCATAAGCGATATTAACGTTATAACCACAATTTATTCAAATGACCAAAATGATGAAGAACGATCAGAGGACATCATAGGACACGTCAATGTAGGACATGACAAAACAAATAATTTCAATAACTTGGGTGATCAGCAAGTCAAATTTTGTTGCCCACAAGACGACGTCGGGGTGTCTTAAATGCTGCATTTTCCCATGCGTTTATTTATATTCTTATGGTTGATCTTGAAAATTTATATATTTATAAAATAAAGAGGACCAATTTATTGATCTGCTGAGTGTATTTATTATATTATACCTGTGTATTTGTAAGAAGCTTTAGATATCTTAAATTTGCATTCAGCATCTACATCCTCCACTGTCATGTACATTTTTTCACAAGCTCTGCTGAGTAAAGATAATAGGCCCACGTTCTTTGCAATCCACAGAATGACGAATAATCCTTTAAGAATCTGTTGAATCTGGAAGAAGCACTATTGGAATCAATATATCAAATATCGAAAACAAAATCGCTCATCAAATACCGAAGGTATCATTTTATTAAAACGGGACGGAGGTCCACCACACATACCCACCACTATATCTCCTGTGTAACCAGAATTAACAGCGGCGAGCACCAATAAGGCAATGAACAGTGAAGTCCATTGCAGTCCTGGGGGTAAAACTACGGCTGCCTTCAAACTCACAACGATTTAATCAAAAGAAATTAGTAGGAGTAAGAAGCTTTTGGAGTTTGACTTCCCCTTTTAGCAATGTGAGAGTCATCGAAGGAAAGGAGCTATAAAATGTAGTACAAACAGAACCAAAATATTAACATAGTGGACAATATAGAGGAAATAACGCTATTACTTACTAAATCATTGGTTCCATTGGACAATTTCGCAGTAATTATCATGGTGTTTATGTATAAAAGTGAATTGAAAAATGTTGTTAACACATGATACAGTATCTGAAATCAATAATTATTTAGCGTAATTTTACTGTTGGCGAAATCAAGAAAAGTCAAAAAAAGAATTGAAAAGTCGCATTAGTACCAATTTGACCACGAAGAAGAAGGGTTCAGATAGTATCACGTATGCCATCTAGTGTACTTTTTCATCACCATTAGCACCAATGATTAATAATTTTGCAATTTTTCTATAAATTCCATTGTTATTATAATTTTATTATCCATACCCATCTATACTAATATTATAAATAAGAACTTGTTTGTTTCTATATCATTCACATTATTTTCTGCGTCTGCCTTCTTTCACACGATTATTTATGGAGATAGTTTATGATCTACATTACTGTTATTTATATCAGATATGTTTGATATTATTTTAGTACGAACAAGAAAAGTTCTTGAATAGATTTATCCTGCAGTTCTGAGTATCAGCTACTTACTTTCAAAATATTTCCTTACTTACCAAAAGATTAAACACCTTTTTGTAAATCGAAAATGCTTTGAATACATTTTCATATATTTCGAATAATCTCTTCCAATCTGCTTTCATATCACCGGATATACTGCTATTTCTTTTATTTACACCTGTAGCTTGTGTCTCAAATTGCATATTATTTATTTCAGAAATGCATATATTAAATTCACTTGTCAGAAATTCTAAAATTCTTATCGAATAAGTAACATTCAAATCGAAATTAATGAATATTGTAAAAGATATACATTCAAGATAAATATTGATATGCAGAAACGTTTGCATTAATGTGACGTAATAAAAAATAAAATATATGATCAAAATAATTATAAATGCCCAATTATATCTGGTGAAGTCTTTAACTCTTTTGCTTTTCATTTGTTTGTTATGTATGTTTTGTAAAATTAACACTAACTGAACATTATTGTTACTTTCCATTATATTAACTGTTACATTTATTAATAATCCTATCGCAACTAATAGAACATTGACAATAGCTGGTATTTTTGCAAATATGCTTAGTTCAGGATATAAATATAAGAAAAATGCAGCACGAAATACAAATAAGCCTAAAAAAATACCAAATACAAAACATGAACGAATATTGTAATACGTTCCATTGGGTGTTATAAAATTATCCCGGAGCTTATATTTTGATATGCAATAAATTTGGTGAAATAAATTTAAAGGGTAAAGCATAGCTTGAAAATCTTTTTGCACGTGATTGCTAAGTAATACTTCACAAGGTTTAATCAATTTTTGAGACATGTCGTTGCTATGAAGTATTGAGGTTATAAGAATATGATTGTGTGAACATGAAAAAAGTATCCAAGCAATCTTTATAATGAACAATCAATATGTTACTTGATGTGTATGTGACAGTTATTGAATTAATTAAGTGGATCGAATATCTATTAATATTTATTACCTCCTGTAATGATTATATGGCGATATTACGTATCTTTTGCTGATAAGTCCAGATTTTATACACCCGCGCTGACAAATTTGGACGAAATTCCAATATCGGATTAAATAGATTAAATATGGCGGATTATCCAAGATGGTGGACTAGCATTTTTTTCTGCACTGCCACAGTATGGGTATCAAATAAAAGGGCTTGCTAAGGAGAACACGAAAAATAATACTACGTCACATTAAATCCAATATGGCGGATAATACAAGATGGCGGACTCGTTATTTTTTCTGCACTACCACAATATGGGTATCAAATAAAAGGGCTTGCTAAGTAGAACATGAAAAAAATATATTAATAATTTATAACTAAAAAATAAATAAACTGTAAAAAAAACTTTTTAAAACAAGCTTTTATTTAAGTGAATTACCACGAGTAATGTTCTGCAATGCTGCTTTCGGAGATGTCAACGTTAAAATTTTTAAATAACGAATCTTTAAATTTTTAATCATCGCTATAATATAAGAAAGCAACAATCTTGTAATATTGGAGACAGTAATAGCGGTCACTTTATTTTGTCTCGATGGAGTGATGGCTCTTTTTTTGCTGTGGAATTTTAAGTAACTCATCCAAGACAATCAAACATAAATACACTTACCAATATCTGATAAATTTTCTTAAAAAGAATAAAGGAATGCAAAATATCATAATAAAACCGAAATATTTTCATGTAATAATATTGCCCAAATCTTGGGCATCTTTCAATCTTTGAAAATCGGTTGATCTTCAAAATCCATAATACCAATTTGTTTCTTATTAACTTAACCATAAGCTTAGCACAAATAATATTAACATCAAAACAAATTAAAACCAACACGCAAATTCGTTCAATTATGTTAATTTCAAAGTGAAAGAATATGATCATAATAATGATATTAAACATTGTAATGTTTAAAACACATGTCCAAGACAAAATAATAAATCGCATGTTATCTTTTTTGTTCTTCAAAATTCTATGAAGTTTTTGCAAAATTGTAATCAATTTTACATAATGTTCACTATAAAACATAGAGACAATGAAGTTCATAGAAAACCCAAAGCAGTAGAAGCCAAAATCAAAGTATACGACTCGGTAGATAAATTTACTGTAACTACTCCAAATTTCAGTACATTTCAAAAATATTCTACATAAATATAGCAAATTCATTGCAATTGTACCAAATAACAATAAAGTAGTTGACCAAATACATTTAGTATTAGCTTTTTGCGAAAAAAAATACATTATTGAAGAAAAACTCAGAATTTGTAGTAAACTTATTGGTAATATTAACATTTGGAATTCTTTTTCCAGTTTATTATTCCTAAGAACCCTTTTTAATGGCCTCATCGCTTTGCTTAGTATATTTTTTAGATATTGTGATCTTTACTTTTTTTTGTTTAGTTCTTTTTGATTTACAAAATAAAGTTTTATGTTGTCCTTTTGGTATTCGGTGCTAGCTTAGAACGGCCTGTTTGGATTGACTAATTCCATATCATCTGTATAGCTTTAAATATCTTTATCATATTGTGTAACTATGGTGCTACTACAATGTGAGTGACATGATTTCACACTGCGAATTCTAACATAATGATCTAGAAGTCAATATAGCGCAATCAACAAATGGATTGTAAAAATTAAATGGAGTCCGTATCGTCTTTTCCAAGCAAATACTTAGATTAATTACTTTACGCGAATTATGATAACAAGTTACTAGCGCCCAAAATAAAAGTTCTCCATAAAATACTTCGAGTTGTAAATGCTGGAGAATTCTAAACAATTATTCAGGCGAAAGCTATACGTTTTTTCTGGCTTGGTCAAAAAAAAAGTTGGGAATAGATGCAACGTGAAGTAAGTTTAGACGCAAGACGCAAGATACAGTGGTCTATGCAATGTTTCTCGGGATTGCATCGATGACCACACATAGTCCCGTAATAAAAAGGATGAAAAATAAAATATTTTACGTAGGTATATGTTATAATTTTGTTCATATAAACACACGCTGTAATTAATTGAAAACATTTTTTTTTACATTATTTCAATTATAGTGCAAATTGTAGTTGAACGATAGTGTACGTTACTAATAAGCTTAAAAGCTTTAATGGAAGCTTTGAATCTACACAAAAAAGACCACCAGCTCGCATCTTTTTGAAATACGTATTCAATCGGATCATGTTTTTACATATCTTCACATTTTCATCTGAAAAATAAAAAAGATTAAATATTTTCAAGTGGCTCTAAATAGCTGTTGCTTTAAGTGCTAAATATATAAATATTCCTGGACAAATTAAATACACACTATCATCTAGTCCCAAATTAAGCAGAGCTTGTACTATAGATACCAGACAACGGATAAATGTATTTTAATACATTTTTTTTTTGTAAATACTAATATACATGTTTATGTACACAAATGTTTGTCTTGTGCGGAGATCGAACCCGCGACAACGTAGTCAAAGTAGCCATACAATATATACATACATTCGACCACCGAGCTCGTCGACGTTTTATTAATTTGCTATGTTGTTATTAATTCGTTTTTTTTTTAATTCTAATATCTATCATGCTGAGGATTACCATCGAATATTTTAAATCGGCCGTGTGGACTAGAATAGAATCAATCCGTCTCTTCCCGTGGATGTCGCACAAGGCGACTAAGGGACATACATTATCAAACATCGATCAGGCGTCCCCAACCCGTCTGTCCAGCGTGGGGAGTGTAGGCCAAATCCTCCTTCTGTCTGACAAGACGGACTCGAGAGGGTCGTGATCCTGTAGTTTAAAACTAAAATGACCTGATGGTGATGATGATGATGATTTTAATTCGAAAAATACGTCTTACGTTTAAGTTATTGACAAACAGAAATCTTCAATTTCTGCCGGTAGAGCACTAGGGTTTCTACCAGCTAAGATAAAGACAGGTACCATAAACCGAAGCTGAAGTTTGACATTCGCAGTCAAAAAATCCGATGAAAATCGGCTTCAGATTCTTAAGTAATCATTATAATCAATCTTAAGTTATGATTATAATCATTATTTAAGAATATCACAGCGTCAGATCAGTTATTGTACCAGTCAAAAAACATTGAACTCACCTAAAATCGATTCATATACTTACATGAAATTATTAATACATAATATATAAAAATACCTACATAATACATGATATTATGTATATTGCATACATAGAAAACCAGATAATTGCACATAACATTATTCTAATGTTTGAGTTAAATAGTACACTTTTAAAGGATGTGAATGTTTCCACGGGATGATTGAAATTAAATTATTATTATTTAAATAGTTGTCTTGGCCAACTTGCCAGAATATTTTAAATATTTTGAAAAATGGAAAAATTCACCTGCCCCAACTTTTGTTGGCCAAGACAACTATTTAAATAATAATAATTTAATTAGTTTGGTGTTATCAAAAAATAGCAGAATTTCATCTGCAACGATGGACTGCTATGCCTACTTTAGTAAGTGTAATTACTTAATAGGTTAATGACACTCAACACTGTGACTCTGACACAGTAGAAATATAAGATGCCAAAATTCGTCAGCAACACAAACCTTCCTGGTAGCTCAGTTGGAAGAGCACTCAACACCGGTCATCAAAAGGTCATGGGTTCAAATCCCACCTAGGGGATGCAGGTGAATATTTCCATTTTTCAAAATATTTATAATTATTGAAATTATTTCGTTATTTCCAATTTGCATACCCTAAAAACTAAATTTACATAAAAATTGGTGGTCATTGTAGTGCCACAAATAGAAAGTATACCTGAACAATTAATCGATGCAACAATCAAAGCTCTTTGAGAATCACTCACAGCTACATACATTTTCTCACAAGCTCGACTTAGCAACGATTGTAAAAACATGTTCTTTGACACCCAAAGCAGGGGTAAAATCAGATGCGGTACGTGTTGTATCTAGAACAAATTAACATAGTTCAATTTAAAGTTAAATAAATCCAGGACACTTCAGACTTGTTTATTGAAGTAGTACGAACATAATCCGCCCCAACATGTGACGGTATACTCGAACGAAATGGTAAACGAGGAAATTCCAAAGAGCAATTCTAATAAATTCAAAATAATCTGTCAACTGCATGTCCTTGTTTCGGAGGGCACGTTTGTCATCGGTGCCAGATGTTGTTGTTATATGACAATCGTTAAGCCAAGTCAGTGATCTTTACGCGGTTTGAAAACACTGGCCTCCGCCCACTCCGCACCCCCACAAGCAGCGTGGTGGAGTATGTTCTAAACCCCTTTGATTGAGGGAAGACCTGTATCCCAGCAAGGGAATGAACATGGGTTAACGAAGAGGAATCTGTCAACTGCAGGGGTTACTCGAATAGAGTACCCTAAAAGCGTCTTGGATATGGCTAAAGTAACATCTGTAGCATTACCTTTCACTACTAACTAGTGCCATTGTTACTATTCTTAGGGTGCTGGTAGCTCCGCATTAACTCGCAATAAAGGATTTATTGCAGTTAATGTGTTATTTCGTTTTTAATAAAAGGTAGTTTAAAACATATGTTTCATTTAATTTCTTATTTTATTATATGAGTATAAATTTTGGACTGGACGTTATTTCATCAGATTGTTATTATAAAAATACTGAGAAAGAGACTTTTTAACAAAGCATCTTTATTAATCCAGCTAAGATCACAATATAATTCAAAAAATTAAAATATTATGTTCTTTTAACTGATCAATTTTCAAATGGCCTTTAATGCCGTGTTTGCCATATTGCTGTCTCTGACATTGCCAAGAGGGGAAGTCATATTCAATAAGCTTCCTACTCCTACTAATTTGTTCTGATTAAATTAGTTGTGAGTTCCAAGGAAGCCGTAGTTTTATCCCCGGACTGCAGTGGACTACATTGTTCAGTGTGTTGCCTTTTTTGGCTGTTAATCCTGGCTATTCAGGAGATACAGTGTTGGGCAGGTGCGCCGGCTTTTAAAAAACCTCAGGTGTGCTCATGCTCATATGATGACTCGAAAAAGTGGCGGAGTGTGAGACCTACAAACACACAGATCCAACACAAATATCTGTTTCATCAACAAACATTTGTGTTGGTGCGGGAATCGAACCGGCGACCCTTGCGTCTCAACCGGCGGTGGTTTAGAACCACTGCACTAAACGTGTCGTCGGGTAATGAAAAAACGCCCATCACTGATCCGTTTCTTGATATCTATTCTTAGGGGTGCTTGGCACCCACTGTTATTTTCTCATGGGTGCTCGAGCCCCCGAGCACCCACGGAGTCGGCGCCCCTGGTGGTGGGAATGTGTTGTGGGTCCCAGTAATAAATTTTCATTGATATATATACGTAATATAACAAATAGAATCAAGATAGGTACTTACAAATGCATCGGTTCCGATCGTTTTCACGAACCTAAGAGTCATATGCTGTACATATAAAAGTGAGTGGAAAAATAAATCCACTGTATGAAATAGTACCTGAAATAGACGATTCAAATCCGAATATTATGCTATTAATAAGTATACTTAGTTGTGGCTGTTATATGTTTAGATTTATGAAAAGCTAAAATCAGCTCAAGTATATACTTAAGAATATGTGCACGCAGACGCAATATGATAATAATAAGATCTCATCTCCATAGCCCATTTATTTTCCATCACACTTCGCAATAGTCTCAACGCCTGCCGAGACCTGCTCATGGGCATGTCGTTTCATTGACATATCCTGGAGCGGGTCACGGCTGGCGTACAACATTACATCAAACTTCTCAAAGGGGCCTCTACGCGTTGGATCCATATCCCCGCGCACGCCTATCAAATGACCGGGCTTGACCCGTGAATTAAGAGAAAAATGATGATGTGAAACATATATTATGTAATCGAAGTTTAGATCAATAAAGATATACTTACCAATAAATTAAAAACTTTTTCATAAATATTTAAAGCTTCCAATATTTTTGTATATATTTCAAACTGTTTTTTCCAACGCACTGATATTATAACTTCATCAATTACATTTAGACAAATCAATTCTAATCTTGAAATCCAGATGTTCAGTTCATTTGTAATGAAGTTTATAAAGCATATAGCACTTATTATGTTTGTATCAAAAATTATTAACATAAACGTCACTATACCTTCAAATAATAGTGACTTTACACGACAACATAGAACAAAATACAGGTAAAATGCACAATAAAATAAAGATATGATTATTGTAGCAATCCAATTACTAATAGTAAATTTTCTTAAGTCATCTGTCGTTTTATGTTGCTCTTTGTAGACAGCTTGCAATGTCAAAACAAAATTAACATGATTTGCACTTTGTTTCATATTGACAATGACATTCATAAATAAACCTGTCACCGTAATAATTACTTCCAAACTTACCACCATGATACGACCATTTATGATATGGGAATTAGAATTATTTAATGATATACTTGTTAATATAGATAATCTTACTCTCATTATTAAGATAGTAGTAAAAAATGCAACCATTAAACATGACATTAAATTGTACAACCTTCCATTGGGTGTTATGAAATTGTCCAACAGTTTATATTTCGACAAATAATGTAAATAAACTAACAAATTTAGTGGTCTTAACATAGCCTGGAATTCTTCGTCTACATAATTGTGAAGCAAAACTTCTCTGTCTGTAAGAAGCATTTTCCATGAAAAATAATACAGAAGGTCTGAATTAGTGTATTACTACCATGTTACTGGATTACCTAATTTCAATAATCTCATTTGACATATACGATGACATAACGACTGTGACAAAATTAATAATGTCATAGATGATAGATGTAATGCCACATGAGTAAAGAAACGGAACAGAGATAAAGCTTCATTCAACCGCGGTGTTTAGGTACACTACTCTACAAGCATGCGTGGCCTTGTGTGCGTGTTCATTAGCCGCTCGTCGCGTACACGCCGCGGTTAAAAAAAACTGGTACAAACTGACTCCGCCAGTGGACAAGCTCAGGGCCTGCGTCTTGCACGTATACGTAGTGTGTTCGCTCCGCGTTGTTTACGAATATGTATGAGAATAAAAGTATTGAACAAAATGTTAAAAATTAAAAAAGTGTGACAAAATGGTTATTCACTGTACTGTGTGTATGAACAAGAATAGTAAAAGTAAAAATATTTTGTATTTTAACTATCCCAAGTATTCAACTAGGTAAGTAGATATTTGATTAATTTATTTATTACAATTGGCCTGCTGATTTATCAAGTATTTAATGAGCTTTATTTCAATATAATCTAATTCTACATATTAAATTAAATGTAATTTCAATGCAGTGAATATTCATTTTATCGATATTATACACTTTTGGTTTCTTTATGTAAAGAATACGTACGAGGTAAGTGATCTGGTACTCTGTGATGTAAGAGTAATAAGTCACGATAGCCTAGGAGTGGAATGGAACATATCGACCCAGTAGGGGAGAGAGGGTCTAAAAGTTATTTTTTTAAATCAAATTGATATTTAAAAACATTTTTGAATGTTCGTGCAATTGCATTTTTGAATGAAAGTTTTTTATTATTATTATTACACAACCTGAAAACAAAGAACTATCGTTGACATACCAGTAAAGGATTTTTATGCTACGTCGGGTGGAAAACAATACCCGCCTGATGTTAAGCGGTTACCGTAGCCTATTATACGCTTGCAACACAGTAAATGCCACTCGCGCGTTGCCACCCCGGCTGCTATTGCTGCTAATCCTTCTTTTTGATGACCTGACGCAGGAACACGATAACACTCCAGAAAGATGTTATTTGACTGCGGTCTTCTGTGAGGTGTGGTACTTCCCAGTCGGGCTTTTGACTTGCCCTGCCTCTTTTGCTAGAACGTAATGGCTGGGGGGTAGCCACGTGCAGGTGAGATTCGCTTTGGCTCATAAGGTGATGCTGAGCCTATTTAGACTGTACCACACGATAAAAAGAAATAACAAAAATCTTAAAAAAAGCAACAAAAAAAATGTTTAGAGTTAGTCATTTATAATAACTGTTAATAATAGAGTTAGTAATTCAGCATTTACTTAGTTATTAGCATAAGTACGTTGTATTTTAGATATTAACTTTAGTGTACGTGTGTCGAATACGTTTTATTATTATGTTATTTTTATTTTTTCCCCTAACCCTTTTGTACTCGTACGAGCAAAAGGTGTCAACCCTATGAAAATAGGCATTAATTTTGCAGATCTTAGACAGCTTTCTCTCTGTTCCGTTTCTTTACTCATGTGGTAATGCCGTGTATGCTAAAGTGGTCACGGCCCGTTGCTGCCTATAAAATTAACCAAGGTGACAAATTAAATAGAAACATGCTCTGACTTTTCTATTTAATTTTGTTACCACGGTCACTTCACGGTTTAGTTTTTTCCATTTATTTTTAACAGTTGTCATCGTACAGTTCACTTTTTATTACCTAATATCATCTTTCACAATATCCGTTCAGCTTTTCTTGATTTTGCTTTATCATTATGTCCATTTATATTGATATTCATCGTTTTTTGTTACATGCAAGTTTCACCTTACGTCGATTTCCTCTCATCATCTTTAAGAGAGGTAGGGCATAGCGTATTTTTAAAGCTGCCTGACTGGGGAAGTACCTCCACCTACCAGAATACCGCAGCCAAATAACAAATCCCTTGTGGGTAGTTGTGTTCCTGCGAGTGAGTGAGGTTACCAGAAAGGAAGGAGCAACGCTTGCTGCGTTGACAGCGGGGGTGGCAGCGTGCGAGCGATATTTCATGTTGTTATCCAAAAAAATATTGTAATTGTTATAATTGTTGTTTTCTGCAAGCAACATATATGTGAAATATGTGAGAATAGGATCTGTATGACAAATAATGTATTTTTTATTATCATGATTGTATTGTATTGTTCGAAATCTTACAGTGAAATATTTAGAGATAACGATTACATTAGTGACAACATCGACAGGGAATTCATCCTCACACATTGGAGCCTAAGTGGTTCCAGAGAAGTTTTCTCCCGCGTACTGTCAAGCTGTGGAATGAACTGCCTGTCGAGGTTTTCTCGGGGGACTACAGCATGGGGTTCTTCAAAAGGGGCGTGAAGAGGTTTTTACAGGGTCGGCAACGCGCGTGTGATGCCTCTGGTGTTACAGGCGTTCATAGGCTACGGTAACTGCTTTCCATCAGGCGGGCCGTATGCTTGTTTGCCACACACACAAAAAAAAACATCAGAAATTTTCAACTGCATTTTGCATAATTCTATCAATACTTGTATGTACATTAACGTGTGGATGAATGTTTCTATAACATGAAATAATACATGTGAATGAAGAAATATACGATATAATTAGTTTGATATTTAAATAGTTATTGTCAAAAGTTATCCTCAAGCCGTTTTTCTTTTCGTTTAGGAAGGTATTAATAATAAATAATAAATATTGTCAGACAAATTACATAGCGCCATCTAGCCCCAAAGTAAGCGATGCTTGTGTTATGGGTACTAGACAACTGATAAACATACGTTAATACATTTTTTTTTGTAAATACATACTTATGATACATAGAAAACACCCAGTTTTGGGGTGTATGTAGCTCATCAACATCGTTCGAGCTAAAGCCAACCTCACCTGTACGTGGTGCACCCTGCCACCAGCTAACGAGGCGATGGCGAAAGAGAGGTAGGACGCAGTGAAATATCACACTGTGATTCTCTTTTATTTGTCAGATGGGAGAGGGGCATAGTAAGGTGATAGATGAGAAACAACTTCTCTCATAATCCTCTTACCCTCTTTTAATGGCCAGGAACAAAAAAAAGAAGGTTTTTTCAGCGGCGTCCTCATCCACATTCGACGTGGACTTTTGTAACGTCAGAGGACTTCACGCAAACATAAATGCAGTTCACCATCACCTCGAAACTGCAAAGCTGACCCTCCTTTTTTTAACGGAGACGCAAATATCTTGCCCGGCCGATACTTCTTACTTATTATACCCCGGGTACAAACTTGAACATTCTTTTGTACGTCGAGCCGGGGTATGTATGTTCGTCCGGAATTATATTTGCTGTCGACGTCTTCACGGCCTTGAAGACAGAGACCTGTCAGTGTTGTGGGTACGCGTGGATCAGGGCGGTCGCACCCGTATCTACGCGTGCCTTTACAGGTCTCATAGCGGCGATGCAGACACAACTCGTTTGGTCGAGCACCTGCAATTGGCGACTAAGTCATTGAGAGGTACCCCTCCGCGGAGTTAGTGATTTTGGGAGACTCCAATGCCCACCATGCCGAGTGGCTCGGCTCTCGGTCCACTGACTTCGCGGGGAGGTCTGTTCATGATTTTGCTCTGGCCTATGGTTTCTCACAGCTGGTGCATTCTCCAACGAGAATACCAGATATAGTGGACCATACTAGCTCTCTACTGGACCACACATCCGGATGGGTTTACAGTCTCGGTGGATGCGCCTCTTGGCTCTCGGACCACTGCCTCATCCGGACTCAAGTGCCATGCGCAAGCCCTGACGCACCCCGGTATACCGGATGACGTCGTATGTGGCACTATAAGTCAGCAGACTGGGATGGACTGCGTGAATTTTACGCATCGTACCCGTGGAGGCGGCTCTGTTTCGGGTCGGAACATATAGACACCTGTGCATCTGCTGTAGCTGAGACGATTTTGGCTGGGATGGAATTATTTATTCCAAACCAGTGGGTGGCTACTTCAGGTGCTAAGAAGCGGCCGTGATTTAATCGATCTTGCAGAGAAGCTAAACTTCGCAAACAAACTGCATATGAGGCTTGGACCACGGCTCGTATTAATGGAGATCCTGGTGTTTCCGACTTGAAACGGGAGTTCAATGCTGCCTCGAGGTTCAGTAAGGGAGTAATTGCCAGGACAAAGTTTGAGTTCATCGGCAGGATTGGTGAGCGCCTAGCTAAGAACCCATCTGGGAGCCGTGCTTTTTGGTCACTTGCTAAGGCTGCCGAGGGCAACTTTTGTCAGTCGTCCTTTCCACCACTCTGAAAACCGGATGGTAGTCTGGCCCACAGTGCAAAGGATAAAGCCGATCTATTGGGGAATCTCTTTGCCTCAAACTCGTCTTTGAACGAAGGGGACGCCGCACCGCCTTCCATCCCGCGGTGTGGTAATTCCATGCCGGAAATCTCATATACTCAATGAGATGTTCGGCGGGCACTGCTATCCCTCGACGTTCATAAGTCGAGTGGACCAGATGGCATTCCGGCAGTGGTGTTAAAGCTGTGTGCTCCTGAGTTGTGTCCTGTTCTTACGCGCCTTTTGGCTCTTATTCCACCGGGCAGGTACCATCGTCATGGAAGACTGCAAACTTACACCCTGTGCCCAAAAAGGGTGACAGATCAGACCCATCGTTTTACAGGCCTGTCGCTGTTACCTCCCTTCTCTCCTAGGGAGAAAACGCTGTGCATCACGATCCTCACGTCTAATCTTTACCTGGGGAAACATTTCGCGGATGTCTGCATTGAGATCAATACGGCCCTCCCGAAACCAACGATACGCTACCTGGGTTTAATGGAATGTGCGTGCACAGTTCTGCGTAACCCTTGTCTATCAGCGCGTGTATATTTTGTTTGTAAGTCTCCGCATAAACTTTATCTCTTACCATTTTCCTCTCTAGACTAGTAAACCTTCCCAAAGCCAACGCACGACTTTCAGGAAAATCTTTTGTATCATCTCGCCATAGTAGTCCGGTTTGGAATCGACCTGAGGGTAGACGTTGAGTAGACTGCTCTAATATTTGAAGTGCTCGCTCGTCATCCGCACTGCGATAATCTTTCTTCTCAATCCCTATGGAGTCTAACCTGTAGTGCTCCTTGATTAGATTGTCAAGGGACACATTTTGGTCGCAATAGTCTTCCTCTAAAGTAGCATGATGTATATATTGTACAGGCTTACACTTAGATGAACAGAAACCATATAAAACCCATCCTAATGGAGTGAGAGCTGCGACCGGTTGGGATAGGGTACCCTTACGTGGGGTGCTAAAGCCGGAAAACCTCCTCGTGTGCTCGGGACTGTTGTTGACCCATCTTTGTTGCTGGATACGTCCGGTAAGAACGACGTGTTAGCAACAGCCTGAGCCTGGTGCATCCTGGGCAACAACGGTCAGTAACTTCTCTTCGCGGAGATCTTGCTGACCGTTGGCCAATGTTCTGGCAGTGGAGGAAAGCGCAGTACTCGTACTGCGCTTTTGGGCGTTTGCGCCTCCCGTCCCTCTGAGCTGGCAGAGGTCACGGTGAGGCGCACAGTGGAGGAGCGCTCCCCAGTGTAGGTAGCGAGGGGTACACTGGGGTGCGATTTGTCGAGGAAGAAAACCTCGTTAAAAAATTACAGAGGCGGGGGGAGGTGAAACCGAGGCCGGAAATGTCTTATGACGCCCGGAGAGCCGGTTTCATCATACCCAAACAGACGAGGAAGAAAACCTCGTTAAAAAATAACCCTTGGTGTCGGCGTGCCGTATGTCTCCCGGTGCGCCACTGATCGAGGAGGGGGAGAAACTCGGGTTCCCCAGGAGGAGGGTCCTCACGGACAACCGCCGGCGGGGTCGCGGAGGTAATGCTTTCGCAGTTCCCGTGTCCCCGCCAACCGGCGGAGGGAAGGAGATCGTGGGGTTTTAGTCGGTATGGCTGCCACTGGTCATGGCAGCAGAGTCCGACATAACCACGCTTGGGCAGCGTGGTATCCTTAACGGATTTCCCCACGTAAAAAAAAAAAAAAAAAAAAAAAAAAAAAAAAAAAAAAAAAAAAAAAAAAGGGTACCCTTACGTATCTTTTGGGATAATAACAGGTGCCAATTGTCGACTCCTATGGGAAGCATAGGCTTAGCTGGGCTTAGCTGGGTAAATTCTGGTAGATTGTCATCACAATCCGTAGGCATATAGACACTAAAAACGAGTAAAGTTTTTCGGGCGGTAGGTGTAGAAAAGTTAACAGGTCTCTCCTCATATAAAATTTTAATTTAAAATAAATAACAGTACTTTTTATACAAATTTCTTATTAAATCAGTCTATTTTTTAACAAAATTGTTGTACTCACGTTTGTAGTGGTTATATGTGAGTTTAATTGTTGAAATCATCACCACCTGCCAGTGAACACATACACACACGGAACTGCACTGCACTATAAACTATAAAATTGCACAATGTCGAGACTTGAAGATATTCAAGCTGCCCAGAAGACCTTGGAGGACAGTTTCCAAAAGAAGTTGGCTGATCTGGAGGCCCAGTTACATGTTGCCGGGTCATCCACGTCAATTGCGAAGTTGGCAGAAGAACTTCGGACCTTTAAGGAACTTGTATTTAATATGTTTGGTCTCCTGCGTACACAGATAAAGGAATGCACCTTGTTAGTGGATGGGCTTGAGACCAGGCACAGGCGCAAGGCTCTAGTTTTCTTTGGTGTTGCTGAAGAGGATGGAGAAGACTGCAAGGTTGCCATCACAGAAATACTTCATACAAAATTGGCTCTCAAGGATCTCTCCACTGCATCCATTAAAACATGCCACAGGATCGGTGTGTCGCATAAAGATCAGCATCGGCCCATACTGGTCAAGTTTGATGAGCACTCTACAAAGTCTGCAGTGTGGAGCAAGAAGTCTTGTCTTAAAGGCTCCCCATACTCAGTCAAAGAGTTCTTGACACGTACCAGGCAGGCCGTCTTTGGCAAGGCCCGCACACATTTTGGCATACACAATTGTTGGACGCAGGACGGGACCATTGTGGTGAAGGTGTCTGATGGTTCGCGACACAAGATAGTCTCTGGAGAAGAGCTCGACGCCTTAGTTACAAGTTTCCCAAACGCGAAGAGTGACGATGCCTCGAGTGGCAGTGGAGGCCATAAGACTTCTGAGGAGGCTCCTAGAACGAGAAGAACAAATCGTAAATAGTGCATAATTTTACTGCTGTGATGATATCAAATTTTATTTCTTTTTAGCATTTATTTACCTTTTCGTTTTGAACTCGGCCTTCGAAGTGAGGTAATTGTATTGCTAATTGTATATGCATATTAGTATCTAAGTTTGCTATAACGGTGTCTAAATATTAGATTATTTCCTTGTTATTAACAATAATTTAAATTAGCTATGCATGCTACTTCAAACTCTGTATCGATTAAGATGATTCTTGCTACCATTATGATAGTGTGGTTTACAATCCAACATTGTTTTGTGACGTCACACGAACTATTATTATGTGCCCTTCAATATTTTTATTTTGTAATATTATTAATCACGGTGTTTGTTAAATTTTATTTTTCTTTCAGTACCGTCGAATAATCAGTCGATCAGGCGTGTCATTTTCAAAACAAAACAATGTCAATGGCTGATTGTCAATTGTCAGCAAGCTGTCACTTTTGTTCTGTCAATGCAACATTATACAAAATTGACTATTGGCAATCACTCCTTTTATTTTAATAATCTTAATTGCACTTGCGCAGCTGGATACATATCCTTTTATATAATGCTTTTTCCAGTTCCAGGATTATACTTTATAAGATTATGAATGTATTATAATAGCAATGAGTAGCATGCATACTAGCATATTAGTAATACCTGCATTGATATTTATGATAAAATAAACTTGTAATGCATTCTCTATCACGTAAGGTTTTGTCACGTACAACATAGTGTTTGTTTTTGTAAATGCCTCATTTTGTCAATTTACATTTTATTTTGTTGTCAACTTTATTATTGTGCTTTATGTTATCTCTACTAGCCTTTGTACTGTAGTGTAAGATTCAATAGTTATATATACTTTTTATAGAAACCCATTAGTGTGAACACTGGCGGGTGGTGCAGAGACGGATCTGTTCCACTTGCGTTTTATAGGTTTAAACATTATTCGTTATACTATATTTTATATTTATATATTGTATATATTTATTTAATATGTTTGGTTCTGATGATGAGTGTTTTTTGTCTGCTGATAATTCATCCTATCTATCTTGTAACGAAAGTACGAGCTCAGAAAGTGCTTCTCTTGGTACTTTCATTTCTAGTTCTTTTCTCCATCATAATACTTTTAACGTGTGTCACTTAAATGCTCAAAGCATACCGAGTCATCACAGTGAACTTCTGGATGCTTTTAGTGGGTCCAACATGCATGCCATCCTGGTTTCGGAAAGTTGGCTTAAGCCGAATCTCTCCTCTGCCACATACCCTTTGCCTGGATATATTCTTATCAGAAACGATAGGGTGGGTAGAAGAGGTGGCGGCGTGGCAATTTACCTGCGTAGGGAAATCTCTCATAAAATCTTATGTTCTTCCAGTTCTTCTAATTCCGCGGAGTACCTTTTCTTAGAAATTTGCGTCGGAGGTGCTAAAGCAGTTCTGGGAGTTGTGTATTGTCCTCCATGTAATGATTATTTTTCTGATCTCGAATCGGTCCTTGACTCTGTCGGTACTGATTACATACACCATATAATTATGGGAGACTTTAACACCGATTTGATTACCCTTTCCTCCCGGTCTCGTAAACTTATGAGCATGATTGAATCTGCCAACTTGCATGTCCTTCCAACGCAAGCTACTGTAACGACCCCCCCTCGAAATAGACCGATGGCAGCTACTCTCCTGAACGTCTCGTCAGCCTGCTGCCGTCTTGTCAGCTTATATACGCTTATAAGCTGTTACACCCCAACCCTACAAGCGTATACACCTGTAAAATATACCCCATAACTAGGTATACCCCGTTCTTCTGTTAACCGGATGTGATGTTAAGAATTTGGACCGTGTATTTGGCAGTGTGATCATCTAGAGTGGACCCTTATATTGTTGTTGTGACCGTTAGTAAACCCAGGACTTTATGAGTGAATTATGGTTCATTGCATGACACTTTTACATAAGAATTCTTACCTTTCTATTAGCAAATCGGTACCTACAAACATAACCTAATTCGAATCACTAATACAGCTTTGCAGTGGCTTTAGACGTACAGTTAAGGCCCGTGCCTTTTACATTATTTTGCAAACTGTGGTGGCTCCGCCGTTCTGTCTGATGAGGATCATCGGCATCTTAATATAGGCCTCTGACCCAGTCAGCCCTACCCCTCCCCTTCGGAACTCGGGTTCCATCCAGGTACCCAGCCATGATTCCACAGGGTGAAGCTACTTTCTTACTTTACAACTGCCAGTTGCATTATATGCAATTGGAGGTAATATATCAATGCAAAACGCGAAATGTCGAAACTGCTTCGCTGTATTATGGTGATTTTACCACCAAAATGATGTGGGTTAATACCCATGTCAGTAGAGCCTAAATTGGCTAGCATTTGAAGGGTTCACCAAAGTGATGGGGGTTAATACCCCAAGTCAGTAGAGCCTAAATTGGCTAGTATTTGAAGGGTTAATTCCCTTAAGTATTAAAATAGTAATGGTTATCCAACGATGATAGGCAAAACGCCTTAGTAAAGCCTAAATTGGCTAGTATTTGAAGGGTTAATTCCCTTAAGTATTAAAATAGTAATGGTTATCCAACGATGATAGGCAAAACGCCTTAGTAATTGCATGGTGATTCCTCTGGTGCCACTGAACAGTCAGGGCCAATAATGTTGTATGTAGATGATGTGTACAATCAAGCTTAGCAAGTCTCCAAGCCACGTGTCGTTATTATAACACAGCTGACGATCAGAGGCTCTATTGAATCACACTGAGGTCAACTTATTGAGGGTAGCCATTGAAACTGCCGTATGCTATGAATTGTACAATATGGTGGGTTATTATTACCCATAAAAATAATATGTTTCGGCGGATTCCTGTGCCGTAATATGTATTTAATAGGTCAAGACGAACAGCGACAGCCAGGGTTATCACCAAAGCCGTAATAAGTATTTAATAGGTCAAGACGAACAACGACAGCCAGGGTTATCACCAAAGCTTTCACATTTGAATAAATAGAAAATATAATTGTGCAGTAAAGAATTATAACAGTGAAGCCAAATTGAAACGGGCTCACCAAGCTTCCTTAGACAGCTCTGCCAGTCCTTCTTCATAAGTGCTCTGGTATCTACCTTACACTTAAACTATTCTTGACGATTCTCAGCTCCAAGCCTCCACCTCTCCCCAGCGTGTCTCAGCCAAAAAAAGTCCATTCCCTCGCTCATCATCTCAGCCTTCAAGGCTCGCGTCCTCCCACCCCTTCATACGCTCTTTGCGCCAAACCCCGTCAGCCAATCAAAATGTACTTCCGTATTTAACGTCAGTAGGAGTTTTATCAAAATGTCCCAAAATATAGGTTAATTGAATTAATAATTCGTTTTATAATCTAATTAGATTATTTTAGCATATATGGGTTGAACTGCCCCAGTAACTCCATTAAAATCATTCGAAGTATCATAATTGACAATTACTTTTTCTCTTATTAATTTATAAATTATTATAAAAATATATATTTAATTCATGAAACAAATTATAAAAGATAAAATCAAACCAATTGAATTATTTTCTGTTTGATTTACATTTATTAAACTAATATTTAAGTTTTTTATTTCAAAACCACCTGAACAAAACCATAGATTCATACCACAGATTAAAATCATAATTTATCTTTTGTGAACCAAGATCACTTAAAGGTAGCGTACCCACGTGCAAGACGGTCTGTACCGTTACACACAACCCCCGAAAGTATTTAATTGACTTGATAAAGTCTATTAAAACTTTCCCTAACTCTCCTTCTAACTCTGAAATGGCTAAAATTTCAGTTAAGAAATAAAACTACAATTTAAAATGTTATTATAATTTTTAATTTTTAATATTACCTTCATGAACACAAACCACCTTTACCTTTCCTAAAAATCGCGGTTACTATGTCTAATCCCCTGTCGATACATTCCTCGAATTTTACCATGTGTGTGGTGTGTATTTATACCTGGCATATCATATATAATAAGCCGGGAAATTCCATCAAAGCAAGATGTCTCCTCATTGAACCAGCAGAATTTACACCCTGACACATGAATCCAAGATAAGCCTGTGGTTGTGAGGCACAGCGACTCAGCTATGACTCAAAATCCAACCGACAAGCACGCCAACAAGTACACCCAAAGCATTCCTCGCCAGCGGACTAACCTTGACTGACATAAGAGGAGTTGGAATTGGTATGCACGCTGTCGCCCCATCAGTCATGTCCTTAAGTCAAACCGAATAGTTAATATACTACCCCAACTCTTTTCCTCGCCAGCGGACTAACCTTGACTGACACAGGAGTACTTCAAGTGGGATCGCATACTTTCGCTCTCCAAAATCCATGTGCTTCCACAGATGCAAATGATACAAGTGCAATGCAAGTCATCCTTTACCATAAACGAACCCAGACTCACTATATAGTCAATACCAGGAGATTGTGGAGTGTCCAATCAGTGGTAGTGTCAGCTTCTTGTAGAGTGTCAACTTACAAGCTTTGTTCTTATAATACAAAAGAACTTTGCTTAAAAGTTGTTTGTTAAAACCAATCCAAGTTCAATACCGCCAGGGACTTCCCCGTTCTATCGTAACTAAAGTCTCGGATCACTATACCTAAGTATTCAGAGACACGATTCCTCAGTAGACAACTGAACCAAGGAAGTTAAATTCATTTATATACAAATTCATTTCCATAATCGAAACTAAAACAGGGTAATAAATCAAGAGCCTCAAATAAAACGAATTCCAAAAATTTTTTTTTTGTTTATTAGTTGGGTTGGAAGTAGGCCTTTCTGCCATTAAACTCCCTTCGCCAAAATGTGCCCTTACTGTGCTCCACATACTTACGTTATCGTTTTTTTTTTTTTTTTTAATCAACTGACCTGATTTCAATAAACCTGAAATATCGATTTTATTTTTCATTATTCACTCACAAAACTCCTGTCCTGCAACTATCCATATCAACGTCACTCAAATGCAACAATGCTGCAACTAACCCAAGTGTTGGACTAACTTCATGATGATGATGATAATAATGATGATGATCATGACTCATCCATACCAATGTCACATAATTGTAACAATATCGCAACTAAACCCGTGGCCTGGCTAACTTATGATGATGATGATAATTATGGCCTATCCATATCAATGTCACATAATTGTAACAATGCTGCAACTAACCCAAGTCTTGGACTAACTTGATGATGATAATTATGATGATGATGATGATAACCATGGCTCATCCATGTCAATGTCATTCAATTGTAATAATATCGCAACTAATCCAAGTCCTGGACTGACCAACTTGGTGATGATGATGATAATTATGAATCAATCATATCAATGTCACACAATTGTAACAATGGTGCAACTACTCCAAGTCCTGGACTGACCAACATGATGATGATGATGATGATAATTATGGTCCATCAACACTAGATGATCACGGCCTATCAACCTGCATCTAATAATCCGCTCTTTACCGCTCTATGTCTAGCCCGATCCATTGGTGTATACTTCATTCGACATCTAAATCATGAAATTATAATGATGTTATATATAGATATGTATAATTAGTCCCTCCTGGTTCACACGGACAACCGCGCCAAAACACCAACAGTACTATGAAGGCAACTGTCCCAAAACGCCAACATCCCAAAACGACAATCTCCCAAATCTACAACTTCCCAAAACTGTCTTTATGGGACAACGCCTGTCGGTATTAGGCGGGCTGTATGCTTGCTTTATACAAATCGGTTACAGTAGCCTATTAAACACCAACAGTATTAAAAAGGTAACTGTCTCAAAACGCCAACATCCCAAAACGACAATCTTCCAAATCTACAACCTCTCAAAACTGTCTTTATGGGACAACGCCTGTCGGTATCAGGCGGGCTGTATGCTTGTTTTATGCAAAATGGTTACAGTAGCCTATTAATGCTAGCAACGCACACATATTGTGTTACTCGCGCTTTGTTGCCCGCTCTGCCGACGCTGCAATTCCTCAACCTATGGTCACATCACTCACTCGCACGAACCCAACAATCCTCCAGGGAATCCTCACTCATTCGCATGAACACAACAACCCTCCAGGGAATCCTCACAGCAATCTTCTGACAGGTGGAAATACTTTCCCTGTTGATCTATCCTTCTGCCATACCTATAGCCCATCAAATCCTTGTTCGTCAACTGCCAGGGTGCACCATATGCAGATAAATTTGGCACAGGGTATTATAATGACATTAATAGACTTCATAATTGTCTGTAAAATTTAATATTATGGTCCAAGGTCCAGGTTCGGTAATTATCATTTGTCTATAGACGCTTGCAGTCATGAAATGTACCATTCACGAGTTGCTACCCCCGCTGCCAACCTACAGTTGCTCAATTGTCTGGTAACCTCGCTCGCAAGAAGGAACAAGTACTGAACAATAAAGTTGGAAAGTTGCCGATCTAGGGAGCCAGCATCCGGGAAGCAAATTTTATAAATTGACCATTTGGGAAAATGACGTCCCGGCACAGCTGCCAACACGAACCACCAGGGATTAAACTCTCTGTACAAACTGTATAACTAACCCTAGGAATGCCATAAGCCACTTAACTTTTCTAAACATAGGAACATCATAAAATGCTTGAAATTAATTAAAATCGGTTTTCATGAATTGTACTGAGGAACCCTAATTTTAAAAACATCTTTTATCCTACATCAGTTACAGTCAAGCATACGGCCTATCCGATGTGAAGCAGTTCCCGCAGCATAAAATATTGTTAGTGAGACTTTACTCACTCACAAAAAGCAATCAACCCCCAGAGTAGGAAACTGTTGCCCATATGCAAGCTTAACAGGTTAAAATTCCAAAACTAATAGTCTAGGCAAATCATTTATTCAAGCATATGCCTACATACCACACTTTTGCCACTGTAGGTCTAGTATATCTTGCCAGAATATTATTTTATTTCATCCAAATCAAAAATGAAAACCATAGCATGTTTTAGAATCAGAAACAACCAATGGATCAAGCCGGATCAAAGATTTAAAATTGAAACTATTTTCCTATGAATTCAAACAAACTAATTTTGATTAATGTGTCCTGTCTTTCACCCATAAGTTTTGTTAGAAGTAAGTATGTACATTAGTCGCAGTTATAGTTGAATTGACCTTACCTACTCATCTTAAACTAACCCGCAGACACTGCTAATATTAATTTCCTTAATCTGTTTGAAGTAACTACCACCTAATCAGTAATACCCTTTTATCCATTTTCTATAACTAAGGTGTCAAACAGGCTCATGACCCTCCCGATGGTAAGCACTCATTGCAATCTATGATATATTGTTCCAATAATTAATCTTTTGTCAATGTTTATTTAATTAAAATACACAGTTGTTAGTCATACAGCCTCGTTTATAATTGATACAAAATACATCTGCAATTTTTAACAGAAGTAACTTTATTTATAAAGACGTGGTTAAATATATTTTAAGCAATTTATGACTAACCTTCATGGTGAAGGGCAATCTAACAATTTCAGTGCAAGCCGTGGCAAAATATGTACTAAACTTGAAAAGACTGTCAACAAAACTGTTTTGATATTTTACTGAATTGTTAATTTTCTTTGAAAATGGGTTATGATTGTTGTGTTGCAATTTGCAAAACAACGGAATAAATAAAACATTGTTGTTCATTGCTTGTGTTTGACAAATTTACTTTGGTATTAATATATGATAGTAAAGCAGCACCATGCTGGCACTTACCACTCTTATCACACACACTTATACAAAACCATTAAAGTAATTAGAGCGCTTTATCTAAGTTGCAAACTGAACCACAGAAAGTACTTCCGTTTAAACTTATTTTGTTGGGTGTTAATATCACAAATGTTTGACGAATTATCTTGGCTCATATTAAGTAACTCTGGCTGTTACTTCTTAGTTCTTCTACACCCCGTATATGCCGTGTTAATACAATGTTTTAGCCATTTATTATTGTTTGAGGTTAGAAACTTAACATTCGTTTTAGTAAACGTTTGATGATATCCACTTTTTACTAATTATCATAAAATAGGATGACACTCCAACCACAATTTATTTTAAGTGTCGACATTTTTAGCTCTTTAACACAATAAACAATAAAATATTTCGGTAATTTAGTCACATATTTGCCGCTACTCTTACTGCTGTCACCACTCGATGTAAACAAAGCAAATAGTTTTTCATTCTTTTCCTCGTTGGCAATCACTCTTCAGTCGAAATTTATTATAAATTTTCAATAAAATTGATACTAGATGTTTACGAACTAATTTGAATTGAATGAGAAATATTTATTTGTTTTTTATAACTGGTGGTCTCAAATTATTATTTTTCTTTGAATATTTATAATCGCTATAGAGTTGATCCCATAAATTAATCGTTATTATTTTCACTAAATAAAATTAATTAAAAATTATCTTTCTTTGAATATACCGCGCTACTGTTGAGTTGTTCCATATATATTTTTTTTTAATATTATCTTTTCTAAATAGCAACATTAAAATTCCTAAATGTGATAGTTCACTAAATAAAACCACATACATTTCCGTCTTCCGACATCAAAGAACCCATCTTTACACAGTAGCCTATGGTAAAACGAGAAAATTTAATTTCAATAACTAATCCGTTTTCCTCTAATATTGTGCAGATATTTTTGACTACATCATACATGTAAAATAATTTGGTTCTATATCTCGATATGCTAAAATATCATTAAAGTTAATATTAATAACAATTATGGCAACCCCCAAATATTGCAACTAGAAACATCGAAAATCTATCAAAAATAGTTTTCTAAATCGATAAAATTCTTTTAACATTAAATATCAACTAATTGATATTTGTTTGAAAAATAATTAATCGGTCCCTCTTTTTTTTCTAATTTCCACTAAATTTCAAACTAAACGTCATAAATATTATACTAATCAGATTTATTAATTAAAAATAAACAACAAATAAACAAATTTTTAAATAATCGATACTCATTCAAGTTTAGTATTCAACAAACTATATGAGTTCTAGTTATTGTCGGAAGACCAGCGTTACATTGATAAATAAAGTAGCAGTTAAATTTAAACTATCGAAATAAAAGCTAGGAATCCGCAGGTAACGAATTTAAAAATAAAAGCTTCACAAACTATTGTAGATGCACAGGTATCGTTAATGTAATATTAATCGATTGAATAGCAAATATCAATTCGCGCTCCGGGGATCAACCCAATAACTTTTTATGTATCAGGCAAAATCGATTTTATGTATTTTTAAAATCGATTGTTTCTATAAACGATTACTTTGTCACGTCCCTATTTTTCCCTCTCAAATTTTTGTAACAAGCCAAAACTATTTTGATAATCTATTATTTAAATTTTGAGTAATTTAGGATATAAAAGCAATCTGGAAATGAAGTAAACATTATGTAAAATAAAGAGTTATATCTATAATAAGGTACGTATCTACTTAAAGTTATGTTAATGTTTTGTTTCATATAAAATAACATACTGTTAAACATATGCGCAATTCAAATGTTTCTTGTTACAGGTTTAAAAGTTGATTTTATATTTGGAAGATTCTGCATTACAAGAACTACGCATGTTCTGAAACTATACAGCTATTCAAGTACAAGAATATTGTAAAATGTAAACGCATCATTGAATGACTGAAAGTAACCTAAAATATATTTTGTAAACAGATATAATAATAGGTGAATATGGTACCTACTGAATACTAAAGACTCAACTATGATATATAATATTGACTTCGTGATACGTATAAACTTATATTGGAACTACGGTGCAATAAAATTAATAAAATGAATGAATGGTCAAAATCTACCTATCAAGATATATAACTAATCTTGTTGTGATAGTATAATATTCCTTGTATGGAGATGTAGAGTGGTTATGAGTATTATATAATATAAAATCATTCCACAAATGTCTACACAGTATTAAGTTAGCAGAGTGAAAAGTTGGCAAACCATAATAAAGTACAAATACCTTTGTGAGAGAGAGAAAAATTAAAGATATATTATAATATTATGCAACAGTTAATTTGACCAAGTATACATAACTAAAGAAGCTAGATTTAACCACCCGGAGACTTGCTTTCTGTGATTTTAAAGCGGTTGTGAATTAAAGTCCACCACAAGACATCACATATACTATTATGTTCTGAAACCAGACATTTACATGAGAACTGAGTATATTTTGGATTGAAATTCATACTTTTGACAAGATTTATAAGAATTTAAATAAATATAAGTGTTTTGTGATATGTGTATAAGCAAATTGTGAAGTGAATAAATATCTCTAGTGTTTACTATTTATTTATTTTTTAAATAGTGACAATATCTATTTGATTATATTATTTTGTGGAGTATGGTTAAGTGAATAGGTAAATATTTTTGTTACATTTTGTTTTTTTTTCTTATTTGGCTAGAAGTAAAATGCTTAACTATATATTTTTATGTTGATTACTAGTTTCATTCCACCGTTTCTTTAATATTCAATTCAATAAAAAGGAACTGATAGTGATTCATGTTTACTTCTAATTATTCAACAAAGATATTTCTGTTGAAGTAAAAACTAATTCTGAACTCAACCCCCAATTTATATAATAAAAGACAGATTAGTTAACGTTATATGTTTAGCAATACAATAGAATCTAGTTAATTACTACAGTAATGAACTAATGAATCATACAGTTTTACCCGAACATATAATTTGAAGTAGGGTTTTAATATGTGTATGAATTTCTTTTTATTGTTTTGTCGCATGATAATTCTGTAGATGCAAGAACTAATTTGGACTTAGTATGAGTAATAAATGCATGACTATAATAATAATGATTATCTACTATGATTGGTAGGAATATAGCAGGCACTGTATTTTATGAGTTTAAATGCCTGCGCAGTTAACTAAAATGTTCAGATTTATTAATATTTTATGATTTCTACTTTTAAATGTATATTCTACTGTGTAAATTAATTACATTATATATATATTATGTGATAATAATCACTCAGCATGTTTTAAAATAATGTTTTACTATTATGAATTCTTTTTCTTTTCTTTGTATCGACAAATACCTCAGAAATACCTGTAAAATCATTGCTCGATTTGAAACTCAAATATTTATTTATAACTTTTTCCTACTGCTTCTGTCTAGTACATTTTATTCAATTAACGGCCTAATATTATGTATGGCAAGTAAATCGCTCAGATTTCTAAGAGAACTTCTTTCATAAGTAGGTTAATTTTAATTTCAATACCAACCCCCATCTCTATAATTTAAACCCATAAATATTATATACAGTATTAGATGTATATATTATGTTTAATAGAACATACATACATTTATTTAACTCAACATAGCAAATAGAGTATTAGTGTTTTCAGCATTATAGATACAGATTTTTCTTGATTGATTTGACAACTACCTAGAGCATTTCCGGAGTGTGAACTTGAACTAGAATATTTTTGTTATTTTACCAGCCTGTACTAATGATTTTACCCTATTGAATGTAATAGTACTGCACTTACTGGTTTTTCTAAGTATATGCTTGTCATACTCTCATACCAATAAAATGTTATAAAATATGTCTGAATTTTCTTTATTAGTTACTGTTTGAATGATTTTACAACTACCTAGGACATTTCCGAAGTGTAAACTTGAACTAGAATATTTTTGTTATTTTACCTGCCTATACTAATGATTTTGCCCTAGTGAATGCAATGGTACTGCGCTAACTGTTTTTTCTCAAGAGAACGCTTGTCATACCCTCATTTTACTAATAAAATGTTATAAAATGTGTCTGAATTTTCTTTATTAGTTACTGTATGTAATATTTTCAACCAACGTTAATGTAAGTATCTGTATTGGTGTTAACCGACCTTTAATGTGTCATACAACTGAACCGCTTCTCTCATCCATTTTCACGAGCAACAAATTGTGACTTTTAGTCACTTGATATAGATCTTTACATCCTGGTCATATGGCATCAAATTGTAACGACCCCCCCTCGAAATAGACCGATGGCAGCTACTCTCCTGAACGTCTCGTCAGCCTGCTGCCGTCTTGTCAGCTTATATACGCTTATAAGCTGTTACACCCCAACCCTACAAGCGTATACACCTGTAAAATATACCCCATAACTAGGTATACCCCGTTCTTCTGTTAACCGGATGTGATGTTAAGAATTTGGACCGTGTATTTGGCAGTGTGATCATCTAGAGTGGACCCTTATATTGTTGTTGTGACCGTTAGTAAACCCAGGACTTTATGAGTGAATTATGGTTCATTGCATGACACTTTTACATAAGAATTCTTACCTTTCTATTAGCAAATCGGTACCTACAAACATAACCTAATTCGAATCACTAATACAGCTTTGCAGTGGCTTTAGACGTACAGTTAAGGCCCGTGCCTTTTACATTATTTTGCAAACTGTGGTGGCTCCGCCGTTCTGTCTGATGAGGATCATCGGCATCTTAATATAGGCCTCTGACCCAGTCAGCCCTACCCCTCCCCTTCGGAACTCGGGTTCCATCCAGGTACCCAGCCATGATTCCACAGGGTGAAGCTACTTTCTTACTTTACAACTGCCAGTTGCATTATATGCAATTGGAGGTAATATATCAATGCAAAACGCGAAATGTCGAAACTGCTTCGCTGTATTATGGTGATTTTACCACCAAAATGATGTGGGTTAATACCCATGTCAGTAGAGCCTAAATTGGCTAGCATTTGAAGGGTTCACCAAAGTGATGGGGGTTAATACCCCAAGTCAGTAGAGCCTAAATTGGCTAGTATTTGAAGGGTTAATTCCCTTAAGTATTAAAATAGTAATGGTTATCCAACGATGATAGGCAAAACGCCTTAGTAAAGCCTAAATTGGCTAGTATTTGAAGGGTTAATTCCCTTAAGTATTAAAATAGTAATGGTTATCCAACGATGATAGGCAAAACGCCTTAGTAATTGCATGGTGATTCCTCTGGTGCCACTGAACAGTCAGGGCCAATAATGTTGTATGTAGATGATGTGTACAATCAAGCTTAGCAAGTCTCCAAGCCACGTGTCGTTATTATAACACAGCTGACGATCAGAGGCTCTATTGAATCACACTGAGGTCAACTTATTGAGGGTAGCCATTGAAACTGCCGTATGCTATGAATTGTACAATATGGTGGGTTATTATTACCCATAAAAATAATATGTTTCGGCGGATTCCTGTGCCGTAATATGTATTTAATAGGTCAAGACGAACAGCGACAGCCAGGGTTATCACCAAAGCCGTAATAAGTATTTAATAGGTCAAGACGAACAACGACAGCCAGGGTTATCACCAAAGCTTTCACATTTGAATAAATAGAAAATATAATTGTGCAGTAAAGAATTATAACAGTGAAGCCAAATTGAAACGGGCTCACCAAGCTTCCTTAGACAGCTCTGCCAGTCCTTCTTCATAAGTGCTCTGGTATCTACCTTACACTTAAACTATTCTTGACGATTCTCAGCTCCAAGCCTCCACCTCTCCCCAGCGTGTCTCAGCCAAAAAAAGTCCATTCCCTCGCTCATCATCTCAGCCTTCAAGGCTCGCGTCCTCCCACCCCTTCATACGCTCTTTGCGCCAAACCCCGTCAGCCAATCAAAATGTACTTCCGTATTTAACGTCAGTAGGAGTTTTATCAAAATGTCCCAAAATATGGGTTAATTGAATTAATAATTCGTTTTATAATCTAATTAGATTATTTTAGCATATATGGGTTGAACTGCCCCAGTAACTCCATTAAAATCATTCGAAGTATCATAATTGACAATTACTTTTTCTCTTATTAATTTATAAATTATTATAAAAATATATATTTAATTCATGAAACAAATTATAAAAGATAAAATCAAACCAATTGAATTATTTTCTGTTTGATTTACATTTATTAAACTAATATTTAAGTTTTTTATTTCAAAACCACCTGAACAAAACCATAGATTCATACCACAGATTAAAATCATAATTTATCTTTTGTGAACCAAGATCACTTAAAGGTAGCGTACCCACGTGCAAGACGGTCTGTACCGTTACACTACCCATCATAACATGGTGGGCGATGATACGAGGCTTGATCTTATGATTACCTCCTGTCCACGTCTAGTTTCATCACATGGTCAATTTCCCGCGGTTGGCTTCTCCCACCATGACCTCATTTATATGGTCTACTCTATCAAATCGCCTAAACCCCGTCCTAAGGTTGTGCGCATGCGATGCTTTGCGCGCATGGATGTGCAAGAGTTACGTAAGGATGCGTCTTCCATAGACTGGGAACCAATGGTCTCCGCCATCAATATTGATGACAAGGTCCAAATTTTTAATGACGTTGTTCTCGCGTTATACGATCGCCACGCACCAGTTAGGGAAGTTAAGCTTAAGCGGCCACCCGCACCTTGGATGACAAGTGATATTCGGTTGGCAATGGGACGCAGAGATCGTGCGTTTCGGCGCCATAGAAAAGTACAATCTGAAGCTACCTGGATAGCCTATAAGGATGCGAGAAATCGGTGCAATCAGATGATACGTAATGCTAAACGCCGTCATATTCACGACAATGTTTCTAATGGATCTTCTGCGTATATCTGGAAATTTCTGGCATCTCTGGGGATGGGTAAATCTGCCAGCTCCGACGCACCCTCTAATATCAGCGTAGATGATATCAATAAACATTTCTCTTCTGTTAACGTTTTGGATCCCCTAATCAAACGTCAGTCTGTTGATTTCATTGCTAATCTTCCACCTGCCAATACAGAATCTTTCAATTTTTCTCCAGCTAGCTCCGACCAAATCAAAAAAATTATTCAATCCATTAAGTCAAATGCTGTAGGTTGTGATGGTATTAGTCGTTACATGATCATCACTATCCTAGACCAACTACTCCCAGCTATTACATATATTATTAACTTTTCCCTATCTACTGGTCAATTCCCTTCTTTGTGGCGTAATGCCCAGGTCATCCCTCTACCTAAAATCCCTAATCCTTCTCTTCCTCAACATTTGCGGCCCATTTCTATACTCCCCTTTCTTTCCAAGGTACTGGAAGCCTGCGTCCACAGAGATCTCTCCCGTTTTGTGCTTGACAATAGTCTACTAAGTGATTTTCAATCGGGATTCCGACCAGGTCATAGCACTGTGACCGCTCTACTTAAGGTCATCCAAGATATTAGGGACAACATGGAGGATTCTAGGCTTACGGTGTTAACCCTAGTAGACTTTTCGAATGCCTTCAATACCGTGGATCATGATATCCTCCTTGCAATCCTTACAAATCTCAATGTTTCACCTATGGCTTTAGAATGGTTTTCCAATTATCTTCGTGGTCGCTGGCAGTCTGTTCGGCTTGGGGAAACTTCCTCAAGCTGGTCTGTACTTGATGCTGGTGTACCGCAAGGCGGCATTCTCTCTCCTCTTCTGTTCTCCATTTTTATTAACCAAGTTGTCTCTAGTTTTAGGTGTTCATTTCATTTGTATGCTGACGACTTGCAGCTTTACTCTCATGACAATTTAAATGATCTCCCACTAACTGTTGATAGGCTCAATCAGGATTTAGTTCGCCTTAAGATTTGGTCTAAGCAGTTCGGGGTCACTATAAATACCGGGAAGTGCCAAGCCATAGTTGTGGGTAGCTCAAGAATGTTAAGTAGACTTGACTTGACCACTATACCTCCTATCATTTTTGATGGCGAGATAATTCCGTATTCCGCATCTGTAAAAAACCTTGGACTGCACATTGACTCATCTCTAACTTGGCAAATTCAGGTGTCTAGCATTTGTCAGAAGGTGGTGGGATCTTTGCGTAATCTGTATCGCTTTAGGAACTTTCTCCCTCTCAAAACAAAGATCTTACTTGTACAAAGCCTTGTCCTTCCCATAATAGACTATGGTGATGTGTGTTACACTGACTTGAACTCAGACCTACTCAACAGACTTGAACGGCTTCTTAATAATTGCATTCGTTTCGCCTTTGGGCTTAGGAAGTATGACCATGTATCTGCTTACCGATCTCAACTAAAATGGTTACCCATTCGTCAGCGAAGAAATGTTCGTGTCCTCACCACTCTTTTCTCAATACTAAATGATTCCACGTCTCCTTCTTATTTAAAATCAAAATTCCAACCCCTTTGTTCGGTTCACAGTAAAAACCTCCGCTCTACTGACAACCTTCTCCTTTTGTGCCCATCTCATCATTCTGGATTCGTAGATCATTCTTTTAAGATACAGTCTATTCGCCTTTGGAACGCGCTACCTGTCGAAATCAGGAGGGCTTTGACTAGGACCTCATTCAAATCGATGACTCGTGCCTATTTCCTTAAGTCTATACAGGAATTGCAGACATAATTATTTTCTAATCACCTATGTGTATGTACTATATGTATTTATGTATTGGGTAATTATATGTGTATGTATGTGTATATATATACGTATGTGTATGTATCTAAATATGTATATATAAATGTAGAAATATTTAATTAATATGTTTTTTTTTTATACTATACCTAAATTAACATTATAATTTTCAATTATTCCCTCCCTGTGCACCTGCCATGTCTTATCTCTGCATCACCCGTAGGTTGACTGGTAGAGAATGCTTGAATAGCATTAAGTCCGCCTGTGTACAACTTTGTGCATGAAGTTTAAATAAATAAATAAATAAATAAATAAAGTACGACTTTCCTGCTGTAGCTGTACCGCTACTATTCTGTCTGTGTCACATTGAACAACCTCCGCCTTAGTGAACAAGCTAGACCTCCATAGTAGCGCCGTCCCGCCGTAAGGTCTTCCACGCAGAACACCGGCCGACGTATCAACGGCTGACCTGGCACAACATCCAAACTCTCTATCGATTTCATTCACGAAACCCAGATCATGTGGCATAAGCCAGGTTTCCTGCAGCGCTACGATGTCGGCATTCTTACAAAGGTCTCTCACATGCTGCACGGAGCGCTTAACTGATTTACAGTTGTACGATACAACTGTAATATTATCGTTATATTGCGTATCCATAATTTAGTTGGTAGATATCGCGGCCTCTCCCCTTGAGAGACGATGTTGTCGGTATTGCCTGAATACTAGGCCTTCAGGCCAAAATTCTTTCTGAAGAAATGAATTTAGTTTTGACGCTAGAACCGTTATTTTAAACGAGTTAAAGTTTGTTTCTCTAGTCTGAGTTAACATTTCTACTTCTACGCAATCCTCCTTCATTTCTTTTATGTAATCCCTAATATCATTTTCTTTTATATGTTTCTTCGTACGTGAGACATAGATATACGCGAACGACTCGACTGCTTGTATCTTGCTTAACGACAGTTGAGTCCCACGCTCATTGCGATATCTATACGTACTGCGTCTTTTCTTTTCTACTATTGTAAAGCCTTCATTATCCTTTTTTCTGTCATCACGATTCTTACTTACAATATCCCTATATGTATACACTTGTGGTGTTTCGTTCAAAATAGGATGTTGTTTATTTACTAACAATGTTGCATGTATATTTACCCGATCAGCTGACGGCGCGCAGGTCACCGGCCCAGGTAAGTGATGCGGGAGCGCGGGGCGTGCGGGAGCGGGGCGCACGGACGGCGGCGACGGAGAGGTGGACGCAGCGGCCTGCGGCTCACATCCCCGCAGCCCGCACCCGCGGTCGTCCGGGCCGCGCACGTCATGCACTCCCCGCTCCACACCATCGCCCGACACGCTCAAACCGGTTGTCGAGTTGTCTACGTACATTGAATTATTGTTGTCAAGTTCACCCACTTTTTCATGTGCAAAAGTTGCATTCAAATTTCTTGTATTCTTATCATTATGATAAGACATAAGAAATAGGTCGTCACGTTTATAATTCTTTTGGGCTTCTTGAATTTCTTTAATCATTGCTTTAACATCGTCAATCTCTTTTTTAATTAGGCTAATGTCCGATGACGCGGCGGCAGAATCTCTGCTTTCCGAGGACTTCTCTTTTAAGCAGGCTATTTCGCGCTTTAGTAAAGCCATCTCCTTGAGGAAAGTACTTACATCAATATGGTCGAACGTTACAGCTGGCAATTTATGAAGATCTTTAGCTACAAAAACCGGTAAACAGTCAGGTTCAAATTATTTTATAAGCTTAATAATATCTTGAACGCTCTTCATCTCAGTACCTTCTTTTCGCCGAAGAAACTTCTTTGTAGGCGCCAGCAGATTGTAGGCAATTGATCTTGCATTCTCGATTTCGGTATTGGAATATGCACTAAGACATAACTGAATAATTCCTGTTTCAGGCAAGGTATCCACTTTGTTGCTCACAAATGCCAACAACTCATTACAGATAACTTTACAGTGCTTACATTGTAATCCTAGTTCATGTGACACTACACTGTTACCACGTATTACTGTATCCGCAGTAGGAGAACGCACCATCGGCATTTTATTACGCGCGTTTAGCACGGACACGTCATACGGTAAATTTTTACGTGCGCGCTTTTCGACGACAGCGTCGAGACTGAGTGCAGTGATTGAAAACCTAGAAACGGAATGTGTTTTGATATTAGGGGACTTTAATGCACATCCTGGATCTCTTTTTGGAAAAGAGCTGGTGGATTATTGTACTGAACAATCTTTAATTTGTTTAGACTTAGAAAAGCTTGAACCTAGCTCCTATACGTACGTTAGTGACTCGCATGGTACGTGTCGGTGGCTCGATCACTGTGTAGCAACTGCCGCCGCTGCTAGCCTGGTGACGGATGTGAGCGTGAAGTATGATTCATACTGGTCGGATCACTTTCCTCTAGTCATAAATTGTAATTTTAATTCTATTAGACGTAAAGAGACATGTAGTGAGAATAATTTTAATAATATTAATAAACACGTTTGGGGAAATAGAGAACTGAAACAAATAGATATATATAGAAAATTTTGTAACGAAAAATTAGGTGACATTATTAATAAATATAATATAAAGACAATAGTGAATAATAAAGACTTATCATGCGTTAGAGAGTTTAATTCACCTTCGCCACCTTCATTTGTCGAAAATCGAAATATAAATTTTACACGTGGAGGGTATATGATGAACAAATCCATGTTGAGTAGCGGGCCGATGGCGCTTTCAATGTTCGGCGGTAATAACGATACGTCACCGACCGAACAGTCTTATCATCATGTCACCGAAGATAGTCCATCCCGCTCTGGAGAAGTGACGAATGTTTGCGCTTTCCCGCTCGCGCCTAACCCGATCACTCACGACGCCGCCGGTGCACCCGCCGCAGCCGCAGACACCGGTGAGACAAGGATACAACGCGAGAGCACGTCTAAACAAAGAGGTGCGAGTGAGAGAACTGTGTTTAACTTTAATGAAACACATGACAAAAGCGAACAGCTGAGTGATAAGACGGCGCAAAAATTATCTTTTGCTGAGATCGTTGAAAGTGAAATGAGTTCGAATAAAGAAAAATGGACTTTAGTTGAGAAAAAGAAGTCGAAAAACAGATTTTTGGCAAAAAGGGGGAAGGCAACGTCAAATCCTCTGGAAAACGAGAATTTTAAGGCGGCAGAAACTAAAATCCCAATGTACATCTCAAATGTACACCCCGATGTGTGTGAAAAGGATATAATAGACTATATACAAAAGAAAACAAATGAGGTAGTATCCCTTGTCAAGATAAAAATGAGGAATCAAAGAAATTATAATGCATACAAAATGTATGTAACGAAATATAAATTAGATATATTTTTAAATGACAGCCTGTGGCCTTCTGGAATTTCCTTTAGGCGATTTATTAACTTTAAACGAAGAGAGGAAAATAAGAAAGACTCTGATAATGTGGCTAAGAAAAATATAATATATAATTAATGGATAGTGAGGACAATAAAAATTATAGTAAAGTGATCAGCTTCAACTGCAAATCCATCAAACGTTCGTTGCCGGGAGTGCGGGCGCTGTGTCAGTCTGCCGATGTGGTGGCCCTGCAGGTGACCTGGCTGCTCCCGCATGAGCTGCCCACACTCGGCACCATTCACGAAGACTTCGCGGCGACGGGCACGTCTGCTGTGGACACGTCCGTCGGGTTACTCACCGGGCGACCCTATGGTGGGGTTGCATTGTTGTGGAGGAAAAGTGCATTTCAGGCAGTGTCAGTGATAGAATGTGATAACGCTCGGATCGCGGGAATCAAGATAACTGTAAGTAATAGACATGTAGTCATTTTTAGTGTGTATATGCCCACAAACTGTAGTGACAATATTCCATTGTTTACGGACTGCCTAAGTGCGATACAGTCTATTATTGAAGTTCAACAAAACGACGGCGTTGAGGCTTTTTATATGATTGGAGACTTTAATGCCCACCCGACTGAGTTGTTTTATTCGGAGCTCATGAATTTTTGTAGTGATCACTTATGGTCGTGCGCAGATGTTGATGTACTGGGACTGGGAAATGTCAATGCATACACTTTTCGCAGCGAGGCGCATGGTTGTGAGAGGTGGTTGGATCACTGCATAGTAAGCCAGTCAGCATTAAAGTCAATTAAAAATGTATCAATAAAGCATGACGTGTACTGGTCTGACCACTTCCCTCTTATCATTGAATGCAATTTAAACAAGTTAAATATGAAAGCTGAAGCTTGTGTGTTTGAAAATACATGTAAGAATCGTGTAGTCTGGGGGGATAGGCAGGCGGCTCAAATAGATGAGTATCACAGGAGATGCCATGCTGGTCTCCGTGAACTTGATTTCCCGCACGAACTAAGCCGATGTTGTGATTCTTATTGTAATAACGCAGAACATCATTTAATTATAGACAAATTATATAGCGATGTTATCAAAGTGCTATCGGGAGCGGCTATAAATACTAGTAAAGTAAAGAAATGTCCTAGACACAAAGGCTATGTGACAGGATGGAATAAGTACGTGGCCGGCGCTCACAGGGCAGCCAGAGAAAAGTTTCATAGTTGGGTATGGGCTGGGAAACCTACCAGTGGTCAAACTTTTATTGAAATGTCAGAGAGTCGTAAAGTATTTAAATCTAAATTAAAATGGTGCCAAAACAGACAAGAACAGTTAAAGATGGATCAACTGAGCTCAAATCACTTGGCTAAAGACTTCAAAACGTTTTGGAAAAATACGAATAAATTAAATAAGAAATCAGGCCTACCTGTGAGCGTCGACGGTGTACAGGATCAAAAAATGATTGCCAACCTGTTTAGGGAACATTTTGCCGTGCACTCGTCCTTGAGGTCATCATCTGGAGAGGTGAGCGGTGCTGTGACCGTTGTGACCGATTGCAAAACGTCTTTCACAGCTAAGAGTATCTCAAGGGTGATAATAAATATGCAAACTGGAAAATCACCAGGTCATGATGGTCTCAGCATCGAACACCTTAAACACGCGGGGGTGCATTTGCCTAGAGTGCTCGCTATGCTTTTTAATCTGTGTCTGGTGCACTCCTACTTACCAGTTGAACTGATGCGTACTACTGTGGTACCTATTGTAAAAAACAAGTCAGGCGATACGTCGTGCAAAACAAATTATCGACCCATTTCACTAGCGACCATAGCCGCCAAGGTACTTGACAGCCTGCTTAATAGCAGTCTCACAAAATGTATCGATCTGCATGATGCCCAATTTGGGTTTAGAGCGGGGCTGTCGACTGAGGCTGCTATCCTGAGCTTAAAGCACGCTGTCAATTATTATACGAGTAGGAGAACACCGGTGTACGCGTGCTTTCTCGATTTGTCAAAAGCATTTGACCTTGTAAATTATGACCTTTTGTGGAACAAACTTGGTAGTACGGGCGCGCCGCCAGAGTATATATCACTCCTAAAATACTGGTACACTAATCAGAGAAATCGGGTGAAATGGGCCGGTACGTACTCAGACGAGTATATCGCGGAGTGTGGGGTGAGACAGGGGGGGTTAAGTTCACCTCTACTGTTTAATTTATATGTAAACCAGCTGATCGAGCGGCTTAGTGCCACACATGTCGGCTGCTTTATAGACGATATAAGTTTTAATAATATAAGCTATGCAGACGATATGGTGCTGCTGAGCCCCTCGATCAACGGGTTAGGGACACTACTGTCTATATGTCAGGAGTATGCGGAGGTACATGGGCTTCGATACAACTCGGAAAAGAGCCAAATACTCATATTTAAAGCGGGAAAACACCAACCCACCCAGGTACCGCCTCTACTCCTGAACGGTGTTCCCCTGAAACTTGTCGATAGATTTAAGTACTTGGGCCACATAGTGACGGGTGATCTCAAGGATAACGAAGACATAGAGAGGGAGCGCAGGGCGTTGGCGGTGCGAAGCAATATGCTCGCTCGTAGGTTCACTCGATGTACGAGTGAAGTGAAGGTTACGCTTTTTAAAGCGTACTGTCAATCCTTTTACTCGAGTGGCCTATGGGTGGACTATACGCAGCGCATCTACAATGCCCTGCGCGTGCAATATAATAATGCATTCAGGATGCTGTTGAGGCTCCCGAGGTTCTGTAGTGCATCCGGGATGTTTGCGGATTCACGCACTGATGGCTTCCACGCAATTATAAGGAAGAAAACAGCCTCACTACTGAACCGTGTTCGCGGCAGCAACAACAGCATCCTGTAAACAATAGCGGCTAGGTTCGATTGTCCCATACAGAAGCACTGGGTGGGAGTTGTTATAGGCACGGCAAAATAAAAATAAAAATAAAAATAAAAATGTACCACTAATTATAGATACTAACACTACTAATATAGTTATAAGTGAAAATTGTTACTAATATACAAAAGAAAATTGTTACTAACACTATACATATGAGCTATAATGCTTGAAATAAAGTATTTTTATTTTTATTTTATTTATTTAATAATGCATATATTGACGATTTATATTGTGATATAATTAGTGTATTAAAATCGGCAGCAGTACATAGTTTTATTTGCAATAATAACAAGAAACGCAAAGTGGTGGGGTGGAATTTCCATGTCAGGGGTGCACATGTAAAAGCCAGAGAGAAATTTTTAGAGTGGGTTCAATTTGGGAGACCGCGATCAGGGTATTATTATGAAAATATGGTGCACACGCGCAGAGACTTTAAATCCGCGCTTAAATACGTTCAATTAAATCAAGATAGGATTAAAATGGATATGTTGGCTCGACATCATGCCGCTGGTAATTTCACTGACTTCTGGAAAGAAACAAAAAAGTTGGATAATAAAAATAGCTTATCAGTCAGCGTAGATGGATTACAGGACAAGAAAGAAATTGCTAATTTATTTCGAAAACATTTTAATGGGCACGGATCCGAAAAAAATACTAAAATAAATTATAGTAACGAACGGGAGGCTAGGCGTAGCCCGGAGACTGACCTCGCGTCAATCACACCAGTAATAATATCTGATATACTCAGAAATATGAAACGAGGTAAGTCTCCTGGCTGCGACGGCCTCAGTATAGAACATCTGTTGTATGCGGGCCAACATATCTGTGTAGTGCTGGCGTGGCTTTTCAGTCTCTGCGTGAAGCAGTGTTATTTACCCGATGACATGACGCGAACGTTGGTTGTCCCTATTATTAAAGACAAAACAGGTGATATATCGAGTGTGGCCAACTACAGGCCTATATCTCTGGCTACGATAGTGGCCAAGGTGCTTGAACGAGTTGTTCATTCGCACTTCAGTGGCATTAAATATGATGACGGACAGTTTGGTTTCCGTCCACAAGTATCGACTGATATGGCAATATTTGCGCTGAAGCAGGTGGTTAGTTACTACAAACAAGAAAACACGAGCGTTTACGCCTGCTTTCTAGATCTTAGCCGTGCCTTTGACACTTTGAATCATAAGTTACTGTGGCGGAAGCTTGACGAGGCGGGAGTCAACCCTGGCATTGTTGGTCTTCTTGAGTATTGGTATCAAAACCAGACTAACAATGTCAGGTGGGGTTCTGAGACGTCGGACGGTTACCGTCTGTCATGCGGTGTGAGACAGGGTGGGTTAACCTCTCCCGACCTATTCAACGTTTATGTAAACGGGTTGCTCGAGGAGCTGAGTAGCACTCCTGTGGGGCTTCGTTTGGACGACAGATATGTCAATAGTTTAAGTTACGCAGACGACATGGTGCTGCTCAGCCCCTCGATCAAGGGCCTACAGAGACTAATAGCTACATGTGAAAAGTATGCTAGGGCACATGATCTTAAATACAACACAAAGAAGACAGAGATGGTTGTTTTTAGGTCGGGAAAGGGACCAGAAAATATACCCGATGTTTACCTTAATGGGCAACCTGTTAAAGTAGTGGATAAGTTCAGGTACCTTGGTCACATTGTGACAAGTAGTCTCAAGGATGACGCAGATGTCGAAAGGCAACGCAGAGCACTTTGTGTAGTTGGCAACATGATTGCCAGAAAATTCTCTAAATCGGCCCCTGACGTGAAAGTTACTTTGTTTAAGTCATTCTGCCAGAATTTTTATACGTGCCAACTCTGGACAAACTATACGAAAAAAACTCACAGTGGCATACGAGTCGCTTACAATAACATCTTCAGGCAACTTATGGGTTTGGACCGGTTCTGCAGTGCGTCTGAAATGTTCACACAGGCTCGAGTCGACTCGTTCAATGCCATTCAAAGAAAGAGGATAGCGTCGTTTATGTCCAGGGTTGGTAGGTGTAAGAATGCTATCATACGTAGCCTGGCAGAAAGACTTATAACAACCCCAGCTTATAAGTGTTGGGTACAAATTACCCATACGACAGACAAATAGTACATAAGTTTAACTAATTGCCTATTTATAGTTATATTTTAATTAGTAATAATATTTTAGATTTTTTTATTTTTATTTACATTTGACATAATTTTATACAAATTATTGTGAAATTTTTGAATTGTGTATAAATACTATATGGACTACGTCCGAAATAAAGCATTATTATTATTATTATTATTATTATTATGTATCTCTTTTTAATCACGGGCCAAGCCCGGTCATTTGATAGGCATGCGCGGGGATATGGATCCAACGCGTAGAGGCCCCTTTGAGAAGTTTGATGTAATGTTGTACGCCCGCCGTGACCCGCTCCAAGATTATTATTATTATTAGCACTGTCGTAGCACAGCGTGTCAGCTATATCCCGCCAAATAATCAAAATGCTTTATGTCTTTGGGATACACAGATTGACTACTTACAGACAAATCTGGTAAGGCACGTACGTTAATTTTGTGTATGACTGTACTATGGCGACCCTTCACCTTTACACTTACAAATCTTACCTCTGTAGTTTTATTTAAACCTCCAATGCAGTCTACGCGTAAAGACTTCTTAGGTCCAGTTGCACCCACTGCACTCGCGACGGATTGGTCCAACAGGGAAGCAATGGACCCGTCGTCTAAAAGCGCGAAAGTGTCCATGCTCCCAAGAGGTCTTGTTATGGTACCCGCTATTACTTTTAGGAGTGGTTTAGATAGTGGGGGTGATGAAGCGTTGTGTGCTACCACCACGGAGTCCTCGTTATGGTTTTGGGAACCCTCATCGCTCTGGATGAACATGGGCAGTAGACTAAGGCGACAAATAAATCCTCATCATTATGTTAACTTCGAAGTAAAAGGATATGATCATAATAATGATATTAAACATAATGATGTTTAAAATATATATCCAAGACAATATAATAAATCGCATGTTATCTTTTTTGTGCTTCAAAATTTTATGAAGTTTTTCAAAAGTGTGATCAATTTTACATAATGGTCACTATAAAACATTGAGACAATGAAGTTCATAGAAAACCCTAAACAGTAGAAGCCAAAATCAAAGTATACGACTCGGAGGATAAATTTACTGTAACTACTCCAAATTTAAGTATATTTCATCATAATTCTACACAAATATAGCAAATTCATTGCAATTGTACCAAATAACAACAAAGTAATTGACCAAATACTTTTAGTATTAGCTATTTGCGAAAAAAATTACCATTTTGATGAAAAACTCAGAATTTGTAATAAACTTATTGGTAATATTAACATATGGAATTCTTTTTCCAGTTTATTATTCCTAAGAACTCTTTTTAATGGCCTCATTGCTTTGCTTAGTATATTTTTGGATATATTGTGATATTTACTTTTTTTATTGTTTAGTTCTTTTTGATTTACAAAATAAAGTTTTATGATGTCCTTTTGGTATTCGGTGTTAGCTTTGGACGACCTGTTTGGATTGACTAATTCCATAACATCTGTATAGATTTAAATATCTTTATCATATTGTGTAATTATTGTGTTACTACAATGTGAGTGACATGATTTCACACTGCGAATTCTAACATATAATGATCTAAAAGTCAATATGGCGCAATCAACAAATGGATGGTAAAAATTAAATGGAGTCCGTATCGTCTTTTCCAAGCAAATAGTTAGATTTATTACTTTACGCGAATTACGATAACAAGTTACTAACGCCTAAAAGAAAAGTTCTCCAAAAAATACTTCGAGTTGTAAATGCTGGAGAATTCTAAAGAATTATTCAGGCGAATGCTATGCGTTTTTTCTGGCCTGGTCATCCAAAAATGTTGGGAAAAGATGGCAACGTGAAGTAAGTTTAGTTTTGTGAAGTGATTTTTGTAGATTTCAACTTCAGAGAGAGGGATCTGAGGAACATTGTCTCTGAGAGGAGACATTGTCGCGAATTTACAACTCTGCCCTGCTGGACTTGTATGACCGCACATTTGTCAACACCAAACTGCATACTAAAATATTATCTCTCTTAAAAGCTGGCGCCACAAGCTGCCCTACGAGCGCTCTGTTGGGCAACAGTTTATGAGCCAAATATTCTTTGGATGATAAGTAATTGGTCAATACTTTCTGCTGGTTAAGCATTCATTGAAGAAAAGTTATGTTGGCGAAACGTTCGTGGGTGAAAAGTCCTTTCAATGTAAAATTCATGGTTTAAAGCTTGTAAGCAGTTCATGGACCAATCGACTGTTGGTAAACGGTTTCGGACTCTGTCTGTGAGGAGTTGAGCCAGCATCGTATACACGTACCACACATAGTCCCTTAAAAAAAAGATTGTAAAATAAAATATTTTACGTATGTATATAATATTATAATTTTGTTCATATAAACACAGACTGTATTTCATTGAAAACATTTTTTTTACATTATTTCAATTATAGTGCAAATTGTAGTTGAACGATAGTGTACGTTACTAATAAGCTTAAAAGCTTTAATGGAAGCTTTGAATCTACACAAAAAAGACCACCAGCTCGCATCTTTTTGAAAGACGTATTCAATCGGATCATGTTTTTACATATCTTCACATTTTCATCTGAAAAACAAAACAGATTAAATATTTTCAAGTTATAATCTGTGCTAAATATTTTTGTTATAAATAAATAATTATTCCTGGACAAATTACACACTATCATTTAGTCCCAAACTAAGCAGAGCTTGTACTATAGGTACCAGACAACTGATAAATGTACTTTAATACATTTTTTTTGTAAATATAATTATACATGTTCATGTACACAAATGTTTGTCTTGTGCGGAGATCGAACCCGCGACCACGTAGTCAAAGTAGCCATACAATATATACATACATCCGACCACCGAGCTCGGCGACGTTTTATTAATTTGCTATGTTGTTATTAATTCGTTTTTTTTTTTAATTTTAATATCTATCATGTTGTGGATTACCATCGAATATTTTAATTCGGCCGTGTGGTTTCCGGCAGACTAGAATAGAATAACTCCGTCTCTTCCCGTGGATGTCGCACAAGGCGACTAAGGGACATACATTATCAAACATCGATCAGGCCTCCCCAACCTGTCTGTCCAGCGTAGGGAGTGTAGGCCAAATCCTCCTTCTGTCTGACGAGACGGACTCGAGAGGGTCGTGCTCCTGTAGTGGAAACTAAAATGACCTGATGCTGATGATGATGATGATTTTAATTCGAAAAATACGTCTTACGTTTAAGTTATTGACAAACATCTTCAAGTTCTGCCGGTAGAGCACTAGGGTTTCTACCAGCTAAGATAAAGACAGCTACCATAAACCGAAGCTGAAGTTTTATATACTGACATTCGCAGTCAAAAATCCGATAAATATCGGCTTCAGCTTAGCCGGTAGTGCCCCTGGTAAAGGAGACATCTGGCACAGTGATTATTAAGTAATCATTATAATCATTCTTAAGTTATGATTATAATCATTATTTAAGAATATCACAGTGTCAGAATATTTTTTTTTTAAACTTTGACAAAAAATATTGAACTCACCTAAAAACGATTCATATACTTGCATAAATTTATTAATACATAATATAATATATATAAATACATAATACATGATATGCATATTGCATACATATAAAACAGATAAATGTACATAATATTATTCCAATGTTTGAGTTAAATAGTACACTTTTAAAGGATGCGAATGTCAGTATATCCCATCCTGGTCGGCTACAATTCTTGGACAGATTACCAAGTGGCTATTTGTCGATTAGTTCGAGCCGACTTTCATGGGCTCAAGGGTCTATCTAGACATATTTCCTCCAGTTGAAGGCATACGAACCTTCTTTTGTGACAATGCTCATCTACTTTTGCTATTTGTAAGTTCATTTAGATGTAAGTGTACCTATTATGTGATTAGGTATTTCTTTATTATGTTAAACTAGCTTTCGCCCGCGGCTTCGCTCGCGTGACATTCGGGGCAATACTCATTAATCAATAGAAGTACTCGTGTAAAATTTAGGATAAAATACTCCAACTAATCCCGTTTTCCCATACAAACCAACTAATCTCGTTTTCCATACAAACTTTGGACCTCCGTTTCACCCTCTTAGAGGTAAAATTTGACAAATCTTTTTAAGTAATTTATGTCCATATATGTCAACTAAATATCATGTCAACTACGTTATATTTTCAAATCGATGCCATTGTCGTAATTAACGTCCGAGAAAACCATAGAATCAACTTGATATTATGACATTTCAACCCCATTGCACCCCTACAGAGTTGTCACGTCGGCTATGTTGAATTATTAAATAGTTGTTTTTTTCGTAATCAGCGACCCGATATACTATAAAAACAATACCTATGACGATTTTCAGACTTTTTCACCACATTTTATACATTTTAACGCCATCGCACCCCAATAGGGGATGATAGTCAAGTTACCGCCCTACGGGTACAATAAATAGCAATAATAAGTAATTTCTGGGATAAAAACTATCTTAGTTATGTCCTTTCCCAGGACTCAAGGTATCTCTTAACCTAATTTTATCTAAATCGGTCCAGCGATTTAAGCGTGAAGAAGTAACAGACATTCTGTCGCATTTATAATATTAGTATGGATTGGCGTTCCAAAAACCCGTAAAAACGACACATATATTGATATATAGACATTTCAACCTCATCGCACCTCAATAGAGGATGATGGTCACGTTAGCCACGTTGAATTTTAAAATCGTTGTTGTTTTCGTAATCAGCGACCCGATAATAAAAACAATACCCATGACGATTTTCAGACTTTTTGACCCATTTTACACTTTTCGGGGTTGATATTTTCAAATCGATGCCATTTTTGTAATTGACGTCCCAGAAAACCATAAAATCAACACCCATATTGATATTATGACATTTCAACCCCACCGCACCCCCACAAGCTATGTTGGATTATTAAATAGTTGTTTTTTTCGTAATCAGCGACCCGATAAACCATAAAAACAATACCCATGACGATTTTCAGACTTTTTCGCCCCATTTTACCCCTTTAGGGGATGAATTTTGAAAAATCCTGAAATACGTGTTTACTCATTTATCTATAGAAGTACTCATGTAAAGTTTCGGATAAAATAGTCCAACTAATCTTCTTTCCCCATACAAAGTTTGGACCCCCGTTTCACCCCCTTAGGGGATGAATTTTGAAAAATCCTTTCTTAGTGCACCCTTAGACATCATATGGAATCTACATGCCAAATTTGGAATTTCTAGACCCAGCAGTTTGGGCTGTGCGTTGATATATATCAGTCAGACACTCAGGTTCCTCTTTTATATATTTCAATCCCATCGGACCCCCTCAGGGGTAATTTTATGACACGTCGGCTATGTTGGATTATAAAATAGTTGTTGTTTTCGTAATCAGTGACCCGAAAAACTATAAAAACCCTACCCATGTCGATTTTCAGACTTTTTCACCCCATTTTACCCCTTTAAGGGTTGAATATTGAAAAATCCTGAAACACGTGTTTACTCATTTATCTACAGTAGTACTCGTGTAAAGTTTCGGATAAAATAGTCCAGCTAATCTCGTTTCCCCATACAAACTTTGGACCCCCGTTTCACCCCCTTAGGGGATGAATTTTGAAAAATCCTTTCTTAGTGTACCCCTAGACTTCATAAAGAACCTACGTGCCAAATTTGGAATCTCTAGACCCAGCGGTTTGGGCTGTGCGTTGATATATCAGTCAGTCAGTCAGTCAGTCAGTCAGTCAGGACTTTGAATTTTATATTTATAGATTACAAAACTGTTAGATAACATACTTTTATTATAAGACCGCGTGGAGACCTGGTGACCCGTGATACGTGAGGTTCTTCGGATACCTACTACGGGCGCCAGTTCTTCACAACAAAGCTGTTCACAATTATTTCTATAGAGTTGTTATTTTTGTCATTGTAGTAATGAGAGGAATTTTATGTAATACGAATTTGTCTCATTACTACATGACACGATGATAGTATTATTTAAGGAAACTATTGTTTTTTGTAATTACCACATTACTGTACTAATATTGTTGTGGAGAAAAATAAACGATTATTATTATTATTATTCCACGGGATGACTGAAATTATTTCGTTATTTCAATGTACTGCATACCCTAAAAACTAAATTTGCATGAAAATTGGTGGTCATTGTCGTGTCATAAATAGAAAGCATACCTGAACAATTAATCGATGCAACAATCAAAGCTCTTTGAGAATCACTCACAGCTACATACATTTTCTCACAAGCTCGACTTAGCAACGATTGTAAAAACATGTTCTTTGACACCCAAAGCAGGGCTAAAATCACATGCGGTACGTGTTGTATCTAGAACAAATTAACACAGTTCAATTTAAAGTTAAATATATCCAGGACACTTCAGACTTAGACGAAATGGTAAACGAGGAAATTCCGAAGAGCAATTCTAATTAATTCAAAATAATCTGTCAACTGCACGTCCGTGCTTCGGAGGGCATGTTCGCCGTCGGTGCCGGATGTTGTTCTTAGATGACAATCGTTAAGCCAAGTCAGTGATCTTTACGCGGTTTGAAAACACTGGCCTCCGCCCACCCGCAGTTAAGCAGCGTGGTGGAGTATGTTCTAAACCCCTTTGATCGAGGGAAGACCTGTATCGCAGCAGTGGAATGAACAAGGGTTAACGAAGAAGAATCTGTCAACTGCAGGGGTTATTCGAATAGAGTAACCCCTGCAGTTATTTCATCAGATTGTTATTATAAAAATACTGAGAAAGCCACGTTTTAACAAAGCATCATTATTAATCCAGCTAAGGTCACAATATAATTCAAAAAAGAAAATATACACTCTGTCAAGAAAGTACCGGGAAAAGATCAATAATACACAAAATGTTAATTATTCATCCAAATTTATTTTATCACCTTCAAAATATGCTCCTTCAGAAACGATACACTTACGTCAACAAATAATCCAATGATCAAAACATTTTTTAAACGCTTTTTCCGGAATTGAGTACAATTCTCGCCGCGAATTCTCCTTTATGTCTTCTATCGAATGGAAACGGGTACCACGAAGTGGTAATTTGAGTTTAGGAAAAAGAAAAAGGTCGCATGGAGCCATATCTGGTGAACAAGGTGGTTGCTCGATGATATTTGTGGAGCTTTTGGTCAGAAATTTGTTCACAATAATAGCCTTGTGCCAAGGCGCATTATCGTGGTGCAAAATCCAAGATTTTTCTTCCCACAATTATGCTCTTTTTCGTCGAATTTGCTCCCTTGAACGCCGCATAACGCTCAAATAATATTCTTTATTTATAGTTTCACCTTCCGGCAAGAACTCTGAGTGCACAACACCGCGATAGTAAAAAAAAACAGTCAACATGACTTTAACTTTTGATCGACTTTGTCGTGGTTTTTTCGGTTTCGGTTCAGTTGGAAGGTGCCACTCTGAAGCTTGTTGACTAGTTTGCATGTCAAACTCGTATACCCACGTCTCGTCACCAGTAACAATGCGTTTCACGAATGTTAGATCGGAATCGACTCGTTCTAGCATGTCCTCAGCGATTCTTATGCGATTGAATTTTTGGAGAAAATTCAGCTCTTTTGGGACTAGCCGAGCGGCAACATGTTTCATACCCAAGTGATTATTTAAGATGGTACGGATCGATTCGTGAGATACAGAAAGTTCGACGGCTATCTCTCATAGTTGAATGAGGATTTTCTGTCACTATTTAGTCCAGTTGCAGACGTTGATGGTCTACCAGAGCGAGGCAAATCTTCCATCACATCTCGACCGCTTTTGAAAGCTTTGTACCACTCATAAACACGTGTTTTTGTTATTGTCAATTCACTGAAAGCCTTCTGTAACATTTTTAGTGACTCCGAACACGAAATTCCATTGGCCATGCAAAATTTAAGACAAACTTTTTGTTCGATGTTTTTGTCCATTAATGAAAATCGCAATATACACGATACAATTAAAAACAGCACTGTATTAAATATAAATGATAAATAGAACTCAAACTCCGCGCCAAAATGTAAGAAAGTAGTGCCAATCCAACAACAACAAAAAAACAAAATTTGGAACCATAAACAAATCATCCATTCCCGATACTTTTTTGACTGAATGTATGTGTTCTATAAACTGACCAATTTTCAAATGGCTTTTAATGCCGTGTTTGCCATATTGCTGTCTCTCACATTGCCAAGAGGGGAAGTCATATTCAAAAAGCATCCTACTCCTACTAATTTGTTCTGATTAAAATTAGTTGTGAGGTCCAAGGAAGCCGTAGTTTTATCCCCGGACTCCAGTGGACTTCATTGTTCATTGCCTTTTTGGCTGTTAGTCCTGGCTATACAGGAGACACAGTGGTGGGAATGTGTGGTGGGTGCCAGTAATAAATTTTCATTGATATTATATACGTAATTTAACAAATGGAAACAAGATGAATACTTACAAATGCATCGGTTCCGATCGTTTTCACGAAGTTAAGAGTCATATGCTGTACATATAAAAGTGAGTGGAAAAATGAATCCACTGTATGAAATAGTACCTGAAATAGACGATTCAAATCCGAATATTATAGAAATAGAAATTACGAATTTTTCCAGAGTTGAGACCTAGCTAGGTCGAGCGATGGTTGGCGTTTTTTTTTAGAGATAGAGAGGTGAGGTGCACTAACCAAAAGCAACTCGCTTATGGTAATCACGAGCATAATCTAACCTAACCCTAGTTGGGTTACGTAAAGCTCAACCATAATATGTTTACTTACTTAAACCTAAACATGATCTGTTTAATATATCTAAACAATTTGAAAAATGAATTCAATAGTAAAAGCTTATAACAAGCAGTGATGATAATATTTTTATTTTCTCTCTTTCACAATGGGTAGTACTGTATCCAGTACACATAATTCCAAACAGAAATACACCTTTGTGAGAGACTGGTATCCGTACTAGGTTGCCCTGTAGATATTACAGATTGCCAGGCTCTCACGCCGCAAACTTAATACTGTGTAGACACTTATAAAATCATTTATGGAAAGCTAAAATCAGTTCAAGTATATACATAAGAATATGCGCACGCAGACGCAATATGATAATAATAATGACGATGTGAAACATCTAATATATAAAATTCTCGTGTCACAGTTTTCGTTGCCATACTCCTCCGAAACGGCTTGACAGATTTTGATGAAATTTTGTGTGCATATCGGGTAGGTCTGAGAATCGGCCAACATCTATTTTTTATACCCCTAAACGATTAATGTATATGGCAAAACAACGTTTGCCGGGTCAGCTAGTATATTATGTAATCGAAGTTTAAATCAATAAAGATATACTTACCAATAAATTAAAAACTTTTTCATAAATATTTAATGCTTCCAATATTTTTGTATATATTTCAAACTGTTTTTTCCAACGCACTGATATTATAACTTCATCAATTACATTTAGACAAATCAATTCTAATCTTGAAATCCAGATGTTCAGTTCATTTGTAATGAAGTTAATAAAAAATATAGCATTTATCATGTTTGTATCAAAAATTAATAATATAAATGTCAATATACCTTCAAATAACGGTGACCTCATACAAAAATATAAAACAAAATTCAGATAATGTACACAATAAAACAAAGATATGATTATTGTAGCAATCCAATTACTAATAGTAAATTTTCTTAAGTCATCTGTCGTTTTATGTTGCTCTTTGTAGACAGCTTGCAATGTCAAAACTAAATTAACATGATTTGCACTTTGTTTCACATTAACAACGACATTCAAAAACAAACCTGTCACCATAATGGCTACTTCCAAACTTACCACCATGATGTAAATATTTATGGTATGGTAATTCGAATTATTTAATAATATACTTGTTAATATAGATAATCTTACTCTCATTATTATGATAATAAAAGAATTTCGACGAGCTCGGTGGCGCAGCGGTTAATGACGCGGCTTCGACACCAACGCTCGTGGGTTCGATTCCCACATAGGACAAACATTTGTGTGCATGAACATGTCTGTTTGTCTTAGTCTGGGTGTTTTCTATGTATCATAAGTATATATTTACAAAAAAAAATGTATTTACGTATGTTTATCAGTTGTCTAGTACCCATAACACAAGCTTCGCTTACTTTGGGGCTAGATGGCGCTGTGTAATTTGTCTGACAATATTTATTTATTTATTTTATTTAATAGTAAAAAATGCAACCATTAAACATGACATTAAATTGTACAACCTTCCATTGGGTGTTATGAAATTGTCCAATAGTTTATATTTCGACAAATAATGTAAATAAACTAACAAATTTAGTGGTCTTAACATAGCCTGGAATTCTTCGTCTACATAATTGTGAAGCAAAACTTCTCTGTCTGTAAGAAGCATGTTTCCATGAAAAGTAATACAGCAGGTCTGAATTAGTGTATTAGACTACGAGTACCATGTTACTGAATTACCTAATTTCAATAATCTCATTTGACATATACGACGACATAACGACTGTGACAAAATTAATAATGTGATAGATGATAGATGTAATAACGTGTTTGTTAAGGTGGTTACGGCCCGTTGCTGCCTTTAAAAAATAATCAAAATGACAAATTAAATAGAAACATGCCCTGACTTTTTTATTTAATTTTATTTCTACGGTCACTTCACGGTTTAGTTTTTTCCATTCATTTTTAACAGTTGTCATCGTACAGTTCACTTTTTCTTATCTAATATCATTTTGTATTTGTAAATACATACTTATAATATGTAGTAAACACCCAGACCAAGACATGTTCATGCTCACAAATATTTATCCTGTGCGTGGATACGTACGTACGAATACATCCGCCGTAGTTTCAAAGTCGCCCCTATACCCGATAAGCTAACCGAAAGCCGTATGCGGTGGTACGGTCATGTGATGCGCAGAACCGAAGACCATGTAGTCAAAAAGGCCCTGCGCCTCCCTGAAACTAAAAGAGGCAGAGGGCGCCCTCCTTTGACATGGTGCACCAGCATGGGTAATCTGATCAAAATTGAAAATTTGCCCGACCCGACAACCCAAGATAGACTAACTTGGCGCAAAAATATTAGGAGAGCCGACCCTACCTAAAGTGGGAATAGGCAAAGAAGTAGAAGAAGAAGAAGCGTGGATAGAACCCGCGACCTCGATGTCAAAATAGCCATTACTAGTTAGTCGACCACCTGGCTCATCAAATGTGACGTACAGAAGGTTCCCAAAGGTAACTGACTACTCTGCTGCACTGAAACGTATGGCAGAGTGGTCAGTTATCTTAAGCAACCGTTTGTACATTACCTCAAAAAAGTGGCTGGATGCAGAAAGCGGAGGATCACAGTGGGTAGATACAGGCTAATAATGACCGTGATATACATTGAAGAAAGTTTAATCTTCAATACTGAGGTAACATTAAAAGTTAAGTGTACTAGAATTGTCTTAAGCCCAAGCAATTAAGTCCACTTTTGTAACTTAATTCATAAGTCGAAGAGCTCTTTGATTTCCGAAATATATTCAATATTGAGATAAACTATTTTCAGCCTAAGTAAATCTATGACTTTTAAAACAACTTTATTAACAAAATATTACATAAATATGCAACAGAATATACTAAAACAACTATAAAACTAAAGTACCTAAAACTAAATAATAATAAAATAAAACTAACATATAACTTATTTTAGTTTTAGGTTAGTTTTATTTTATTAATATTTTAAAAAGTTTGGCCCAAGTGGCATCGTTTCCAAGATGCTAGCAACATTACCTCGCTGGGTTAGCCACACAGCGAGGTAATTGATCCTTTGATCGCTGAATGTGCCAAATTGGGTCACCAGTTACCTCGACCAATCTATTTCCTAATTCTTTTTCTAAATCTATGATTTAATTACCTGAGAACTTATTTGAAATAATAATCAGTTTGCCTTTGGCTTCAGCATCCTTCACTGTCGTGTACATTTTTTCACAAGCTGCACTGAGCGAATATAATAGAACCATATACTTTGACAGTAATAATAAAGTAAATAATACATGATAGAATTGTTGAATCTAAAAATTCGTAAATGTTTAATCCATATTTTTTTTCTGTAGAGCTAAGATGAATATATTATAACTACGACCCAGCCTTTCTTTCAAAGATGAAGTTTCTTACAATGATGATCATAGCCTAAATGCCCGTGACTTCAAAACATTCATTATATTATAAAAGTTGAAAGTTTCTCTGTGTTAGCTCCTAACATAGGTTTTAAATAAATCTGCGAATGCAATAAATGTGAAAAATTGCTCCCTAATTTGGTAAAAATGTAAAGATCAAAATTATATAATTCAATTAAACGGTTCTAACTAACGGTTAAAGACCTTCATAAGTTCCATTTCCGTTAGAGATCGAAACTAGTCGACTTTTCTAACAAACATACGTGACTGACCTGTTTAATTTAATTATTTAATTCGTTAAAATGTTTTTTTTTTATATGAGAGGGAGAGGGGGGGGGGGAGGGGGCAAACGAGCATGAGGATCACCTGATGTATAGCAATCACCACCGCCCATGGACATCAGCAACACCAAAGGATCGCCGATCCGTAGCCGGTCTTTTAATTGGGAATTAAATACTCTATTCTTGAAGGCTCCTATGTCGTAATTGTTCGGAAATACCGCTGAGGGAAGTTGATTACACAATTTCATCATTCGTGGTATTAAATGCCTTAGGAAACGTACTATAGTAGATCGCCAATTATCAAGATGATATGGATGGAATTTTAATTTATGGCGAGTTGTACAATAGTGGAATTCAGCGACAGGTATCAAATCAAACAGCTCATCCGAGCACTCCCCGTGATATAATTTGTATAGAATGCAAAGAGACTCTACATCTTTGCGTGTAGAGATAGAGATCAGTCGATCCGAGATCATTGGGTCCCCGACGATTCGAACTGCTCTTCATTGTATGCGGTCAAATGAAGTGAGCAAGTATTGGGGCGCACCGGCCCAGAGATGCGAACGGTACTCCATGTGAGGTCGAACCTGGGCTTTATATAGTTGAAGGCGGTGTCGGGGTGTAAAATATCGCCTGGCTTTATTGATGACCCCAATCTTCTTAGAAGCCAGTTTGGCCTTGCACTTCAAGTGGCCACGAAACTGAATATCACTCGATATGTCGACACCCAAGATGAAAATGTTGGGACTAACACTAAGGGGAGTACCTTCTAATCTAGGAGCTACGACAAACGGGGACTTTTTAACGGTAAACGCACAAACCTGAGTCTTTGAGGGATTCAGCTATACCAAAATCAATCTACCCCAATCCGAGACGTGTCCAAGAGACGTCTCAATCTCAGACACAAGTTTTGTTCAGTACTCATCGACGCGATCCCGAGAAACATTTCCTTGGCCAGTGTATCTTACGTCCACTGTACTGTCGTCCGTATAGCAATGAACATTGTGTATAAGCAGCAAGTCATTGATATGCAGAAGAAACAACGTGGGGCATAATACACAGCCTTGTGGTACGCCAGCATTCAAGGGTAGTGGATCCGAGCGTGCTCCGTCAACTACAACTTTGATGATACGCTCAGTGAGAAAACTGGCAATCCATATGCAAAGAAGGAAGGAAGAAAAAAAGAAGGAAGCTTGGAAAGTAATGCTTTATGCCATACCCGATCAAAAGCTTTTGCTATGTCCAGACTAGCAGCCAAAGCCTCGCTCTTGCTTTCCATTGACTCTACCCAATGGTGAGTCAAATATACCAGAAGATCACCAGCTGAGCGAAAACGGCGGAAGCCATATTGGCGATCATTTATCAGCTGGTGACTCTCCAATTAGGCTACAAGCTGTTGGTTGATAATAGTTTCCATGATTTTGGAAAATATGGAAGTTATCCGGGGTGTAAGTGGTTCATCAACATCTTTGAACAAAAAGCCAACTTCACCTGCACGCGGTGCACCCTGCTGACTGACAAAAGAAACTCTGGAGAAAAGAGAGGTAGGGAGCGTAATTATAAGCTGCCCGACTGGGGAATGTACCTCCACCTCACAGAATACCGCAGCCAAATAACGGTTCCCTTGAGGGCTATTGTGTTCCTGCGAGTGAGTGAGGTCACCAGAAAGGAAGGAGATGCTGCGATGGCAGCGGGGGTGGCGGCGCGCGAGCGATATTTTATGTTGCGAGCGTTGCTTGTCTGCCTCCCGACGTAGTAAAAAAAAAAAGTTATCGCATTGAACCTATAATTGAACGGATCTGAACATGTGCCTTTTTTAGGGATCGGGTGGAACGTAGCCTCCTCCTATGAGCAGGGGACCACGCCAAGTGAACACCGAAATAAGCGTGTTAAAATCGGAGCCAACTCTGGAGCACACTCTTTTAGAACAATAGGTGGAATGCCATCCGGCCCCCTCGACTTATGGATGTACAGGAAGAAAAGCGCTCTACGGACAGCTCTTTGCGAGAACTAAATGTCTGGCATAAAGGTTTCACACCGTTGAATGGTTGGCTGTCTGCTCCCTGATCATCGATAGTCGAGTTAGACGCAAAGAGAAATCCCAGGAGGTCGGCCTTTTCTCTTGCAGTGTGGGCCAGCGAGTCATCCACTCGGTGCAATGGTGGAAACGACGACCGACAGAAGTTAACTTAAACAACCTTGGCGAGCGACCAGAACACACGAGATCCAGAGAGCAAACGCACTAATCTTTCACCAATTTTGCTAATGAATTTGGACTTTTGGCGATGCAGCCCTTAAAGGATCTTGAGGCAGCGTTGTAATTTTTTTTAGGATACCGGTAGTTGCATCACCAGCGGCCCGATACATCCGGCACCCGCGTGGGCGAAGAAACTAGCTGTGCCAGACTATATGCCAAGGCAAAGTCATGGAAAGTTCTTCCAGCATGGTCCCTACGAGCGCTCTGTTGGGCAACAGTTTATGAGCCAAATATTCTTTGTGTGATAAGTTATTGAGAGCACCACACATAGTGCCGTAAAAAAAAGGTTGTAAAATAATAGTAGTTTATGAAACTGTTGCATAATAAGGGTTCTTAAAATACGAGTGTGAGTTTATAACATGAGCCGAAGGCGAATTATAATAGACCTCACGAGTATTTTAAGACCTAATTATGTGCAGTTTCATACACTACTTTATCTAATCTCATGAAATATATGATAATAATATTTTAAATACAACCATGCAGTTAATTTAACAGCTTTATTTCTTACCTAGAAATCCATTTGCAGATCGAGCATGCGTAGTGCGCATGCGCGACGCGCCGCGCGGTGCCGCGTTCACAGATTATGTAGAAAAATTTTGCAAAGTTGCAATGTATTTGCATTGCAACCTGTTTAAAATACCTGTATCCAGGGCTGAAGCAGTATCGAAATGGAAAAAAAGTTATTTTTCGATACAGTTGTCCATACGACAACTGTATCAAAAAATAACTTTTTAAATTTATTTTGATAGCTTGTGCGTAAAGACTGTCATTAAGATACTGTGTTTAGTTTTTTAATGTGTAAATTTCAGTATGAGAATAGATAAAATATTTTACGTAGCTATATAATTATAATTTTGTTCATACGAGTATAAACACAGGCTGTAATTAATTGAAAACATTTTTTTTTACATTATTTCAATTATAGTGCAAATTGTAGTTGAACGATAGTGTACGTTACTAATAAGCTTAAAAGTTTTAATGGATGCTTTGAATCTATACAAAAAAGACCACCAGCTCGCATCTTTTTGAAAGACGTATTCAATCGGATCATGTTTTTACATATCTTCACATTTTCATCTGAAAAACAAAACAGATTAAATATTTTCAAGTTGCTCTAAATAGCTGTTTGCTTTAAGTGCTAAATATTTTTATTTTATATAAATAAATATTCCTGAACAAATTACACACTATCATCTAGTCCCAAACTAAGCAGAGCTTGTACTATAGGTACCAGACAACTGATAAATGTACTTTAATACATTTTTTTGTAAATACAAATATACATATTCATGTACACAAATGTTTGTCTTGTGCGGAGATCGAACCCGCGACCACGTAGTCAAAGTAGCCATTGCTGTACATACATACCCATTCGACCACCGAGCTCGTCGTCCTTTTTTTTTAATTTGCTATGTTGTTATTAATTAGTTTTTTATTCTTCTAATATCTATCATGCTGAGGAGCTCGATGGTGTCGTTGCGCGTGTCAGTTTAAGCGATCACGCAAGTTAAGCAACGTCGACCATAGCCTGCCTATGGATGGGTTTATTTATGTCGAGCACCTCCGTGCTTTGACGGGCACGTTATGTCGTCAGTCCCGGTTGTTGTCTTTAGATGGCAATCGCTAAGTCAGTGACCTTTGGGCGGCTTGAAAACACTGTCATCCGCCAACCCGCGGTTGAATAGCGTGGTGGATGCTATGCTCTAACCCCTTCGATTGAGGCGAGATCCGTATCCCAACAGTGGGATGATTATGGGTTTTTTTTTTTTTTATACTACCTCGGGTGGCAGACAAGCATACGGCCCGCCTGATGTGAAGCGGTTACCGTAGCCATATTAACGCTTCCAACATAAAATATTGCTCGCGCGCCGCCACCCCCGCTGCCAACGCAGCATCTCCTTCGTTTCTTTCTAGTGACCTCATTCACTCGCAGGAACACAACAACCCTCAAGGGAATTGTTATTTGGCTGCGGTATTCTGTGAGGTGGAGGTACTGGGGAATGTACCTCCACCTCACAGAATACCGCAGCCAAATAACAATTCCCTTGAGGGTGGTTGTGTTCCTGCGAGTGAGTGAGGTCACCAGAAGGAAGGAGATGCTGCGTTGGCAGCGGGGGTGGCGGCGCGCGAGCAATATTTTATGTTGCGAGCGTTAATATGGCTACGGTAACCGCTTCACATCAGGCGGGCCGTATGCTTGTCTGCCACACGACGTAGTATAAAAAATAAAATAAAAAAAAAAAAACAATACTGGCTAGTGTATACGATATTCCAGTTATCATCCATCGGCATTCAGTACGCGCAAGTGACCCCAACACATACATATAAACCAGATACATGTACATAATACTATTCCAATGTCTAAATAGTACACTTTTAAAGGATGCGAATGTTTCACACAATGTTTGATTGAAATTATTTCGTTATTACCAATGTGCATACCATAAAAACTAAATTTGCATGAAAATTGGTGGTCAATTTAGTGCCACAATTAGAAAGTATACCTGAACAATTAATCGATGCAACAATCAATGCAGCTTGAGAAGCACTCACAGCTACATACATTTTCTCACAAGCTCGACTTAGCAACGATTGTAAAAACAACATCTTTGACACCCAAATCAGGGCTAAAATCACTTGCGGTACGTGTTGTATCTAGAAGAAAGTAACATAGTTCATTTTAAAGATAAATAAATCCACACTACAGATTATTGATGTAGTACGAACATAATCCGCCCCAATATTTTTGAAGTGAAAACTTCTTTAGCGGCGTTGTGCACTTTTTGGGATGGGTAAAAAATGTTAACCTCGCGTCAGGACACGTGGCCTGATCGAAAATTCGTAAGACGGGGGATCGTAGACCGCCGGCGCGGTGTAGGAGAGGAAGTGATATTCCGCTCTCTTTCTACCGCGCGGCGAAAATATATCCCTGCTCCTGCTATTAATTTTTAATGTAATATAAATTGTCATGATTGTGTACGATAGCGCAATAAATGAATATTGTATTTTACCACATAAATGATATGTATGAATGATAGAATAGATAGAAAGTATAGAATGATAGTACTTTTATACTGATAAATTCGTGCGGAATTATTCCAAAATATTCAAAAATGCACAACGTTAATGTTCAAGTTTTCACTTCTACCGATACTCCCGGGGTGCAAACCATGTTTTTTTTATTTGATTTCTTGTTTTATGATACAATTAATTCTGTGACTGAACGTTATTTCATCAGATTGTTATTATAAAAATACTATGAAAGCCACTTTTTAATCACATCGTCTTAACCAATTCAGCTAATATACGTGTTCTTTTAACTACTCAATTTTCATTGATTATTTACGTAATATATTAAATTGAATTTGACTCGATTCAAAGGCGAGCTGTGAGGATTGTTGACGATCCCAAACTAACAGAAGGTTTAGAACCTTTAAGTCTGAGAAGGGATTTTGCGTCCCTTTGTTTGTTGTACCGATTGTACAATGGGGTGTGTTCAGAGCAGCAAGTTGCTTGACATGATGCCCACGGCCTCCTTCTACAGTCGCACCGCTCTGCCATCGACAGAGAATCCATCCTCATAATTGGAGCCTAAGTGGTCGCGTACTGTGCGGTTCCAGAGAAGTTTTCTCCCGCGTACTGTCAAGCCGTGGAATGAACTGTCTGTCGATATTTTCTTAGGAGACTACAGCATGGGGATCTTCAAAAAGGACGTGAAGAGGTTTCAGCAGGGTCGGCATCGCGCGTCTGATGCCCCTGGTGTTACAGGCATTCATAGGCTATAGTAACTGCTTTCCATTTGGCGGGCCGCATGCTTGTTTGCCACTTTAGTGGTATAAAAAATATAATAAATAAATCAAAACGAATACTTACAAATGCATGGATTCCGATAGTCTTTACGAACTTAAGAGTCATATTCTGTACACATAAAAGTGAGTGGAATAATGAATCCACTGTATGAAATAGTACCTGAAATAGACGATTCAAATTCAATCCGAAAATTACGCTATTAATAAGTATACTTAGTTGTGTTAGAGAAGCAGTACTAGAACGACCGAGGTTTACTCGCTTTTTAAAAAATTACGAATTTTCCCAGTGTTGAGACCTAGCTAGATCGAGCGATGCTTGACTTGTTTTTAGAGAGAGGTGAGGTGTACACCGTATCCAAAAGCAACTCAACAAGCTTATGGTAATCACGAGCGTAATCTAATCAAACCCTAGTTGGGTTACGTAAAGCTCAACCATATGTTTACTTATTTAAACCTAAACATGATCTGTTTAGTACATCTAAACAATTTGAAAAATAATATACAATTTTAATATAGCATGTCAAATTTATATAATAAATTTTAATTACATTTTTACAATTTTAATATAATATGTCAAATTTAAATAATCAATTTTAATTACATTTATACAATTTTAATATAACATGTCAAATTCATTCATGATAATAATTAAAGTCAAATTAATAGTAACATATTTATTACATTTGAATATCAAGTTTATCCTCTAAATAGTCTTTCACTGTGTAGTATGATTTGGCAATTAATATATCTTTGATTTTACGCTTAAGTATTGACATGTCTTTAATTTCAAGTACAATGTTTGGGTAATTTGTTGTACAGTCGAGGTGCCATAACAAGAACGCTATTGTTGTACATCGCAGTTTTCGAAGGTGGGATACACTTTATGACAGTTTCGAGTGCTTTTCAAGTTTTGAGACTTGTGAGCATTACCTTTAATGAACAGTATACAATTAAGTATGTATAGGCTAGGCACGATAAGTATTTTCAGTTTAGAGAAGAAAGGTTTGCAGCTATCTTCGTCGACTTAGACGGTATATTGATCTCACACACTTCTTTTGAGCTTTTAAGACACTACGAGTATCTCTGTACGTTGAATTGCCCCAAAAGATTATGCCATATTTTAGGGTCGAATTAACATAGGCATGATAAGACGTAAGCACTGCTGCTTTATTTACTACCCTTGAAAGCATATGCAGTGCATATGAGAACTTGTTCAATTATATACAGATATTCTCGATATGTGCCTTCCAATTTATATTGCAATCAGTCCGAGAAATTTATATTTTGGTATTGTCATATTGAATATTTAATGGTGATGTCTGATTATTAATTTTATTTCTAAATGTCATAATTTTTGTTTTGTCAATATTAAGTGTATGATTATTAGATTTCATCCATTGAATTATGTCTATGAGGGCATTATTTATATGTGTTTGTAATCGAGTTATATCACTTCCAATAAATGTGACTGTACTGTCAGCAAATAATGTCGTTGGATTATATATCGAGCTTGGAAAATAATTTATATAATGTAATAAACAGTAGATAGAGGGCCTAAAATACTACCCTGAGGGACTCCATATACAACTGATCTACAGTCTGATGAGTATTTTATTTCTGTTAATGTTTGTTTTTTGAATTGATTTTATTGATGATTGTATACTGTTGTCTGCTACTCGGCGTGAGTATGTTTTAAACAGATTTCTGTAATTCTCGTTAGGATATCTTCTAAGTTTCCAAAGCATATCTCTTTTACGCGAGGATCATTTTTTTTATTCCTTTTGTCATCCTTTAGATTTTTTAGTCGTATTTATTTTTACTTTAATGATTGGAAAGCATAAGTTGAAAAATAATTTTAAAAGTCCATGAAACTATTAAAAGCGTCGTTATGGTCAGATATATTATAAATGTCATAAAAAGTCAAAGTACTCATGCATTCTTTAAATTTTTGCATGTTTTCGCTACTATAGTCACGCTTTTCCACAAACCAGTGTGTTCTCAAACAAAATGTCTTAACTGGACACATAAGTAATTGAGCTGTATGATCGGACAAGGCTAATTCTAAAACGGTAGCCTTCGCACCTCGTACATTATGTATAAAGTTATCCAGACATGTGCAGTGGTACATGTCTGGATAACATGTAGTGACTTACACGCGTCGGTTCTTTAATTTCATACTTAAGATTGTAGCTAGATATTAATTGCTCAAAACTATCAGTTATACGAATGGATGTGGCACATTTTTTCAGTCTGTCAATATTAAAGTCTCCGCAAATTATAAGCTTTTTTTTTTGTTATCACAAAATTTATATAAGATTTCTTCTAAAAAAAATTCCATATTATTTTTCAGTTTATTTCTATCACACACAGTTTATTTTTAAGTTATTTTACAATTAATTAAGATTGCAATGATCTCACTAACGTCACATAATTCTCTTTGCGGTTTGTGTTGGATTTATTGGTGAACATGTTCTCCGTAAATATTATTTGTAAGCACTGTTTGCGGTGTATTTAGAGTTAGATAACACTCTCACTATTATTTCACAACTTTATTTACGTATACATAGGTATTGTTTTTTACTTAAATCTCACTCAATACAAATTATAAGAATTAATTAGCACGGAGCCACTGTTTATCTTGACAGCGCCATCTGTCATTCTCATAAATTCAATAGAAAATGCTTATAACAAGCAGTGATGATAAAATTTTTATTTTCTCTCTTTTACAAAGGATATTATTGTATACAGTACACATAATTCCAGACAGAAATACACATTTGTGAGAGACTGGTATCTGTGCTAGGTTGCCCTGTATTACAGATTGCCAGGCTCTCACCCCGCGAAATTAATACTGTGTAGACACTTTTAAAATGATTCATGAAAAGCTATAATAAGCTCAAGTATATACTTAAGCATATGCGCACGCAGACGCAATGTGATAATAATAATGATGATGTGAAATATATATCAGGTGTAATCGAAGTATAAATCAATAAAGATATACTTACCAATAAATTAAAAACTTTTTTATAAATATTTAAAGCTTCTAATATTTTTGTATATATTTCAAACTGCTTTTTCCAACGCACTGATGTTATAACTTCATCATTTACATTCAGAGAAATCAATTCTAATCTTGAAATCCAGATGTTAAGTTCATTTGTAATGAAGTTTATAAAGAATATAGCACTTATCATGTTTGTATCAAAAATTATAAACATAAACGTCACTATACCTTCAAATAATGGTGACTTTACACGAAAATATAGAACAAAATTCAGGTAATATGTACAATAAAATAAAGATATGATTATTGTAGCAATCCAATTACTAATAGTAAATTTTCTTAAGTCATCTGTCGTTTTATGTTGCTCTTTGTAGACAGCTTGCAATGTCAAAACGAAATTAACATGATTTGCACTTTGTTTCATATTGACAATGACATTCACAAATAAACCTGTCACCATAATAAGTACTTCCAAACTTACCACCATGATACGACCACTTATGATATGGTAATTGGAATTATTTAATAATATACTTGTTAATATAGATAATCTTACTCTCATTATTAAGATAGTAGTAAAAAATGCAACCATTAAACATGATATTAAATTGTAGAACCTTCCATTGGGTGTTATGAAATTGTCCAACATTTTATATTTCGACAAATAATGTAAATAAACTAAAATATTTAGTGGTCTTAACATAGCCTGGAATTCTTCGTCTACATAATTGTGAAGCAAAACTTCTCTGTCTGTAAGAAGCATGTTTCCATGAAAAGTAATACAGCAGGTCTGAATTAGTTTATTAGACTACCATGTTACTGAATTACCTAATTTCAATAATCTCATTTGATATATACGACGACATAACGACTGTGACAAAATTAATAATGTCATAGATGACAGATGTAATGCCGTGTATGCTAATGTGGTCACGGCCCGTTGCTGTCTATAAAATTAATCAAGGTGACAAATTAAATAGAAACATGCTCTGACTTTTCTATTTAATTTTGTCACCATGGTTACTTCACAGTTTAGTTTTTTCCATTCATTTTTAACAGTTGTCATCGTACAGTTCACTTTTTCTTACCTAATATCATCTTTCACAATATCCGTCCAGCTTTTCTTGATTTTGCTTTATCATTATGCCCATTTATATTGATATTCATCGTTTTTTGTTACATGCGACAAGTTTTTGTCTTACGTCGATTTGCTCTCATCATCATTAAGCGTATTTTTAAAGCTGCGCGACTGGAGAGGTACCTCCACCTCACAGAATACCGCAGCCAAATAACGATTCGCTTGTGGGTTGTTGTGTTCCTGCGAGTGAGTGAGGTTACCAGAAGCGGGAGTGGCAGCGCGCGAGCGATATTTCATGTTACGAACGTTAATATGGCTAAGGTAACGGTTTCACATTAGGTGGGCCGTGCTTGTCTACCACCTGACGTAGTATAAAAAAAAAACATTTACATCACAGGTGCTTCTTTCAAATTTCCTCTTACATTGTTATTCCTTATCTTATAAATCAGATCCCCCAACCATCTCAGCATCTCAACTACATTCATGTTTCTTTTATTTTTCCTTTTCACGGCACAACATTGCAAACCATACATGACAACAGGTCTGATCATAGACATTGTACCTTTAGATCTTATACATTGTACCTTTAAGCTTATGTGGCAGCCGTGAATCGCATATATGCCTTTAGGGGTCTTGCATGAAAATTTGAAAATCTCAATCAAAGAATCATGTCGCTGGCGTAAATTGCAAAGTAAACTTATAAGGAAATGTTTCTTTACTCGCCGATTTGGAGTGTAAGTGGTTCACCACGATCAGAGCCAAAGCAAACGTCTTTCAGTAGTCGTCGAAAGAGGCTGTGGCAAAAAAAGATGTAGACTAAAGTATATTGTAAGCTGCCCGATTGGGAAAGTACCGTCAGTAAGTAGTAGTCAAAAGAATTGTTATTCGTCTGCGGTATTCTGTGAGGTGGACTCACAGAATACCGCACCATCATCTCTTATTGCGATTCAATAACTGAATAGATTGCTTATTCATACCAATGAATAAACGACTCTTAGAGTCGCTTATTCATTGGTATGAATAAGCAATCTATATATCATACCAATATCAATATCTATATCATACCAATGAATAAGCAACTCTTAGAGTCGCTTATTCATTGGTATGAATAAGCAATCTATTCAGTTATTGAATCGCAATAAGATATGGTGGTAAGGGGGCTGAATAATTTAGAAGTTTGTTAATCCACACAGATGTAGGCAACCGCTGGTAATAAAATAAATAATGGCTGCTATGCTTTAAAAAATAGCGAAAAAATATGCAATATTTTGCTTTATTTTCACAAATATATCATTATTGTACTTTTATTTATGAATACTTTTCAAGACAATTTATTACATATTGCTAAAAAGTCCAAAAATCTCATTTTATCAATCTCTTTTGTAATCAATTTTGAATTGCAAATTGTAGTTGAACAATAATATAAGTTGCTAATAAGCTCAAAAGCTTCAAAGGAAGCTTTGAATCTATATAGAAAACATCACCAGCTCGCATCTTCTTAAAAGTTATATTTAAGCGAAGCATATTCTTGCAAATCTTCAGTACCTTGCCTGAAAAAATAAATGAGTATGTATAAAACCTCTAGGCTATATTTACGTTATCAGCATTATGCTACATTTTATTGTAACTCTCAGCAAAAATGACCTAAAACCAAAAATAAAACATCGTGCTTCTGAAGGCACGTTAAGCCAAGTCAGTAGCCTTTAGGCGGCTTGAAAACACAAACCGCCAACCAGCAATTGAACAGCGTGTTGGAGTATGCTCTAAACCTCCTCCGATGGAGGGGAGACCCGTATCCCAGCATTCATTCACACTCTGCCCCTCGTTACTGAGGATCGTGGTCACGGGAACCTCGCGATAGGACAATCTGTCTCCATCGATTCCTGTCCGAAGTAGCCCTCACCGCCTGATAGAATTTAGAAAAGGAGGCAGCCCCCTTCACCTGGTCAGACCATCTTGTTGGTGAACGGCCACGTGCTCTCTTGCCTTCGGTGTTGGCAACAATAACAAGCCTTTCCAGGCTGCCATCTCCTCTCTTCGTATCCAAGCAGTGGGATGAATAAGGGTTGACGACGACAACGACAAAAACAACAGCCTCCTTACCACCAACTCTTATTGCAATTCAATAACTGAATAGAATGCTTATTCATACCAATGAATAAGCGACTCTATTTCTTTATTTGTCATTGAATCGCTATAAGAGTTTGTGGTAAGGGGGTTGTTGTTCTTGTCGTTGTCATGCGATACAATATCGGAATAGAATGCTTATTCATACCAATGAATAAGCGACTCTATTCAATTCGAAATAGAGTCGCTTATTCATTGGTATGAATAAGCATTCTATTCAGTTATTGAATCGCAATAAGAGTTGGTGGTAAGGGGGGGCAGACCTAATTACCGCGATACAGCAAAGCTAGCTATTACGAGTAACATATTACCTGAACATTTATTCGAGATAATAATCAAAGCAACATGAGCGTCATTCACTGCTATATACATTTTTTCACAAGCTCGACTTAGCCATATTTGTAAGATGATATTTTTTGACAACCATAAAAGAACGAATATCGCTGGCGTCTTGTTTTCTATCTAAAACAAATACAAAATATTGTAATCATATAAATTTATTGCTATTTAACATTGTGTATCCAAAAAAACATGCAATATCTAAAAGCATTATTGAATCAAAAATTCTTTCAATACATTTTAAATATTTATAACCACATTAAATTTGAATTTTTGTATACATTTTAATACATAATAGCTATTTGTAATATAATAATAATTTACTGTATTTCGTTTTCAATAACGCTGTAATTGTTATATAATATAATTTGAATGTAATTTTAGCACTTACTATTGGTTGCGCTTCAATATTTTTTAAGTACGTAATTATAAGTTGAGCATGTAAGAGTGCATGAAAAAATGTGTCCACGGAGTGAAAAAATATCTGAAATAATAACAAACTAATAAAATCCTTAATATTTTTTTCGGCCAACTTATCAGAATATATAAGGTTATTTAAAATTTGAATTTTTAAAAATTGAAAATTTCACCTCCTCCACCTAGATGGGCTTCGAACCAACGACCTCTCGATTATATTTAAATAACAATTTTATTATTCAATAAGTTAGGTGTAATCAAAAAATAGCCCAATTCCATCTCCAATGATGAACTGCTATGACTTATTAGAAATCTTAAAAAAAAATGGAAAAATTTACCTACTCCGCCTAGGTGGAATTTGAACCCACGACCTCTCGATGACCGGTCGTGTGCTCTTCCTACTGAGCTACCAGGAAGATTTGTGTTGGATTTTTGCATTTTATATTTTACTGCTTGCGTCACAGTGTGGCGCCATCTCCCTTTTAATACTATGCCTTGTTTAGTAGTGTAATACTTAATAAGTAGATGGAGCCACACTTCGATTTCACAGCAGGAAATATAAATGCAAAAATTCGCCGTACGTAAATACATTTTTTTGTAAATACATACTTATGGTACATAGAAAACACTCAGACAAACAAACAGACATGTTCATGCACACAAATGTTTGTCCTATGTGGGAATCGAACCTACGAGCGTTGGTGTGGAAGCCGCGTCATTGACCGCTACGCCACCGAGCTCGTCAAGTTTAACTGTAAATTAAACCATATTAATATACTCACTAAAAATTTAAACACTTTTTGATAAACCTCATATGCTTCTAATATTTCCTTGTATGTTTGAAGTAGTTTTCTCCAATATACAGATTTTATATGTTCACTATTTAACTTTGAGTTGGAAATCAAATTCAAATCAAAAATCCAAATTTTAAGTTCATTAGTAATTAAGTTTATAATAAACAAAGCATATACTATATTTATATCAAAAGCAAATGTAGTATATATTGATATAATATCTACAAAAGGTGTGCCCCCAACAAATTGAACTGTATTTATACAATAAACAATATATAATAAAGGCACGATAACAGCAATTATCCAATTGTGTTTAGTTAATTTTTTTATCTCGCTTTTACTCTTTTCTTGTTTTTTATGTACAGCTTGTAAAGTTAAAATTAAGTGTATATTATTGATACTATGTTTTACATTCACTATTATATTAAAAAATAATCCAGCCAAAGTTAAAAAAACATCCACACTTGAAACTATATAAATCTTCATTTTATGATAATTTGAATTATTCAAAGATAAAGCTGATAGTATAAAATTATTTGCCCGCACAAATGGGAATATTGTAAGAAATATAAATAATAAACATGATACTGAATTGTATAAAATACCATTGGGGGTTATAAAATTGTCTGATATTTTATATTTTGATAAATATTGTAAGCTCGCTAATATATTAATTGGTCTTAATAAAGCTTGAAAATCTTCATCGACATAATTTTCAAGTAAAACTTCAGAATGTGTTGCAAGTTGAGGCATGTTTCAGGTAATGACGTAGTTACAGATCGTTAAAGTTAATGGACAATAGAGTGGCATGTTATTAATTTACTTAGTTGCCACTAAGTTATTATTTAAGTGTGTATAGATAGATACTCGTATATGCAATATAGAGACAAAGTAATGATAATAAAATTAAAACTATATTATTATAACTTTAACAATTCTCTAGTCCCTGCTTTAACTAAGGCGACTTGCAAACTTTTTTTATACGAGAGGGGGACAAACGAGCATGTGAGTCACCTGATGGAAAGCAACCACTACCGCCTATGGAGATCAGCAACACAAAGGGGTCGCTGATCCGTTGCCAGCCCTTTCTTTCTTTCTGGTGACCTCACTCACAGCAGGAACACAAGAACCCTCAAGGGGATTGTTATATAGCTGCGGAATTCTGTGAGGTGGAGGTACTTCCTCAGACGGGCATCCGGGCAGCTTAAAAAATACTCTATTCCCTGCCTCTCTTTTCGCCGGAGCCTTATCACCTCGTTAAGTAACTGTAATGAGTGTGGTATTATGGATGATGTACACAACATGTCATAATGGAACGTGTCAAGAATGATAGAGAAAAATATGCTCTGGTGTCCGATTTTGGAATAAATGTCTGGGTAATAGGAGCATTTCACAGCATTCTAGCACACCCAACATTTTCTAGGGCTAAACCTGTGTACGATATGGTAGCACGACTGTTCTAATGATTTTTAATATAAAATATAAATCTATTCTTTATATTATGTATGTATCTGTGTGTATAGATATATGTATGCATATATGTGCCTACATCTTTATGTGTACTTGTATGTATTCGTCTAATGTAAATGTGTGTATGAAAACTAAATTGTTAAATAGGTGATAAGGTACGATGAGCCTGAGATGTCTTATCAAAACCGAAGCCCCTAAACTAAATAAAGAGAGAAAAATCATATTACGCTGACTTCTAAGAGTACTTTAATGTGGCCACATCGTCGATTTGCGTGCCATTCTTCTGCCGTACGTAATAAGAGTTACAATAACATCATCACTATCAAGCATGATCTGCTCTTAGGACTTTGTACTATTTGTATCTAAATGCTACCATGGAATAAAAATATAAGTGATACCATCGAATAAAAAGCAAATGATTATAAAATATATAAAACATTTTATTCTTACAAAGATATTGAAATATTTTAACGTGAAAACGTTTTTAAAAAGGCTTCCATACTGAGGTCTCGCCACAGTTAGCGACGAAACGTTTTTATTGTTGCCATAAACGTCGATATATCTTTGTGAGTCAAGGTTTGCACACAATGTCCTATAGTTTTTAGGAAACCTACGATATCGTGCGCCAGAATTTATCGTCAGATCAAGTGAGAGTGAGTGAGTGAGTGACAGAAAGATCGCCTTCGGGAGTGCCTTATACTTGAAGCATTGGGCAATGTTGTAATGCCACCGGTTGCGTACATATAAAAGGCGACTTTAATTTATTTCCTCTTTTGATTTATAATACAAAAAAGAAAAGAAACAAAAAAGAAAAAAAAGAAGAAAATTTTACTATTCGTTAAAAACATCGTCTCTGTAAAGTCGGTTTACGGACAATAAGTTTACATGATAACGTCATAAGAAAACATCGGCCGATGGACTGGAAGAGAGATAGGTGCGACACAAGCCGAACGCTTAGGCCGATCGTGCCTCGCTATCGCTTGTTCCGCGCTCTCGCTTGCACGCTCGGCTCAGACGGAACGTGACAATGAGTCATGCTTTTTCGTGCGTGCAGCCGGCGTTCATTGATTTATAAGTCGTTATCACGTCAAAAATTGGTCATCATAACGTAGTTTAAAGTTTGAATTTGAATAAATTAAAGTATCTGAACGATTAACCCATAGTCTTGGGTAGTATATTTTATAGTAAATAATAACGGTTCCGATATCTGAGTAAGGTATTCATTACCTAGGCAAAAATGTAAATATTCAGAAATACACAAGCAATATTATTTATATATTATGATATATGTATCAGTAATAAGTCATAAAAATAATATTCATTCAAGAACATCAACTTTTCTTTTTCTTTTTTATTAGTACTACGTTGGGTGGCGACAAACATACGGCCCACCTGATGTGAAGCTGTTACCGTAGCCATATTAACATATTAACGCTCGCAACATAAAATATCGCTCTGGTGAGCTCACTCACTCGCAGGAACATAACAACCCTCAAGAGAATTGTTATTTGGCTGCGGTATTCTGTGAGGTGGAGGTACCTTCCCCACTCGGGTAGCTTACAGTGACGTTCCCCACCTCTCTTTTCGCCAGAGCTTCGTTTGTCAGTCAGCAGGGTGCACCGCGAAATTTACTTGCAAATTTTATTTTCTCTAAGTATATTTTATTTTTATTTTATTTAATATTTTTTTAGATTTATTCCCTTATATTTTTACAAGTAGGTACTAGTCATCTTACTGATTTTTAATGATTTAATTATTATAAATTGTATATTGTAAATAGTATAGTATAAGCATGACCTTGTAATATTTGCATGCCGATTGTTGGCGCAACACGCTTGTTCTATTATTTGTTGTGAATTAGGTATGAATAACCTGTTATATCATATGTCTACCGTGTTTGCCTGCAAATAAATATATTTCATTACTCTGTCATTATGTTTATATCTACTTTATGACTTAGCTTTATATTACACGGTTGAACTAATATTCACGAGCAATAGGAATGAGTCAGTCCATGACCACAGCAGTGATAATTTTATTTGTACAAAACAAATCGAATTTTTACAACAGTGAAACAACTAAACATGCTGAAATACTTTTAATTTATGAATGCAAATTGTAGTAATACAATGAAGTAATCCGCAAGTGTGTATAAAAAGTTCTGCGTTAGTTTTCCGTCTATAGTAAAAAATCCACAGGCCGTCATCTTGTAGAATTGTGATCGATATATCCGTTGTATATTTTTAAGTGTTTGTCTTTCTTTTTCTGAAACATTAAATGATTTATTACCATTACCATAGAATTGGTCAAAAGTTACCCTATAATTTCGCTAATTCCTTGAAGTACGAGGATGGTTGTTACGCTGAGAAAAAAATAAAAAAAATCCTAAAAGGGTCTAAAATAACACTTTTCTATACTCCTATACAAACGATTCGTAATAATACTTAAAAGTCAATTTGAACTTTAATACCATACCATAAAGTTCAAGTGTTAGTGGAGAGGTTCCGGGAAGGCAGAAAAATTGAGTGACGTTAGTATATTGATATGTTTTACATCGTCGAAATACTCAATTACGACGTATTAAGGCGATACGAAGTTCGCCAAATACATTTTTTTTTTGCAGTACTGTATGGCTTTTATGTGGATTACGAAAATCCTTCAACTCCATCGAAACTTGGTCTGTTCTGAAATCCTCACAACGATGCCAAATAGAGCAGCGCTATATCGAGATGCTGAGATGTTTGTATAACGCTGTAACAATGGCTGACCGCGTCCAGAACCAGCACACTAATCCTATTAAACTGCAGCGCGGGGGTGCATCAAGGGGATGTCATCTTCCCGAAACTATTTACCGTTGCACTAGAAGATGTATATAAGACGCTGTACAGGAAGACTCAGGGCATCAATGGTGAGTACATCTCACACTTACGATTTGCCGATGACGTAGTCATAATAGCTGAATTGTTGGAGGATCTTAGTCGAATACTAAATGATGTCAATGCTGCTTCTCGATCCGTGGGGTTTGTGGGATCTTTCGCTTTGTGAATTTTGACAAAGCGAAAGTTATGTACGACGACTTCATCGTCCCTAGCCCGTTTATCGTAGAGATTGCGGCTGTTGAAGTAGTTAAATACTACGTCTACCTCGGACTAGCCAGCTAGCCGGGGCAGTCTCAACAAAGAGTTTGATAGACGCGTTTGACTGGGCTGGGCAGCTTTTGGAAAGCTTCGGCACATCCTTACCGCAGATATATCTCAATGCCTGAAGACCAAAGTGTTCAATCAGTGCGTTCTCCTCGTTAAGACGTATGGTGCAGAGACTTGGAATATATAAAAAAATGTTTTGTGTAAAACGTGAATAACTAAGAGGGTGGCGAAGTTGAAATGGCAGTGGGCAGGACATATAGACCGAAAGTCAGATTCGTGGTGTAAGGACATATTAGAATGGAGACCATGGGATCATAAAAAACCTAAAAGGAAGTCCACAGATGACGTGGTAAGACGACATAGTTGCTGTAGCGGGGCACAACTGGATGTCAATTACCCAAAATAGATCAAAATGGAGAGGATTGAAGGAGGCCTACACCAAAAAATTGGTTGAATAACACTTAAGAAGAAGAAAAAGAAAATGTGAATACATTATGTGCGCACTGCGGCGAATTAAAATGTTCCTAATTCGACTCAGAAGTGAGGTAACAAGAAGAGTGCATGCTGTACAAATGTACTATTACATAATACTGTGATAATGTTCGCTCAGAATAAAACAAGTGTAGAAAAAAAAAAACAACAGACGATAGACACCTACTTACAAACACAACTACTCTATTAACAGTGTACTAGTACTATAGTAACTTTTAAACTTACGCATTGCATTGTTTATGAAAATAATAACGGGAATTAACACGATCTTGCGAGCCTCTCTCGAACAACACGGGGGTAGATGAAGATTCATGGACCTCAACACCAGAGACCGAAGGACATCACTAAGACAGTCTGTGTCAGCCTGTGACCACGGCCGGTGCAACCTTGTACCGCCTAAACTGAAGTGGATTACCATCGGATTTTTTAAATGCGAAAATGGCACAACTGCTTAGATTGTTCGTATTTATCTTTAGCTCAGCTGGAAGAAACACAAGAGCTCTACCGGCTAAGCTGAAGGTGTTTGTCAATAACATTAACCTAAGATTTTTGGGGTAAATAAAATTAAGTAAATAAAATTATTATAAAATGGTAATCGGCTGCAGCTTCGGCGGTAGGGCCCCTGGTCGAAACATCAGGCAATAATAAAGATAAGTAAATATCCTTATGCATGATCGCTTTAATTCCCGTTGTTATTTTCATAAGTGAACTACTATAATGAGAATTTTACCTGAACAGAAATTTCGATTTGATAGAAACATACAAATGGTCTGGCTCTCTTTAATGGCTGAATACATTTTTTCACATTCCACACATAACTTAGCAAGTAATACTATGTTTTTTCCAGCGCATACAAATGAGTAGAGTAATGTAACTATGATATACTTGAATGGCTGAAAATAGTATGAAAGTACATGCAAATGAGAAGCTAATTTTAGTACTATAGCGGGTATCAATATTGTAAATCTGGCACTTATAATATATTCTGTATAAATTATTTAAAAATTCTACCCTCTTCTACTGAAGATTCTATTTAAAAATTCTACCCTCACTTCTCGCTTTTTTCTATTACCACCCTCATCTAGATCTACTGTCGAACAATTACGACATGGGAGCCTTCAATAACAAAGTCTTTATTTCCTTCTATTCGGGATCTATTTTTTTATGCTGGAAGTCGAGTGTTTTTATATTATAAAAACACTCGACTTCCAGCACTAAATTCTTTTTTAATTCTTTCACTGTCCGCGCAGCAAAGCTTTAGAATAATTTGCCGCCTCAAATAAGAGATTACCCATCCGTTATTAGTTTCAAAAAATATTCCAGGAACACTATTTGTCTCTGTTGTGAATATGCATTTATAGCAGATATGTATTTAATAATATCTATTTATGTTTATTATGATTTAATAAGTAGATTTTTCTGTTAATGTTTTTTTTATACTTACTGATATCATATTGATATTGATAATGATATTTTGCGAGTCAAAATATCATTTGATTGTAGCTTTTTTTTTTCTTTTTTATTAATAAGTACGCCCATAATGTAATTATCCGGCAAGTGACTATTTCTCTTACTGACTTACTTACTATTTATAAGGTAGAATGGAACATTTTGGGGTGTAAGTGGTTCAGCAACACCTTTGAACCAAAGCCAACTTCACCTGCACGCGGTGTACCCTGCTGACTGACAAACGAAGCTCTGGCGAAATGAGAGGTAGGGAGCGTAATTGTAAGCTACCCGACTGGGGAATGTACCTCCACCTCACAGCCACATAACAATTCCCTTGAGGGTTCTTGTGTTCCTGCGAGTGAGTGAGGTTACCAAAAAGGAAGGAAGGAGATGCTGCGTTGGCAGCGGGGGTGGCGACATGCGAACGATATTTTATTAGGGTTCCGTACCTCAAAAGGAAAAACGGAACCCTTATAAGATCACTTTGTTGTCCGTCTGTCTGTCTGTCAAGACCCTCTAACTCGAGAATGCATGAAGATATCAAGCTGAAATTGGAACTGTATACTCAGGTCTGCGGTCCCATGAAGTTGTAAAAAAATCAAACTGCTAAATTTACGTAAAAAAAAGATACAGCAGTATATTCAGCAAAAAACGCATATTTCGACACATTCTCAAGGGAATCAAAACTCATAGGGTACTTCCCGTTGACCTAGAACTATGAAATTTGGCAAGTAACATCCTTATAGACTACAAGTACAGGAATAAATCTCGAAACTATACATTTGTAATTAATCTTTAAAAATAGGGGGGTAAATTCCAGAACTATTTATAATGATCCTACGCACGGAACCCTCGGTGGGCGAGTCCGACTCGCACTTGTCCGGTTTTTTTTTAATTATATGAATCAATCATTATATTGTTTGACACAAATGTATTAAAAAATAATATAGTATCTTCAAAGTTATAGGCACATAAAATAATTTGTTCCCTATTTCCCTTGGTCCGATTTCGCTGTTTTTTTATGTTGTATTTGTTATTGTCAGGAGAAGGTTCTATGAAAGGAAAAATAATAATGTTGCGCGGAAAATTACAAAATTTAACGGCCACATTCATTTTTCTAATGTAACTTTATGTCGTTTGACATAAAGTTACATTAGAAAAATGAATGTGTTTGTTCCGCATAATCTGTTATATGAATTGTTTTCATATGACAGATTACGCGGAACCAATTCGAATTCAATAGTCACTGTTAAGAAGACAGGACAACGTCTGTCGGGTCAGCTAGTTTGATAAAATTTTCAGCGGTCGGGCGATTTTAACCCTAGACGGCTAACCTTCGTCGATTCGACGAATATGCAAAAAAAAAATTTGCTATATCTTTTTGGCGCGTGCGACTATCCTCGCAGCCTCACGTGTCAACTCAATTTTCGCCGAGCTCTTCTACCGAGTCACGAGGGTAAGTGCAGCATTTATTGAGATATTATGATTATACTCGTCGTTTCGACGAATGGTTACGGTTTGTGTACTATTAATTTGTAACTTGTGTTTGTTTTTTGTTGCAGTATTGTCATAGATTCAAATCGTTTACTGTCTGATGAGGGTATTGCGCATTTGTTATTAGAAGAGGAAGATGGTAGTACATCGGAGGATGACGACGTGGAAAGTGAGGCCCAGTCTGAAAACTTATCACATGCCTTAGATGCTGTAATGGAGCCACAAATATCACCCGTTCCATCTGGATCTAGCTTATGTAATAATACGAATATCTTGACCTCAAAAGGCACTCTCAGCAGTAAGTCCGGTCATCTTTGGGCTACGAGCAAAGGGTGTACAGGCAGACCAGCGGCAAAAAATTATAATATACGTGTTGCCAAAGGACAACTCGTACAGTCAGTAATGTGGCCGACCCATTACTGTTATTTGAATCATTCATGACTGATAAAATAATAGAAGAAATTGTCACCTGAACAAACTCGGAGATGGCAGTAAAGACCTGGCTAAAAATACGTCTAGAAATTCGTACTATGCAAATGCACATCAAGAACAAAATTACAGTCATACTATCTGCAAACAATGAAGATCAGGTCAGTCATCATCCAATAATGACCTTCAACCAATCGAGTCACAAAATGGAAGAAAAAGAAAAGTCTGTGGTATATGTTCCTATAAACAAAGGCGTATGACCAAATGAAATCGTTATGCACAAAGTGCAACACCGCTACATGCGGTGAACAAAAAGTCGATTTTTGTACTAAATGCGCTTTAAAAAATTAAGTTTTTTATATAGTTATAATGTAACACTTCATAAATACCCAAAAAAGAAAAATGTTTTCAAGTAGATTTTTTTATTTGATCTCATAATAACTAGTGCCTTACTAAAAATAGAAGAAACTTAATAAAAATTCTGATAATTAACAATTAAATTGTTTTGTTTTATATAATAATAACTGGTTTATATATAACTTTAACAAAAATAACGAAAACATATAGTTGAAAAAATACACTCTGAAAATAGTTCGTCGAATCGAAGAATGGTTACGGTTTATGGGGTACGGGCGAAGGTTAGTTGTCTAGGGTTAACATCCACGTTTCATTGGATCCACAATAGAGTATTTGATCAACTTTTTTTTCGGTTTCATAATGTAGGGACGTCTCAATAATATAACCATAGGTGAAAGGATTACTTCGATAGCACAAAAATCTTTCGAAATATGTTAATTTGAAAATCACATTTTTGGACTGTCTCGAAAACGCTCCATACGAAAAGCTACTGAGTTATGACATTACAGGTTTGTACTTTGTATGCATCAAATTAGAAAATTGTACGACAACTATATTAAATATTACGTTTATGTAGTTAATATCATAATAAAAGTTATAGTCTTTTTTATTGCTTCTCAAATGGAAATATTATTTTTTTAATAATTTCATTTATTTAATATGGACTAAAATAAGTCGAAGATCTTTATAGTTCTGTGTATTTTACGATATTGTTAAATAATTTATACAATTTTTGAACATTGGCAAATAGCCTATTTGTAAAAAATAATCTATTCAAGAAACTCACCAATTGGATTCCTTGATTAAAAACAGCTTTTCCTATTGTTATCACTACTTGTAAGTATACAATATTACCTAGAAAAGTTTGCAATATATATACGAGAACCTGTAACAGAAACAATGAAGGTAGAGACAATTACGACATGGGAGCCTTCAAGAACATAGTCTTTATTTCCCTTGAGGGTTGTTGTGTTCCTACGGGTGAGTGAGGTCACCAGAAAGAAAGGAAGGAGTATAGGTTGGTAGCGACCCCTTGGCTGTTGCTGATCTCCATGAGTGGTGGTGATTGCTTTTCACCAAGTGACCCACATGCTCGTTTGCCCCCCTCTCCTTTACTTTAGATTATTTTAGTGGTAAAGGTTTTATCTGACACTTTTTCTAATTATTAATGTTTTTTTTTTAATTAGTACAACAATTATTGAACAACTTGCATAATGATAATTATGTTTTAGAATTACGCTGTTAGCCAAGGACACGTTTTCCTTGTAACTGATGCACACTTAACTTTCCATCTCAAAATCTACTGAAGCGATTTTGATGAAACTTTTACCATTCCCTAAGTTGAACTATTTCTATAGTTTATTTTTTATTTCAGGCAGACTAGAATAGTACCACTTCATCTCTTCCCGTGGATGTACAAGTCATGTCGTCGTACAAGGCCACTAAGGGAAATACATTATAAAACATCGATCAAGCCTCCCCAACCCGTCTGGCCAGCGTGGGGAGAATAGGCCAAATCCTCCTTCTGTCTGAGACGGACGAGAGGGTCGTTCTCCTGTAGTGGAGACTAAAATGACCTGATGATGAAGTTGAACCATACCTAGTACAACTAAATAAGGATTTTTCAAATGCGACCTATAGTTTTTTTAATATGCGCGGACAAATATACAAACATACATATAGTTAATTTAGTTTATAAACTGGTATTGACTAATATTTGCAAAAACTATGCAATTCTGGCTATTCATACGGGTGGAATTGGTAACTTTTCTTTGAAGTTAGTAAAAATAATTTTAATGATATGAAATAATTTTAATTAGAACAAAAACGTCATCTTTAAAATACACAGTTACTATTATATAACTTATTACTGTTACTGTTACACTTACTTTTTTTATACAAGCGGATACGGGTGCCAGACAAGCATACGGCCCGCCTGATGTGAAGCGGTTACCGTAGCCATATTAACGCTCGCTACATATAACATCGCTCTCCTTCCTTTCTGGTGACCTCACTCATACGCAACCAAACCAACTTCAATGCACCGCATGCATTGAAGTTGGCTTTGGTTCAAAGATGATGATGAACCACTTACACCCCAAATTTTTAGTATAAATATAAAATACTTATAAGATTTACTCTTACCAAAGGCTGAAAAAGATTTTTGTAAATATGAAAAGCCTGTAAAATATCCGAGTAAATAATATATACTTTTCTCCAATAGTCCTTCATTTTAAATTGATAATGTTTTTTAAATTCATCCGTATTTAATTCCGTACAAAACATTAACTCCGACATCCACACACGTATCCCTTTTCTTATAATGTTCACGATACAAATTGCGTAAACCATATTTATATCAAAAATTAACTTTATTAATGTATATAAATTTCCCACAATCGAAGTATTTCCAATATATAAGAAAGCTATTGATATTTGTGATATGTAGAATATCACCAATGTAATTACATTCCACCAACTTACTGAAGCTAAACTAAAGTTATTTCTACTATGTTTTACATTTCTATGAACTGATTGAATTTTTACTATTAAACTCACATTTTGTTTACTGAGTTTAACATTAATATCTAGATTCAAAATTAATGCCAGAGTGTAAATAAAAAAATCTAGATAGGCAGCAAAATATATAAAATTAATTTGTGCGAAATCGATACTAGTCCCAATTTCTGCAATTTGTAAAATGAAGATGAAAACGAAAAAGAAAAATCCAAATAATGATAAATAGATTTTCGAAATGTCCATTTGGTGTTATGAAATTATCACGGATTCTAAATTTGGGCAAGAAGAATGCGTTTTGGAGAATGTTTAACGGTTGTAAAACTGCTTGAATGTCTTGGTTTAAATTGTTGTTCAGTAAAATTTCAGTGTTACGATACATGTTTGTTAGAACGACCGAAATATTATGCTACGATATTGACTGCTTGTCAGAAAAATTAATTTAATTTTGTTATAAATAATGGAAATCTGTCAACAAACTTCATTTGTTACAATTAATAATGGAATAATCAATTAATTACACATTTGACAGAACACCATAAATTTAATCACTTAATAACAACTACAAGTACAATTAGGGTATGTTTTAGAACTTAAATTTTCAATTATAGGTGGTCCTATTGTAGATAAACTGAATTGAAAATTTAAGTAGCACCATTAATTAAGTAAGTTTATCCTATTTATATAATATTATTTAAGTATATTAGTATGGGGTGTAAGTGATTCATCAACATCTTTGAACTAAAGCCAACTTCACCTGCACGCTGTGCACCCTGCTGACTGACAAACGAAGCTCTGGCGAAAAGAGAGGTAGGGAGCGTAATTGTAAGCTACCCGACTGGGGAATGTACTGAATGTAATGAAAAGAAGGAGATGCTGCGTTGGCAGCGGGGGTGGCGGCGCGCAAGTGATATATTATGTTGCGAGCGTTAATACGGTTACGGTAACCGCTTCACATCAGGTGGGCCGTATGCTAGTCTGCCACCCGACATAGTATAAATAATTTAAAAAAAACTCTTCTTTTAATGTCATACCTATTATTATATTAGTAAGCTAGCTGACACGACAGATGCTGTCTTCTTAACAATGAATATTGAATTCGAATTGGTTTCACGTATTCTGTCAAATGACTGACAGTTCTGTCAAACAACATAAAGTTGCATTAGAAAAATTAATATGGTCGTTCAGTTCTCTAAAATTTTCTAATTTTCAGCGCAACTTTCTTATTTTTTTCTTTCATTAGAACCTTCTCCTGACAATCACAAATACTGTAATAAGAACCAAGTTCAATATTAAGAATTGAGAATATGGGTGCCAAGTTTAATGTAGAAAATTCTAAATTTTAGTTACAAAAACATGCAACATACTAAAATAAATTTATGTAACAATTTCTTGTTTCTGGGTTCTACCACAATATTTACTACTTAAAAAGTAATATACCTAACTTCTTAAACTTTAACACACAATTATTTACACAATGCTTTTATTTCACTTGGGATGTAATTGAGGCTGAAGTTTTAACTTGGCTAGTTTTTACCAACTATAATAATATAACAAATTTATTATTTATTTATTTATCCACTTACATCTATCTTAACAGGTTAACAACCCAATGCGATAGTGCAGGCAAAAATTACCTAACAAATATTCATGTAAACAATGAGACAATACAATTATAGCATAATATTCAGACACCCACATTTTACAATATCATTATTATTATTTAACATAGACTGTACGTGAACTATTATTATTAATAACTGTTTTAGCTACATCTATGAAATTTTGAATTATAGGTAAGCTAAGTAAATTTAATAAATGTGCCAACTTTCAAGTATGTAGGTTAAATAGATCTCGATCTGTGGAAGGGTCAAATGTAGCTCAAAATAATTCGGGTAATTTTACAAATATAATATTACACGCGGTTAATCGAAGATCACTTGAAATATAGAAAATGTAATTGGATAGACAATTTTGTAATATGAAAACAAACGGACATTTTGAGAAATTCTCTTTTACAGTCGATTAAAAATAATAACACACCAAATAAAAACATAATTTAATATATACATTGCTTAAAAAACATTCCCATCGCTTATTCATATAAATAGCTAGTTTGTTATTATGTCATTAAACTATGTAACACATTATAAATATTTTTGAAAAATGGAAAAATTCACCTGCTGACTCACGCAGTTGACTATAAGATGCAAAAAATCGTCAGCAACACAAACCTTCCTCGTAGCACAGTTGGAAGAGCACTCGACCGTTCATCGAGAGGTCGTGGGTTCAAATCCTACCTACGGGGCAGGTGAATTTTTCAATTTTCCAAAAATATTTATAATATTCTGGCAAGTTGGCCAAGACAACTATATTGCCAATGTAACATACGCTGCTACTTAATAACAATTACTTGACGATAGATGGCATTTTAATAGATAAAGTTGTCACGATCGATGTCGAATCGAGTCAAAAGCAGGCAACACAACTCGAATTGAGCTTTTAGATTGTGGAAGAAAAGTTTCAAGAATTGCTCTTTATTTACACAAATTTAAAGCTCTATCTCCAAGTAGGTACTAAATTCTGCATCACGAATTAGCAAATGTGCTTAAACATGACAAAATAAATGTGTTACTTATTATTATTATATGTACATATGGCGCAATAAGTATTATTTTTGTTGTTCACTAGATAATCAACGAGTACAATTCATCCCATGACTACAGCGACTGCAACGTCCCCTATGTTTACAATTACAATATTTACAAAATAAAACTATTTTATACATTTACAAAAATAAGTCGATTTTTTTACAATAGTGATACGACTTATGAAAATAATGCTTCAATTAATTTGCTAACGCAAATTGTAGTAATACAATGAAGAAGTCTGCAAGTGTGTATAATAAGTTCAGCGTAAGTTTTCCATCTATGGTAAATAATCCACAAGCCGTCATCTTATAGAATTGTGATCGGTATATGCGTTGTATATTCTTAAGCACCTGTTTTTGTTCCTCTGGAATTTAAAATGATTTACTGAATTTACATATAATTGATTAAAAGCTAGCATATAATATACACTTATACATATCGATTAGTCGGCATATTTAACTACCTTAACTACACCCCGGCCACTCCATACAAATATTTCATCGTTCGCTATTACATAAACAATGACATCTGTTCACAGCGTGAATGAGCGTGTGTGCGTGTGGCGCCATTCAAACTGTTCCAGATTTGTCTTAGAGGGGAGGCGAGGTCGATACGAGAGAGCGACAGGGAGTGGCCATAATGTTCTACATATATTACTTATACTGTGCCTTAATTAAGGCCGAGTTTATTAACTATTTGAAAATTAATAAAATTGTACCCGTTTCTTCATCCACTGAGTGCAACCAGTTATGAAGGTGCTTTCATCATAGACAACAGTAGTACTGCATGAGTAATAGTACTTGTACTTTTAAAGTAAAAGTCTTTTTCGCAAACTACAGTTCTTTTCATCGCTTTATTCAGCACAAATAAATCCTGGACGAGAACTTGATCTTCTCCTCCAGTTAAGTCACCTGATATAGAATATAGAATATAAAGGCGAGAGAGGGAACAATTATTTTTGAACTTACAATTTTTATACATCAGATTATACATAATAATAAAATATAAGTGATTCATTAATTTACATGAAATAAAGAAGTAATATAAACAACTACATACTTAGCGACATAGTAATATTATTCACTTGCAGACGAAGGTCAAGCTAGCGTTGGAGAAACTTGGTGTGCTCAAGAGAGTGAAGCAATAGTTCAGCTTATGGCAAAGAGTATTGATAGATATATGGATAGAATATGATTTATTTGCAGTTTACATCACAAAGAAAACAAATAAAAGTATTAATTTGTTACAAACATTGTATTTTTTTTTATGTGAGAGGGGGGGCAAACGAGCATGTGGGTCACCTGGTGGAAAGCAGTCACCACCGCCCATGGAGACCAGCGACACTAAGGGGTCGCTGATCCGTTGCCAGCCTTTTAAGGAAAATGAAAACTCGTTCTTGAAGGCACCCATATCGTAGTTGTTCGAAAATACCGCTGAGGGAAGTTGATTCCACAGTTTCACTGTTCGTGGTATATAATGTCTTAGGAAACGTACTGTAGTAGATCGCCAATTATCAATATGTTAGGGATGGAATTTATGGCGAGTTGTACGATAGTGGAATTCAGCGGCAGGTATCAAATCAAACAGCTCATCCGAGCACTCCCCGTGATATAATTTGTATAGAACGCAAAGAGACGCTACAGGCTTTACAGTAAAGCCAGGCGGTATTTTACACCCCGACACCGCCTTCAACTATACAAAGCCCAGGTTCGACCTTACATGGAGTACTGTTCGCATCTCTGGGCCGGTGCGCCCCAGTACTTGCTTGCTCCATTTGACCGCATACAACGAAGAGCACCTGGAATCGTCGGAGACCCAATGATCTCGGATCGATTGGACTCTCTCTCTACACGCAGAGATGTAGCTTTACTAATGACACCAATCTTCCTGGAAGTCAGTTTGGCCTTGCATTCCAAGTGACCGCAAAACTGAACATCACTCGATATTCAATTTCGCGGTCTGCAACAAGGAACAACGAAATGCAATAAGGAAGCCTTAAAGTTTAAGTAATAACTTAAAGCAATTGCTTTTCAAGACAACTTTTAGACGCACATGTTTAATCCCACATGGCACACTAATGTCACCTTCAGACGAGAGCACCTGGATATCCGGCTATTATCTTGTGAATTAGCATGTTTATGTGAGTATTATTGCATCGCTTGCCATTAAGCAGCAGGGAATTTGTTCTTACATTTTAGAACCGTTTTCTGTTGTAATTTTGTATAGTTACGTTATATCTGTATTAAACAAAACTTCATTAGCCTAGAATGGGTATTTTACCTGAGTTCGTACTTCGATCTGATAGAATCGCACAAATGGTTTGGCTGTCTTTGACGGTTGAATACATTTTTTCGCATTCCACGCATAACTTAGTAAGTAAAAGTATATTTTTTGTTGTCCATACAAGTGAGTAAGGAATTAAAACTATCATGTACTGCTGAAAAGAGAATATACAGTATACTTTACAAATGAGAATCCAATTTCAGCACAATAGACATGGCGATACATAATGGAGACCTATACCTATATGGTAGAGGGAGGCTAAAAAGAAGAAGATGTAAAAGAAATATAGAAGATGTAAAATTACTAGCTTGTTGGCACTATTTTTTGTATATACCTAATACTAAAAATATTGTAATAGGAAGAAGCTCGATGGCGTCGTTACACGTATCCATCTAATCGAACACTCAAGTTAAGCTGTCGATCCCGACTGTGGTCATTAGATGTCAGTCGTTAAGCCAAGCAAGTGCCAGCCGGGTTTAGGCGGCTTGAAAATACTGGCCTCCGCCAACCCGCAGTTGAGCAGTGTGGTGGAGTATGCTTTAATAAACCCCTTCGATTGAGGGCAACCCTTATCCATCCCATTGGTGGGACGACCTAATAATAAAATCTACTAACTACTAACATATATTTGTATATGTATATGTGTACTCGTATGTATCTTATCTTATCTTAGAGTGGGTCCAGTGCTGCAGCACCGGTGACACGTCGACCCTCATGGATCTTTTGTGTTCTCCCTAATCCTTTAGTCACTCTCCCCTGCTTGTCTGGAGACATGTTCCATGTACTTCAGTATGCCGCTTATAGGGAAGAGCCTGTACTCCTCCAGGTCCGGGTATGCCTTTCCTAGGATTTCCATTCGTTTGCCCGCTAGGGCGTCACATTGACACATTAAGTGTTTCATGGTCTCGTTAGACTCCTTGCATGTTCTGCACTCTGGACTCTCAACAAGTCTCATTTTGTATAGGTGTCCGTGGCAGGCATAATGGCCCGTCAGTGCCCCAAGCATGAGACGCATCCGTTTCCTGTCACATTTATGTACATGTCTATACCAATTCACTGTACCTTCGCCAATGGTTTCCTTGGAGTGTAGCATTCCACTCATCTCCCTCCATTCAGCCTGATGCCTAGACTTCGCTCTGCTATTTATAGCCTCAATTACTGTCCCATATGAGAGACCTACAAAGGGTTCAGGTCCTAAAAAGTTTTTGCTTGATCCCTCCCTTGCCAGTTCATCAGCCCTTTCATTGCCCTCAACTCCTGTGTGTCCAGGAACCCAGACCAACTCCAGCCGATTATTTCTGCCCAGTTTATTAAGGGCATCCATACCCGCAAGAGTTAGCCTAGATTCCACCCTGTCAGAGCTCAGGGCCATAAGAGCTGCCTGGCTGTCGCTGAGAATATAGATGTACTGATTTGCGACCCTATTTTCTAGATTCATTTTCGCACAGGCAGTTATGGCATATGGTACTCGTATGTAACATATACATAGAGGAGGAAAATGTTTGGTTTGTAAATATAGAAAGATAAAGGTAATTTAAAAACTAAATTGTAATCAAAACGGATCCACGACTAGTGAAGAAAATGCTCAAATGAAGAAACTTACCAAGTAGATGCCATTATTTAAAACATTCTTACTAAACCATATCAATACTTGTAAATAAACTAAATCACTTAGAAAACTTTGTAACACATATACAAGAACCTGCAATAAAGACAATGAAGATATAGACAATGTACATAATAAAATATTTTCCTTAAAATATTTTCCTTTACCCGCTCTACCCCCAACAATTCAAACACTATATAAAGGGCGGTAATGCGATGGATTTGTCATTTATAGGTTGTTGTTCTAATCATCAACATCTACAGGTCGCCAGATGATACCTCGCGTAGAGGCGAAACACGTGTAGCAGACACGACCACGGCAGTTGCATGTTTCATATTTGTTTCAGATATTGGAGATTCGCAGAGATGACCGCAGCAGCTGGAGCAGAGACGACCACGCAGTCACGTGCATCTACTAACGGTTGTGACTGGGTGTCGGCCGGCAGTAATCTGCATGAACTAATTGGTGACGGAAGCATGCAAAGTAGTGTAGATCAAATTGTCTGTAAAATATCTCTTCTTAGTAGATGTCTAAATCATAATAGCTACCTGTATGCCAAATTTCCGATTCGTCTAGTAATTTGAGCTGTGCGTTTATAGATCAGTAAGACTGGTGTCTTTTATAAATACACAAGATTATTAAGATTAGGATTTACTTACCAAAGGCTGAAAAAGATTTTTGTAAATACCGAAAGCCTCCAAAACATCCGAGTAAATTTCATATACTTTTATCCAATATTCATCTGTTTTAAAATAGTTTCCAAAATCATCTGAATTTAATTCAGTGCAAATTTTCAACCCTGTTATCCACAGACGTAGCCCTTTTCTTATAATATTCATAATACAAATTGCATAAACGATATTTATATCAAAATTTAACCTTATTAATGTAAATAATACTCCCAGGACTGAATTATCACCGATGTATAAGAAAGCTATTGTTATTTGCGATATATAGACTATTACTATCGTGACTACATGCCTCCAGCTTATTGAAGCGAAACTGATATTAATTCCATAGCGTTTTAAATTTCTGTGAACTGATTGAATTTTGATTATTAAACTGACATTTTGGTTGCTAAGTCTCGCATTAACGTATAAATTTACAGTCAACCCTACAGAATAAATAAAAAAATCTACATAGGAAGCAACATTTAAGAAATCGACGTCTTGGAAGTCTTCAGAAGTGACAATTTCCTTAAGTCGGAATACCAAAATTAAGATCAAAGCGAAAAATCCAAATAATGATAATAAATTTGCGATAGGTCCATTTGGTGTTATAAAATTATCACGGATTCTAAATTTGGGCGAGAAGAATGCGTTTTGGAGAATGTTTAACGGTAGTAAAACTGCTTGAAGGTCTTGGTTTAAATTGTTGTTCAGTAAAATTTCAGTGTTACGATACATGTTTGTTAGAACGGTTGATAAAATATTAAGCTGTGGTTGATAGAATATTAAGTATGTGCAATATAATATTGACTGCTCGTTATAAATTAACGACTAGTAATGAAACTAACACGCGGTAATGTTGAAAGAGGTTACATAGTTCTATCAAATGTCAGTTTAATTGATGATTGCTTTTCATTACGTCATTTTCATATAATCACTTAATACTTTGACAAATAAATAAAGTGTTCCAGTTTATTTTAATTATTTAGTACTGCTTAGTGAAACTGGTTTTGCTCAGTGGTTGAATATTTCGGAGTGTTCCAGAATATTCCACAATATTCGTGAGTGATTTCGAATCTTTCTCAATGATCTAGGTTGTCGATTGTTTTAGACTATTCCGTATCATTGCACAATGTTGAAGTGCATTTTATGCAAAAATCAAGTTTATGTTTCCAACAAATACATTTTGTGCATAATGACTTTGTCATGCGTTTTTTTTTGTGGGAATATAGACGTAAACTTTCCTTTCTATACGATATGCCTCTGCTGTTTGATAATTATTGCTGGATGATGACTGACCTTAACCTTGACGTTCATCATTCTTTGGCAATAACATATCTTTGATTTTGTTCTTGACTAGCTTGCGCCCGCGAATTCATACGCGCGTATCCCGGTATCCCGTGGGAATTACCAAAAATCCTTTCTTAGCAGATATCTACACTACCTACGTGTATACCAAATTTCACCCCGATCCGTTTAGTGGTCTGAGCTATGCGTTGGTAGCAGTCAGTAACGGTTTCCATTCATAGATGCAGAGAATAAAAAGATGTGCGTCGGCATGGCAAGAATTTCCAGTCAGATTATCAGCCAGGGAACTAGAAGTTGCTGTAATTTTAGTACATTATTAATCAAAGCAAAAGAAATCCGCTGGTGAATATCTTCATTATCGGACGGAGCAAACGATTATTCTGAATGGTTATCATAACGTCATCCACCTTCACATTATCCTCAGTTTCAACATCAGAACATTCCTCCAATGTGTTGACCTCTTCCTCGTCTAATAATAAACGCGCTATACGAGTCGTCTAATCGACGAAGGTTAGGTATTCAGGGTTAAATTTGTGTAAGTGTAGAGCAGTTCATGAATCTTTTCTTCAGCAATCTAAAAGCTCAATTTTGTTACTGATCCCACTTCGATCTTGACAACTTTATATAATGAAAGCAGCGCATTCATTACATTGGCAATAGATAGCGCAATAAGTACTATCATAAATAAAAAAGGTACTATTTAGAAATAAATATCGGAAACTGCAGATGCCATGTTCACTACCAATGAGTTCGATCCATCCCATGACTACAGCGACTGCAACACCTATCTATGTTTTACAATTACAATATTTACAAAATAAAATTATTTTGTACATTTACAAAAATATAATACATTTTTTTACAATAGTGACACAACTTATGAAAATATAGTTCAATTAATTAGCTAATGCAAATTGTAGTAATACAATAAAGTAATCCGCAAGTGTGTATAATAAATTCAGCGTTAGTTTTCCATCTATGGTAAACAATCCACAGCCAGTCATCTTACAGAATTGTGATCGGTATATGCGTTGTATGTTCTTAAGCACCTTCCTTTGTTGTTCTGGAATGTTAAATGATTTACTGACTTTACATACAATTGATTAAAAGCTGCTATGATATGATATACACTTATACATATTGATAACTCGACGTATCTACGTACTACCTTAATCACACCCCGGCCAGTCCATACAAATATCGCATCGTTTACTATTACATAAACAATGACGTCTGTGCAGAGCGCGAATGAGCTTGTGTGCGTGCGACGCCATACAATCTGTTCCAGATTTGTCTCAGAGGGGAGGCGAGTTCGATACGAGAGAGCGACAGGGAATGGCCATACTGTTCTATTATTTATACTGTGCCTTAATTAAGGCCGGGTTTATTAATTATTTGAAAATTAATCGTGCAACCAGTTATGCAGGTGCTTTCATCATAGACAACAGTAGTACTGCATGAGAAATAGTATTGTACTTTTAAAGTTAAAGTCTTTTCCGCAAGCTAAAGTTCTTTTCGTCGCTTTATCTTAATAAACTTACGAAACGACTTAACTAAATTCTAGACGAGAACTTGACCTTCTCCTATAGGTGAAATCAGAACAAATATTTTTGAACTTATTACATCAGAAGCCGCATAATAAAATATAAATGACTTATTTATTTACATGCAATAAAGAAGTCATATAAACATGCACATACTTAGCGACAAAGTTATATTATTCACTTGCAGGCGAAGGTTAAGCTAATGTTGAAGAAACTCGGTGTGCTCAAGAGAGAGAAGCAGTAGTCCTGCTTATGGCAAAGAGTATTGCTTTTTAATGCACAGGTTCACAATCCCATACTGTTATCACTTTCGGACGAGAGTCCGTATATCATATTATTATTGTGAATTAGCAAGTTTATGTGAGAATTATTGATAAGCTTACAGACAGTTGAACCTTGACTCCTTTATTTTTATGTAGCGAGTCCTCATATTATTTGGTCATGCAGTCAGTCTAACGTTTGAGACTATACAGTGAATTAGGAAAAATACAATCAGCTGAATTTCGAAAATGCACAATTTACGTTGATAAATTATAATTGATATATAAAGTCTATGTTTGGTATAAAGCCCAATGAAACCCATATCATAATTATTTTTATCATTAATATTTTAAATGACACAAATACGAGTATTTTAAATAGTTGTAATTATATATAAGACTATTATGTTTGCATGTCATAAACAATACAAAATGTACTTGGCAAATTGTAATGCTATCTTTATATGTACCTACATTTTGTGCAAATAAATGATTATTGATTGATTGATCATTTGAAAGTACACAATAATATCTGAATTTAATATGTACTATAATAAGTTTCATATTTTTGCAAGGAAAATTAGCGCAATTAAGCGCTCAGTGAAGAAAAGAGATAGCAAGTATATTAAACGGTTAGTTGCTTAACTATAGTTATAGATGCATCCATATGCAACAGGAACCGTTTTCTGTTGTAATTTTGTATGGTTACGTTATATTATATCTAAAGTAAATAAAACTTCATTGGATTTCAATGGGTATTTTACCTGAGATAGCGCTTCGATCTGATAGGAACGCACAAATGGTCTGGCTGTCTTTGACGGCTGAATACATTTTCTCGCATTCCATGCATAACTTAGTAAGTAATAGTATATTTTTTGCTATCCATACGAGTGAGTAAAGAATTAAAATCATGACGTATTGCTGAAAAGAGTATATACATTATAATTTACAAATGCGAAACCAATTTCAGTACTATAGAGACATTAAAAAAGAAAAAATTAAAAAATATGCTTCATTGTCATCTACCCATGTCTACCTACTACTGGATATATTCATCATTGCTTTTCCAGAATAGCAATCCATCTAACTTCCAGGCGCTTTCTTAAGGTCATCGGACCATTTTGAAGGTGGGAATCCAATTTTCGTCGACCCACGGCATTTACTCTAGTACCTTTCTCCATCTGCCATTTCTAGGACTCAGCAAATGTGACCGGATCATTGCCATTTCAGCCTACTAACACTGAAGCCTTTGTCAATTTCTTCGAGGATGAAATTGACAAATTATGACTGATAGGAACCTATTTGGAAATATCTTTGAAAACCTAAATTCTTTGTGACTTTGTCAGTTTTGTATTGTTCTTTTGTTAGTGCGTAAGATCGTTCCCCAATATTGCATATTACCAAACCCCGGCCACTCCATACAAAAATGGCGCTTTTGCATGTAGTAACCAAATGACGTCTGTACACGTGTCTGTGTGTGAGTGACGTTCTCTAGGGCTGACATTATTCAATTAGTCAGACATGTAAGGGGGTGTAAGTGGTTCATCAACATCTTTGAACCAAAGTCAATCTCACCTGCACGGGGTACACGCTGCTGACTGACAGACGAGGCTCTGACGAAAAGAGAGGTAGGACATAGCGATTTTTTAAGCAGCCCAACTGACGAAGTACCACCACCTCACAGAATACCGCAGTCAATTAACAATTTCCTTGAGGGTTGTTGTGTTCCTGCGAGTAAGTGAGGTCACCAGAGAGGATGGAGTTGCTGTGTTGGCAGCGGGGATGGAAGCGCGCGAGCGATATTTAATGTTGCGAGCGTTAATATGGTTACGGTAACCGCTTCACATCAGGTGGGCGTAGTGAGGAAAAAAAAACATAGTAAATACACTACACTGACTTCAGCCAATATTTACAAAACGCCTTGTATAATTGCCTTTGCTAACTTACCCAAAATTTTATATTCTAAGCACCATTAAATTGAATGTTCGCTTTACGAACACCGGTTCATTGTAATGGTCAAACCATTTCATTCTCACTAATTGTAGCTTTTTACTATTCATATAAATGCATGCGTAATGATTTGATTCATTTTCATATTCACATGGAACAAACATAATTTAAAACTAATACCACACATGACATCACGCACAATTAACATTAAAATGTAAATAAGAAAATTGTAAACATTAACAATAAACCACCATAACTCAAGTGACAGCAATGTCACATCCGCGTCTGCGCACTCACTTGCTCTTCGAGACATATAAATCTGCTACATATCCTTTTCTCATCTCGTATTAATTGTATCTTGTATCCTACTTTGACAGACATGAATTAGTTATGATGAAACTATGGCTGCCACATGCTTTTTAGGTAATTTATAAAAAAATCTGTACTATTTTGCATCCAAAGGGATCGAATAAATTTCTTTTTTTTTGGCTTTCCATGTGTTGAGACATCCAACCACTACACAAGTAACTCCCATCTTTTAAACTGAATGGAGAATAAAATACGAGCGACGTCACTTTCTAGGACGTTGCATCCATTGCGAACGGTTCCAAATCGGTTCCATAGGGGAGGTGAGGTCGACTAGTGAGAGCGGCAGAGAGTGTCCATACTGTACGTTAGTACTATTACTTATACTGTGATATTACTATTAAAACCATTTCTCTCGATTATACCAGTTTTTCTCTTACAGTCCTATTCAGTCAGTAATAAAGACAATGAAAAGGTTAGGACGATAGAAGATTAGGGCAGCTGTATGGCCTGTCCGATAGCTGAATTCTCTACGATAACCGGGCTAGGGATGATGAAGTCGTTGTATATAACTTTCGTTTTATCAAAATTTATCTCCAACCCCCAACCCGACGGATCGAGAAGCAGCATTGAGATAGTTTAGCGTTCGACTGAGATCCGTCAGCGATCAACCATTATGACCACGTCATCGGCAAATCGTAAGGGTGAGATGTACTCGCCCTTCGCAGTCAAGCGTCTTAAATACATCTTCAAGTGCAGCAGTAAATAGTTTCGGGGAGATGACATCCCCTTGACGTACTCCCCGCTGCAGTTGAATAGGATCAGACTGGTGGTTCAGGGTGCTGCGACAATGACTGTCCGTCATTGTCGCAGCGTTATACATTATATCAGCACCTCGATATAGTGCTGGTCCACTTGACATTACTCTAAGGATTCCTGAACAGACCAAGTTTCGATGGAGTCGAAGGCTTTTTCGTAATCCACATTAGCCATACAGAACGGCAAATTGTACTCTGTACTATTCTGCGCAATATTTCGCTGTGTATGAATGTGGTCCACCGTACGGTGTGGTGGCCTTTACGAAACCCAGCCTGTTCCGGTGGCTGGTAGTCATCAAGTCTTCGAGCGAGATGATTTATGACAACCCTTGAAAACAGCTTATATACGTGAGACAGGAGCGAGATCGGTCTATAGTTCTTCAGTAAGGTTTTGTTACCCTTTTTGAAAAACAATACCACCAAACTCCTACTCCACGCGGCTGGTGCGGTCCCATTGTGAATGACAGAATTAAATAGACGTTGCAGTTCCTTCAGAACAGCTTTCAACAGTTCTGTTGTAATTCCGTCCTCACCGGGCTCACCATTTGTCAGCTGTTGAAAGGCTATCCCAATCTCACCCATACTGATGTCAGGAATGTCTTAGATGTAGCGGCGAGTTAACGGAGCTCGGTGATCGTCTACACGAGTAGCCGATGTAAATCAATATTGATTTTGATGATGAAATAAAGATTGCTATAATATCTCTCTACTTCCGTAAATATTTTCGGCATCGAAGAGATGACACGGCTATCCTCTAGCTTAAGCTTCGACAGTTGCGCTTTTCCTGTAGGCTGTGAAAAGATTATTAAACCTTTATTGCGCACTATCGCATTTTCAATGTAATTGGTATTGAATAACCAAACATTTTCCTCCTCTCGCTGAACATCGGGAGACGTGAAGCCATTATGCTGAGCTACTTAATATATATTATCAAATAATATTTTAAATTCCTCTACCTTAAGTTTATCTGGATGACATTGCTTAGCGAATAGACCGCTTTTTGTTGTTTTATTATATTATTTTATGTTATTTTATAATGCCTTTCTTTTATTTGGTGCAATGATTAATATTGTATTGTATTTTTTTTGTCTGGATTGAAATTTTTTATTGATGCTTAACATAGTAATATGGAAAGCTAAAGGTCTGCAGTTATTAAACTATATAGTTATTTAAAAGTATTTAAATGACTGTTTGTTTTTACTTAATACATAAAAATATCAGCTAAAAACTATGTTCTAATCCAAACGGATCCACTATTATAGAAAAGGATACTCAAATGAAGAAACTTACCAAGTCGATATTATCATTTAAAACATTCTTACTAAACCTTATCGATACTTGTAAATAAATTAAATCACTTAAGAAACTTTGAAATACATATACAAGAACCTGCAATGAAGACAATGAAGATAATAGACAATGTGCATAATAATATGTTACAATACGCAGCAAAGAGATCATTGCGTAACTTTAAAGTACTGTAATAAATTTTCAAAAGAGCATCAATATTCTTAATACACAAAAAAAAAAAATTCTTAGCGCCATTTCTGACGCCTACATCATAATTGACGAACGACGAGAATAGGTGGTCGAATAATTAACAATAGCCACTTTGACCCAGAGATCTCGGATGCGATCCCCGCACAAGACAAATATTTGTGTGCATGAACATGTCTGTTTGTCTTAGTCTGGGTATTTTCTATGTATTTGTGGTATATTTATATTGTTGACTGAAGGTAGTTGTATTTATTCGAATTGTCAGTCAGTCTGTTGTCGAGCAATAAACGAGTTGCATTGATATTGCGTTTCCTTCAACCAAAAACACCATAAATTGGCGACGAGTTGTATTCACGCGTGTGGTGTTCAGTTATTAATAAATAATAATGGATAGTGACTCACGGATCAGCAAGAAACAAAGCAATATAACGATCGGCAGCACGCTGAGTTTCGATCACCGCTCACAAGAATGGAGCATTTTTGTAAGCCGATTCAAACAATTTTGTTTAGCAAATGATATAAACCAAACCAAAAATACTATAAATACCATAGTATTACATGTTTTATTTACAAAAAAAACCGGACAAGTGCGAGTCGGACTCGCCCACCGAGGGTTCCGTACGTAGTATCAATATTAAATTTGATATTTTTCATTATATTATAAATATTACATTATAAATAAGACATAATGCGTCGAAAAAATAGTGTCCGACCGAAACTGGTTTTTACGACCGAAACCGAAACCGAAACCGAATTTCGGCAACAGTCTCAGTTTCGGCCGAAACCGAAACCGAAACCGAAACTTTTACGAAACAATTATCTAACTTACACCCCACCCACTTATACGTGTAAGTGGTCCATCAACATCTCTGAATCAAAGCCAACTTTCGGGGGTGTAAGTGGTTCATCAACATCTTTGAACCAAAGCCAACTTCACCTGCACGCGGTGCACACTGCTGACTGACAAACGAAGCTCTGGCGAAAAGAGAGGTAGGGAGCGTAATTGTAAGATACCCGACTGGTGAATGTACCTCCACCTCACAGAATACCGCAGCCAAATAACGGTTCCCTTGAGGGCTGTTGTGTTCCTACGAGTGAGTGAGGTCACCAGAAAGGAAGGAGATGCTGCGGTGGCAGCGGGGGTGGCGGCGCGCGAGCGATATTTTATGTTGCGAGCGTTAATATGGCTACGGTAACCGCTTCACATCAGGCGGGCCGTATGTTTGTCTGCTACCCGACGTATTATAAAAATAGTAATAATAATTACGTTATGTTACGTTATACTTGGTTATAATTATTAAATTGAACGTTAAAACTCTAAATCTTTAATATTATCACCACTAATTCACTATAGTAAGTATCAAGTACCTAACTATTGTTTGTTTACGTATAGCATTACCGAATGAGTTAAATTAACCACAAAATATTCAGTTAGTTATGTTAGATACTACTATAATCTACGCATTAGTTTGGGGTGTAAGTGGTTCATCAACACCTTTGAACAAAAGCCAACTTCACCTGCACGCGGTGCACCCTGCTGACTGACAAACGAAGCTCTGGCGAAAAGAGAGGTAGGGAGCGTAATTGTAAGCTACCCGACTGGGGAATGTACCTCCACCTCACAGAATACCGCAGCCAAATAACAATTCCCTTGAGGGTTGTAAGGTCACCAGAAAGGAAGGAGATGCTGCGTTGGCAGCGGGGGTGGTAGTGCGCGAGCGATATTTTATGTTGCGAGCGTTAATATGGCTACGGCAACCGCTTGACATCAGGCGGGCCGTATGCTTGTCTGCCACCCGAAGAAGTATAAAAAAAAAAAGTTTGTTATACTAAATTATTATGTTTACTACCTGCCCTTAATACAATATCACATGATAAAACTTACCGAATTCAAAACAAATCACACGAAAACTCACAAACAACAAACAAAACGCACTGCAAACGCAAACAAGTCACGACATGATTCGGCACGTGGACGCGGCAAAATGTCTTCGTCGCTTGGATGGAATTTACTGCGCCGAACATGATCGAGCACAGCGCGGGAACTCCCGAATGAAGTTTCGGTTTCGGTCGTAGTTTCGGCAGGTTTGCCGCCGAAACCGAAACTAAACCGAAACTCGTTATTTTTGCCGAAACTCGACCGAAACCGAAACCGAAACCGAATATTCGGTCGGACACTACGAAAAAAATAAAAAAAATATATTTTGCAATGTGTACATCAATCCCTTTCATATGATACCCCATTTGAACTAGTAGTTTCAGTTTGAAATTTCGACACCTTATAAAAAATATAGACCCCCTATTTTTTAAGATCTATTTACAAATGTATAGTTTTGAGATTTATTCCTGTACTTGTAGTCTATAACGATGTTACTTGCCAAATTTCATAGTTCTAGGTCAACGGGAAGTACCCTATAAGTTTTGATTCCCTTGAGTGTGTCGAAATATGCGTTTTTTGCTGAATAAACGGCCATAACTTTTTTCTACGTAAACTTAGCAGTTTGATTTTTTTACGACTTCATGGGACCGTAGACCTGAGTATACAGTTCAAATTTCAGCTTGATACCTCGACGCATTCTCGACATAGAAATTCTTGACAGACAGACAGACAGACAGACAGACGGACAACAAAGTGATCTTATAAGGGTTCCGTTTTTCCTTTTGAGGTACGGAACCCTAAAAAAAGGAATTAAATATAATAAAAGTTATCCAGTACCCATAGTACAAGCATTGATTAGTTTGGGACTAGATGGCCGTGTGTAATTTGTCCGGGAATATTTATTTATTTATAACAGCTACCTGTATATCAAATTTGGACCCGATTAGTCCATGAGCTGTGCAGTCAGACTGCCTTTTATAGACACACAATATTATTTAGTTTACTTACCAAAGGTTGAAAAAGATTTTTGTAAATACCGAAAGCCTCCAAAATATCCGAATAAATATTATATACTTTTAACCAATATTCATCTATTTTAACTTTAAAATAATTTTCAAAATCATCTGAATTTGATTCAGTACAAATTTTTAACTCTGTTTTCCACAGATATAGCTCTTTTCTTATAACATTCATAATGCAAATTGCATAAACGATATTCATATCAAAATTTAACCTTATTAATGAAAATAACACTACCAGGACTGAATTATCGCCGATGTAGAAAGTGAATGATATTAGCATAATGTAGACTATGACTATCGTGATTACATGCCTCCAGCTTATTGAAGCGAAACTGACATTACTTCCATCGCGTTTTAAATTTCTGTGAACTGATTGAATTTTTATTATTAAATTGACATTTTGGTTGCTAAGTCTCGCATTAACGTATAAATTTACAGTCAACCCTACAGAATAAATAAAAAAATCTACATAGGAAGCAACATTTATGAAATCGACGACTTGGAAGTCTTCAGAAGTGACAATTTCTTTAAGTCGAAGTGCCAAAATTAAGATTAAAACGAAAAATCCAAATATTGACCATAAATTTGCGAGAGGTCCATTTGGTGTTATAAAATTATCACGGATTCTAAATTTGGGCGAGAAGAATGCGTTTTGGAGAATGTTTAACGGTAGGAAAACTGCTTGAATGTCTTGGTTTAAATTGTTGTTCAGTAAAATTTCAGTGTTACGATACATGTTTGTTAGAACGCTTGATGAAATATTAAGCAACGGAAATAACACGCGACAATATTGAAAGAGGTGATATAGTTCTATCAAATGTCAGTTTAATTGATTATTGCTTTTCATTCAAATAATCACTTAGTACTTTGACTAATAAAATAAGTGTTTCGGTTTATTTTAATTATTTAGGAATGGTTAGTGTGGCTGGTTTTTCTCTGTAGTTGAATACTTCGCAGTGTTCCAAAATATTCTAAATATTAGTGAGTGACATCGAATCTTCCTCAATGATCTAGGTTGTCGATTGTTTTAGACTATTCCGTAACGTTCCACAATGTTCCGGACTTTAAAAAAAGACTTTAAAAAAAAGGTTCATCTTTGACTAGATGTATCTTCACAACCAATGTACCTAGAGTACAAACAAACCCCGGCCACTCCATACAAAAATGGCGCGTTTGCATGTAGTAAACCAAATGACGTCTGTCGTCGTCTGTACACGTGCCTATGTTTGCGTGTCGGTCTCTAGGGCTGACAATGCTGACATTATTCAATTATTAGTCGGACATAGTAAACATTTGCATAATAGTAGTTTATGAAACTGTTGCATAATAAGGGTTCTTAAAATACGAGCGTGAGTTTATAACATGAGCCGAAGGCGAATGTTATAATAGACCACACGAGTATTTTAAGACTAAATTATGTGGAGTTTCATACACTACTTTATCTAATCTCATGAAATATATGATAATAATATTATAAATACAACCATGAAGTTAATTTAACAGCTTTATTTCTTACTTATAAATACATTTGCAGATCGAGCATCCGTAGTGCGCATGCGCGACGCGCCGCGCGGCGCCGCGTTCACAGATTATGTAGAAAAATTTTGCAAAGTTGCAATGTATTTGCATTGCAACCTGTTTAAAATACCTGTATCCAGGGCTGAAGCAGTATCGAAATGGAAAAAAGTTATTTTTCGATACAGTTGTCCATACTACAACTTCGGCTTCGCGCATGCGCTCTTGAGACGGGCCAGTCAAGAAGTAACTTTGTAAATGCGGCATTTTGGCATTCAATCGATTTGTTAGGAATTAAATTAAGTATACTGTATGTGGACTGAACTGAATTCTTTATAATGTTATGTTTTTATTTGCGGGTGAGAATAATAATAATAAACAATAGTTTAAAAAGTCATAGTTTTTAAAATTTGTATTCGAAATTCATATTGAATGAGCAGTCTGGCTGGCTGATTGATAATCATAATTTGAAACATAAACTTACAAACTGACTATACTTAGGTTAGGTCGGACAGTTGAATTTCCCCAACGTATTTAATTTTGTATAATGCTACTATAATGCTGTCCCGTTCACATCTCGTATTAATTGTTCCTATTAAATAAAAATAACCTGAGCTTTTTCTAAGTCAATTTCGCAATATTTCATTTGTCAGATTAAACAATTTAATTATTCATAGTAAAACACAATGTCACATTAAACAATTTAAATATAGGTACATAGTAAAAACACATTGTCTGTTATAGTCTTAAGTGCAGTAAAATTTTGATTCTGGGATGAAACTATGGCTGCCATAATTATGCTTTTTAGGTAATTTATAAAAAATCTGTACCTTATTTCATCCAAAGGGAACGAATGAAATTTTTTCTTGTTACGTTTCCACGTCTTGTGTTGAAACATCCGTCCACTGCACAAGTCACTCCCATCTTTATTTTGCTGAATGAAAAATAAAACACGAGCGACGTCAATTCGCACGTTGTGGCATTCCTTGCGAACGGTTCCAAATCGGTCTCATTGGGGAGGTGAGGTCGACTAGTGAGAGCGGCAGAGAGTGTCCATACTGTACGTTAGTACTATTACTTATACTGTGGTACAAATCAAGTTAGTAAATTTGTGTAAGTAAAGAGTAATTCTTGAATCTTTTATTCGGCAATCTAAAAGCCCAATTTTGTTACCGCTCCCACTTCGATCTTGACAACTTTATGAAATAAAATGCCATCTATCGTAAAGTCATCGTTATTAAGTAGCAGCGTATTCGTTACATTGACAATAGGTGGCGCAATAAGTACTTTCATAAATTAAATGTTACTATTTAGAAATAAGTATCGGAAACTGCAGATGCCATGTTCAATTCATCCCATGGTAGTCATGCGAGCGACTGCAACACCTATATTTACAATTACAAAAAAATATTTTGTACATTTACAAAAATAAATCGATTTTGTTACAATAGTGATACAATTACATCATATAGTTCAATTAATTTGCTAACGCAAATTGTAGTAATACAATAAAGTAATCCGCAAGTGTGTATAATAAGTTCAGCGTTAGTTTTCCATCTATGGTAAATAATCCACAGGCCGTCATCTCATAGAATTGTGATCGGTATATGCGTTGTATATTCTTTAGCACCTTTATTTGTTGCTCTGTAATGTGAAATGATTTACTGAATTTACATAGAATTGATTAAAAGCTGGGATATGATCTACACTTATACGTATCGATAACTGAGCCTTTTATGTATATAAGTAAACTAGCTGACCCGGCAAACGTTGTTTTGCCATAAAAAATAGATAACAACCTATTCTCAGACCTACCCGATATGCACACAAAATTTCATAAAAATCGGTCAAGCCGTTTTGGAAGAGTTTGGTAACTAACATTGTGACACGAGAATTTTATATATATTAGAAGATAAAACTTCATTGCAAACAATCCCACCTAGGAAGGGAGGTGACTTTTCCATTTATAAAAATAATATTTTGGCAAGATGGCCGAAACAACAAATTAAAATAATAATAATAAAACTTCATTGGGCTATGGGTAATTTACCTGAGTTCGTACTTCGATCTGATAGAAACGCACAAATGGTCTGGCTGTCTTTGAAGGTTGAATACATTTTTTCGCATTCCACGCATAACTTAGTAAGTAAAACTATATTTTTTGTTGTCCATACGAGTGATTAAGGAATTAAAACTATGATGTTCTGCTGAAAATAATATTTACAGTATACTTTACAATTGAGAAGCCAATTTCAGTACTATAGAGATGTTAAAAATTGCCTTAAAAGGCGAACTATAGGAGACATATTTTCACTTGTGAAAATAGCCCATTCAAAAATTTTCTCCAAAAGATTCTCCAAACCTATTGTTTCTGATAAACCTTTGTTTTTGTACCAAATCTGAAACATCCTAATTTAGGTATTATGTAATTCAAACAAACAAGCATATATTCTACTTGTTTGCGAAAACATGTTAATTGTGTTATTTGTTATTTACATAGTTTTTCAACCATGTTATTTACGCTGTAATGTTTTTCAAATAAAATAAAATAAAAATAGTATAAATAAAGGAAAAAAAAAATCTGTTTCTTCACCATCAACCTATTCTACCCACTGCTGGATATATTCCTCAATGCTTTTCACTAACAGCAATCCTTTGGCTTCGGCATCCATCCGCTTCCAGGTGCTTTCTTGAGGTCATAGAACCATTTTAAAAGAGGGTGTCCAATCTTCGTCAATCAATGGCCTATACTCTAATACTTTTCTCCATCTGCCATCCCTAGGACTCGGCAAATGTGACCGGCTCATTGTTATTTCAGTCTACGAACTCTGAAGCCTTTGTCGAATTTCTTCGAAAAAATAAAGGTTGTATTCGTATAATATTGCCGATAAAAGATAACAATTTAGATATGATCCAAAGAGCGGGTATAGTAATGTTCCTTTGCTGGTCATAGGAGAAAATCATTAAAAAAGTTAGGAAACAATGCCTTGTTGAAACCCTGAGTTAAGCTCTCTCGCTCTCGTCGTTCACTATAATAATAATAAATATTTCTGGTCAATTTACACAGCGCCATCTAGTCCCAAATAAAGCGCAAAGCTTGTGTTATGGGTACTAGATAACTGATATTATACTTACATAACAATACATATTTTTTATAAATATCTATCCATACATATAATGGATAGAAAACATCCAGACCAAGACAAACAGACATGTTCATGCACACTTGCACTATATGCTTGATACTTGCAAAACATTAAGAAAATACATCTATTTGTAGTCAAAATGCGAGGATTTAGATGGCGTCGTTGTATTCTAATCCAAATGGAACCACTACTAATAAAGAAAAGGATACTCAAATGAATATACTTACCAAGTAGATACCATTATTTAAAACAGTCTTACCAAACCATATCAATACTTGTAAGTAAGTTAAATCGCTTAGAAAACTTTGTAATACATATACAAGAACCTGCAATAAAGACAGTGAAGACATAAACAATGTGCGTAATAGTAAGTTCACAGCGAAGAGGTAATTGCGTAATTTGAAACTACTAAAATAAAATTTCAAAAGACTGTCATCTCTTTAATACGCAAAGAAATGATACCTTTCTTAGTGGATGCCTACATCATAATAGCTACCTGTATACCAAATGTCAACCTGATTGATCGATTTGTTGATAGATCAGTCAGACTGGTGCCTTTTATAGATACACAATAGTATGTGGTTTACTTACCAAAGGCTGAAAAAGATTTTTGTAAATACCGAAAGCCTCCAAAGTATCCGAGTAAATATTATATACTTTCATCCAATATTCATCTGTTTGGAATTTATAATAATTTTCAAAATCATCTGAATTTAATTCAGTACAAATTTTCAACTCTGTTATCCACAGCCCTTTTCTTATAATATTAATAATGCAAATTGCATAAACGATATTTATATCGAAATTTAACCTTATTAATGTAAAAAATACTCCCAGTACCGAATTATCGCCAATGTATAAGAAAGCTATTGTTATTTGAGATATATAGACTATTAGTAACGTGATTACTTGGCTCCAACTTATTGAAGCAAAATTGATATTACGTGCATCACGTTTTAAATTTCTGTGAACTGATTGAATTTTTATTATTAAACTGACGATTTGGTTACTAAGTTTCACATTGACGTATAGATTTACAGTTAACCCTAGAGAGTAAATAAAAAAATCTAAATAGGTAGCAAAATGTATAAAATCGACGACTGCGATGTCTTCATTATTCACCATGTCTTTAACTCAAAGTACCAATATTAAGATTAAAATGAAAAATCCAAATAATGATAATAGGTTTGCGAAATGTCCTTGAACATCTTGGTTTAAATTGTTGTTCAGTAAAATTTCAGTGCTACGATACATGATTGTTTGAACGCTTGATAAAATATTCTGCTGTACGTGCAAAAATTTAATAGCAAGTAATGGAAGTAACACGCGACAATGTTGAAAGAGGTAACATAGTACTAGGTTTGTAATCGGTTTAATTAATTTATTATTTATTATTGCTTTTCATTACGTCATTTTCATCACTTAATACTTTGAGTAATAAAATAAGTGCTCCGGTTTGTTTTAATTATTTACTACTACCATGCAGTAGTACCTGGTTGTGCTCCGTGGTTGAATAATTCCTATTCAAAATTCTATATTTGCAATTATTCGACATACAAAAACTCGCCGACTGTAGGTGTGCTTTATTTTAATAGCATATGTAACACAGATCTGCAAAAAAAATATCTGCTGCATGAGATATTTTTTGCTGAATGACATGTTTTAAGGTACGCTGATTTCAAAAATGACTTCTATTACTCTCCATTACGTATAGTTTTTTGGCAAAGTAAGAACACCATAATGAGAGAAATTAACTATAAATTTATTTTTGTATTCGGGATCCTTTACTATTACTTATACTGTGGTATTGACCAAAAACTTCTGCACTACATTTTTGAAAGAATCCTAGGCTTCTTTTTCGATTTCACCCATTGATTCAGGGTATCAGAACAATGTCGGGGCCAGTGAAAACTCCTTCTTTTAAACACCTTGCTTCAGACAATTTTACTTGACCTTTCACTAAATTATTTACGTCCATTATTTTTCTTCTTTATTCCCAGATAAATATACTATTAAAATTAGGGTAAGAAATCTTAATTTAAATTCAATAAAAAAATAAAATAAAAAATAACTAAATAAGAATTTTACACAAAATAAAAACATGAAACTTAGTATTGTATAAAAAAATTGATGAGATGGAATTTTGTAATTTTTTTTCGGTTTTACGACATCATTATAAGAAAATGTATAAAAAAGAAAACCTATGCAGTTTTTTACTTGCAGACCTGTGTAATTTTTAAAGGCTGGCAACGGATCAGCGACCCTTTGGTGTTGCTGGTCTCCATGGGCGGTGGTAATTGATTTCCATCAGGTGAATCACATGCTCATTTGCCCCCCTCTCATATAAAAAAAAATAAGAGTAAAAAAAATAACTACAAAACATGAACCTTAATAAGGTTCAAGTTTTGTAGTTGTGTATTTTTTGGGAAAAAGAAATGTGTACATTGTAAAATATTTTTAACTTATTTCTACCTACAAGATATTTTTGACGGAACAACGATTAATAGGCACTTCCCATGTAGTTTCTGAAAAAATAAATCAAAATAGTTTTCTAAACATCTGTAGAGATTTTGAAGCTTGTACCATTGTTACACAGTTTCCATAAAATCAAATTGCAAGCACTTATAGGATGCGATAGTCATTTATCGATTGATCGATTTGTTGATAGATCAGTCAGACTGGTGCCTTTTATAGATACACAATAGTATGTGGTTTACTTACCAAAGGCTGAAAAAGATTTTTGTAAATACCGAAAGCCTCCAAAGTATCCGAGTAAATATTATATACTTTCATCCAATATTCATCTGTTTGGAATTTATAATAATTTTCAAAATCATCTGAATTTAATTCAGTACAAATTTTCAACTCTGTTATCCACAGCCCTTTTCTTATAATATTAATAATGCAAATTGCATAAACGATATTTATATCGAAATTTAACCTTATTAATGTAAAAAATACTCCCAGTACCGAATTATCGCCAATGTATAAGAAAGCTATTGTTATTTGAGATATATAGACTATTAGTAACGTGATTACTTGGCTCCAACTTATTGAAGCAAAATTGATATTACGTGCATCACGTTTTAAATTTCTGTGAACTGATTGAATTTTTATTATTAAACTGACGATTTGGTTACTAAGTTTCACATTGACGTATAGATTTACAGTTAACCCTAGAGAGTAAATAAAAAAATCTAAATAGGTAGCAAAATGTATAAAATCGACGACTGCGATGTCTTCATTATTCACCATGTCTTTAACTCAAAGTACCAATATTAAGATTAAAATGAAAAATCCAAATAATGATAATAGGTTTGCGAAATGTCCTTGAACATCTTGGTTTAAATTGTTGTTCAGTAAAATTTCAGTGCTACGATACATGATTGTTTGAACGCTTGATAAAATATTCTGCTGTACGTGCAAAAATTTAATAGCAAGTAATGGAAGTAACACGCGACAATGTTGAAAGAGGTAACATAGTACTAGGTTTGTAATCGGTTTAATTAATTTATTATTTATTATTGCTTTTCATTACGTCATTTTCATCACTTAATACTTTGAGTAATAAAATAAGTGCTCCGGTTTGTTTTAATTATTTACTACTACCATGCAGTAGTACCTGGTTGTGCTCCGTGGTTGAATAATTCCTATTCAAAATTCTATATTTGCAATTATTCGACATACAAAAACTCGCCGACTGTAGGTGTGCTTTATTTTAATAGCATATGTAACACAGATCTGCAAAAAAAATATCTGCTGCATGAGATATTTTTTGCTGAATGATATGTTTTAAGGTACGCTGATTTCAAAAATGACTTCTATTACTCTCCATTACGTATAGTTTTTTGGCAAAGTAAGAACACCATAATGAGAGAAATTAACTATAAATTTATTTTTGTATTCGGGATCCTTTACTATTACTTATACTGTGGTATTGACCAAAAACTTTTGCACTACATTTTTGAAAGAATCCTAGGCTTCTTTTTCGATTTCACCCATTGATTCAGGGTATCAGAACAAAAGTTTTCTTATGTCGGGGCCAGTGAAAACTCCTTCTTTTAAACACCTTGCTTCAGACAATTTTACTTGACCTTTCACTAAATTATTTACGTCCATTATTTTTCTTCTTTATTCCCAGATAAATATACTATTAAAATTAGGGTAAGAAATCTTAATTTAAATTCAATAAAAAAATAAAATAAAAAATAACTAAATAAGAATTTTACACAAAATAAAAACATGAAACTTAGTATTGTATAAAAAAATTGATGAGATGGAATTTTGTAATTTTTTTTCGGTTTTACGACATCATTATAAGAAAATGTATAAAAAAGAAAACCTATGCAGTTTTTTACTTGCAGACCTGTGTAATTTTTAAAGGCTGGCAACGGATCAGCGACCCTTTGGTGTTGCTGGTCTCCATGGGCGGTGGTAATTGATTTCCATCAGGTGAATCACATGCTCATTTGCCCCCCTCTCATATAAAAAAAAATAAGAGTAAAAAAAATAACTACAAAACATGAACCTTAATAAGGTTCAAGTTTTGTAGTTGTGTATTTTTTGGGAAAAAGAAATGTGTACATTGTAAAATATTTTTAACTTATTTCTACCTACAAGATATTTTTGACGGAACAACGATTAATAGGCACTTCCCATGTAGTTTCTGAAAAAATAAATCAAAATAGTTTTCTCAACATCTGTAGAGATTTTGAAGCTTGTACCATTGTTACACAGTTTCCATAAAATCAAATTGCAAGCACTTATAGGATGCGATAGTCATTTACCATCTGGTACCATCAGACCACGTGTCTATGCTTTTTTTAAACCATACTTTTTTTATACTACGACGGGCGTCAGACAAGCATACGGGTCCGTCTGATGTGAAGCGGTTACCGTAGATGTTAACGCTCGCAACATAAAATATCGCTAGCGCGCCGCCACCCCCGCTGCCAACGCAGCATCTCATTCCTTTCTGGTGACCTCACGACTCGCAGGAACACAACAACTCTCAAGGGGATTGTTATTTGGCTGCGGTATTCTGTGAGGTTGAGGCACGTTCCCCAGTCGGGCAGCTTACAATTACGCTCCCTACCTCTCTTTTCGCCAGAGCTTCGTTCGTCAGTCAGCACGATGCACCGCGTGCAGGTGAAGTTGGCTTTGGTTCAAAGATGTTGATGAACCACTTACACCCAAAAAGACCTTATTATTAAAAAAATATGTATTTAGTAAAATATTTTTAATTTATATTACCTACAAGTTTAAACGTTTAAAAGAACAACGATTATTAGACACTTCACGTAGTTTCTGAAAAAATAAATCAAAATTGGTAGTTTTCTCAACATCTGTAGATAAATAAATAATAAATAAATAAATATTGTCAGCCAAATTACACAGCACCATCTAGGCCCAACTGATAAACATACGTAAATACATTTTTTTTTTGTAAATACATGCTTATGATACATAGAAAACACCCAGACTAAGACAAACAGACATGTTCATGCACACAAATGTTTGTCCTATGTGGGAATCGAACCCACGAGCGTTGGTGTCGAAGCCGCGTCATTGACCGCTACGCCACCGAGCTCGTCAAATTTTTGTCGATATTTTGACCGTTTAGAACTTGTACCGTTCTTACGCAGTTTCGTTGTGCGTTAAGTTTAAATCAAATTGCAAGCACTTATAGGATGCGGTAGACATTATATTCTTTATTAAACCATCTATCTATCGTCTCGTCTATTTTGTATTAAACCATACTATAAGGTTTATTTTCTATAAAGTTTACGAGGGTTTGTTATTAGTACCTCCTTTTAAGTACATGAATTACCTGTATTAGGAGGTTCTGCTCTTCATTACATTCCCAATGAAACAAAGAATAATGATATAAAACACAATGGCCTTCAACCCTTCTATTCAAGAATAAATATATAATTATAAATATTCTTCGACGCATTACACACTGCCATCTAGTCCCAAACTAAGCAAAGCTTGTCCTATGGGCACTAGATAACTGATATTATACTTAAATACATTTTTTTTGTAAATAGGTACATACATAATTATATGTATGTATTAACATAGAAAAAAAAAATTGACTGACAAATTACACAGCGCCATCTAGCCCCAAAGTAAGCGAAGCTTGTGTTATGGGTACTAGACAACTCATAAACATACGTAAATACATACTTATGGTACATAGAAAACACCCAGACCAAGACAAACAGACATGTTCATGCACACAAATGTTTGTCCTGTGTGGGAATCTAACCCACGAGCGTTGGTATCGAAGCCGCGTCAATTACCGCTACGCCACCAAGCTCGTCCACAGAAGACACCCAGACCAAGACAAACAGACATGTTCAGCACACAAATATTTGTCTTGTGCGGGGATCGAACCCGCGACCTCGGAGTCAAAGTGGCCATTGCTAACAATTCGTCCACCGAGCTCGTCAAAGACGAAGACAATCGAAGGGGCTTAGAGCATACTTCACCACGCTATTCAATTGCGTGTTGGTCAGTGTTTTCAACAGCCGGTTCTAATGACAACAGCCGGGACCGATGGCTTAACGTAGCCTATAGAGCACGGAGGAGCTCGAGATAAATAAACCCATCCATGGACAGGCTACGGTTAACGTTGCTTGACTTGCGTGATCGAGTAAACTGGTACGCGCAACGACGCCTTCGATCTCCTCAAAAAAAAAACGAAATCATTACAAAATAATTTATTACAATCTCTTCAAATTTTATTTTCACTTTTTTTTATACATTCAATCACTTTCGACTCCAATGCTTTCTCTTTTTTTGTTTTCAATTCATTTTGTATTTCTTCTATGCTCCTTACTTTGATTTCCGGTACAACCAATAGCACGTACAATGCAGCACCAATACAAACAACACTGAAGAAGTAGAAGGCCACGTGAACTCCTATTGATTTTGCTAAAGGCTGGAAGAATAGTGCCTGTAGAAAGGCTGGAAGAATAGTGCCTGTAGAAAGGCTGCAATTGAAGCTAGAGACATTATGAATCCCAGTACTGTTCCACGGTACTGAAAAAGAAAACAATAATAAAGTTTTAAATTTTCGTGGTGCATGATTAAAATGATAATAACAACTTGGACCTCACGTCAAACTGTGGCCACGGCCGGCGCAAGCTGGTACCTTTATTGCCTGATGTTTCGCATCAGGCAATAAAGGTATGTAAATACATTGCATGCAAAAGCGCGTTAATTCTCGTGGTTATTATGATTTTAACAAAATATACTTAACACAGAATAATTTGATAAGAACAACTTCTTATGGTACCTACATATAAAATAGGAACGACTATATCCGTGTAACTCTTAAGATGGCATTTATGATTCAGGGACCCGAATGCGCTGGTTTTGGACATATGATGCGCAAAGAGACATGACCAAAACAGTTATATGTTTCCAAAGGAAAGAGAGGCCGTGGATGATCACTCACAACTTGGACCAACACAATAAAGAAGGTCATGGAGATGATGGGCACAAGTCCTCGATTGGCGCAGAATCGAGAGAAATGGCTATAGAGATGGAAAGAATCAACCAATCAATCAAAATCAAAATGGGAACATGGCTACGCAATGCATCAGCATTACTTAGCCATTATAGCAATCATCAGAATAATATAAGATATTTAAATATAAGTAAATCGATAGATGGCGTTACTACAGAGTCTAATAACGCCATCTATCGATTTACTTTTATTTATTATAAAGAATAGATTGAATGTATATCTACTGTTAGCATACTATTTCTTATTCTATGCTATTAACTAGATATACATACACTCACCTTATATGAGAACATTTCTGAAATAATAACCACTGACATTGGCTGCAAGCCAGCGGAGTCACAAAAGATGCAGATGCATAAGGTGACTACAGGCAACCATGCTGGAGGTTGAAGTCCATAGTCCTTACAGACAAACCAGGATGCTAGCGCACACATACTGATGCCTGATATTAAAGATGCAATAAAGATAAGAGGCTGAAACAATTTTTATAAATAACTAGCGACCAATTAACTAGTAGACCTTTGATCATAGGATATATATTTTTATTACCTACCCGACTGGGGAAGTACCTCCCCACCACAGAATACCGCAGTCAAATAACAATTCCCTTGAGGGTTGTTGTATTCCTGCTAGTAAATGAGGTCACCAGAAAGAAAGGAAGGAGTATAGGCTGACAACGGATCAGCGGCCCCTTGGAGTTGCTAATCTCCATGGGCGGTAGTGATTGCTTTTCATCAGGTGACCCACATGCTCGTTTACCCCCCTCTCAAATTCTTAAGAATTTAGCTTTAATCGAAATTGTAATCGAAGCAGAAGATCAAATAATTAATTTAAAAAAGCCGTAATACTTTTAGCGTCTTTAACTATATTTATAATAATAAATGCCTTAAGGATTTCACCTAGAGCTGTTCATAAAATACTCTTCTGTATCTATAAAAGGCAACCGTTACTGACGGATCAATCAACGCATAGATCAAACCACTGGACAGATCGGATTGAAATTTGGAATTGATTTTTGAAAATTCTCACATAATATCCGACAGGTGCGTAAAAGGTTGCAGGCGCAAGCTATTCACTCTATAGAGTCGAAAGCCACCAGACGAACGAAATTGTTAGACGGTGAGGCTACTTTGCTAAGATATTATGTAAATATGTAATTGTACCTTTCTGCCAGCTTTTTCCACAATGCTAGTAGCTAGAATCGATCCAGCAACCTGCACAGCTCCCAGCATCATCGCCTGTTGATTTGGAGTGAGAACCAAAATTGACCCTTCCGAAGCCGTTGTGAAAATGTCTCCAGCGAAATTGAGGACGGGTATGGCTCCACATACTTCTCTAGCCAGAATTACTACTGTTACTATACGGAGAGCTCTAAAGAGTATTTTATCAGTTACTGGAACAAAGATTATAATCAAAAAAATTAGGAATCTGACTTAGGAACATTTATTTTTTTATTGCATTAGGAACACTGTCTTTTTCAGCAGTTCAGACCATACCACTTAAAGATGGTGATGAGATTTGATAGAGAGAAGAAGTTATATAATATTTTGATTGCAAGTGTACTATAGTTTTATAATTTAGTTATTTGTGTATTTTATTTATTTATTTGTTTGCGAATTCCCTTTTTTCATTATTTTTTCATAGAGGGGAGGCCTTTGTCCAGCAGTGGACTTTCAATGGCTGAGATGATGATGATGAATTCCCTTTTTTCATTTATTACTCGATGTTCTACTTGCCAATCATTTTTCATGTCTTATTCATTATGTAAGTTCATAAATAAAGATAATAGGTACAAACAAACAAAACAAACCATTCATTGCATCTGCAATGTGTGCATTAGGTCTTATAAATACAATTGTACAAGCATTATTGACCATGTTGAGTCATCATCATCATTATCAGCCTGTATCTACCCACTGTTGGATATAGGCCTTTCCCAATACTTTCCACCATATGCGATCCTCCGCTTTCCGCATCCAACCGCTACCAGCCACTTTTTTGAGATCGTCGGTCCATCTAGAGAGGGGGCGCCCTATGCTTCGTCGTACCATACGTGGCCTCCACTCTAGGACTTTCCTCCCCCATCTGCCATCGCTGACTCGGCAGATGTGGCCAGCCCACCGCCACTTCAACTCGCTGACTCTGAGCGCAATGTCGACCACTTTGGTTCTCCGTCGAATTTCTTCGTTCCGGATTCGATCCCTTAGAGAAACTCCATGTTGAGTACGTGTTGCAAATTTAGGCACATTTATTAATAATAGGCAGATAAATGGGAAGGCGTTAAGGGGCTGTCCTACCAAAAAATTACATGGGGTCAACGATTCTAGGTCATTAGTCAACCGACAATGAGCATAAGGGCCGCGAATTGAGGACGGCCTCAATTTTACAAAATAGCGTATCTAATTCTTCAAACGTGAGGATAGTGTCTCCTACCTTTTGGTTGACTTTACTACCTTTTATGTTGTCCTGAAGCTACTCTGGCGATGTTGAAACGTACTCAACAGAGAACTGTTTACAGAATAATATTTCGTGGGTGTTTATTTTCATGTTGCAAACAGGATGCTTTCACGGTGTTTGCCCAGTTTAACTTTAATATAGTGAATTATTCAGGTGTTATTTTGCGGAAGTCAAATTTACAGGAAACTTGATCTACACTACTTTGCGTGCTTCCGCCACCTATTAGTTCATGCAAATTACTGCCGGCCGGCACCCACCCACTACCGTTAGTAGTTGCATGCGACTCTACGTGAGGCATCCTCAGGCGATCTGTAGATGTTGATGGTTAGAACACCAACATACAAATTTGTAGGTTGTTGTTCTAACCATCAACATAAGGTAGAGGCAAAACACGTGTCGCAGAGACGACCACGGCAGTCGGAGCAGCGGCGGTCCCATGTATCTTCTGTTTCAGATGTTGGAGATTCGCCGGGACGACCACAGCAGCTGGAGCAGAGACCACAAAAGACAGACGACGAAAGCAGCCACGGCAGTCGCATGCAACTGTGGTAGTGGGTGGGTGCCGGCCGGCAGTAGTTTGCATGAACTAATTGGTGGCGGAAGCACGCAAAGTTGTGTAAATCAAGTTGCCTGTAACTTTAATATGTCTACATAGAGCTTTATAGTAACCGAGTTTTGTCGTCTATTAAGACCGATACTATAATATCTTCAGTGTATTATTTTTTGTGTCACACATCTGATAAAAATATATGTCACACATCTGATAAACCAAAAATAAACTCTTCGATATCCCACACAAGAGTGATATATCAATAAGATTGTCATAAATATATCACATCTTAATCACAGTTTAAATTAATATTGTAGATAATATTATGCAAAATCAGCAAACAATATTTATATAAATAAGTGCCTACTAAAATATATTGTCATCCTTCATTTCGAAGACATATGCTAACAAGATGATTGCGGTCTGATAGACTGTTATCAGTTTAAATAAATATTAACAATTATGATTCGTTGATTCCTGAAAAATTAAGAATTTTCCTTATATAATTATAAAAGATGTTATAGACTAAGTATTAGCAAGCTAACGTATTTAAAAAAAAAATATTAATTGTAATGAGGAAAGTCCTATTAAGTATGGGGTAATGAAGCGTAGGGCGCCCTCACTCTAGATGGACCGACCCCAAAAAAGTAGCAGGTAGCGGTTGCATGCGCATCGCATATGGTGGAAAGCACTGGGAAAGGCCTATATCCAGCAATAGGTAGATACAGGCCGATGATGATGATTAATTGTAAAGTATCGTAATAAATTGTGCCAGCGGAATGAACTAAAAAAGAAGCAATGACGCGAATCAATTGAACGAATTGAGTTGATGGAATTCAAGGCGACTGATACGTCTTATGGTTATGACTACGCGTGAAATTGTTACAAGCTGACTTGAATGGACTATGTCTATTATCTCTGAAGAAATATATATATTTTTTATACTATTAAGGTGACAAACAAGCATATGGGCCGCCTGATGGAAAGCAGTTACCGCAGCCTAAGGACGCCTGCAACACCAGAGGTATCATGCGCGATCATGCGCGTTACCGACCCTGTAAAAACCTCTTTACGCCCTTTTTGAAGAACCCCATGCTGTAGTCTCCTGGATAAACCTCACCAGGCAGTTCATTCCACAGCTTGGTAGTACGTGGAAGAAAACCTCTCTGGAACCGCACAGTACGTGACCATTTCGGTTCTAATGTGTAAGGATGAATTCCCTGTCGATGGCGAGCGGTGCGACTGTAGAAGGAAGCTGTGGGCATCATGTCCAACAACTCCTCTGAATTTCTGAACACACCCCATTGTACATTCGGTAGAACACATAAAGTGATGCAAAATCTCTTCTCAGACTCAAAGGTTCTAAACCGTCCGTCAATTTGGATTCGTTAACAATCCTCACAGCGTGCCTTGCGATTGAGTCACAAGGTGTAAGCTGGTATCCAGGCTTTATAAAGCTGAAGCCTTTGCCGCGGATTGAAGTACTGCTTCGCCCTGTTGAGCACACCTAGCTTCTTCGATGCCAGCTTGACCTTCCCCTCCAGGTGACATCGAAACTGGACATCGCTGGATATTTGTTGAAATCTCCAGCGATGTCCAGTTTCAATTGGAGTTGTCCTAGAATCCCAATAGTTTTTGCGATGGTGAGAGGTGTGTCTTGGAAGGGTGGAGCCACAGCAAATGGGGTTTTCTTAGCGGTGAACGCGCAGACTTTGTGTCTTAGAGGGGTTAAATTACTAAGTTCTGTCGCCCTTAGTCGGACACTCTACTTAGTGGCCTCTCGATTTCCGACACAAGTTGTTGCGGCTCTCTTCCACCAAAGAACGAGGGATATTTGGGCGGCCTGTGTAATATATATTAATATGCAGCAGAAACAGCGTCGCGGACAAAACAGAACCCTACGGGACGCCAGCATTAATGTCCATGCTGTCGGAGCAACTACCATCTACAACGGCTCTAATGCTTCTGCTGGACAAGAAGCTAGCAACCCATTCGCATAATCCCGCAGGCAGACCGTATGCAGGTAACTTTGAAAGAAAACTACGGTGCCAGACCTGATCGAACGCCTTTGCCATATCTACGCTAACCGCCAATGCCTCTCCCTGACTCTCCACCGCCAAAGGCCATCGGTGCGTAAGATACACTAAAAGATCAGCAGTTGAGCGACCATGGCGAAAGCCATATTGTTTGTCGTTGATCAAGTCGTGATCCTCTAGGTATCTAAGGAGCCGATTATTGATTACGCGCTCCGTCATCTTGGAGAGAAGGGCAATTGGCCCAATAGGAATAGCAATAGGCCTGTAATTCGATTGGTCTGACCTGTCGCCCTTTTTGGGCACAGGGAGCACGTTCGCAGTCTTCCACACAGACGGAAATTGCCTAGTGGAGTATGAAAGCGCGAACAAGCGCGTCGGTACAGGACACAACTCAAGAGCACACTCCTTTAACACCACTGCCGGTATGGCCCACTCGACTTGTAAATATCGAGGGAGAGCAACGCCCGCCAGACATCTCGCTGTGTAATCGAAATTTCCGGCTTGTAGTTACCGCACCTTGGGATAGTAGGTGGTATGGCGTCTCCCTCATTTATTGTCGAGTTAGATGCAAAGAGATTGCCCAGTAAGTCGGCCTTCTCCTTAGCACCATAGGGCAGACTACCATCCGGTTTTTGCAGTGGTGGAAAAGACTTTGGCATCGAAATCGAATCTGTTTTGTCAATAGAAGAGATAGTTAATAAATTCAGGTGTTATTTTACGAAAGTCAAATTTACAGGCGATTTGATCTACACTACTTTGCGTGCTTCCGCCAGTAATTAGTTCATGCAAATTACTGCCGGTCGGCACCCACCCACTACTGTTAGTAGACTGCCGTGACTGCTTTGGTCGTCTCTGCTCGAGCTACTGCGGTTGCCTCTGCGATTCTCTAACATTTAAAGCAGAAGAAACATGCGACTGCCTCCGCCCCGACGGCCGTGTTCATCTCTGTGACACGTGGTTTGCCTCTACGCGAGGCATCATCAGGCGATTTGCTGATGTTGATCGTTAGATTTTCTGTCAATGTTTGGTTTTCCATGAATAAATAACTCAATAGCATTTTCTTCGCTTTCATAATTATTTCGTAAAGCTTCTTTCATCACCATTACATACAAGTGTCTAAATTAAGGTGATTTATCCTTTTCTATCTCTGTTACATCTTCTATCAGTCCTCATCTTTCTCATGTCATACTATTTATTAATCTATTGGCTTTTCTAATTCCGCACGCATTCGTAGAAAAACCTACTTACTTATGGCTTTCATTACATTTTGTTTATTTTCTTTGTCTTTCTCGAGTTCTGTCCTAATGAATTCGATCTCACGTTTCACAATCACATCATTTTGTTCTCTGCATCGTAACCAGGATAAAGCTTTTGTCGCTTCCTGTAACGAATTGTCATTTGTAACATATCTTCAACTTCACGGGTAATTTATAGTAACTGTAATGTTTCATTTCATGTCGAATCGACGTATTAGTATCGATCCGACCCATCACCAGAGACAAGAAATTTCAGCCGGGTTTCTAAGCAAATACGTCATGGAGCAATGCGCATTTGGGAACAGAGCTTATATTCCTTGAAAAATTAGCAACGGATCAGATCACTTGAAGGTGTCACCCTTCAAGTCGCTCAGTTCTCTGGGTGATGGTAATGATTTCATGATGGTTGGACGGATTGTCAAATTTATATGCAATTTGATTTACACTACTTTGCGTGCATATCTTACCACCGGGACTGCAATAGACATCATTATTCATTGTCTTTTTGGTGGTTGCCGTTGTTAATCCTAGCTACACAGGAGACACTGTAGTGGGAATTTGAGGTTGGCCCCCGTCCCGTTACTTTAGTGCTTTGTTGGTGGCTGACGGTCGGCGATTGTGTGCATGAACTAACTGGTGGCGGAAGCATGCAAAGTAGTGTAGATCAAATTGTCTGCAATTACTTCTTGATTTAGTGACCTTATTATAATAAAATAAATATTATTAAAATAAAATAAAATAAAATCTATCTAGATCTATCTGACGTTATCTAGCATACAGATATTACTTACTTCAATTCTTCCACGTTTGACCAAATAAGAAGGAGATTCTGGCATCAACATGAAGAGTATCATATGCGTTGTAGGCATCGCGAAACAAACCCATAGGATAGTGTTGTAGTCCAATATGTCTCCAATGATGAACAAAAACAGGTTTCCTGTTGTTTGGAATAATGTCACCTGAGAATTAGTTAAATTATCATTTGTAATCATTATCAGTCTGTGTCTACCCACTGCTGAATATAGGCCTTTCCCAATGCTTTCAACCATATGCGATCCTCCGCTTTCCGCATCCAACGTAAGTAGTGATTTTTAAAATTGTCACTCCATTTAGAGAGGGGGCGCCCTACGCCTCGTCGCCCCATACGTGGTCTCCACTCTAAGACTTTGCTCCCCCATCTGCCATCGCTGACTCGACAGATGTGGCCAGCCGACTGCCACTACAGCTTGCTGACTCTGAGTGCTATGTCGACCACTTTGATTCGTCGTCGAATTTCTTCATTTCGGATTCTATCCCTTAGAGAAACTCAAAACATTGCTCTCTACATCGCTCGCTGTGCGACTTTTAGTTTGTAAACCAGCCCAACGGTCAGTATCCAAGACTCTGCACCGTAGGTCGTAGCGGGGAGTTTTATTTATGTTTAAAGATGAGTCCTTGGCACTTAAGTTTTACATATTTTGCGAATGCTTGACAATTGTACGTCATGAACAAAGAAGAACCCAAAAAGAGCTGGACCATCTTCTTCAACAATCGAAGTTCGACCTCAGCATGGTCCTATACCATGCACATTCCTCAGAAGATGAATAAACAATTTGCGTTATGCGTTTCAAATCTTGTATATGTAAGAGGCCGTTGTATTGAAACTGAAAACTTTTATTGTTTTTTTTTATTATATGAGTTTTTGCCTTATTTTTAAAACCATAATGAAAAAAATGCATGTTTGTTTTATTTCGTTTCGCTTTGGCGTTCAATGGGCTATTATACATTTATTCCAATCTTTAATACTTGATGTTCCAATAAGTAGAATGAAACAACCATCGATTTGCCAAAGTAAAAAATAGTACTTACGAAAGACCCGAAAAGTCCTCTAACGGAGTCCTCACTGATCTCCTTCGTGTATGAAGGACATGTTACATATGCGCCTGCACTAATAACACCAATACTTATTCTTGCAAGTAAAAATGCCCATATTTCCATGGAACATAGCTTTAATATCCAACAAATCTGAAATTTTAAACATTTATTCACTTTAGTATGTCCAAGCAGATGTTGTGCCTGATGATGGTAAGGTGGATCTTAAACAGAGATCATAACAAGAGTGCGTCTCTATTTCATTACAAAACCTAAAAAAAAATATTGTAATTGGCTTCAGTTTAGGTTAAGCCTGTGATCGTATTCTCTTTTATTATTAGAATATTTTTTGTTGCGACGTTGCGAGCATTAATATGGCTACGGAAACCGTATCACATCAGACTACAGCATGGGGTTCTTCAAGAAAGTCGTGAAAAGTTTTTTACATAGCCACCTAGCCTTGAGTGCCTCTGCAATAACTGATCACCATCATGCAAGTCTTATGCTTGTATACCACCTTAGTTGTATAAAAGGCATAACGTACGCTTGACTGCCACCAGGCGTGTAGGTAGTATAAAAAATAACATGAATTTGAATGTAAGTAAAATGAGAGTGAAAAACCTAAAAAGAGGTGTTGATAAGAGAGATGATATGGGTAAGAAAGGGGTAACTATAGATATGAATGCTGATAAGGGTGAATGGAAGAAAAAGACATACTGCGCCGACCCTAAATAACAGGACAAGGAGACGCCAATGATTAAAGAACTTATACTTACAGCACAAGAAGCTGATAAAATTAGAATACTCTTTTTCCTTCCTATTGCGTCTCCCAAATATGCTATGACGTAGTCCATCGGACAACAAACTAGGTATCCTATAGATGCTATCCAGGATATCTGAAAACATATTTTTAAAGAAAAATGGTGCTCTAAGTATCATAACCATCTTCATCAGCGTGTATCTACCCACTGCCCCATAGCTTTCCACCAGATACGATCCTCCCCCTTGCGCATCCAGCCGCTTCCAGCCTTTGTTAAGTTCATCGGACCATCTAAAGCCCAACGCTTCGTTGTCCTACGCACAGCCTCCACTCTAATACCATCATCCCCCATCTACCATTACTTACTCGTCAGATGTGACCGGTCCATTGCCGATTCAGTTTGCAAACTTTGAAGCCTATGTCGGTCAACTTTGGTTCTCTGTCGACAGACAGAAAAAACCTCTAACATAACTCTCTCCATCGCTCGCTACCTGACCTTGGCCCTAAGTATACCAGTACCAAAAGCTTCTTACTCCTACAAATTTCTTCTAATTAAATTCGTTGTGAGTTCCAAGGCAGCCATAGTCTTACCCCCGGGACTGCAATGGACTTCGCTGGACATTGCCTTTTTTGGTGGTCGCCACTGTCATTCTTGGGCACACAGGAGACACAGTGGTGGGAATGCGTGGTGGGCCCCCGTAGCGTTATACCAGTACCAACTGTACAGTTAATCTCTAAAAGAAATATGATCATAACCCGAAGTCCCGATCCCGGAACAAAATCAATTCGTTCTGCAATTTGGGGTTATTTTTTTTTATAACGATCTCATTATGTGCTACTCTATATTAAGCTACAATAAAGAGCTCGATGGCGTCATTGTCAACTTTTTAAGTAATCAGTGACAGTTGTTGAGCCTCGTCAGTGACCTTTGAGCTGCCTGAAAACACTGGCCTCCGCCAACCCCGCAGTTGAGCAGCGTGGTCTAGTAGGCCACCACTCTCATCTAACGACAATAGCCGGGACCAATTAACGTGTTCTCCGAAGCAAGCAGCTCTTCCGTGCTGGAGATAAATAAACCCATCCATGGACAGACTGCGGTCGATGTTGCTTCACTTGCATGATCGATTAGACTGATACGTGAAATGACGCCACTGAACTCCTCAATTATTAAATTATTAAGCTATTTAGTTGCAAACACATAAAACTCTTACTTCAGTAACGGTCATCGGAGTGCCTATTGGAGAGTGGTCAGACTGTAGAAGGAGAGTCATTGGTGACATCCATCCTATACTTGCTCCGTATGCAAAACTTGGAAAGTTTACTGAAAAGAGCATAATGGAACTTATTAAGTAAATTAGGTCTTGATTATACTTACTTGATTACGCTATGACCTGTGCAGAAACTTGGACGCTGACCGTTGGGCTGGTTCACAAACTAAAAGCGGCACAGCGAGCGATGGAGAGAGCAATGCTTGGGGTTTCTCTAAGGGATCGAATCCGGAACGAAGAAATTCGACGAAGAACCAAAGTGGTCGACATATCTCTCAGAGTCAGCGAGTTGAAGTAGCAGTGGGTTGACCACATCTGCCGAGTCAGCGATGGTAGATTACATTTATTATTCGACCAGCCGACACTAAGATAATGTATGCTATTATACGTAATACGAAATAATTTTGAATTTATTCAAAATTATTTCATAATAGCATAATATCATCATATAATATCGTTCATAATAGCATATATATAATAGCATAATATAAAATTTATATTATGAAATGAAAATAACTCAAGGACAGCTGGACCTATTTTTATGGTCTTTGATTTGTTGGATTTGTCTCCAACCCGATCAGCAGAACAACTATTCACGTATCAAAAAAAATAAAGTAAAAAAAAGTGATGAAATTGCAGGCAAGTATTGAAGCAAAGCGAACCGTGGGCAGGTCGCTAGTGTAAAATATACAAGGAAACTTATTTACTTACCTAATATAGCGCATATTAACTGATTTACTTTACTGCCTTCATTGAAAAATAAATAATACTTCTTCATTTTCACCTAATAATTTATAACACAAATTTTAAATTGTTTGTATACAGTTTTTAATCAATGTAACAGCAAATACAATTATATTCCGTTTTAATAATACTTTCTGTAAAGAATATTAAAATGTTTATTATTTATTAATAGTATGTCTCGACAAGATAATATTCCATCACACGTGTGATAATGTTAGCTTTTTTGTCATGACTGATGCTTGCGTATGTTTTATATTTATATTATGTATAACAAATATTGGTTACTCCATTAAGGGGATGAATAGAATAGAATATAATTAATATAAATAAATACTGTATTTCTGGACATTTTTACACAGGTCCATCTGGTCCCATATTAAGCGCAAAGCTTGTGTTATGGGTACTAGACAACTGATAAATGTACTTAAATACATTAATTTTTTTGTTAATATATACTTATAACACATAGGAAACACCCAACCCAAGACAAACAGACATGTTCATGCACACAAATGTTAATGAATCGAACATTCGAACAGACATGTTCATGCACACAAATGTTAAGGAATCGAACCCGCGACCTCGGAGTCAAAGTGGCCATTGTTAACCATTCGACCACCGAGCTCGTCAGAGAATAGAATTCCTTATTTGCTTAAATGTAAAGGTGCGCATATAACATTACATTTTTGATCCGTCACATTTGCCAGAAATATTTATATGTAAAATTATGTCAATTTAAATGGAAATAATAATATTAACAATTTCAAATTTATAGTCATAACCAGATGGATATTATTAGAATCAATTTTGTTAATGTCATTATATTATCATTATATTAGTATGTCAATCAAATCGATAACAGTATTGTCATGCTTCAAGTAATCTCGCTATAGAATAAAACGTTTTCATGTGCAGCCAATTTCGGAGCGCTTTTCCAAATTTGAGTACTGGAAGCTGCTTCATAGAACTAGGTATCCGATTATAAACCTTATTAACATTAATAATAAGCCCGCAGGGCAGCTTGTGGCGAGCTGTTGTGTGAGTAACGACACCACGGATCCGAGTCTCCAGAGAGTCGGTCAGGGCCTTCGTCTCCGACGTGTCTTCATCGGTCGGAGTGTAAACACAAGGAGGCCCGCAGGACTCTCAACTCTGGCTTGCCGTCATTAGCCGTCCAGAGAAGAGCCGTTAGAGCTATATGCTCTAGGGATGGAAGTGTTAAAGGTCATAACGCCGCTAATACCTTCGGAGAAAGCGCATCACACCTGTCGACACCCCTGGGTCATTCACACACCGGCCCCCGGCCGATATCCGGGCATTTCGGGGGCTCATCTAGTGAGTGGCAAGCCACCACCTGCCGCAAATAACAAGCAATAGAAGCAGTTATGGCAGGCGTCCGTCCCTCTTCTGTAATAAGCCCGGTATTTAGTTCACCCAGATCTCATCTCCATTGCTCATTTATTTTCCATCACACTTTGTAATACTAATTTTTATTTTATTTGTAATATCTGAACGCCTGTCGAGACATGCTCATGGGAATATCGTTCCATTGATATATCCTGGGGCGGGTCACGGGTAACATTACTCGTCGTTATTTATACTACGAGTTGGATCCTGCCCCGCCTAACAAATGACTGGGCTTGACCCGTGATAAAAAAGAGATACTTAATAATAAGATGTATATGTGAAACTCGTATTGTATTATACGATTATTTATCAAGTCTCACATTTGATAAATAATCGTATACTCATCGTGATTTCGATTGTAAATCAGAATCCCTTAAAAGGCTGGCAACGGATCGGCGATCCCTTGATGTTGCCGGTTTCCATGGGCGGTGGTGATTGCTTTCCATTTGGTAGAAGGTGAAAGTTGACCGAATCGGGATTGAATGTAAACTGACTGAAAATTGTATAGATATGGTTTCATTTATCTTAAATGTCAATTCTTATTACGAGCGGGATAACTTTACTAGTCTATTGATGCTAACTATCATCGGTTGGCAGGCCAACACCAAGAACTGGATGACCTTTGTTATATTGGACACTAACTATAGAGCTGATCCAAAAGTTAAAGATCGTGCAGCCAGCGATGGAGAGGAGAGGGCTGCTCTCGGGGTTTCCAGAACAAACAAATTCGACGGGGAACCAAAGTTGTCGCCATAGGCTTCACAGTTTATAAGCTGAAGTGGCAATGGCGCGGCTACAATAGCCGAGTGATGGCAGATGGTGAAGAAGATTGTAGAGCATAGGCAGCGCGTGAGACGATAAAGCGGTCGACGCCTCCTTCTAGATGGTCCGATGAACGCAAGAAAGCGGCTGGAAATGGCTGGATGTGGAAGGCGGAGGATGGTAATTGGTGAAAAGCATTTTGGAAGGGATATACAATATGTACATACTAATAGTCAAAGTCAAAGTCAAAACTCTTTATTGCATAACTAAGTGTACATTATGATCTCAGATTTGTTTACGCACTTACAACTTAGTCACCTTTGTCAGGTATCGCAAAAGACTGTAGGGGCGCGCACGACTAACTAACTTATATCCGTACGTTAAGCATTTTGTCATATAATTATAAGAACTTATTTGTAAAAACAATATTTTCAGATACAAATTTTATTCGTTCATCGTTATTTTATTCAACTATCAATTTATCATCATTAATTTTAATAACTGTATTGGATTAATGTTATAACTTATTGTATTAATGTAATATTTTAATTTAAATGTACTAGTATTATATGTAATTGTATTGATTGTTTTAATAGAATAATTAGGTATAATTTGGTACAATCTTTCTTCACATTTTTATTTCATTTCTAGGTACTCATTTACAGAATAGAAACATTTTAGGATTAGATAGTCTTTAAGTTTTTTATCAAAGTCTCTATATTTAGTCTCTTCCTTTATATCTTTAGGCAATTTATTAAATAATTTTACGGCCATGTAGTATGGGCTACAACTTTGCATTTTGATACGAGACGGTGGTAGATATAACTTACTTTTATTACGCGTATTTATCTTGTGCATTTCGTGTTGCTTTTTGAACAAGTTTGGCTTTTTATGTACAAAGGAGCATATGTCGTGTATGTATATAGATGGCAATGTTAACAACTTGAATTTAACAAAGAATGGTTTGCAGCTTTGTGTATTGTCAATTTGGGCTATTATTCTGACGCACTTTTTTTGAAGAAGAAATAATGATTTCACATCTACACTGTTTCCCCATAGCATGACTCCATATTTAAACCAAGAATAGGCATATGCGTAGTATGTCGATAATGCTGTTTCTATGTTTGTACTCTGCTTGATTTCGAACAGTGCGTATGTGAATTTAGATAATTTAGTTTTAAGTTTCTCAATATGACTTTTCCAATTTAAATTAGAATCTATATTTATACCTAGTAGGCTGCACGTCTCAACTAATTCAATTTTTATATTTTGGAAGGGGATCTTTATGTTAGGAAGTTTCTTGTTATATGGTCTAAAATACATTGCTTTACTTTTTTTATAATTTAGTTCCAGATTATGATCATCAAGCCAATTACTCACGTGCATTAAGGTTGTTTGTGTTAAAGGGATCAGTTCGTTGTCATTTTCAGCATTTACTAATATTGAAATATCATCCGCAAAAAGCACAGTCAGCGATTTGTTAGAATTTAGTACCTTTGGGAGATCATTTATGTACAGTAGGAATAGTATACATCCGAGCACGCTGCCTTGCGGTATAGAATTTGTCAATATTTTGGTCTCTGATCTAACTTGCTCTATTTTTTTGCCTTGTTTATTATAGTGATTAATTTGGACTAGTTGTTTTCTATTCTTAAGGTAAGATTTGAACCACGAGTAAGCAGGTCCTCGAATACCTGATCCATATCTAATAATAATATACCATGAATGGAATCAGTTTTAGCGAAAGTCACAATGCGAATGTTTATTACATTCCTAGTTTCACGAAGCGTCCCCTTAAATTATAATTTTGATCACTCACCACGATACTAAAATAATATTTTTTATCTGTCACTATTATAAATAATAATTTTCAATTGTTTGGACAATTTTAAGCGTAGATTCTTTTTTGTATTTGCGCATGTCATGTGTTTATATAATGTGTACATATGAACACATTACGTATGTATGTGTGTATGATATGTATATCTAGAGTATATTATTCTGTGGTGTATCCCCACTTTGTTCGAGATTGTTTACTGATACATCATTAGATTCGTTTGTTTGTTTGTTTGTGTAATCTTTATTGCATTACAATAGTAATACATATACAGTAACATTATACTAGTACATTGGCGGTCTTATCCCATCACGGATCTCTTGTAGTAAACCACAGAACACCAGATAAATAATAACTTCGTAATCATACCTAAATACACATACTTAAATTATATACAAGAAAGAAGAAGAAGAAGAAAATATATTTATTAACATCACAGTTCTATATTACTAATCCAAGACATCACAACATGAAACAATAAATTTATACAATACACAATAACATTACAAACAACATGTACATAATTATGATGTTAATTGGCCATCGCTCAGCATTAATGCTGTGTAATATACACAGCGTAAAAGGTATACCTTTTTTTTTCTAATCTATCGACGCATCCAAGACGTCAGACTATCCAGCACGTATAATGGGGACAGTTTCCCACAACACATATCGAACAGACAGACGGCACAGGATGGCCCAGTATGTAACACAGACACGACTCTACAGACATTGTGCAATTGACAGCTTGACACATACACACATCACAATACTAACTACACACACCCCCCTGTATTTTTTTTTTATTAACTGAGAGTAGTTAGAGTAAAAACACATCCAATCGATGGGACGCTGTAATGCATAAATCAGCAGCAGACATAGAAGTTGTTTCGAAACAAAAAATCGAATTCGACATTGCGACTCCAACGGCCTCTGCTGCTGATGGTCTAAAAAAACCTAAATTCTTTACAACAAATTTATTAGTACAAAAAGAATTACATAGAAAATTTGTATACTAAGAAGTGACTATTCCGAAGTATGGCGTATAAAAAAAAGTTTTTTTTTTAAATCGGTTTATAAATGAAGTAACAAACATTAAAAAAATACAACCGAATTGAGAACCTCTTCCTTTTTGGAGTCGGTTAAAAATATAATGCAATAATTAATAAAATTGTTCATTTGCGAATTCGCTGATCAGCATATTCAATACGGGCTGTACCTTGGACCTTACTGATATACATGTCATGTACATAGGTAAAGTCAGTGGCTTAAACTAGTTTATTACATTTACAATAGTGACTATTAACTTAAACGTTGGAAAACTTGCAATCATTCATCTGTCTTATCTATTTAGATATCATTATATTGACAAATGTATTGTTTCTGCGAGGAATCTTTTCTTAATTAGTACTAAACAAAGTGAGTAAGCATATCTGTTATATGTAGATTATGTTATGGTCAATGTAATAAATTAGTTATTATTCATACTGACTAATACTTGGGCAATCATGTTTTGGTTAGATTTGAGTTGAATTTTGGTTAGGTTAGGGTTTTCTTGTGTCCTGTCAGCGAAAATAGGAAACAGAGCCATCTAGCCGTCAATCTAGATGATGAATGATGTGGTTCAAATAGTTGTCTTGGCCAACTTGCCAAATAAATATTTTTTGAAAAATGGAAAAATTCACCTGCCCCCCCTAGGTGGGATTTGAACCCAAGATCTCTCGATGACCGGTGGAGTGCTCTTCCAACTGAGCTACCAGGATGGTTTGTGTTACTGACGAATTTTTGCATCTTATATTTCTACTGTGTGAGTCACACTGTGACTCACACAGTAGACTCACACTGAGTCACAGTGTGACTCACACAAATATAAGATGATATGGTGCCAAGCTTACAGCCCTGTAAGCTTAATTATTAATAATTGACAATTTATTAGATTGGCTGTAACATATATATTATGTTATCTAAAATCTAGGCACCTTTAGGTCTGACTAATTAAACGACGGATACCTTACGTCCCACACCAAAAGCAATCGAGCCTCGGTCGCTATGTTCGCTCGGCTTTTATTGATCGCAAGCATAACCATTTTTTTTGCATGGGGAAATCTGTTAAGGATACCATATTGCCTATCAGTCAGTCAGTCAGGAAATCATGCGTCGAGGCGCGAACGAGCCTTGAGCTATGAAGCTCTTTGCCCGGGCAAGACTCCAGGGGCATCAACCCCTGTGTAACTGAACCCCGCTCGCGCCCATCAGTGCAGCGTGGTTATCTCAGTGTCTACTGCCATGCCAAGTGGCAGCCATACCGACTAAAATCCCACGATCTCTTTCTCTCCACCGATTGGCGAGGCCACGGGAACTGCGGAAGCATTAACCTCCTTCTCCTGGGGAACCCGAGTTTCTCCCCCTTCTAGATAAGTGGCGCACCGGGAGACATACGGCACGCCGACATCAAGGGTTATTTTTAACATGGTTTTCTTCCTCGACTCCGGACCGATGAAACCGGTTCTCCGGGACGTCAATGAATATTCCCGGCCTCGGTTTCCGCCTTCTTGGTAATTCTCTTACGAGATTTTCTTCCTCGACGATGCGCAGCCGCAGTGTACCCGAGCACTACGTACTCGTATACTGAGAAGCGCTTCTCCACTGTACGCCTCACCGTAACCTCTGCTAGTGCAAAGGAAAGGGAGGCGCAGGCGTCCAAAAGCGCAGTACAGGCACTGCGCTTTTACTCCACTGCCAGAACATTGGCCAACGATCAACAAGGTCTTCGCGAAGAGAAGTTACTGACCGTTGTTGCCCAGGGTGCACCAGGCTCAGGTTGCTAACACGTCGTTCCCACCGGAGGTATCCAGCAAGACAAACGAGCCAACAACAGTTCCGAGCACACAAGGATGTTTTCCGGCCTCCCGACTCGACGGCTCCCGGCACGACTAAGTGAGTTATATGGTGTGGTATCATTCTGTACCGGGAATGGGAATGGAACTGGGAATTAATGTACCGGGAGTCTGTCATTTTTATAGCGGACACTGATATTTATATGTTTTTATTTTTTCTACAGAAGAAGAAAGACGAATGTGTAAGAATATACAACATATATATATATATATATATATATATATATACCTACTGCCTACGGCAGGAAGTGGGTGGGAGTCGAAATCTCCCCGGAAATACGCAAACACCTTATTTCGACAAAAGATAAGATTTTTATAGATTTTGCCACATGTAGATTCGTGGACGATATAGAAGTCGTGCGTTGCTTGAAATGTCAGCAGTATGGGCATGTCAGCAAATACTGCTCGGCAAATAACTCCACCTGTGCCCACTGTGCCGAAGCACACGACTCCCGGGAATGTCTGAAGAAGTCTGAAGCAGACTTCAAACCTACATGCGCAGCATGTAGGCGTCAAAAAAAGACTGCTGACCACAAGATCGGGTCAGAGTCTTGCCCCACATACGCAGCACGGTTAGAATTCAATATTTTAAACACCACCTATGGATAACGTCGTAATTGGACAACTAAATCTACACAACGATAAAATTGCTACGTCTGAGTTGGATAAGCTCGTTGCGGACTATAAGCTCGATCTTGTTTTAGTTCAGGAGCAGTACCAAAGATCTCAATTAAACAGTAAATTTATACAACTTAATAACAAGTCGCGCGCGGGTATATATGCGCCAAGGGGCGGATTTACTATAACATCAATCAATCACCTAATGTCCACTCACTGTGCGGTAGCTGAAGTAACATCTCCATATTTAAGAGTATTTGTAGTCAGTTGTTATTTTCAATTTTCTGACCCTGTGGGTTTGCATTTGTATCATCTACGAAGAGTATTGCATGCTCTTACTGGTCATAAGGTTATTATAGGAGCAGACGTAAATGCATCATCACCATTATGGCACGGCAAGTTGAGAGCGACCGATGCCGACAGACGCTCTGCTGTTGAAGAGTTCATTGCTGAAATGCATTTTCATATTCACAATACCCCTGAAGCACCACCTAGTTTTAGTAGCCCAATGGGCGAGTCTTTTATTGACGTCACACTTTCTAGTGCAGACGTCCGAATACAAAACTGGCGCGTTCTTCCTGAAGCTTCTTGTAGTGATCACCGTCTGATTGTGTGTGAGTTCTCCCCAGTTGTTGATAACTTAAATCCGCAACAGTTAATAGGTTTTCAATATAAAACTAGGAACGCCGACTGGGCAAGCTTTGCTTCACTTTTCGCTTCCCGCGCCAAGGATTTTACTCGTAGTGAACTTACAGTCACGGAAAGTGTTGAAATTATGTCTGACACATTCGTATATTGCGCTGACGTTGCATTAGGTCGAAAACCTATAGTTAATAACAGACGATGCGACTGGTGGAATGATACCCTTATTAGGTTGCGTAGGCATTTTCGTGCCGCTAGACGTAAAATCTCAAAGTTAAAGAAACGTAACATCGAAGGAGAAATTTATCAAACTGCTCTAAGGGACTTGCGTATTGCTAGATCTCACTATCGCGCTGCTGTTGAAAAATCCAAAGGTAATTTACTAAAACGTATTGTAGAAAGATTAAACAGTGAGGGCCCGTGGTCTCCTCTATATAACGAATTTAAAGCAAATAGGCGGATTGATCAGGCATACGTATCCAATATAAAATTTAATAATTCACATACCCTTGGTGTAGAAGAGACCGCTGAGACAATTCTGCATGGGTTAATTCCTGACGATTGCGCCGATAGTGACAGTGACTACCATCGTGAGGTTAGGAGCGCGGCGGATATGTGCCCTTCCACTCCAATATCAAATATACCGTCGATGGATGAGTTTATGTCTATTGTTAAAGCTTTGCCTACAAATAAAGCCTCCGGTGATGATAAGATTTCGAATAGAATGATTAAAGAAGCTTGTAAAGTAGCCGCTGAACCTATCTTAACAATACTTACTCGGTGTATTGTAGAAGGTCATTTCCCTGGCATTTTGCGAAGTGGTGTTATAAAAATAATACCAAAAGGCGGTGATAAACCACCAGACGATCCGAAGACCTACCGTCCTATTACTCTGCTACCGTCGTTGGGTAAGCTGCTTGAGCGCTTGGTTGTGCCACGGCTGCTGCCCGGAGGCCCACAATTTCATAAAAATCAGTACGGCTTCACCATTGGCAAGTCCACTGTTGATGCTGCGCTCGCAGTGCGCAAAGTTGTTGAGCTCTCGGAGAGCAAGTATGTTGTAGCTATTTTCTTAGATATCTCAGGTGCCTTTGATAATGCTTGGTGGCCGATGTTGTTGCTGAAACTTAAGGTGAGAGGTTGCCCTAGCAACATCTACTCTCTCATTCGATCGTACTTTTTGAATGGTACAACTAAATTAAAACTTGGCCATTATGTTGCTTCAAAGGTGCTCACGCAGGGCTGCCCCCAGGGTTCAGTGTTGGGACCGTATCTCTGGAATATCGGTTTTGATGATTTTTTTAGCCTACCCTTACCGGAAGGGTGCTCGTTAACTGGTTACGCTGACGATGGTCTCTTATTAATCAATGCTAATTCAAGAGCTAGCATAGAGAAACTAGCCAACACTAGCCTAGGCTTAATTTCAGATTGGGGTTATCGTAATCGTCTCGATTTTGCGCCACATAAAACATATCAACTCTTGCTTAAGGGAAATTTACAGGTTTCACCGCGATTTCATTTTAATGGAGTATCTGTTGCTAATAGGGTTTCGGTTTGTTACTTAGGTTTGCTTTTGGATAGAAATTTTAATTATATTGAGCACATGAAGCAAGTAGGTGAAAAAGCAAAAAAGAATTTCTATGCCTTAACACGAATTTCTACCTCTACGTGGGGATTAACTTTCAAAACGTTAAAAACTATTTATACCGCCACATACTTAGGTTGTGTTACGTACGGTTCACCTGCGTGGGCAGATAGGGCTACTATAGGTGCAGCACGTCGTAAATTGCTTCAAAGCCAGCGCCTTGCTCTGATATTTTTATGTAAGTCGTATAGAACTGTAAGCACCGAGGCACTACCCGTGCTAGCAGGTGTGTTACCGGTAGACTTAGAAGTACAACGCCGCGCTTCAATGTACTATACATCTAAAAATATGGTCCCTGATTTCTTGAAAACGCGTGATCGTGAAAAAATAGTTAGACTGTTCAAACCTTTTAATGAAGTATTTGAAACATTGCTGTCTGAATGGCAGGAAAGGTGGGAAACTTCTACCAAAGGACGCCACTTGTATCTGTTCTTTCAATCGGTAAGAGATAGATTAAAGAAAAAGTGGTTAGAAGTCGACCACCCTGTTGCGCAATTTTTAACTGGACATGGCAATTTTAAAGCTAAACTCTTTTCGTTTAAATTAGTGCCGTCGCCCTTATGCGAATGTTCTACTGCTAATTCTGAATTCGATCAAACAGCACACCATGTTCTCTGGGAGTGTGATCTTTGGCAGCGGGAGCGGGATGACATGTTGAATTCATTGCAAGTTGCATCCGGGGTAGTATACTATTCAGATTTGGTAGCAACAAGGGAGAATTACCAAGCGTTCAGACGATTTTGCAATTCATATTATTGGAATCGATGTGTTAGGTAACAACTCAATGTTTTAGGTCCCTAATAGTGTTAGAAACTTAAAATCCGTGGTGCACGGCAGTTGAGCTTCACTTGACTAGCCATCTCTTTAGGCTTTTAATGCCTTATTTGCCATATTGCTGTCTCTCACATTGCTAAGAGGGGAAGTCAAATTCCAAAAGCTTCCTACTCCTACTAATTTCTTCTGATTAAATTCGTTGTGAGTTCCAAGGCAGCCGTAGTTTTACCCCTGGGACTGCAATGGACTTCATTGTTCATTGCCTTTTTTGGCGGTCGCCGCTGTTAATCCTGGCTACACAGGAGATACAGTGGTGGGAATGTGTGGTGGGCCCAAAAAAATATATATATATATATATATATAAAATAAACAAAAAGTTCTAACCAAACTGAGCGCATGTGGATTGTATACTGTGGATGCAACATTTCCACAACGATTACTACAAGTAAAAGGGTGGCCATTGTCTCAAGCGTGTCACAGGCCGAAAACTGGTTTTGATAAGAAATTTTTTTTTTTTTTTATAATATATATCTTTATTCTTCTCCACAATCTTTGGTACTTACTCTATGTAATTAATAACAATAAATCGTAACAGAATTATGCACATTTGACAACAATAATATATAACAGTGACTAAAATATTATAAAAGATTGTGAGAGACTGGTGTCTGAACTAGGCTGGGCCTGTGACTCAGATCACCAGCACTCTCCCCACTAGATGCGAGCATATTCACTATTACAAGATGCATGATAATGAACTAATATGCATAACCATCATGTGACAGGTTATGACTAAAATATAATGTATAATATATTCTATAATAGTAATATAATATATAATACAATGAATGTAGTCGAATATATTATGTTCAACTACATTAATCATCTAGTATATACTAAATAAATAATACGTAAGTGGTCGAGAATGTCGAGATTGAGTATGTGTATAGTGTGTTTGTATTGTGTGCATGTGTGGCTGTGTGGGGGTGTGAGGGTGTGTGGATGTGTGGGTGTGTGTAGGAGTGATGTGTATATACATATGTGTGGGGGTATGCGCATGCATCTAACGTGTTGTTAGATAATAGGTTGTAGGAGTTTCTCAGTTTCATTGTAGTCTAAATCTTGTAGGAAGGATGTGATCTTTTTTTTACATACGTATCTAGTTAGAGGTAGAAGGTCTAATTTTTTGTGAATTCTGTTATACAAGAACGGGCCTAAAGAACAAAAGAAACGGTGCGAGAAGACAGTTCTGAAGGAGGACGACTTTGCTACTAAGTGGTTACGACGAGATGAGGTTATGTTAGCATTATAGACGGTTAGGGAGTGCTGTTTTAAAACAGTGCATAGAATAAAAAGTTGACGAACGGTGAGGACTTGACAGAATTGGTATAAGTCAAAAGTGGGGTATAGAAGTGGTTTGAAGGTACACACTTTGAGGAGCGCCCTTTGAGCTCGCTCAAGTTTAATTATGGAGGATTTAGAAGCTCCTCCCCAAGAAGTGATTCCATAGGTGAGTATAGATTGGCAAAGTGCAGTATATACCAGTTTAATTATGTTAGGATCCGCGACATGGCGTAGTTTTTTAAAAATAAACATTAGTTTGCGTACTCTCCCTGCAGTAGCATTAAGATGCGTTTGAAAATTAAGTCTATTATCTATCAAAATACCTAGATATTTAATTGTGTTAGTAGCAGTAAGTGTGGGACAGGAACATGGTGATGTGTTGTTGTTGGAATGTGAGTGAGAAGTAATGGAGAAGTTAGATAAAGTGGTCTGATACGTGTTAGTGATAGAGAAAGTGAGGTAATGAGTTTTATTAACATTAAGGGTGAGGAAGTTTTGTCGGAGCCAGCTTGAAACACGATCTAACCCAGTTTGTGCAACAGTAAATGTATCTTGCCAAGTTTTAGCAGAGAAAAGGAGTGCGGTATCGTCTGCATATGAGATAATTCTGCAATTAGGTAATTGAAGGGAACAAAGGTCGTTTATATAGATGAGGAAAAGGGAGGGACCCAATATGCTTCCCTGAGGGACCCCATACTCAATAGGCAAAGTTGCACTTGTGGTATTATCAACAACCACACACTGACTGCGGTTACTAAGGTAACTCCTGAAAAAAGTCAACTGATTTCCTCTGACGCCAAGTGATTCTAATCTATTTAGTAGAATGGGAACTGAAACCGTGTCGAAAGCTTTTGCGAGATCCAGGAATATAGACAGACACTTGTCGCCATTGTCCAAGGACATGGCAATATGATTGGTAAGCTCGTGAACAGCATCAGTTGCCGAACGACGAGGTCTAAATCCATACTGACCCTGAGCCAGAATGGATTTATCCTCGAGGTACCTAATCAGTCTCACGTTCACCAGACGCTCAAGAATCTTGGACAGAGCGGGAAGCACAGATATAGGACGATAGTTATTCGCAGAACCTCGATCCCCTGCCTTGAAAACAGGGTGTACTAGCGCTCTTTTAAATGCAGTAGGAAAACAACCAGCTGACATGCAGATGTTACAGATGTGAGTAATGGAGGGAATGAGAATTTTTAAGTTTTGTTTTAGAAGTGAGGAGGAGATGCCGTCCCAGCCCACTGCACAGTCATCCCTTAAAGAATTTATAACTCGTTCAACTTCGTCGGGAGTGGTGTCAATAAGGACAAATGATTGGAGAGGGGCGGACGACGTATAGTTCACAGTGTTAGAAGGTTGAATTGAGGAGGTACATGAGGAGGTTGCGCATTGGGTGTTTTCAGCGAGTGTTTTACCTATGGATACAAAAAAAATATTGACATGATCAAGCGACTCCTTAGGAGTAGCCCGACTTAATAGAAGTTCATTTGCAGAAGAAGAAACTTTGTCAAAATTACCAACATCTCTAATCGCTTTCCATAGTTTTTTGGGATTATTGCTAGCTCTGTTTAGCAGATCCTTCTCATATTTATTTTTAATCGATTTTAGTAAGAGATTGCAATAATTTCTATATCTGAGAAAAGTCGTACGAAGTGTGTCATTATCAGGATTCTTTTTTAACCTTTTGTGCATGTGATCTCTATTTTTGATACATTTTAGTAGTCCCGGAGAAATCCAAGGCTTCAGAATTCTTTTTCGACGGGGAACAGTGGTTATAGTAGTACAGGATGTAACGGCTGATTGCAGAATATTTACTAGTTTATTAGTAGCTATTTCCGGATCCGAAGATTGGAGTATTGGGGAGAAGTCATCGTTGGCTAGTATATGGGAAATGCCATCATAGTCTATTTTCTTTATGATACGGGGGGGTGAAATACTTTTGTTAACGTCAATGGAAAGTAATACTGCATCGTGATCTGTAAGTGCCGATTGTATAATCAATGTCATTGCTGACTGTGTAGTTTTAAGCATAACGTGATCGAGACAAGAGAGGCTACGAGTAGGAAGTGTGTGAACGGGAAGGAGACCGTGGTATGCTGTTGTATTTAAGTAGTCTTCGGCTTCCAGGTCAAGATGCTGAGGAGTTATATCAATATTTATGTCGCCCGCTATAATTATATTTTTATAATTTTTGTGTGATGCTAATACGGTATTAAGAGAGTGTACAAATTTTGAGGAATTTCGAAAAGCGCAGGGTCTATAAGTAGCTAGGATAGCTGTTTCTGTATTAATTTTTATAAGCAAGCAGCTAGCGTCAGAGATTTCGGAGGGTTCGATAACTGAGATTCCTGTAAGTGAGTTATTGTAGTAGACTACAACACCGTCATTTTGATTTATAGGTTTAGTAGAAGAAAAATAAGAGTAACCTGCTAGGGGGGGAATTGTCGGATTGCATTGCAACCAACATTCTGTAAGGATGATGATATCCGGATATATTTTGAGGTTCGACAGTAATACATTAAAACTTGCAAAGTTTGCGGTTATGCTGCGAATATTTTGTGTAAGAATTTTAAGAGATTTTTTATGTTGGGATGTATGAGCAAAAACTTCGTGTGGGTCACAAGTTAATGAGGTGGAGACCGAAACGCGGTCTATACATTTTAATAGGTGATTATTATCCATTATTCATAAGTAAATAAAAAGGAGTGACTGTTAGCACTTCGCAAATTGTGTTTATTAACAAGTTTAATGTAGAAATAGGAATTTTCATGTAGCTATTACATCTATTTAGAATGCATGAAGAGGGTTCTATTAAGTGGCATATTTTATTAATTGAATTGTAATTTAGGAATTTTTGACCGAGTCTTGGTTTTTCCGTGATAAAATTAGACATTACATTTATGTAAAACGTAGATACTATGTTCTGTAATATAGTTCGTAGACGATGCATACGAAAAACAAGTAAGCAAATAGATAGATATAAGTGGACTTGAAGTGGTGTGATGTGTTTTGTATGTGTGTATAATATATTTTTGTGCGTGAAAGGTAAGTGTGTAGTGTAGAAGTTATAGTGTGGACGTGTTTTATAGTTTACTACATAGATATTAAAATTACTAACATTGTAAGGTTACAAAATTAGGGTAAAACATAGTTTTTCTAGTATTTAAATAACCTAGTTTTTTGACGTGAGATCCTTAAGCTGTGCCTCCGAGCTTATAATAATAAGCTTAGTGTTATCTGCCATGCGTAATAGCACCCTTCCATTGGCCGTCCAGCAGTGCTTGTAGTTTTCAGTATTAGCATGCTCGCGTGCAAGGTAGAAAAGCCTGCGGGCATGTGCCGTAAGATGTTCCCCGATGTATATACGGAGGTTCGAGGCTGCGCTGCTGACTGTGCTTGCTCCCAGTATACTCGTATTGAGTTTGTTATTAGGGTTAAGCTTGTTATAATCTCTGAAGGCTTTAATAATTTTATTCTTCAATATAACTGACTTCAGGGAAACTACGATTGTTTTATTTTCTGATTTGGATGGCAGTCGGCGGATGTCATATATGTCTGAGATGCCAGCCTCTACTTTAAGCTCCTCAAAAATTTTGGAAGCAACACGCACCATTTCATCCTCTGAGGAGTAATTCGGTAGAGGTATATTACGAAGTTCCAAAATATTGGAGCGTGATTTGCGATCTAGTTCTTCAGTAATTTCTTCGACTTTGGTAATGCGCTCAGTGCATACTTTGGTTTCAGACTGGAAGCTATTTAACTTTAGGCATAAGTCCTCATATCTTGTCGAAAGATAATCAATAGATTTTTCTATCTCCGAATTGGATATAAGTAGCTCGGAGTTTTGCCTAATCATATCATTCATGGATGTCTGAATACTAGCTAGCTTAGCATCAGTTTCCTGTCGCCAGATAGTTAAAGAACTTATAAACATATCCAGCTTCGTATCTTGACCGGCGTCATCGCAATTACAGCGACGTCTTTTTATGGACCGAGGCGTGGATTCCGTGGCTATATTTTTTAAAGACTGAATTGCCGTCTCCATGTCAACATTTTCGTCTTCCTTTTTTGACTTGTCTAGATTGGGATAAGAGCCATAGTGGATCTGCTTTTTTGGTGAATGCATCATTTTTAATAAACAAAACGCTGTGTAAAAATCGTGTCGTATTCGTATCGTATCGTATAAAGTTCTTTGTAGCAGCGTTGTGTATTGAGGGTATTTGTAACCAATCTCACAGTGGCCGTGTCACTCAATGTTGATCGTAGTAAAATGATGAATGATAATGTGAATGACGGATAAATGAGACGTGTAACTCACGCAAGTATTGTTGTCTTGCTCCTGCGCTGGTAGGCGTAGCGTAGTTATCAATGAAGTCACACGGAGTGTTGGCCGGTGAATGCGCTCTTCAGATATTATGTTACCCTGGTACTTGATGCACAATATTTTATGAAAATAATTTATTTATGAATTATTTTTCGAAATATATAAAAAAAATATGGAGGCACTTAAACACGTCTGATCCGCAAGACATCCAGGGGGGAGAGAAGTATTTATTATTATATTATATATATTATATATTAGGTATTTGAGGGGTGACTCACATCATCACCCAGATCAGTTAGCGGCGGTTCCACGTGCACTGATTGACAAAGCCCTACGCATATGTGATCCACAGTATGTGGACGCAGAGCTGAGACATGTGAGACAAGTACTGGAACATAATGGCTACCGATGGAGACAGTGTGTACGGGTGAGCACAAACGCAAAACCCAGACCAGCCTCGGTGGAGAGAGCGCCCATGTTTCTACCGTTTGTGAAGGGTGTCACAGATAAAATAGCAAAAATGATACGCCAAAAATTTCTTATCAAAACCAGATTTCGGCCTGTGACACGCTTGAGACAATGGGTGCGGTCTCCGAAGGATAGTGACCCGCTGGGGACACCAGGTGTTTACGTGATACCTTGTGACTGTGGCAGCAACTACGTGGGGGAAACAGGACGCAATGTAGCGACAAGACTCTCAGAACATATTAGGAGCTTAAAAAACCTGGACAGAAATGGTTCGGCGATCACGGAACACGTACTAGATTTGGGCGTCTCTTATTACATCCGATTCGATAAGGCTAAGGTGGTTGCAGAGGAAAAGTTATTTGTTCCACGTAAAATCCGCGAAGCTATCGAAATTAGTCGACGTCCGAATTTCAACCGTGATACCGGATGGGTATTGCCAACGGCCTGGAAACCAGTGCTCCAATTTGAGTCTAAAGAGAGTCACGATACAGTCGCCAATGCTGATAGTATCAGTTTTGGTAATGGTAAGCGCACTAGATGACCACGCGCCCGAAGAGATAGAAGAAGTGGATTCACCGGCTAACACTACGTCATCGTCGAGGGCAGCGCTCCACCAATCAACGCAGATATTCGCCCTGATGAAGGTCTCCTTTTGAGATCGAAACTAGTCTGTTTTCCCGACAAAAAGACGTGAGTGACCCGTTTAATTTATTAAATTAAATTTAGTATAATGTCTCACGTGGGTTTTAATAATATTATACATGCAACATAACTAAAAGTATTGAATAATTAAATTAATTACTTAACAATTGCTCCTCAGTAATTGATTGCTTAACGGATCTCATTAGTAGCGTTATAGGTATATTGAGTTGAACATTCACAGGTGACATTGTCGACTTTAAAAATGGTTTTGGGACAGTCCGAAATATTACTCGATAATTATTTAGGAACTGAGTTCCAAAAAATGTTGTTACCACTAAATTTATTGCAATACATATATCTTTTACCAAAATACAGAATCCGTGATAATTTTATTACACCAAACGGAAGATTTGTTAACTTTTGCAGCATTGCATCAAGTTTACTAATGGCGTTTTGCAGTTGGTATCATGCTTCAAACTCGTCTAGTCTAAATACTAATATAAGAATTAGTTTTAAATTAACTCTATATATTAATAGCATCATGTGTGCCATAGGTTTTTTTATAAATACTATCGTTAACATACAAAATAGTGAATATAATATCAATTTCATATTAAAACTTTTCGCAATACAGAAGATGAAAACTAACACAAATCAAGTAAGACATAATACTAAGTTAAATTGGATTTACATTGCAATCCTTGTTTTGTATTATATGGTGATTTTTTTGTTCATTTTGTCCTTTAATCACTACGAGATACATTTTGTTAGTCTTGTCGGTGTCTGCCATATCTTGAATTTAATGTCTTTCGATTTGAATATAGTTTATTCTATTCGAATGGTCATGACAATCAGGAATGAAATCGAAATTTGGATATCGGAATTGAAACACAATTGTGGGAATTACTCAAGAAACTATAGAAATGAATCAACAATATGCGCAGATTCTTATTGGAAAATGTTGTTTGATGCATATTCTCAGATACTAGATGCTTTTAATTTATCTAAAAAAGTGTTTCAAACTATGGTAAGTCATATACAATATTAATAACATTTTCTGCAATATTCATCCACGAATCAGAAGGCTAATTCTTGTAATTAATTTACATCGCATAATGAAAGTTGACCGAATCGAGATAGAATTATGAATTGACCGAAAATTGTGTAGTTGATTTCTTTCACGAATTTATATCAATTCTTATTGCGACCGGCATAACAATCTCAGTTAAACAAACTGAGATTGTCAAGCCGGAATTTTCAATCCTAATTCGAGTTAATCACACTTTAATAACGCTTTGAAGTGTCATATTGTGATACGAGAATACCGAATGTGACGTTTGTGAGATCGAGAATTGACCGAAATTTAATTTTGATTCAATTTTAGTTACGAGAATTGCCCCTCAGATTAAATTCACTTTTTATCATACAAAGTTTAATTATTAATATGTAATATTATTCTATATGAAATAGCAATTACAAAAAAGTGTAAAACCTTCGTGGATTTGTCATCTGTTTTGGGTTTGTTTTTATTATTTCTTCATAATATTATTGTTTGTTTTCAACATTTATGTTAATTATTAAAAGTTACTAAACTAGTATTAGTTTAGTAACTTTTATAGTTCTAAACTAGTATTAGATTACTAATTTTTATAGTACTTAACGACGATTAGTTTAGTAACTTTTATAGTACTAAACTAGTATTAGTTTAGTAACTTTTATAGTACTAAACTAGTATTAAATTAGTAACTTTTATGGTACTAAACTAGTATTAGTTTAGAAACTTTTATAGTACTAAACTAGTATTAGATTAGTAACTTTTATGGTACTAAACTAGTATTAGTGTAGTAACTTTTATAGTACTAAACTGGTATTCGTTTAGTAACTTTTGTAGTACTAAACTAGTATTAGTTTAGTAACTTTTATAGTACTAATTTAGTATTAGATTAGTAACTTTTATGGTACTAAACTAGTATTAGTTTAGTAACTTTTATAGTACTAAACTAGTATTAGATTAGTAACTTTTATGGTACTAAACTAGTATTAGATTAGTAACTTTTATGGTACTAAACTAGTATTAGATTAGTAACTTTTATGGTACTAAACTAGTATTAGTTTAGTAACTTTTATAGTACTAAACTAGTATTAGATTAGTAACTTTTATAGTACTAAACTAGTGTTAGTTTAGTAACTTTTATAGTACTAAACGAATATTAGATTTGTAACTTTTATAGTACTAAACTGGTATTAAATTAGTAACTTTTATAGTACTACACTAATATTAGATTAGTAACTTTTATAGTACTAAACTAGTATTAGTTTAGTAAATTTTATTTTATACACTTCTTGTCGATGTGAAACTCTAAGCAATAATTTGAACAATATGCCTTTTTGACCAAATCCTTCCTTATTACTTAATGTATTTTTATATTTTTAGATCCTCTATTATGGAGTCGATATAGTTTTATCCACACTAATACAAGTGCAAGCTTTGATCGCATTATGCCACGTACTACGGAACAAGCAACAGTTTGTGAGTAAACAATTTTCTTTTTTTTTTAAACTTAAAAACACAAAAAAAAACCATTAATAAAATGGCTTACAAATGTAAGAGTCCACGATACCGCGTGACAGTGAAACGAAATGCAATACCTTGTAATAGAAGGTTCTTACGGAAGAAAAGAAATAAGAAAGTTGTGCGGAAAATGAGAAATTTAAGAAACGTGAACGACCCTAGTAACTTTTCTAATGTAATTTTATGTCATTTGACAGAACTGTCAGTCATTTTACAGATTGCGCGAAACCAATTCGAATTCAATACTCATCGTTAAGACGTCAACGTCTGTCGGGTCAGCTAGTATAAATATATATTTATAAATTTCTTTATTAGGTTCTACGTGCAGCTTCATACATAAGCTTTACCATCTGGATAGCAAAGAATATAATATGCCAATCAATACTTTGTAATGAAAGTGAGAAAATGTGTTTAGCTTTCGAAGATGCTCAAATCATATGCACAATATCAAAAGGAAATAGCCGTTCAGGTATTCTTTGTTCCAAAATTATTCTTTAATTTTCTTTTTTACTACTTCGGATGGCAACAAGAATACATGCCTGATGCGAAGCGGTTACAGTAGCCATATTAACGTTCGCAACATGAAATATCGATCGAAGTTGGATCCAAGATTTTGATGAACCACTTACACTCCCAAAATTAAATTAAATGAAATTCTTTGACACGTCTTACACTTTGTTTTAACAAAATTATATTATTATTATTTTCACAAATTAATAATTAAATAATTAAATTAATAATTAAATAATTAAATAATGTAAATTTTGGTAGACTAGACAGTAACAATTTCATTAAAAAAAATGTCGGATATTTTCCTTCTTTTATCTCGGACACTAATATTTAGATATTTTTTTACAGAAGAAGAAAGACGAATGTATAAGAATATACAACGATTAAACAAACAAGTTCTCACCAAACTGAGCGCATGTGGATTGTATACTGTGGATGCAACATTTCCACCTCGATTACTACAAGTTCTTGCTGACTATACCTTGGTGCTTCTGCAGTTTGAGTTTTTATAGAAAGCTTTTAAAAAAAGTGATTTTGCTATTGACAATTCTAGTACATGAAACAACTAAAAGCATTAAATAATGAAATTAATTACTTAACAATTGCTCCTCAGTAATTAATTGCTTATCGGATCTCATTAGCAGGATTAAAAGTATATTGAGTTGAACATTCACAGGTGACATGGTTGACTTTAAAAATGGTTTTGGGACAACCCGAAATATTGCTTGTTAATTATTTAGGAACTGAGTCCCAAAAAATGTTGTTACCACTAAATTTATTGCAATACATATATCTATTACCAAAATACAGAATCCGTGATAATTTTATTACACCAAACGGAAGATTTGTTAACTTTTGCACCATTGTATCAAGTTTACTAATGGCGTTTTGCAGTTGGTATCATGCTTCAAACTCGTCTTTTAACAATAGTAATATAAATATTAGTTTTAAATTAACTGTATATATTAATAGCATCATGTGTGCCATAGGTTTTTTTTTATAAATATGTACTATCGTTAACATACAAAATAGTGAATATAATATCAATTTCATATTAAACTTTTTTTTTTATTTTGTTTTATTTTCATATAAAACTTTTCTCAATACAGAAGATGAAAACTAACACAAATAAAGTGACATAATACTAAGTTAAATTGGATGTGCAGTGCTATCATTGTTTTGTAATATATGGGGTTTCTTTGATTCCTTTTGTCCATTACTCACTACGAGATACATTTGTTAGTCTTGTCGGTGTCTGCCATAAGTTAAGTTTAATGTCTTTCGATTTGAATGTAGTTTATTCTATTCGAATGATCATGACAATAAGGAATGAATTCGAAATTTGGATATCGGAATTGAAACACAATTGTCGCAATTCAACAATATCCACAGATTCTTATTTAAAAATGTTGTTTGATGCATAATCTCACATACTACATGCTTTTGATTGAAAGTTGATGCGTTGGAGATGTGGTGCTGGAGACGGATGCTAGGAGTATCATGGATAGAGTTCCGTACTAATGATTCTATTCTAAAAGAACTCGGCATCAGACAGCGCCTATCTACCACAGTTCAGTCACGCATTCTAGCCTTCTTCGGCCATATATCTCATTGTGGTGATGACTCCGTGGAATGTCTCGTAGTCCAGGGTAAAGTTGAAGGCACTAGACCACGTGGTAGGTCACCCATGAGATGGACGGACCAGATTAAGGCCGCAACTGAGTGTTCGGTTTGCGAGTGCACCAGGAAGGCTGCAGTCCGTGATGAATGGCGCTGTATTGACAAAATGATCACTCATCATGATTCACAATCATGACCACGACCACTCTGGCAAGAGTGTACCGACTAGGAAGAACATGCTTTTAATTTATCTAAAAAGTGTTTCAAGCTATATGGTAAGTCATATACAATATTAATAACATTTTATGCAATATTCATCCACAATTGAGAAGGCCAATTCTTGTAATTAATTTACATCGCAGAATGAGAGTTGACCGAATCGAGATTGAATTATGAATTGACCGAAAACTGTGTAGTTGATTTCTTTCACGAAATTATATCAATTCTTATTGCGATAACAATCTCAGTTTGTTTAATTTTCAATCATATTATTAATAGAGTTAATCACACTTTAATAACGCTTTGAAGTTTCATATTGTGATACGTGAATACCGAATGTGACGTTTGTGAGATCGAAACTAGATCGAAATTTAATTTTTATTCAATTTTAGTTACGAGAATTGCCCCTCAGATTAAATTCACTTTTTATCATATTATAAAGTTTAATTATGAATATGTAATATTATTCTATATGAAATAGCAACTACAAAAAAGTGTAAAACCTTCGTGGATTTTTTTATCTGCTTTGAGTTTGTTTTTATCATTACTTCATAATATTACTGTTTGTTTTCAACATTTATGTTAATGATTAAAAGTTACTAAACTAGTTTATAACTTTTATTTCATAGACTTCTTGTTGATGTGAAACACTAAGCAAGAATTTGAAAAATAAGCCTTTTTGACTAAATCCTTCCTTACTACTTAATGTATTTTAAATACATTTTTAGATCCTCTATTATGGTCGGTATAGTTTTACGTACACTAGTACAGGTGTAAACTTTGATCGCATTTTTCCACGTGCTACACAACAATCAACATTTTGTAAGTAAACAGTATTTTTTTTTCTTTTTTAAACTTAATAACACAAAAAAAATAAACCATGAAGAAAATGGCCAACACATTTAAGAGTCCACGATACCATTTGATAGAGAAATGAGATGCAATACCTAGTACTACATTCATTTTGATATAATAATTGTATTTAAAACAATATATTACTGACTGAATAGGACTGTAAGTGAAAAACTGGTATAATCGAAAGAAATGGAAAATTTAATAGTAAAATGCAATAATGGGGAACGATCTTACGCACTAACAAAAGAACAATACAAAACTAACAAAGTCACAAAGAATTTATGTATTCAAAGATATTTCCAAATAGGTTCCTATCATGCTCCACCTTTTAAATGAGGACTAGCTTCTACAAATGCCTCTTCAGAGAACTAGCTCGAGTCTATCTATCTGCCACTCTAATGACATCATCTCGGTGAATGTAAACTCGAATCACTCTGCCTCTCAGTCAGGTCCCTCGAAGAAGCTGGTTGTGTAATAATATCAAGACTAAGTCCCCTTCCTTAACAGTCGGAGCTATTCCGCCGTCCTATCGAGATACTATTATTATTTTCAACGGGGACGCCGGCTGTCGGGCGGGTGATCAGCCTTACCCGAGGCCATTTCACCCATATTCCCTGGTCCTCCCTTTTGGGGGAGGATGTGGGTTTATCCGGCAATCACGGCATTACGTCGAACCTACCTGTTTCCTTGCAAAACCTTACGATCTGTTCCACCTTCAGGTCCTCTTTGTCTAACGTGTCCACCCCCATGATCTCCCATCTTATCAGTGAGTACATGGGGCACTCGGCAAGCAGGTGGAAGCTTGTTTCGTCGTCATCCATGCACTCAGGGCATTTGGGGTTGGTTTTCACGCCTATTAGTGTCAGGTGCCTGTACTTTTTTTTTTTTATATAAAAAAAAAAATTCTGTTCAGTCGGCAGTGTTCTGTTAACACTTCTAAGACGAGCCTCATATTGCCTCTAGAGAGTTTCATCAGTTGGCTGGTCCTTATTTTGTCTAGGCTTTTGATGAAGATCTTTGACTCTCATGTCTGTCGAGGGCTCCCATCTTTGGTTGGTCTCTACTACTGTTATTCGGCTGATTACTCCCTTTGTTATTTTGTGGGCGATTGGTAGCCTTGACTCCGGGCCGACCTGGTTTTCGTCAGCCCCTTTCCTGGCCAGTTCATCAGCTATTTCGTTGCCCGTGTTACCCTCATGTCCGGGTACCCAGGCAATCGTCACATCAGCTGTTCTGGACAGCCTTTCTAATGCATTTTTGCACTCTTTGACAATTGCTGATGTTGTTGCTGTTTTAGCAAGTGCCTTCAGCGCTGCCTGGCTGTCGCTGTAGATGGTGACTGGTGAATCGAGATACTAAGGCAGGCAAATTTTCAGCGTATTTCATTGAGCGTATTCAAAAGTGGTCATTCAATCTCAATGTGATCCTTTGTCTGTCTCGGATGAGTATCTCTATCAGACAGAGTAGTAGGAATAGGTCGACCCAAAGAAATTCCAAGAATAAAATGAAAAGCAGTCAGTATTTCTTTACTGTTGAGGTCAGCTGACATATTATTGTGAGTACGACTGTTAGCTTCCTTTTCTGCTCCAGTCATATGAATTTCATCAGTCGTGGACGTCAGTTGAGTTGAGTCGATGGCGGATCGCGAAATAAATCTCTAATAGATTTCCTCCTTCTAATAAGATGTGAGTGGAGCCTCCGGAGGGAGTTCTTAAATGATCTCAAGTAATTCATCTCACAAAACTGAATGATATTCGGTAGTGAGCTGTCCGAAGATTAAGTCTCTAGTGGGTGGAAACAAATTTCTTGATAACTGAAGATGAACAACTATAAAATGACGGGACTTTTCATACTATCAACTGTATGCTCGGCTATCGCAGTTTTATCCATCCATAATAAAATTGTGATAAGTTGTTTATACGGCTTCTTCCAAACAAGGGTTTTTGGTATTTTTGGTTCAAGAGGCAGATAGTATCATTGGAAAAACAATCGAGCTGACTATCACGGAATGTATCAAATTCGGCAACATAAAATCTTCTGCAGTAATTTCTTTTTGACACTCTTTGTCTTTTAAAAAACTCAAGAATTTATAGGCTCTCGCCGTAGCTCTACTAAAACTTACACAGAAACGTAGTCGTTTGAGATTGACTGATAATGGTATGGGTAATGAATTTGGTGAAATGAAGTGCTAATGGTTTTGTGCAAATGGTTTCTTTTCTAGCCCAGTACTGCGATCTATGTGTGGCGAGAATGGCTACTTATGAGATATAGGTTATAATTAGACATTATTGAACGAAGGAAACGCGTTTCGTTCGTGTATCATCATCCTCTACTTTACGCGCAATAGGTATCCACCTCCATTTAATAATATCTTGGATGTTGAAGGATTCAAGAATGTTGCTAATTCGGTGTGCTATGAATGGTTTAAATTAGAGTGCATCAATATATGGCCAATTCATAACGTTTAGTGAACCGTACCAGAAGACACGCAATGTTGGTTTGTGTTGATTGAACATTATTTGAAACATAATGCGTCCTCTCGAAGCTACAAATGCGTTTAAAATAGGAGAACGCATCACGTTTACTTAGTCGATTCGGATACGTGTATCCTTTTGAACTGCGATTAAAACCAATATCACGAGACGGTGGCCAAATTAAACCAAGGGCTCTAGATGTATAGCCACATATACCTAAATTCATAATATTCAAATATAGTGAAATTAGATCTGAATAAGTTAATGAAAAAGTACCGATACTTGAAATCCATTCTCACGTTCAAAACCTAAACCGAGAAACGATTTAAAATTGTTAAATTTTAATGTAACGTCGGGATAGGAGAATTGGGGGACAGTTCCCTGCAAAGTTACTGACGTTTGAGTGTCGGAAATACCGCGGTGATCCTTTTTTTTTTAATCTCTATAGAATCCAATTCATAGTATTTTTTTTATTTTGGATTCTGTAGAGATTTCGTTCTTGTAAACATTTACTATGTTAGAGTGATGTACAAAATCTGCTTGCAAAGACCTGCTGGACATAAAACCATATAAAACCCATCCCAAGGCAGTACGAATTGCTACGGGTTCACGAATCTTACCAGCACGAGTTAAATTCGAAATCCTTAGGAGCTAATTATCTATACCAATAATTAGCATCGGCTGAGCTTCTTCGCGATACAAAACGTCAACCAAATCGGCCAAATAATAATATTTACAAATGTTGGCTTTGTACAGCCGACCGGTAATTTACACCTAGATTTTCAACCGAACGCGCATTACTGATTTTATATGAACCTTTGCAGTTACGTCCTTTGATCGAAAAACTCACATCCTGAACATCACAATCACGTGACAAATCACCTATGCAATCGATACGAACTTGTTTACTAATACCCTCGATGGCTATGCGCTTTGAAATGTCTGAATCGATAAACGTAGCAGTACATCCATCATCTAACCGCGCATGGGTATCAACGGTACCCAACGGACCTGATACCTGCACAGCTACTACCTTCAATAACGGTCGAATGAGAACTCTACTTGCCTTTGTGGAAGAAGGCATGGAGGCATGAGCTGTGATTTGAGCCTCAAAATTCTCGTGATCGACATTTGCTTCTGCGACTGTAGTTTTTATTGCGGATTGTTTAATTTCTGATTCCGAATCCGAAGAATATTTTTGCAAATCTGCATGTGCCAATATATTTTGGTCTGAATTTGGATTGTGTAGTAGAGCGTAATGTTTAAATGTACAATCTCCAACAGCACACGGAAGTTTTACTCTGCAAAGATTAAACCTATGTGGTCTATTTTCTAAACATCTATGGCACACTTTATATTTTTTTTACCCATTGCCATCTATCGACAATTGACAATGTCAAAAATTTGTCACATTTACATTATGAAATTAAGAACAAAATATGCATTCATTTACAGATGGTTTTCGGTGGTTTTACAATCGCACAAAGAATTTAGGTATTCAAAGATATTTCCAAATAGGTTCCTATCACAATATATCTATGTATATAAAAATTAATCCCTATTTCACTTTGTCACAGCATCACGCGTGAACGGCTGGACCGATTTCGCTATTTCTTTTTAAGTTGTATTTGTATGGGCAGGAGAGGAGAAATGAAAAAAATTAAGAAAACTGAATGACCACATTAACGTTTCTAATGTAATTTTGTGTCGTTTGACAAAATTGTCCGTCATTTGACACATTGCGCGAAACCAATTCGAATTCAATATGACAGAACAACGTCATTTATACATTTCTTTATTAGGTTCTACGTGCAGCTCCATACATAAGCTTTACCATTTGGATAGCAAAGAATATAATATGCCAATCCATACTCTGTAATGAAAGTGAAATAATGTGTTTAGCTTTCGAAGATGCTCAAATCATATGCACAATATCAAAAGGAAATAGCCGTTCAGGTATTTCTTTTTCAAAATGATTCTTTAATTTTTTTATACTATGTCTGGTGGCAAAAAAGAATACATGTCTGATGCCATGCGGTTACCGTAGCCATATTAACGCTCGCCACATGAAATATCGCTCTCATGCCGCCACCGCCGCTTCCAACGCAGCATCTCCTTCTTTTCTGGCGACCTCACTTACTCGCAGGAACACAACAACCCTCAAGGAATTATTTGGCTGCGGTATTCTGTGAGGTGGAGGTTCTTCCCCAGTCGGGCAGCTTTAATTTACGCTTCCTCTTTACGTCAGAGCCTCGTTTGTCAGGCTACAGGGTGCACCACGTGCAGGTGAGGTTGGCTTAGGGTCCAAGATTTTGATAAACCACTTAGACTTCCAAAATTTAATTAAATTAATCAAACAAGTTCTAACCAAACTGAGCGCATGTGGATTGTATACTGTGGATACAACATTTCCACAACGATTACTACAAGTTCTTGCAATTTATATCTTGGTGCTTCTGCAGTTTGCGTTTTTATAGAAAAGTTTTGAAAAAAAATGTTATTTTTATTGACAACTCTAATACATGAAACGTAACTAAAAGTATTGAATAATTAAATTAATTACTTAACAATTGCTCTTCAGTAATTGATTGGTTATCGGATCTCATTAGTTATTAAAAGTATATTGAGTTGAACATTCACAGGTGACATGGTTGACTTTAAAAATGGTTTTGGGACAGCCCGAAATATTACTCGATAATTATTTAGGAACTGAGTTCCAAAAAATGTTGTTACCACTAAATTTATTGCAATACATATATCTATTACCAAAATACAGAATCCGTGATAATTTTATTACACCAAACGGAAGATTTGTTAACTTTTGCAGCATTGTATCAAGTTTACTAATGGCATTTTGCAGTTGGTATCATGCTTCAAACTTGTCTAGTCTAAATATAACTATTAGTTTTAAATTAACTCTATATACTAATAGCATCATGTGTGCCATAGGTCTTTTTATAAATACAATCGTTAACATACAAAATAGTGAATATAATATCAATTTCATATTAAAACTTTTCGCAATACAGAAGATGAAAACTAACACAAATCAAGTAAGACATAATACTAAGTTAAATTGGATTTGCATTGCCATCCTTGTTTCGTATTATATGGTGATTCTTTTGTTCATTTTGTCCTTTTATCACTACAAGATAAATTTTGTTAGTCTTGTCGGTGTCTGCCATACGTTGAGTTTCATGTCTTTCGATTTGAATATAGTTTATTCTATTCGAATGATCATGACAATCAGGAATGAACTCGAAATTTGGATATCGGAATTGAAACACAATTGTCTGAATTACTCAAGAAACTATAGAAATGAATCAACAATATGCGCAGATTCTTATTGGAAAATGTTGTTTGATGCATATTCGCACATACTAGATGCTTTTAATTTATCTAAAAAAGTGTTTCAAACTGTGGTAAGTCATATACAATATTAATATTTTTTTGTAATATTCATCCACAAATCAGAAGGCTAATTCTTGTAATTAATTTATATCGTAATATTTTTTTGTAATATTCATCCACAAATCAGAAGGCCAATTCTTGTAATTAATTTATATCGCATACTGAAAGTTGACCGAATCGAGATTGAATTATGAAAATTGTGTAGTTTATTTCTTTCACGAATTTATGTCAATTCTTATTGCGACCGGCATAACAATCTCGGTTTGTTTAATTTTCAATCATATTTCGAGTTAATCACACTTTAATAACGCTTTGAAGTTTCATATTGTGATACGAAAATACCGAATGTGACGTTTGTGAGATCGAGACTTGATCGAAATTTAATTATGATTCAATTTTAGTTACGAGAATTGCCCCTCAGATTAAATCACTTTTTATCATACAAAGTTTAATTATTAATATGTAGTATTATTCTATATGAAATAGCAATTACAAAAAAGTGTAAAACCTTCGTGGATTTGTTATCTGTTTTGGGTTTGTTTTTATCATTTCTTCATAATATTATTGTTTGTTTTCAACATTTATGTTAATTATTAAAAGTTACTAAACTAGTATTAGTTTTTACACTTCTTGTTGATGTGAAACACAAAGCAATAATTTGAACAATATGCCTTTTTGACCAAATCCTTCCTTACTACTTAATTTATTTTTAATATATTTTTAGATCCTCTATTATGGAGTCGATATGGTTTTATGCACACTAGTACAAGTGCAAACTTTGATCGAATTATGCCACATACTACGGAATAAGCAACAGTTTGTAAGTAAACAGTTTTCTTTTCTTTTTTAAGCTTAAATACACAAAAACATTAAACCATGAAGAAAATGGCTTACAAATGTAAGAGTCCACGATACCGCGGGACAGTAAAAAAGTGAGATGCAATACCTTGTACTAGAAGGTTCTTACGGAAAAAAAGAAAATAAGAAAGTTCCACGGAAAATTAAGAAAACTGAACGACCCTAATAACTTTTCTAATGAAATTTTATGTCGTTTGACAGAACTGTCAGTCATTTGACAGATTGCGCGAAACCAATTCGAATTCAATACTTATCGTTAAGAAGACAGGTCAACGTCGTCTATCGGGTCAGCTAGTGTAATATATATTTTTTTTTATTAGGTTCTACGTGCAGCTTCATTCATAAACTTTATTATCTGGATAGCAAAGAATATAATATGCCAATCCATACTTTGTAATGAAAGTGAGAAAATGTGTTTAGCTTTCGAAGATGCTCAAATCATATGCACAATATCAAAAGGAAATAGCCGTTCAGGTATCTTTGTTCCAATTTATTATTCTTTAATTTTCTTTTATACTACGTCGGATGGCAACAAGAATACATGCCTGATGCGAAGCGGTTACAGTAGCCATATTAACGTTCGCAACATGAAATATCGATCGAAGTTGGATCCAAAATTTTGATGAATCAATTACACTCCCAAAATTAAATTAAATGAAATTCTTTATTCTGTCACTGGGCTCTTGTCGGCTTTGACATGTCTAACACTTTATTTTAACAAACTTATATTGTTATTATTTTCACAAATTATTACTAACTAAATAATGTAAATCTTGGTATACTAGACAGTCACATTTTTAATAAAAAAAATATCGAATATTTTCCTTCTTTTATCTCAGACACTACTATTTAGATATATTTTTTTTACAGAAGAGGAAAGACGAATGTATAAGAATATACAACGATTAAACAAACAAGTTCTCACCAAACTGAGCGCATGTGGATTGTATACTGTGGATGCAACATTTCCACCCCGATTACTACAAGTTCTTGCTGACTATATCTTGGTGCTTCTGCAGTTTGAATTTTTATAGAAAGGTTTTAAGAAAAGTATTTTTTATTTATTTATTGAATGCTATTAAATGAAACAACTAAAACCATTAAATAATTAAATTAATTACTTAACGATTGGTTCTCGGTAATTAATTGCTTATCTCAGTAACGTTATGCATATGGGGTGTACGTGTGTGCATATAGTGTGGTATTGATTTGGTGATATTAATACTTCTACATAGGCAAACGGCTTATTTTTTCATGTACCTATGTATACTCATATATACTTACGTATATGTCCTAACACGTAAGTAATACGCTTTATTCTAGGTAAAATATATCGTTTTCGTTGCAGTTGTAGCCAAAAAAGAATAACTTCCAATTAATGTGATGATGGCTCAATCTATTAGTTCTTTTAAGAGCCAGCTAAGATCGCACTTCGCTGATGTTTCCGACGTTTGATTTCACTATATCTAAAGTGTCTTATTGCTTGTAGTTGTGTGTATTACTGTGTGTATTTGTCTACATTTGTCTATATGTGTGTTCGTAAGAACTGCTTTTTTATCTACTGTACTTAGTGTACCTCACCCTGACCTAAAAATTCACTTACAAGCATTCTTTGGTTGACTGGAAGAGATCCCTTCTGGGATAAGTCCGCCATTGTGTATGTTATTCTGTACTTGAAGTTTTATGTATGTGTACAATAAAGTTTTATAAACAAACAAATACTTTCTTACTGCACTTAAAAAAGAGTCAATGTGAATGAAAATCCTTTTAAATGGTTGAGTGTTCATCGAGAGGAATTTAAGATATTTTCACCGATAGTACCTACGAAGATTTTTATCCACTTCACCAGGCAGTATTCCTAGCGAACAATTATTTAGTAGTAACCTTGAATTAGAAAAGGCGGCAATATTACCCTTTAATATATATAAGTACATAATTATTTTTAACTTACAAATATGAAAATTGGTGAAGTTAAAAAAAAATAGGAGCATTATACCTAACACCAATTTTCATTAATAAAAATGTTAATAATTACTTTATCATTTTTAATTCTACATTCATATACAATATTTATATAAGATCTTAAACATCCACATCCGCATCCGCATTCGCATCCGCGGATGCGAGCCTTCAAAAATCCGCATTCACATCCGCGGATGTGAAAAAATCGGCATCCGCAACATCCCTAGTATTAATTATGAAAATACAGAATTCGTGATAATTTTATTACATGCTCGATGGCGTCAGTCTAATCGAACACACAAGTTAAGCAACGTCGACCGTACCCTGCCCATAGCTGGGTTTATTTATCCTAAGCTTCTCCGTGCTTCGGAGGGCACGTTCAGCCGTCGATCCCGGCTGTTGTTATTAGATGACAGTCGTTAAGCCAAATCAGTGGCCTTTAGGCGGCTTGAAAACACTGGTCTCCGTCAACCGGCAATTGGGCAGCGTGGTGGAGTATGCTCTAAACCCCTTCAATTGTGAGGAGACCTGTATCCCAGCACCAAACGGAAGATTTCCTTTGCAGCATTATAATATTAAGTTTACTAATGCCGTTTTGCATTTGGTATCATGCTTCAAACTCGTCTTTTTATCATAAAAATATTAATTAACCGACTCCAAAAAAGGAGGAGGTTCGCAATTTTTTTTTTTATGTTATTCAGTCATTTATAAATCGATTTGAAAAAAACTTCTTTTTTTTGTTAAAACTATATCAGTTTTAAATTTATTATATGTAATATATAATAAGAGAGATCTATATGTGTGGTTTTTTTTTCGTTAACATACAAAATAGACGGTGTCTAAAGAACGAAATCCTGTATATTTTCGTATAACTTTTGTTTTTCGTATTAATTTACAAATTTTGATATTGCTACGATAACGAATTTATACGAGACAAAAAAATGGAGCCCGGCCGGTACCGAGCCTATGGTTCATTGCGAAGTTCACGTCGCCGCGTCGGTGCTAGCTGCTGCATTCACACCGCGCGGTTAGTTCCGTTGTTTGGTGCGTGATGGCGCTTCCATGCTTTAACAGTCAGTATAATATCACAAAAATCTTTATAATAATAAAAAAAATGTCGGTATAATTGTAATATTCCTCTTTTAAGAGCATCCTGCAGACTTATACGACTATTAAAATTAATGCATTCACAAATTGAAAATTCAATTTTTGACAAGCAGTATAAACAGTAAGTACACTATAAGCAGTATGAAAAGCTTTTAAAACGAACAGTTCAAAAATCAAAACAAGGAAACTTCAAAAATCGGAAAATGAAAATAAAACAATGTGGCATATTGTAAAAGAGCGCACTGCTAAACTTTCTAAAAAAGCAATAGAAAACGTAAAACTAAAAGTCGACAATACTCTAATGGACAATCCATTAGAAGTTGCAAAACTATTTAATAATCACATTAAACACTTTGTATCAGTTGGTAGTAAGGTGCAAGCCTGCGATGGAGGAGGTATAAGCTCGTCTTTGCTTGTCGCCGGGAGACCAGTCAAAAAACCGCAACTAATTCTATGTATATACGTCCGATTGATGTACGCGAGGTTCACGGTATAATACGCCGACTAAAAAATAAAAAAAGTACCGGCTTTGATGAATTTCCACCATTTTTAATTAGGCAATGTGCTAATGATTGGGGCTAATAATAATTGGGGTGTAAGTGGTTCATCAAGATCTTCGAACTAAAGCCAACTTCACCTGTACGTGGTGCACCCTGCTGACTGACAAACGAAGCTCTGGCGAAAAGAGAGGTAGGGAGCGTAATTGTAAGCTACCTGACTGGGGAATGTACCTCCACCTCACAGAATACCGCAGCCAAATAACAATTCCCTTGAGGGTTGTTGTGTTCCTGCGAGTGAGTGAGGTCACCAGAAAAAAAGGAAGGAGATACTGCGTTGGCAGCGTGGGTGGCGGCGCGCGAGCAATATTTCATGTTGCAATCGTTAATATGGCTACGATAACCGCTTCACATCAGGCGGGCCGTATGCTTGTCTGCCACCCGAGGTAGTATAAAAAAAATAAAAAAAAATGAACAGGCCATTCCACTGGCTATCATAATTAACCAGTCGTTTGCAGAAGGAAATTTTCCAGATTTATTAAATATTACCATTGTAAAACCAGTACATAAAAAAGGTTATTTAACAGACTGCAACAATTATCGCCCGATAGCCCTGCTAACAACATTTGCTAAAATATTCGAAACTGCAATGGCAGTACGCCTGACAGCATATTGTGAAAAAATTGACATTTTAAATGTCAACCAAAATGGTTTTCGTAAAAACAGGTCGGCATCCCCGGCAGTGTACAAGTACATTCAGGAAATATTAAATACAATTTAACTTAAAAAAATATGCGGTGGGAGTGATGTAAGACGTGAGTAAAGCTTATGATAAAGTCTCTTATAAAATTCTTTTAAATAAGCTTTACGGAATTGTGGTGAGAGGCATAGCTTATGATTGGTTTTCCTCCTACTTATCTCACCGTGTTCAGTATATCGAACTGGAACACTATGACTATTAGAGCGGGCGCTGTATGGAGTTGAGTGTGCAAAATATGAGGACCGCATTCTTTAAACAGTTTTGAATTCAGAAAAGCTTGTAGAATATGATTCTGAATGTTGCCAGGAAGTTTCTTGGTCCAATTTTTTTTTATACCCCATTCCCTTGGATATCGAGTAAATGGACTGAACTTACAACAATTTTAATCATTGTTTTATTGAAAATTTTCAATTGTTTCTTATGATTAAAGATACTTATAGCTACTAAGTGGAAATTAAAAAAAAATTGTTGAAAAAAAAATTATTACATAAAAGGATACTTTATGTATTTTTTTTTATAAAAAGAAATGATTACATAAAATGATTAGTAAAATCTTATCGATCGACCTATACGATCCTCTTTTGAAAAAAAAAAAAAAAGAATTCTGCTCTGCTGTGTTTCTGGACATACAAACAGCCTTTGATAAGGTGTGGCACAAAGGCCTCCTGTGCAATATGTAGAAAATAAATCAAAGATCAAATGTAAATGCCAATCACTTTTATAATAAGGAAAACAAAGGAGTAATTTATAAAATGCACTTGAATGTACAATAGCGTTATTATTATGTTCTTATCTTATGCGTATAAGCAAAAGGAAGTTGAGTATGCAAAATGTGAGGACCGGCAATACACTTTCCATTTTTAGGAGAATGTGTATCTACATTTTGCATAATAAGGATTTGCATGTTTTGTTAGTATTATGTATCTCTTTTTAATCACGGGTCAAGCCCGGTCATTTGATAGGCATGCGCGGGGACATGGATCCAACGCGTAGAGGCCCCTTTGAGAAGTTTGATGTAATGTTGTACGCCCGCCGTGACCCGCTCCAGGATAAGTCAATGTAACGACATACCCATGAGCAGGTCTCGGCAGACGTTGAGACTATTGCGAAGTGTGATGGAAAATAAATGGGCTATGGAGATGAGGTCTGGGTGAACTTAATACCGGGCTATTACAGAAGAGGGACGGACGCCTGCCATAACTGATTTTATTGCTAGTTATTTGCGGCAGATGGGCCCCCGAAATGCCAGGAAAACGGACGGGGGCAAAACCGGTGTGAGTGACTCAGGGATGTCGAGAGGTGTGCTGCGCTTTCTCCGAAGTTACTCGCGGCGTGATGCCCTTTAACACTTCCACCCCTGGAGCATATAGCTCTAGCGGCTCCTCTCTGGACGGCCAATGAAGGCAAGCCAGAGCTGAGAGTCCTGCGGGCCTTCTTGTGTTTACACTCCGACCGATGAAGACACGTCGGAGACGAAGGCCCTGACCAACTCTCTGGAGACTCGGGTCCGTGGTGTCGCTACTCACACAACAGCTAGTATTATTATAATTATTTCTTTTTAATACTTTTTTATTTTTACCCGCGGCGGAACGGAGACGGTACATGCGTTTGGGGTGCTAAGGATGTTTGTGCAAATCAATGTTGCCATTTATCTCCAAAACTACGAGTCCGATTTAGATGCGGTTTTCAGTGATGGGTTCGGGTTTGATTGGTGCATGTTCTTAGATAGGTGTTACGGTGACAACTCACCAGGGGGCGCTGCAGTAAGCATTTGTTTGTAAAACCAATGTTGCCATTTATCTCCAAAACTACGAGTCCGATTTAGATGTGGTTTTCAGTGACGGGTTTGGTTTTGATTGGTGCATGTTCTTAGATAGGTATTACAGTGACAACTAACCAGGGGGCGCTGCAGTAAACATTTGATTGTGAAACCAATGTTGCCAAATGCCAATAAATATCTCCAAAACTACGAGTCCGATTTTGATGCGGTTTTCAGTGATGGGTTCGAGTTTGATTGGTGCATGTTCTTAAATAGGTATTACGGTGATAACTCACCAGAGGGCGTTGCAGTAATCATTTGTTTGCGCAACCAATGTTGCCATTTATCTCCAAAACTACGAGTCCGATTTTAATGCCGTTTTCAGTGATGGGTCCGGGTTTGATTGGTGCATATTCTTAGATAGATGTTACAGTGACAACTCACCAGAGGGCGCTGGTACTTAATAAAAAATCCAAGAAAATCCGTCGGGGGCTGCCATCTCTATTTTAAATTTCAACATAAATATAAATAAGTATACAAGTTACTATAAAACTGCCAAAAACTCATATACCGTCTCCGTTCCGTTGAGGGTAAAAAACAAACTGTACAAATATAAATGAAATTTTTTGATTACTTATGTAAAATTTTCCTTTTATGTTTTTTTTTCAGCAATATTTGTTAAATTTTTTTTATTTGTTTTTTTTTTTATTTCCACTTAGTAGCTATAAGTATCTTTAATCATAAGAAACAATTGGATATTTTCAATAAAACAATGATTAAAATTGTTGTAAAGCATTTGTTCAGTCCATTTACTCGATATCCAAGGGAATGGGGTATAAAAAAAAATTGGACCAAGAAACTTCCTGGCAACATTCAGAATCATAATCTACAAGCTTTTCTGAATTCAAAACTGTTTATAGAATGCGGTCCTCATATTTTGCACACTCAACTACCTGTGGCGCCTGCACTATATGAGAAGAATCGGATAACAACGGTAAAGTCAAACACAATAGACGTTAAAAAGGCAATACCTCAGGGGAGCGTCATCGGTTGTCTATTATTCTTAATTTATAAATGATCTATCGGAAGTATTAAACGAAATGAGTATGCTATTCGCAGACGACCTGTCGGTTATAGTTTCATGCTCCGATGAAAACGTACTAGAGCCAAAATTAAATAGACTAATGGCAATTATAGTTAGCTGGTTAAGAGACCACAACCTAGTTGTTTAAAAAAGTCAATAATAATGCAGTTCAAGCCATACCAGAAGGCACCACTTAATCTAGCGTTTACATAATAACAACATGACAATAGAGTGTGTGAATTCATACTACCAATAATTAACTTACTTATACAGGCAAAAGTTGTTTTCACCAAGGATGTTGGTTTGGTTAGGTTAGGTTATGCTTTGGGGTGTAAGTGGTTCATCAACAATTATATGAACCAAAGTCAACCGCACTTGTACGTGGTGCACCCTGCTGACTGACAAACGAGGCTCTGGCGAAAAGAGAGATAGGGCATAGCGTATTTTCAAATCTGCTCGACTGGGCAAGTACATCCACGTCACAGAATACCGCAGCCAAATAGCAATTCCCTTGAGGGTTGTTGTGTTCCTGCGAGTGAGTGAGGTCATCAGAAAGGAAGGAGTTGCTGCGTTGGCAGCGGGGGTGGCGGCGCTTAAATTATAAAGCACTTATCTTTAGAGCCAAAACCAACCTCACTTGCACATGGTGCATCCCACCGGCTAGCAAAAAGGGCTTTGGTGAAAGAGAAATAGGACATGTCGAGCCTATACTGGTGTAATCATAAGGATTTGATAATAATTGATCTTTGATTTGTTGGATTTGTTTCCGCCACGAATAGCAGAATAACTATTAAAAAATCGGAAAAATTAACGTAAAAATATTTAAAGGCGATACGAAGTTCCCCGGGCCAGCTAGTATTACATATATCTCACTCACTCGTGCCGGGAGTCGTGTATGAGTTTTTACGACGTGTACATTGTATACTTTTGTTAATAACACAAATTAATTAATAAAATAAATAAAGTTGATTAAAAAAAAAAAAACCGGACAAGTGCGAGTCGGACTCGCCCACCGAGGGTTCCCTACGTATCAATATTAAATTTGATATTTTTCATTATAAATAAGAAATAATGCGTCGACAAAAATAAATAAAATATATTTTGCAATGTGTACATCAATCCCTTTCATATGATACCCCATTTGACTAGTAGTTTCAATTTGAAATTTCGACAACCTATAAAAAATATAGACCCCCTATTTTTTAAGATCTATTTACAAATGTATAGTTTTGAGATTTATTCCTGTACTTGTAGTCTATAACGATGTTACTTGCCAAATTTCATAGTTCTAGGTCAACGGGAAGTACCCTATAGGTTTTGATTCCCTTGAGTGTGTCGAAATATGCGTTTTTTGCTGAATAAACGGCCGTAACTTTTTTTTACGTAAACTTAGCAGTTTGATTATTTTACTACTTCATGGGACCGTAGACCTGAGTATACAGTTAAAATTTCAGCTTGATACCTCCACGCATTCTCGATGTAGAAATTCTTGACAGACAGACAGACAGACAGACAGACAGACAGACGGACAACAAAGTGATCTTATAAGGGTTCCGTTTTTCCTTTTGAGGTACGGAACCCTAAAAATGAAACCGACTTCATTTGGCGAGCGCAGCTTATTGGCGGAATACCCCGGCAGATGCTGCTGCCCGTCTTCCGGGAAAAAAGTTATTGCGTGACACAAGATTCCTTAGTCGCCTTGTACGACAGCTCTGGGCTACCAGAGCAATGGAGTGGCACAATTCTATTTTGCCGGCTACCACAGGGCAAATTTATGGGTTTCCCTCCATTTTTCTGGGATCCCATCATCAGATCCTGACTTGGTGAATGTGTGACCACCTCGCAATTACCCTTTCAAATAAAAAAAATGAATTTGACCATACGTGCTTATAAAATTTAAGGGTTTCCCTTGATTTCCCTGGCATCCCATCATCAGATCCTGACTTGGTGAATATGGGACCACCTTGCAATCATACCCTTTCAAATAAAAAAAGAATTATGAAAATCGGTTCACAATTCGCAAAGATATCGAATAACATACATACAAAAAAAATATTCAGTCGAATTGAGAACCTCCTCCATTTTTGAAGTCGGTTAAAAAATAAAGAGATGAGCTCGGTGGCGTAGCGGTCAATGACGCGGCTTCGACACCAACGCTCGTGGGTTCGATTCCCACAGAGGACAAACATTTGTGTGCATGAACATGTCTGTTTGTCTTGGTCTGGGTGTTTTCTATGTATCATAAGTATGTATTTACAAAAAAAAAATGTATTTACGTATGTTTATCAGTTGTCTAGTACCCATAACACAAGCTTCGCTTACTTTGGGGCTAGTTGACGCTGTGTAATTTGTCTGACAATATTTATTTATTTAATTTAAAAATCCTAATTTTAGACTTAGCTATTCGTTTTCTTCATACACTTGATTAAAGTCTGGAAGCTCTCTTCCAAATATCGCAGTATTTATGGCATTATGGTCACTTTAATACTCAGAACCAAGGACAGAATTCGTCGATAACCCACTGCTGGGATACGGATCTTCCCTCAATAGAAGGAGTGTTCAACTGCGGGTTGGCGGAGGCCAATGTTTTAAAGCCGCCTAAAGGCCACTGACTTGGCTTAAAGACTATCATTTAATGACAACAGCCGGGACCGACGGCTTAACTTGCCCTTCGAGGCACGGAGGAACTCGAAATAAATAAACCCATCCATGGACAGGCTACGGTCGATAGATCGATTAGATTTGACTGACACGCGCAACGACTCCATCGAGCTCTTCAAGGTCAGAATGCGAAATGCAAAAGTGTTAAGTTAATTAAAAGCAATCGCTATAAGTGCAATTAACTCAAATGCATTACTATGAACTATGTTTTATTAACTACGAACTTGATTCACGATGGCAATATATTTCTAGATGGAGGCTATGTATAACGTAGATAAAGTTGAATCTAATAAAATATAGCAGGGCAATGTTTAAAATAGATTTATTGGTTTAAAAAGATAAATATTTACAGTTAAACCAACACTCTCCCAAAACAGTATAGAAAATATTCCCAGGGGTAAAGCCGTGAAGATTTTTTACCGAAGAAATTTGAAGTTTATTATTTAAAGATGCTGTTGAAAAATCGAAAAAATCAAAGCCATTACATAGATGCTAGTTTTCAATCAATAATAATCCCGTTAAGTATTATTAACTCGGTGTTTTGTCTACCTAAGTATAAGATTAAAAATAATCACATTAAGCCCAATGGAGTTATTACCAACACTCTATCGTTTCTTGCTGTATCATTCTTAATTAGTATCCAAATTTACTACACTTCAATCGCAGAGTTTAACCAATTTAATAAAATGATATATTTTATAACTATTATGACCAATAGCGTGCTTTACGTTCTCAAACTCTTGATTTTTTTGGCCTGTAACATCATGCAAAACTCAACCTATGTGCAAATGATTATTAAAACATACAAAGCTCATAAAACGTTAATAAATTTAAAAGACGCCGATGTGCAATTGTTTAAAAAAATTAACTGGATTTACCTAATCCTAGTTTTTATTACAAACATAACTTGTAGTACAATTCACATGATCATTTTAGGCAAATTTCGAATAGAAAATTTTATATATCTTTTATCGTTCCTTTATTTTGATGTAAGTTTTTTGTTTGCAATTCGAATATTAAAATTATTTATGTTAGAATTCAGAATGTGGATTTCTGAAGTGAAATATTTTACGGGGCTGTGTTCTGAGTTTGAAGTTGGGTCAGATTACGTGTTGAGAGAATTGCATTGGAGGGGATTATTTCAAACTTACTTGCAGTTGATGGATGCGTTTATTCTGTATAAGAAAGTGATTCAATTACCGGTATGTTTTGTTTTTATATATTTACTAGCTGGCCCGGCGAACTTCGTACCGCCTAATTGTCATTGAATGTCGTGATATATTAGTTGAACAAAATTTATGATGTCTTGAAATTAATATAATGAATAATAGAAAATAATAGAGAAGCACGATGGCGTCATTGCGCGTGTCAGTCTAATTGTACACGCAAGTTAAGCAACGTCAACCGTAGCCTGTCCATGGATGAGTTTATATTATCTCGAGCTCCTCCGTGCTTCGGAAGGTACGTTAATCCGTCGGTCCCGGTTGTAATCATTAGATTAACTCGAGGTCCTCCGTGCTTCGGAGGGCACGTTAATCCGTCGGTCCCGGTTGTTATCATTAGATTATCTCGAGCTCCTCCGTGCTTCGGAAGGCACGTAAGACGTCGGTCCCGGTTGTTATCATTAGATTATCTCGAGCTCCTCCGTGCTTCGGAAGGCACGTTAAGCCGTCGGTCCTGGTTGTTATCATTAGATGGCAGTCGTTAAGCCAAGTGGCCTTTAGGCGGCTTGAAATTACTGGCGTCCGCCAACTCGCAGTTGAGCAGCGTGGTGGAGTATGCTCGAAACATATTCAGTTGAAGGAAGACCCGTATTTAATATTACCCAGCAGTGGGTAAATATTACCCAGCAGTGGGTAAATATTAAGTTCAGTATTTTACTATGTCACAAAATAAAGTACCATGACACTTGACAACCAATTAATATTCATTTTCAAGCATTCATTCATAAATAATTTTCAAAACAACAACGGACAACTTTCGCGACGTAAAAGTTAGACCAATCGATTTGACATTTAATTGAAAATCAATAAATATCCCAATCCGTTTTCAAATTTAATTTTTCGACTATTTTGTCAATGTTTTAATACTTATTATCCTATACCCACATTTCTGAACGCACGCATACATTTGACGTACGCACGTTAACGTCACGTTTGACAGGTCCGACATCCACGAACATTTTGTATGGAAAAATGATTTTTCTTTTCTTTTATTTTTTTCGTAAATTTTCCAATGTTTTTAATAGATATTCTGCTATTCTGGACGGAGACAAATCCAACAAATCAAAAACCATGGCAATCGGTCCAGTCGTTCTCGAGTTATAAGTGTTGTAACAAACACGACTTTCTTTTATATTATATAGATATTATCTAAGTAAAAGTCATCTCACAATTTCATCACTCTCTTTGGAGGTCATAAACTACAAATATAGTTAGTATTTTCGATTTCGATCGTCATCATCTTTTGATCAAATAAATAAATTTAAACCTAAATCTACGATTATAGTGTATTGCCAGAAAGCTGGATAAGATTTTCTCAGAATTCCATTCCATTCAATCACATTCCATTCCATTTCATTCTATTCCATCCCATTTAAAGGCATTCGATTTCATTTCAAACAAGCCAATGATTAATTATCATTTACTTGTACAACTACTCATTGGTTGTTTTTAACCTCGTAGAAGAAGGGAGTTAATTTTTATACCCGTTTACTTTTTTCCCGTGTACTACCACTCTAACCTGCTATTGGAGTGGTAATTTTTTTAATGGCCTATCTACATTTACTACTATTACTACTGACCATCGAAGTTGTTATACGCTTAGTTTTTTCCCGTTTTCTAAGCTATTGTTGCGGGATATTTTTTATAATCATGAATTCAAATAAATATTTTTGTAGTTTACATATACTTTTGTTTTTGTATATTTAAGTTGTTGACATGTAATTTTAATGTCTATTGTTTCAGGTTCTAATACAAACGATTGACATATTTTTTCATTGTCTATTTTATGTGCAAGCATTTTTGGAGATGCAGAAGCTGAATTTATTTCAACATTCATTGGTAAGTGGAGCTTGATGATGATGATCTTTGCACATGTCAGTCTAATCAGTCGTGCAAGCTAAGCAACGTCGACTGTCTGTCTATGGATAGGTAATCTCGAGTTCCTCTGTAATTCGGAGGGCACATTAAGCTATTGGTCCCGGTTATTGTCATTAGATGACAGTCGTTAAAGTCTGTGGCCTTTGGGCAGCTTGAAAACACTGGCGTCCGTCAACCCCAGTGGCCTGGTTTCCAGCAGACTAGAATAAAATCACTCCGACTCTTCCCGTGGATGTCGTACAAGGCGACTAAGGGAAATACATTATCAAAGATCAGGCCTCCCCAACCCGTCTGGCCAGCGTGGGGAGTGTAGGCCAAATCCTCCTTCTGTCTGGGACGGATGAGAGAGGGTCGTGCTCCTGTAGTGGAGACTAAAATGACCTGATGATGATGATGATGATGATGACCCATAAGTACAAACTTTCCAGAAAACATGGCATTGACAGCTATGTCAGAAAGTTCATTCCCTATTGTTCGTTCCTTCAATCTGGTTATATTGATTCTTGGGCAAAGAGTAATATACTCGTAACATTCTTTGGTCAGTGTTCTTTTCGTCGGCCATTATATCAATTTAATGTCTGAATATTTCAGACGATAGATTCAGTTAGAGTTTCTATTATTATCCTTTTTATTATACACTAGCTCGAATTTTTATTTACGTGTAATGGCTATATAGTTGTTTCTCAGGAGTTCTTGCCCTTAATCTCAATCTTATTATGTCCCCCAATACTGTGACCCTCTAGAAAATGGTCTGAGTGCGGTCTTATTTACTTCTGTAAGATATTTTTGTTATTATATTGACCTGAAAAGGGTGTAAGGGTGCAAAAGGCGGACTTAGTGTTAAGAGCATTCTTTACCAGTTAAATTTTGGGAAAACAGATATACACGAATGTGGCTTCCAAAAAATACAATATATACTATACATACATAAATAATATATACAGATGGTAAAAAAGGAAACTAGGTCTATGACTTCCCTGGTCGGGCTGATTTCTCTCTATCTCAGTTTCTTAATTAATTGAACTAATGAGATTACCTTTAAGGATTTTTTAAAGCTACTTTTTATGTAAGAGCGGGACAAAAGAGCATTTGCATCACCTGATGGTGTACAATCGCTGCAAGTCAAAGATCGCCGCAACACCAAAAGGTTACTTATCCGTTTTAGGCAAATATAGGCTCTTTTCTTGAAGACTCCCAAGTCGTATTTGTTTGGGAACACCGTTGAGGAAAGTTGATGTAAGAATTTCATTGTGGAAAATGCCTTTTGTTTTTTTCACCTGATGCTAAGCAAAACACCAAAAGGTCCTTGAGAAGTTGCCAGCCTTTTAAGGAAATTATATCCTGTTTTCTTGAAGACTCCCAAGTCGTATTCGGTCCCGACCAAATACGACTGATACGACAAACACCATTGAGGACAGTTGAATTAACATTTCACCGGACGTGGTAGAAGATGCTTTATAAATATTGTACTTAGTTAAATTTTGACTAATTTGTTTTCCATCGTTTCAGCTTGGGTTCGTACTATTACAATTTGTAATGGTTTTTTGGATATTAAAAACTTTAGTATTCCTAATAATCCTTACTGTTCAATTTGAAAGACTATACACGGTAATATATGACGTCGATACAATTTGCAGTTTTCTGTTAGACAGTCAGAAATCAGGTAAGAATAATTAATAGTAGAATCAATAATTAGTTATGTAAGATATTTTTGAAGTAAAACTTCTTTACTCGCACTTGACTTGGGGAGTAAGCTGGTGAATGCGTGACGAGAGCGTTACGAAAAGTGTGATCGGGCGCGGCGAACGGAAGTTGAGAGGGAGATATAAGTTAGTGAAGATAGAAAGAGAGAGAGTTACATTTCGTATATTACTGTACGGGCAAGAGAGAGAGGTGCGAGCACACATTTTCTTTCTCTCTTTCTCTCATAGCCAGTTACGTTTCGTATATCTAAGACACAGTGCAGGCATATCGCCTATATCACACTGTAGAAGCAAGAGAGAGCATAGGTCAGTAGGTGCGCATAGGTCGTTTGCAAGTTTGCTAGCGTTACGCGAACGGTGATTTCTTGATTATTTCGTAATTTAATACATATAGATGGAGTTGAAGAAGTTTTACTTCAGTCGTGTGGTCTAATGTACACCGTTTTTTGTTTATTAAGCATGGGCCGCACTCATCGCGATACCTTTCGGACGATAAACTTCGTATTCGGTCTACGGCGAATCTTCGCAGCCACATAATGCGCGTTGTAAAGTTTATCGCGATGTACGAACGCAAAAAGCAACATGGACGCCGCGGTTACTCTGTACCTATTTTATGGCAGCAAATAATTATTTTTACATTTATGTCATCTAAAAAACAAATTAAAAGCAAGAAAAAGGAGATAAAAAATATCGTTACTCCAATCCTTGTTACACTTCAGCTATATTAATCACTGTAATTACATTTAACACGTCCGCTAGGAACGATGGGTGCGGGCCGACTGAAGTGTGGCCGCGCAAGCGAAGTTCATCGCGATAAAACCCTTTGATGCGCGAGAGTTTACCGACAGTGGAGCGATGTGCCCGAAGCTTCGCCCGAAATGTCGAAGTATTCGCGAATATTTGGCTACTTACATCGCGATAACCCGAATATTCGCGTTATCGCGATGAGTGCGGCCTAAGCATTAATGTAGTCTTCTAAAATACCTCGGGCACCACCGATCCGGTCGAAGACCAAATGTGAGGACCGTTATCACTGCGATTTGCGGTGCACTAGCGGTCCCCCCATTGATGACCTATATAAGCATTTCTTCACCCTTTATCTAAATGACCCAGGATTATCATTTACTTTGATTACTGCGTTACCTACCTTTTAGATTTTTTTTCATCTTACACACACAGTACCTACTTACACCTTACAGTAAATGGTTGCCTGGAAAAAAATCGCATCGGGATACGACCGCCTTATGTGTACTCTAATTCTGTACATGTACTTTTTTTTGTAAATTTTTGTATTGGTGCACTAAAATGTATTTTGTTATATAATTTTATTATGAATCTGAGAATTATTAACTCTGGTGAAAATGTCTAGATGGCGTTGCAGCCGTAGAAACGTATCGCTATCTAGGAACAGGGAAATTCGAATTGAAAGTCCAAAGCGTTAGCTGAATGTTTCGCCTTTACACAGTTCCGAGGGTAAATTTTCTTCGGTATTTTTATCCCCGGAACTGCAGTGAATTTCCGGTGTTACACAGGAGACACAGTGGTGGGAATATATAGCTGTGGGAATATATAATATATAAGTAGCTTGTCTGCCCCGTTCCATCTGCGTCCCTACCGCCGAAGCTGAAGCCGATTGCCATCAGATTTTTTGAATGGCTAAATGACACTACTCGTTAGATCCTACGTAATTATGTTTAGCTCAGCTGGAAGAAACTTTAGAGCTGTACCGACTAAGTTAAAGATGTTTGTCAATAACTTTAACTTAAGACTTTTAGGGTGTAAGGGGTTTATCAACATCTTTGCACCAAAGCCAACTTCACCTGCACCTGGTGCACCCTGCTGCACCCTGCTGACTGACAAACGATGCTCTGGCGAAAAGAGAGGTAGGGAGCGTAATTGTAAGCTACCCGACTGGGGAATGTACCTCCACCTCACAGAATACCGCAGCCAAATAACAATTCCCTTGAGGGTTGTTGTGTTCCTGCGAGTGAGTGAGGTCACCAGAAAAGAAGGAGATGCTGCGTTGGCAGCGGGGGTGGCGGCGCCCAAATGATATATTATGTTGCGAGCGTTAATACGGTTACGGTAACCGCTTCACATCAAGCGGGCCGTATGCTTGTCTGCCATCCGACGTAGTATAAATGAAAAAAAAAAAAAACACCAAATTTTGGGATCAAACAATCTGCTGGTAACCGGCTTCCGCTTCGGCGGTAGGGCTCCTATTAATTGTCTAGCTTTATAATGAAATGTATTTTACAGAGGAATCAAGGAGGCTGTGCAAGAACGTCCTTAGAACAAACAAGTATGTGTTTAGTAAGATGCAAGCCTGTGGAGTGTTTACGATAAACGGCGCATTTCCAGTTCAGTTTCTGAGTCTTATTGTATCTTATACAGTGGTATTGTTACAATTTGCTTATGTGAAATAACATAGAACTATAGAAGTGCATTTAGTAGGGTAAATAAATAAATGTATATGTATATAAATGAATGTCTATTTCCCTATGTTATCGCATCATGCCTGTACGGATGGAACAATTTCGCTGATCCTTTTTTTGTTGTATTTGTTATTGTCAGGACAAGATTCAAATAATAAAATTTAAGAAAACTGACCGACCATATTAATTTTCTAATATAACTTTATGACGTTTGACAAAACTGTCAGTCAATTCGAATTCAGTATTCATTGTCGAGGGGTAATCTTTAAAAGCTTAGGTTAGCTAAGCTTAGGTAGCTTAGGAAGTAATCTTTATAATAAGGCTTATATTTTTTAACCCTTAATTTGTTCGGTGGGGCAGACATTCAGCTTTTAAAAATCCTGTACTTTATAGAAACAAAAAAAGTATATTTTATTTATTGATACAGTTTCTACAAATCCTACTAAGTATGTAAAAAAAATATTTTATGCATATTGCAACACCGTTTCGTTCATTTTCGAAACAAAATATAAGCTAGCCGCAAGACATCTGTTGTGCTGAAGATATTTAGAAGAAAGAAAGAAGAAATTTATTTAAAAAAATATTTTTAATAGTATTTTTCGACTAATTGACTATGTTTTCAGTAAGTTTATTAGATGATATAATGATAAAAGCCATGGAATATGTTTTTTTATGTTTTTCTTGGGTATTGGTTATTTTTTCGCGCAAAATATGATTTGTCCGGCACAGCAGACAATGCCAAAGACGGTATAAAGTACCTACGTCGGGCCGGACATTGCCAAACGACTAACAATTAATAATAGTATCTGTAACATCCAACACACCTGATATTGCAACACCAACTACCGTTAGAACCCAGAAATCAAGATTATGTAAGATTATGTAAAAACCATCCACTTACAACTTTCAATTGATATAATTCAATGGAAAATTGTAAGTGGATGGATAAAAACATCTTATCGCCACAGAGCCACTTTTGAGATTATTGATAAAGTTGTAAATTTACCGCAAGCAGCAACACCTTTGTCATATTTCCACTTATTTTTTTCACCTGATATTCCTAATTATATATATTGTAGAGTGATCCAGAAAATGGCCAATGATGTCATTTCTTGGCCATTTCCCACCCATGAAACAGAAAGGACGTTGTAGGATTTGTCAAACAAAGACGGTCGTGTTTTGTATTAAGGGCAATGCAAGACTTTGCTTTGTTACCTGGCAAAAATAGCCAAAACTGTTTGCTTAACTATACTAAGTAATTTTTGTTGTTGTTGTAAGTAACTTTATTGTACAAAAATTTCAGAACACAGTAAATATAAAAATGATTACACGAATTTGTACAAAGGCGGACTTATCCCATAGAGGGATCTCTTCCAGCCAACCTTTGAGCATCTGAGATGACATAGTTAACAAATAGGTAGGTGGAGTACATATATGTGGGCATATATCTAAACGCAATTTTTATGTTCTATTTTGAATTTTCTTATGTATGTGTTTTTATTATAAAATTTTGATGTATTATATTTACTCTAATACTTGGCAATGTCCGCCCCGACGGACACTGAATTTCTAGAAAAGTATAAATAATATTTTTTTTTAATTAATTTTCTAGAGGTCCCTAGATGTCCCCTTAATATAAAATAGTGAAAGCAGTATCAATCTGCAACTTTATTCTTTCTGCCAAATTAAGGGTTAACTCGCCGTCTGTAAGACCTACACGTCGAGTTTATATTCTATTGTAAAATATTTTGGGCCGTAAGGGCTCAGCAACATCTTTGAGCCAAAGCCAACCTCCCCTGCACGCGGTGCACCCTGCTGATTACCTGCTGACATAAACTTTATCCGTCGTGGTCAACCCTTACTCATCCCACTGCTGGGATACGGGTCTCTCATCGATTGAAGGAGGTTTAGACCATACTCCACCACGCTGCTAGTGACAACAGCCAGGACCGGCTGCTTAATATGCCCTCCGAAACACGGAAGCGCTCGAGATAAATAAATCCATCCATAGACAGGCTGCGGTCAACTTGCGTGTTCGAGACTGACAGGCGCAACGACGCCATCGAGCTCCTCACTCTTCTGAATGATTCTGAATTTGATATCATCATCATCATCATCATCAGGTCCATTTTAGTCTCCACTACAGGAGCACGACCCTCTCTCGTTCGTCCTAGACGGAAGGAGGATTTGGCCTACACTCCCCACGCTGGCCAAACGGGTTGGGGAGGCCTGATCGATATTTGATATTGTATTTCCCATAGTCGCCTTGTACGACATCCACGGGAAGAAACGGAGTGATTCTATTCTAGTCTGCCGGAAACCACACGGCAAATTTGATATGATTAATGATATCTCAAAAGCGCTGAAATATATATCACAGATTGTTATAATTTTGTATATTTTACGAAATTATTTAAATTTATTAAATATTGCGTATTTTAGTTAAATATCCCATTTAAATGTTTGTGAAAGAGGTAGCCTTGTAAAATACTTATAGCAAAATTTTCATTCTGTAGGTTTTGCCAAGAAAATATTGATGTTACTTGTCTTGGTATAAATGTCTCAGTCGATGTTTGACGATCTCGGTGGTCGAATGGTTAGCAATGGCCACTTTGACTCCGAGGTCGCGGGTTCGATTCCCGCACAAGACAAACATTCGTGTGCATGAACATGTCTGTTTGTCTTGGTTTGGGCGTTTTCTATGTAATAAAAGTATGTATTTATAAAAAAAAATGTTTTTAAGTAAATTTATCAGTTGTCTAGTACCCATAACACAAGCTTTGTGCTTAATTTGGGACTAGATGGCGCTGTGTAATTGTCCAGAAATATTTACTATTTATTATTATTTATGTAATAAATGGCTGGCCAATGTAATAAATTGAAAATTATTAATAATTAAGCTAACTTGGCACCACATCATTCATCATCTAGATTGACGGAGCTCCTATTTCCGGTGACAGGACACAAGAAAACCCTACCCTAATCAAAAATCAACTCAAATCTGACCAAAACATGATTTATTACATTGACCAAGTATTAGTCGGTATGAATAATAACTAATTTATTACATTGTCCATAACATAAACACGAAAATCGTTGACCCTTTTTTCACGTGTAGCAGGGAATAGACATATCATTTATTTATTTATTTATCAACAACATACAGCTATCATTACAGGCATACCTAATTCGACAGTGTAGCAAAATTTTAATTAAATTATTAAAATACAATGTCATAAAACATGTCAAATTACGAAAATAGGAGCAATATGATAGATAATAGAAATATTCAATATTATTATGTCATTTGTAGCAATAAATTATTAATACAATAATCATACATTAGAAATAATTAGTCAATAATAAAACTAAATGTCAATATTAAAATGTCAAAAATACAATACTAATCATAAAATGTCAAATATAAAATCTCACTCACAAAATATGTTTGTACATTTCTATAGCAGTAATTTTTTTTTTTTTTTTTTTTTTTTTTTTTTTTTTTTTTTTTTTTTATACTACGTCGGGTGGCAGACAAGCATACGGCCCGCCTGATGTGAAGCGGTTACCGTAGCCATATTAACGCTCGCAACATAAAATATCGCTCGCGCGCCGCCACCCCCCGCTGCCAACACAGCGTCTCCTTCCTTCTGGTGACCTCACTCACTCGCAGGAACACAACAACCCTCAAGGGAATTGTTATTTGGCTGCGGTATTCTGTGAGGTGGAGGTACATTCCCCAGTCGGGTAGCTTTCAAATTGCGCTCCCTACCTCTCTTTTCGCCAGAGCTTCGTTTGTCCGTCAGCAGGGTGCACCGCGAGCAGGTGAAGTTGGCTTTGGTTCAAAGATGTTGATGAACCACTTACACCCCAAAAGTAATAAAACAATATCTTTTATGGACGTGCCTACAGGCCTTGACGTTTTTCTCGGGGGTTAAAAATGACCACGACCAACAAAGACAATGAACTTTTCCACACCACCTCGAGTGCCTTTGGCAAGCTCGAACACGTCTTCCGATCGAGAGTCCCACAATGTCTCAAAACGAGGTTATACAACCGCGTGTAGTTCTCGTCATGACATACGCTTGTGAAACATGGACGTTAACCGAGGGGTTGCTAGATCGCCTTAGAGTAACCCAGAGGGCAATGGAACGCAGAATGCTCGGTATCTCGCTGCGAGACAGGATCCGCAACTCAGTTATCCGCCCAAGGTTATTGACGTTGGAAAGAGGGTAGCGCGATTAAAGTGGCAATGGGCTGGACACTTGTGTCGTAAAGACGACGAGAGGTGGAGCCAAAAGGTCCTTTACTGGAGACCCAGAACCGGTAAACGTCACGTAGGCAAACCACCAGCCAGATAGTCGGATGACATGAATAAGACGGCAGGGCCGACCTGGACAAGAATCGCCGCAATCGAGTTATAGAGATCCCATCAAGAGGCATATGACCTAAAATAGATGATGAAAAGAAAGAAAGAAAGACCTCGAGTGGCCGACAAGCATACGGCCTACTTGATGTAAAGCAATTACCATAGCCATATTAATGCTCCCACTGTCAACGCAGCCACTAACAACCCATATAAATATAAATAAATAATATTTGTCAGACAAATTACACAGCGCCATCTAGCTCCAAAGTAAGCGAAGCTTGTGTTATGAGTACTAGATAACTGATAAACATACGTAAATACATTTTTTTTTTTTGTAAATACATACATGATACATAGAAAGCACCCAGACCAAGACAAACAGACATGTTCATGCACACAAATGTTTGTCCTGTGTGGGAATCGAACCCACGAGCGTTGGTGTCGAAGCCTCGTCATTGACCGCTACGCCACCGAGCTCGTCAACCAACCCTTTCCTTTTTGGTGACCTCACTTACACGCAGGAACACAACAACCCTCAAAGCAATTGTTATTTAGCTGTAGTATTCTGTGAGGAGGAGGTACTTCCCCAGCCGGGCACTGTACCCTACCTTTCTTTTGCCAGAGACGGCCAGAGTCTCTTTCGCTAGTTATATAACAGCCCTTCATTAATGTGCTTATGTGCAGATTTAATTACGTCAAATCACTTTCTTCTTTTTAGTATGAACGCCGTGCGAATTGCCGTAAATAGATACCAGGAGAAAGTCTGCTAGGAATACCTTATTATGGTAATATGTGACCACTTTTACATCACACTTCGTAGTTTGTATATACGTAAATTACGAAGGCTATGAAGACAATAGGCTATTTTCCAATGTTTAAAAATTGTATAAATTATTTAACAATATCGTCGTCGATTTGCAAACTTTCATTCTAATATCTTCCGTCTGACTTGTTTTAGGGTCGATCAAAGTTTGGCGGGAAAGTCCATTTTGAAAGTATGAAATTATTAAAAAACAATATTACCATTGAAGAAGCAATAAAAAATACTATAACTTTTATTATGATACTAATTACAGAAACGTAATATTTAACAGAGCTGTCGTACAAATTTCTGATTTGAAGCATACAAAATACAAATCTGTGACGTCATAACTCGGTAGCCTTTTGTATGGAGCGTTTTCGGGAAAGTCTCAAATTGTGATTTTCAAATTAACATATCTCGAGGGATTTTTGTGCTATCGAAGTAATTCTTTCACCTATGGTTATGTTATTGAGACGTCCCTACATATCAAACCGAAAAAAATGTTAGTCAAATAGCCTATTCTACCATTTTCAGCCTGAATCTACCCACTGCTAAATCTATATATATTTTATTATTAATATGTGAAGCAAAAATAATGTACCCCTTGTAAAAAGATAAGCCTGTTGGTCGAATGGCTAGCAATGGCTCTTTGACTCCGGGGTCGCGGGTTCGATCTCCGCACAAGACAAATATTTGTGTGCATGAACATGTCTGTTTGTCCTTGTTACAACCTCGATTTTCCACCTATGAATGGGGGTTATAGGAAAATCGAGACTGCAAAGGGGTAGTATTAAAACGTGGGATTTGATTAAAAAATCCTATATGCGGAGGCTAGCTCTTTGTTATTGGATACGCGTAAGCGGGTAATTAAGAAGAAGAAGAAGAAACATTTATTGTAACATAAAACAACACTATTAAATTAATTACAAGCTGTCTATGTAAGAGAACAGGGAGCAAAAACAGTGCTGCATTATGCCACAAATTGGACCCAGCTCAGCATTATGCCGTTGTCTGACTATATCAGACCCCAGCGCTGATTTTCAGTTAGGACCAGTTCGTGACACCACGGACGGACAATCAGACGCAACACAGTTATATTAATTACAGTTAACCTTAAATTTATCACTTTTAGAATTTTACATCCACCCGACACCCTGTACTCAAATGGATAAAAACCCCAATTATGAAGGGGAATGGTGTCCAGGTATCGCCAGCGGTCGAGCTGATGTTTTCTGTGTATTATAAGTATGTATTTACAAAAAAAAATATGTATTTAAGTACATTTATCAGATGTCTAGTACCCATAGTACAAGCTTTGCGCTTAATTTGGGACTAGATGGCGATGTGTAAATTGTCCAGAAAAAAAAATAACTTGGAGATTTTCTGAGGGTAGTGTCTTCAAGACAAATAAAGGTGACTGACTTGGCTTAACGACTGTCAATTAATGACATTCAACCACGTGCCCTTCGAATCACAGAGGAGCTCGGGATAAATAAACTCATCCAAGGACAGGCTATTTGAGGAGCTCGCTGGCGTCGTTGCGCGTGTCAGTCTAATCGAACACTCAAGTTAAGCAACGTCGACCATAGCCTACCTATGGATGGGTTTATTTATTTCGAGCTCCTCCGTGCTTCGGAGGGCACGTTAAGCCGTCGGTCCTGGCTGTTGTCGTTAGATAACAGTCGTTAAGCCCCGTCAGTAGCCTCTCGGCGGCTTGAAAACAGTGGCCTCCGCCAACCCGCAGTTGAGCAGTTTGGTGGAGTATGCTCTAAACCGATTGAGGGGAGGCCCGTATCCCAGCAGTGGGATGAATAAGGGTTAACGACGATGGACAGGCTACGGTCAACGTTACTTAACTTGCGTGTTCGATTAGACTGACATTGGGGTGTAGGTGGTTCATCAACATCTTTGAACCAAAGCCAACTAACTACACCTGCACGCGGTACACCCTGCTGACTGACAAACGAAGCTCTGGCGAAAAGAGAGGTAGGGAGCATAATTGTAAGCTACCCGACTGGGGAATGTACCTCCACCTCACAGAATACCGCAGCCAAATAACAATTCACTTGAGAATTGTTGTGTTCCTGCGCGTGAGTGAGGTCACTAGAAAGGAAGGAGATGCTGCGTTGGCAGTAGGGGTGGCGGCGCGCGAGCGATATTTTATGTTGCGAGCGTGGCTACGGTAACCGCTTTACATCAGGCGGGCCGTATGCTTGTCTGCCAACCACCCGACGTACTATAAAAAAAAACCGTGCTCCTCGTATATAGACGTTCCTGACATTTTTTTTTATATGAGAGGGGGGCAAGCGAGCATGTGATTCACCTGATGGAAAGCAATCACCACCACCCATAGAAATCAGCAATAACAAGGGATCGCCGATCCCTTTGCCAGCCTTTTAAGGGAAATATTGCCTCTGTTCTTGAAGGCTTCCATGTCGTATTTATTAGGGAATACCGCTGAGGGATGTTGATTCCACAACTTCACAGTTCGTGGTAGAAAATGTCAATATATAATAAGTATAAAACATATTATATATAACATATATGTTATATACTTATTATAAATTGACATTTCAAACTTATTAAATAAGTTTGAAAGTTCCATGCTCAAGGTAACTTGTAGTATGAATATGTTATTTATTCAATAGCACTTAAAGTAATTGTAGTGGTAATTATCTAAAAGAAACTTCTCAGTTGTCACTGTAGTGTTAAGTTGGGGCTCTCTTCGTTTGCGGGTCATTCATAATATTATCAACAATTATTATTAGGTACTCTAAATTTTACGTTGATTTGGTTATGTAAGTATAAATTTTAAATATGAAAGTTTACTTAATTTCGGCCAATTTGCCGGAATTTAACTACTTTGACGTGATAACTTCTTAAATCGATGAACGCCGGCTGCACTAGCAATGGCTCCTTTGACTCCGGGGTCGCGGGTTCGATCCCCGCACAAGACGAGTATTTGTGTGCATGAACATGTCTGTTTGTCCTGGTCTGGGTGTTTTCTATGTATCATAAGTATGTATTTACAAAAGAATAATGTATTTAAGTACATTTATCAGATGTCTAGTACTCATAGTACAAGGTGTGCGCTTAATTTGGGACTAGGCGGCGCTGTGTAAATTGTCCAGAAAAACAATATTTAACTTGGATATTTTCTGAGGGTAGTGTCTTCAAGCCAAATAAAGGTGACTGACTTGCCTTAACGACTGTCAATTAATGACAATCAACCACGTGCCCTTCGAAGCACAGAGGAGCACGGGATAAATAAACTCATCCAGGATAGGCTATCTGAGGAGCTCGCTGGCGCCTGTCAGTCTAATCGAACACTCAAGTTAAGCAACGTCGACCGTAGCCTACTTATGGATGGGTTTAGTTATTAAGTACTTTGACGTGATAACTTCTTATAAATCGATGAACGCAAGCTGCACGCACGAAAATGCATGACTCATTGTCACGTTCCGCCAATTATCACTAGCGTGTAAGCGAGAGCGCGGAACAAGCAAGAGGTCGGCATAAGCGTTCGGCTTGTGACGCATCTATCTCTCTTCCACTACATCGGCTGATGTTTTCTTATGACGTTATCACGTAAAATTATCCGTAAACAGACTTTACACACAATCATTTTTTTTTAATGGAAAAATTCACTTCCCTTACCTAGATTCCTGGTAGCGTAGTAGGAAAAGCTCTAGACTCACAATAATCGAGAGGTCGTGGGTTAAAGTCCCACCTAGGTAAGGGATGTGATTTTTTCAATTTTAAAGATTAATATATTTAAAATACAAAATTGATTTTCAGGATAAAATGACAAATCAAAGAGCTAATCCTTACTTCGGTGAATTTCTTTTAAATAATTTCTTAGATGATGAATTTCAAGCAATGCTGAAACCGCTGAATATTATGCAAAAAGCATGCTTCAGTCCAAAATATTGTATAAAAGACAACTTCATTACGCCGAATGGAATTCTAAACAACATTACGTCATTCATTGGATTTATATTTTATGCGATTTTATACGTAATTAGATATTTTGTATTCCCTAAAGAAGTACAGAATATCATACTTAGTTTTGATACAGTTTTCTATATATTCGGATTTGGTATAAATTTTTTATGTAGTACACTTCATAGCGAAAGTAATGTTTTGTTAGTTATAAAGTTACAATCTATACATAAAGCCCAATTTAGAAATAAACATTTAAAATATATTACTAAATTTAATTGGGTGTATACAATTTCAGTATATGTCATGTATGTAATTAATATTAGTATTTTTATATGTTATTTTGACGCGACATTGTTATTTAATGGTTTATGTATTTTTGTATTGTTTTGTAACGATAAAAATGTAATATACGCTACGCAAATTATGAAAATGGTGAGACAAGAATTGGACGTGTGGGTTCGGGAATTGCATTCTAATATAAAAAGTGAATCTGAAGTTAAATCTATATGTTATTGGAAGAAAATGTACGACACTTATATTGACATAATTGATGCTTTTAATGTTTACAAAAAAGTATTTCAAATGCAGGTACGTTACTGTAATTTCTTTTTCTTTTCTTTTTTGTTATATATGTATATATGAGGGGGGGGGGGGGGGAGGTAAACGAGCATGTGGGTCATCTGATGGAAAGCAGTCACCACCACGTGACCTCACTCACGTAATTGTTATTTGGCTGCGAGGTGGAGGTACTTCCCCGGGCAACTTAAAATATGCTATGCCCTATCTCTGTTTTTGCCGGAGCTTCCTTTGTCAGTCAGCAGGGTGCACCACGTGCAGGTGAGGTTGGCTTTGGTCCAAAGATGTTGGTGAACCACATACACCCCATTTTTTTTACTTTTTGTGTGTTGTCATATAATTACATATTACAAATACCGCAAACTTTAAAAACTAAAGTTTTCAACCAGTACATCCTCCACGCCATGACCTACGGTGCAGAAACTTGGTTTCAGACCATTGGGCTGGTCCATAAATTGAAAGTCGCGCAGCGAGCGATGGAGGGAGCTGTGCTCGGCATTTCTCTACGGGACCGAATCCGGAACGAACAAATTCGACGGAGTAGCAAAGTTGTCGACATAGCTCTCAGAGTCGGCAGGCTGAAGTGTCAGTGGGCCGGCTACATCTGCCGAGTCAGAGATGGTAAATGGGGGAGGAAAGTCCTAGACTGAAGATCTCGTATGGGGCGACGAAACGTCGTCGTCTTACTCGGCAGGTGTGACCGGCACATTACCACTTCAGCTCAAAATATTTATTGACACTGAAGTAATTAATTTAAATAAAACATTTAAGAGCCCTATTACATTTGCACGCTGACGAGCTCTCGCGCAGTACTAAACCCGCGAAGGCCGCCGGTGCATCGTTTTTAGTAGTAATTTTGAAGTTATATTTATCGTTTTTATTGAAATAAAATAATAAATCCATGCTACAAAGTTTATTCATCATGAAGTAACAATTATTCTCGTATAAATTTTGCTCAATAATATTATCGTTTATTCGAGAAAATGACAGTTTACTTAAAGCGATTTTCGAAGTTTTTTTGGTTAAAAAAATGTTATTTTTCTATATTAAATCAATGATATTTCAAAATTCCGAGGCCGCTATGTACTATACGACTATATAACAAATAACATTCTATTTTTTTTATTTCATTTGTTTGGAACAGTAGTACAATCCAGGAGCTCAAAATCGTGAATGCCCGCATTTTATGAAAATCTTTATATGCAATTTTGGGTTTATTTAAAAAGTTAAGCAAAATTTACAAAAACGAGGCCGCTACGTACTATGCCAAGAGCTATTCTGTACTATTCAATAAGTCAACATTGTTAATGTATTTTTGTTTCCGAGATCAAGAACGCCAAAATTGGCCATTTTACGCAAAAATCACAGTCAAAATGTAATAGGGCTCTTAATTAATTTTCAGCTTCTATATGTAATCATTGAATCTTTCCTCCACGATATATTTTATATACACGTCGTTATAGATATTGTGAAAATTTTATATGCCAGTCATGACTACGTAAGTATCTATTTTATTAATACAAATAGTTAATTAGATAATATTGTTACTTTTATTTATTATGTTTTGACGTGATAATGTCTTATAAATCGTTGAACGCCACGCACGCACGAAAAAGCATAACATTACAAAAAAAAAAAATACAAAAATCTTTATTCAATTCTCACTTAACTTAATATACATGTGATTGGGATCTCCTTTTATGTATGACAATACCTGTGTTAGGAGATCCCGCTCTTCTAAAACAAGTAATATATGCCCTGTTAGTGAGACTGGGCATTTACAATGTTAATTTTAATACTAGTTCTTATACAATTACAAATTAATTTAATATGCGCTGTGAGTGTGTATAACATGCATTTATGTATTTTAGTGCCGGAGTGCTTATGTACAGTGTGTATTTTATTTATAATATAATAATAATAATTATAATATTATCTATCTTATTTATAACTTATTGTCACGTACCGCCTGAGCAGAGCGTGCAAGATAGAGCGCGGAACAAGCGGTGGATAGGCACGATCGGCATAAGCGTTCGGCTTGTGACCCATCTATCTCTCTTCCACTCCATCAGTCGATATTTTCTTATGACGTTATCATGTAAAATTAACGTCCGTAAAGCGATTTTACATCCATTTTTTTTTAATAAAAAAAGTGTCTGCTCCTGTCAAATCTTCAGAAATAAAAAATTATATCTGACAGTTGTTTGTAATCGGTACATAGAGATATTTAAGAAAAAACAAGGAGTCTGTCTGAGCAATGGAACCCAAAACATTTATTTTTGTTTTTCTGTCTGTCTGTCCGTTGACAAAAGTAATTATAGTAGGGGAGCCCAAGAGGGGGATTTCGAGAGTTACTAAAGCGCGGCAGATTAACATACAGGGTGATACCTTGTACTCAATTAAATGCCTCAACCAAATATGAGCTCCATATATATGGCCGCGGGCGTCCAGGATAAAGGATCAGATTAGAAAAAAAAATGATCATCTGAGGTAGGTATATATTTTTTTCCAATAATTAAAAAAAAACGTTATTCATAAAATAAAATCGTTAAATATTTTAATGATTTCTTATGCAATCTGAGGATGAAGTCGAGCCAGAGGAGGAAGATGATGATTCTACCATGAAGATGATAATTAAAAAAAATACGCAAAATTAATGAGGCTGATGATGATGATGATGATGACAAGTATTCTACTTAAAAAACATACACTGTTTTATTTGCATGCTATTTCTTCAGCTTTTCAATTAATTAAGTTCAATGATTTAAAAAAAAAATTGTCGATTAGGCAAATCTCTCCAGATAATCGTCACTTTATGAGACAGCACGTCTAGGGCATAAAGATGAACCATATAGGTATAATTAATCTGACGCGCTCGAGTATTTCAAAATGGCGAATTTTTTTTGCACATTCTAATAATGGCCGAGAGTTTGCGTCACATCCAAATCGTCAGATTACTATAAACGAGCTTTTTTTTAGGTTCACTTAACATCCCCTTAGAAAATCTAACGAGCTCGAAAAAAAATTTTTTTTTTTGTTCATTTTGAACCCTTACCTACAGCCACCACCATCATGGAAACAGTCAGATTAACATACGTACATTTCCAAAAATACGTAGAGCATGGATGCTATCAATATCTGACGTGCTCGAGTATGTCCATGCAACAGTTTTTTTTTACAATTTTGAAAGTCTATAGCCGCTTCCCCCACCGATGAAAAGGTATATGACATTAAATATTATATGACATTTTTTTTCTTCTTACCATCTAAGCTTCGCAATCCAATAGGTCTCTATGACGCTCGAGTAAATCCCGATTTAGCACCAAGGGCTCCCCTACCATTAGGTTTTAAAAAAAACATTCGACATTTGAACTTTATCACAAACGTATAATAATAATCAGTCTGTCATTTTTAGGAACAGCAATCAGTTTCAAGTTGTGTGAGCTCCAAAGCAAATGAGTCAGTCACGACAGAGGATGTTTTTTTATACTACGTCATGTGACAGACAAGCAGCCTACGGCCCGCCTGATGTGAAGCGGTTACCATAGCTATATTAAAGCTCACTACATGAAATAACGCTCATGCCCCGCCACCCCCGCTGCCAACGAAGCAACTCCTTAATTTCTGGTGACCTCACTCACTCGCAGACACACAACAACCCTCAATGGAATTGTATTTTGGATGCGGTATTTTGTAAGGTGGAGGTATTTCCCCAGTCGTGCAGCTTACAAATACGCTGTACAACACAACAACTCTCAAGGGAATTGTAATTTAGCTGCGGTATTCTGTGAGGTGGAGGTACTTCCCCAGTCGGGCAGCTTACAAATACGCGTACCCTATCTCGCTTTTGCCATAGCCTCTATCACTAGTCGAGAGGGTGTACCACGTGCTGGTGAGTTGGCTCTTGTAATATATCAAATACCTTTTTCAGAAAACTGCCTTTATACATGGATCAAGTATGATTTCTTGGCTCATTAAGAATCTAATATTGCAGATAATGTTGTGTTATGAATGTGAGAAAGTGTATATGATTATAAACAATGTACAAGTCGTATGTGACCTGCTCAGTGTTAAGACTGAATACTCAACTGACAGAAATAGATGCTCAGGTAAATAGAAACATGCTCAATTTAACTGTTGTGAATAAAATAGGTTTGCTCTTAAATTATTTTGTCTTTGTGTCAATCTGCAGCTACCCTTGAAAACTTGTCTCTGAGATAGAGACGTCTCTTAGACACGTCTCCGATTGGGGTAGATTTTTTTCTTATACTACGACAAGCATACGGACCACTTGATATGAAGCGGTTACCGTAGCCATATTAACGCTTGCACCCCCGCTACCAACGCAGCATCTTCTTTCTGGTAACCTCACTCACGCAGGAACACCACCACCCTTAAGCGAATTGTTATTTGGCTGCTGTATTCTGTGAGATGGAGGTATATTCCCCAGTCGGGTAGCTTACAACTAGGCTCCCTACCTTTTTTCGCCCGAGCTTCGTTTGTCAGTCAGCAGGGTGCACCGCGTGCAGGTGAATTTGGCTTCGATTTAAAGATGAACCACTTATAGCCCATTGCTTGCTCTTAAATTATTTTGTCTTTGCACCAATCAGTAGCAGCAGTCCCTTGAAACATTGTCTAAGAGACGTCTCAATCTCTGACAGATTGAGACGTCTCTTGGACACGTCTCCGATTGGGGCAGATTTATCTTGGTCCAGCTGAAACCCTCAAAGACACAAGTTCACACATTTACCGCAAAAATGTCTCCATTTGTCGTAGCTCGTAGATTGGATGGTACTCCCCTGAATATTAACTCCAGCATTGGTATCTTGGGTGTTGACATATCAAGTGATATTCAGTTTCGCTTGGAGTGCAAGGCCAAATTAGCCTCTAGGAAGATTGGAGTCATCAGTAAAGACAGACGGCATTTTACATCACAACATCGCCTTCAACTATATGAAGCATAGGTTAGGTCTCATATGGAATATTTTTCACACCTCTCTGTCGGCCTGTGCGCCCCAGTACTTACTTGCTCAGTGCTTCCCGGCCGTTTTCGTTAGATGACAGTTGTTAAGTTAAGTCAGTGGCCTTTAGGCGGCTAGAAAACAATAACCTCCGCCAACCCACAGTTCAGCAGCGTGGTGGAATATGCTCTAAACCCCTTCGATTGAATGAAGATGAGTATTCCAACAGTGAGATGAGTGAATGAAGATGAGTATTCCAACAGTGAGATGGGTTGACAACGACGAATTAGTTTTTTGTCAATATTTATGACTGTATTTTTTTTTCAGAATACAAAAGAAGAACAATAAAGAACATACGTCGTGTCAGTCAGTCAACATTTATAAAATTTAGAACATGTGGATTATTTCTCATCGATAGTCAATTTCCACTGCGCATGGTGGAGCTTCTTGTTACATATATCATTGTATTATTACAGTACAAATTTGTTAAATAAAGTATATTCAATCAATAATTGAATTTTTATTAAGTTTCCGCCACTCCCGCTGCCAACGGAGCAACTCCTTGCTTTTTGGTGACCACACTCACTCGATATAGACGTGTCTAATTATATAATATTTTAGCTAGGGTATATTGTTTTTCATAAACTATCATATATTACCTTATGAAAGAAAAAAATAAGAAAGTTGCGAGAAATGATAGAAAATTTAAGAAAACTGAACGACCAGTATGGTTTCCCTATTTCTATTTTATTATATAACTTTTCTAATGTAACTTTATGTCGTTTGACAGAACTGTCGGTCATTTGACAGATTGCGCGAAACCAATATTCATTGTTAAGAAGACAGCCCCCTTACCACCATCTCTACACCAATGAATAAGCGACTTTATTTCAACTCGAATAGAGTCGCTTATTCATTGGTATGAATAAGCAATCTATTCAGTTATTGAATCGCAATAAGAGATGGTGGTAAGGGGGCTGGACAACGTCTGTCGGGTCAATTAGTATACAATTATTATGTTTATATGCATCTTGCATATAAACATATAATTGTATAAGATAAAAAAAGTACCTAATATTTTTTTAAAGGACAATTTACTCAGCGCCATGTAGTCCCCAATTTAACCGCAAAGCTTGTACTATCGATACTAGACAACTGATAAACGAACTTAAATACATACTAATAATGCATAGAAAAAACTCAGACTAAGACAAACAGACATGATCAAACATACAAATGTTGGTCTTGTGCGGGGATCGAACCCGCGACCTTGGAGTCAAAGTGGCCAGTGCTAGCCATTAGACTGCCGAGCTAGTCAAATGGAAGTAATAATTATTCACGTATTTATTATTTATACATTTTAGTGTTTTGTGTATGACTTGTACGCAGTTCATTATTTATCATTCACTTACATAAACGTATCTATATTTTATAAGTTAAAAAATAATTAATTGACTTGACTCGGTACACTTAAAATAATTGTTTCAGCAAACAATAGAATAAAAAATCAATTTCATAGTCATTACTTCCACAGCCTTATACCGTACCTTAGTTTGAAGTTAACGTATTGTAATTAGTTTCTATATCTATGATTACAAATTATTTTTATAATAAATTTATTGTTTTGTTGAATTCTTTCCTCCATCAGTTTGGTAAGCATAATTTAAATATAAGTTTACGCACTTAATATTTTAACATATTAATATATAGGTGTCATAATAATAAATTTAGTAAACATATCTAATGAAGTTGCATTTTAATGCGGAATTATGTATTTAATTAATAAAATAAAGATAAAAAATCTTTGTGCCGGTGCGCCCCAGTACTTGCTTGCTCCATTTGTCAGCATACAACGAAGAGCAGATCGAATCGTCGGTGACTCAATGATCTCGGATCGACTGAACTCTCTCTCTACACGAAGAGATGTAGCGTCTCTTTGCGTTCTATACAAATTATAACAGGGGGAGTGTTCGGATGAGCCATTTGATTTGAGACCTGCCTTTGAGTTCCAATATCGTACAAATCACCTTAAATTAAAACTCCATTCTTATCATCTTGATACTTGGTGATCTACTACAGTACGTTTCCTAAAACATTTTATACCACGAACGGTGAAACTGTGGAATCAACTTCCCTCAGCTTTATAATTATAAATCAAACTCTTAAACTCTACATATTGTCATAAATAGTTCTGTGTAACTGCGGTATTCTGCAAGGTGGAGGTACGTTCCCCTGTCGGGCCGCTTACTATTAGGCTCCCTACTTCTCTTTTTGCCACAGCTTCGTTTGTCAGTGTGCAGGGTGCACCGTGTGCAGGTGAATTTGGCTGTAGTTCAAAGATGTTGCTTACACCCTATACTCTTATTAAGTGAATAACACAATAAATAGTGTCGAAAACCAAGGACTTTACTCCACATATATTCCATCTAACTGCTAAAACTAGTAAGTAGTAATTTTTCAGCATTTTTCAGGATAAAATGAGCTACCAAAGAAAGCGCGATGTCTCCGGAGAAATACTTTTGAATAATTTCTTGGACGATCAATTTCAAGCTATGCTTTTACCGTTAAATACAATGCAAGTTATATTTTTCAGTCCGAAATATACCATCAAAGATAATTTCATAACACCAAATGGATTCTTAAAAAATATTATATCCTTTTTCGGATTCTTCATTTATACAATTTTATATATTACTCGATTCTTAGTATCTAAAAAAGATGGTGTACAAGGAGTTATACTTTTTTTGGATATATTATTTTATGCAACAGGATTTGGTACAAATTTTTTATGTAGCGTATTACTCAGTGATAGTAATATTTTATTGGTGTTAAAATTACATTCTGCATATTTAAGCCAAATGCAGCACATCAATTTGAAATATTTCGCTAAGAATAATTGGATTACTGTCATTTTAATTTTAATTTCATATTTACATATTGCTATTCATGTTATATATTATTATGGAGTGGGATTATTACTTCAAGTCATATGTATTATTATACAGTTATGTATAGACATGAATATAATTTATGCGATGCAAATTATAAAAGTTTTAAGGAACGAGTTAGATGTATGGATTTGTGAATTGAAATCAAACGAATCGAATGTAATACAGCAAGAGATAAAGTCAAAGTATTATTGGAAGAATATGTATAAAACTTACATTGATATATCCGATGCTTTTAGTACTTACAAGGCTGTGTTCCAATTTCAGGTAAGATAATGTTAAAATAAAATTATTTTTGAGACGAGCTCGGTGGCGTAGCGGTCAATGACGCGGCTTCGACACCAACGCTCGTGGGTTCGATTCCCACACGGGACAAACATTTCTGTGCATGAACATGTCTGTTTGTCTTGGTCTGGGTGTTTTCTATGTATTATAAGTATGTATTTACAAAAAAAAGTGTATTTACGTATGTTTATCAGTTGTCTCGTACCCATAACACAAGCTCCGCTTACTTTGGGGCTAGATGGCGCTGTGTAATTTGTGTGACAATATTTATTTATTTTTATTTTTTTGTAGATCATAGATTTCAAACAAGCATACAACATGATTGATTTGTTTGTTTGTTCAATAACAATATATCTTTTTAAAATATACCCAATATACCCAAAGTATCAATATACCCAATATAACTAATATAATTTTAAAAAGATGTACAACAGCTCTATAAGAGATCTCTACCATCCAACCTTCAAGTGTTGAATAAGAGAATAAAGAGTGGCAAGGGCGTCGAAATGTTGCAAATTGAATGCACCACACAAGTCTAACTAACTACTAATTTTACCGGAAGCTTAATCTGTAATTGTTATAGTTAAAATCGAGAGTTATACATAGCGAGAAACTTAAAATAGAAATTTATTATATTCGCAATAGATCATAATATCAGTTTGATGACATATGTTCCGAAAATATAAACTGTGTGATATTTTTATTCTTATTAAATTTTAAATACCTTTACCTTAAAACTAACAAAATGTCAATGCTTGGATAAATTTTCAGCAAATTCGATTGCTCATATGCGAATTCTCTCATGTATTTCCATCTTTCTATAACCCAGGGTCGTTTAAACAAAGCGTGAAGAAATACTATATAAAATAATACATTTTTTTATATTTCAGCTTTTATTTCTATTCATTGACTCGTTCTTCCACGCTATATTCAGTATACATTTAATAATAGATGAATTTGTTTACTTATTTAAAAAGCACGATTACGTAAGTAACTATAAAATGTATATTTTTACCTGCAGTGTTGTAATATAGTAGTTTATGAGACTGTTGCATAATAAGGGTTTTTAAAATACGAGTGTGAGTTTATCACATGAGCCGAAGGCGAATGCGATAATAGCATCACACGAGTATTTTAAGACCTAATTATGTGCAGTTTCAAACACTATTTTATCTAATCTCATGAAATAGCGGATAATAAAACCATGAACTTAATTTAACAGCTTTATTTCTACTTATAAATCCATTTGTAGATCGAGCATGCGTGGTGCGCATGCGCGACCGCGTTCGCAGATTATGTGGCAAATTTCTGCGATGCTTAATATACCTGAACCCAGGACTGAAACTGTATCGAAATGAAAAAAAGTTATTTTTTAATACAGTTGCTCAAAAAGTGGCGTATTGCAGGGACGTATAGCGTTCGGGATGTGGGCTATTACACACTCGTGCTTTTTCTTTGCATTTTCCGAACTCGTGCGTTCTCTTTCCCAACTGTCAAAATGATGTCTATTGAAATAAAAAAACCAACCACGAAGTTTTTACTAAAAAAAAATTATAGAAGTTTTTATGATTCATGCAAATATTTCTAAAAAGAAGCTACTAATTTGTTTCAATATCAGATTTAATGATTTGATTCAATGAATTAGGTTAGGTTTCATTTCATTTCATCTCATTAAATTTCTTTTTCATTTCATATCAATAAAAAAAATCTACTGAAGACTTGGCTGTATGGGCATAGTTTCCTTTGCCTACCCAGAATGGGTGAAGAAAACAAAAAAAAAATCTCTGCATTATTTTACAGTTGGCGCCATTTTCCAAAAAAATTATCTGCGAGTTTAGTTGTTTGTTGCACAAAATGAGTAATTTCGACGATATTTTTTTTTAATTAACACCACCGGAACTCAGTATAATTGTACAAAATACTTCGGAGAACATTTTACCGGAAAAGTCAAAAAGTCGCTACATATCTACATACGACGAATTTATTGCGTGGAGAGAAGAGAAAAAGCAAATAGCATGTACAATCATACGAAATTAATAATAGTTTGTCTCAAACAGTAAATATGCAACCTAAAACTTCCCCAGTTAGTATAAAAAACTGTACCAATTTCAATGTATATGTGAACTTTTAAAAGAAATAAATGATTAGTAGTAATAAAATAATAAAAACACAATAAACTCAACTGAGTTTATTGTGTTTTTATTATTTTATTAAATTGCTTCATTTTTTCGCAACTGTATTAAAAATAGTTGTTCAGTACACGTGCGGAACCGTCATTGCAACTTGTTCCGACTGTCAATCCTCACCTTCGGCTGCGCCTCGGCTCGGGTACACATTTGTCGGAACTCTTTGCAATGACAGGCTTTCCGCACTCGTAATGAAATATACTATTTCGACACAGTTGTCCATAAAGAGCTGTATCGGAAAGTAACTTTTTAAATTTATTTTGATTACTTGTGCGTAAAAGACACGTTAAGATTCTGTGTTTAGTTTTTTAATTTGTAAATTTCAATATGAGAGTAGATAAAATTATTCTAAGTGTAATAACAAAATGCAACTCTTACATTTTGTTCCAATTTCGTTTGAGAAAAAAATCCGTACTAATATCATAAATAAGAGTTTGTTTGTTACGCGTTCACGCGCAAACTGCTAAATCGATCGTTATGAAACTTGGTATACATATTCTCAAAGGTATAGGATACTTTTTAACAAAATAAAGTAACCGTGGCCGAATCTGCGGGTGGAAAGTAGTAAAAAATATAAGAAATTTGGATCTTCGTTATATTTTAAATCTACCAGCAACATGTCTGTTTGCATTGGTCTGGGTGTTTTCTATGTATTACATGTATGTGTTTACAAAAAATAAATAAAAAAAATGTACAATATCAGTGATCTAGTTTGACGAGCTCGGTGGTCGAATGGTTAGCAATGGCCAGTTTGACTCCGAGGTCGCGGGTTCGATTCCCGCACAAGACAAACTTTTGTTATTGCATGCACATGTTTGTTTCTCTTGGTCTGGGTATTTTCTATGTATTATAAGTATGTATTTACAAAAAAAAAAATATTTAAGAACATTTATCAGTTGTCTAGTACCCATAACACAAGCTTTGCGCTTAATTTGGGACTAGATGGCGCTGTGTAAATTGTCCAGAAATATTTATTTATTTATTTGTTAGTACCCATAGTACAAGCTTTGCTTAGTTTTGGACTAGACGGCAGTGTGTAATTTGTCCAAGAATATTATTTATTTATATATTGACTATATTATTGTTTCAGAAAAATGCCGCCATATACGCTTTTGGTGTAATTTCTTGGATTTGCAAAAATATAACTCTGCAAACTATATTAAGTTCTGAATGTGAGAAAATATATATAAGAGTAAACAATGTACAACTTCTATGTGAGATCCTAAGTGTAAAAGATGATTGCTTAGTTAATAGAAACAGATACTCAGGTAATAAAAATATATGCTCAACTTATAATGAATTGTCACGTATTTATATTCATTATCTTATTTGTTACATTTTTTTAAATATATAATATAAAAAATACATTAAAAAATATAAAAAGCAGAATCCCCCGAAAGCGGGAACAAGGTCTAAACTACCGGTTGAATAAATATATATATTTTTTAATAATAATATTTATTTTTCATTATTTTTGTATACAATTACATAATAAATAATATACAAATATAACATCTTCACAAATTAGTTTTTTAGCTTCTGTGTCTGAATTAGACTAGGAGCCTGTATCTCAGATATCTGTCACTTTCTACAAACAATAACACTAATACAGTGCTTGCGTGTTGAGTACTGATATTCTGAAGATGAACAAAAGTGAATTATGGTTACCGCCTGGTGTCACTGAACTGCCGAATTATCAGAAATTAATTATAAACATTGGACGTCCTCCTACTAGATAGTCCGATGACCTTAAAAAGCGGCTGGATGCGGAAGGCGGAGGATCGTATTTGGTGGAAAGCATTGGGGAAGGCTTATACCCAGCAGTGGTGATACAAGCTGATGATGATTACGATGAATTATAATTATGAGGAGGAGCGCGATGGCGTCGTTGCGCATATCAGTCTAATCGATCACGGAAGTTAAGTAACGTCGCCTGTAGTCTGTCCATGGATGGGTCCCGGCTGTTGTCATTAGATGATATTCGTTAAGCCAAGTCAGTGGACTTTGGGCGGCTTGAAAATACTACCCCGCAGTTGAGCAGCGTGGTGGAGTATGCTCTAAACCACTTCGATTGAGGGAGGCCCGTATCCCACCGGTGGGATTAACGTGGGGAGACCCGTATCTCAACAGTGGGATGATTATGTGTTGATGTCGAATTATAAATAGGTTCTCTATACTTAAATAAATTAAATATCCAAATATTTTCTGCAAAACAATTTATAACGAAAAGTTTTTATATTCTCCATTTAGTAGTTAATAATAATATATATATTTTTAATTTTCAGATTACAAAAGGAGAATATTAAAAAATATTCATCGAGTAAATCATTTAACATTTCAAAAATTTAGGACATGTGGATTGTTTGTGGTCGACGGTGCTTTTCCATTGCGCATGGCAAGCCTTCTGATAACATATATCATAGTGTTATTGCAATTTGAATTTGTGAAATGAATTATATGTTATAAGTAACTATGTATCTCATCTCCTTCTTTTCTGGTGACCTCACTCACTCGCAGGAACACAACAACCCTCAAGGGAATTGTTACTTGGCTGCGGCATTCTATGAGGTGGAGGTACGTTCCCCAGTCGGGTAGCTTACAATTACGCTTCCTACCCCTCTTTTCGCCAGAGCTTCGTTTGTCAGTTAGCTGGGTGCACCACGTGCAGGTGAAGTTGGCTTACACCCCAAAATATCATTTAATTGTATTGTTTTTATTTCTTCTTGTATTTCTTTATTAATAGTACGCCATGTTAATAGTATATACATATACGTAATATCCGTCAAGTGACTCTCTCTTACTGCCTATAGGGTCGGCTGGAAGAGATCTCTTGTAGAGATAAGCTCACCTTAGTACACTTTTGACTTAACTATGTTATGCTAATTTATGTGCAATAAAGAATATATATTAAATGTTTGATCGACCTTAAATATTTTTTTTTATAAATTACACAACGTCAACCACCCTCCGCCAACCCGCAGTGGAGTATGCTCTAACCCCCTTGATTGAGGGAAACCCATATCAAAGCAATGGGATGATTATGGGTTGAAGCCTAACACATCGTTATCTAGTCCCAAACTAAGCAAAGCTTGTGCTGTGGGTACTCATCTCATCATCAGGTTATTTTAGTCTCCACTACAGGAGCACACACCTCTCTCGTCCGTCCCAGACAGAAGGAGGATTTGGCCTACACTCCCCACGCTGGCCAGACGTATTCCATCAGACCACCCCGTTCAATTTAAGAGACTTCAATTTCTACTATTAACAAAGCTCTAAAACTCTCTGGGGTTGTCTTGAGACAGGACTGCTTCTCTCATGATCAGTTGTATGTAGCTTGCTCACGAGTAAGTTCTCCTGGAAGCCTTGCAATTTTGGCTCCTGGTGCGAATGCCAAAAATATTGTTTACGTCGTAAAGTCGTTACGACGTAAAAAACGTACGTCGTACGTCGTAACGTCGTTACAGAAACGGGACGTCTTAACCTAAATGGTGAATGTTTGTAATAATGGTCAATGCGAAACAGTCCTTTATGGGAAAAAAATTAAATATCTGTAATCTTAACAAAAATAGACGCAAATCAGGAGTATTCCCGTAGCGAAGCCCGGGTACTTTGCTAGTCTGTTATAATTTACATTTCAGTGGTATTGTTTTTTCATTAAATTCAATAAAATTCATTTTTGTTACTACCATTTGAGCCAATGTATTATCCATGTAATTGTATTATTTATGTCCGATTCATAGTTTTTATGCTATTTCAAGTTAAGATCAATGATATTATCAGCAAACGTTGTATGTTCAGTTACACATAAGAGGCCATTTGTATAGAATAGAAATAGTAACGGCCCTAATATACTCCCTTGAGGTACGCCACACACATTGACCTTATATTAATGAATTGTAGTAAGTCATTTATGCGTTGTTGTTATTATTAGATATAGTACTTAACTTGTTAATTATTCATAGCACTCAAGCACATAAAGCAATTATTTCAATAATTACCTATAAAAACCTGTCCAGTTGTCACTGTAGTGTTTAAGTCGTAGTTTACTTTGCGTGGTTATGAATCAAAACTATTATTAATATTAAATCTAAATGTTTCATGTTTCTTTGGTTACGTAAGTTTAAATTGCAAATAAGATAATTTATATTTTTTAAATGTGTATTATTAAATGATGAATATTCTGAGGCTAAATATAATAAGTATAAAAACGTATTTTCGTTATCATGACGGGGGACACTTTCCCACCACTGTGTCTCCTGTGTAGACTAACAGCGGCGACCACCAAAAAAACAGTGAACAATGAAGTACACTGCAGTCCCGGGCGCACTACAGCTGCCTTAGAATTCACAACGAATTTAATCAGAAGAAATTTGTAGGCGTAGGAAGATTTTAGAATTTGACTTCTCCTCTTGGCAATGTAAGAGACATCTATATGGCAAATAATGCATTAAGAGCCTAAAGTGCTAGTAAAGTGAAGTTCAACTACCATGCACCACGGATTTTACATATCTAACACTATTGGGGGCCTAAAACAATGAGTTTATTACCTAACACATGGATTCCAATAATTGCAAAATCAAATCATCATGCTAAAAATACAGTAATATATTTTCATTTAGAAAGCTTACAGCATACTTCATCTTACTGACAGTTTGTGAGTTGGCTTAGGCCAGTAAACATTAAGGAAATTAATTTGATGATAACAATGGGACATACATAGTAACAAGAAGAATTTTAGATGACAAAATTATCATACAAATAATCTAAATCCCTAAAACTTCATAAAAGTAAAACTTTGGATGGGCGCTGCTTAACATATTGTAATTATTTTCAGGATAAAATGACAAATCAAAGAAATAGCCATTCCTGCTGTGAATTTCTTTTAAACAATTTCTTAGATGATGAATTTCAGGCAATGCTTTTGCCGCTGAATATTATGCAAGAAGCACATTTCAATCCGAAATATTATATCAAAGACAAATTCATAACACCGAATGGAATTCGAAATAATATTACGTCATTCATTGGATTCTTATTTTATGCGAATTTATACACAATTAGATATTTAATATTCCCATTAGAAATACAAAATCTTATCCTTTCTTTCGATGTAGTTTTCTATATTGTAGGCTTCGCTATAAATTTTTTATGTACTGTTTTTCATAGTGAAAGTAATGTATTACTGGTTTTAAAATTGCAATCTATACACAAAGCCCAATTTGAAAGTGTAAATTTAAAATATATTGCTAAATTTAATTGGATTTATATAATATCAGTTTATGGGCTGTACTTAGTCAATTTTAGTATTTTTTTATATTATATAGATATGAAACTATTATATAATACATTTTGTGTGTTTGTTCTGTTTTGTATCGATATGAATTTAATATATGCCACACAAATTACAAAAGTTGTGGGAAAAGAACTAGATGCATGGGTTCGGGAATTGGAATCTCACGTAAAAAGTGAATCTGAAATGAAATCTAAATGCTACTGGAAGAAAATGTATGACATTTATATTGATATAATCGCCTCTTTTGATGTTTATAAGAACGTGTTTCAAGTTCAGGTATTCTACTGTCATTTATTTTTGAAGTGAAAACTTCTTTAGCGGCGTTGTGCACTTTTTGGGATGGGTAAAAAATGTTAAACTCGCGTCAGGACACATGGCCTGATTGAAAATTTGTAAGGCGGAGGGAGCGTTGACCGCCGGCGCTGCGTAGGAGAGGAAGTGAACAATCCATATCCCCCTCTCTTTCTACCGCGTGGCGAAAATGTATGCCTGATCCTGCTGTTTATTTTTAATGTAATATAAATTGTCATGTTGGTACTTTTATACTGATAAATGAAGCAATTCGTGCTAAATTATTCCATAACCATTCCAAAATATTCAAAAATGCACAACGTTAATGTTCAAGTTTTCACTTCTGCCGGCACTCCCGGAGTGCAACCCGTTTTTATATTCAAGTTTTAATTTTGTTTTGTCTAATTTTTTTAATTGATTTTCAGCTTTTATATGAATTCATTGAATCTTTCATCCATGATATATTTTATATGTATGTGTTCATAGATATAATGAAAATCCTATATGAACAACATGATTACGTAAGTATTTATTTTATAGTTACTATCAGCTTGCTTCAACATAGTCCACTGCTACTTTAACATGCGGAATTTGAGACCTATAATGAGAAGTGATTCTGTGACGAATTTTCGCGTTTCGGATTCTCATCCTTAGAGAAACTCAAAACAAAGCTTGCATCATCGCTCGCCAACTGACTTTCTATAAACCAGTCAAAGTCTTTACACCAAAGATAATAAATAAATATTTCTCGACAATTTACACAGCGCCATCTAGTCCCAAATTAAGCGCAAAGCTTGTGTTATGGGTACTAGACAACTGATAAATGTACTTAAATACATTTTTTTTGTATATACATACTTATAATATGTATATATACAAAGAAAACACCCAGACCAAGACAAACAGACATGTTCATGCACACAAATGTTTGTCTTGTGAGGGAATCCAACCCGCGACCTCGAAATCAAAGTGGCCATTGCTAACCATTCGACCACAGAGTTCGTCATAATGTCACCGAAAACACTCTAGTTGAAGTTGAAAACACAGTGATAATTGAACGTTGCGTTGATTTTCTGAAGATGTCCCGTAATATTTTCACTGTAGAAAAATATTGTTTCAGGAATCCGCCTTTATGCATGGAGGTTCTATGTTTTGTTGGATCTTAAAGAATTTGTTATTGCAAATAATGTTAAGTTATGAATGTGAGAAAATATATATGAATATAAACAATGTTCAAGTCTTATGTAATCTGCTCAGTGTAAAGTCTGAATGCTCAGCTGATACAAATAGATGCTCAGGTAATAAAAACACATGCTCACGTTAATTTTGTGAAGGAAATAGGCTGACTCTTTAATTTATATTATAACCCATGTACATTTTACGGTTGGGATTCGGGTCTCCATCGATCGTAGAAGTTAAAAACGTGCTCGACCACGCTATTGAGTTGCTTAATGCGAGTTTTTTGTTCGTTTACAATCATGTCAACGTAAACAAACAAACCAAATAGAGAAGAACTTTCATGTCGTGAATTTATAAGACGCGTGTTGTACATATCAATATGTAACACGCGTCCTAGAACTTCACAATTATGTGGCTTACTTGCTCACATTTTGAAGTGAGCAACCCGGCTAATTTGGATGTGTAATACGCGTTTGGTAAATTCACAATATGAAACATTTCCTCAATTTGGTCGGTATGATACCAAAAAACTCGCACTTAGCACTCTGAACTGTAGGCTAGTGGACGCCTAAAGACACTGACTTGGCTAACTTCTGTCGTCTAATGATAACAGTCGTTGCTGATGGCTAAATGTGCCCTCCAAATGACGGAGTGCCCTTAAATAGGCAGGTTTGGTCGACTAGTTACTTAACTTTCATGACTGAGTGCTTAGTGTGAGTATTTTGGTCATATTCGAACGTGTTTACAAGCCGACTAAATTGAGAAAAAAAATCAAACTAAATTTACCAGACGCGTGTTACATATCCAAATTAGCCGGGTTGCTCACTTCAAAATGTGAGCAAGGAAGCTAGATAATTTTGATATGTAACACGTGTAGTATAAATTCATAACATGAGAGTTCTTCTCTATTTAGTCGGTTTGTTTACGTTGACGATGATCGAATGCGAACAAAAAATTCGCTTTTAAGCACTCAGGTGTTATTGTTATAAAATAATAAGCCACTTTGATACTCACATATTATATTATTCAGTCGAATAATATAATATGTGAGTATCAAAGTGGCTTATTATTTTATAACAATAACACCTGAGTGCTTAAAAGTGACTACTCAATAACTAAAATGTATTAAGAGGGTTTTGATATAATATATCTCTTAATACATTTTAGTTAACACATCTTCACATCCCTTTCTTCACAAAACCAACACAATATAAAACCAAGAGAAAATAGCTTCATTATCTTAGAAAAAAACTTCCACACGAATGAATTAAAAATGACTTTTCTTTTTATTCCATGTCATTTCGAATTGCATAAAGGTTGAATACTTGTCAATAAAATTTACCCCCAGCATCAGGGGCCCTACCGCCGAAGCTGAAGCCGATTACCATCGGTTTTTTTGATGCCAGAAATTGGTCTTAGATCAAAGTTATTGACAAACACCTTCAGCTGAGTCAGTTGAGCTCCATCGTTTCTACCAGCTAACTTAAATACAAGTAACAATCTAAGTTGAAGATTGATTTTCGCAATCAAAAAATTCGAAGGTAACCGTCTTCAGCTTAGCCGGTAGGGTCCCTGATCAGTGTACCGAAGCACTTAACGACGTCTGTTAATGCGGTACCGTCCCCTGACCGGTTCGGTACCCTGATCAGTGTACCGAAGCACTTAACGATGTCAGCTTAGACAATAGCTGACGTTGTTAAGTGCTTCGGTACACATCATAATTTTTATGACTAATATTTTTCAGAATATAAAAGAAGAATAATAAAGAACATTCGTCGTGTTAGTCATATAACATTTACGAAATTTAGAACATGTGGATTTTTTGTCGTCGATGGAAAGTTCCCATTGCGAATGGTGAACCTTTTGGTTACTTATATTATTGTGATATTACAGTACAAATTTGTGAAATAAAACATAATTCCTTAGTGTTCGAATATTTTCATCTACTCTCGTAAATAACACAGAATCTTAATGTCAGTCTTTTACGCACAAGCCATCAAAATAAATTTAAAAAGTTACTTTTCAATGCAGCTCTTTATGGACAAATATCTCTATAACGAAAAATAACTTTTTTTTACATTTCGGTACAGTTTCAGCCCTGGTTTCAGCTATATTAAGCAGGTTGCAAAGCAAATGCATTGCAACTTTGCAAAAAAATTCTACGTAATCTGTGAACGCGGCGTCGCGCGACGCGTCGCGCATGCGCATCACGCATGCTCGATCTGCAAATGGATTTATAAGTAAGAAATAAAGCTGTTAAATTAACTTCATGGTTTTATTTAAAATATTATTATCATCTATTTCACGAGATTAGATAAAGTAGTCTATGAAACTGCACCTAATTAGGTCTTAAAACACTCGTGTGGTCCTATTATCACATTCGCCTTCGGCTCATGTGATAAACTCACACTCGTATTTTAAGAACCCTTATTACGCAACTGTTTCATACACTACTATTTTTGAGTTAAATATATATCCATAGATATTGAAAGCTTGTTTTTTTTGTGCTCAATAAAGCATCGTAATCAATTCTCAGTAGTTGAATTATTGCGGGGTGTAAGTGGTTTATCAAGATTTTTAAATCAAAGCCAACCTAACCTGTACATGGTGCATCCTGATGACTGACAAACTAGGCTCTGATGAAAAGAGACACCTCTCTTATTATTTACTAGGGCATAGAGTACTTTGTAAGCTGCCTGACTGGGGAAGTACCTCCAGCTCACTGAATACCATCGCCAAATAACAATTCCCTCGAGGGCTGTTGTGTTCGTGCGTCTAATCGACGATCGATGTCTAAGCAAAAGTAAGCTCTTTAGATTTGAAATTATTTTACCAAAATTACACTCATCTTTAAATATCCACAACAGACTATCATTACTTACTGCTCACTGCAGCTTAAACCACTGAACCCTACCGCCTAAGCTGAGGTCGATTTCCATCGGATTTTTTAATACAAAAATCAAACGTCAGCTTAGTATAGTGGCAATTGTGTGTAGCTTAACTAGTCGGAACCCTGGAGCTCTATCGATTAAGCTGACGATCATCATCTTCGTCATCATCATCAGCCTGTATTCTAGATGGTCTGATTATCTTAAGAAAGCGTTTTTAAGGTCATCGAACCATCTAGAAGGAGGGCGTCCAACGCTTCGTCGTCCTACGCGCGGTTCCTACTCTAATACCTACCTCCATCTGCCATCACTTGCTCGGCAGATGTGACCGGCCCATTGCCACTTCAGCTTGTAAAGTCTGAAAGCTATGTCTATAACTTTGGTTCTCCGCCGAATTTATTCGCTCCGGATTCAATACCTAAGAGAAAACCCGAGTTCTTTATCGCTCGCTGCGCAACCTTTAGCCTGTGGACCAGTCCGATGGTCAGTGTTCAAATCTCTGTACTATAGATCATTGCAGGGAGGACGCACTGGTTAAAGACTTTAGTCTTCAAGCATTGGGGTATCTGTGCGGCGTAGATGTGCTGAATCTTGCCAAAAGCTGCCAGGCCAATCGAATGCGTCTATCTATTTCTTTGCTGAAATGACTCCGACGAAGCTGTATGGAATATCCGAGGTGGACATAGTCTTTAGCTAAAGATTTTTGCTAGATCAAAATTTTCAATTTGAAACGGCTTAAGCTTACGCGGTATGGTCCCAGGTTGAAATTCGCAGACAGGAGACTGATTACGTAGACCTGCAATAAGAAAAGCCTATTGAAAATTCTCACGAGATACTGGACTCGTGTACAAAATCTCATATAATTTCATCATTTGCATAACTTGAGATACACGTAATCTTTCCGCTCCATTTTCAGTGCAATTAAACATTTTGGACGATTTGTTTTACTTTTTTCAAAAGATGCTTCGCCTTGGATAGACAATGTCAGACAGGGGCACTACCGCCGAAGCTGAAGCCGATTTTTTGATCGCGGAAATAGATCTTAGTTTTAAGTTTTTGATTAACATCTTCAACTTAGTCGATAGAGCTCTAGGGTTTCTACCAGCTAAGCTAAACACTATTACCATCACCACTACCATCACCACCACTACCACCACCACCACTACCACCACCACCAATCTAAGTTAAAGTTTGATTTTCGCAACGAAAATATCTGATAGTAATCTGCTTCAGTTTCGGCGGTAAAGCCCTGGAGGGGACAACCTAGACTAGAGATAGGCGTTAAAAGTTAAAACAACTATATAATTATGTTAATTAAATTAAACGTATAACATCGTTAATACATACGACATTATAGTGTTATTTTTTAACGTTCTGTTAACAATAATTAACTTTACCTTCATTACTGCTATCATCTCGACTATGAAGGAAAATTCATGGATGGTTTAATGTAACATAGCGTTAATACAGTTAAAATTTTTATGGGTGTAAGTGGTTCATCAACATCTTTGAACCAAAGCCAACTTCACCTGCACGCGGTGCACCCTGCTGACTGACAAACGAAGCTCTGGCGAAAAGAGAGGTAGGGAGCGTAATTGTAAGCTACCCGACTGGTGAATGTACCTCCACCTCACAGAATACCGCAGCCAAATAACGGTTCCCTTGAGGGCTGTTGTGTTCCTGCGAGTGAGTGAGGTCACCAGAAAGGAAGGAGATGCTGCGGTGGCAGCGGGGGTGGCGGCGTGCGTTAATATGGCTACGGTAACCGCTTTACATCAGGCGGGCCGTATGCTTGTCTGCCACCCGACGTAGTATAAAAAAAACAAAAAAAAAAATCTTTTAGATGGAAAGTTAGAATACACCACGAAATTAAGAATTAATTTTACCGTGCCTGAATAAACAACATGTTGTTAATTAACTGTTTGCTTAAATATTATTTTTAAGCATTATCCTTTAACTCATTAAATAGCAAATAAGACTTAACCCCTCCTCTAACCTAGACATACCCTACAAATAGCTGACATCAAACAATTAATTATCTGTTTAATTGATTATTTGAACAATTAAATTAAGTTAAAAAATGAGGAGGTCGCTGGCGCCGTTGCTCGCAATACCGGTATTTATGGGAACCGGTACCATTGGTGCAATACCGGTACCAGATATAGTACCTGTACTACCGGTACCGGTACTATTTTTTCGTCAGTACCGATACTATACCGGTACTAATCAAATATTTACGTCAGAGCGGGAAAGCAGATATAGGAAAAAGGATAAAGAAATTTACTTCATCAGTCATAAACCAAACTCAGGCGACATCGACACGTGTCATACCAAGCGCTACATTCAAAATTAAATAAAAGTGTTGGTTGGGCGACGCGTCGTATTTTTATTTGATTTGATTCATATATTTATGAAAATGAGCAAAGGTATGTATGTATGTACTAATGAAATTTATTCAATACTAGCAAGTACCCGTGCTTCGCTACGGGATCACTCCTGATTTGCATCTATTTATGTTAAGATTCCTGATATTTCATTTTTTCCCCTGAAAGGACTGTTTCGTATTGTCCATTATTACAAACAAGCACCATTTAGGTTAAGACGTCCCGGTAAACAATATATTTGGCATTCGCACCAGGAGCCAAAATTGCAAGGCTTCCAGGAGAACTTACTGCTGAGCAAGCTACATACAACTGATCATGAGAGAAACAGTCCTGTCTCAAGTCAACCCCAGCGACCTTTAGAGACTGCCTCCTGAGCTTTGTTAATGGTCATAGCAAAACACCTTTATGGGAAATTGAAGTCTCTTAAATTGAACGGGGTGGTCTGATTGAATAATGGGAAGGCGAGGTATAAAGAGAGATTCCTCAACAGCGCATCCCTTACTGTCCTCACTCAACAACTCATCGTTCCAGTTGTTTAATACGTGAACAATGGTGGCACGAACCTCCTGATGATACACCTCCGTTCCATGCAAGTGGTAGGAGATGGAGCGGAACAGGCCACCTCTATCACCTTCCACAGCTATAATGGTATGGGCATCATCACACCTTCCACAAGTATAAATTTAGTCAATCTTGACGTCATTGTTTAAATACCGAAATTCTTATATTAAGTAGGTATACCCCATAAAGTCGGTACTTAGAATAGGTTTTTCAATTAGTTTTCTGCACCAAATGTAGCTTCATTTGAAGGACGCATTTTTTTTACGCCCTATGCGCGCGATGGACAACCTCCGGGGATGAGGTAAACGATAAACCGTCATGGATATCCCCATGGTTTGAAATAATCTTTCGTTTATACCCTATCCTTAATAACTAAAGCATAACGCGCTGTACAAATGCTAGGTATAGCGCCATCTAGTGACGAGTTATTAAAATATAAATATAACATTTTTAGACATTTCTTGGCTTGGCGCTGGTCAAAAGTTAATCAGTAACCCATAAACCCGTTTTTTGTGAACAACTATTCCACCAAGTCTCAAAATCGTAGGTGAATCGATTTCCAAAAAGAGGGTTTTTTCAACCCCTATTTTCAACCTCTTAGGGGTGAAATTTCGGAAAATTCCGTTTTAGTGCGCGCTTACATTGTATAGGGAACACATATCCAAAGTCAGTGGTCTGGGCTGTGCTTGATTAGTGAGTCAGTCAGTCAGTCAGTCAGTGAGGACAAAGCCTTTTACTATCTAGCTTTTGCCCGCCGCTTCGCTCGCGTAAAATTCGCGCATTTTAGATTATCCAAGTTAAGTCTAACACACAACGCAACCACCTTCAAGTAGTACCTTTAATTGTGCTGAATACGGATGCAAGAACGCCGCGTTGGCCACCCGCGATTAAACATATAAGAACTGATTAACGCCAAATACAAATTTAAAAACCTAGGATAAAATAGTCTAACTAATCTCATTTCCCTACACAAACTGTGGACCTCTGTTTCACCCTCTTAGGGGAAAAATTTGAAAAATCCGTTTAAGTAATTTCGTGTCCACTATGTTATATTTTCAAATCGATTCCATTTTCGTAATTGACGTCCCAGAAAACCATATAATCAACACCCATATTGATATTATGACATTTCAACCCCATCGCACCCCCATAGGGGTGATTTTATGTCCCATCGGCTATGTTGGATTATAAAATAGTTGTTGTTTTCGTAATCAGCGACCCGATAAACCATTACAACGATTTTCAGACTTTTTCACTCCATTTTACCCCTTTAGGGGTTGAATTTTGAAAAATCCTGAAACACGTGTTTACTCATTTATGTATAGAAGTACTCGTGTAAAGTTTCGAATAAAATAGTCCAACTAACCTTGTTTCCCCATACAAACTTTGGACCCCCGTTTCACCCCCTTAGGGAATGAATTTTGAAAAATCCTTTCTTTGTGCACCCCTAGACGTCATAAGGAAAGGTAAAGGTTAGCGGCGCGGGAGTTTCCTATAGCTGCAAATTCGGTTACTTACATACCTTACCTATTTATCTATTATATATAGGTTTATTGTCAACGATTTAACAGGCAAACCACAAACATGTAATTTATCTACGTTACTTACCTAGCTACCGATTTTAAAATCTACCTACCTAAGCCTACACAAATGGAAAGAATGAAGTTGAAGACTTACCTTTACAAGTTTGTCACAAATCAGGCATTTTGAAGTCGTCTCATTTGTTTCATAGTAATTATATACGCAATTTACTTTTTTACGTCCCATTTTTGCATTGATTGATTAGCCGCGTTACGAAATGATACTTGTAATGACGTGTTGAGTTTGACGTCGCTCGCGCGCGGCGTCAGCGCGCGGTTACGTGCGGAGTGGCAACGTCGCTCCATGCGCACCCGGTACCTAAATAGGGTACCGGTACTTTTAATGTGGAGTACCGGTACCCATCTGGAACAGGTACCCAGGTACCAAAATGAAAAGAACTTCTAAATACCGGTTTAGAACCTGTACCTTTGGTACCGGTTCCAAGCCTTGGTTGCTCGTTTCAGTCTAATCGAACACGCAGGTTAAGCAACGTGGACCGTAGCCTGTCCATGGATGAGTTTATCTATCTCGAGTTTTGGGGTGTAAGTAGTTAATCAACATTTTTGAACCAAAGCCAACTTCACCTGCACGTGGTGCACCCTGCTGACTGACAAACGAAGCTCTGGCGAAAAGAGAGGTAGGGAGCGTAACTGTAGGATGCCCGACTGGGGAATGTACCTCCGCCTCACAGAGTACCGCAGCCAAATAACAGTTCCCTTGAGGGTTGTTGTGTTCCTGCGAGTGAGTGAGGTCTCCAGAAAAGAAAAGAAGGAGATGCTGCGTTGGCAACGGGGGTGGCGACGCGCAAGTGATATATTATGTTGCGAGCGTTAATACGGTTACGGTAACTGCTTCAGATCAGGCGGGCCGTATGCTTGTCTGCCTCCCGACGTAGTAAAAAAAAAAAAAAACAAGTTCCTCCATGCTTCAGACGGCATGTTAAGCCGTCGGTCCCGGCTATTGTCAATAGATGACGCCAGCTCAGTGGTCTTTAGGCGGCTTGAAAACACTCCTCCGGGAATCCGCAGTTGAGCAACATGCTCCTAACCTTTAATTAATATAACTATTACGATAAACGAGAATCAATTAAACACCGACTTCAACAGCACTTAAAATTATTGTTCCAGAATGTAAACAATTAAATATAATATTCTATTACCATAATGTAGTGTCAGTGTATCTGTTACACTATGTCGAACTTGCACTTGTCTTGTTAGAATCGTACAAATTTCATTAGCGACTTATTTTTAATGTTAACGTGTTGATATATGATGACAAATTATTATTAATTATAATTCGGTTGTCTTCTATAATTTGTTTAGGTAAGTGGTATTTATGGTCATCGATTTATGTATTCTGTACTTAGAAAAGTAACTTTATTAATATATTTTTTTATCGGGACGGGACGGGACGGGTGGGTGGCATCACACATTCCCATCAGTGTGTCTCCTGAGTAGCCAGAATTAACAGCGGCGACCACCAAAAAAGGCAATGAATAATGAAGTACATTGCAGTCACGGGGGTAAAATTACGGCTGCCTTGGAACTAACAATGAATTTAATCAGAAGAAATTAGTAGGAGTAAGAAGGTTTTAGAATTTAGAATTTATTGTTATATTGTAAAGGGTAAAATTAAGCCGCCTAAAAGCGACTGACTTGGCTTGGGACGGGGGCCCACCACATATTCCCACCACTGTGTCTCCTGTGTAACCAGGATTAACAGCGGCGACCGTCAAAAAGGCAATGAACAGTCCATTGCGGTCCCAGGGTATTTTTTTTTACTTGGCTTAACGACTGTAATCTATAATGACAACGAGCGGGACCGACGGCTTAACGTACTCTCCGAAAATGCGGAGGAACTCCAGATAAATCCATCCATGGACAGGCTACGGTTGACGTTGCTTAACTTGCGTGCTGGATTAGATTGACACACGTAACGACGCTACCGATCACCTAAAACAAATACGTGGTCAATTGAAATTTTAATCAGAAAGTAACTCCTTCGAGGTAAACAGTCTCTCCTACTCAGCCGTTTTTTAAAAAAATCTTCCACCACTATTTATTACACACGTCTTATCATGGATAGACTGTATTTCAGGTGAATGAATCCACAGGATTAGCTAGTAAATAAATAAATAGAAATAATAGGGTAAAACGTTAGGTAACATTAATAAAACTTTAAAGGTTAATACAATATTGGAATATTCCAACGGTTGCTAGGATTTCAGAATATAATCCGCCATAATGCTGTTTCAAAATATTTATGTAATATTGCTTGCTACATTACAAGGGCTCTACTATAGAATGATGTACATACCTAATATTACTAATGATTTTTTTTTCAGAATAAAATGACCTACCAAAGTAATCACTACGTTACCGGAGAAATACTCCTAAGTAATTTCTTAGACGATGACTTTCAAGCAATGCTTCTACCACTGAATATAATGCAATCAGTATTTTTTAGTCCTAAATATTATATCAAAGATGACGTTATAACTTCAAACGGAATTTCAAATAACATTATAACGTTAATTGGGTTTTTATTTTATTCCATAATCTTTTTAATTAGATGTTTAATGTATTACGGTGATAATATACAGAAATTAGCTCAAATTTTCGACGTATGTTTCTATTCAACAGGATTTGCTATAAATTTTTTATGTACATTTTTTCACAGTCAAAATAATGTTTTACTAGTATTAAAATTGCAAAATGCATATAAGACTCAAATTGACAGAATTAATTTGAAATATTTCATAAAATATAATTGGGCTTGTGTGATTTGGTCATTTGCCATATATTTTATAACTGCTATTAATGTTATAATACATTATGGAATAGCCTCAGTGATTCCATTTGCCTGTGTTGTTATATTATTTTGTATTGATATGAATATAATATATGCCACGCAAATTGTTAAAGTTTTAAGAAAAGAGTTGGATGTGTGGGCATGTGAATTGAAATCGAATGTTACAAGTATGGAATGGTCCAAACCAGTGAAGCCTGAACATTACTGGAAGAACATGTATAGTATTTATGTGGATATTTTAGACGCTTTTAATATATATAAGAAAGTGTTTCAAGTTCAGGTATGTCAGTGCATTTTTAACCGACTCCAAAAAAAATGAGGTTCTCAATTCGGGAGTATATTTTTTTTTGTTTGTTGCTTAATTACTCCGTGATTTATAAACCGATTTGAAAAAATCTTTTTTATTTAAAAGAGTATACTTCCAGATTAGTCCAGTAATGTTTGGAGTCGGTTTTTTTTTTTTTGCTAAAATTATTAATATTAGTTTATATCGACGGTCCCTACGTATAAAGCGACATGTCAAAAATGGCATTTTTTTTATTGCATAAATTGTTATGGATTGTCCGTAAAAAAACATTTTCTTTTTTTTTATTGATTGTATATAATTAAAAAGTAAGAAATTAACTCATTTGTCCAATAATAATATTCTTTAATTACTATATCGTAGTAAATGCAGACATGTCTGAAATGACATGTCGCTTTATACGTAGGGACCGTCGATATATTGTTTTTCTTGTGGCGGCCATGTTGATCACACTAGGCTCCATGGGACGTATTGTGGCTGTAGTTTGTCCGTGGCTCTTTGAAATATCAATCAGATTGGTTAATGCCGTCGTATGCATGCATGCGTGTGATAGATTTATTTAAATATTACAGTAACAAGAAAAGCGCCTTAACGTGTCAAAATATATGAAATGAATAGATAAGCATTTTTACTATTTTAAAAATGCCTCAATTGGTAATAAATTTAGTAATTTATAATTTAAGAAATATAGAAACGGTAATTAATACGATTATATCAATATTAATTACAACATAATTTGTTGTAATTAATACTATACATATTTGATACATTTTTAATATTTTATTTTGTAAAACTAATCAAATTACTGTAAATTCATTGATAAAATAGTATTGAATTTGATAGTGTTGGTGAATCACGTGTCCTCGCCATCTTGTTTATGCTATGCTATAAAATGGCCGGAGCTCGATCTGACACGACACTTGCCGTCTGATCGTCGGAGAGAGCGGAAGCTCTGCCCGTAGTCTGGTGGGCGGGTTGGTGAGACCACGTGCTACTATTGTTTATGAAAGTATAAATAAAAGGGCTGGAGCTCAGTCGGACCAGACACTTGCCGTCTGATCGTCGGAGAGAGCGGAAGCTCTGCCCGTAGTCTGGTGGGCGGGTTGGTGAGACCACGTGCTACTATTGTTTATGAAAGTATAAATAAAAGGACCAGACACTGATGGTCGGAGAGAGCGGAAGCTCTGCTCGTAGTCTTGTAGACAAGTTCGCCAGTAAGCCACGTGCTGCTATTGTTTATGAAAGATAAACAAGCTAAGTATAATTTCTATAACTAGTAATATAATTTCTAAACCATTTATCAATTATGTTCATAAGTATATAAAGTGTCTAGAAGTATATAATGTTACATATACAGTGTGGGTATATATTGTTATAAATGGATACATAAATTATATACTAATAGGTATATAAGCTGACTGGATGTATATAAGGTCCTATAGGTGTATGATGTTATATAAACATATATGGTGTATGTATATAATTTTATATAGAAGCAGAATGATAATTTAACATCATTACTACACTGAATTATGTACAAGATGTAAAATAAAAGTAAATATTGGTTATAAGGATTTATTATTAACTTCAATGTTACTGAAATAGTGTTATTATACAAACCTACAATATACTTTCATGGTTTTATTACTATAGTTAAAAGACCTCTCCTCCATATACTTATATATATACCAGCCAATAATTTGACATCAGAAGTGGGATCAGAACTAAGTGGTATTTTAATACATATACATATACATCTATATATTTTCAGATACTGTGTTCTCATGGATCCGTCCGTCGTGAAAGGCTTGTTGAAAGCCATTCGAGATGGAACCAGCGAACTGACGATGTGGCGCTGCCATCGTTTGATCCAGACAAGAAGCAGCTCCATTGCAATATCGCACCGGATCTTAGTTCTCATTGATACTAGTGCCAGCTGTAGTGTAATGAAGGATTCGTCGCCAGAAAAACCGGCTGTAAAATGGTTCCCATGTTCTATAATACTTGAAGGGATAGGCAATGGGAAGCTTCATATTTTTGCTAAGTATTGATGCCAGTCAGGTTTGATGAGATTTGCTTAGAAATCGAATTTAACGAAGCAACGGGCAAGATAAAAGATGTCACTACCGTTAATGTATCAGAACGGCCGAGCTTGCTTTGGAAGGTACAGGAGTCCCTTATCACCACTTTAAAAAAAATAACAACAGGATTTAGCCTCATTAGATTGTTGATAGGTAGAGATGGAAACATATATCATCTATCGAAAAAAAAATTTCTTTTGAAGAATAGCCATGTAAATTTAAGGATGATGTACCGTGATAGATATAATAATGTATAAGATGTTCTAGTACTACATCCAGTTTTGTGAATATATTTTGACACAATTGGCTTTTTGACATTTTAATTTAAGGTGGCCAATATCTACAAAAAAAAAAAAACTAAAAAAAAAAAAAAAAACGCTGGTCTATCGCTGTCCTGATGTCAGTCTGTAGATTCATTGGCAGCGTATGAATGACTGATATGCCAAGGACAGGGATACTATAAAAAAAACGCTGGTCTATCACTGTCCTGATGTCAGTCTGTAGATTCATTGGCAGCGTATGAATGACTGATATGCCAAGGACAGGGATACTATAAAAAAAAAACACGCTGGTCTATCACTGTCCTGATGTCAGTCTGTAGATTCATTGGCAGCGTATGAATGACTGATATGCCAAGGGCAGGGATACTATAAAAAAAAAAAACACGCTGGTCTATCACTGTCCTGATGTCAGTCTGTAGATTCATTGGCAGCGTATGAATGACTGATATGCCAAGGACAGGGATACTATATAAAAAAAAAACACGCTGGTCTATCACTGTCCTGATGTCAGTCTGTAGATTCATTGGCAGCGTATGAATGACTGATATGCCAAGGACAGGGATACTATAAAAAAAAAAAACACGCTGGTCTATCACTGTCCTGATGTCAGTCTGTAGATTCATTGGCAGCGTATGAATGACTGATATGCCAAGGACAGGGATACTATAAAAAAAAATATATATGTACTTTGAGAACAAAGTACAATGTCAGTATGGCCGTGATAGATTTATTTAAATATTACAGTAACAAGAAAAGCGCCTTAACGTGTCAAAATATATGAAATGAATAGATAAGCATTTTTACTATTTTAAAAATGCCTCAATTGGTAATAAATTTAGTAATTTATAATTTAAGAAATATAGAAACGGTAATTAATACGATTATATCAATATTAATTACAACATAATTTGTTGTAATTAATACTATACATATTTGATACATTTTTAATATTTTATTTTGTAAAACTAATCAAATTACTGTAAATTCATTGATAAAATAGTATTGAATTTGATAGTGTTGGGGAATCACGTGTCCTCGCCATCTTGTTTATGCTATGCTATAAAATGGCCGGAGCTCGATCTGACACGACACTTGCCGTCTGATCGTCGGAGAGAGCGGAAGCTCTGCCCGTAGTCTGGTGGGCGGGTTGGTGAGACCACGTGCTACTATTGTTTATGAAAGTATAAATAAAAGGGCTGGAGCTCAGTCGGACCAGACACTTGCCGTCTGATCGTCGGAGAGAGCGGAAGCTCTGCCCGTAGTCTGGTGGGCGGGTTGGTGAGACCACGTGCTACTATTGTTTATGAAAGTATAAATAAAAGGACCAGACACTGATGGTCGGAGAGAGCGGAAGCTCTGCTCGTAGTCTTGTAGACAAGTTCGCCAGTAAGCCACGTGCTGCTATTGTTTATGAAAGATAAACAAGCTAAGTATAATTTCTATAACTAGTAATATAATTTCTAAACCATTTATCAATTATGTTCATAAGTATATAAAGTGTCTAGAAGTATATAATGTTACATATACAGTGTGGGTATATATTGTTATAAATGGATACATAAATTATATACTAATAGGTATATAAGCTGACTGGATGTATATAAGGTCCTATAGGTGTATGATGTTATATAAACATATATGGTGTATGTATATAATTTTATATAGAAGCAGAATGATAATTTAACATCATTACTACACTGAATTATGTACAAGATGTAAAATAAAAGTAAATATTGGTTATAAGGATTTATTATTAACTTCAATGTTACTGAAATAGTGTTATTATACAAACCTACAATATACTTTCATGGTTTTATTATTATAGTTGAAAGAACTCCCCCTTATATACTTATATACTATAGCTAATAAATTGACACGTGCATAAAACAATTACCGTGCATTGATTTTTATGCTAACATAAAAATCAATGCACGGTAATTGTTTTACGAGTCTAAACTCGTCAGTAATCGCAACATGAGATGGTAAAGCGCGCAGTTGTTTCAAACAAGCGTACGGCCCGAGCAGCTAAAGCAACGTATGGACTATGGATGCGTGCTACACCGTTTTTGCGGTATTCGCTACGAATGCTTCTTTCGACAGTAATTGCTGTATATGAAAATATATATTTAAGATATTATATATACATATATGTAGAAGGAAGGGAATTCGATTATTAAAACCATCTCTATTACTCATTGTAGCTGTTTATTAGCAACTTAACACTGGCAGCAATAATACTAATAATAATACAAATCAATAAATCAGAAGAGTTTTAATAACCACCAAACAAATTAAATATTAACGAATATTTCGAGTAGCAGATGTGTTCGCCTCGAGCGCTGACGAGTGAATGCCCCACAGCTGCGGCGAGTCGCTATTTTATAGCCCGGCTGCAGGTGGCGTGGCCGTGCGTCACTTGTTTACGCCGAACGAACACGTGCAGCATGACGTAATATTTGTGCTTGTGATATGAAGTGTAATCACGTATTGCTTTGCGCCGATACGGCCATTCTGCAATTAGACGCGTCCCTGCGTCTCTTTTGAAGGACCGTTATCTGTAAAAATAAAAACCTCAGAGCCTCAGCGCTCATATTGGCACACACATTATCAAAATTATACCTCAGAGCCTCAGCGCTCATATTGGCACACACATTATCAAAATTATACCTCAGAGCCTCAGCGCTCATATTGGCACACACATTATCAAAATTATACCTCAGAGCCTCAGCGCTCATATTGGCACACACATTATCAAAATTATACCTCAGAGCCTCAGCGCTCATATTGGCATACACATTATCAAAGTTATACCTCAGAGCCTCAGCGCTCATATTGGCATACACATTATCAAAGTTATACCTCAGAGCCTCAGCGCTCATATTGGCACACACATTATCAAAATTATACCTCAGAGTCTCTGCGCTCATATTGGCACACACATTATCAAAATTATACCTCAGAGCCTCAGCGCTTATATTGGCACACACAGTTATCTTGTTAATCGCACTCAAAGTATTATTTTCTATTCATCGCCGATACGGCCACATTGCTCTGAACTCCGAATTTAGGTGCACTTCTCAAATGTTCATGACACACCTTCCTAAATCGACCACGACCAATGATTCGGCGTATTACATATCTATCGTACGATAATACTGTTTTGACTTCAAATGATCCGACATATTTTACACTTAATTTTGTGTCCAGACGTGGTAGTTTCCTCAAAAGCATGTATTCATCTTTTTAGAGTCTTTTTATCGTAGCTTTTCCTTTGTCGTGTCTTATTTTTGTCATTCTCAGCTCTCTCGGTCATCCTTCCCAACACTCAACTCTCCCAATCAACGACTCAAGTGACTTATCCCAATGAATCTTTTTTGTGTATTGTTAATCAATTTTTTATTATTCTCATAATTCTCTCGACATGCCCATTTCCTCTGCTAATATATCCAGCATATTGGTGCTATTTAATTCCATATTGTTTGCAATAGGCCTTATAATGGGAAACAAACGCACCATCACCATCAACTATAATTCGCTTTGGAGCATCAAACAGAAATACAACTTCTTACAAATGTTTCAATGCACTGGTTTAAATTTTTTTTGCAGTTCAATTCAATTCATTTATTCCAATAACAATACAATATTGTGTGGGAAAACGTTAGGCAAATTGTCATTATTAAGATTCAATTAAATAAATAAAATAATATGATGTCACTAACTAATAAGTAATAACAATTTTTTTTTGTAGTCAATAACAAATTACATTGCAATCACCATCATTAATAATTATACATCAATAATTAACAAAAAAATGAATTAGAAAAATGTCTATTTTGAGCAATTAATAAACTCATCAATTGAATAAAAACAATTATCAATTAAATATTTTTTAAGTTCTTTCTTAAATATATAGAAATCATTTATAGTTTTAAAATGTCGGCAATTTGTTATATAATTTCACCGCTTGAAATCTGCCGAGTTGCCTGTCGTATTAATCTTTCATTTATTGTTTTATATCTTTCTGGATGTTTCATTAGGTCAGTGAGAAGAACCAGAATGTAAAGACATGGTACAGTAAGAAATTTCAGACATTTAAAATGCTCTCTGCATGATTCTCTTTGTGTTATACGTGTTATTGTTCTTATAGCTCTTTTTTGTATGATAAACGCTTTTTTGATATTATAGTCGAAACTAATTCCCCAAAATTTTATACTATACCTCAAATATGATTCTACCAGAGCATAATATATCATTTTTAGTTGTTTTATATTTAGTTCCTCTCTTAAGCTTCTTAAAACATAGCAAGCCGAGCTGATTTTACTCTCTATATAGCTTATTTCTTTTCTCCAATTTAAGTCGATGTCTAAGTGAACCCCTAAAAATTTTACATCATTTACCAGTGCTATTTTATTTCCATCCAACATAATGTTTAAATTATCTTTATTTCGCGCGGTTGTTCTTATCGGAAAGCTGAAATATATTATTGTCTGCTAATACTGCGTTTGTATCATCAGCAAAAACTACGAGTTTTATGTCAGGTATAGAGTTGCACATAAAATTAACCATGTCGTTGATAAATATAATAAATATGATAGGTCCCAAAATCGAACCCTGTGGCACACCCCTATTTATTTTAACCAAATTAAATTTATATATTTTTACATGATCGTCCTCTACATTGCTGACCTCAACATATTGATATCTATTTCTTAAGTAAGATTTAAACAGACAGAGCTCATTACCATTGATCCCATAGAATGACAGCTTTTTTAGCAATATTTCGTGATCTATACTATCAAAAGCAGAAGATAAATCCAAAAATAATCCTGCAACTCTTGTTTTGTCATTTAGTTTTGTTACTATGTCGTCGACCAATGCATCTATGGCATCATTTGTTCCTACATTCTTTTGATATCCAAACTGTCTATGGTTGATTACATCATTAACACGCAAATGTCTCAAAAGTCTTGCTTTGATCAATTTTTCAAAAATGTTTGCCAAAATAGGTAACAAAGAAATTGGTCTATAATTTTTCGACTCATTCTTGGACCCTTTTTTGTAACTCGGTCTTACTTTCGCTATTTTTAGCTGATCAGGAAAAAAACCCTCGTCGTGACAATCATTATAAAAGTTTGCAAAATGTTCAGCTAATACATCAATGTTATCTTTCATTACTGAGACTGTAATGTCATCATATCCACATGAATTCTTTCCTTCCATATTTCTAACCACCTCAATTACTTCTTGAGGAGTAATGTAACTCTTAGCATGGATTTGAATCCGTTTTGTAGAAAAAAATGTTATCCCTGAGTACATATTCTGGATAAAGTTGTTCAACAATTTTGAATATTTCTTGTTCGCGGCGTTGTTTCACTATTAGTCATCTTTCGTTGATGGGTTCATAACGATGCTAAGAAAATTTCTACGTGTAGAAGAAATCTACATGTTGCATTTTTTTTTCTTTTTTTTTTTTTTTTCTTATACAAACTCGAAGTTTTGCAGGAAAGGCTATCTGTGAATACTTTCCATCACAATCCTGCTTTAGCTTCTACCTTTTCCAGCTCCAAATGTTCTTCATGAATTGTTTTGCTAGGCATCAGTACGTCTTCCATATAAACAAGAGCCTCTCTTCCTCTTTGAAACTCCTTATTTATATCTCTTTGGTAAACTGATGGAGCATTGGTTAGTCCAAACGACATGGTAAATTGATCCACTATTAAGAAGTCCGGTGAGGAGATTGTCATCCTGAATGCTTCCGATCACAATTTCTACCGCATCTTGCTCTGTTGGATCTGGTTTAACAATTTGCATGGACATTTTCCACGGTTTGGATATGTACTCTGGAATATCAACAGCATCATCGATATACGAACAGAGTGAGCCTCTTCCGGGCGAAGCATTTTTATCATCTCTGTGAGAGTAGCCTGATTATCTCGAGATACCTGACTCATCATTTCTCGCATTGTGTCCTTGAATGTATTTGCTAAAATTGCCATAGCGATGTTGCTTTTACTGGCCGATGTTTGTTGGCGTTGAGTCATCCCTCTTCTGATGTAGAAGGAAGGGAATTCGATTATTAAAACCATCTCTATTACTCATTGTAGCTGTTTATTAGCAACTTAACACTGGCAGCAATAATACTAATAATAATACAAATCAATAAATAATTAGTTTTAATAACCACCAAACAAATTAAATATTAACGAATATTTCGAGTAGCAGATGTGTTCGCCTCGGGCGCTGACGAGTGAATGCCCCACAGCTGCGGCGAGTCGCTATTTTATAGCCCGGCTGCAGGTGGCGTGGCCGTGCGTCACTTGTTTACGCCGAACGAACACGTGCAGCATGACGTAATATTTGTGCTTGTGATATGAAGTGTAATCACGTATTGCTTTGCGCCGATATAATATATATATATAGAGAATTCCTGAACACCGATTTTTATGACATTTAATTAATTTTCAGTAGAGCATTCTTATTCACCAAGGTAGTGCTGCCAGCATTCTTGGTACGCTACCGACGGGCAACGATTTGGGGGAAATATTTTACTTATAATTTTTGTTTTGTTTATTTTCTTCCTTTTTTTTCTAATATTTTCTTTGTAAATATTATGTTTAGTAAATTAGATCATAGCATAGTTTACATAATATATAAAAAAATAATGAAATAAAATTATTTTTTAGCTTTTGTTCCATTTCATAGAGTCGTTTGTCCACGCTATGACTTACATTAATTTGACTGTAGATGGATTAAAATTTTTATTTAGAACGCAAAATTACGTAAGTACTGTCCATATTGATATTACGAATGTAAAAGTGTGTCTATTTGTCCTTCTTTCACGTCGAAATGAACCAATGGAGTGACTTCATTTTAAGGGGACATTTCAAGGTCTGGATACATTAGACTAATTTTTATCCCGGGAAAAAAGATCTTATTCCGATGGGGATATAATTAATAATATAATTATATGAACATTAATTTAATTTATTTTTGTATCCAGATATATTAATAAATTTATTACTACTCTTACTTGTTCACGTCCACGTTGACTATTGATGTGATCGGAAACCTCTTTACTTACTCCACTTACACTGCACACGCACACAATAACACACACACACACACACGCACGCTCACACACGCACACAAACATGTTTGTTTCTCTATTGTTATTATGGTCGCGCGCGTACGCCCATCAGTCGACAGCTGAAAATCAGTGTTTTTAGGTGCAAAAAAGTCTGACCACAGTCTTAAAACAACAGGCACACAGTCATGCATCTTTTATTCTGCGTTCTGTTTCCTTGTGTAAAATGATGTCTCTCCATGTTATTCTTTAATTATTTTATATGTGATTGCAATTTGTAATACACGTATCTATCTATCTAAATAAAAAAAATCGATGGTAATCGACTTCAGCTTCGGCTTCAGCTGGTCGATGCATCTTCATCTACCACGTGTTATTAAATATCCATGTACCCGACATACTATATTGACGACGTCCCTATTCTGCGAAACAATCGACATATCCTTATTCTGTTAGGGTCTTTTTAGATTCACGCGTATATTGCTCCGCATGCGAGTTTGTTATAGTAAAAACACGCCTGCGGGAAATGTACTATGACAGATCCCGCATGCGGGGCGAAAAACGCATGACTTTAAAAAGGCCCTTACCCGATTGCTTTGACTTAAAAATATTACTACAGGAACACGCTGCTGTATCTGGTTTCGGAATTACACTGTGGGTTTTAAAAAACATAACATTGCAAATAATGTTGAGTTATGAATGTGATACAATATATAAGAAAATTAACGAAGTACAACTTATAAGTGAGATGCTCAGAGTGAAAATGGAATACGCAGTTGATAGAAACACATGCTCAGGTAATAAAAATATATCGTCGTCGTCATCAGCACTTATTCGTCCCATAAAGATAAAGATATAATTCCTTTATTCACAAAAATAAGGTGATATAGATGTCAGATTTATAAAAAGAGTTTCAATTATTCTGCCCGGTTTTAGGCGTGTGAACTATACATCATCATCAGGTAATTTTAATCTCCACTACAGGAGCTCTCGTCTGTCCCAGACAGAAGGAGGATTTGGCCTACACTCCCCACGCTGGCCAGACGGGTTAGGGAGGCCTGATCGTTGTTTTATAATGTATTTCCCTTAGTCGTCTTGTACGACATCCACAGGAAGAAACGGAATGATTCTATTTTAGTCTGCCGAAAACCACACGGCCAGATCAGAACTATACATAACTAGCTGGCCCGGCGAACTTCGTACCGCCTAATTGTCAATGAATGTCGAATTTATGATGTCTTGAAATTAATATAGGTATAATGAATAATAGAAAATAATAGAGAAGCACGATGGCATCATTGCGCGTGTCAGTCTAATTGTACACGCAAGTTAAGCAACGTCAACCGTAGCCTGTCCATGGATGAGTTTATATTATCTCGAGCTCCTCCGTGCTTCGGAAGGTACGTTAATCCGTCGGTCCCGGTTGTAATCATTAGATTAACTCGAGGTCCTCCGTGCTTCGGAGGGCACGTTAATCCGTCGGTCCCGGTTGTTATCATTAGATTATCTCGAGCTCCTCCGTGCTTCGGAAGGCACGTAAGACGTCGGTCCCGGTTGTTATCATTAGATTATCTCGAGCTCCTCTGTGCTTCGGAAGACACATAAGCCGTCGGTCCCGGTTGTTATCATTAGATTATCTCGAGCTCCTCCGTGCTTCGGAAGGCACGTTAAGCCGTCGGTCCTGGTTGTTATCATTAGATGGCAGTCGTTAAGCCAAGTGGCCTTTAGGCGGCTTGAAATTACTGGCGTCCGCCAACTCGCAGTTGAGCAGCGTGGTGGAGTATGCTCGAAACATATTCAGTTGAAGGAAGACCCGTATTTAATATTACCCAGCAGTGGGTAAATATTACCCAGCAGTACCCACTGCTGGGTAATATTTACATTTTTATTTTAAATTTAAGTTCAGTATTTTACTATGTCACAAAATAAAGTACCATGACACTTGACAACCAATTAATATTCATTTTCAAGCATTCATTCATAAACAATTTTCAAAACAACAACGGACAACTTTCGCGACGTAAAAGTTAGACCAATCGATTTGACATTTAATTGAAAATCAATAAATATCCCAATCCGTTTTCAAATTTAATTTTTCGACAATTTTGTCAATGTTTTAATACTTATTATCCTATACCCACATTTCTGAACGCACGCATACATTTGACGTACGCACGTTAACGTCACGTTTGACAGGTCCGACATCCACGAACATTTTGTATGGAAAAATGATTTTTCTTTTATTTTATTTTTTCGTAAATTTTCCAATGTTTTTAATAGTTATTCTGCTATTCTGGACGGAGACAAATCCAACAAATCAAAAACCATGGCAATCGGTCCAGCCGTTCTCGAGTTATAAGTGTTGTAACAAACACGACTTTCTTTTATATATATAGATTATCATTATTATTAAAAATAATATAATATCAGTATTATTAAAATTCAGTTTAAATCGCAATGTCCATGTCATTAACAACACAACAACCCTCAAGGGAATTGTTATTTTGCTGCGGTATTCTGTGAGATGGAGGTACATTCCCCAGTCGGGTAGCTTACAATTACGCTCCCTACCTCTATTTTCGCCAGAGCTTCGTTTGTCAGTTAGCAGGGTGCACCGCGTGCAGGTGAAGTTGGCTTTGGTTCAAAGATGATGATGAACCACTTACACCCCATAGGTTTAGAAGATACTGCACCAAGCTGCTCAACTGCGGGTCGGTTGAAACCTGTGTTTTCAAGCCTCAATGACTTGACTTAATGGGTGTCATCTAATGACAACAGTCGGAACCGATGGCTTTACGTTCCCTCCTAAGCACGGAGGATCTCGAGATAAATAAACCCATCCATCGACAGGCTACGGTCGACGTTGCCTAACTTGCGTGTTCGATTAGACTGACACGAGCAACGACGCCACTGAGGTCCTCAATAATAATATGAGCTCAACTCCATTTTAGTCAGAAAGTAACTCCTTAGATAACATCATTGCTTTTTAAAACATCATTTTTTTTATAAGAGAGGGGGCAAGCGAGCATGTGGTTCACCTAATGGAAAGCAATCACCACCGCCCATAGAAATATTGACTCTGTTCTTCAAGGCCCCCATGTAGTATTTATTAGTGAATACCGCTGAAGGAAGTTGATTCCACAGCTTCACAGTTCGTGGTAGAAAATGTCTTAAAAAGCGTACTGTAGTAGATCGCCAAATAACAAGATGATGTGGATGGAATTTTAAATTATGGCGAGTAGTACGATAGTGGAACTCAGCGGCAGGTATCAAATCAAATAACTCATCCTAGCACTCCCCGTGGTATAATTTCTATAGAACGCAAAGAGATGCAACATCTCTGGGTGTAGAGAGAGACTCCAGCCGATCAGAAATCATTGGGTCACCGACGATTCTTGTGGCATATCTATAGTATTTATGACAACGTTGTATAGTTAATATACGTATTACATCATATTGTAATTTTTTGTTGTAGAATATAACAGAAGGATATTAAAAAATATTTGTCGTATGAATCATTGGACGTTTGAAAAATTTAAGACCTGTGGATTTTTCATCGTCGACAGCAAATTTCCATTGCGTATGGCGAGTGTTCTAATTACATATATCATTGTGTTATTGCAGCATAAAATTGATAATTAAAACTTTCATTATTAATTATTGCATTTTATTTATAATGCTCTTTCTGCAATTTTGAACTGGTTTACTACAAATAATCTCCTTCTTAACTCATACAAAACTAAATGTATTAAATTCACGTTACCCAATGTCAGGCAAGTCCATGCTGATGTAGTCATAAAGGACACCACCCTAGTTTATGACAATGATACTGTTTTTCTTGGTATTACCATTGATTCAAAGTTGCAATGGGGCCCTCATATAACGAAACTAGCTCGCAGACTCAGTTCCGCAGCTTATGCGGTTAGGAGAATAAGACAGATAGCGGACGAGACAACTGCTAGGCTCGTTTATTTTAGTTATTTCCATAGCATTATGTCATATGGCATAATTGGCATATTGCTTTGGGGTAAAGCAGCTGACATTGATAAAATTTTTGTATTACAAAAGAGAGCCATTAGATCAATTTACAATTTGGGTTCTAGGGATTCACTCCGTGAGTTATTTAAGGAGATAAACATCCTCACTGTCGCTTCTCAATATATTTATGTAAATATTATGTACGTCCGTAAAAATATTTCGAATTTTACAAAAGTATGTGATATAACTAATTTCAACTTGCGGAACAAAAACAAATTGGTTATTCCAAAACATAGACTGGGGAAGGTCAATAATTCGTTTGTCGTAAATTGCATCCGCTACTACAATAAGTTGCCGGAGTCGGTCCTGATTTTACCCGACACTAAATTCAAACAGCTTATTAAGACCACCTTATGCAAAAAGGCTTACTACAGGACCGACGATTACCTTAATGATAAAAACGTATGGCAAATTCTCGGCACAGGATGTGAAGCACAGGCGTCTTATCTTTACAAGTAGTATTGTGGATATACATATTTAGACTTTTATACAATATGTATATACACTCTATACTATGATTTTTTATATTTTAATATTTTTTTTTACTATTTTATTTTACTTAATTTTTTTTTTCTCTTATTTTGGTAGAATACCATTTTTTTATTGTATTATGTATAATGACAATATTGTATGGCTATTTAAAAAAGACCTATATTGACAGAGTTTCTTTCGGCATTTCTTCTCGTCAATGGTCATTCCGAAATGCTGGTAGATAAAAAATATACCTAATTGTAAAAGACGTGTCTAAGTGCCCGCGAGGGCCCACAGAATAAAGAATTTTGACTTTGACTATACTTTCGTGTAATTTAAGGTGATCGCACATTTATCCGAGCCGAAATTATATGGCACTAGCTGTCCCTGCCTGGTTCCTGAGACGTTGTCATGTCTTCTTAACAATGTATCAATACATATAATATATTGAATAAATATTTTGAAAAATGGAAAAATTCACCTGCCCCCCCCCCCCCCCCCCCCCCCCCCTGACCGGTCGAGTGCTCTTCCAACTGAGCTACCAGGAAGGGTTGGGTTGCTGACGAATTTTTGCATGATAAATTTCTACTGTGTGAGTCACAGTGTGGCATCATCAACCTATTAAGTAATTACACTACTAAAGTAGGCATAGCAGTCTTTCGTTGCAGATGAAATTTAGCTATTTTTTTGATAACACCAAACTAATTAAATGATCATTCTTTAAATAGTTGTCTTGGCCAACTTGCCAGAATATCTATACTTATAATAAATCTGTACAGAGGTCAATTCTGTACATGAAATATATTTCCAAAATAACTATCTGGGGGTGATTAGTGATCGATACTGATACCAAAAATGCAATCAGTAAAATTTTTGTCTGTCTGTCTGTCTGTCTATCTGTCTGTCTGTCTGTCTGTATGTTCGTTATAGAAACAAAAACTACTCGACGGATATTAACGAAACTTGGTACAATTATTCTTCATACTCCTGGGCAGGTTACAGTATACTTTTCATCACGATACGATCAATAGGAGCAGAGCAGTGAAGGGAAATGTTGGGAAAACGAGACAAGTTACTCCATTTCTTAAGCTTCCGTCAAGTGTGCAGCCTTAATGGTTAAAGCTACACAGAAATCATGTATGACGGAAATGTTCTCCTTAAAATTATGTAAAAAATATCCCACGACAGCATATGTCTATCTTTTATGGTTGAGTAAGAAACTTGCCAAGCACCGCGCCCGTACACAATGAGTGCTGCCGCGCGGGGGGCAGGGAGCGGGCGGGGGGTGGTTACGCGGCGTGGTACCACATGAGTAAAAAACGATGGTAGTACGGCATAGAAAAAATATGCCTATGTGTGCTTGCCCAAACGTACAGACACGTGACAATTATTGTTTTTTCCGTTGCAAATGCATTATTATTCACTGCAAATTGTTTACAATTCGAATTGCTTACTTTAGTAGATAAGTTATTAAATGTTGTTTTCTTTAGTTGGGTCATTGTTTTGTTTATTTCATTCGTTAAAAGTAGATTACTTTCGAGTTTAATTAGATGTTAATACGTCATTATTTTTTGTTGCACATTTGGATGCAAGGCAGGTACCTAAGATCGGTAAGTTAATTGCCCTCACCAAATAAACAGTACTTTTTTTTTAGCGTTGTATTTATGGTTTATCGGGTCGCTGATTACAAAACCAACAATTATTTTATAATCCAACATAGCCGACGTGACATAAAATCACCCCTGTGGGGATGCGATTTGGTTGAAATATGTAAAAGAAGAAATTGAGTGACTGACTGATATATATCAACCCACAGCCCAAACTGCTGGGTCTAGAGATTCCAAATTTAGCACGTAGGTTCCTTATGATGTCTAGGGGTGCTCTAAGAAAGGATTTTTCAATATTCATCCCCTAAGGGGGTGAAAAAGGGGTCCAAATTGTGTATGGGGAAACAAGATTAGTTGGACTATTTTATCCGAAACTTTACACGAGTACTTCTATATATAAATGAGTAAACACATGTTTCAAGATTTTTCAAAATTCAACCCCTAAAGGGGTAAAACGGGGTGAAAAAGTCTGAAAATCGTCATGGGTATTGTTTTTATGGTTCCGTACCCAAAGGGTAAAAAGGAACCCTATTACTAAGGCTCCGCTGTCCGTTCGTCCGTCCGTCTGTCACCAGGTTGTATATCATGAACTGTGATAGTTAGACAGTTGAAATTTTCACAGATGATGTATTTCTGTTGCCGCTCTAACAACAAATACTAAAAAACAGAATAAAATAAATATTTATGGGGGCTCCCATACAACAAACGTGATCTTTTTGTTCTTTTTTGCTCACAATTGATAACGGCAATAGGTAAACGCTTGAAATACTCACAGTCATAATATTTTGTTATATATTCACTTTAAAAATAAATAATTAAATAAAAATAAAACAAATATTTAAGGGGGGCTCCCATACAATAAATGTGTTTTTATAGATAATGGTACGGAACCCTTCGTGCACGAGTCCGACTCGCACTTGGCCGGTTTGATGGTATATCGGGTCACTGATTACGAAAAAAAAACAACTATTTAATAATCCAACATAGCCGACGTGACTCTGTAGGGGTGCAATGGGGTTTTTTTTTTTTTTTTTTATTCTCTTTCAAATGCAATCTATTTCATTGGGAACATTCAGCATAAGGTTACGTATTTATCTAATCGTTTTGGAGGGCAGGCAGTCCATTGACGTGCGCCGTATATGTATTATATTTTCTCCCTATAGGTCTCTTGGGGTTTTCCGTTTTAATCTTTTGGGTGTTGATTGGTCGCTCATTAAGTACTTTGCTAATATGTTAGGGTGATTGTCCAGTCTTTTCTTGTAAGATTTCATTGTGTGTTTGATTTCCTCCTGGACTGATCTGATTTCCAGATCGCAGTGTAGTTGTTGATTTGTTATATACCAAGGGGCATTTGTGATTATCCTTAGCATTTTAGATTGAAACCTCTGGAGTATTTGGAGATTGGAATTGGATGCAGTGCCCCAAAGTTGGGCTCCGTAAGTCCATATTGGCCTGAGTATACATTTATATAATAGTAATTTGTTTTCCAATGACAGTTTTGACTTTTTGTCCAGCATTCAGTACACTTTTCTTAGTTGTATTCCCAGTGCTTTTCTTTTTGTGAAGATATGTTTTTTCCATGTAAGGCGACGATCCAAATAAATTCCAAGGTATCTGGCTTCATTTTCTTGGGGTATCTGTACTCCATTTAGCGATACAGTGGGACATGTGTCACGTCGCATTGTAAACGTCACTTGAACCGACTTTGATTCATTCGCTTTTATACGCCAAGTATCCAGCCATTTAGTGATGTTGTCTAGGGACTTTTGTAGATTTTTACTGGCTTGTTCTGGGTCATCATGGGTTGTCAATGCTGCTGTGTCATCTGTAAAAGTACCATTCACGACTCCGTCTGTAGTAGGTAGATCTGAGGTAAAAATTAGGTACAGGATCGGGCCAAGCACGCTACCCTGTGGCACTCCTGCATAAGCCCTGTGGAGTTTGGTTATGTCCTCTCCATGTTTGACATAGAAGTATCTATCCGCAAGATAAGATTTCAAGAAAATGTAATAGTTTGACGGGAGGTTATTCTTTATTTTATATAATAGGCCATCATGCCAAACCCTATCAAAGGCCTGAGAAATATCCAGGAATGCTGCACAGCAATATTTCTTAGTATCAAAGGCTTTGTGTATTTCTTCTACTAGTCTATGCACCTGTTCTATTGTGCCGTGGTGTCTTCTGAAGCCAAACTGATGATCAGGTATGATTTTATTTTTTGTTATGACTGTGTTCAGTCTCTTTAAGAAAAGTATCTCCATAACCTTCGACAGGATGGGTAGTAAGCTGATCGGTCTATAAGAAGACACCTCTTCAGGAGCTTTACCAGGTTTGAGGATCATTATAATTTGGGCTACCTTCCACTGGGGTGGGAAGATGCCTCTGGTCAGTATACAATTAAACAAATGCAATGGGGTTGAAATGTCATAATATCAATATGGGTGTCGATTCTATGGTTTTCTGGGACATTAGTTACGACAATGGCATCGATTTGAAAATATAACGTAGTGGACACGAATTACTTAAAAAGATTTTTCAAATTTTACCTCTAAGAAGGTAAAACGGAGGTCCAAAGTTTTGAGATTAGTGGATTTATATGGGAAAACGAGATTAGTTGGACTATTTTATCCCAAATTTTACACGAGTACTTCTATTGATTAATGAGTAAACATGTGTTTGCCCCGAATGTCACGCGAGCGAAGCCGCGGGCGAAAGCTAGTTATAAATATTTTGAAAAATGGAAAAGTATATTAATCTTGGCCAACTTGCCAGAATATTATAAATATTCCAAAATATTACTATACTTTATATAATGTATAGTAATATTTTGGAATATTTATAATATTCTGGCAAGTTGGCCAAGACAACTATTTAAATAATAATAATGTATATTGAACTCGAATTGGTTTCGCGCAATCTGTGAAATGGCTGACCATCCTGTCAAACGACAAAAAGTTACATTAGAAAAGTTAATAAGCCGTTCAGTTATCTTAAATTTTCTTTTTTTCCATGCAACTTTCTTATTTTTTTCTTTCATAAGAACTTCTCCTGACGAACTGACAATAACAAATACAACATAAAAAGAAATAGCGAAATTGGTCCAGCCAATCACGCGTGATGCCGTGACTAAGAGATATAGTGATTGTATATAATTATATAAGATTATATTTATCGACGTAAATTTTACAACAAGTCTCGAAAATCAAAATATAATTATTTTAGTGCTTCTTTAAGATATTGCCAAAGAAATTTGTGTCTTAAATGATACGATTAAAATATTTGGAGCGGGACGTAGTAATTACTTAGAGTGATTAATATTTTATGATTAGAGTGTGTCATGTATTATTTAATTCTAATTTTACCTTTGTTAATTTCATTTGCGTAATATTCGAAATCGACTACAGACGTCATCAGTAAAATATGACTAAAATAATGTTAAAAGAAGGAAAAAAAGACACAAATAGTCATTACCTCTTATAGTACAATCTAATTATAAAAAAATAAATTAATCTAAAAATATATATATTTTATCTATGGAAAAGAAAAAGTTACGCGATAAAAAAATAAAAAGAAATTTACCTACAAATAAAATATATTTCCAAGATCGGCAGTGTCCCCAGAAGACTGGCATCATTACCTCGCTGGATAACAATACTAAGTCTCTGAGCAAGTAATAGTAAGACAAGCAACTCATATCTCATAAATAATATAGCGATGTTATAATATTTACATATATAGTTATACAAAAAATATATAGGCGAGACATAATCTGTGTAAAGTAATTAATATTTGATATTAAATATGACAATATATCGCAGAAACTTCAATATAAATAACGAGATTTTATTAAATAATATTCTCGACGAAGATTTTCAGTATATGCTTCGGCCATTAAATATTATGCAAACAATGTTTTTCATCCCTAAATACTACATAAAAGACAATTTTGTTACCCCAAATGGGGTTTGCTACAACACTATTTCAATTATTGGGTTATTTTTTTATTTAACTTCTTATATTATTCGTGTAATTATAATTCCAAATAATGACCCAATGAAGTTCTATGTTACAGTCGATATATTTTTTTGCGTGCCTGGATTTTTAATATTCTTGATAAGTAATATTCTGTACAATAAAAATCATGTTGATTTGATATTAAAAATACACAAAGTGTACAAATATCAAAAGAATGTAAGTGTTTTAAAAAAAATCACTAAGTGGAATTGGATGCATTTTATTTTTCTTATTCTAATGTATGTATCAAACACGATACTTCTTTGTTACTCCTATGGATATCAGATAATATTTCAATGTGTGTGCATTTTTATGTTATTGTGCTTTGATGTAAGTATTTATTATGGTATTCGATTAATACAATTAATAAATATCCAAATGGATACATGGATTTGTGAAGTAAATGATAATTCGAAGGAGAGTCAAATACAACACTATTGGGAAGAAATCTGCAATGTTTATGTGGTTATAATAAATGCTTTTAACATGTACAAGAAAGTCACTCAAATACACGTAAGTGAATATGTAACTTTATACCGTGTAATGTCAGTATTTTTTAATAATTATTTATATATAGAATAGATAGTTGTTAGTTTTTGTTTTCGCGGCGAGGGCTCACCACAAATTCCAATCAGTGTGTCTCCTGTGTAGCTAGGATTAACAGCGGCGATCTCGATAAAAGGCAATGAAAAATGAAGGCCACTGCAGTCCCGGAGGTAAAAATACGGCTGGCTGTGAACTCACAACGAATTTAAGAGAAGCTTTTGGAATTTTACTTCCCCTCTTGGCGTGAGAGACAGCTAGTCTATATGGCAAATAAGGCATTAAAAGCCTAAATATATATTGTTAGTTAATAGAGACACGTGTAATTTCAATTTTCCAATCTATGAGTGCCTTATTGTCATATGAAATGTATAGTAGATGGAATCATCAAATTTTCTGATATATCCACTTTATTTCACAAGCTAGCTATTAATATTATTTGATAGAGCTCGTGAAGCACGTTTCGGATTACGCATGTAAGAATAATTAATCACGCAAGTTAAGCATCGATCGTAGCTTGTCTATGGATGGGATTATTTATCTCGACCTCGATGGCACGTTATGCCATCGGTCCCGGTTATTGTCTTTAGACAACAGTCGTTAAGCCAAGTCTGTGGTCTTTAGGCGGCTTGAAAACACTGGCCTCCGCCAAACCGCAGTTGAGCAGCGTGGTGTTCTCTATTCGATTGAGGGGACACCTGTATCCCAACAGTGATCATGGGTTGATACCAGGCAACGATGATGATAATTTGTATTAGTCAATCATCGAAATTTATAAAATATCACGAACTTTACAATTGTAACATTTTGCCCCAAGAGAAGCAAGTCTATACTTTAGTCTTTCTTTCTTAACTTAAGTTTTACTTAAATAACAGTTAATTGAAATGAAATAATTTTATTTCAGCTTTTGTATCATGTTCTTGATTCTTTTCTTCATGCTTTATTTCATATTCAGAACATGATCGAGAATACTAAAATTATTCTACAAGAACAACAGTATGTAAGTTATTTTTGTATTGTTTTTTTTTTTACTATATTATATAATACACGTACCTATGTGTATTATATAATATGTGTATTATATTATATAATAAGGCATCTGCCTTAGCTCAAATAGCACTAACTACCGAATTCGTAATTTTACAGGTGAGATTTAAATTAGAATAATGAAACAATTTTGCATTTATTCATAAGCCTGGACCTTTAATTTCAACACACATTCAAACATTAGCATTAAAAAAAAGCTCAAATATATATAATTTAAATAAAAAAAGAATTATAATTATATTTGTATTTCCCGTGGTCACGGCATCACGCGTGAACGGCGGAACCGATTTCGCTATTTCTTTTTATGTTATATTTGTTATCGTCAGGAAAAAAATCTTATGAATGAAAAAATAAGAAAGTTGCGCGGAAAATTAGAAAATTTAAGAAAACTGAACGACCACATTAACTTTCCTAATGTAACTTTATGTCGTTTGACAGATCAGTCATTTCACAGGTTGCGCGAAACCAATTCGAATTCAATATTCATTGTTTAGGAGACAGGACAACGTCTGTCGTGTCAGCGAGTAATAAAATAAAATAATGTGGGATTTTTACTAGCCAACCATTGAAAAGAATAATATATAGGCAATTTGATATACACCACTTTGCGTGCTTTCACCGCCAATTAGTTCATGCAAACTATTGCAGGCTGGCACCCACCAGGTTTAGGCTATGATGACTACTCATAAAATAATTATTTAACTTACTTAACACTTAATGGGTGATTGATTTTCGACAACTTGCTAAAATTAATACAAATACATTGAAATGGTATTTTAATTTTGCAGTAAGCGACACTTGCCAGCCAAAGTATTCGGCATTTCCTCTAGCTCCTACATCACTCTCCTACTGGCAGGAACACGAGGACATATTTTTCGTGCTTCTACTCTTCAGTGGAAGCATGAAAAGCTTTCATTCTATTTGATATTTTTCAGGAAAATATTGTAACGAGTGGGTTCAGTCTTATGTTTTGGGCGATAAAAAATATGGGTTTACAAATAATCGTTAGCTATGAATGCGAGAAGATGTATTCAAATATCAATTATGTTGACATTTTATTCTCAAAGCTGATTACAGAAGGAAAAAGCTCAGGTAAATAATAGGTAGGGGAAAAAGTCTTTTCGCATTTTGGTATGTTTGAACTTGTAATAAAATCTCTTTGGTTATACCATTTGTATCTTTCAGGTTTTGATATCTTTAAAGTTTAAATTTTAAAAAAGATAATTCCAAATTCAAATTAGGTAAATGTGTGATTTTCATTTGTTTTTTTTACTGTCAAGATGAGTGAATCTAATGAAGAAATTCGATACATTTTAAAATTTTACTACAAAAAAAGTAAAATTGCAACGCAAGCTGCGAAAAAAATTTGTGACGTTTGTGGATCTAGTGCAGTGTCTGTGAGAGTAGCACAAATTTGGTTTAAGCGTTTTCAATCAGGAAATTTTGATGTGAAAGATGCACGTCGCTCTGGTCGCCCTGTTACGGATAAAATGGATGCCATTTTTGAAAAAGTGGAGCAAGATCAGCATATCAGTAGTTACGACGTAGCTGAAGAATTAGGAATTGACCACAAAACAGTTTTGGCGCATTTGAAAAAAGCTGGGTACACTAAAAAGCTCGATATTTGGGTGCCTTACGATCTCACTGAAAGAAACTTAATGAACCGTGTACTCATTTGCGATCCTTTACTACGACGTAATGAAAGCGAACCGTTTTTGAAGAAGCTTATAACTGGTGATGAAAAGTGGATCACGTACGACAAGAACGTGCGAAAAAGGTCGTGGTCAAAGGCCGGTCAAGCTTCACAGACTCTGGCAAAACCCGGGTTAACCCGCAATAAGGTGATGCTGTGTGTATGGTGGGATTGGAAGGGCATTATTCATTATGAGCTGTTACCGCCAGGCAGGACTATCGATTCTGAACTCTACTGTGAACAACTGATGAGATTAAAGCAAAAAGTTGAGAGAAAGCGGCCGGAATTAATTAACAGAAGGGGTGTGATTTTTCATCATGATAACGCTAGACCTCACACATCTTTAGCCACTCAGCAAAAATTAAGAGAGCTTGACTGGAAGGAGTTAATGCATCCGCCGTATAGTCCTGACCTTGCACCTTCTGATTTCCACCTGTTTCGGTCTCTTCAGAATTCTTTAGGCAATGTCAGGTTAACATCACGAGAAGACTGCCAAAACCACTTGTCGTGGTTTTTTGAACAGAAGTCCCAAAATTTCTATAGTAATGGGATCATGTCTCTACCTACAAGACGGCAAAAAGTTATCGAACAAAATGGCACCTACATACTTTAGTTAAATGTAAATAAACTTTAGTAAAAAATGTTTTGAATTTTCATATAAAATACGAAAAGACTTTTTCCCCAACCTAATATATAAAAGAAAAAGATGACTGACGGACAAATTTATCAACGCACCATAAGCCTAGCCACTTAACGAATTAGGCTGAAATTTGGTATGCAATTTAGTCGCTGTGGACATGGAAAATTAGATGATAGACATGGAAAAAGGTTTTTGGTAATTCTCATTTCTAGCACCGTGCTTCGGAGGGCACGTAAAGCCGTCGGTCCCGGCTGTTGTCTTTAGATGACAGTCGTTAAGCCAATTCAGTGGCAGTGGTGGAGTAAGCTTCAATTGAGGGGGGACCCGTATCCCAGCAGTGGGATGAGGAAGAGATGACGACGACCACTTTTAGTAATTCTGTTTTCTATCAGGCGGACCATAATATATTTGTTTGCCATCTTGTGATATAAATGATGCGTGTTCAACGTCACACATGCAATGTACACACGCATACGTTTTGCATAACCGTAATTTTTTATGCAATAGTATTAACGTAACCAGGCATACACATGGAGCGTAAGTGGCTCATCACGATCTTTAGAGCCAAAACCAACCTTACCTGCACGTGTTGCACCTTGATGACTCGTGAAAGAGGCTTTGCTAAAAGAAAGGTAGGGTATTGCATATTTGAAAGCAACACGTGGAAGTACCTCCACCTCACAGAATACCGCAGTCAAGTAACAATTCACTTGAGGTTTGTTGTGTTTCTACGAGTGAGTCAGATTCTACAGAGTTTCTACGAGAGGTCACTAGAAAGAAAAGGAGTTGCTGCGTTGGCAACGGGGGTAGCAGCGTGTGATATTTCAAGTTGCGAGCATTAATATGGCTACGGTAACCGCTTCACATCAGGCGGGCCGTATACTTGTCTGCCACCCGACGTAGTAAAAACAAAAGAAAAGATGTTTGAAAATTCCCATTCTAACTGATTTATTGCGATATAAACAAATCTGTGTGAATCGAATATATTAACATTTGTTCGACATCTCACATGCACGCATGTATTTTTTTATGTAATAGTGCAGGTATTAAGAAAAATTTTTTTATCTCCGAGACTTTTTCTTACGTAAGAATTATTTTTCAGATCATAAAAGAAGAATATTCAAGAACATTCTTAGAATTAATCGCACGATGTTCACGAAATTTAATGCCAGTGGATTTTTCGTAGTCGACGCAAAGTTTCCCTTAACTGCTTTAAATTTACTTGCGACGTATACTATTGTACTATTACAATTTGCGTTTTTAAATTAAATGTACTATTACATTTTATTAATTTGATTTTTTTTTTATTTGCATTTTTTATTTTTATCCTGTACATTTCGTTAGTTCGTTACATTAGAGCATTTCATGTACATATTTTTTTTACAAAATCGAAATTCAGCTTCAGTAGAACCCTTATGCATCCCACTGCTGGGATATTGGCCTCATCTCAATCAAAGGGAGAACATACTCCACCACGATGCCCAACTGCAGCTTGGCGGAAGCCAATGTTTTCAAGCCGCCTAGAAGCCACGTTCGTACGCAACTCAAGTGGCTTCCCATCCGACAGCGTAGAGATTTGCATATTCTTTCTCTATTATTCTCTATCCTCTTTAATCCTTCGACTCCATCTTACTTAAAAGAATATTTTTCCTTTCACAGAAACGTCCACAGCGAAGGTCATACTCTTCGCGATGCCTTCTATTTTCGCCTGAAAACCCCTTCTCATTCCTCTAACTTTGTCACCAAATCCTTCTCTGTTCAGGCTGTTCGCCTTTGGAACGCATTACCGCTCTCAATCCGGCAAGCACAAACGCTAAACAATTTTAAACACCTTGTTAAAAACTATTATCTTTCGAAATTAACTTTTCATTCTACTTCATTCAGATGACATGTTCAATATAATTTTGTATCTATGTGTACCGTATCATGTGTATTTATATATGTTAAGTTTTTGTTAAGTTTATGTTTTCTGTTTTCATGCGCCACCGACCTTTGTCTACCATATATTTTTATCCTTTATAATAAGGTTGCCTGGAAGAAATTGCATTCGCGATAAGGCCGCCTATTGTACTCTCTCATGTGTATTGTCTTTTATGATTGTCATATCTTGGTGCAATAAAGAGTTATTATTATTATTATTAAGCCACTTGGCTTAACGACTTGGCTTAACAACTTGGCTTAACGACTGTCATCTAATGACAACAGTTGGGACCGACGGCTTAACGTGCCCTTCGAAGCATAGCTCGACCTATCCACGACGTTGTTGACAACGGGTTGACGACGACATAAGAAGCACCAGCTTTCAAATAAAAAAAAACGGTTTACCTAAAAGAAATTACTAAAGTTATATATATGAAGAAACAGGAAAGAAGAAGTTCCTACATCGGTAGCGGAGGTGGCAGCGCGCATGCGACATTTCATGTTGCAAACGTTTATATGGCTGCGATAACCGCTTTACATCAAGTAGGCCGTACGTTTTTTATATTAAGAGCCCTATTACATTTGCAGCAGCAGCTCTCGCGCAGTACTAAACCCGCGAAGGCCGCCGGTGCATCGTTTTTTGTAGTAATTTTGAAGTTATATTTATAGTTTTTAATGAAATAAGATAATAAATCCATGCTACAAAGTTTATTCATCATGAACTAACAATTATTCTCGTATAAATTTTGCTCAATAATATTATCGTTTATTCGAGAAATTAACAATTTACTTAAAGCGATTTTCGAAGTTTTTTTGGTTAAAAGAATGTTTTTTTTTCTATATTAAATCAATGATATTTCAAAATTCCGAGGCCGCTATATACTATACGACTATATAACAAATAACATTCTATTTTTTTTATTTCATTTATTTGGAACAGTAGTACAATCCAGGAGCTCAAAATAGTGAATGCGCGCATTTTATGAAAATATTTCTCTGTAATTTTGGGTTTATTTAAAAAGTTAAGCAAAATTTACAAAAAGCGAGGCCGCTATGTACTATGCCAATAGCTATTTTATACTATTCAATAAGTCAACATTGTTAATGTATTTTTGTTTCCGAGATTAAGAACGCCAAAATTGGCCATTTTACGCAAAAATCACAGTCAAAATGTAATATGGCTCTTAAATAACTATTTTTTATTTTTTATTTTTTTTTTTTATTTTTTTTTATACCACCAGTGTGGCAAACAAGCATACGGCCCGCCTGATGGAAAGCAGTTACCGTAGCCTATGAACGCCTGTAACACCAGAGGCATCACACGCGCGTTGCCGACCCTGTAAAAACCTCTTCACGCCCTTTTTGAAGAACCCCATGCTGTAGTCCCCTGAGAAAACCTCGACAGGCAGTTCATTCCACAGCTTGACAGTACGCGGGAGAAAACTTCTCTGGAACCGCACAGTACGTGACCACTTAGGCTCCAATGTGTGAGGATGAATTCCCTGTCGATGGCGAGCGGTGCGACTGTAGAAGGAGGCCGTTGGCATCATATCAAACAACTCCTCTGAACACACCCCATTGTACAGACGGTAGAACACACAAAGGGACGCAAAATCTCTTCTCAGACTTAACGGTTCTAAACCGTCTGTTAGTTTGGGATCATCGACAATCCTCACAGCGCGCCTTTGAATCGAGTCACAAGGTGCAAGCTGGTATCTAGGCGCTCCCGCCCATAGATGGCAACAGTACTCCATATGCGGCCGTACTTGAGCTTTGTAAAGCATAAGTCTCTGCCGCGGATTGAAGTACTGCTTCGCCCTGTTGAGCACACCTAGTTTCTTCGACGCCAGCTTGACCTTCCCCTCCAGGTGACAACGAAACTGGACATCGCTGGAGATTTCAACTCCAAGAATCCCAATGTTTTTGGCGATGGTAAGGGGTGTGTTTAGGAATTGAGGAGCCACAGCAAAAGGGGTTTTCTTAGCGGTGAACGCGCAGACTTGTGTCTTAGTGGGATTGAAATGAACCAGGTTCGTTCGCCCCCAATCGGACACACTATTCAGTGTGCTCTCGATCTTCGACACAAGCTGTTCGCGGCTCTCCTCCACCAGAGAGCGGGGAATATTAGCGCGGCCCGTATAATAAGCATCCCCGGTGCTGTCGTCAGCATAGCAATGAATGCTGTCAATGGACAACATATCATTGATATGCAGCAAAAACAGCGTCGGGGACAATACCGAGCCTTGCGGGACGCCAGCATTAATGTCCATGCTATCGGAGCAACTGCCATCTACAACGGCTCTAATGCTTCTGCAGGACAAGAAGCTAGCGACCCATTCGCATAAACCCTCTGGTAAACCGTATGCAGGCAACTTCGAAAGAAGACCACGGTGCCAGACCCGATCGAACGCCTTCGCCATATCAAGACTGACAGCCAATGCCTCACCTTGACTCTCCACGGCTGAAGCCCAGCGATGTGTAAGATACACTAGAAGATCACCAGTCGAGCGACCATGGCGAAAGCCTTATTGATGGTCGCTGATTAAGTCGTGCTCTTCTAGGTATTTCAGGAGCCGGTTGTTAATAACGCGCTCCATTACCTTGGAGAGAAGGGAGGTAACAGCGATAGGCCTGTAATTCGATGGGTCTGATCTGTCACCCTTTTTGGGCACAGGGTGCACGTTCGCAGTCTTCCACGACGACGGTACCTGCCCGCTGGAATAAGAGAGCGCGAAAAGGCGCGTAAGAACAGGACACAACTCAGGTGCACACAGCTTTAACACCACTGCCGGAATGCCATCTGGCCCACTCGACTTATGAACGTCAAGGGATAGCAATGCCCGCCGAACATCTCGTTGAGTAAATGAGATTTCCGGCATGGAATTACCACACCGCGGGATGGAAGGCGGTGCGGCGTCCCCGTCGTTCAAAGTCGAGTTTGAGGCAAAGAGATTCCCCAATAGATCGGCTTTCTCCTTTGCACTGTGGGCCAGACTACCATCCGGTTTTCGGAGTGGTGGAAAGGAAGACTGACAAAAGTTGCCCTCGGCAGCCTTAGCAAGCGACCAAAAAGCACGGCTCCCAGATGGGTGCTTAGCTAGGCGCTCACCAATCCTGCCGATGAACTCAAACTTTGCCCTGGCAATTACTCTCTTACTGAACCTCGAGGCAGCATTGAACTCCCGTTTCAAGTCGGAAACACCAGGATCTCCATTAATACGAGCCGTGGTCCAAGCCTCATATGCAGCTTGCTTGCGAAATTTAGCTTCTCTGCAAGACCGAATAAACCACGGCCGCTTCTTAGCACCTGAAGTAGCCACCCGCCGGTTTGGAATAAATAATTCCATCCCAGCCAAAATCGTCTCCGCTACATCAGATGCATAGGTGTCTATATTTTCCGACCCGAAACAAAGCCGCCTCCACGGGTACGATGCGTAAAATTCACGCAGTCCATCCCAGTCTGCTGACTTATAGTGCCACATACGACGCCATCCGGTATACCGGGGTGGGTCAGGGCTTGCACATGGCACTTGGGTCCGGATGAGGCAGTGGTCCGACGAGCCAAGAGGCGCATCCACCGAGACTGTATACCCATCCGGATGTGTGGTCAGCAGAAGGTCCAGTAGAGAGCTAGTATGGTCCTCAATATCTGGTATTCTCGTTGGAGAATGCACCAGCTGTGAGAGACCATAGGCCAGAGCAAAATCATGAACAGACCTCCCCGCGAAGTCAGTGGACCGAGAGCTGAGCCACTCGGCATGGTGGGCATTGAAGTCTCCCAAAATCACTAACTCCGCGGAGGGGTACTTCTCAATGACTTTGTCAGTCGCCAATTGCAGGTGCTCGATCAACCGAGTTGTGTCTGCATCACCGCTATGAGACCTGTAAAGGCACGCGTAGATACGGGTGCGGCCGCCCTGATCCACGCGTACCCACAACACTGACAGGTCCCTGTCTTCAAGGCCGTGAAGACGTCGACAGCAAATATCGTCCCGGACGTACATACATACCCCGGCTCGACGTACAAAAGAATGTTCAAGTTTGTACCCGGGGTATAATAAGTAAGAAGTATCGGCCGGGCAAGATATTTGCGTCTCCGTTAAAAAAAGGAGGGTCGGCTTTGCAGTTTCGAGGTGCTGGTGAACTGCATTTATGTTTGTGTGAAGTCCTCTGACGTTACAAAAGTCCACGTCGAATGTGGATGAGGACGCCGCTGAAAAAACCTTCTTTTTTTTGTTCCTGACCATTAAAAGGGGGTAAGAGGATTTTGAGAGCAGTTATTTCACTGACGGCGCGAGGGATAAGAAAAGCGCGGTGTCTACCCCCGCAGCACAGTGCAGGTAGTGCGGTTTGCTAGCGCGGCGGGCGGAAGGGCCCCCGGTCCCCCCCTGCTGCAGCAGCCGGGTCCACTCCGGTCTCCTCCTCCGGCACGACTACTACAACAGGGACTTTTCACAAGTTGGCGGTTCAGCCTCCCGGGGCGGAGATTAGGTGATCCCCGGGTTCGGGAACCCTACTAACCTGCGGGCGGCCAGCGGACAGCCGTTTCACCGGGTCTCCCTGACCGCCGCGCCAACACGCCGCGCCTACACCGCTAGCGGCGGTTCGACAGCCGCTGGTCCCTCTGCCGTCAGCATAACAACTCCTCTAAAACAGCCCTGGTGACCTAGTTAACTCGCAGGAACACGGCATAGCCATTATGGCTGCGGTTTTTTGCCAGGTGGAGGTACTTCCCCAGTCGGATGCTGGCCAAGCCTGGAGCGAAAGACCACACTATGCCCCTCCCCCATCTGACAAGTAAAAGAGAAGCACATTGTGATCCTTCACTGCGTCCTACCTCTCTTTCGCCATCGCCTCGTTAGCTGGTCGGCAGGGTGCACCACGTGCAGGTGAGGTTGGCTTTAGCTCGAAAGATGTTGATGAGCTACTTACACCCCGATATTTATGTGTGTGTGTGTGTGTGTTATGTCACGACAATCTCTCAAACGGCTCTAACAATTTTGGAGAAATTTACGACATAGAAGTTTGTAGCTGAGGCGAAAAATCGATCTAAGTAATTCCAAGAAAATTCATGCAACTTAGCTAATATTTTACTATAATGATATCTGTTAAATAACAAAGCAATATATTAACTACTCGACAATAGATGACGCTACATGTAACTTTATTTACATCATCATCATCAGGTCATTTTAGTCTCCACTACAGGTGCACGACCCTCTCTCATCCGTCCAAAACAGAAGAAGGATTTGGCCTACACTTCCCACGCTGGCCAGACGGGTTGAGGAGGCCTGATCGATGTTTTATAATGTATTTCCCTTAGTCGCCTTGTACGACATCCACGGGTAGAGACGGAGTGATTCTATTCTAGTCTGCCGGAAACCACATGGCCAATTATTTACATGATTCAGGAAAACATAATTTCTCCTGTAAAAAAAAACATGTATAGCTCGGCCTTCCTAGAGACGTTATGCTAGACCGATTAGCTCAATATTGAATTTAAATTGTCTATGAGAAAATGTTATTTTCATCACTAGTTAAATAAACAGAAACATACAAAGTCCAATACACAAAGGAAAACTGCAACTACATAACTCTACAATGCTCATGTGCGCCTGGTATCTCGTATCGGCTACTTTGGTTAACTTTAATTGGATTTTAGTTTAACCGAACGTTGGTATGTTAGGGGATTTAGTAACTTTAAACTAAATAGTTTGGTAAGCGATTTGTTGTGTGTTAGCTTAACAGTGATTTATATCATGCTCAAAATAAGTTATTTACATAATATTCATTCATCATCATCATCAATATTGTAGCCTAATTGGTCACGTACTGTGTGGTTTCAGTGAAGTTTTCTCCCGCATACTGTCAAGCTGTGGAATGAATTGCCTGTCCAGGTTTTCTCAGGAGAATACAGCTTGGGATTCTTAAAATATGGGAAAAATGGGATTCTGGGAAAAAATATGGTGAAATTATAAGGACAAGGTTTGTATAGAAACTCAAAAGGAATGTGATGGGAACGGGAAGATTAAGCCACAGGCCACAGCGAAGTGTGGGCGGGCCGCTAGTAAGCAATAAAGTAGGTCTCTAATATAACCGTCAAATATACTTGACAAATACATACATCAACATATTAAACAACACTTAATACTCGTAGATGTGATACATGTTTATGATGGCGCCTCAAAATGGTCAGTATGAGAAACGCCGAAAGTAGAAATATAAAAACGTGTTTTGTGGGTGCTTGTGAATCGAAACTAATCAGTATGAAGAAAAAAAATGGGGTGTGGTTGTGTCATGGACACGGCCGTGTGTTGCACTTGAATGTACTAAAATTATATCAAAATGACAGCGTTTTCCCCTCCCCGCATGCGATGTTCCATAGTCCTTACTTAACGCAATAAATTCTTTGATCCTTCATCTATCCAGTGGTGTGATTGAATTTTGGATGGAGATGATAGATTTGTAGCTGTAACACGAAACTGTATCCCCGGATCAAACTGGTAAAATCGGGGGATGATTTTATTGTCATTCGTTTTTTTGATTTGCAGCAATTTTAAAGTATTCAAAACTTATGTTATTGCTATCTGACCACTTTTGAACTTCTGATTTCCTAGTAGTCGAAATGTTATTAACAATTTTATGACAAACATTTTAAATAATGTTAATTATTCATTGATGAAAATAAACGTTGATATATAATCCTCACCCACGTGAACATATTCACATGTTTTCCATTAATATTTTTTTTATGAAGTTATAAATTTTCTAAATTATGTGTTTACTGTCAGCTATCCAAATGAATTTTTGTGTTGAAAGCGAAATTAGTTGTAGGTATATTCACAGTATTTTGCATTTTATTTCCTTATCAGGGAATTTTAAAGAGGCAATGACTTGTGTCACCTTTATAAATTAGTAATTATCACTTTTCTAAATCTTTATAGGTTGATTTGATCTACATCATTATTTTGTGTGCTTCCGTCAGTTAGGTCGTGAGAACTACCCTAGACCGCACAGACTGCCTAACTAACTGTGGTGGTCTGCAATTGACTGGAATCTATCCCATTTTAACGAAAACTCTCTCTTTGCTAAAAAAAATAGTCGTAAATTGGTATATATGTCATGGTCAATATAATAAATTAGTGATTATTCATACTGCCCGAAACTTGGTCAATGTAATAATCAAGTTTTGGTTAGATTTGAGTTGATTTTTGGTTAGGTTGGGGTTTTCTTGTGTCCTGTCATGATGAATGATGTGGTGCCAAGTAAACTTAATTATTAATAATTGACAATTTACTCGTACATTGGCCGGCCATTATTATAATGATTAATTTAATACATTGACCCTAACATATATACCACGAATATGGAAGTTTTATGGGCATTTCTTGTGGACTAATGTCTCAAGTATCCAATGTATGGCAGGGCCGCATGCGACCCTCCGCTTATATTTGCGGCCCGTGACGTGTTTTTCATTTATCGCTACAGTTTTTGAACATGGAATATGACTGAAAATTATATATTTATAGGAAAGTTAATCTTACATACGACCCCTACATTCACTACATCCTTCCTAGTCGGTACACTCTTGCCAGAGTGGTCATGGTCATCATTATGAATCATGATGAGTGATCATTTTGTTAATACAGCGCCATTCATCGCGGTCTGCAGCTTTCCTGGTACACTCGCAAACCGAGCACTCGGTTGCGGCCTAGATCTGGTCCCTCCATCTCATGGGTGACCTACCACGCAGTCTGGTGCCTTCAACTTTACCCTGGACTACGAGACGCTCCATGGAGTCATCACCACGACAAGATATATGGCCGAAGAAGGTTAGAATGCGTGACTGTACTGTGGTAGATAGGCGCTGTCTGATGCCGAGTTCTTTTAGTATAGAATCACTAGCGGCTCCCGCGACTCTGTACGCGTAGACTTAGTTATTCGCATATAATTTTTAATTATATTCGAAAAAGCTAAATACCTAATGAACGGAAAAAAATAAAGAAAGATTAACAGTCAATATTTAGACATTTTTTTAGAATCAATGAAGTCGACGGATATAATTGTTTTCTAAACCTGTCTATAAAACCTTTTATTGTTATAACATCCGTCCTTATAATAGTAAGTAGTTGTTTACAATAATTCTACCATTTAAAATCCTTCTGCCATAATTACTTTAACTTTAATAACATTGGACTTTCATACATACTAACTAGTTAATCTCCCGTTTTAACCCCAAACAGGGGTTGATTTCTAAAGATACTTTATTAGTACACCTCCTCACCATCTATAGAGCATACATTTTAAATTTGAAATCTCTTGCTTCAAAAACATAGGACTTTCATACAAACTTCCAACCCCCGTTTTACCCTTTTAGGTGTGGAGTTTCGTAAAATCCGTTCTTAGCGGATGTCTACACCCTATAAGGAACCTACCTAACAAATTTTAAATTTGTAGGTGTTATATTTTCTGAGATTTCGTGATAATCAGTGAGTGGTATTTCGCTTTTACATTATAGATTACGTACATTACAACGACCCCTACATACGTGTATATACATCCTCAGCTTAGCCGGTAGGGCTCCAGTTAATTATTATTCATTCTGGGATCATCGTCTGAGTTGTCATTTGTGATATGGGTTCGATTACAGAATGATGACAGCGTAAAATTTATTTTGGACTGACATTTTGAATATAATTGAAACGACAACTACCGTCATTAGAGCGCGAGTCCTTTATTTTAAGTTTTTTTTTAAGTGAGAGGAGGCCAAACGGGCACTTGGGTTACCCCATACCCGATGGAAAGTATTCACTACCACCCATGGAGAGAGAACAACACCAAGGGGTCGCCGATCCGTTGCCAGCCTCCTTCCTTTCTTTTTGGTGACCTCACTCACTTGCAGCAACACAACAATACTCAAGAGAATTGTTATTTGGCTGCGGTATTCTGTGAGGTGGAGGTACTTCCCCAGTCGGGCAGCTTACAAATACGCTGTAGAACAAATACCTCACTTTTACCCGAGCCTCCTTCGCTAGTCGTCGTCGCAGAGTGCAACACGTTATTATTAGGGGCTTGTCTGCCACCCGACTGAGTATAACAAAAATCTACTCAAATCCACACTTAAATTAATTTTTTTCAGGATATCTTAACTTGCCATCAAAGAGTGAATGTGTGTTAGTGTCTCACCTCACTCATTTACAGCACACCCCAGCCACTCCATACAAATGTCGCGTCGTTCACTCCTACATAAACAGTAACGTCTGTGTAGAGCGTGAATGAGCGTGTGTGCGTGCGGCGCCAAACTGTTCCAGATTAGTCTCAGAGGGGAGGTGAGGTCGATAAGAGAGAGCGGCAGGAAGCAGACATACTGTAAAACTACGGCTGCCTTGGAACTCACAACGAATTTAATCAGCAGAAATTTGTAGGAGTAAGAAGCTTTTGGAATTTGACTTACCCTCATAGCAATGCGAGGGATAGCAATATGGCAAATAAGGCACTAAAAGCCTAAAGAGATGGCTAGTCACGTGATGCTCAACTGCCATGTACCACGGATTTTATGTATCTAACACTATTGGGGACCTAAAAACATTGAAATGTTACCTAACACATCGATTCCAATAATATGAATTGCAAAATCGTCTGATCACTTGATAATTCTTCCCTGTTGCTACCAAATCAGAACAATACTGTTCTGATTTGGTAGCAACAGGGTACAGATACAGAGTACTACTACGTAGTACTATTACTTGTACTGTGATACTACCCCGGATGCAACGTGCAACGATTTCAACATCACAATACGTAGTACTATTACTTATACTTGGCCGTGTGGTTTCCGACAGACTAGAATAGAATCACTCCGTTTCTTCCCGTGGATGTCGAATAAGGCGACTAAAGGAAATACATTATCAAATATCGATCAGGCCTCCCCAACCCATTTGGCCAGCGTGGGGAGTGTAGGCCAAAACCTCCTTCCGTATAGGACGGACGAGAGAGGGTCGTGCTCCTGTAGTGGAGACTAAAATGGACCTGATGATGATTATGATGATTAATATACACCGTGTACCCTGTCGTGTCGTGTAGGAAATGAGGCTCTGGCGATAGAGAAGTAGGCCATGTCGAGCCTATAACTATCTCTACCTCACATAAGACACCATCCAATGACGGTGCCTGTGAACGAGCGAATTTTTCTTCCATCACCGCTTTATATCAAGCGGGCTGTATGCTTGTTTGGCATCCAGCGTGGTAATAAATATTATTATTAAAAAAAACGACTGTCGAACTAAAGTACCAGAAGAGCATAACCAACGCAGAGATCAACACGCAGCATGCGTCAATTCGAAAACGCTTAGAAAACGGACGGCTGCAAGCTCCTCATTAACCCAGAAAATGGTTGGCGCAGCTTTAAACCAGTGAAAGACGAAGAAAACTAGTTATACGATATATATTAGTTGGATGGTCGGTAACTCGCACCCAGTCTCTCTGCGTTCGCGGTCAGGGACGCACGTGAATGTACGGAGCATCCGTGTTACACCGACTTTCTGACGTTCGCTTTTGATCAAACTTACCGATCGGTGTGTTGTGTTGAACGAGTGAGATCGGAATTCTTTTTTTGCGAGTAAGTTTTATTTATATCATTCTCATAATCCAAAAAAAAAACTATTTTTAACACGCTTTTATTAGTATCCTATGTATGTTTGCTTGTTTGTCGGATAGTCAGTTTGTAACCGACTTCTTTGAACTTGATTTTGACCCACTTTGAATGGTCAGACTTAATTTAAACTTTATATATTTATCAAGGACCGATGACAATATAATAATTTGATACGTTTATTTAATTATCCCGCTAATAATCGCCAAGATAAATTAATTTCCTCACATATCACATCGAACTAAAAAATGAAAAATAAATATAGTTTAAAAAAACTAAAAAAACACGCTATAATGTTTTTTTCGTTTTTTAGGTCGATTGATTAGTAAAGCGTGTATTTTAGTTTTTTTTTTTTAACTTTACTTATTTAATTAAAATAAATGGTAGGTATATTTTTAGAATTATAACTTATTTGTAATATAAAGGCTGTTAATTGTGATTGTTCATACTTTATTTAATTACTGTTTCAAAACAGAATATAACTAGTTTTGATATAGCCTAATTTTATTTAATAACATTTTATACATTCATAGAAATTGCACCTGTATGTAGGTAAGTGGTCATAAAAGTTTGATCATAAATTGTAGAATAAAAATTATATGAGTCAAAACGACGGGCGAAAGGTATTAAAGTGCCCTGGGCGATGCAATCTTTAACTGGTAACTCCTTACTAATAAATTTCTTTTGACATTCATTTGAGTTTTACTACTAATCAATGCAATAAAAATTTCGCTACCTGTTTTATATTTTTCACGATTGTTATTTGAAATTGTGTTAAATTGAGGTCAACGCAAATATATACTCGTAGATCCATTCTTTTTCTATAAGCAAAGTTAAAATATTGGTAAATTATTTACGAACGTTTTAGGACACATGATTGCATAAACCATATTTTTTTGTCCAGTTCTGTATTTTTTTCTCGAATACAAAAGTATAAATTATTATTGATAAAATAACATATCCAAACATGAACTACTACAATATACAATTTTATTAAAGAACACAATAATTTTCCATTTCTTCTGTTTCTAAAAAATATCCGTTCCGTTGAAAATGTTTCATAATTTACGATGAAAAACTTAACCTATCTAACCTCTACCTAATATCTTATATCCGTGAGCTTATACATTGAAGTTTTAAAAACTTTTAAGTCTTGTAGTCTAAGGAATACACACTTGAGATTTGCCCCGAAAAGATTAACAATATGGTCACGTCACGTATAGGTACTTGAAGGAGGAATTTGAAACAGAAGTTTGCAATAACATTGTTATCATCTTATTGTTTTAAAGTTTAGACTACGTAGCATTCGCTACTCTATCAATATAGACCTATATTTGAGCACAAAAAAATCCACATCGTAATGTTGCATTAATATAGCGGGCTCTGTTAATCAACTAAAATTAATTTGAGACAAAACTCTCATTTTCCAGCGCGAGCGAGGCTCGGCTTACTGTAGCTTTTGGAAAGGGTGTGTGTACGGTGTACCTCACCTCGCTCTCCCTCTTTTTCTCTAAAAACAAGTGTTTTATATTTATACCACTAGTGTGGCAAACAATCATACGACCCGCCTGATGGCAAGCAGTTATCGTAGCTTAAGTTAAGTGTTTTTTTTAAAGGACAATTTACACAGCGCTATCTAGTTCCAAATTAAGTGTAGAGCTTGTGTTATGGGTACTAGACAACTGATAAATGTACTTAAACACATTTTTTTTTTGTAAATACATACTTATAATACACAGAAAATAGCCAGACCGAGACAAACAGATATGTTCATGCACACAAATGTTTGTCTTGTGCGGGGATCGAACCCGCGACCTCGGAGTCAAAGTGGTCATTGCTAACCATTCGACCACCAAGCTCGTCTAGTCAAGCTTAATTAAATAATTCTTAGTTAAGCCTCAAAAGCATAATCTAACCCAACTATGTCGATAAACTGTCCATTATATGTTGTAATTATCACATATTATACCTACGTTAAACAAAATTAGCCATTGCGTTTCGTCTAATGTACACATTAGGTTATTGTTCACCCCTATCCTTAGCCGTAACATATATTTGTCCCAATACCGCAACAAAGTTCATTCATCATCATCATCATCATCAGGTCATTTTAGTCTCCACTACAGAAGCACGACCCTCTCTCATCCGTCCCGGATAGAAGGAGGATTTGGCCTACACTCCCCATGCTGACCAGACGGGTTGGGGAGGCCTGATCGATGTTTTATAATTCCCTTAGTCGTCTTGTACGACATCTACGGGAAGAGACGGAGTGATTCTATTCTAGTCTGCCGGAAACCACACGGCTAAAAGTTCATTACTCGTTGAAAATTTGGTACTTACCGCTGACAACTCTGACTGTATATGAAGGTATAGCGAAGGTGATGTGAGACAGACAAGGTCAAGGGAGCAGTTTCAACTTTCACTGATAATTTATCAGACTTATAGTCTAATAGAAGCAATCCGATATCTTTATCTAAATGCAGATTAGAGAATATTTTCCTTAAATGTTTGCCAGCCTATACTCGTTCCTATTTCTTTCTGGTGACCTCAATCACTCGCAGGAACACAACAATCCTCAAGGAAACTGTTATTTGACTGCGGTGTTCTTTGAGATGGAGGTACTTCCTCGTCCCGACGAGCATAAAAATACTTTATGCCATACCTCTCTTTTTGCCAGAGCCTGTCAGTCAGCAGGGTGCACCACATACAGGTGAAGTTGGCTTTAGTTCAAACATACTGATGTACTACTTACACCCCCAGACAATTGCTAGGAATTAGTAGCAGTTTTATAATAACAGCTAAACATACGGATTTATGCAGTACTAAATGAGATATGTATTTATGTGTAATTTTATGGAGCGCCTTGTAGTCCATAGTGGAAGGCAAGATACCCCGCGGCCGCTCTCCAACCAGATGGGGAGATTTAATTCAGTCTCTCACAAAATCCTCCATGTCCGAATGATCAGGTCACGTGTCCTGACGCGAGTTTAACATTTTTTACCCATCCCAAAAAGTGCACAACGCCGCTAAAGAAGTTTTCACTTCAAAAAAAAAATGAAATGAGTTGAATGAACATCGAAAGCTATATTGTTTAGCATAATCTCATTACAGTTTTACTGACACCGTTACACGTCTGCAATGTTCTGATTGTAGCACATTGTGTGTTTTCCTCATTCGGATTTTATATTCAAAACGTATATGATATTCCTTAAGACGGCATTAAAAGTTATTTCAGTAATATGTTTGTTTTATTAGGGTTTAGAATTCGGTTATGTTAGAATAATTGTCACATAAAATTTTAATGTTTAACTTAATTTCTGGAGACTCAAACTACCATACTGTCCAACAATAATAAGTAACCCTAACGTTGTCTGGAAGAGATTACTTTAAACAAAAAGACCACATATGAAGGCAAAGAACAGTAGTTTAATTTCCAATCACTAACTTTTTTAAAAGGTAAACAGATGACGCCAAAAAGGCAAAGTAAAAGTTTTTACATAGGCTGATCTCATTGTAAATTGTAATACTCGTACTTCTGAACTTTTAACTGTGTTTTTCTCAAAATTTGTTCATTAGGAAATTCCCTTATCTTTGCCTGTACCCTTCATATTGTATCAGTAAGTGTATATTAAATATTTGTTACGATTCTATAAACTCAAGTGCAACAAAGATTCATTGTATTGTAAGTAAAGGAATCTAATTATTTATTTCTTTAACTCGGTCGTATCATTTCAAAAGTATCATGATTAGGTGAAACAATTCATCTAAGAATGCTTGGTCTACTGAAATTTACATCTCAACATCAATATTTCCGACATCAACAACGTTAACCAAATTTAACTACAAGCCATCTAAAATTTCTAAGCAAATGAAAAGTTTTCGATCAAACATTCTTCAGCGAAACGCTTAAGTCAAGTGCAATTCTGCGATGTCTATTTAACAGTGCTTGAAATACACGCTGCTTAATTACTTCGCTAATTATCTCCTATAAAGAGATTTTATATAAATGCAAGTGAAATAAAAGTTATATGAGATGAAATAATTTAAACAGTAACAACATCAAACCTTAATAAACTTCATCAAAACTTAGGTACTGCGATGAATGTTGCTAAAGAGAAATACCTAGATTGAATCATTTTACTCAGTTATTGACGATCCCAAACTGACATACGGTCTAGAACTTTTAAGTCTGAGAAGAGGTCTTGCGTCCTTTTGTGTTTTCTACCGATTGTACAATGGAGTGTGTTCAGAGCAGTCGTTTGACTTGCTGCCCACGGCCTTCTTCTACAGTCGCACCGCTCGCCATCGACGGGGAATTCATCCTTTGCAATTTACACTTATCCTCCAATACATTGGAGCCTAAGTGGTCTCCTACTATGCGGTTCCAGAGAAGTTTTCTCTCGTGTACTGTCAAGCTGTGCAATGAACAGCCTGTCAAGGTTTTCTCAGGAGGACTACAATATGAATAATTTTTTACAGAGTCGGGAATGCGCATGTGATGCCCCTGGTGTTACAGGCGTTCATAGGCTACTGTAACTGCTTTCCATCAGGCCGGCCGTATGCTTGTTTCCCACTTTAGTGGTATAAAAAAGTTATGAGATAAATTTCGGAGTCATATTTTCAAACTCATTCCACTCACTCTCAAATTCTAATTTAAAGTCTGAATCCGTGTGCTCTCTAAAAATTCTATGTGCAATTTCCTCGGCTCCCACTCAATTTATGTGCTGTATATTTTACTTTGCTCTATCTGCTGAGAATTTGAAATTTTTAGCGTGAAACTATGTGAAAGTTGATAGTGTTGTGCTATCACTACTAATGGGTGGTTGTTCAACACGGGATCATTGAGTACACAAAAGATCTTAAAGTTTGATATGATCGGTGTTGGTACAGACACTACCTATTATCAACACGATTGCTTGTTATTGACTGTGTACATACGAGTATGATGAATATCTACTTACATTATAGCTGAAGCTACTTTGACTTGTGTAAACTTGATACCATCACCCAATTAATACAGCTCCTTTCCAACGCTGTTCTGGTCGAAAAGTTAATTCTGAGTTGAAGCTATTCATTATTCCCACACATGAAAGATTATACTCATATTAAGAAGAAGTTTGTACAGAAACGGAACCACCTCGTCACGAATTGTTTTATATTTTATCTAATAAATGGATCATAGGTACATAGAAGCTTTTTTTAGACATTATGGGTACCTACATTTTTACCTTCAATGGCGTTCTTTATATATTATAATCAAATAAAAACACGTATGGTTCGGCACGAAGAATTTAGAGTCTGCGTTAAGTTCTTCGGTCTAAGTTATAACTTTCTTAAGATTTAAGTTTGCTTCTCAGAGAGTGGCATTTATAATATCTATACATAATGGGTGCTTGTTAAACACGGGATCAATGAGTACACAAAATATCTTAAAGTTTAATGTGCTCGGTTGATGTCCTTCAAGGATACATTCGAATCTTCACAAGCCCTGCAATTAATATTGTCTAATCCCATTATAATTATGTAGATTTTTATTGCAGAGATGAAAGCCATAAAAGTCCATGAGACTTATATACCTTTTAGGTGAAAGAGTCATCCGCCATATGAGTCGACTTTTCCTGTTAAATATTATCTCGCATGGTCGGATACCTCTATGTCCATCACAATCGGGTAGTACGCGTGTTTGGTGCTTTAGTTATATAAATCTACATCCAAAAACAATGATCAAATAAGCTAATTTAAATCATGAACTTACTGCACTCTTTAAACTACAATCAGAAAGGATTACATCTGTAATACATTGACTTTTGACACGGTTATTTCAAATTAGAATTTTGGGGTGTGAACACCCGCTGTGTTGTGACAGCGAAATGATAAGAAAAGTAACGGGTGTTGCCATTGTTAATCCTTGACTCTCAATAGCTGATGGAAAGGTCAAGTTGATGATAAATCTACACTATTAAAAAAGTGTAATAGAAGTGTGTCTGCCCGTTGAAGATATTTCTATACAAAAAGTAAAAAAAAACACATTAGAGATCCCTGACAAAAAATACCAAAATGATTCTATCAATCATCTTGGATATTTGCCTTTTTTTGAACTTTTAGTAACTGACCACAACCATTTCAGTCAAAATCTACTCATTATGAAACGAAGGTCGTACAAAATATAGGTAGGGCACTGCAATATCGCTCAGTCAAGATTAGACTCAAATGGAAAAGTCCCATCGCTTTCCTTGCAGCATCGCTTTCTTTGAAAGTAGTCAATTTTTGGACAGTAGAGGTCCCTTGAGTGAGTGTAGAAATTAGCGCAGAAATTTAAGGACTTTCTGCAAATGAGTGGTTATCTTAACGAGCCTGGCTCGACTTAACGCAACGATTGGCCATTTTAACACCGAGGTTGCGGGTTCGATCCCCGCACAAGACAAATATTTGTGTGCGTGAACATGACTGATTACTGAGTTACAACTATGTAACTTAGTATTACCCATAGTATTACATAGTACAAGCTTTGCTTAGTTTGGCACTAGATGGCAGTGTGTAATTTGTCCGGTAATATATATTTCAAGCAAATTACGAGTCATATTCCATGTATTGTAAATGTTCGACTATATGATCGTATAACTTCAGGTCAATAATCCTCTTGCAAAAGCATTGGTAAGAAAAAAGGCCTCCCTTAGGTATCATATAAAAACATCAAGATTTGTTCAGATACGAAATGATACAAACTTAAAATAAAAAGACATCCAATGAAGGAGTCCCTACTTTAATATCTGCTTAAATGTTCTATTGACTGTGGGTCAAGACTTATTGGCTATCTAAAGGTTGGCGAGTTTTAAAATACAAAATTTAATCGATCAAGACACAGAGAAAATGAATCTTATAACATCTTCGGTGCAATGTCACAGGGGCACATTTTTAAATTACATTTTAATTTCTATTATCTAAAATTTACATAACAACACTAAATGAGAATGCGAGCAACATTTTTAAACTAATCGTATCAGTCATTAATTTTAAATATATAAAACTAAAATATAATCCAAAAGGAACCCTGAGGTATTGAGCCAAAGATAGTAGGTGTTATGATACTGATACTTCTAATAACGATGCCGCTAATCGTATTTTAAGTTAGATTAATAAATAGGCCTACTAAGTCATATTTTTTTCTAAACAATTGCTACCAACAAGGGATATCATCAGATTGATGTACATTTCACTACATTGTGAATAGACCATGAATCAAGATGGGAAGGAATGTTTATTGCCTTTTAGCATTTTGTTTTAAAAATAATGCTCAATTGTTCATCAGTCAGATTGAAAGCTGACGGTGAACGATTGGCTCTGCCGTCAAATGGTGATTGATCGATCCGCTTGGTTATATTTGAGATGCAATATTCGTTCAATCAATATTAGTATTGTTTTGTTTTATGGTTTTCGTTATATGATAGACTATATATATATTTTAAAGCTATTCCTTTTCAGCTTTAATTTTGTCTAAATATTTGAAAAATTACTTTGCTATTGATAAATAGATACTTACTTACTTCTTTGGCGCAACGACCCAAAGTGAGTCATAGCCTCCGAAATAAGAACCCTCCACTTGTCCCTGTCTTGCGCAAGCTCTTGCCAGTTGTTGATCAAACATCAACAACAACAACAAACATCATGCTTGCACAGATCATTCTCCACTCTATCGCTCCAGATAACCTTGATCGTCCGATAGGACACCGCTCTACATGTCGTACTACTACACATTGTATACTCTCTACATTATATACTCTCCTATACTACTCATTAATTGTATACTCTCCTGACGCTCCGATCGCTTCCCTTCCGTTCGTCATGGTAATCATAGCGAAGTCATTTGAGACTCAACTCGCACTCGCATCTTGCTATAACTGGTCGCCACCATTATTATTTCGTCGAGCTTGACAGGAACCTGGAAATCCGTTAAAATAGTGTTGAGAGCGTCACGGTCTCAACACTATTTTGATGGATCTCAGTAAATGTCGGTGGGTTTACCACCTCGTGATTTTACTGGGACGTGCGACTTATACCTATTTCAGGTGACAGACTGTTTAACAAGCAAGGATAGAGATAGATAGATAGAACATTTATTATAACGCACACTATTGAATTAATCTATACCAACGTATAACTGGACATATAAAGCTCGTGATATCAAAATAATACGACTACAAATAAAGTGAATATTGCATATACACATAATGTAATATATAAAAAGTATTTTTACATAATTCATTTAAAATAAGATTAAATAAAACGAAATATTTTAAATCATGCGCAACTTTAAACCATAAATTAAAAAAGTAACACCTTTCACTGATAAACAACCAAATCAAAGTGATTGACACCAAGACGATCCCAGCACGCGCTGTTAGAAAAAGAGACACAAATACAGACATGACTAAAGAGGAAGCAGGACAGAGTTCAAATATTAACTTGACCCGACCTAACCCAACTTAACCTACAAATCAAAGCGCAGGCTGTCTCGTTCATAAATATAGAAAGTACAAGAATACCTAGAACGGATCAGAAAAGTGAAGATGCAAGAATCAATTGTACAGTTGACCTTAATTTAGTTGATTTAAAAGATCTGAACCGTGTACTGATAATTGGCCAGATTGAATTAATTTAAATACTTATTGGTCGCAATTGGAATCCAATTTGGAGCAGCTATAGTGAAATTCTTTTGGTTGCTTGTCGAGTTTTTGTAGTACTAGAATTAGATGCAGTGAGTAGGCTATTTCAATTCTTTCCAGCCGTGATCTTACTGATAAGCTGTATTTTGGTTTTGTGACCTGTTTTGTTTTGAGATAAGTTCGTAGATATAATTAATTGAAAACATTTTATTTCGAATTAGGTTTTATTTTAGGTCTTTTTAGTTTTTTTTTATACCATTAAAGTGGAAAACAAGCATACGGCTCGCCTGATGGAAGTCAGTTACCGTCTATGAACGCCTGTAATGCGATCCTGTAAAAACCTATTCACACCTTTTTTGAAGAACCCCATGCTGTAGTCTCCTGAGAAAACCTCGACAGGCAGTTCATTCCACAGTTGACAGTACGCGGGAGAAAACTTCTATGGAACTGCACAGTACGCAACCATTTAGGCTCCAATGTATGAGGATGAATTCCCTGTCGATGGCGAGTGGTGCGATTGTAGAAGGAAGCCGTGGGTCATGACAAACAACTACTTAGAACACACGCCATTGTACAATTGTCAATAGTCTTTACTTTGGTAGTTGTTATGATGGCTGTTGATTGTTTTGTTTTCTTCTTTTCTTTTAATTCGATAACCATGTCTCATAAATATCTGGATGTACTTTTAGAAAAAAATAACGAAATATAAAAATATAATACAAGTAAAAACTGGCTTGATATACTTTTTTTAGATAAAAATAATGAAAATGTCCAACTTCCATTTAAAAATAGTTAAGTAGTTTTTATTAGAAATTGAAACAAAACGAGTTTTATTGCTCGAAATACTCCATTCAATTAACTTTGTTATTTAAAACATTTGCTGTAATTAAAATAATAGTGAACAAAAATCAGTTTTCAAAAACAAGTTTATATGAATAGGTAACTAATTATAAAACTATAACTAGTTTTAAAAAAAAATGTTTTATAACTAGTTTTTTGATTACACTAGCAGCTAGGCGCCAGTTTGTGATGGCTAATAAGTGTTAACCGCCAAAGAGCTACTTCTATACATTTTAATTTGTATCTATCCTCTCTTTTACATGTCTCGCCCTCAATTTTAAGTGTCTATGAAATACAGCCTTAGTAACTTCAACTTAACTCTTTACTATTTCTAATAACTATTATTTAAAAGCAATTACTTCTACACCTGCGTTAGCTGCAGTCAGCTAGGTAACTGTCAGACCGTACAGTTTAGCGTGTTTTCTGACATGCTGTGTCTGCAGTAATTGCTATTTAATTATTAACTTACTCATAAACTATATAGTTCCACGTAGACTTGTGTCACTTATGCATCTTTTCTTTAACAATATCAATAGCTACAACGATAGTTCAATAGGGAGTCTGATGTGTCATTATACACACAACCACCATCGCCGTCACACATGGAAAAATTATCCGCAAAAATGTCCAAAAGCAACTGTTTTAGGCTTATTTTAATCGATACTCATTTGCCCCCCAAAACGAGCATCTGAGGGAATGCAATAACCACCGCCCATGGAGATCAGCAACACCAAGAGGTCGCCGATCCATTGCCAGCCCATACTCCTTCTTTTGTTTCTTTCTGGTGACCTCACTCACTCGAAGGAACTTAACAACCCTCAAGGGAATTGTTATTTGGAGTGGAGGCTCTTTGCTTATTTGATGCCAGGGGTTCTACCGGCTAAGCTGAAGCCGATTCGCATCGGATTTTTTGATTGCGAAATCAAATCAAACTTTAGCTTAGACTTACGGTGATTGCATGTAGCTTAACTGGTAGAAACTCTGGAGCTCTACCGGCAAGCTGAAGATGTTTGTCAATCAGCCAATCAATTGTCAAAAAAGCTAATACGTAAGTCCTATTATTCGAATCAAAATATTCGATGGTAACCGGCTTCAGCTTCTGCGGTAGGGTCCCAGATGATTACTAATGGCTTACGACTGTTAGTTATATAAGAATTTGAGTTGCCATAAAGCCATCCCACAGCAAGGATACGGGTCTCGAACACGGGTTTCAAGCGTGCTTATTCACGCTGCTCTACTGGAGGTTGGCGGAAAACCAGTATTTTCAAACTGCCGATATATTTTTGAGCTTATATATCCTTGAGGAATGATCATCAAATACGTTTTCCATTGAAATCAATGGAAAACATACACTCAGAGAATCTACTCGCTCCACTCAACCTAGACTTCGGCCCCGTGGGCTAGAATGTGGCCTAGTTATTATTTTTTTTTCTGTTAGTTGAATAGTCATTAAGTACATCTATTTTCTAGACCCTATTTTCTTTTCATCTGCTTTAGAACCGCATTCATGTATTTCTGCTATTCCCAAAGGTTGGCTGGTAGAGAATACTTTTAGCGTTAAGCCCACCTTATGCAATATTGTGGTCAATAAAGTTTAAATAAAAATTTATTACTTATCACAAACACACACAGTATTATATTTGCCGATCCGATCCACAGACATGCTAATGCGGTACATTCAACCTTCATTGTGCTGAAGAATGCAAACTGAATTAACTGAATCACCTTACTTTAATAAAGACACAATAGCGGAGAAAACGCATGAGAAAGATTCCAACACTTCCAACACTTGAACAAAGTAGGGAATTAGGTATGTGTTATGAGATTTATGATCGCTTAAGTAAGTAGTTCATCAACATCTTTGAACCAAAGCCAACCTCACATACACGTGGTGCACCCTGCTGACTGACAAACGAGGCTCTGGCGAAAAGACAGGTAGGGCATACGGAATTTTTTAAGTTGCCTGACTGGGGTGGTACCTCCACCTTAGGGAATATCGCAGCCAAATAATAATTCCCTTGAGGGTTGTTATGTTCCTGCAAGTGAGGTCACCAGAAAGCAACAAAGGAAGGAGTATAGGCTGGCAATGGATCGGCGACCGCTTGGTGGTGCTGCTCTCCATGGGCGGTGGTTATTGCATTCCATCAGATGCTCGTTTGGGGGGCAAATGAGTATCGATTAAAATAAGCCTACAACTTGCTTTTGGACATTTTTGCGGATATATTTTTCCATGTTTCATTTAAAGTGGTGATGAATTTATTTCGTATGTGGATTTTGTTAATTGGTTTAGGTGTTTTAAATGTATTATAATAACATGATCACCAGAGAGAGAGGTCACCAGAAAGAAAGGAAGGAGATGCTGCGTTGGTAGCGGGGGTGGCGGCGCGCGAGCAATATTTTATGTTGCAAGCGTTAATATGGCTACGGTAACCGCTTCACATCAGGCGGGCCGTATGCTTGTCTGCCACCCGACGTAGTATAAAAAAAAATATTTTTTTTGGCGGTCGCCGCTGTTAATCCTGGCTACACACGAGACACATTGGTGGGAATTTGTAATAGGTCCCCGTTGCGTTTAAAACTTCCCTTTAAATTATCATAATATATGTAAACATCGATGTAATTGTTAGTAAAAAAATAATATATGTTAATTTTATGATAACCGCGTGTGCTCACTCGTACGTATCGTCACGTATCGTGATTCGAGCGAGTGCTAAATGAAATATCACCTTGCTTTATTAAAATGTAAATTGTATTCCACCTTCCATTGTTAAACATAGCCGCAAATTACAATGGTTTTAAAGACCATTTGCATTGGAACAAATTGTGCATTAAGTACTAGGGTAGCAGGAAGTGGAGGGAGGGCATCTGTGCTGCTTGAACAACTGAACGTATGTTGACCTACAGTACTAAACACTAAATAAATAAATATTGTCAGACAAATTAGAAACAGGAATCGTAGCCAGAAGTCCCAAAAAAAACCAATTTTTAAGGAACAAATTTATTAAGTAAAATTACAAGGTAATAACTAATTAATTAACTAGACTCGCTCGATGCTAGAAACGGAGTAAAGTGCGCGGGGCCGTCGCCGCCTCGTGGACGCCAGGCGATTCGTAGCATCAGCGGTTTACGCGAGTGGCGCGATGTGTTTCGCAATCGAGGTCGCTTAGCACCACAGTGCCGTGTGCAGTGTTGTTGGCCGTGTCAGCGATATTCATTAGGGTTGCGCATGTAACACCTCCCCCCGAAGAACCGCAACTATTTTAGACGTTCATCGAAAATGTTGCGGGGAACGCCTTATCTTGGGTTGTGTCTGGAGCGGGGACTGCGTTGGCCAGTCCAACATGGAATTGTGCTGCAGGTTGTGTCTTGCGTTCTCGACGACAGCATGGTTTGCGTTTAGCCCAAAACGCTATAATGAGTGACAGCACACATAGCAGTGTAACGTACAGTGGTATAGTAGTATGATACAGCGTATGAGTCTGCTCTGGTATGACTAATGATTGTGTCTCGATCCTATGTTGCAGGTCATGTAGGTCCTTCAGGTTAATGGAGTGTATCTTAAGAGACGTTTGGGTCTGAGATGATGCTACATGGGATTCATTGAGTGCATATTGGAGAATCTTCAATGGTTGTCCTCTTAACTTGTCGTTAGAGTTTGCTAGGGTGAAGTCAGTAGTGCGCAGTAAGCATCCATGAGGTATGGTGACAAGGTAGCTTCCATTGAGTGTGGTGTAGTCGTTTCGACGTCCGCAGTTGAGTTGTATCCTCGCGGGTTTCGGGAATATCGCAGCGTAGTGGCGATCATCTAATTTTTCCATGGCTCCCTTTGATAAAGATATTGATGTAGCTCTGCATGTCTTGTCTACGGCTTGGTCGCGTAGCAGCTTTACGATACAGTCGGGTTCAGTCCTCATCTGGTTATTGAGATTTTCTTCGCATAGATATTGGCTGTTAACCTTCGGGCATTCTGCCTCTATGTACACATGAATGTCACCATTGGTTGCTATGAAGGGATATGGTGGGATGAGGACTTGATTTTTCCGGTTAGGTACTATGGATAGGTGATACAACTGGAAGGTTGGTGAGGCTATTATGGGAATTCTAAAGACTATGACTATTTGCTTCCCCTTAAAGTAGGATCCTGTCCTAACTATTTCATAGTACTCGCGAAGGTCTAAGTCTAATAACTCATCATTCCTGTATATATTATCTAAACGTTTAATCATGCTTCTTAATGTATCCGTATCTATCATAGAGTGGTGCGTACTACCGGACCTAGAAAACGCTAAAATGTCTTCTATCCTACGTAATTCTAAAATTAGATCATTAATATTATCGCTAACATTATCTATAACTTGGCCGAATTGAGCATACTTTATAAGGTTGTAGTCTTCGTATTTACTTTTATCCAATATTAGTTGTATCGTTTGGTTTATCCTACTCTCGTTCTCTACTAACCTCGATGTTATGTTCGTATGTTGAGCCATCCAGTCTTTGCTAAGACTAATATGATAGTTAAGGTTATTTATGACTTGATCTTGGTTTTGTTTAAGTATTTTCAAGGCATCGTCATATTTTAAGGCGTCGTTATAATCTAAATTCCCAGATATGCTTTTTATTACTGTACCTAATGCATTTACCAAACCTCTTTTAGCACGACCTGGCTCTAAGCTGTTAAGTTGGGCTAGAGCTTTATCTAACTTAGTAACTAGATGTCCTATCTGAACTTCGTAGAGAGCATAAGTGTAGTTAGTGAGATGGGTTTCTATACCTTCTATTTGATTTTTTACTATACTAAGCTTATTAGCTATATCATCTAAATCTATATACTGTAGGAATGCATGATAATGGGTAATGAGTTTCATGGGTCCAAGGTTAAATGGTAGCAAGCCGGGTCCATCACTCAAGCTCTCAAGTTTTATCTCCTGAGTTCCCACGAGTTGGTGTGTCAGTATCAGCAGCGGTATTCTGCAACAATTTTGCGCTCTTAGGTACACGCTTTAAGCGAGACTTGGCAATAGGTCCGCGTTTTTTAGAAGTATAAATGTGGATGGGTAAATCTGCCAATACCGTGTCTTGTGTAAAGCGAGGTGCTAGTTTTTGCCTTGCTGCAGTGGGGTTAGACACAAATATCTGTTGCTGGGGTTGATAATCTACCTCAGCTTCCCGGTATTTATTCCTACGTTCTATTATGTCAGTGCGGTTAGTAAGAGCCGATTTGTTAACTATATCATATACCTTCCTCATCTGTTCCCTATGATATTGAATGTATTGTTGTAGCAGGTGTTCAGCTGGGTTAAAGTCAAGCGGGTCACGAGGGTCAGTATGTCCAAGTATTAAGTCGTATGGCCTACATCGGGTAAAACTGTGAATGGAACTATTATAGGCTAACACGGCGTAGGGCATGAGATTGATCACGGGTTCACCCTTTTTTTGTAGACGGAGAATTCGCAAGTGCTCTAATAAGGTAGAATGAAACCTTTCGATCATACCGTTATCGTTAGGGGCGTGTGCTAAGGTTTTATGGTGAATGATTTTATGCAACCTTGTGAATTCAGCAAACATTTGGTTGGTAAACTCTGTACCTTGATCGGATACGATGGTTAGTGGGAGTCCGTGATGCGTGCAAAAGGTTAGTAGTGCTTGTATGACACTAAGCGCAGTTCCGTCCCGTAAGTGGTAAGCCTGACCATATTTAGAGAATACGTCTATGAATGTGACGTATTTCTCGCATTCGGCTGTGAAGAGGTCCATATGCACTATCTCGAATGGTTTGGTAGGTGGGGGTACTATATTAAATTGTGGACGAATTGGATTGCGGTCGTATTTAGCCTGACCGCATATTGTACAGTCATTGATAAATTTAGTGATGTGTTCTCTCATTTTAGGCCAGTAATATTTTTGAGCTAAGGCAAGATAGCATTCGTTAATGCCACGGTGGTTCGTCTTACCATCGTGATAATGTTTAATGATTTCTTGCTGCTTTAGATATTGTTTAACATTTTCTAACTCCCTTTTTACTAGGACTAGGTTCATTGATGAACTCTTGAATTTTTCCTGTATAATGGGTATCACTGAATACATAGCAAGTGCTGGCGTTATTAAGATGGCAGTTTTGATCTTGGGGTTAACGAATTCTTTGATCATATTAACAACGTCTTCCTCGAGATTGTTTTCCGATATTTGTATGGAGGTGCGTGTGTGTGTATCGAACGGCTTTGAAACTATAGGTCGTTTTGTAATATCATTAACTATCGTTAGGCATATCTGACGGTGGAATTTGTTTAACGGGTCATCGGTAATAGGTACTTCTAAAATGGGGTGCTCTTGCGAGGTATGTGCCGTTACCGTGGAGGAATTTGCGGGTGTAGGTGGCCGATCAGTGGGGTTTGCGACTACTGAGCTGTTAGGAGTCCGTGGTCTGTCTGTGGGGTCATCGCAAATTATTGAGCTTATCTCGTTATGTATTTCGATTCTGGACAAAGCGTCGGCATTAGTATTACTTTTACCCTTCTTATAAACAACTGTATAGTCATATTCGCTAAGTTTTAAGCGCCATCGAGTAAGACGGGAGTTGGGCTCTTTCAAGCTCATAATCCATTGCAATGGTTTATGATCTGTTAGGATTTTGAATTTACGGCCAAACAAGTAGGGTCTAAAGTACTTTGTAGCCCAAACTATCGCTAGCAACTCTTTCTCAATAGTGCTGTAGTTTATCTCGCTTTCATTTAATGTTCGTGAAGCGAATGAAATCGGTTTGTCTGAACCTATAGCGCCTTGGGATAGGATAGCGCCGATGGCAAAATTGGACGCGTCCGTAGTGAGGAGGAAATCCCTGTTGAAATCTGGATACTGGAGGATGGGGTCGTTAGTAAGAAGCGTTTTACATTTTTCAAAGCAATTTACATATTCAGAGTCTAGTGCTATTTTTCTTCCCTTTTTCAGACATTGAGTAAGAGGTTTAGTAACCCGAGCGAAATCTGGAATAAACTTACGATAATATCCGAGTAAGCCCAAGAATTGCTTAATCTCTTTAGGAGTTTTAGGTATGGGGTAGTTTTTTATTGCTATGATTTTATCTGGATTCGGCTTGATGCCTTCTCTACTTATGATGTGACCTAGGAAGGCGGTCTCTAGCTTCAAAAATTCCGATTTGTTCATTTGGATTTTGAAGTTGGATTCTCGGAGTCTCTGAAATACCCTTTCTAAGTTTATCATGTGCTCTTGTAGGCTGGTACTAAATACAATAATGTCATCTAAGTATACCAAGCAGATGACGTTCTGTAACCCGCGTAGAACGTTATCCATTACCCTCTGGAAGGTTGAGGGAGCATTTTTTAATCCCATGGGCATTCTCAAAAACTCAAAATGTCCATGTTCCACGCTGAAGGCCGTCTTAGGGATGTCACTAGGGCTCATTTCCACTTGGTGGAACCCACTAGCAAGGTCTAAAGTCGTAAAATATTGGCATTTGCCAAGCTTGTCAAGTACGTCTGTTATATTTGGTATAGGGTATTTATCATCGATGGTCTTTTCATTGAGCTTCCGAAAGTCCACTACAATACGCCATTTTTTTGTGCCAGTAGCGTCAGCCTTTTTGGGGACGACCCAAATAGGGGAGCTCCAAGCAGAGTCTGATGGTCTAATGATACCTTGCTCAAGCATTTTACTGATTTGGTCCCTAACTTCGTCGCGATGTATGAACGGGTATCGGTAGCTTTTTGTATAAATCGGAAGTTCGTCGGTTGTTTTAATGTGGTGTTTGACCTTGTTGGTAAAAGCAAGAGGTTCCCCTTCTATATAAAATACATCCGAATATTGAGAACAGAGTGAAATAAGATTGGCTTTCTCTTCGGGATTTAAGTGATCCGTACGTAATCGCGAAAGAACCTCTTCAATTCGATCTCTACTTGGTGGCTGTACAGTTGAGTGTTCGCATTCAGTAGTAAATACATCGGCTTGGGCCGGGTGATCTAGTGAGAATATGATGTCGTTATTGGAGGGGTTCTCAACTTCTACGATACCTCGGTTGTTAATGACAGTGGTTAGACACTCCTGCACTACACAGTTACAGACTACTTGTTCGGGTATCAGTACTTCACCGTCCTGAGTATTAATCGGTATTCTTATTAATTTTGTACTATTAGCTGGGATAATATCCTCGTACAGGTTAACATTCCTAGAATTATACATTCTTATAGGATTTTGGGCTAATTTAGTGCTTAGTACTTGATTCTTTAGATCTATCTTGGCTTCCCATTTGGTAAGCAAGTCCAGACCTATCAAACCGTCAAAGTGGTCATGGAATTTATACACAAATAATTTAATAGAGTCTCTATCGTTGAATTCTGTGAAACAAGGCAAAGTTATTGAGTAGTCGCTTCTAGTAGTAGCGTGGACGTTTGTCACCTCGAAAGGATCGTATGTGAGAGGTATCTGAGAGTAATAATTTCTAACAGCGTCGGGGCTGATAAATGATTGGTTAGCCCCTGTGTCGATCAGTAATTTTAGAGGTGGTTCACTGATACTAATGTAAGGCAGCTGCCTTTGAGTCTGGAGGTTAACCTCTATTTTGGCTTTTTTAATAGAGCTACTTCCTGAAAATCCTCCGGTCTACTGGAGGAAGACTGCTCATAGTCTTCAGGTTCATAGGACATGTCAGCCTGTTGCGGATAATTTTGGTATTCAGTGTTACTATAATCGTTATACGCGTAATACTCCGGCTCTGGGTTCACGCTGTAATAATCTTGGTCATAATACTCAGGATAGTAATAGTAATAGTCATTATAAGCGGCACATTCATTAACGTTAATATCTCGTGTTTTAAAATAATTAGATGGAGGGGGATTTCCGAACCTGCGCCAGTCATGTCCTGTCGGTGGCAACGGTCTTGACGTAAAAGAGGTTACGCCACTCATGGGTTTCGGACCTGTCGATGCCTGGGGCAGATTGCGTGGTGGAAATCTAAATCCGGCGTTGTTAGGATTATAACTAGGTGGTGGTGCGCGGAACATCTGTTGCGTACGAGATGGTCCGGGCAGACGTTGTTGGTTAAGCTGTGTAGGTACCTTAAAAGGGATTGGGTTATGCGGAAGCGGGCGATTCCAGTTAGATGGCATGATATGCATTGGCTTAGAAATGATTGGAGCATGTGCGGGCGGCATATTAAATCCCGTAAGCGCAGGTTTGCTAGTGGTACTAGGGTGAATCTGAGTGGATTTGCTAGATTCATTTCTCTGTTGTAGGTACATAACGTTAACTTCATCCTGCACATATTCCAATGCTTTCTCTAATGTCTGGGGTCGCATGCACCTTATGCGGGATCCGAGGGGCTCTTTAAGACCTCGAGTAAAAGCCTGCAAGGTTAGTTTACGGTAGAGATCCCGTTTAGCTGCGACGGTGGTCTCGACGGACTCGTGCAAAGTGACGTACGTCATTATCGTACTAAAAAGAGTTTGGCATCTGTCATAAAACTCCTGAGGGGAGCTATTGCCCTGGGATTGTAGAACTATATCATTATATAGGGCAGTTTCATCCCTCTGGTCGGAAAAGTTGTTAATGAGGGCATTTCTAATCCCTAACCAGTTTTCTGGTATGCCGTTTGAGTTAATAAGACTAGCGGCAGGCCCAGTTATTTTATTTAATATTCCATTTATTAACGATAAATTATTCAATTCGCTGCCAGGCCCCTGTTTGAGGTAATCGGTCACCAGTTGGTCACAGATCCGAATGAATCGAGGGAGTACGTTAACGTTCCCATCGAAGTCAGGTACTACACGCAAAGCCTTGAAAATAGTGTCTGGGTCGAATGACATATTTACGTTCCTATACCTATCAGTTAAATTTAATTTATCACTAACTATCTCAGTCTGTCGAATTGGGACAGTCTGGGTGTCTTCTATCTTTTCTAATTCTATATTTCTAAGGTTATCTACTAAGTCAGCCCTACCAGTCCGCTTGGGAGCAGTCTGGGAGGATCCCGAGGATTTGGGATGAAAAATTTTGGAGGCTTAGGAGCTAGGGAAAGCAACACAAGAGATAATTCTGTGCAACTCACATATACATCTGGTTTCTTGAGTACAGCATCGATGTCTTGATACTTCCTCTGGCTGGACTCGTTGTATTGTTCGGATACTCGGTGAAGGCTTGGGAACCAGTTAGCCGCGCGGGGCTCGGTCTGGGTTCCAACGGAAATCTTGAAAAACGGAAATCTTGATCCTAACCCGATTACGCGCGCGCTATCCCGAGTATCCTACCGACTGCGCCAGAAACAGGAATCGTAGCCAGAAGTCCCAAAAAAAACCAATTTTTAAGGAACAAATTTATTAAGTAAAATTACAAGGTAATAACTAATTAATTAACTAGACTCGCTCGATGCTAGAAACGGAGTAAAGTGCGCGGGGCCGTCGCCGCCTCGTGGACGCCAGGCGATTCGTAGCATCAGCGGTTTACGCGAGTGGCGCGATGTGTTTCGCAATCGAGGTCGCTTAGCACCACAGTGCCGTGTGCAGTGTTGTTGGCCGTGTCAGCGATATTCATTAGGGTTGCGCATGTAACAAATTACACAGCGCCATCTAGCCCCAAAGCACAGTTTTAAAAGCATACAGTTGGGAAGCGAAGGTACTTGCGCAGAGCAAGGGAGGGGAACCCGCGGAGAAGCGGGCGGTGCGGTCAGCGTCCCACAAACAAGCGTAGTTTGTGGGAGCCACCGTGAAAGGCAGTCACGTGCGCGTACTGAGTGTTTTAAACGTTTTTTTTAATTTACGTTCAGTGATTCCTATTTATTATGATGGTGAATACAAATTGTTCTGTATACGGTTGTAACTCGATGTCGGAACACATCAAGAATTTAAAATTTTATAGATTTCCCCGTGACGCAAGGTAAGTTTTTTCTATAATTTCGTAAAAACCTACCTACTTTGTCTTTGTTGAAATGTATGTAGCTATATTGTTGGTGAAGTGCAAGGTACTCCAACTATAAGTATACAACAAATAACCGAATTCTTGTGCTCCAACGACAAATGACTAAATAGTTAAGTACTTCGTAACTCGAACTCCAACCTAGCGGGGTTTTCAAGTGTAAATATGTAGGTATATATATTCTTTACGGCGCATGCTCTTGCCCAAAGTGTAATTATTATGTTTACACCTTCTTAATAGTTGGGATGTCGGACACAGAAGGAGTAGGTATTTGTCTAATATCCAACTGTTATGATTTTATTTAAACCGACAGAAAAAGACAAGGTTCTATATTCACCTATATTCAAGATTTCTGGGCATAGATATTAATTACTACGTATGGCTGTGCCATTTCTAACATAAAATTTGTCTCTGCGACTATATGCACGTGCTGTGTGTGGGACGAACCTATGTGTATGTTTATGTTAGGTAAATGTACACTATAAACTTTATAAACAAATGGGACACCAATTAAAGAATTATTAAAGAATTAAAGAATTTATTAAACAACAGTAAACACATTATTTATAAAACAATAACGTACGTAAACGACCGCGTTAGCGTTAGACTGTGTTGCAGTCGTTTGCGCCCGCAATTTTTAACTTACACTCTCATATTTATTATTTTCGCTGTCGAAAAGCCAAATGACTCATCGGTTCGTGACAAATTATCTCCTTAGAATGGCCTATCCATACCTAGTAGTTATGATCTTTGTTTTAGGCTAGTTACTTTTTTTAAATTTTTTTAAGCAATCACGTTTTTTGATAATTTTTATTTACTTTTTTATTTTACACATTTTAGTTATATATATACAGTAAATTTTGCTATCCAGTCATTGCATTTTGGGTATTGATATTCCTAGTTTCTATTATTATCTTGCGAAAATGAAGTGAGTAAAGTCGTAATCAAATTTAAATCGTTAATTGTTTGGTACCTACATCAACTTGGCTGGCACCAGAAATCCGCTATTTTTTTTTTAATTTTGATATACTCCGTGACACTGGCGCAATAAAGAAAAATTTTACAACTAATCAAAATTGGTTCAGCCGTTTATTAGTTACGAATGAACATAGGGACTTTTGTCTTCGCCATAATAAGTTAACATACCAACACCAACCAGGTGCTGTAGGAAACAATATTTTTAGATAAATTATAGGTATGTATTATTAAAACAAGTACAGTTTATATCACAGCCATGCTTATGTTTCCCCCATATTTTCATGATCAAATTGTTTATCCGAATGCGAATTCATTATATTGTTAAATTTTATCCGCTGAATTGCCCGTGTCGACCTACGGTCGACATGTGACGTCACGACCTTGAAACGCTTGAAATGCCCGTGTCGACCTACGGTCGACATTAGCAGTTTGGCGTTCAGTTTTGGGCAGATTGAACAATACTCATCTGTCATACATTCAGGCCCATTTGTTTATATTTTTTTCGTTTCTCCGCCATATTAGCTATCGGATTAAGGCCAAAGAATCATAAACTCAATGGAAAAAAAATAAAAAAAGGGGTTTAAGAGACTCGCCTTAACGGCGCCAGATGTTCGGGCCGGTGTCAAGTGCTATAAAAACTTATTTTGTTTAGGTAAGTGTAGGTTTTTGTTTATTAACATCGGGTTTTATCTCCCTAGCGTATTTTTAAATAAAAAACTATACGTTATCGCCTTAGTTCATAAGGTATTTTTTTGAATACAAGTAGGGCTATGAAACACCACTTGAGAATGTTTAGACCATCGTAATTCTACACTATAGTCGAGTGTTGAACAACAAAAGACGGCATTGTATAGTGCTGTTCTTAGTAAACGTAAAAAACACCACTTGTAGGCACTCAATAACAAAGTTGCGTCCCAATGACCGTTTTTATGGGGCCCCGACCACCCGCGGCGCCGGGCAGGTAGGAACAAAAAACAAATGGGCATCGTTCCGCCGCGTTTTTACGCGGGGGGGGCGCGGGGGGCTCACATTGGGGGGCAAAAGAGCGGTTATAATAGAAAATTGAAATCTAAAAATAAACCTTCACGTAAATATTTAGCAGTGCAACATTTGTAAATATGTATATTATATTCTTGTTGATAAATGATTATAAAAATATTAAAGATTATTTGATTTCGAATTTTGTGACAACCCTTGCATATCGGCGAACGACCGCGTGGATACCTACGCGGGCGGCGGCATCGTGCCACGTCAAAGGCGATTCCCTACTGTATGAAAAATAGTAATACTGTGCCCAAAGTAAGCGAAGCTTGTGTTATGGGTACTAGACAACTGATAAACATACGTAAATACTTTTTTTTTTTATAAATACATACTTATTATACACAGAAAACACCCAGACTAAGACAAACAGACATGTTCATGCACACAAATTAATGTTTGTCCTACGTGGGAATCGAACCCACGAGCGTTGTGTCGAAGCCGCGTCATTGACCGCTACGCCACCGAGCTCGTCATAAACACTATGTGCCATTAGTTTTGTTTTCACAGTATTCATTTGTAATCCATGTTACCCATAAAATATTCAAGTCATAGCTCGTAGTTAGGATTGCCAGATCGAAAAATCTAAATAACTAGATAACATTTGAAAATGTCGGTATTTTGGGGTTGTTGTCTGGAGAAATTTATGAATGAAAATTATAAAATTTATGAATGAAAATGTTAAACTATATTTTTAAAACAAACAGCTCTTTAAAATAGAATTAAAATAAAATTTACATTATTTTTTTTCGATTTTTTTGCCACAAGTAGGTATTTGGCATTGCGAAAACTTGAGCAATTTTCATCAAAATCAGAAGTCGTATCAGAAGCTCAGCTTTTATCAAATCAAAGCCCATACGATATATATATTCTTTATTGCATAAATATTACAAACTGTTTCATGTTATACAGGTGAGCACAAAGGTGAGCTTATCTCTACGAGAGATCTGTTCTAGCCACCATTAATTGTTGTACTCGAGACAATACATTGTTGGAAGGGTAGACAACGTAAAAACGCCAAATATAACATAAATAAAACTGAATACATGACAAAATAAATCTACTTCTAGATACTACATTGATAAACAAATACATAGACATACATATATTAACATATCTTACTATTTACATATACTACATCATACTATTTACTTATATCTCTTACTATTTACTTATCTACATATACTACATCAATAAATACTCATATACCTACACATACATAAAATTCTTATATTATTATATGTGAGTCAATCAGTGCTCCTTTAGTCTTATTTTTTAAGTTTTTGCACTCTCTAAGTACTTTTGGCAGTTTGTTCCAAAGTTGCGCCGCGAACAGTGAAAGAATTGAAAAAGAAATTTGTATTCCTTTCTTTAGAATATAAATTCTTTAGCAGACTAAACACTGTATATATTTGTCGGAAGATTTAGTTATTTGTCGGGAGTGTGAACATCACATGAAATGTCGAGAATCCAGACGATTCCCGACCTTCTCGCAACCCTAACTTGTAGTTCAGAACTTTCACAAATAATAAACATTATCATCGATCGTCGTCGTTGACAACCCTTATTCATCCCACTGCTGGGATACGGGTCTCCCTTCAATCGAAGTGGTTTAGAGCATACTCCACCACGCTGCTCAACTGCGGCTTGGCAATTTGGCATTAAGCTGTTGGCCTCGACTATTGTTTTTATGACAGTCGTTAAGTCAAGTCAGCCCCCTTACCACCATCTCTTATTGCGATTCAATAATTGAATAGATTGCTTATTCATACCAATGATTAAGAGACTCTATTCCATTTGAAATAGAGTCGCTTCTTCATTGGTATGAATAAGCATTTTATTCAGTTATTGAATCGCAATAAGAGTTGGTGGTAAGGAGGCTGTTGCCTTTGGGCGGCTTGAAAACACTGGCCTCCGTCAACCCGCAGTTGAGCGGCGTGGTGGAGTATGCTCTAAACCCCTTCGATTGAGAGGAGATCCGTGTCCCAACAGTGGGATGATTATGGATGATGTTGAATATAAAAAAAAGTTCCGATTGACTGCCTTCATCATCATCATCATCATCATCATCAGGTCATTTTAGTCTCCACTACAGGAGCACGACCCTCTCTCGTCCGTCCTAGACGGAAGGAGGATTTAGCCAACAATCCCCACGCTGGCCAAACGGGTTGGGGAGGCCTGATCGATATTTGATAATGTATATTTCCCTTAGTCGCCTTGTACGACATCCACGGGAAGAGACGGAGTGATTCTATTCTAGTCTGCCGGAAACCACACGGCCACGGGGATGATTATGGATGATGTTGAATATAAAAGAAAGTTCCGATTGACTGCCTTATCAATGTTTAACCGAAATAAGGCATGAGTAACTTGAAATTTGGTAGAATTGGTTCTACAAAATATACATAATGGAAAGTCGCTGTCGAAAAATAATATAGTCACTCGCCATGATCTTTAGAGCCAAACCCAATCTCACCTGCACGTGGTGCACCCTGTCGGCTAGCGAAACAGGCTCTGGGTATAGCGTTTTTGTGAACTGGGGAATACCGCAGAATACCGCAGAATGAATAACAATTCCCTTGAGGATTATTGTGTTCCTGCGAGTGAGTGAGGTCACCAGAAAGTAAAGAGTTGCTGCACTGACAGCATGCATAGCGGCGCGCGAGCGATATTTCATGTTGCAAGCTCAAATGGCTACGGTAACAGTTTCACATCAGGTGGGCCGTATACTTGTTTGCCACCCGACGTAGTAAGTATGCAATAAAAATTAAGTAAATAAATAAAGCCAGTAAGTTGTAACAGTAAAATCTATCTACGGTGCAAAAAATAATAATTAATGTGAAGTTTTCCAGTGCAATACTTTTATGGTTTCCTGTTTTGAAGTTACCAGTAACCCGTTAGATGCACTTAGCAACGTGTTTTTCATAATCTGTCTAGACATGAGATGTGCATTGGTTTAGAACATAGGTTCTCAAAGATTTCACTGCTCACTTTGAGAATAAAAAAAATGGACACGGCAGTGTGTTGTACGTGAATACGTTATATGCACTAAAATTATCTCAAAATGGCAGCGCTTCCCCCTCCCTCGTACGCGATGTTCCATAGTCCTTACTTAGCGTAATAAATTCTTTTATCCTTCATCTATCTAGTGGTGTGATTGAATTTTGGATGGAGATGATAGATATGTAGCTGCTCTACCAAACTGTATCCTCCGATTTTGTTATCATTCGTTTTTTCCTCCCTCCCTATGGAAGCAATTTTCACGTAAACATGTATCAGCCGAAATCGTACCATCAGTACAGTACAAGTAATAGTAATACGTAAAGTATGGCCACTCCCTGCTGCTCATAAAATGCATCCTCACCTCCCCCACTGAGTCGAATGTGGAACCGAACGCAAGGGCTGCCACGCGTCGCTGCATATTAAGAAAGTTTGTGCGATAATTAAATAAATAAAATATTCTCAGACAAATTACACAGCGCTATCTAGCCCCAAAGTAAGCGAAGCTTGTGTTATGGGTACTAGACAACTGATAAACATACGTAAATACATTTTTTTTAAATACATACTTATGATACTTAGAAAACAGCCAGACCACGACGAACAGACATGTTCATGCACAAATGTTTGTCCTATGTGAGAATCGAACCCACGAGCGTTATTAAAATGATTTATTTTAAGAATTAACAAAAACCTATTATCAAATTAACTTTTATATGGTAAAATGATTCATTTATTTTTATGTAATGATTACCATTGAACTAACTGTTTTTTCATTACAAAATCATTTATTTTTTTCCCAGTATTAAAAAAAACAATTTTCCATATTGTAAAAATCGTTGATTCGACATATCGATGTTAATAAGTAATATTTTCAAGATTGTGACATTTTTTTTAAATGTGCTCTGCCAAAATATATTTGACTTTTCACTTTTAAATAGGCACTTTAGTCCGAGTGCCCGTAGTATTTTGCCCGTCCTGTCAACCTACGCCGCAATGTTACCAGGAGCTGGCCATTTCGCAGATCGATTTTATAGCATAAGATGCGCTCGTCAATACTTAGTAATTCACATAAAACAGTTGATAGATAGTTAACTTTTTAATTAAAATTCGATGTAATTTTTTACTTTTTAGTCATCCGCTAGACGAGTTGGTAGTATCTTCACCTCACAGCGAATGAGTGAGGTCACCAGAAAGAACGGAAGGCGTATAGGCTAGCAACTCGCAACAGATCGGCGACCCCTTGGTGTTGCTGCCTTGCTCCTCTCCATGGGCGATGGTGGTTGCTTTCCATCAGGTGACCCACATGCTCGTTTGCCCCCCTCTCTAATAAAAAAGCGCTTCTCCATACATTTCCAATAACAATAACGCCTCGTCTTCCTTCGTCAAGTACTAGGGTGTCAGGATCAGGAGTATAGGATGTGCCGAATTCCAAAATCTATCGTCAATCTAGGTAGATTGCACCTAAGCACTATTATTTCCCACTTTTAGAAGCACTGGCGTTGAATATAACGGTGTGTTCAGGTGGCGTGAGTTTAACTAGATCTTTATAATTAAAGGGTGTGTTAACACTGATAAGTATGTAATTAAGTTTAACTGATACTTCGCCGTGAACCGCGATGTTTTCCTCGGCTCAGTAGTAAGTAGGTCTCCAAACTAATGAGCTGAATACAATGCCCCGTGAACATGTTAATTGTAAGTCCATCAAAATCCATACAACCATTTAGGAGTAAAAATTATCATATTATATATAATAGGAGTAAAAATTATTATATAAAAGATTATTTTGTTGATTCATTATTATATCATCTCAGCACTAGACCGTTCACTGATTAACTTGGGTTTCTCTTTTTCGCTTCAGGCGGACCGTATGCTTGTCTGCCACCTTTTTTTTTTATACCACTAAAGTGGAAAACAAGCATACGGCCCGCCTTATGGAAAGCAGTTACAGTAGCCTACGAACGCCTGTAACACCAGGGGCATCACACGTGCGTTGCCGACCCTGTAGCACTAGGTGTATCACACGCGCGTTGCCGACCCTGTAAAAACCTCTTCACATCCTCCTTGAAGAACCCCATGCTGTAGTCTCCTAAGAAAACCTCGACAGGCAGTTCATTCCACCATCATTTCAAACAACTCCTCTGAACACACTCCATTGTACACCAGACGTAGTATAAAAAAAATCTCAGCTATGACAGTCATGTCTGTGTGACTTAATGCTTGTCAATATTAATAATAATAATATATCTTTATTTTACAGACATGATCCATTTGGTTAGTAGATACTTAAAAACTATGTTAGTCATTATATTCTGCGAGTATAATTAAATATACAACATACATCATATTAACCAATACTATACATAATATCAATCAATACAAATATACATCAATATATCATGTACCTACGAGGCACCCCGTGCGGACGATGTCGAGCCTCATATCGTCCACCTTCTATTTCGGTCATCGTCCGAACGTAGTGCCTCAGCATGGGCGCATGAATATCTTCGGAAACAGTTTTCATGATACTGTTGTCACTCTCTCTCACTCTCCTCACTAGCGAGGCCACTTTTTTCCGAAAGACGGCACGAAATCCGTCTGTTCGAGCCTGTGCAAACATACCAGAGGCACTGCAAAAGCGAGGAAGTTTCAACATCACCCTGAAAATGTTGTTATACTGTATACGCAGCGTATATAACGATCTTTTGGAAATGATGATGAATGGAATTTTACATCAGAAAAAATAGTATGGAGATAGCAAAGCTCTACTTGGAAACACTCGTCTAATCGTAATCTAAGATTCTCTTGTTTATTTATAGATCTACGTGTTTATGGTCAAGTCTATTTTTAAAATACCGTTGTTGGCTACTGCGGGCAGCTACCGAGGAAGTCATACTCCGCTGGCTATGACGTATGACTTACTGAGTCTGTTCCAGCAGGACTTGCTATAAAAAAACCTGTAGGCGAATTCTCGTAATTATTTTACAATCGCAATGAATTAAATGAAATGAATGATAAATCAACCTAATTGAGATTGAATTTTGAATTAACTAAAAAACAAGAAGAAGCTGGTCTTGACTTCGGGTGACCAAAGGGCTGGCCAATATCTAGGCCAAAATATTTCCATTGCTATACAGCGTGGAAATGCGGCCAGCCTTTTGGCCACAATCCCCGTAAATTGTCGGGACAACTAATATAGGTAATGATATTTTTTTATTTTCTGTGTATTTTACTGTAATTTTAGTTTTTAATGTAGTTGTATTAATTTTACTTTAAATTTAATTTTAAGATATTTATAAATAATTTTAGTTTTGTAACTTAATTAAGTTTTCTACAAATAGATTTATGGTATATTTAAAAAAAAAATATACCCATTTGATTTCATTTATTAATTACTTGCTGACTCGCGAAACTTCATCTGAGAGAGAAGCGTAAGCTGAATATTTGAAAGGTTATAATGAGCCAATTATAAAAGATAGACACATGCTATCATGGACTTTTTTAAATCTTTTTAGGATAAATAATTCCGTCGAATAAATTGTTGCGTAACTTGAACCGTTTACGCAGCGCACGTTGTTTTAAAAAAGAGGTATTAAAGGTACAGCAGACATCCAATTTAAAATTAAAAGTGTGGTTTACAGCATAAGCTAAGTATTTTTTTATTCCTTGGCCTTATTTCTTTTGTCACAATTTGCTATATTTTAGTTTGATCTTTTTGTTTATCACTTTTGCCCGACATGTCGGCTTCTTTGATAGCTTTGAACGTAAAAAACAGCGTCGTTAAGATTGCCTCGAGATGTTGATGTTTGCTGTGACATTTTACGTGGTTTCCATTGTATGTCACTACTTGTTTGTGTGTAATACTTTAGATTTTGGTTTATTGTTACTTTAATAAATTACAATTTTATTATCCGCCGTGTTTATATGCTTCAACAAAAAATATTTCATGTTAAGTTTGCTGTGGCTCAATCTTCCCATTACCATCTCATTTCTATCAATTTCCCACATAAACTTTGTCCTGACCATTTCATCATATTTTTTATTTCGTTCTTTTTAGGGTTCCGTAACTCAACAGGAAAAACGGAACCCTTATAAGATCACTTTGTTGTCCGTCTGTCTGTCTGTCTGTCTGTCTGTCTGTCTGTCTGTCTGTCTGTCTGTCTGTCTGTCTGTCTGTCTGTCTGTCTGTCTGTCTGTCTGTCTGTCAGTCTGTCTGTATGTCTGTCTGTCAAGAATTTCTATGTCGAGAATGCGTGGAGGCATCAAGCTGAAATTTGAACTGTATACTCAGGTCTACTGTCCCATGAAGTTGTAAAAAAATCAAACTGCTAAGTTTACGTAGAAAAAAGACGTGTGGCACTCGGGAACTGCCGCGGTAAAGCTATTGCATAGCATTTTGTATCAACTTATGCAATTATAATTTTATTTATTTATTTTATTCATGCAGTATTGCTTTTTCTTTGATATTAATTCAAGTTACACTTTTTGAGCGTGGTGACCGATAAGAAAACAAATTTTTCTATTATTGAATAAATAAAACGAGTTTCGTAGAGTCGTACAATACGTCTAATCATGTGTCATGTGTCATGTTCGGGGTACTGATATAATGCCATATGACGCGGTACGATATGTCATGCCATATGGCAGAACGTTTCAAAGTACTGTTTTGCGCATGTCTAGTCGAAGACTGCCGAACTGAAACGACGTTAGACGATGACGTGGGGAGCGTGAGGTTTTTTCGTTACGGAATTTCTGGATTCGGTCCCCGCGCTCAAGGCCCGCGATAGAAGCTATGCAATAGCTTAAAAAGTTACGGCCGTTTATTCAGCAAAAAACGCATATTTCGACACACTCAAGGGAATCAAAACCTATAGGGTACTTCCCGTTGACCTAGAACTATGAAATTTGGCAAGTAACATCGTTATAGACTACAAGTACAGGAATAAATCTCAAAACTATACATTTGTAAATAGATCTTAAAAAATAGGGGGTCTATATTTTTTATAGGGTGTCGAAATTTCAAATTGAAACTATTAGTTCAAATGGGGTATCATATGAAAGGGCTTGATGTACACATTGCAAAATATATTTTATTTATTTTTTTCGACGCATTATTTCTTATTTATAATGAAAAATATCAAATTTAATAATGATACTACGTACCTACGGAACCCTCGTTGGGCGAGTCCGACTCGCACTTGTCCGGTTTTTTTCTGATGTATAAATAGTTATTGATACTGATTTGCTAATACGTCACTATTATTATTAGATTTTTTGAGAATTGAAATACAGCTAAAGCAGTACTTGTCTACAACCCCAACGCTTTGATATTAATGAAGATTGATATATTGCCAGTTTAGGTTGCAATAGTCACGCCTGATTTGAAGCAGCTTTGTAGCCTTCAGCTTAAAATGAATAATGATCGTGGGTTAAAATCCCGCTTCTAAATCATCTCTTTAAGAATTTGATGTTGACCTTTCTAAAACTATTATTTAGTGGCAATTTTCTATGAGGTAGAAATTCTTACCTAGTTGGGATATTTGCCAAATCTTCCTTGTATAATTGGCAGAGTCCATTGTAAATTCCAAGAAGAGTCTTTGTGTTTTGCATGGATTATACATTCCCCGAGATACCATGAAGTTGTGCAATGACCTGCCTGCCAATTTCGTCATTCAGTTAATTTTCCCCGTTCACTATAACCTGAGGTGTTTTTTTTTTAAAAAGGGCGTCGCGTTTTTAATAGGACCAACGACGCGCCCGTACGTGATACAATTGTTGTCACAAGGCTCTAAGACAAGATATCTTATTTCCATCATCCTGGCGATGTGCTTGTTTGTACTTTAGTGGTATAAAGTTTCTGTGAGCGTAACTGAAAAGTTGAAACTGATGGCACTTATATTAGCTTTCAATTCATATACGTAACAACTCATATAAGTAACTGTACTTTTGTACAGCTGAAGAACTTATATGAATTGATCAAAAGATGAACTGAACTAATTCAGTTTTTTTTTAAACAATTTATATTATTTATTTATATATGTAAATTATGTTATGATCAATATTACTAAACTTGATATATTGCCAGTTTAGGTTGCAATAGTCACGCCTGATTTGAAGCAGCTTTGTAGTCTTCAGCTTAAAATGAATAATGATCGTGGGCTATGACCCCGCTTCTAAAGCATCTCTTCAAGAATTTGACGGAACTTTTATTAGCTTTCAATTCATATACGTGATGTTCTTCAGCTGTACTTTTGATGAACTGAACTAATTCTGTTTCTTCTATTTTCCTTTGTCTTATATATACAAATATTCCTAACAAAAGAGATATGTCTGTGTTTTTACAATATTTTATATCAGCTAAAGCTAACATACAAATCACAAAACATAATATTCATCATTCCTATCGCCAGGTTTACTATAACATAATATATTTATTCATCGATTTGCTAATATTTGTCTTATAAATTTGATTGCTTTGTAAAACAATACCGTCGCTTGTTTGCTAACAGGTTATTTGAAATCTTCTCACGTAAACTTGCTTTCGCTAAACACGGTAAAGCTTATATGATTATTTCTACGCTAGTCGTAACTGAATTGTTTTATCTTTATAAAGATCTTACTTCTGGACGAGGAGAAACTCGTGTGAAATTTGGAAAAGTAGCAGAATTTTAACCAGCATTTCGAGTTCACAAAAAAAAATGTTTCACTTTTGATACAGTGATTTAAATATACGCTAATTTTAATAATGTTGACAGATTTACGTATAGATAAAGGATAATTTTACTATAGATAGATAAATCGATACTGATAACAAAAAGTAATTATTATTAATATTTTAACAGTTGAGTTAGCTAAGTAGCTTAAAAGCATTAGCGTTCAAGTTCCACATAGGAGTAGAATGTCATCTTTTTCATTTTAAAAATATTTACCACAAAATGTTTTAAAAATATGCTCATATTGTAATCAAATGCAAGCACTATTTCCCCTCGCTCTCTACACAAAATAACAAGAAATCGTAATAAACTCTAAATAAAGCATAGCTAGAAGTTGAAAAGAGCAATGTTAAATAAAGCCCACAATTAAAGATCTGTTTTACAATGTTTTAGCTTTATTTGCAAAAATTGATTATAATGATGAGAATATTTTTTTTTTTTTATTTGGCACCCTAAATAAAGTACACACCAATAGTTCAATTGTTGACAGCAATCGATTGATCTTCAAAAATATCCGTAGATTAGCCAAAACTATCACACCAATATATAATCGTTCAACGTTTGAAGCCGACGATGATCGATTAAGAGACCCATCGTTATGACTAGTCCACATGATACAATTTGATTGGTAATTTACTCAAATTGTCAATCAAATTTTATATGGAAAGAAAGTATCTTTGTAATTTGATGACACGCAATTTATAAAGAATTAAATTGATAAATTCTATCACGTGGATAATGCCTATGCTTAAAACTGTGATGTGCAAGATGTGTGATAATTCACTAGCATACAAATCTCTTATTCTCCGATAAATCTTACAACCGATGCGCAGCGAATTATTCAAAACTTAATAGCAAACACAATGGCCGTTTGAAATTGGCTTCGTTCACATTTATAGGCGACAATGATCATATTAAACCATTCAATGGTAATTCTGTATAATATTCTCAGGAAAATGGTGTTGAATCGAATGTGGCACAAGATACACAATCTCACACTGAATTTGCGTTATTATACAGAGAAAGGTCATGGATAATATCTATTGAGGATATAAACATAAGCCAAATGGCTATAAATGTACTGAATACGATATGTAAAATCACTATACGAATGAATAATTTCTGAATAGTTAGTGGTATGAATTGTAATTAAATAATACCACCGTAAACGATTGTTGTTTATTATTACACGCCTTTAATTTTAATCCTTTTGATACTCTATGGTTGACTGAAAGAGGTGTCTCTAAGGGATAATTCTTCTGTAGTCTTTGTACTTCTTTGTCTTATATTTTGTTTGTTATTATTTGTTTCATGTACAATAAAGTTATAAGAAACAAACAAATCACCGTAAACGATTTCGCAGCAATAAAAACACCCGCAACTTCTATAAATTTGATTAGAAACGCACAACTAAGCTGAGGCGCGTCAAAGCAAAACATTATTTTTTCAGATAGAATTGTTGCCTGAGAACCCGTGACAGGTGGATTTTTGTCATTTTATAAAAACTAAAAGTTTCTTTGTGAATGCTCGTAACACAGAACGATATCGATATTAGCTCCTGATAGCAATATTTAATCAGTTTGGGCAGAAATTCAGTACAGTACCATAACAAAGAGCAGACTGGCCAAACTGCCAACCTGATAGTCAGTTTATTATTTAAAAAAAAACGAAATCAGTTAGTTGTCTACAACGATTTCGTAGACTTTAAAGTTTTTATAGTTATTTATAATTACATTAGTTAAATTACCAATGCATTTAGTTGAATCTATTTTGGTTCCTTATTTTCTACAATACATTACCCAGATCATGACCCTGCCAAAAAAATTAACGAACATTTGACACGCCTGGTTGGTGGAATCAAATTCGTAATGCTTTGGTCAGCAGTAGCATAACTAATCCGACAACTAGATCAAACAAGCGATTATTTATAAGTAAATCCAAAGCTTGACATTTATTAGTAATTTAATGGCAGTCTCGGTAGAAAGATAAGTCGAGGCTTTATGTTAAAATTTGTTTAGGAGCTTGGTCTCAATTTAAAAACAAATAGTGAAATAATATTCCATATATTATAGGCATACTTTATAAAAATATAATTAATTAAATACAATCTAATTATAGTAAAATTTATTTAAGTTACAAAACTAAAATTATTTATAAATATCTTAAAATAAATTTAAAATAAAATTAATGCAACTACATTAAAAACTAAAATTATAATAAAATACACAGAAATAAGAATAAATAAATAGAAAGAGAAATATAATTGCTTGTTTGAATAAAATATATTTTCTCTAACAAAGTTTTATATCACCAAGTAAGTCCACGATTACACCAAAGTAGATAAGCACACGAGCAGCATGACTCATTGAGATAATGAGATATTTCATTGCTGGAACTTTCTTGAATTTACAAACTACAGATGCAATTATTATACATCTATTGGATTTTTTTTATTTCGAAATGGAAAACTGTGCTTTTAGCCCCAAGGCTTTTAAAGCGTAAATTAACCTAGTGAGAGGGAGGGCGAATGCCGAGTGCACTCAGCCTGAAGGATAAAGCACCAGCGAGGGGGCTCGCGGTGGTTCTGTAGGGACCTCAAAAGAGTCATGAAAACCTTAATCCTTAGAGCTAAAACGTAGAGCACTTTGCCGATTAACAGAAGAGGCTATGACGAAAGAGAGATAGGGCTATATTATTGTTAGCTGCTTATGTGGAGCAATACTCCCACTTCACAGACGATGGCAACCAAATAACAATTCCCTACATGACTGTTGTATACCAGGCATTACACATCTGGTGGACCTATGCTTTTGTGGTATAAAACGTACATGATAAAGAAATCACGTAATTAACTGTTTCATGTTAATGATGCATAAAATTTTAACAGCTATTACTAAAATACCTTGTTCATGTCCTTACGTGATTTTTATCACCTTTTACAAACGCAAAACATACATTTAACAACGAGGCAAAACCTTTGCATGCTTTCTACACCATTTGTCACGCGCTTGTGCACCTTACTGTCACACCTTAAAGGCTATAAAAGCAAGTATGTAACAAAACAAAATTCTAGGTCGACTAGAAACACATTTCGAGTCACAATTTGAGATTCAGATCTCGTATTTTATCAGATAGGAGCAGTGTGCCCCAAGGTACATTACTAGGTCCACTTTTGTCTCGCATAAAATGAACAAACGGTTTTGTTGAATAGCAGCGTAAAATACACTTTACGGTACTGATTTAGCGGTTGGATAAGTTTCTGCATGAATTCAATTACTGTAGAGAGCACTGACCCTCGTTGTATGCATTGGCCGAGGTTTATTGGCGATCAAATGCAGAATTTAGTATTAGTTCAGTGTAATTGTCATCGTTTTGTTTAAGTTGCTCTTGGTTGGTCAAATATTTAATTAGCTGTATTTAGCAATGTGTGTTAATATGGTGTGGTTGTTGTGGTTTACAAATTGATTTGAATTTGTGATCTGAGTAACTTAATGTTCTAGATATACCAATATTACGCATGCTATTATCTTTCCTGTAACTAAATGTATATGTAACGGACTTCATAAATCATATATGTAAATTAAGTGTCGTCTTGTATCGTTGAAAATTATTAATGCCCGGCCAATATTACTAGACCCGAGCACACACCGGCCCCTCCATATAAATATCATGTCGGTAACTACTATAAAAATGATAATGTCTGTGCAGAGAGTGAATGAGCGTGTGTGCGTGCGTAGCCATACAAACTATTCTAGATTCATCTCAGAGAGGAGGTGAGGTCGATACGAGAGAATGGCAGGGAATAGGGAGGAGAGGTACGGCCACACCATAGTTCGAAAAGTCCTCTCTTTTTGCGAGAACCTAATTTGTCAGTTAGCAAGGTGCATTACGTGCAGGAAGTTCTCTTTGGCTCATAGTAAACCAATTACATTCCAAAACGACATAGCGCAAATTTTCTTCTTTATCTAAAGTAATATTTTGAGTAAATGTAATAAATTGTCGCAAATTAGCATAATCTTCAGAGTTTGAGTCTGAGACACATTTAGCTGATTGTTAAAAAAATATTCTTAATTAAGCTGTAAGGCTCTATTTACACTGTCGCTGAATTGAATGGAAGCGACTTTTTGCAACGAAGTTGCTCATAGCATAATGAACTTTATGTCAATTGCATATCATATAAACTTAAATACGAGCCAAAAAAGATCGCGCGTCTTCCGGGGAATCCTTGCGCATTCTCGATAATAGGGGTCTGAAACATTTTTTTTTTTCGATTTGTCACAATAATATAACTTTAAGCGAAAGAATTACTTCGATAGCATAAAAACTTCTCGAGATATGATAACTTGAAGATCACAATTTTGGACTAATCCAGAAAACGCTCCATACAAAAGGCTACAGTATTATGTCGTCATTAAATCAGAAATTTGTACGACAGCTATGTTAAATATGTATTGCGTATATGTAGCTAGTGCCGTAACAAAAAATATAGTATTTTGTATTGTTTCTACAATGGTAATATTATTTTTTTATAATTACATACTTTTAAAATGGACTTTCCACACCATAAAACACGTCAGACATAAGTTATTAAAATTTTGAGGTCGCAGATCGTTCTAATTTTAAGTATTTTACGTTACTGATAGACAGTTTTTATAATTTTAGAACTTTGTTCAGATGCCTATTCTCCTCGCTACTGACGGCGCTGCCTGTGGAATCCGCGGGAAGTGCACGCAGCACGAATGGGGAGTCGATCGGGTTAGTCACAGCAATGGAATACGCGAGAATACTCGAGCATTCCAGCGAATTCTCACGCCTTCTCGCGTCAGGAGGCGAAATGGACCATTCCATTCCAAATTTCTATGGAATGTAAGCGACTTCGTACATATCATAATGAAATTTCTGTTAATCGTATAATATATAAACTTAAATACGATCCAAAAAAATCGCGCGTTTTCCGGGGAATCCACGCGCATTCTCGAAAATTCTTCTATTTTTGGCACGTATTTAAGTTTATACGAGTATGTTATACAATTTACTTAGTGCATCATGCTATGTACAATTTCGTTGCAAAACGTCTCTTCCATTCTATTCCGCGGTGGTATAAATTGAGCTTAAGTCTTAAAAAAATTCAATAACACTATATAACGTGCAACTAAGTAGCGGTTGCATGTAAATTGGCAGTATGCTGATGTTATCCCAGGCAGGCAATTTTGCAAGTAATGTTGTGAATAAATATACTATAATTACTCTGATAGCATTCACTTAAATAACTGAACTTGATGTCTTAATTAGGACTTGCAGAAAAATGCTCCATATTCGTATAGTCGTTCTGAATTTGCATTTTTTTTAAGAATATAGATACCGATCTTTACTTATATTTCCAACTGGTGCTTGTTTACTTGTGATTCAAATGACGTTTTCTTGGAACAATTCGGTAAAAGCTTCTTTTCAATAAAAAAACAAGATTATGTCAGAATTTTATTTACCTTAATCAATTTCAGCAGTATCCTTTAAATTTACAAAGTATCAATCAATCAATCAATCAATAATTATTTATATGCACAAAATGTAAATTGTAGGTGTACCTATATATTATGTTTTCATTCATCATTCAGTCAAAAGATGGAAGTAGACAATTTCCCATGTACATTTTGTCTTGTATAAGACATGCAAACATAACAGTCTTTTATATAATATAATTACCAATATTTAAAATATTGTGTCTTTTAAAATATTAGTGATTAAAATAATTATGCACAAATGTCGTATTGGCGTACCAACAAAATCAATTTAAATAATTACAAAATAACATACATGCAATATTAGATAAAATAGCAATATAAATCAAAGAATGTTATTTAAAAAATCATTAATTGAATAATAAGATCCGAAACATCTTATTATTCAATTAATGATTTTTTAAATAACATTCAGAAATAGTGTCAGCTTTTTTTTAAACTTATTTAAATCCCATTAATGTTATGCAAATTTGAGAAGCAAAACCTAGCTCAATGAGTACCCGCCAAAAAGTCTGCATTCTCACTATTTAAATAAAAGTACTAGCTGAACCGACAGACGTTTGTCCTGTCTTCTTATCAATTACAGTGCCACAAACTTATCTGGCCCGGTGGCGGGGAAGGTACGATCGACTTATGTGTTGCCATTAAACGAAATGCCGCCCCTTTTAGAGAAAACATTAAAATCAAAGACATCACTACATAGTATAAAACAAAGTCGCTTTCTCTGTCCCTATGTCCCTTTGTATGCTTAAATCTTTGAAACTACGCAACGGATTATGATGCGGTTTTTTTTAATAGATAGAGTGATTCAACTGGAAAGTTTATATGTATAATATATGCATAACATAGTAGAAAAACACTGATAATTTAGAGGTTTCTAATGTGATGTCGTAAATAAACACATTTTTTTGCTCTTTCATTGCAAGCGCTGGCTGAACCCAACGAGATAGATCAAAATAATGTAGTACAGTATTGTTCACCTTAAAATGGTCTACAAAAAAGTTCGCGATGGTATATGTCTATCTCTTAGTGGTAACACACAATAACCGTTATTTTATCCTTTGCTTTTTACAAGAAATAATGCCTTATTTACGAAGCGATTTTAAGCAATACAGAATTAATCCTTATCCAATTAAGTACCTTAAATTCATTGCGCATTTAATATAGATCAATATGGCCCTTCACAGCATGTAATTTAAATGAATAGTTTAGAAGATATTACACATTTAAAATGCAGGGACATAACGGCTGTGGCGGTACCGGCCGCGGAGCCGGCGGCGTGTGCCTATAACTGGGGAAGGACTGGATAGGACAAAGCGCAAAGACCTTCTGTAGTACATTTAGTATCAGCATTGCACCCGTGCGAAGCCGGGGCGGGTCGCTAGTAAACAATACATTGTTAAAATAATAGCATTGATATACTGATTAATTGTGATGTGTGGTGTTTCAATTAAATATCAATGTCCTTCTATTTTTTTGTTGATTAGTTTTAAAAATGCACCACGTTAAGTCGTGATCATAGCTATTATATAATATTAGAATTATAATATTGCACAGAAACAACTCGTTAACGATTTTTTTATTGTATGTATAGAAAAAGATATATATGTGTTCAGTTTTCTTAAATTTTTCTTTATTTTTATTTCATAGAAACCTTCTCCTGACAATAACAAATACACACACAACATAAAAAGCGAAATCGGCCCAGCCGTTCACGCGTGATGCCGCGACCAAGAGAAATAGGGACTAATTTTTACAGGCAATTTGATCTACACTACTTTGAGTGCTACCGCCACCAATTATTTCATGCAAATTACTGCCAGATTCATTTTTGTATTACACAGATAATGTAACATAAATTATGCATAATATGTAATCTGTAGGCAATACTCCTATCAGTTTACTGTTCTTAAAATTACTTACTTGTCAAGTTATCATTCATAAAGTTTATCTTATGATAATATCTATTTTATTAATATTCACTTTAAACTTTATTGCTCCTGTTTTAAAGTCTAAACTGCCTCGTAATCATTATTTTTAACACTATCTAGTAAGCACGCTGCCATTACAACCAGTTGCTTCAAGTTATTCTGTTGTAAAATATTTATAGTCATTATACCACATGTTTTTGTTGCAAAACATTGTCATTAAAATTCTCAATAACCATCTCTGTTTCATTCTTCATAGAGGTTATATTTCATTGAACTTTGTTATAGGTAGCCGATTACACTTAACATTTTACTTTTCACCTTTTTTATTTTTTACTAAATCATTATAGTGCAGATTTATATTTTCATTTTATTTGGACAGTGTTATGCAGAAAGACCCAACCGACAGGCATAGTTTGTCGGTTGGGTCTTTCTGCATAACAGACAGAAACAGGTCTTTAAGGTTATATTTGGGGTATAAGTGGTTCATCAACATCTCTGAAACTGCAACTTCACCTGCACGCGGTGCACCCTGCTGACTGACAAACGAAGCTCTGGCGAAAAGAGAGTTAGGGAGCGTAATTGTAAGCTACCCAACTGGAGAGTGTACCTCCACCTCACAGAATACCGCAGCCAAATAACAATTCCCTTGAGGGTTGTTGTGTTCCTGCGAGTGAGTGAGAAAAGAAAAGAAGGAAGGAGATGCTGCGTTGGCAGCGAGGTGGCGACACGCGAGCGATATTTTATGTTGCGAGCGTTGATATGGCTACGGTAACCGTTTTACATCAGGCGGGCCGTATGCTTGTTCGCCACCCGACGTAGTATAAAAGAAATATATATTTATAAAGTAATTTATTGTGTCTTTCTGCATAACAGGTTCCATTTAGTTTCCACTCCATTTTATCCTTTTTTGAGATCGAATTATTTTTGTAAATACTAGGAGCACAGAAACTATGAAGAAATAAGGTACTGGAGTATTTTTAACCGACTCCAAAAAAAGGAGAAGGTTCTCAATTCGGTTGTATATTTTTTAAATGTTTGTTACTTCATTAGTCCGTTTATTTATAAAGCGATTTGAAAAAAACTTTATTTATTTTGAAGAGAATACTTCCAGATTGGTTTCATTTTTTTTTCATATCATATATAATGCAGTTCTGATAGTGTTTTTACGTTTTAGTGGTGCTTACAATTAGTAATATTTGGAGTCGTTTTTATTTTAATTAAAATTATTGCTTTGTACAATGTCTCACTCTAACACCTGAGACAAATCGTATGACACCTCATATGTTGAAATCCGTCAAACGGTTTAGGCTGTAGAGCATGCCAAACAAATGTACATACATATTATACACACTAGAAAAACATCTTTCTTTATTAATTGTGTAATTATTCATGAAGAACCTCATATTTTTAGTTGATTGATGATAATAAAAAAAAGAGTGCGAAGGCCCTTACGTCTCCAATAAAGTGGACGTCTAAGCCGACATACCATTCACTACAGCTCAAGAATTCCATGGTATATTTCAATATAGTGGCATTAGACATCCATTTGTATGTCCAACCAGTTTATTAAAACCCATAGACTCCCCTACAATCATCCTTCATTCACTTATTGAAAGAACTGACGGAAGAGGCGAGATAGATCAAGATATAGTGGGCGGTTATCCAGTGTAAGTAGGCCTATAGATTATTACACACTAACCCCTTTCAAGGCCGGTGATAGAAGAGTTGAAGGACGAGGGGAGTGTCATAATAAACTGGGCACGATCTGGACCGATCTACGTGGTATTGTTGTCAAGATTCCTGGCAGACTTATTGGCAATATCGAGATACAATCCTGTGGATTTCTATTCTCCAGATAGATCTGGTGTTATGCAAATAAAATAGGTCTTTAAGGTTATATAAATAAAGTAATTTATTGTAGAAACTATAAAAACTTTAGCTCGTTATATTTTTCTTTAGCTGAGCGATTTATCTCGCGACAATTCCTTGGGATATTTCGAAAACCCTTTCTTAGGAGATGCCCATGGTAAGGGATCTACATGTTAAATAAATTCTGCGATTTCATGATATCCTAGTCCTTATAACCTAAATTATTTAAGTGTTTCATATAGTTTTATGATTATCGCTTTATATCGGGCAGGCCGTATATTTGTTTTAACCCCAAAAAGAGGTGATTTCTAAGATACATTATTAGTAACCCTCCACACCATCTATAGAGCATACATTTTATTTTTCAAGTCTCTTATTTCAAAAACATAGAACTTTTATACCAACTTACAACCCCCGTTTTACCCCCTTAGGGGTAGAGTTTCGTAAAATCCGTTCTTAGCGGATGTTGACACCCTACAAGGAACCTACCTGCCAAATTTCAAGTTTGTAGGTGTTATAATTTCTGAGATTTCGTGATTAATCAGTGAGTGATATTTCGCTTTTATAGATTTGAACCAATTTCTATTTTTTAATACGATGGTACAACCATAATATTTGTATGAAGGAGTAAAAATAATCGGACAGTCTGGATTTAAAACTTTAATGAGGATGGAAATAAAAAAAAAAGTAGCCAGACAATGAGAGATAGGACAATAGGCTGCCATGACGATGAAAGGTTGCTTGAAAAAATGTTAGCAGACCGTGAACTGGCTTTGTGCTCTCAAAATAACCAACAGAATAAACTCTATAGCGAATCTGGTGTCCTGGTACTTTGCATTGCACTATAAACTTAATTTACTTCACTGACTTTGTTTAAAATTAAATACCTACTTAAAATTCTTTATTATAAATGGGAACGAATATCTTGTATACGTTTTTAACACAAATAATATATTTCTTATATCAATATTACCTATAGCATATAATATTATTATGTATTCAAATTAAAATTAAGTTGCTTCAAAATATTCCTCCACATCACCGTGAAATGGCATCGTGCTCAGAAGGCTAGCAGTATTGCCACGCTGAAGGGCAATGCTTTTAAATCCCAAAGTAAAGTAAGGTAAAGTGTTTACCAATATAATAAATGATGTACCAAAAAACTAATGTATATAACAGTAAATCAAAACTTTGAAATGCATTCGCAAGATTTAGTAAATGTTCACCAAATTTATTACAGCAGTATTAAATTTGGTGAAAAGAAATCCGAATGTAAGTCGGCTTCAGGTTAGCAATAACCCTGATTGCTAACCTGAAGCCGACGACTTACATTCGGATTTTTTGATTGCGAAAATCTAATCTCACATAAAATTTGTTCTAATAGTAATAAGCTTAGCCGTTAGGGAAGGAGACGCTTTACCGATTAAACTGACGATATTTATCACAAATTCACACACAAGTCCGATTTTCGTGATCGAAAAATATATAAATAAAATCTTTTGGAAACTCTTATTTAAAAAAATAGTAATCGTATTTTTTATTAATTATATATATATACTGAATTTTATCAAAAAGTCAAGGAATTTATAAATCAAAATATAAATCTTTTTTATTTTTGAAAGTGTCGAATAGGTACATACTTAAAATAAATCATGTTTTCATAATGACGCATCAGAATAATATACACATTTTAACATTTCTAAGTACTTTGCAGCAAACACTAATTTTATTTTTAATTCAAATACAGAAACCATTATTTTAATCAGATGATATAAAAAAAAAAGCAAAGTTGCAAAATGCCCGAAAATTTTGCTACATTATAAGCTTTATCAGATGCTGTGTGGGTATTATAATTGCCCTGTTTACTTAAACATTTTAATTAAAATTCCCACCTTTAAATAATTGTATTTAGTGTTGCCCAAAATCGGTCTTGGTCTTGCAGTCTTGGTCTTGTTCTTGCATTTTTGCAAGACCAAGACCAAGACCAAGACCGCATAATTTTAGCAAGACCAAGACCAAGACTGACCGTGCAAGATTTGAGCAAGAACAAGACTAAGCCTGCGAGACTCTTGCGTCTTGCAGTTAGTGTCATTTCAGGGAGTATACGAGTTCGGGTATACGCTTAGGGACTCTGAAACGCAAAAAAAATATGAAAAAATTTGGAAATATCATAAACATACATAGCGAATGAAAATATTCATTAAAAGAAAAAAAAGAGTGAATCCCTAGTTTTGACCATCGGCACTTTGATAGAGCGCGGCGTCTTATTGTCAGATACTGACCTGTCAAAGAAATTTTGCTTGAAAGCTATTCGGAAGTACAAGGTCAAGATACACCCGCCGGCGACTTCTATTGATATCGCATACAATCGTCGCCGCTGCGCCGCACGCACAACATTTTTTTTGTTTGTTTGATTGCCGCCACAGAGTACATGTTCCAAAGAATTATATCCAAGTAATTTTTATAATATTAACTATATGAGTTTATAATAATTACTTACTATTATTATTATTACCTAATAGATAAACATGTTCAATAAGTTCACTGCAAAACTCGATTTTTGGAAGTGTGTGTTTTTAATACACAAAGTGCTCGAATATGTCGTCACCTATTTGATAAATATTGTAGATACTTTTGACATACTTGAAACGTCTAAAAATTTTCTACAATGCTAATCGAATAATATAAAAGCGTGTATATAAAATAAAAAGCGTGCAATAAGATCTATGTACTCCTTAGGTACTCTGTTACTTTGTTCTAAGATAAGTAACGTTTAATAAATAGCAATAGGCTAATAGGTAATTGCGAGACTTGCGAGACTCTTGCTGCAAGACCAAGACCAAGACTGGGAGCGCAATACCAAGACCAAGACCAAGACCAGGTGTATAGGTGCAAGACCAAGACCAAGACTGGCTAAGTCTCGTCTTGTTCTTGCATTTGGGCAACACTAATTGTATTTGCAAGCACTTGTACACATATAACTGTTGTCAAAGAAAGTTACCGTTTTTTTTTTTTTCATCAGAAAAATAGGGTGTGCCTATATTATGGACACGGACGTTGGTTGTACCTAAATACGTTATATGCACTATATTTATCTCAATATGGCAACACTTCAGCCTTCCCCGTACGCGATGTTCCATAGTCCTTACTTAGCGTAATAAATTATTTGATCAAATATTTTTTTAGTTTAGAAACGTGGTTTAGAGCAAAATGCACCACGCTGCTCAACTGCGGGTTTGCAGCGTTTTCAAGCCGCCTAGAGACTTAGCTTAACAACTGTCATCTAATAACAACCCACCGAATTATGGAGGAACTCAAGATAGATAAACCCACCCATGGACAGGCTACGGTTGACGTTGCTTAACTTGCGTGTCCGATTAGACACGCGCGACGACGCCACCGAGGTCCATTACACTTGTACATAATCACATTATTGATTAGTAATAATAAGATTAGTAATATAATTTAATAATCCTTTTTTTGTGAACGCCTGTGGTATATGGATGACTTTTTTTGTGAACGCCTGTGGTATATGGCACAGGCGTTCACAAAAAAGGATTGTTAAATTATATTATTAATCTTATTACTAATCAATAATATATATAATCATCATCATCATCAGCCTGTATCTATTCACTGCTGGATATACGCCTTTCCCAATGCGTTCCACCATATATGCATATTCTCCGCTTTCCGCATCCAACCGCTACCAGCCACTTTTTTGAGGTCGACGGTCCATCTAGAGAGGGGGCGCCCTACGCCTCGTCGCCCCATACGTGGCCTCTCTAGGACTTTCCTCCCCCATCTGTCATCGCTGAATCGGCGTGTAATAATACCAATATCAGTCTACGTTATATCACTCCAATCTATCCAGTTCTATTAACAGTTTGAGTGTTTATTTTTTAGTCACTCAGTCAGAGACCTTCTTATTTTATATAGTGAGTGAGGAAAGAGCCAAACAAGCGTATCAGTTAATATCAAACACGATCACATCGCAAACACCAATTATTTGCCAGTTTATTGCTCTTAAAGTACTAAGCAATCATGACTAAAAAAGAATCTAAACTTCAGCGAAATCGAGAGTGTTAAAGAAAACAAAGTGTTCGCTTTCACCCACGGACTGTCAAAACCTTGTTAACATTTGACACGTGAGTTATAAAGACTTTTACAAACAGACATACAGAATGATAGCATATAATTAAGTAGATTGTATGAATTGAGAACGGTTTTATTTTTTACTTCGTAAATATGAAAGTTATGCTTTGGTTTTTATGGACTGTCAATCAGTGGGGATTTAAAGTAGGAGGCAGTCCTAACTGCACATAAACATCTACCTACTCAATTATGTTCCCCGTGTACTGTATTATAATTATATATTATGTTTATTTTAGAACCAAAACCAGCTTCTGAAAAAGAAAACAGCTTCTAAAAAGGGTCTGGCAAAAGAGGTCGACTATGAAAGAAAATACCATCATCATGTTGATGAATCAGTTACAACCCCAAGTATCATATCACGGTTTGAATTGAAGCGAATAAATCTACGTATAATTTCAAACTTGTAACCGAAAAGGGTTTTTTTAAGTGAACTTCAGCGGCGTTGTGCAGTTTTTGGGATGGGTAAAAAATGTTAAACTAGCGTCAGGACAAGTGGCCTGATCGAAAATTCAAAAATGCACAACGTTACGTTACGTTCCAGTTTTCACTTCCGCCGGCACTCCCGGAGTGCAACCCGTTTTTATTTATCAAATAGCTTTACGGCTCTGGAATCAATGTCCTTTTGGGCCCGTCTTTGTATTATTTCTTTGTGTTATTACCGGTTTCAGGAACATGCTGAAAAATATCGTCAGGAATCTTTTGCTCCTCCATTACTTGTAAAAAGACAACAGTAAAACCGACAATGCAATTTTTCTGCTGTTTTACACGACTACTTGGAATGATAATAACTTTTAAACTTTCGCGTTGCATGATTTATGAAAATAACAACGGGAATTAACGCGATCACGCCTAAGGGTATTTATATACCTTTATTATTGCCTGACGTTTCAACCAAATTGCACCGGCCGTACTCACAGGCTGACCGCCTCAGCGATGTGCCTCTGCCTCCGTTACCGAACTCGATGAATCTTCATCTACCCCCGTGTTGTTCGATATCCTTGTACCGTGACACACTACCCTCACGACATCCCTATTCAGCAAAATAACCGACGCTTCCGTATTCTGTTTGTTACTTTATGTTAATAACTGGGTTCCATGCCACAGATAACTTGTATCCATGTTCCCGATTGAAAGTAGTATATTTCTTCATTTCAATCGATTCACGCACAATTTTTGAGAAGAAGTGGCGATCTGTAAAGAGAACTTGGGTGCGATGAAATTCAATCCAGTGATTCGTGCCTGCTTCAAGTATTTGCTCGTCTGGCGGTTCTTAACAGCGACGATGTGTTCTCGGACCCTTTCAGCGATGGTTCGCTTCTTTTGGACGAAATAAACTGTAGCTGCGGTAGTTCTTACATAGGCTGGTGACCTCACTCATTTGCACACACATCAACCCTCAAGGGAATTGTTATTCGGCTGCGGCTGTGAGGTACATTGCCCGACTGGGAATGTACCTCTTTACAAATACGCTATACCCTACCATTCTTTTGCATATCCATACGTAATTTTTTTTCAAATGACCTGTACCATCTACTCCTTACAAGGTTATTCACTCAATACAAGTCACCCTGTATATATATAGACTACTCCAATGATATAACAGCCTGTCAGTCATACAGTTAAAAAAATCTTCCATACCTACACATACGAAAGAAACAAAAAATCTTATGAAGACATTAAAAAAGAAATTCAGTCCATCCAAACATCATAAACGCGATATCATTACACCCAAATTCAATATATTTTTTGCGGTGCAACCACTCGACATAATCGCTCAATGATATTGCAATTTTGATGATTGCTTGTACTCTGTGACATTACTGACATACTTTTTTATAAACGAGCTTTAAAGCATTTTTGTACAGCCACGTATTCGCGAAAAAAAGTTTGCGCAAGCTTTTTTTAAAAAAAGTTCATGTCACGTGACTTCTTGTATTTACATCGGAAAGTGATACTTCCTCGACAGTCTTTTGACGTCTTATAAATCGAGGAACGCCGGCTGCACGCATGAATAAGCATGCCTCATTGTCACGTTCCGCCTGAGCCGAGCGTGCAATCGAGAGCGCGGAATAAGCGATAGAGAGGCACGATCGGCCTATGTTTCTTATGACATTATCACTTAAAATTATCGTCCGTAAACAGACTTCACAGACAACCAATTTTTTCTATACTTAATGACAGTACTTTCTTGTTTATTTAAAAACTAAATTACAACCCCTTTGTTCTGTAAACTTCGTTTAAAATTATTTTTTTATACAATAAAAAAATTGATTTACTTTTTAATTGCCTCCCTATGTAAGCAATTTTAAAGACGTAGGTATTCTTGTCAAAAAAATCATGTCAATTGAATGAAGAATACAGTGAAATTGGCATAAATTTATTTTATTTTTTTGTGTGGGTGGACAATTAAAAATTCCCACGGGGCACCAGGCTAGCAGACATATCAAGGATATTAACTCAAGTGGAGTTCAGTACAAATGTGCCATTAAAAATCAATTACTGCGGAATGGACGTTGCGGTACGTGGACAGTTATGATGGTACCATATCCGATGGTGACCATTTTTTATCGTTCAGCGATTTCGGCATTGCCGGATAATGTGTGGATAATTATATATGATTGTAGAATATTATAATAACAAAGGCATTTGCATTATTTCCTCTCAGTTAAGACTTGACATTACAGATATTTAAAGAGGGGTACGGTTCAGGCTGTGTTGGCAGCGGGTGTGCCGCCGCGCGAGTGATATTTCATGTTGCGAGCGGTAATATACGCTTCATATCAGGCGGGGCGTATGCTTGTCTTGTCTGCCACCCGACGTGGTACCTATAAAAAAAGATATACATTGACTTCATAAGAGATGTCTTGGACGATGGACTTCCATATCAATAGGAATCAACATTGCCACAATAAAGGTACTCCACACAAAAAAACTACACGTCTCTATGCCTGTAAATGTGTGTGTAGATACCTTAGGGTTGGCTGCATTTAATTATTGGAGGTAATTTGTAATAATAAATAATTTTAAACGTTCATTTTGAATGATTCGGACTGGATTAAATCCATAATTTCGACGGCTTGCTTGTGCGAACTAATTGCGAGGTAAGACAGCTGGGTCACTTTTCGGGTCACGTTTTAGACACTTGTGGCATATGTTATTTACCATTGCTTTCCCCATAAAAAATTGTGTTGGTTTATGTCCTCTTAAATAGGTACGAATGGTCAGTTGGCCACCCGTGCGAACTGTGTACGGTTAAACTAGTGAAGTAATAAAGAATACCTATTAAATTCTATCTTATCATAATTAAATTATTTATAGATACGAAAATATTGCCTGGCTGTAGGCGAAGTCACCTACAGCCAGGCAATAAAATATAAATGGTATTTAAAACCTCAGGGGCCCTACCGGCGAAGCTGATTCATCGAATATTTTGATTCGAAAAATAGTTCTTAGGTTTTAGTCAAATCAAAATCAAATTAAACCAAAATATATTTATTCCTTGGACTTTATAAAGCACGTAGAAACGTCAAACAAATTAAATATAAGAACATGTATCTAAATCATTACTACTCCAAATCCGCAGAGCTTAGATTCACTTTCATCGCACTATCTTGAATGTGTAAGTGATTTTAAGTGTCAGTTCCGGCGACGGGGATTCTTCAGAAGAACTGGCAAAAAACTCAAGGCCGACTCTTTTAATTGCCAATATCGTAACATTAAATACAAATACATTCATTAACATAACATAACAAGAGCAGTTCATTTCCAAAGTCATTGACAAACATCTTCAGTTTAGTTGCTACAGCTCCAGGGTTACCAGCTAACCTAAATACAAGTATCATAAATCTAAGTTGAACTGTGATTTTCGCGATCAAAAGCCCGACGAAAATCGGCATCAGCTAAGCCGATAGGGTCTTCCTGCATTATAGTCGTTGCCTAAGAAATTTAATTTAATTTTAGTTGTCAGTCAGGACGGTGTACCATATGCAGGCGAGGTTGGCTTTGGCTCAAAAATGTTTATGAACCACTTACACTCTATGATATTAGTATTAAACTAAACCGCTTAAAGCGAAGCTTAATTACAAATCGCTTCGTCTCCAAATCTCATAAAAACACAGGGTAAAAAAGAGACATTATTTTTCAAACATGACATTTTATATATAGACAGGTCATAGGCGAACATCAATAAATATTTACTAAAAAAAAGCGCAATACATACGCATGTATACAAGCAGTACGCAAAGATAGTAAAAGGAAGTGAACACACAGAAAATCATTTTATCTAACTACAACTACTTTTAACAATTCATTAATTGTTTTGATTAGCGTTAATATCTTGCCTCGATTGTAAGTGGCGCAGGAATCTATAAATGCCTTACCTTGTTTCGTTATTGCCACAATGGATCTTCTCAGTCGTACACTCTTGCCAGAGTGGTCGTGTTCATGGACAGGTAATCACGAATGGCGGCTTTTGATACATACCTCCATTTGGTTCTGTTATACGCATCAAGGGAGCAGTCAAATATGGAGGATTTTGTGATAGGTATAATTAGGTTTGCCCACCTGGGGCGCTACAGCCTAAGCTGAAGCTGATTCCCGCCGGATTTTCTGATTGCGAAAATCATACTTCAGCTTATGTTAGTGGTAATTGTGTTTAGCTTAGCTGGTAGAAACCTTGAAGCTCTAAGCTAAAGATGTTTGTCAATAACTTAAATCAAAGATCTATTTTTGGAATCAAAATAGTCAATGGGAATGGGCTTCAGCTTAGACGGTAACGTCTATGGTAACGTATCGTAACGTTCTCAGTTTCGGCGGTAGCGCCCCTGGACCCCAGGGGTTACGATCGAATATTTTGATTCCAAAAATAGATCTTAGATTAAAGTTAATGGCAAACCGGTTTAGTCAGGTAGAGCTCTAGGGTCTCCACTAGCTAAGTTTAACACAATTACCACCAATCTAGGCTGGAGGTTAATTAGTTAATTGATTCGGGTGTTATTTTGCGTAAGTCAAATTTACAGGCAATTTGATCTACACTACTTTACGTGGTTTCGCCACAGATCAAATTGCCTGAAGGTTAATTTTCGCAAACAAAAAACCCAATCGTAATCAGCTTTAGCTTCGGCGGTAGGGCCCCTGCCCCCCCTAGCCAAGTGTAATTCATAGCGTAACGAACGTTACATAGATCAAGAGACATTTGTCAATTCTCATACTAAAATGTTCGATTTTGACAAATGTCACGTGATCTATCTGGAGGAGTTGGAGAGCGACTACGCGGTCTTGCTCTCTATGTTACCTTTGATTACAAGACGATGGACGTAGGTAGAACGCATCTGTAGGTAAAACCGTCTATCTTTCCTTGGACTACAAGACAATGGAGACAGGTAGAACGCATCTATCGGTAAAAACATCTTATCTTTAAAATATAAAATTTTCTACGTACAAATGAGTCAATTACAATAGTATGGGCGAGCCCGCGGGTGGTCACTAGTTATAACTCGATTGGCAATTAGAGATGGTCATTAACTACCGCGCCGTTACTGAACTAAGCCGTTGACTTCTAGTAACGGTTTCCGTTGCTTTGTTAGTTTTCACAATATTGCAATTTAAGTAAATATTTTTAGATAGTTGCATTTTTTATTACGCATATGAGGAGCTCGATGGCGTAGTTGCGCGTGGCAGTCTAAACGATAACGCAAGTTATGCAACGTCGACCGTAGCCTATCCATGGATGGGTTTGTTTATCTCGAGCTCAATGATCATACTTGATAAATTATAAACTATACAAGGTATATAAAAGCCCCTCATGAGCTTAAATACCTTGAAAAAGTTGTTCATGAGCTCTATCATCATCATCATCACCATATTGGCCCGTATTAGTACACTGATGAACATAGGCATCCCCCCTAGATAGCCACTGAGTTGTAAGTCTTTCATCAATAACAACAAAAAGGCCTATATCCAGCAGTATACTATCTACCCACTGCTGGATATAGGCCTTTTCCAATGCTTTCCACCGTAGGCGATCCTACGCTTACCGCATCTAAGACGGTACCAGCCACTTTTTAGGGTCGTCGTCGGTCCATCTAGAGAGAGGCGTTCCACGTTTCGACGCCTCGCAAGAGGCTTTCACTCTGGGACTTTTCTCCCCCATCTGCCATTGCTGACTCGGCAGATGTGGCCAGCCCACTGCCACTTTAACTTGCTGACTCTGAGAGCTATGTAGACCACTTTGGTTCTCCGCCGAATTTCTTCGTTCCGGATTCGATCCCTTAAAGAAACTCCAAGCATTGCTCGCTCTATCGCTCGCTGTGCTATTTAGTCTGTGAACCAGCCTAACGGTCAGCGTCCAAGTCTCTGCACCGTATGTCATACTGGGATAACAGAATGTTTTTTTTTGTTTATTGTTGTTTATACGTAATTTTCTTCATGTCATGTCTTCCCCAACATTTCATGTGTTCATTATTTATAAAATAAATATCTTAAATCTTTATTTATTTATTTTATTTCGTTAAATTATTACAACGCATTTGTAGTTTATATGCGTAGTTTTGTTTTACCTATTTTTTATATAATTCTTAAATCTTAAATGGGTATAGAGAAATGAGGCGACAGATAAACATCTCGAATTGCTCCTCGCTACAGTAACTATTGAATCGAAATCGCATACTTTATTTATCTATCGAATCAAATTCGATACTGGATAGCGCATCGTTAGTTATGGGGAATTCAGAAACTTTAAGAGATGTAAAAATATGTAGGTACCATTGTGCTATTTGCATTCACAGATTTAAAAAAAACAGTGACTGAAAATCGTAACTACCTATATCGGACTCAGCTCACCGACCAACAGTTTTGAATGACCGCGTTGTATTGCATATAGCAATGAAATGTGTTGGTCGCTGCGACCAATGGGCTGCGAATAAACAAACATACTTTCACCTTTATAATATAATCATATTATATATATAATTTCGCTAGCTGACCCGGCAAACGTTGTTTCGTCATATACATTATTTCTGGTCACCCTTATCATTTAGGGGTATGAAAAATTGATATTGGCCGAATCTCAGACCTACGCGATTTATTTTTATTTATTAGCATACATAACAGATTACAATCATGATATCATTTATAACCAAAGATTTTTACAGTATTGATCTAGATTATAATCCAAATTAACGTATGCCTAGAAAGATTACATAATTAGTAAATTGTAATGAAAATTTAATTCGCTAGAATTATCTAATTAATATGCATTTTAGAGAAATAATAATTTACAATGAGTTTTATATCAATAGTAATTGCACACAAAATTTCATAAATTCGGTCCAGCCGCTTCGGATACATACCACTGCTACCGAAGTCGATGAATCTTCATCTACCCCGTGTTTTCGATATCCATGTACCGTTTTTAATCTTTTTTGCCTTTAATGCCTTATTTGCCATATTACTGTCTCTTACATTGCTAAGAGGGAAAGTCAAATTCCAAAAGCTTCTTACTCCTACTAATTTCTTCTGATTAATTTCGTTGTGAGTTCCAAGGCAGCCGTAGTTTTACCCCCGGGACTGCAATGGACTTCACTGTTCATTGCCTTTTTGACGATCGCCGCTGTTAATCCTGGCTATACAGGAAACACAGTGGTGGGAATGTGTGGTGGGCCCCCGTCCCGTATATCCATGTACCTAAGTCTAAGTTTAAGTTATCAAATTTATGAAAACAGACAAAAAATTACTTTTTCCTCTATCTAGGAGAAGTTTTGCTTTTATACGATATTCACATTTTAAATTATTTATCATTGAGAGAAATAAATCGAATCACGTTGATTAATATGTTAGTATGTAAAATACGGTAAAATTTAATCAAGCTAATGATTCTAACACATTTTTGGTGTTAACTTTGATGAGGCAATAAAATAGATTAACATGAGACGAATGTGGCGTGTGAATTGACATTATTTATTACACTAATTAATACATATAAATTTAAATAAAAAAATCTAAAATACTTTCACGCTCCCATCACTAGTTTCGTGTCCTTTGGAACTACAAGGGCCTAAATCTAAATTCCAAGTTTTTCTTTTAAATGACTTATGACCTGTGATTCAAGGTTAACTATTCACTGTAACGTAGTTTTGATTTAGAACTATACCATTTTAAAGATGAGTTTTAATAGCTAATGTATAAAATTATGTATACATATATTATCAATTTCTGTTTAATAAATCTTGACTTGTTTCTCACATTACTTTATCTATCTTAAATTATTAATGAGTTGACTACAACTGATGACCTTAAGGCGCTTGTCGCGAAAGTGGCGCCACCATTAATAAAGATTCAAATCTTCTCATTTAGCATGAATATCACAAATTCATATAACAAGAAATCAATATGTACAATGGAGGGTCCGTTGTGTACGTTGTACGTCCTTCCCATACCTCCGCATCCGCGGAGGTGAAACTTGTCGCCTCTGCATCCGCCTCCGCCTCCGCTAAAAAGGTCTCCTTGGCCTCGGCTTCTCTATTATTAATTGTATTAATTCCATAAAATAATAAATTTAGTTCAGCTAATATGTACCTCGACATTCATTGGCTGTTAGGCGGTACTAAGTTCGCCATCGAGCTCCTCTTTTTAAGTAACCGTAATCAACTGCTGTCAGTCTCTTAACTAACACTTAAGATTAAACTATAATATCTTGACACTTTCCTTATAAGATAAATCACCTAATCTCTATTGGCAAGTCAATGAATATACATAAATGACCATCATTATTCACTCACGGCCAGTCATTTCATGATAAATTTGACACACATTTGAAATCAGACGTTAAAAAAAGCGTATAATTTACAAATTCAATAGACAAAATTTACCGTTGTACGTTAAACAAATCTTATTTAATATATTACGGCAAATGTCTGACAAATTGCCGAACAATAAGTCATTTTTTGCAGCATTTTATGTAGGTCAAACGCTCGCATCTGGCATAAATGACAATATGAATGTCCCTTTTGTGTTGTGGGAAGGAAATTTATTTTGGATTGGCGAATGACGCTTATTTGTTGGTAATAAAATGAAATTATTTATTCAGCCATTGGGTACTTGTGGGCACTTAGACACGTCTTAAACTTTTTATAAATAACTAGCTGATCCGACAGACGATGTCATGTCTTCTTAACAATAAATATTGAATTCGAATTGGTTTTATGCAATCTGTCTTATGACTGATAGTTCTGTCTAACGATATCAAGTTACCCGTTGGCCGTGTGGTTTCCGGCAGACTAGAATAGAATCACTCCGTCTCTTCCCGTGGATGTCGTACAAGGCGACTAAAGAAATACATTATCAAATATCGATCAGGCCTCCCCAACCCGTTTGGCCAGCGCAGCGTGGGGAGTGTAGGCCAAATCCTCCTACTGTCTATGACGGACGAGACACGGTCGTGCTCCTGTAGTGAATGGATAATAACATGGACCTGATGATGATGATGGAAAAGTTAATATGGTAAAATACAATATTCATTTATTGTTATCGTACACAAACATGACAATTTATATTAGATTAAAAATTTAACACTTCAGAACTATTACAATTATTTTACATTAAAAAGTTTATGTGCACAACTTCGCTAAAGAAGTTTTCACTTCAAAAACATCTTTTGTGTTACTGAAACGACATAAATGATGAAATACGTAGTGCCACCTGTTAGGGAATAGTAAAACCACTCAAAGCTTTGTAGCACAATAGCGTTGATTGGCGAAATTATTTCGATTAATTAAAATATTCAAAGCAATCTCAATCGTATCGTCTTTGCTTAAACTTGAATTTTGTAGTCTCGCAGCTTTGTCTTACGATTTTTCGATCAGGCCACATGTCCTGAAGCGAGTTTAACCATTTTTTCCCCCATCCCAAAAAGTGTAGAACACCGCTAAAAAAGTTTTCACTTCAAAAATAACTCTTATTTGTAAAATAAAAATTGTTTCAATATCAGCCGCCTTTCTCCACAACAGTACACCATACGACATATATTTATTTAGTCGACTTTTTTAATGGTTTGAAATTGAATCTCGTGATAGCCTGACGGTGATAGTAGAACTGCTAGATTTTCTAGGACATTTGGTCAATTTAGTTTAATTAGAGTCTCAAGATACATGTGAATAATGAAGGAATTGGGGCAACACAGATATCACAACCTTTTCCGGCGAAAGCTCTGATTGGATCAACTTTTCAAAACAGTGTATATTAGTGATGGATGTATTATATTTTCAGTACATATTTATGGTCTCTTATAGCGAATATACGGTACTGAGAGTACAGAAAAAAATATTACACAAAATCATTACAGCTTAGTTACATAGTAAGCAACTCACGACGCACGTGTTAGTCCTCTCATGTTACAGGCGTTCACGCTTGTTTTCCACCTTAGCGTTTAAAAAAATATTTAATCTCTTAGACAACGTTAATGTAATATAATTATTACCACCAATAAATAGCCGCGAAATTAGTAGGAGAATTATAAATTTAAATAGTAAAATAAAACAACTCGCTCCAAAAAATAAATTTGAAATGTTTCTGATTATAAAATTAACTAAGTAAATTTTAAGAGTAAAGTGTGATATTTAATCACAACGGAACAGTTTAGATTGTTTAAACATTATTTATTAATAGAATATATTGCTCAAAGTTTCATTCATTCAGTTTTTATAGCTCATGAAACCAGAATCATTCGCATTCGCACTAACATGCTGACCCAAAAACCTAATAATACTAATTTCTACACTTAGGAATAGCAAATCCAAGCAGTAGCGACCAATAAGTACTCTCGCTGACACAAAATGCTTGCAAGTCATAATATTTATCCTAATGTGGGCAAAACATGCACCTATTGGTGTCAAACTAACCATAATAGCCTCTGCATACGGGGTCGTATATGTTAGAAGAAAATGATCATTGCGTTGGGAACCAAAAAATGCAACATTGTGTGTTGTGAACGGTCAAAGTACCAGGCAAACATAAACCGCGTGAAAGTCACCGCGGCTAGCATTGTCTGAGGTTCTACTTTCTTCTGCAGCGTGCATTCTTCCGGGTCACGGGTCACGCCTCCCAAGGTTGATCGGCCGTTGCAGTGACCTCTTTGATTTTATAATTGCCTGGTTCTTCTCATGCGTATTCAATGGGTCATGGTCAAGTAAGTTCCTTAGCGGATTTCAATTTCAACTGATATTAAACAACAACGAATATTTTAAAAATAAACAATACAAGAACTGATCACTGTTCAAATTATCAAGAACTTAGTCATACTATTTCTGACCGCTTAGCGCGCATCTCAACTCTACTCGACGCGACTCGATGCTTCCCCATAATAGATTACATATACAGGTCACCATTTACAATTCCTGTCTTAATAGTACATAAATTACATGTTATTAATATTAGTATTAGTTACCTATTAGTATTAGTACGAGTAATTGTCACGTGTCTTTCATTCCTCTGCATTACATGCCACGAAAGGCGATTCCATCTCATCATTTCCGTCACAGGTGCTACTTTCAAACTTCTTCTAATAATCAGTCTTTCTTGGGGCACTACTGGGAATAAATGATAATAATAGGTATGTCTTCAATTCAATCAAATATTTATTTGTTTATATAAACTTTGTTGACCACAAAATTACATAAGGGTACAAAAGGCGGACTTAACGTTAAAAGCATTCTGTACCAGTCAACGGGAACAGCAGAAATTCATGAATGCGGTTCTAAAGCAAAATGAAAGAAAATAAGATCTCGAAAATATATACGAGATAATGACTATTAAAAATAAAAATAAAATATATTCTATTCAAATTAAATTAAAATAAATTATATCAAAATAATAAACATACATAGACATAGGAAGATGTTGATCAGTACATTATTAAACCATCTAAATTTGTTTTAGTCATTCATTCATTAAATTTGTTTGAAATAGGTACTTCTAAGCGATTCAGGCAGCGCGTTCTAGAGACGTGAAGCTTGTAGTGTGAAGGAATCAAACATAAAACCAGAGGGAATAATAGAATGGAAATTTGACGGGTATTGCCAAAACGAAGTTGAGGGCTGTGGTCCTACACAGGTCCCTATTACAATGTGTTTAATACACTAATCGCAGTCCGTTAACCATGTTACCCTAGTATAAACCGTTTAATGATAGTTTCCACAGAGTAAATAACTACTAAACTGTAAACTGAACATATCAAAAGTCAATAAATCATTCCTGATTTGTATAATCCTATCTAGATGAAAGTTCTCCAACCCAGGCGATGTAGGTTAGAGAAACCACATTCCACAATCGTTAGGCTTTTAATGTAATTAACATTGTTGCTGTTCAATGGTGAAAATAGTTTGTTATAAATGTAATTAGATTGATATGTTGTATAGTAAAGTTTTAATAAATTATGCTCTATTACGTTGAGGTTTAGATTCAAATTCTACTGGCATAGATTGAGGCTTATAATTGGCAAGTTTGAAAGGTTTTGTTCTGGGAAATTTGTAAGGAAAAGGAAACCTTTCGAAGTGTTGGCTCACTGTCATCTTTAGAGCCAAAGTCAACTTTATCTACATATAGGATGTAAGTGGCTCATAACGATCGTTGAACCAAAGCAAACCTCAGCTGCACGTGGTGCACTCTACTGTTTAACTAACAAGGTTCTAACGAAAGAGTAGTAGTGCACAACATATTTATAAGTTGGCCGATTATAAAAAAAAATGTGTATAAAATCATTTTTTTTTGCTCGTTTTTGCTCGATATTGATAACGGTAAAAGTAAAAGTAACGGTAAAAGTCACAGAATATTTAGTTATATATTCACTTTAAAATAAATAATTAAAGTAAAATAAAACAAATATTTAAGGGGGCTCCCATACAACAAACGTGATTTTATTGCCGTTTTTATAGATAATGGTACGGAACCCTTCGTGCGCGAGTCCGACTCGCACTTGGCCGGTTATTTTTCTTTTATAAGAACCTTCTCCTGACAATAACAAATATACATAAAAAAATAACGAAATAGGTCCAGCCGCACGCGAGATGCTATGACCAAGGGAAATTGGGATTAATTTTTAACCGACACAAAAAAAGGAGGAGGTTCTCAATTCGGTTTTTTTTTATACTACGTCGGATGGCAGACAAGCATACGGCCCGCCTGATGTGAAGCGGTTACCGTAGCCATATTAACGCTTGCAACATAAAATATTGCTCGCGCGCCGCCACCCACGCTGCCAACGCAGCATCTCCTTCCGTTTCTTTCTGGTGACCTCACTCACTCGCAGGAACACAACAACCCTCAAGGGAATTGTTATTTGGCTGCGGTATTCTGTGAGGTGGAGGTACATTCCCCAGTCGGGTAGCTTACAATTACGCTCACTACCTCTCTTTTCGCCAGAGCTTCGTTTCTCAGTCAGCAGGGTGCACCACGTGCAGGTGAAGTTGGCTTTTGTTCAAAGATCTTGATGAACCACTTACACCCCTAACTTAATTCGGTTGTATTTTTTTAAATGTTAATTTAAATAAATTTAAACGTAAAATTTTAAATGTTTGTTACTTAATTACTCCGTCATTTATAAACTGATTTGAAAAAAACTTTTTTTATTTGAAAGAGTTTATACTTCTAAAGGAAGGAGATGCTGCGTTGGCAGCGGGGGTGGCGGCGCGCGAGCGATATTTCATGTTGCGAGTGTTAATATGGCTACGGTAACCGCTACACATCAGGTGGGCCGTATGCTTGTCTGCCACCCGACGTAGTATAAAAAATAAAAAAAAACTTCTTGTTTACACTTCCAGATTGCTCCTATTTTTTTTAATATCATAGAATCAGTTCTGATATTGATTTTAACTTTTTAGCGGTGCTTACGATTGTAGAGTAAATTTTAAGCGGTTTTTTTTTTGTTAAAATTATGATTTATTAATCTTTTTTCTTTATAACATTTAAATTAACCTGTTTTCTCCTTTTTCCAGATATATACCCACAATGGACGACTGAGCCTGCACAGTGGTACAAAAATTAAATATAAGTGTTCATAAGACTGATAGTGTGAAACTTTATTAAGTGTTAACACAATGGAATTCAAAACACACATTCTTGCTTCGGCTGCATTTTTAATAATCGGTAAGTCATTTTTATTTCCTTGCATTATGCTATTTTGTTTGTTATATAATTTTATTGTACATACGCGCCCGTTCGCCAAAATCTAAGGATTGAGAGTTGTTCAAAGTACATTATATTTTTTGTAGGATTTTACGTAACCTCGATATGACTATTTATTTAAAACTCATGTACAATAAAGTTGTTTTTTTAAAAAAAAAACGACATAAATTGATGGGCGCAGCATATTGGTGGAATACCCCGGAAGACGCTGCTGTCCGTCTTCCGGGAGAAAAGTTATTGCTTCACACAAGATTCTTAGTCGCCTTGTACGACATCCAGCGCAGAGCAATAGAGTGGCGCAATTCTATTCTGCCGGCAACCACAGGGCAAATTTAAGGGTTTCGCTCGATCTATCTGAGATCCCGTCATCAGACTCTGACTTGTTGAACATGGCACAACCTCGCAATCATATCCTTTCAAATAAAAAAATAGAATTTGACCATAAGTCCTTATAAAATTTAAGGGTTTCCCTTGATTTCCCTAGGATCCCATCATCAGATCCTGACTTGATGAATATGGGGCCACTTTGCAATCATACCCTTTCAAATAAAAAAAGAATTTTGAAAATCGGTTCACAATTCGCGAAGATATCGAATAACATACCTACAAAAAAAAATTATGTCAAATTGAGAACCTTCTCCTTTTTTGAAATCGGTTAAAAAATAATTTATAAAGGCGGGTTTAATGCTATACAATCATTATCTACCAGTTACCTCAGGGTGATGGAGAGATATACATGGTAGATGCACAAGGCAAAATGTAAGTATATAAAATTACTCGTATATAAGTCAAATGGCTGATCCGGTGATCGAATGGCTAGGAATAGCTAGTTTGACTCCAAGGTCGGGGGTTTGATTCCTATACAAAATAAACATGGAGGCACTAGGCACCGAAATATGTTATTTGTATATATTATATTATGTATATTTGTATATTTTTAGGGATAAAACTAAGTGTGGCTCAGTACGATCTCTAGAGTCGAAGCCTACCTAGCCTGCAAGTGGTGCACTTTATCGACTAGCAAAAGAGGCTTTGGCAAAGAGAGGTAGAGTAAAGTGTATTTGTAAGCTGTCCAATGAGGGAAGTATCTCTATCTCACAGAATACCACAGCCAAATAACAATTCCCTTGTTTTTTTTTTATACTACGTCAGGTGGCATACAAGCATACGGCCCGCCTGATGTGAAGCGGTTACCGTAGCCATATCAACGCTCGCAACATAAAATATCGCTCGCGCGCCGCCACCCCCGCTGCCAATGCAGCATCTGGTGACCTCACTCACTCGCAGGAACACAAAAACCCTCAAGGGAATTGTTATTTGGCTGCGTTTTCTGTGAGGTGGAGGTACATTCCCCAGTCGGGTAGCTTACAATTACGCTCCCTACCTCTCTTTTCGCCAGAGCTTCGTTTGTCAGTCAGCAGGGTGCACCGCGTGCAGGTGAAGATGGCTTTGGTTTAAAGATTTTGATGAACCACATGCACCCCAAATGATGGTTATTATGTTCTCATCACCTCAATCACTGCAATTACAACATTAAATATCATGATATATCGCGTGCGCGCCGCCACTCCCGCTACCAACAGCAATTTCTTCCTTTCTGGTAACTTTACTCACTCGTAGGATCACAACAACCGTGAAGGGAATTGTTATTTGGCTGCGGTATTATGTGAGGTGGAGGTACTGCCCCAGTCGGGCAGCTTAAAGAATACTCTATGCCCTACCACTTTCTATATCTATATACCCTACCATCTCAGTACGATCTTTAGAGTCAAAGCCAACCTAGCCTGCAAGTGGTGCACTCTACCAACTAACGAAAGTGGCTCTGGCAAAGGGAGGTAGGGTATAGCGTATATTTTGTAAGCTGTCCAACGAGGGAAGTACCTCCACCTCACAGAACTCCGCAGCCAAATAACAATTCCCTTGATAGTTATTATGTTTTTAAAAGTAAATGAGGTCATGAGACAGTAAGGAGTCGCTGCGTTGACAGCGGACCTCCGCCGGCGCATGAATGATATTTCTTGTTGCAAGCGTTAATATGGCTACGGTAACAGCTTTACTACATGCGAGCCGTATGCTTGTTTTCCAGCCGATGTAGTATAAAAAAATGCAATAAATATATATACATAAATCTATTGTATAGTTTTGTAACTATTAATAATGCGCCACCTACCTAATAAATAAATAATAATAAATATTTCTGGACAATTTGCACAGCGCTATCTAGTCCCAAATTAAGCGCAAAGCTTGTGTTATGGGTACCAGACAACTGACAAATGTACTTAAATACATTTTTTTTTGTAAATACATATTTAAAATACATAGAAAACACCCAGACCAAGACAAACAGACATGTTCATGCACACAAATGTTTGTCTTGTGCGGGAATCGAACCCGCGACCTCGGAGTCAAAGTGGCCATTGCTAACCATTCGACCACCGAGCTCGTCAAATTAATAATTTTATCATTGTTTCTCTTCTAAGGGTAGTCTGGAAGAGATCGCTTTTAGCGATGAGACCGCCTTTTGTACTTTTCATTTTGCAAGTTCATGTATGTATTGTTATATTGGTGCAGTAAAGTGAATTCTATCTATCTAATCTTCTATCTATCTATGAAAGCATTCTTTACCAGTCAACAAAAGTGATGCAGAAATAAAACATTTATACCAATAATAATTACTATATAATAAAACAACTGTGTGATTGTGATTTAGACCTCACAACTGGAGTAAAACTTATACCTACCTCTCAACTTCCGTTCGCCTCGCCCGATCACACTTTCCGTAACGCTCTCTTCACGCATTCACCAGCTTACTCTCCAAGTCAAGCGTGCGTAAAGAAATTTTACTTCAAAAACAGTTAGTTACTTATTAATTTAAATGTAATGAGATCTAAGATTAAAATAACTTAAAAGCTTATCGTCTTAATACAGTAATGGTTTACTTTGAACCGACGCCAACACGGTTTGTCAATTCAAACTGGTCTCTAAGTGAGATTTTTGAAATTATTTTGAATCAAAATAAGGCTAACGGAACACTGGCGCTCATCCGTAATTGATATATGACTTATAAAAGTGAAACTTTGTAAGAAAAGATAATATACAAAGATTTAAATCTTTGATTCAAGATTTTTAATTTGCCAATGTGTAAGTATACATCAGATCTAATATAATCATCAGATAATGGCAAGTACGGTTCAACTTAGCACCGTTTTCAGTGCAAATGATGACAGCAGCTAGTCCTACTCTACGTATTATCTCATTACAAATTAATTCTCATTATTTCATTACAAATTAAAATATTATTCCATTACAAATTAAAAAATATGTCATAATACTGTTATTGAATTTAAATGCCAAATTAATCACATAAGTATTCCTTCACTGAGTAATACGATTTATTAATTGACACGTCTTTCAGTTTATGCTTAAAAGTTAGTAAGTTGTAAATTTCAAGTACCTATACTTTTGCAACAAGTCATCTTGTCAACAGGTGTATAGGACATAATATCTAAAACGGGAGGCTGTAAAGAATATTATCATCGTCAATAAGCTTCTTCCAGTAATAATGATAATACTAGCTAATAGAAGGGGGAAAATAATAGTAACCTCTCTTAACAATATCTATATGCAATAATAAACAAAGAAGTTACCAATTTTTCTTTAATAATTTAAACGATTTTTGCTCGTCCTGTAAAGTATGATAATGTCCTTTACGCCAATTGAAATTTCCGGTATCGATATGTACATAGAAAACACCCATTATCAATACGCACTCATAATACATAGAAAACACACAAACCAGACAAATTAAACAGACAGGTACGTACAAAGGTTTGTCTTATGCGGGGATCAAACCTGTCACCCTAGGTGTCAAAGCAGTCATTGTTTTAGACCACTGGGTGTGATATACAATGAGTATTTTAATTTTGTTTGGTACACGGTAAACATCAGGTATGGTCTTCCTGTATGTTCCCATGACTACGTCACGAATTTGGTTATCAAAATCTGTATTTTTTAAGCTATTGCATAGCTTCTATCGCGGGCCTTGAGCGCGGGGACCGAATCCAGAAATTCCGTAACGAAAAAACCTCACGCTCCCCACTCCGACGGGCAAGGAGGTGTGGCTTGAAGGCCGTGCATCGTCTAACGTCGTTTCAGTTCGGCAGTCTTCGACACGGCGTTGTGTGCGTGCGATTAGACGTATTGTACGACTCTACGAAACTCGTTTTATTTATTTAATCATAGAAAAAATTGTTTTCTTATCGGTCACCACGCTCAAAAAGTGTAACTTGAATTAATATCAAAGAAAAAGCAATACTGCATGAATAAAATAAATAAATAAAATTATAATTGCATAAGTTGATACAAAATGCTATGCAATAGCTTTACCGCGGCAGTCCCCGAGTGCCACACGTCTTTTTTTAGGGTTCCGAACCTCAAAAGGAAAAACGGAACCCTTATAAGATCACTTTGTTGTCCGTCTGTCTGTCTGTCTGTCTGTCTGTCTGTCTGTCTGTCTGTCTGTCTGTCAAGAATTTCTATGTCGAGAATGCGTGGAGGTATCAAGCTGAAATTTGAACTGTATACTCAGGTCTACGGTCCCATGAAGTAAAAAAAAAATCTAACTGCTAAGTTTACGTAGAAAAAAGTTACGGCCGTTTATTCAGCAAAAAACGCATATTTCGACACACTCAAGGGAATCAAAACCTATAGGGTACTTCCCGTTGACCTAGAACTATGAAATTTGGCAAGTAACATCGTTATAGACTACAAGTACAGGAATAAATCTCAAAACTATACATTTGTAAATTGATCTTAAAAAATAGGGGGTCTATATTTTTTATAGGGTGTCGAAATTTCAAATTGAAACTACTAGTTCAAATGGGGTATCATATGAAAGGGCTTGATGTACACATTGCAAAATATATTTTATTTATTTTTTTCGACGCATTATTTCTTATTTATAATGAAAAATATCAAATTTAATAATGATACCACGTACCTACGGAACCCTCGGTGGGCGAGTAAGACTCGCACTTGTCCAGTTTTTTTATTCAAAATACAGCTGATGATGTACATAAGTTCAAATCACCTGCCTAAATTTCTTGCCAAAGAACATACCTTGTGTTTTGTACCATGGTTCGCTCCAAATAAATAAATATTCCTGGACAAATTACACACAGCCATCTAGTCCCAAAGTAAGCAAAGCTATGGGTACTAGATAACTTATAAATGTACTTAAATACATTTTTTTTGTAAATGTAAAAAAAAAACCGGACAAGTGCGAGTAGGACTCGCCCACTGAGAGTTAAAAAATAAATAAAATATATTTTGCAATGTGTACATCAAGCCCTTTCATATGATACCCCATTTGAACTAGTAGTTTCAATTTGAAATTTCGACACCCTATAAAAAATATAGACCCCCTATTTTTTAAGATCTATTTACAAATGTATAGTTTTGAGGTTTATTCCTGTACTTGTAGTCTATAACGATGTTACTTGCCAAATTTCATAGTTCTAGGTCAACGGGAAGTACCCTATAGGTTTTGATTCCCTTGTGAATGTGTTGAAATATGCGTTTTTTACTGAATAAACGGCCGTAACTTTTTTTTTACGTAAACTTAGCAGTTTGATTTTTTTACAACTTCATGGGACCGTAGACCTGAGTATAAAGTTCAAATTTTAGCTTGATACCTCCACGCATTCTCAACATAGAAATTCTTGACAGACAGACAGACGGACAACAAAGTGATCTTATAAGGGTTCCGTTTTTCCTTTTGAGGTACGGAACCCTAAAAACAAAAAAAAATGTATTTAAGTATAACATGAGTATATTATACTTGAATACATTTTTGTAATTACATAGAAAATACCCATTATATATTTTTCTTGTGCGGGGATCGTACCCGGGAGTTCGGAGTCAAAGTGGCCATTGCTAACCATTCGACCACTGAGCTCGTCAAATACTAAATACTCTGTATATGCAGCATGCTCGGTAGTACGAAAACAAAGTCATATATAAAGAATGAATGAATTAAAGTCTGGGTCACAACTTGTTAACTTTTTTTTACTCCTAAAAAAACCTGTTTCAATTCAAGCGGCCATACTTAAGCGCCACTAATGATCTATAGATCAATGATCTATAGGTCGTGATCGATGACGCGTGCGCTCGCATGTCATTAACCGTTAACTGCGACACTACAGTGATCGATCTGTTTGTTAAAAAAAAGTTTGTTTATTCTTTTTCATTTATTAAGGTTTAGTAACGTCAATAGGCTATTTGCTCAAAACTTTTTTCGGTTTGATATGTAGGGATGCTTCAATAATATAACCATAGGTGAAAGAATTACTTCGATCGCACAAAAATCTCTCAAGATATGTTAATTTACAAATCACAATTTTGGACTGTCCCGAAAACGCTCCATACAAAAAAAGTCTACTGAGTTATGACGTCACAGGTTTGTCTTTTGTTTGCATCAAAACAGAAATTTGTACGACACCTATGTTAAATTATTACGTTTATGTAATTAGTAAATATAATAAAAGTTATAGTATTTTTTATTGCTTCTCCAATGGAAATATTATCTTTTAATAATTTCATACTTTTAAAATGGACTTTCCCGCCAAACTTTGATCGACCCTAAAATAAGTCGGACGGAAGATATAAGAATGAAAGTTTGCAGATCTTTTTTTTACGAATAATTTTTACTATTTTTGAACATTGTCAAATAGCATATTGTTTATTAGGTTTAAAGAGATTTTTGTTTATTTATTTATTTATTTATTTTCCCCAACCCGTTTGGCCAGCGTGGGGAGTGTAGGCCAAATCCTCCTTCCGTCTAGGACGGACGAGAGAGGGTTGTGCTCTTGTAGTGGAGACTAAAATGGACCTGATGATGATTTATTTATTTACAAGAAGGGAGTGGCGATACTATACGTTGTACTGTTACTCATACTGTGGTAAAGCCTATAGATTCTTTTTTATTTTATTATTATTATTTTATACTACGTCGGGTGGCAGACAAGCATACGGCCCGCCTGATGTGAAGCGGTTACCGTAGCCATATTAACGCTCGCAACATAAAATATCGGTCGCGCGCCGGCACCCCTGCGGCCAACGCAGCATCTCCTTCCTTTCTGGTGATCTCACTCACTCGCAGAAACACAACAACCCTCAAGGGAATTATTATTTGGCTGCGGTATTCTGTGAGGTGGAGGTACATTCCCCAGTCGGGTAGCTTACAATTTACGCTCCCTACCTCTCTTTTCGCCAGAGCTTCGTTTGTCAGTCAGCAGGGTGCACCGCGTGCAGGTGAAGTTGTCTTTGGTTCAAAGATGTTGATGAGCTACTTACACCCCCAAATTGAATTTGAACATTAATTAATTGAACATTACAAAACACACAGAGTAACAATTACATAGACATAAACACACACAACATAATATATATATACAAACACATACAATGGTCTGATGCATATACATATATGTACATGCATACACATACATACATGAATCCATCCAATCATTATGTATCTGTATATAGCCCGATTCTCTCCACACCTCTACGCTTATTTGCTATCATTTTCAGTTATGAGATTTAAAAAAAATCTTCGATTTTTTGCAAATTTTTAACACAAAAGAAATATAAATATTAAATTTTGGTGCAGTCATTCGGAAGTTGTGAATTTGGCATGCAGGTACATATTATGGATTATGATATAGAAATCCGCTTAATTTTTTTTTGTTAATTCCTACTCGGGGACAAAGTTGCATCCGCAAACTAGTCTATACATCTATACAGACAAATAAAATTGGAGTCATCATCATCATCATCATCAGGTCATTTTAGTCTGCACTACAGGAACATGACCCTCTCTCGTCCGTCCCACAGAAGACAGAAGGAGGATTTGGCCTACACTCCCCACGCTGCTGGCCAGACGGGTTGGGGAGGCCTGATCGATGTTATATAATGTATTTCCCTTAGTCGCCTTGTACGACATCCACGGGACGAGACGGAGTGATTCTATTCTAGTCTGCCGGAAACCACACGACCAAATTAATCTCCAAAAATTGGAGTGTCTGTCTGTAATATTAAAATAACCACTTTTTACTAAATGCTTATGGATGTATACACGAGACATAGGTATAGGTATCAAAATATATTTTTTTATATTTTTTGTCTGTCTGTTTGCCTGCTTGTTCCTGCTAATCTCTGAAGCGGATGGACCGATTTTGACAGGAATTTCACTGGTAGGTAGCTGATGTAATAAGAAGTAACATAGGCTACTTTTATTTTAGATATTTTATTTATTTTTATTAATTTATATATATTTTTTTTTTAAATATTATCCCGCGTGGACCAACTCGCGAACATAGCTAGTTAAATATAAAAATGTTTACAGTCTGTGGTACATCCATTTTGCCATTAAAAAAACTGCACTTTTAAAAGAACTCATGCACTTGACCTACGTCTGACAAAAAAAGTTTAGGAGATTCATGACACACGAGCACACATAGCAACACGTACTACGGCTTTGGTGTTACACTGAACTTGATTTTTTTGCAAGCGAATGAAGGTAGCGGTATCCGTGATTTACAGGATGATGTCAAATATACATATAAGAAAGGAAGGAGTATAGGCTGGCAACGGATTGGCGACCCCTAGGCGTTGCTGATTGTCCATGGGCGGTGATTGCTTTCCATCAGGTGACTCACATGGTCGTTTACCTCCCTCTCGTATAAAAAAAAAATATAGTACCTACGTCGCGTGGTAAACAAGGGTACGGCCCGCCTGATGTGAAGCCTGATCATGTTTTGATACTTACATTTGCATTGTAATTTCTGCTTACTACCCTAACTATTAGAGCAAGGAGCTTGATAGCGTCGTTGCGCGTGTCAGTCTACGCGAACACGCAAGTTAAGCAACGTCGACCGTAGCCTATCCATGGATGGGTTTATTTACTCGAGCTCCTTCGTGCTTCGGAGGGCACGTTAAGACAGTCATTAAGTCAAGTCAGTGGCCTTTAGGCGTTTAGGCCAACCCGCAGTTGAACAGCGTGGTGGAGTGTTCTCTAAACCCCATAGATTAAGGTTGAAACCCATATCCCAGAAGTGGGATGAATGAGAGTTGTCGAGGAAAGTTAAATAAGTATTAATCCACTTGTAACCACTAATCTTTATTTATTATTGTATATTTAATATATTTTTTACGACAAAAAAAACGAGTGTGCTTTAGACCACACGACTGAAGTAAAACTTCTACTTATGGCTCCCAATCAACTTCCGTTCGCCTCGCCCGAACACATTTTTCGTAACGCTCTCGTCACGAAGTCACCAGCTTACTCCCCAAGTCAAGCGTGCGTAAATTAGTTTTAATTCAATCTCCGATAAAATCATCTAAGCCAAAAATGTTTGTATTATTTTTCATTAATACAAACATTTTGTAAAGTTTTGTAAGCCAAAAATGTTTGTATTAATTTTCATTATTACAAACAAAAATGTTTGTATTATTTTTCATTAATACAAACAAAAATGTTTGTATTATTTTTCATTAATACAAACATTTTTGGCTTAGATGCAGATTTAGATCCTTCTAAATATAATGTATGAGCCAGCGACTAGAGTCAATTACCTTAAGTACATTTTTTTTTTCGATCAGCCTGTAGCTCGCCGTCCATACTCGCGCTGCATGGTCAAGCGCCAACCTACATAAGTAACTCGTTTCCATCCTTACTGTGAGAAAGTGTAATTTAACTGAGCAAAAACTTGGTTTATTTTTAAACTTATCATTAGCGTTTGATTTTAACTGACTTTAAAAAGGGGGATTCTTTTTTTTATTAAAAAAAACGCTTCGTTTTTAATGACAGGTTTTTATTTGAATGATATGGATGTCGTACAAGGCGACTAAGGGAAATACATTATAAAACATCGTTCAGGCCTCCCCAACCCGTCTGGCCAGCGTGTGGTGTGTAGGCCATATCCTCCTTCTGTCCGGGACGGACAAGAGAGGGTTTGTGCTCCTGCAGTGGAGACTAAAATGACCTGATGATGATGATGAATATGCCGCGCTTCTGTGGAGATTTTATGATAAAGTAACCGCTTTTTAAAGTCTTAAATCTTGTCTTGACTAATTTGCAGCTAGCGCTTCATCATCATAATCGTTTTCATCGTCAGTAGATCCTTTCTTGTTGACAATTACTTCAATGATTCCCGAAAAATCGAGTAGCAATGATTGATTTTCCTTGTTATCGTCAGCAACTTCCTGTTTATTAGTAACACTGAGATCATATGGAATAATAGCTAAAATATTTTCATTCTTCAAGGTACGTAACGTTCACACATTCAGTGTAGTCAATCTGAAAAAAGAAAGGAAACTTCTTTCAATGAATAACGCCAGTGTACTCAATCTGGTACAGCAAGATAAAACTAACTGTAAAATCTTACTTAAATACTCAATACTGTATAAACAATATAAATATGAAAAAAATGGAATAATTCTTCCCCACTTCACCCCCCCCCCCCCCCCCCCCCCAACTCATATTATCAATTGCAGTGTAATTGACTTAAAAAACCTAGTTTGGAGCATTACTTTCTCAAATAGATTTTTTAAATTGATAATAATGTATATACTTCCACGGCCAGTTGACCTTAAGAAAGCGGATGGATGCGGAAGACGCCTCCGTCTTCCGTATTTGGTGGAAAGCATTGGAGAAGAATTATATCCAGCAGTGGGTATCAACAGGCGTATGATGATGATGACGATGATGAATCAGGATTTGACGAGCTCGGTGGCGTAGCGGTCAATGACGCGGCTTCGACACCAACGCTCGTGGGTTCGATTCCCACACGGGACAAACATTTGTGTGCATGAACATGTCTGTTTGTCTTGGTCTGGGTGTTTTCTATGTATCATAAGTATGTATTTACAAAAAAAAAGTGTATTTACGTATGTTTATCAGTTGTCTAGTACCCATAACACAAGCTTCGCTTACTTTGGGGCTAGATGGCGCTGTGTAATTTGTGTGACAATATTTATTTATTTATTTATAAACGCAATCGTGGGAAAGGTCCACCGCAAACTAGTTAAACCTTGATAGAAACGAAGATTTACTACATAGGATGTATATGGATAATTATGTGTATGGAGTTATGGACTTGTATGAAAGTAGCGGAATCAGATCACTTTCTAATATTATTGATTTGTTTACGATGTATTTATTACTACACTTGCCATATAAACGTTCGCAACATGAAATATCGCTCGCGTGCCGCCACCCCAGCAACGCAGCAACTCCGTTCTGGAGACCTCACTCACTCGCAGGAACTGTTGTGTTCCCTCGCTCAAGGGAATTGTTATTTGGCTGCGGTATTCTGTGAGGTGAAGGTAATTCCCCAGTCGAGCAGCTTAAAATTACGCTATGCCCTACCCGTCTTTAGCCAGAGCGCCTTGCGAGTGAGTAAGATCATCAGAAAGTAAGGAGTCGCTGTGGTGATATTTCATGTTCCGACCGTTAATATGGCTACAAAAAAAATTGACAATCTTAACTTAAATAAATATTTCTGGACAATTTACACAGCGCCATCTAGTCCCAAATTAAGCGTAAAGCTTGTGTTATGGATACTAGACAACTGATAAATGTACTTAAATAAATTTTTTTTGTAAATACATACTTATAATACATAGAAAACATCCAGACCAATACAAACAGACATGTTCATGCACACAAATGTTTGTCTTGTGCGGGAATCGAACCCGCGACCTCGGAGTCAAAGTGGCCATTGCTAACCTTTCGACCACCGAGCTCGTCAATGTGTTCCGAGTTGTTCTGTTTCTATACAAACTTCTTCATTATATGAGTATATTCCTTCATATGTGAGAATAGTCAATAGCTACAACTCTTAATTATTATTTTTGGATCAGAACATTGTTGGAAAGGAGCTGTGTTAATTGGGTGACGGTATCAAGTATACACAAGTCAATGTAGCTTCAGCTATTATTGCTAACCATTCTACCACCGAGTTCGTTAAATAATTTATTTTTGTTCATTATATTTAAGTAGTAACTTAATACCTGCTTACTTTATGTGTACACATAAATAAAGTTACCAGCAAACGGAAAGTTCTCGACGTGCTTACATACATAAATCACACAATTTACTGCGATATAAACTTTATTTGCTACTTACTCCGTTTATGTGGATAACTAGAGCATATAACGAGTCTCATAAACTAGCTTACGCCTGCGACTTCGTACGCGCGTTTCCCGGTCTCCTGTGGGAATTTTCAAAAAACATTTCTTAGAATACCATCATTAGAATATCATCGTTGACGAGCTCAGTGGTCGAATGGTTAGCAATGGCCACTTTGACTCCGAGGTCGCGGGTTCGATCCCCGCACAAGACAAACATTTGTGTGTATGAACATGTCTGTTTGTCTTTGTCTGGGCGTTATCTATGTATTATATGGTATATATTTACAAAAAAAATGTATTTAAGTATTATACCAGTTGTCTAGTACCCATAGTACAAGTTTTTCGCTTAATTTGGGACTAGATAGCGCTGTGTTAATTGTCTAGGAATATTTATATTTCTTTATTTATTATCAGCCTGTATCTACCTACTGCTGGATATAACCCTCTCCTAATGCTTTCCACCATATGCGATCCTCCGCTTTCCACATCCAACCTATTTTGAGATCGACGGCATATCGACGGTCCATTTAGAGAGGTGGTGCCCTACGCTTCGTCACCCCGTTTTGTAACGGTTGGGGTGTAAGTGATTCATCAACATCTTTGAACCAAAGCCAACGTCACCTGCACGCGGTGCACCTTGCTGACTGACAAACGAAGCTCTGGCGAAAAGAGAGGTAGGGAGCGTAATTGTAAGTTACCCGACTGGGGAATGTACCTCCACCTACAGAATACCGCTGCGAAATAACAATTCCCTTGAGGGTTGTTGTGTTCCTTCGAGTGAGTGAGGTCACCAAAAAGTAAGGAGATGCTGCGTTGACAGCGGGGGTGGCGGCGCGCGAGCGATATTTTATGTTGCGAGCGTTTATATGGCTACGGTAATCGCTACACATCAGGCGGACCGTATGCTTGTCTGCAATCCGTCATAGTATAAAAAAAACAACGTATTGCACTCCGGGAGTGCCGGTAGAAGTGAAAACTTGAACATTACCGTTGTGCATTTTTGAATATTTTGGAATGGTTAGGGAAAGGATAATTTCGCACGAATTGCGTTATTTATCAGTATAAAAGTACTATCATTTATGTGGTAAAATACAATATGCATTTATTGCGCTATAGTACACAAACATGAAAATTTATATTACATTAAAAATAAACAGCAGGAGCAGGCATACATTTTCGCCGCGTGGTAGAAAGAGAGGGGGATATTATTTCCTCTCCTACGCCGTGCCGGCGGGTCTACTCTCCCTCCGTCTTATGAATTTTCGATCAGGCCACGTGACCTGACGCGAGTTTAACATTTTTTACCCATCCCAAAAATGTGCACAACGCCGCTAAAGAAGTTTTCATTTCAAAAATCAATACAATAAATAATCATAAAATAAAAAGGAATGTACAACACATTCATTTTTATTTTATGATTAAGTTGTAACATTATAAATTTTTCTGTCTTAATTAACTGAAAGAGCTTATTTTAATAACCTGTAATAACATTTTAAGAGTATTCGCAAGAATCTCGTCAAAGAATCTCTCGCAAAATGCCTTATTACCTGTGATTGGTATAACATGTTATTGATTTATTTTTGAATTGGGATTATCCCAATTCTAAAATTCTCATTAGAGAATTAATGCAAAATATTTGAGTGCATTTTAAAATAAAATTTCCACAATCTCGATATTGGCAATAATAATTTATGTTTAACGTGCTCTACGTAGCTCGAGATTAATAAACACATCCATGGACTGGCTATGGCCGACGTTGCTTAACTTGCGTGTTCGATTAGACTCCGAGCTCCTCGTCGATGCCACCCAGCTCCTCACCGAGCAAAAAAAACACGCTGTCAAAGAAATAATGCTTAGTTTCTCGACTACCAAGACTGCAGAAATAATGAAGAGTAGTAATGTTAAATGAATTCACGTAAAAATAACCATATCAATCAGTCCAATCAAGTTTTTATACAGGTTCGACTATAATTTATAATGCTAACAGCTGGGACCGACGGTTTAACATGCCCTCCGAAGCACGGAGGACCTCGAGATAAATAAACCCTTTCATGGACAGGCTACATCGACGTTGCTTAACTTGCGTGTTCGATTATACGAGGCCATCGAGCTCATCTTACGACATGTACTATAATATTATTATATCTAATATATATAAATGTCATATTAAATACGTGCAGTCAAATCATCATCGGCTAGTCAGTAATCACTGTGAGAGAATAATGGGTTTCAAAAGGCCGGTTGTACAATAATCACAATTAAACGGAAGCTTTTTAAAACGGTAAAGTAATTAACAACCATCCTATAATTATAGTCAATGCACTTCTCTTTCCAGGAACCAATATAATAAAATTATAGTCGAGTTATATAAACCTGATTGAAGATGGTTTTTACATGATTTCATTTAACTATAATACTCTTCGCTATTTCTACAGTCCTGGTAGTTGAGATACTAACTTACCATTCTGGCACAAGGCAAATATTTGTTTGACACTATTTATTTATTTTATGTGTTGCTCGAACACGCTAGTTATGCAATGTCGCCCTTAGCCAGTCCATGGATCGGTTTATTTATCTCGAGCTCCTCCATGCTTCGTAGAGCACGTTAAGCCGTCGGTTCCGGCTGTTAGCATTAAAATTTTAATTTATATTCGAACATTTATAAACTTGATTGGACTGATACAAGATGGTTTTTACATGATTTCATTTAACTTTACTACTCTTCGCTATTTCTACAATCCTGGTAGTTGAGATACTAACTTAGCATTCTGGCACAAGGCCAATTTTTGTTTGACACTATATTTATGTGTTTGTTGCTCGAACACGCTAGTTAAGCAGTGTCGCCCATAGCCAGTCCATGGATTGGTTTATTTATCTCGAGCTCCTCCATGCTTCGGAGAGCACGTTAAGCCGTCGGTCCCGGCTTTTAGCATTATTATAAATTTATATTCGAACCCATATATAAAAAAAACCCTTAAGTAAACTTGATTGGACTGATTGAACATGGTTTTTACATGATTTCGTTTAACTTTACTACTCTTTGCTATTTCTGCAGTACTGGTAGTCGAGAAAATAACTTAGCATTCTGGCACAAGGCGTTTTTGAAAAAATGCTTCTAGGGAGACAATTCAAAAAATCGAATGACAACAAAATACATTCAGCGAATCTAGTTGCTCCACTCAACTTCGATTTCGGCCCCGTGGGCTAGAATCCGGCCTAGTTTGAACCTCTTTCTTAGAAGTCGGTTAAAAATAAACTTTTGTTTATAACACAGTTCAAAAACAGTGTCCATCTTTAATATTCATGTGACAAACAAGAGCCGCTCGGAATACAAATGGGGTATTTCCTTATCGGTGGGCCATCTTAATTTGTTAGTGTTGCCATATATCACAAACTTGTCTTGGTAGTAAATTAACCTAGACGAGTTTCTGCTCCCGAAACTTTTCATAAATATTTAAATTAATTATCTTCTTTTTGTTTTAGAAACCAAATGTCGCATTAATAATAATAAATAAATAAATAAATATTTCTAGACAATTTACACAGCGGCATCTATTCCCAAATTAAGCGCAAAGCTTGTACTAGTACTACGGGTACTAGACAACTGATAAATGTATTATATACCTTTTTTTTTTGTAAATACATACTTGTAATAATACTTACACAGAAAACACCCAGGCTAAGACAAACAAATATGTTCATGCACAGAACTGTTTGTCTTGTGCGGGGATCGAACCCGCAACCTCGGAGTTAAAGTAGTCATTGCTAATCATTCGACCACAGAGCTCGTTAAATCAATCAATTGAGTAATGCTGTGGTAATGCGCCAAATATAGGTTTAACCGAATACGAATATTTTGTTCCAAAATGTTCGAACCAAATATTCAGCTGAATTGTTCGGTTTATTTTTGCTCAGCAGCATCAACCCATAAGCATCCCACTGCTGGGATACGGAACTCCCCTCCACCACGCTGCTGAACTCCGGGTTGGCGGAGGCCAATGTTTTCAAGCCGCCCTAAGGCCTGGCTTAACGACTGTCATCTAATGATAACAGCCGGGACCGACGACTTAACGTGCCCTCCGAAGCACTGTAAAGATGTTATAAATAGTAAAAAAAATCAAAACAAAAATTCATAATTGAAATGATTGACAGCTCTTGCATTACGCGATCAAGGTGTGAACTCTGATGAGTTCCCGTGACCGAGACGTGGGATTACCGTATGCCCTACATAATAAACGGTTCCCAGATAAAACAATTTCGAGTAAATAGATACTAGGAAACCAGAAACGATATACCCACGGTAATGTGTTTGACCTCTTACTGGATTATGTATTCCGTGGGATAGATAAGTAGGTAGGTACTTAAATTATAGAATAAGTACTAGGTACCCTACCGTACTAATTTAAAATCAAGTTAGAGAGCAAGTGAATGAGAGAGAGGTCAAAATGGCGAACTATGTCGCACGAAACGCTTTTTTTATGGGACTGGGGGGGGGGGGGGGGGGGGCACCACATATTCCCACCACTGTGTCTTCTGTGTAGCCCGGATTAACAACGGCGACCGCCAAAAAGGCAGTGAAGTCCATTGCAGTCCAGGGGGTAAAACTACGGCTGTTTTGGAACACAACGAATTTAATCAGAAGAAATTAGTAGATGTAAGAAGCTTTTGGAATTTGACTTCCCGTCTTAGCAATTTGAGAGACAGCAATATGGAATGTCTGAAGGCATTAAAGCCTAAAGAGATGGCTAGTCAAGTGAAGCTCAACTGCCGTGCACCAAGAATTTTAAGTGCCTATCTAACACTATTGGGGACCTAAAACATTGACTTACGAACACGAAACGACAAGCTTATTAACTTTAGCTTCGTCGTCAACCCTTATTCATCCCACTGCTGGGATACGGGTCTCCCCTCAATCGAAGGGGTTTAGAGCATATTCCACACTGCTCAACTACGGGTTGGTAGAGGCCAGGGTCTTATAGCCGCCTAAAGGCCACTGACTTGGCTTAACGACTGTCATCTATAATGACAACAGCCGGGACCGACGGCTTAACATGCCCTCTGTAGCACGGAGGAGCTCAAGATAAATAAACCCATCCATGGACAGGCTACGGTCGACGTTGCTTAACTTGCGTGTTGGATTAGACTGACTCGCGGAACGCCGCCACCGAGCTCCCTCAAAATAACTTACTTTCCTATGATTTAAAACCTAGATTTTGTCTAAACTTCTCTCTAATCACCAGTAGGGATGCAACATCGTTCATAAAAAACATCGATACTGAAACATCGATATTTTTTAAAGTGCAACATCGATGTTGAAAACATCGACGTTTTAGGACGATACATCGATGTTTTTTCGATGTTTTCTTTAATTACTAGCAGGGTCAGCAAATACAGCCTTGAAATAAAGAGAAAAGGCTTTTTCTTATAAAAAATATTGAAAACCTACTTAGATTCATTTTGGTAATCATGATTACTGACAATGTCAAACAATTAGTTACTTTAAACGATACATCCAATAACGTATGAGGATATAAAAAGTAGTAGAACGACAAATTAAACAAATATCAGAAAGACAAAGATAATCAAATTTATTATGAATTAAACAAAACTTATTTACTATTTTTTCTCATTATAGAATTCAAAAATAATAATTTCGACAATCTACTGCCAAGCAACCGGTTTCTTTCTTGGGTAATTATAGAATCAAACATCGTTCATAAAACATCGATGTTAGTAAACGATGTATCGATGCTTTCTTTTGTTTCAACATCGATGTTTTACATCGATGTTTATGAACGATACCTCGATGTTTTAAAACATCGATGTATCGTTTGCATCCCTAATCACCAGGGTAGCATAAATGGTATAGAGTGTTTTTGTTCAAGCGTGTTGCCACTTATTAAGTACCAAAGAACAAAGAAACCCATTTTATCACTTTCAAGTAATAAACACCAACACATTATTAATAATAATCTTGTGGAAAATTTAATGTCTACTGCTATTAGTGTTAATATGCACAAGAACATTTTCAAGAAACGCTCCATCAGAAATTTCTCTGTCAGTGACACTCTCGATTCTAGACTGCACACTTATGTTGTAAAACTTTGTTTTTTTTATGTTGTTATTAATACCCATATTGAGGGAATTGGGAAAAAAATATTATTTAATTCGCCATTTTGTGGTGACGGCCATTTTAGATTTGAAATTGTAGTGTAAATAAATACGTCTCTAAAATTTCTTCCATAGCGAGGCAATTAAAAATACCAATGATAACAAAATCGGGAGATACAGTTTGGTGTTGCACCATAGAGATCAGCAATACCAAGGGGTCGCCGATCCATTGCCAGCCTTTTAGGAGAAATATAGACTCCGTTCTTGAAGGCTCCCATGTCGTAATTGTTCGGAAATATCCACAGAATTAATAACAAGAGGATTTCTTCCATAGATAACAGAAACCATTACATAGATAGTCGTTTCTGTTATCTATGATTTCTTCCTAATAATTTATTAGTTCTGTGGAAATATTGCTGAAGGGAGTTGATTCCACAGTTTCACCGTTCGTAGTATTCAATTATTAGGAAACGTAATTTGTACAGATAAAATAATTTGAGGCACGTATCTCACTCACCAACATCTAGGTAGAGAATCTCAAAAGCACGTACCTGGTGGTTTTGGAGGCTGGTACATCAAGCCCGCGCTACTGGGGTAGCATAACAAAAGCGCAATAAAGATACGACAGTTCTGTTAGCGTCACAAATGAACACCGGAAAAGTGAGCCAATTGTCTTACCTCACAATTGAAAATGACGTCGTCTATATTTCGATAATGCATAATTTATGTTGATAAAGTAAATAAATCCCAAGATCACATATCATACGAAATAACACAATATTAATTGATTTTAACACGTACTTTATTTCATTTCATATTTTTGCAAGAAAAATTGGCGCCATTTTGCGCTCAGTGAGTAAAAGAGATAACAAGTATATTAAATCGCTGATATAATAAGGATGGCGATAGTTATTCTTAACCTCAGCAGGAATCGTTCTCTGATGCAATTTAGTATAAGTATGCCATATCTATAGACATATAACAGTGGCCTAATAACCATACTCTTGTGAATTGTTGCGTTCCTAGTAGGGACTGAGGTAGACACGAGGAAATGCTGCTCTATTCGCGAAAGGGAAGAAGAGGGGGGCATAGGCGCAAAATAATCCTTGATGTCCACACTAACCGTTTGCCATCAGGTGGGTTGTATGCTTGTTTGGTATCCGACGTGGAAAAATACACGAACACCAGTCTTTTATGTCAGAATGTTTATTATTTTTATTTTCCGTGACAGACATTGTGCCGAAATGGAAATTACTATAATATTCAGAAAGTTCGGTTTCAAAACCTTTTAATATTCCCTGCCGACTACAACAAGAGGCTCACCAGTTACGGCATATTGAATCGAGCCCGACTGGAGGACACCCTACTTATCTATCCGCTGTGTTAGCCGCAGCCAAATAACAATACCCTTGAGAATTGATGCGTTCCTAGTACTGACTGAGGTAAATGAGGGTGACAGCGAGCGAGCTCGTATTGTAAGTATAGGCTACGGTAACTGCTTAACATCGGGCGAGCGAGAGCATATGATTGTTCCGGCGTTATTTAAAAAAAATGGGATGTGGCTGTGTCATGGACACGTGTGTTTAATGTGAATGCGTTATATTCTTTGGATATATGCACTAAAATTATCTCAAAATAGCAGCGCTTCCCCCACCTCCCGCGATAAGTTCTTTGATCCTTCATCAATCCAGTGCTGATTGAATTTTGGATGGAGATATAGCTATATAAGTAGCTGCAACACAAAACTGTATCCTCCGATTTTGTTATCATTCGTCGTTTAGAATTTCCACGCTATGGAAGCTTCAAAAATAGATAGTAATATAATAGGACCCTATTTGTTCACGGACCGCAATTATTATCGTACCAAACCTATTTGCCTCAATTTTTTACTTGTTTGACAGAATCAGGTTCGAAAGGTGTTAATTAGCATCACTCTTGTTTTCGAGACAACAGTAAAACTTGCATTACTTTCTACCTCCCATATAATAAATTGTAATGCTGCCTTCCTACCAGAGATGTACTAAGCTGAGTAGAGTAGTGAGATAAGTAAAAAGTTGAGCGTATAAGTACATCTTGGTTTATTAACCAATTACTTCGATAACAAGAAATAATTCACCCATCTTTAAATTTACTGCCATACGGGGGCAATCCAAAAAATCTAAATGATAACAAAATCGGGGGATACTGTTTGGCGTTGTAGCACAGAATAATATGTTGTAGTTTCGAATATATGCTCATTATGCTCTACATCCAAAATCACATCACTGGATAGACAGATAGATAGGTAGATAGATAGAATGCGCTTTATTTGCACACTAAGAGTACAGAGATTACAACTTGCTACCAACTTTGTTCTTAGGTGAACTAATTAGGTCTTTAATTGTGTATATGAAAATTAAGAAGAGAAATAGGCTTCAATTGCAGAAAGATTTAAGTTGATGAATTTTCTATTTGTTTGTAAATATTAAGATGAATATATAGATTATATTAATAAATACAGTTTTAACAGCATCAAATAAATAAAAAGCTTTTGTTTAGCCATAATATAAATAATATGTCTTGCCGGGAGTCGCGTGTCAATTGTTTTTATTACAAGTTTGAATTTCTTATTTTTCATATCCCTACTAATATTAATGTACGTTTGTTTGTTACGCTTTCACGCGAAAACTACTCAACCGATCATCATAAAAATTTGTACACATATTCTTGGAGGTATCAGAAGTAACATAGCATACATTATATTAAAAAAAAATACGAAAAAGAATTTCTCGCGAGCGAAGCCGCGGGCAAAAGCTAGCTAGCTAGTAATTAACTAATTAATTATTATACTAAGTAGGGGAAAAAGTCTTTTCGCATTTTAGTATGTATGAACTTGTAATAAAATCTCTTTGGTTATACCATTTGTATCTGGCAGGTTTTGATATCTTTAAAAAGTTTAAATTTTAAAAAAGATAATTCCAAATTCAAATTAGGTAAATGTGTGATTTTCATTTGTTTTTTTTACTGTCAAGATGAGTGAATCTAATGAAGAAATTCGATTCATTTTAAAATTTTACTACAAAAAAAGTAAAAATGCAACGCAAGCTGCGAAAAAAATTTGTGACGTTTATGGATCTAGTGCAGTGTCTGTGAGAGTAGCACAAATTTGGTTTAAGCGTTTTCAATCAGGAAATTTTGATGTGAAAGATGCACGTCGCTCTGGTCGCCCTGTTACGGATAAAATTGATGCCATTTTTGAAAAAGTGGAGCAAGATCAGCATATCAGTAGTTACGACGTAGCTGAAGAATTAGGAATTGACCACAAAACAGTTTTGGCGCATTTGAAAAAAGCTGGGTACACTAAAAAGCTCGATATTTGGGTGCCTCACGATCTCACTGAAACAAACTTAATGAACCGTGTACTCATTTGCGATTCTTTACTACGACGTAATGAAAGCGAACCGTTTTTGAAAAAGCTTATAACTGGTGATGAAAAGTGGATCACGTACGACAAGAACGTGCGAAAAAGGTCGTGGTCAAAGGCCGGTCAGGCTTCACAGACTCTGGCAAAACCCGGGTTAACCCGCAATAAGGAGATGCTGTGTGTATGGTGGGATTAATAGGGCATTATTCATTATGAGCTGTTACCGCCAGGCAGGACTATCGATTCTGAACTCTATTGTGAACAACTGATGAGATTAAAGCAAAAAGTTGAGAGAAAGCGGCCGGAATTAATTAACAGAAGGAGTGTGATTTTTCATCATGATAACGCTAGACCTCACACATCTTTAGCCACTCAGCAAAAATTAAGAGAGTTTGACTGGAAGGTGTTAATGCATCCGCCGTATAGTCCTGACCTTGCACCTTCTGATTTCCACCTGTTTCGGTCTCTTAGGAATTCTTTAGGCAATGTCAGGTTAACATCACGAGAAGACTGCCAAAACCACTTGTCGTGGTTTTTTGAACAGAAGTCCCAAAATTTCTATAGTAATGGGATCATGTCTCTACCTACAAGATGGCAAAAAGTTATCGAACAAAATGGCACCTACATACTTTAGTTAAATGTAAATAAACTTTAGTAAAAAATGTTTTGAATTTTCATATAAAATACGAAAAGACTTTTTCCCCAACCTAATATTTAATAAAAAAACTGCACGGCTTATGTACAAATTTGTTTTGAGGGCAATAATCAGGCCTGCGTACTTTTTGTTCCTGTTGAGTATGATCTTACAACCTTTGCATTTTTTCCCCGCGACCCCCCCGAACTTGGAGACCATACTGGGGGTCGCGACCCACTGTTTGAAAATCACTGCATTAAATTGTTGAGTTCTTCAAATAAATAACCCCATGAAACAACATTGTATAGTTTCTCCTAACTTTCTACAGTTCAATTGATGTGAATCAATGGGAAATATTGGAAAGTCATGTCAGTCAGTAATGTGCAGGGCGAACAATGCAATTTGCATGTCGGTGTTAAACGTTAAATTTACGATTTTCTTTGTATGGCAACATTAATTGAAGAATAAAGACACAATACTGACAATACAACCACATCAGCCGCAGAAATGAGATATTTTTATAGAAGGCAAACAGTGAAGAATAACGAAAAGTAAAGAGCATTGAACTAAATGGGGTTTATATGGTTCATCAATATCTTTGAACCAAAGCCAACTTCACCTGCACGCGGTGCACCCTACTGATTGACAAACGAAACTCTGGTGAAAAGAGAGGTAGGGAGCGTAATTGTTAGCTACCCGACTGGGGAATTTACCTTCGCCTCACAGAACACCGCAGCCAAATAACAATTCCCTTGAGGGTTGTTGTGTTCCTGCGAGTGAGTGAGGTCACCAGAAAGGAAGGCAGCGTTGGCAGCGGGTGGTGGGAATGGCGGCGCGCGAGCGATATTTTATGTTGCGAGCGTTATTATGGCTACGGTAACCGCTTCACATCAGGCGGGCCGTATGCTTCTCTGCCACCCTGCGTAGTATAAAAAAAATGTACTAGGAGAGACGAGGAATGCAAGCCCCACCTCACAGAAGGCCGCTGTTAAAATAACCCTTGAGGATTTCTGTAGTCCTGGTACTGCCATGCACAACTGCCACCTACGTAAAAACGTAGAGGAGACAGGTGCTGATTTTGGGGTTAAATCTTGTTTAGCTCACATTTTCTTAGATATGCTTCGTTAGCAACGAGAGTGCCATAATTGCATAGGGCACTCTTTGCATTACCGTAAGGTAAACTACCTCAGGCGAGTTTATTTGGCACATGAGTTATGATGCCAGAAACAATAAAAAATGGGATGTGACTGTATGGACACGGTCGTGTCTTGTACATGAATACGCACGTTATGTTCCATAGTCCTTACTTAGCGTTATAAATTCTTTTGATCCATCGTCTATCTGTTGGTGTGATTTAATTTTGGATGGAGATGATAGATAGTAGCTGCAACACCAAACTGTATGCCCCGATTTTGATATCAATGTTTTTTGAATTGCCTCCATATGGAAGCAATTGTAAAGACATCAAGAAATACTATATTATTACTTATTAGTTCTCAATTGCCAAATTTGTCAAATATTACCGTAGAGTTAACTTTTTGTATAAGAAAAACTTATTTGTATGTGCTAAGTTTGCAAAAGCACTCTAAAGCTAAGTACCAAACTGTGTTAACTAACCGAAGGTACAACGGGGAAAGCGATAAATCTCTAAAGAAAAGTGAAATTGCGCTTGTCTGCTCTCTACTTATACTACTTATAACGCACGGACAAATATACTGTTTAATAATATTAGCATGTAGGTATATAGAGGAGCTCGATGGCGTCGTTGCGCGTGTCAGTCTAATCAAAAACGCAAGTTAAGCAACGTCGACCGTAGCCTGTCCATGGATGGGTTTATTTATATCGAGCTCTTTCATGCTTCGGCGGGCACGTTAAGCCGTCGGTCCCGGCTGTTATCACTAGATGATAGTTACGTAAATAAGTCAGTGGCCTATAGGCGGCTTGAAAACACTGGCCTCCGCCAACTCGCAGTTGAGCAGCGTGGTGGAGTATGCTTTAAACCCCTTCGATTGAAGTATATGTGCAAAAACAAGATAGATTAGTAACTTCACTTTTTTAATTAATTTTAACGCCGCCATTATGGTTTTCGTCGCCAAAGGCGCGAAACTAGTAATATCGTTCTTTTAACAATGTTGTCCATATCTAAGTGGGTAGTTTTAATGTCAGTGGTAGCACTGAAACTAGCACTACCTACTATCACTAAGTTATGTTCCTTTGTTAGCCCATTTGATGGCCCTAACTTTAATCAAAATAAATAACAAAGGGTGGAGATATGACAACCGCACCAAAATAAAATAAAGCTTAGCACGCATTCGCGCCACGATTCAAGCGAGAAAGGCCTTGTGAATTACCATTTTTGCACTGAATGTTTTACAAACAGTCACAATAAAGGTATCTACAGTATGCCAACTTCACTGTAAATCCTGATTCCTACATGTTACAGGTGAAACGCTTTCTTCGCCTTGTGTAACTTGGGCATACCGCCTAAGCGGAAGCCGATTCGCATCTGGATTTTTAATTGAGTTTATCAAATTTCAGCTTAGATTTATGGCACCTGTGTTTAGCTTAGATGGTAGAAATCCTAGATTTCTACCGATTGAACTGAATATGTTACTACTTACTGATGACAGTAAGTCTCTACATACATTTAGTGTATTTAATAAAATTCATTGTCGTAAAATTTATAGATCTCGTGAGTTTATTTATACAACTAAGGCGGAAACAAGCACACTATCTGCCAGATGGTAGGCAGTCATCATAGCCTATCAAATACAAAATGTAATAGTAGTATTATCTAATTATTAAAAAAAATGTGTATATTGGTTTCTTTCAAGCATTTCTTTTTCGCCAATTGTCAATACCGAAATGCTAGGAGGTAAACAATAAAAAAAATATATATTATCAATAAAAATGCTTAAGACGTGTCCACAAGACCCCAATGGCAGAATAAATAATTTTAATTTTATTTCATTATGGAAACTCGCAATGAGCTCGTACCTAGTTCACAAAAAGAGATACCCCGTAATTCACACTCGTGAAATTATGTATCTGTCGATCTTCAGCTTAGTCTATGATTTTTATTAGCAAAATATTGATCGACTATTTATATAATGTGTACCTACTATAAAATAGATTTTAATTCCGTGATCCGCGATACGGTCCTTAACCCAACGCGTGCACCACATTCGAATGGTGCGGAATTTGAATTTAGAAGCGAAGCGCAGGCGCATGTTTTCGCCCACGTGTGTGCGCAGCATTAAGATATTATAGGGTTGTCAAATCAGGATTTCAGTGTTCCTATTTTTTTTAATAGTTGTGTCAGGTAAAGATCACAGTCATAGATTGTTACTTTCACTAAACTAAAAAACGATGTAATTCAGTTTGATACAGTAGGTATGTGTTTATTGACTTTTTTTCATATGATAACTTTCTGAAAGGTTCTTAAATTTTGTTTTAATTATTTTTTTTTCATTTACACTAAGTTCTTTACTTAGTTAGGTACCTATCCTTATTTGGAAAAAGAACAATATTTTTTATCTTTGTGTGTTTGTTATTTTTATTTTTAATGTAGGTAGGAAGGTATATTACTTGGTACTTGTAAGCACATGTTACTAATGCGCAAATGTAAATAATTCACAAATATTACAAAATTGGAATACGCACTCTCTTCCTCTCTCTCTTTTATTTAATAAAAGAATAAGAGAGATAGAGCCACTTATAAATATAAAAAGACTATATTCTGTCCGTGGTTGAAACATTCTTCATTCCTCGTTAACAACACACACTCGCACACACACGTTTAGACTGCTGCGTGCACCACGTGTTTTACTCAAAGTTTCTGGTGACCCGTTTGTATTTTTTTTATACTACGACGGGTGGCAGACAAGCATACGGCCCGCCTGATGTGAAGCGGTTACCGTAGCCATATTAACGCTCGCAACATAAAATATATCTCGCGCGCCGCCATCCCCGCTGCCAAAGCTGCATCTCCTTCCTTTCTGGTGACCTCACTCACTCGCAGAAACACAACAACCCTCAAAGGAATTGTTATTTGGCTGCAGTACCCTGTGAGATGGAGGTACATTCCCCAGATCGGCTAGATTACAATTAGCGTAATTGTAATCTACCTACTCTCTTTTCGCCAGAGCTTAGCTTCTTTTCGTTTGTCAGTCAGCAAGGTGCATCGCGTGCAGGTGAAGTTGAATTTAGATATATTTTTTTTAGTTGGTGGTAGCAGAACACAACTGGTGTTTTTCTACCATGTACACCCCTATCTAATCTAAACTCCTATCTAAATCTATGTCCATCTCGACACTCTCGTCTGAGAAGTCTTTGAAATACGCAACGATCAATAGAATAGAAAATGATCAATAGAATTTAATGCATCCACTAACGAGATATTCTATCGATTTCTGTTATCCTAGTTATACTTTATATTAATTAAATATATAAAAATACTATGCTGACCCAACTGATGTCTGGGGTGAAAGTGGTTCATCAACATCTTTGATGGGGAGTAAGTGGTGCATCAACATCTTTGAACCAAAGCCAACTTCACCTGCACGCGGTGCACTCTGCTGACTGACAAATGAAACTCTGGCGAAAATAGAGGTAGGGAGCGTAATTGTAAGCTACCCGACTGGGGAATGTACCTTCACAATACCGCAGCCAAATAACAATTCCCTTGAGGGTTGTTGTGTTCCTGAGAGTAAGTGGGGTTACCAGAAAGGAAGGAGATGCAGCGTTGGCAGCGGGGGTGGCGGCGCGCGAGCGATATTTTATGTTGCGAGCGTTAATATGCCTACGGTAACCGGTTCACATTAGACGGGCCGTATGCTTGTCTGCCACCCGACGTAGTATCAAAAAAAAAATTGTTCGTTAGTCGGAAAAACCTACACGTCTTCCTTGATTGGACTTTTATTTACTCAATTTATTAATTTTATTGTTAATTAAGCGATTTGGTCACGTCTATATGCGGTATAGTCCACAAAGTCCTTTCTCCATGACTCACCAAGAAATCTCTTCTCACTATTGGGTCAAGAGTTTTCAAGTACGCTCTCAGACTATACTGAACACTATAATCACAAGTTTCTTGAGTATTCTGTCTGCGAATCGAGAAATAACGTTTCACTTTCAACCATAGAGTTACTATAGTGAAAGCTGGTAGGCTGTATATGGGGAAAATAGCAAAAAAAAATCTATCAGCAAATGATAGATAAGTATGACATTATTTGTGGATATTATATATATACATGTAACTAGCTAACGTACGTTTTTTTTTTATACCACTAGTGTGGAAAACAAGCATACGGCCCGCCTTATGGAAAGCAGTAACTGCTTTCCATCAGGCCTATGCTTTTCATCAGTAGCCTTATGAACGCCTGTAACACCAGAGGCATCACACGCGCGTTGCCGACCCTGTAAAAATCTCTTCACGCCCTTTTTGAAAAAGCCCATGCTAATAGTCCCCTGAAAAAACCTCGACAGGCAGTTCATTCCACAGCTTGACAGTACGCGGAAGAAAACTTCTCTGGAACCGCACAGTACGTGACCACTTATGTTCCAATGTGTGAGGATGAATTCCCCGTCGATGGCGAGTGGTGCGACTGTAGAAGGAGGCCGTGGGCATCATGTCAAACAACTCCTCTGAACACACCACACCCCACGTACACATACGTAGACGAAGTTTAATTATTTTGTAGAGTACGCCTCGTGTTCAGAGAATATAGAGATTTCAGTGTTGCAACACTGGACCCATTTCAACGCCTTTCCTTTAATTTGCCAGCTAGGGCATCACAGTGACACATCAAGTGTTTCATGGTCTCGTAAGGTTCCTTTTATGTTCTGCATTCTGGGCTATTGATAAGTCATAATCTACTAAGTATATTATATAGACTATAAATAGTTGATGACAATTTGGTATTTGAATAATGTACTTATTGATTTTTTAGTATGTTTACATGAAAAACGCCTGGAATTTCATATGAACATTCAAGCCCTATTTAACGCCATTTGGAAGATGAATTATATTTGATCTTTGAGGTTGGACCACGTTAAACACAATATCGAAAAGAACAATGATCAAAATGGAACTTAAAATGTTTGGAGATGAGTCATATTTGAAAAGATATCTAGATTATTTTAAAAATATTTCAGAAAAACTAAGTCTCGAGTTCATGACAAGTCTAGGAAAAACATATTACATAACTTTGTTATAATCAAGATTTTAAACGAAAATCTGTCTGAATTCATAGAATAGGAACGCACCCGAAAAAATACCTTTGAATTTGTTCAAGTGTCTTTCCAAAAGTTGTTTTTTATTTAGCATAAGTAATCATAAAAATATGTTTTGTTAAATATTTATTCTAAAATTAATGTAAAACGCTATAAATGGAAACGTCGTTTATTTTTACAAATTTTCTAACTTCACGGAGTCTACACTACACGGGTGTTTCTACATACTAAGTATCTGCTAAAAGAACCGATGTACCAGATTCACAATAAATATTTTCTGATTCTGATTCTGGTGGTTGAATCACATAGCACCAGACAAACAATAGAACTATCAACTTATATCTATCTGACGTAGCATAAAAAAATAATTAGGCTAAAGTCCAAGTATCCAGAGCATAAAAAGTTTTTGTCTGAAAAACATTTGCGTGATGGCGCCAACGGCCGTTGTTTTAATACCGTAATTAAGGCATCGCTACAAAATCCAATTTGAGTTTTACGAGTACATAATTACCTAATATAAAGGTTGGTGTTCACTAGTACTTGTAATCGCATTTTTGTAGTGGTATAAAAAACAGGCTGATTCATAAGATGATTTTTTTTTATGTAAGTGGCTCACCATGATCTTTAGAGCCAAAGCCTGCAAGTGGTGCACCCTGGCGACTAGCGAAAGAGGCTCTGGCAAAAGAGAGGTAGAGGTAGGGTACAGCCTATTTGTAAGCTGTCCGAATAGGGTAGTACCTCCACCTCATAGAATACCGCAGCCAAATAACAATTCCTTTAAGGGTTGTTGTGTTCCTTCGAGTAAGTTAGGTCACTAGAAAGAAAGGAGTTACTGCGATGGCAGGGGTGGCGGCGTGCGAGCGATAATTTACGTTACGAACGTTAATATGGTTACGGTAATTGTTTCACATCAGGCAGGCCGTATGCTTGTCTGCTACCCAACGTAGCATACGAACAGAAGAATAAAAAGAATACGAAGAGAAGAATACTCCAAAAGAATTCGTCTTTGACCCTTATTCAGCCCACAGTTGGTGGTCATATGGCTACCAATCCCCACTTTGGTACCGAGAGAGCGCAGGTTTGATTCCCGGACAGGACAACATTTTTATGTCATGTCTTTTTGTGTTGGTCTGGATATTTATTATGTACTCGTTCTTTTTTCAGATATATAAGAGTCGTAATACAAATTTAGCTTTGTTTGGGACTAGGCGCTGTAAAATTTTCAGAGCTATTTATATATCTAAGGGAGACCCGTTTTTCAACTATGAGATCTATATGAATTATTGAATTGAAATGATAGACGATGATGCCTACTTTCTATTTATTCAATAAATTTAAATTTCGAATATTAGTGTACATCGTGCTTATTCACAAAAAAATAATTATTTTGCTTTTTAAAAATATCTAAGTGTACACTAACCCTTACTTTCCAGTGATAACTGCATACAATTTGTCTGATTATACGTCATAACGCGCACATGCTTCATTTTATGAGACCCTGGCACTCAAGCGTTGATGGCACTGAATTCGTTTAAATTTTAATTTGACCTTTTTACTTTGAGGTTAAAAGGACAGCAAAGAAATGTTTTTGTTTTAGATTATTAAAAAAAAATGGGACGTGGCTGTCATTTTGTGGCGGCGGCCATCTTAGACCGATTTTCATCAAACGTACAAAGAACAAACACCGAATAATTCACTTTCAAATAAAAAAAACAATGGGATGTGACTGTGTGATGGACACGGCCGTGTCACAGTGTATATGCTTTTAAAACTGTGGCCGTGTGTTGTACGCGAATATGTTATATGCACTAAAATTATTACAAAATTGCAGCGCTTCCCCCTCCCCCGCCGTGATATTCCATAGTCCTTACATAACTTAACAAATTCTTTGATCCTTTATCTATCCAGTGATGTGATTGATTTTTGGATGTAGAGCATAGATTCGAATTTACTACGCCAAACTGTATCCCCCGATTTTCTTATCATTATATTGTTTGGATTGCCCCCGTATGGTAGTAAATTTAAAAAATCTCGTCAGTTAAATAAGTTCAAGTAGTTGCGATTGCATAACAAAAGGTCAGAATCAAATTAATCGTCACCCTAATGCCCTTGAAGGATGGCATTTGGGTCATATCCCTATTAAAATGCAATGGGTGCAAGCGCATTCTAGGACAGTTACCGCGTCCTTTAATTTGATTTACACCTATTATTGCGTAAGAGTGCGTCAAATTCCTTGGTAAGAAAGCAAAATATGCGGCGTCTAAATGCTTCATATTATACGTATACCACGTACAGTACAGGTGGGGTTGGCTTTGGCTCTAAAGATCGCCACCACTTACACCCAATTACGAGGCCGGTGGTCGAACGGCTAGCAATGGCTACTCCGAGGTCGCACCTTCGATCCCCGCACAAGTCAAACATTTGTATGCAATGTCTGTTTGTCTTGGTCTGGGTATTTTCTTTGTAGATGTTATATGTATGTATTAATTTAAAAAAAATGTCGGTATTTAAACACTTTTTATCAGTCGTACTCACAGTACAAGCTTTGCGCTTAATTTGGAACTAGATGGCGCCGCCGTGTAAATTGTCCAGAGATATTTATTATTTATTTTATTTATTATCAAAGCCAACCTCACTTGCACGTGGTGCACCCTACTGACTGACAAACGAGGCTCTAATGAAAAGAGAGGTAGGGTGTAGCGTATTTTTTAAGCTGCCCGTCTGGGAAAGTACCTCCACCACACAGAATACCGCAGCCAAATAAAAATTCCCTTGAAGGTTGTTGTGTTCCTGCTAGTGAGTGAGTTCACCAGAAAGAAATAAAGGGAGTATAAGGCTGGCAACGTATCGTCGACCCCTTAGTGTTGCTGATCTCCATGGGCGGTGTTGATTGCTTTCCATCAGGTGATCCACATGCTCGTTTGCCCCCCCCCCCCCCCTCTCAAATAAAAAAAAAGTTATCAGGAATTCAGAACAATCAATACACGGCCTTGACATAAATTTAGTTAATTCAAATTTTGTTCCATGGGCGTTCTGTTTATCTATTTGAACACGTGTTCTCCTAGTCCATTGAAAAATATGGTAATAGGCTAGCATGAATGTAGATGGTCTTCTTTTGTTTATTGTACTGTATAAATATGGTAAAACCAATATTAATTAAGTAGGTAATAGAGGGGGTCGATGGCGTCGTTGTGCGTGTCAGACTAATCGATCACGCAAGTTAAGCAACGTCGACCGTTGCCAGTCTATGGATGGGTTTATTACTTTTTTTATCTCGAGCTCCTATTGTCACACTGAGATATGGGTCTTCCCTCAATCGAAGGGGTTAAGAGCAATTGCTCCACCACGCTGCTCGACTGCGGGTTGGTGGAGTTCAGTGTTTTCAAGCTCCCCAAAGCACAATAGACTGAGAAGTCTATCCTCCGTTAAGCCAAGTCAGCGGCTTATGGACGGGCACAATAGACTGAGACATATGTCTACTGTGGCCCATAAGCCGATCTTCTTCTTCTTCTATTTTGTCTCGTAGCTTGCTGGTTCGATCCCCACACGAGACAAATATTTGTGTTCATGAATATGTCTTGGTCTTGGTGTTCTCTATGTATTCTATGTATGTATTTACAAAAAACATCTTTTTAAGTATATTTATCAGTTAAGTCGTCATCATCATCAGGTCATTTTAGTCTCCACTACAGGAGCACGACCCTCTCTCGTCCGCCCCGGACAGAAGGAGGATATGGCCTACACTCCCCACGCTGGCCAGACGGGTTGGGGTGGCCTGATCGATGTTTTATAATGTCCCTTAGTCGCCTTGTACGACATCCACGGGAAAAGACGGAGTGATTCTATTCTAGTCTGCCGGAAACCACACGGCCATCAGTCATCATCAGTTTAGTAACGTACATTTATCAGTTGTCTAGCACCCATAGTACAAGCTTTGCGCTTAATTTGTGACTAAATGGCGCTGTGAAAATTGTTTTAAACAATATAATATTTGTAAAATATTTATTATCCTCGACCTCGATATAAATAAACCCATCCATAGATAGGCTATAATCGAAGTTGCTTAACTTGCGTAATCGATTAGATTGACATGCGCAGCGACGCCATCGAGCTTCTCCTTGGTCAGATCATGGACTTAAAATGCTTAAATTTCACCATGAAAATGAAAAATTCACCGTCCATTTGTATATATCTATGTACATTTTATAAAACAAAAGGGTTGGCCACAACTTAGTAACACGAGAACAGTGAATCTTTTGCTAATGGATTTTACTAGTCGGTGTCCTGCTTGCGGCGAATTCTCCAGTTGGGGCCATAAAACAACCGTTTATTTGTTAGCATGATAAAAGATTGGCGACGATGGGCTATATATAATGCATGCATTTATGTCTTTGTAATTACTAAATTTATGAGTGTGTTGTTTGTAATGCATAGTAGACTTTATATAAACGGGCTATAGGCGACCATGACAGTAAAAGTTGTCTACAAAGCGGTTACTCAAAGAAAGGAAAAGAACATAAATAATGCTTATACTACACAACAACCCCTAAGGGAATTGTTATTTGGAATTGTTATTTGGTGGAAGTACATTCCCCAGTCGGGTAGCTTACAATTACGCTCCTACCTCTCTTTTCGCCAGAGTTCGTTAGTTCGTTTGTCAGTCAGCAGGGTGCACCGCGTGCAGGTGAAGTTGACTTTGGTTCAAAGATGTTGATGGACCACTTACAACCCAATATAATACTTATACACATAAAATGCTAGTGTGTTCACATACAAACATTTTATCTACAACTATTCAATCATTGTTTTAATTAGCACTAACGTCTGGCCGCGAGGGTAAGCAGCGCAGGACTGAGTGAATGTCGGGCAATTACCTTGCGTTTCTCTAGTTACAGTGGAGAATGCATCTATAAGCAAAATACCTTAGATCTCCTCCGAAAAAGGCATACTATTAAATAGTGAAATTCCAAAAGCTTCCCACTCCTAATTTAGGTCCTCATACTTCTAAACTTAGTCTGTATGCTTGAAATTGTTAATAATCCTCAGAACTCGTCTCTGAACCGTGTCACAAGGTGCAAGGTCCGGCCACTCCCGTGAGAAGTCAAGAGTTGAAATCAAATCCGCTATAAAAGAAAATTGTAAAACCTGCTTACCAATTATAGAAATTGTAATCTTTTGATTAATATTTCTACTTGATTGGAAATATACATAATTGTAAAATAATTAACAAAATAACAAAACTTTCCGGACTAACGTTAATTAAAATATCTATCGACCAATAAAATTTCACCAAAACAATTTTAATTATTTGCACAAGAATATAAACTTTCTCTCGTCAATTTTGTAGCCACAAATACAATAAAATACATTAAAATGTTAGCAGTATGTTACTTTCTTGTATAAAGTCGATCCATGGCAGGTTTTCTACCTATCTAATATGTAAATATAGAATGTTAATTAGTATGTTTATAGTATTGTTTTCATCACTTTTCTTTATTCTATTGAGATTCCAATTCACACATTGAACAAAATGGGTGTGAAGAAGTTTTTACAGAGTTGGTACCGCGTGATTGATGTCTCTGGTGTTGCAGGCGTCGATAGGCTGCGGTAACGGCTTTCCAACAGGCAGACCGCATATTATTTTTCTTGGTTGCATTGTTTTGTAGATTGCTATTTCACTGGTATAAAAACACATTCCAGTTACTTTAACTGCTGCCAACGCAGCATCTCTTACATGTAGTGACGTTACTCACTCACTGTGCTATTATTAATGATAGAGTTAATATAGCTCATCAAACTTTAATACAGAAAAGTTCAATGTTCATCCCTAAACCAGCTGATTGTGTATAAGCAGTGACAGGCACTTCTAAGATTACTACCACTGTATTTTGTGTTACTAGTGACACCTCTGTGCAATGGTAGTGCGCAAGTTTGCCCAGTGTTGCCATTTTAAGTGTAATTAAGTACATATTTTGCGTCTAATCTAGAATTTTCGTGTGTAACCGTATGTAATAAGCAATAAGAGATTTTGCTAACGTTATTTACGAAAAGGAGCCAAGAACGCAACGTAAACGATTAATATTATTTACACTCACGGCACTCTCCGGAAAGATTCGATTCGACCACCACCGGGCTCGTCCACTGATACTGATATCTTTTAATGCATTTTGACGTGAATACATTTACAATTAAAATTAAAATTGCTTGCATAGAAAGGCAATTAAAAAAAAAAACGAATGAGTACAAAATCAGGGGATACAGTTTGGTGTTGCATCTACAAATCTATCATCTCCATCCAAAATTCAATCACACCACTGGACAGATGAAGGATCAAAGTTTTTATTACGCTAAGTAAGGACTATGGAACATCGCCTGCGGGGGAGGAGAAAGCGCTACCATTTTGAGATAATTTTAGTACATATAACGTACAACACACGGCCGTATCCATGACACAGCCATACTCCATTTTTTCTGGGTATTACCACACCTCGGCCACTCCATATAAACTTCACGTCATGAACGATTACATAAACAACGACGTCTGTGAATGAGCGTGTGCGTGCGGCGCCATACAAACTGTTCCAGATTTGTCTCAGAGGGGAGGTGAGGTCGACACGAGAGAGCGACATTAAGAGGCCATACTGTACGTAGTACTATTACTTATACTGTGGTATTACTGAGGTATGTAGGTACTTTTCCTCAAACTTACATTACTGTTTAGTATTTTACTGAGGTTAAAAACTATGCAACGCGTGCCATGTCTACGATTCTTATCTCGGTTTGGCGTTTAGCGAAGATTTACCACTTGCCCACGATATCCTAGGAATTTAACTGTTTTATCCAGCCTTCCGCCGGTAGTATTATAGTTTATAGGCATTTGGAATTGAAATTAATGCTGTTTATAGCCTTTATCTACTGTTTAATCGGTTTGTACTGTGCAATATATCTGTTTAGGGCTAAAGATAGGTGTGAACTTAAACTTAAGGTTAGCCGGTTAAACTTAAGTTTATGTTCATAAATAACATAAACACATAAACTTAACTTTAGCCCGTTGCCAGCGCATCAACGCAGAATAATGAATGCAATCAACGCTGAATATAAACTTTTAAAAATAAGAACTGCTTGAGAAAATGTGAATGTGAAGAGGCACATTCTAGGTCGCCATAGCTTTTTTTCGAGCTATGATATAAGATCGAAGTAAGAGATCAACAACACCAAGGTCTTTACTTCTTCCTTTGTGTCTGGTGACCTCACTCACTCGCAGAAACACAACAAGCCTGTTGATGTTCGGATGGCTCCTACGTTATTTTCTTTCAAGACTGGATTAAAAAGATTCTTTACTGATGAGACTTGAAATTATCTAATATTTTCATTGCCTGTGTACTATAGTTTATGATTTAGTTATTTGTGTATTTTATTTATTTATTTGTTTGCGAATTCCCTCCTTTCATTTTTATTTTTATTTTTTTTACTCATTGTTCTACTTGCCAATCAATGTAATGTCCACTCCACGCAGTTACTCTAAGGTTGACTGGAAGAGATCCCCATGTGGGATAAGTCCGCCTTTGTATCGCTTTATTTTTCATGTATACATTGTAATTTGAACAATAAAGATCATACAAACAAACAAACAAACCTCAAGGGAATTGTTATTTCGCTGCGGTATTTTGTTAGATGGACGTACTTCCCCAGTCGGGCAGCTTAAAAAATACGCTATGCCCTATCTCTCTTTTCACCAGACCTTCGTTTGTCAGTCTGCAGGTGTATGTGGAGGTTGGCTTTAGTTCAAAGATGTTGATGAACCACTTAAACTCCAAATCACTATTGTTTGACCATATCATGAAGTAGCCGTGCGTAGCTGTTCTTTCGTCAAACGCTGATTTATTCATTGATTTAGCTAGGCCTAGGGGATTTGAACCCACGACCTCTCGGTAACCGGGCGAGGGCTCCTCCAAATGAGCTACCAGTAAGGCTTGTGACGGTGGTGAATTTTGCATTTTATATTTTACTGCTGTGAAGTCGCAGTATTTTATTATTGTTTCACACTCCTTTTTAACCGACTCCAAAAAAGGAGGAGATTCACAATTCGGCTGTATTTTTTTTTAATGTATGTTACTTAATTACTCCGTGATTTATAAACCGATTTGAAAAAAAACTTTTTTATTTGAAAGAGTATACTTCCAGCTTGGACCCAAATTTTATTCATCATCATCAGCATCATCAGCCTGTATCTACATACGTAATGTAGAGTAATGTTTGGAGTCGGGTTTTTTTTTGTTAAAAATATCATTACCAGGATTTCATAAATGATCAGTGCCCAGATTTTAGTGCATGTCAACAAAAGTCAACTTGCGCGAAAGGGGATTCTCATTATTATTTTTTTGTTCTTACAGCTGCATCATGGTGCGAAGCAGCTCGCGACGCATCCTGCCCCAGGATCTGTGGGCCGAACCTCCAGGGAGAGCCGGTGTGTGCCACCGATGGATACATATACCCCTCGCTCTGTGAAATGAGAAAGAAGACTTGTGGAAAGGGTAAGTATGGTAAGCTGTGAACAAACACTCCATCGACTTTCGCTCCTTCCACTTCAAATTCTTCCATACACCCCGCTCTTTGGAATACTTACGTTCGTCTCTTCTACTGGGGCTCAATATCGCTATAGACATCTAATTATTTATTTAAACACTTGAATGACTGCAATAAGACCAATGGTACAAAAGGCGGACTTAATGATAAAAGCATTCTCTGCCGGTCAACCTTAGGAAAGTGCAGACATCAGTGCAGATAAAAAGTGACTAATATACTATACATAAACTATACCTAAGCATATACATATTACATTCATAAATACATACATATTCTATCATACATACATATCCTTATACATTCATACTTACCATATACATATCACTATTTTTGAATATTGAATATTAAGTAAATTTAATATCATAAAATTTTATTATAATCTCACTATCTACTTCACTTGTTGTCTATCATAAATTATTACGCTATCTATAAGTAAAGACAGTTATCATTATTGTTATTATTATTCCGCATTTATTTATATATTTAAACTTGTATTAGTCAGTAACTCACTATTTCATAATCGTATTTGTACATTTAGCACATCTCATATAAATATTTTTAATGGTTATTATTTATACTTGACATTACTTGGACTGATGCGCACTCGTACCTCTGGGTAATAGCCGAAAATCAGTGTGTTGCTTATGCAACATTTCCACTGAGCTATGGCCCCTTTGTATTGCTGCAACACACACCTACAATGAACAATGTGTATACTGTCACCAATTGTAAAAGCTTATAATTGTACGTGTGTAACTGCTGTAATACAAATAAACTATCTATCTATCTATCTATCTATCTATACATAAATATGCCAAATAAGATGACTCAGTGCTGAATTAAGCTATTTAAAAGGTTAGCATAAACTTTATTTTTGAAATTAAATTACCTATAGACTATAGATATTGATAGATATTAGATATTATAGACCACTAGCGGCCCGGTACGTGCTTCGCTACGTATAAAGTAAAATAATAAAAATAAAAAAATTGGAACACCAAATTCATTTATTCAAACAAAGCAATATTTTATTGGGTATAAGCTAGAAAGATAATATTTACAATAAAAATATTTACAAATAAAATATTTACAAAGAGGTAGAAAAAAAAGGAAGAAAAGAAATAAAACAAAAATTATAAATAAAAAATTTCCCCCAAATCGCTGCCCGTTGGTAACGTATCAAGAATGCTTACCTCGCTGAATAGCAATGCTAATCCTCTGAGCAAGGTAATTATTATTTGTTATTAATTATTAACTCTTATATTTTATTAATTGCTAGCTATTTTAAAACTTAATCCAAAACATTTGGATAAACAATTTTGTTTTTCCATTTTGAGCATGAATAAACAAACGGCGGGGGGGGGGGGGGGGGTACCGACTCTGGAACAGGCAACCTAAAGTCGAAGCATGTCCAAAATTAAATGACCGCATGAATGGCATAACAACATGCTTCTACCCTTGTACTGTCAACACTGAAAAAAGTTGACAGCACAATCCCCATCTGAAAAATGTTTCAATTTAACAGCAAAATCCCCATTAACAAAATGATCCGCCATTTATTGAATTCAATTGTTACAAAAATATGATAAATGAAGAACCGCTCTACCGATTTTGTGCAAACTTCATTTAAACCATCTACTAAATAGTCCGAATAAACCCTAAACATTTGGTTTGTATATGTGAGATAAAATTACAACGAAAAGTGGCATTGATTTTTGATTTTTATATATATATAGATAAATATATATAGATAGATAGATATTAGAGACATCAACTTAGCTAGTATCAACCCTGAAGCTCTACCGATTAAGCTAAAGACGTTTGTCAATAACTTAAAGTTAAGACCTATTTTCCGAATCAAAATAATCGATGGTGAGCGACTTCAGTATCGGTGGTAGGGCCCGTGTTTGCGCAATTACGCAACGCAATGATATGAGATAAGCTCTCTGTACCCCAGCCTATTCCATACAAATTTTTGCCGTATTTTGAATGGTAATCAATTGGGGTGTAAGTGGTTCATCAACATCTTTGAACCAAAGCCAACTTCACCTGCACGCGGTGCACCCAGCTGACTGACAAACGAAGCTCTGGCGAAAAGAGAGGTAGGGAGCGTTAATTGTAAACTACCCGACTGGGGAATGTACCTCCACCTCACAGAATACCGCAGCCAAGTAACAATTCCCTTGATGGTTGCTGTGTTCCTGCGAGTGAGTGAGGTCACCAGAAAGAAAGATGCTGCGTTGGCAGCGGGGGTGGCGGCTCGCGAGCGATATTTAATATTGCGAGCGTTAATATGGCTACGGTAGCCGCTTCACATTTCACATCAGGCGGGCCGTTTGCTTGTGTGCCACCCAAAGTAGTATATAAAAAAAAAAATACTCAATGAAATTTTAAACCCCGTTATTTCTTGAATAGACTTCTAAGTTGTATTTGTTCGGGAATATTTTTGAGGGAAGTTGATTCTACAACTTCATCGAAAGTGGTAGAAGATAATTTTAAAAACATACTGTGATAAATCGCTAATAATCAATTTCCTTTTGTATGTAGACAGAGTATGAACAATAACATTTTATACTGTGATGTGATAAGTATATAAAAAATAATAAACAAATAAAATAAATCAAGCTTTTGTTAGTTCTTCATCAAAAAGAACTAAAATGTTTACTTACCGTACTTCGCTCGTCCTTTAATTTTTCTTTTCATTTGATTCCCATTCTGAACAAATTACACACGGCCATCTAGTCCCAAACTAAGCAAAGCTTGTACTATGGGTACTAGATAACTGATATAATATTTAAATACATTTTTTTGTAAATACATGCCTATAATACGCAGAAAATGCCCAGATCTAGATAAACAGACATGTTCATGCACACAATTATTTTTCTTGTGCGGGGATCGAACCCGCAACCTCGGAGTCAAAGTGACCATTGCTGACCATGTGGAATGGTTAGCAATGGTCACTTTGACTCCGAGACTAGAATGGTCACTTGGCTCGTCGATAAATCGACAGTTTTGCGGACCAAATTAAAAACGACGGCATTTAGATAATTGTGCATTTTCACAAGAACTAAACAATTGTGCCAAATTACAGCTCAATCGGACACTAGAAAGTAGGTTGACAAAAATTTGCAAGATTTGATTACAGACGCCGAGACAAGAGAAACTAAATAAGAGCTTGTAAAAAAAGTTGTTTATCAACAACATAGTACTTACATATTGTAATATTTTAGGTCCCCAATTATATTAGACTAGCGACCCGCCCCGGCTTCGCACGGGTGCAATGCTGATACTAAATGTACTACAGAAAGTCTTTGCGCTTTGTCCTATCCAGTCCTTCCCCAGTTATAGGCACACGCCGCCGGCTCCGCGGCCGGTACCGCCACAGCCGTTATGTCCCTGCATTTTAAATGTGTAATATCTTCTAAACTATTCATTTAAATTACATGCTGTGAAGGGCCATATTGATCTATATTAAATGCGCAATGTATTTAAGGTACTTAATTGGATAAGGATTAATTCTGTATTGCTTAAAATCGCTTCGTAAATAAGGCATTATTTCTTGTAAAAAGCAAAGGATAAAATAACGGTTATTGTGTGTTACCACTAAGAGATAGACATATACCATCGCGAACTTTTTTGTAGACCATTTTAAGGTGAACAATACTGTACTACATTATTTTGATCTATCTCGTTGGGTTCAGCCAGCGTTTGCAATGAAAGAGCAAAAAAATGTGTTTATTTACGACATCACATTAGAAACCTCTAAATTATCAGTGTTTTTCTACTATGTTATGCATATATTATACATATAAACTTTCCAGTTGAATCACTCTATCTATTAAAAAAAACCGCATCATAATCCGTTGCGTAGTTTCAAAGATTTAAGCATACATGGGGACATAGGGACAGAGAAAGCGACTTTGTTTTATACTATGTAGTGATACTTAAAATTCGTGTTGCACGGCAGTTGAGCTTCACTTGACTAGCCTTCTATGTCTCTCACATTGCTAAGAAGGGAAGTCAAATTCCAAAAGCTTCTTACTCCTACTAAATTTTTCTTATTAAATTCGTTGTGATTTCCAAGGCAGCCATAGTCTTACCCCTGGGACTTTAATGGATTTCACTGTTCATTGCCTTTTTTGGCGGTCGCCGCTGTTAATCATGGCTACACAGGAGACACAGTGATACGAATGAGTGGTGGGGCCCCCGTCCCAATATAAAAATATACATTACTCATAATGCGAGCTTAGTTTGGAACTAGATAGAGCTGTACAATCATGAATACTTTTATTAATTCCAGGTGTAAGACTAGCCCAAGATCAAGGGTCGTGTTCAAGAGCACAAGGCTCGAAATGCGAGCATCGTTGTACTTCAGAACGAGATCCGGTGTGCGGCACTAACGGCAGAACGTACCTGAACAGATGTATGCTACAAGTTGAAATTTGCAGGTAAGAAAACATCTGAATTATGCTTAAAATCACTTGAACACTTGACGGATGTGAAAACTTCATCCAGAAATAAGGAATTGAATTGAATTGATCTCTCGCTCCCTTCAGTGAAGTTCGCACAAACAGATACGAAAGAAAGGAAATTTTTGAACGCCGAAAACTCACCCATGGAAATGAATAAGCTCGAAAACCACTGAACTGATTTTGATAAAACTTGACACAATTAAAGACCTTGACATGCTTGAGATTTGTGTCGAAAGAAAATTGAGATCGAGCATGTCCTTGAGTAATGATCATCAAATACATTTTCCATTGAAATCAATGGAAAACATACTTGAAAAACAGTAAATTTTTCAGCGAATCTACTCGCTCCACTCAATTTCGGCCCCGTGGGCTAGAATCTGGCCTAGTATATATAGAAAATAGATTAAAATGTTAATAAAAATTACGCATATGTTTTTACACAAATTTTTCTATTTAAGACTAAATTGTATGTATTATGTTTTATTAATGAAACTCAGGATTTGATCGAAGATCAGACTACTTATGTCTGAAATCTACTGAGATTACAATTGCAGTAGAGAAAGTGATTTATTATCAGGTGGATAGAAATCCATTTCTAATGCTTTTAATATAAGAATAATCTGAAATAAAATAAATCATTTCTAATACAGTCTCAAATCAAACAATGTAATCAGTTCAAATTATTCATTGATCACATCATTCGTGAAATTCCTAATGTATATCTCTTTCTAACTTATAGAGTGGGAATCGGTTTGTCTCACTTGGGTGCCTGCAATAACATCAGTGCTCATCGAGAGAACTGTCCCGTTGATTGCTCCCAAGCTCCGTTGGATGGGCCCATCTGCGGTTCTGATGGAAATGTATACAAGAGTACTTGTCAGATGAAGTTGCTCACTTGCGGGTAAGTTTGTTGTATTTCTATGATGTCCTAGTAAGTGCACGTCGTTATGAATATTATCCATTACTATTTTTAACATTAGGCTATTTGACCAACATTTTTTTCGGATTGATATTTAGGGACGTCTCAATAATATATATAACGATAGGTGAAAGAATTACTTCGATAGCACAAAAATCTCTCGAGATATGTTAATTTCAAAATCACAATTTTGGACTGTTCCGAAAACGCTCCATACAAAAGGCTACTGTTATGACGTCACAGGTTTGTGTTTTGTATGCATCAAATCAGAAACTTGTACGACAGCTATGTTAAATATTACGTTTATGTAATTAGTATGATAATAAAAGTTATAGTATTATTTATTGCTTCTCCAATGGAAATATTATTTTATCATAATTTCATATTTTTAAAATAAAATTTCCCGCCAAACTTTGATCGTCCTTAAAATAAGTCGGACGGAAGATATTAGAATGAAAGTTTGCTGATTTTTATAGTTTTGTGTAGGTACTTAAGATATTGTTAAATAATTATAATTTTTGAACATTGTCAAATAGCCTTTTTATAATGTTTACTCGTCTAATCTAACAATGTCATGTTTAATATTAACAAGCAACATCAATCGCCCGTCTAAATTATATGTGATGGATCTATTTTATCTTGAGGTTCTCGTTACTTTAAAGGGCCTACTTCAAACCTATTGCTGGGAAAATTTTACATGCCATTAAAGGCTAGATATAAGGGTTTTATAAATACTGTGACATCTATATTGTACTACATTTCTAGCAAATAAAGTTCATTCACTCATTCATTCAATCATTCATTTACTCATTCATTCCCTCATTATTTCATACGTTCATTCATTTATTCACTCATTCATTCATTCAATCGCAGCTGTATTGTCATGCAGCTGTGATGTCACTCAGAAAATCAAATCAGTGCCTTTGGCTGATATTAAAACACTGGTCTTCATCAAGTCGCAATGAAGCAGCTGGTGGTATACGTTCTAATTTTTTTTTTTGAATAAAACGCAACCAGTATACCTGAAGTAGGATGAGGAATACTTTTGTCGGATGAACTTACTTATGTGCAAGGTTGTTGTATTCCTATGATACCCTAGTAGATTTTTGTCCTCATTAATATGTTCCAAATATGCGGAAAAAGGATCGAAAGACTTGTGATGAGATTTTCTTCATAAAATGCATTTTGACGTATCGATGAACGCCGGCTACACGCACGAAAAAGCATGACTTCTTGTCACGTTCCGCCTGAGCCGAGCATGCAAGCGAGAGCGCGGAACAAGCGATAGAGGTGCACGATCGGCCTAAACATTCGGCTAGTGACGCATCTATCTCTCATCCACTCCATCGGCCGATACTTTATTATGACGTTATCACGTAAAATTATCGTCCGTAAACCGACTTTACAGACAACCAATTTTTTTTTATTCCAGGCAAGGTGTGGTACGTACAAACAAGAAACACTGTCAAACTACACGGCACTGCCGCGAATCATGCTGGCGAGTTGCAAGACCTACTTGCGGATCAGATGGAAAGCTGTACGCTAATGCTTGTAGAATGAAGGCTACAAATTGCGGGTTAGTAATACATTCAACACGATTCATTGACGAGCTCGGTGGTCGAATGGTTAACGTTGTCTACTTTAACCCCGAGGTTGGTTCGATCCCCGTACGAGACAAATATTTGTGTGCATGACAATGTCGGTTTGTCTTGGTCTGGGTGTTTTCTTTGTATTATACTAGTATGTATGTTTTACAAAAAAAAAGTATTTAAGTATAATATCAGTTATTTAGTACCCAAAGCTTTGTTTAGTTTTGGACTAGATACTCCTTAACTGTGGTTCTAAGGACATGATAAACCACAGATTTTTGTCTTGGCTTCGCGACAGTGATTACTGTTATTACAGCAGGTTTGAAACATTGGCCTCCGCTAACTTACCAATTAGTGTAACGGGGTATCTTCCCATTTCTTATTGAAAGGAGAACCCGTAATCATACCAGTGAGCCGAGTACGGATTGCTTAAAAAGTTACTTTTTCTTGCACCAAAAACATAATATGTTATACATAATGATAAAGAAAGCTCAAAAGATATCCTTATTGCAGATGTGTTTATGCCCTCAGAAAACATTTTATTTACAGAATTTAGTTTGCTTATTAGATTTGAATCCACGTGAAGTCATAGATAATAGATTGATAGTGAAAGTGTGTGAGAGGAACAGAAATAAATAATATACAAAAAAACTCATAAACCATGGCGAACAGCCAATATTGATGGCTAATGATATTATTCCACAATAATTAGATCAAATAATTGAGAGTCTTGCTTTGTACATTCGTGTAGGTGCGGATATGTGAAGATATGGGACCCGTGCCTTGGTATCAGAGTAGATATTTCTAGCTACTTATTCAAGATTACTAACAATTTTTTTAAAATTTAATATTACAGTAAACATGTCTTCGAAGTACCCATGGCATTCTGCGTATCTCAAGAAAGGACATCGGGCGGAGAATCTTGTGCGACAGACTGTTCTGGACAGAAAGAGAAGTTGGTGTGTGGATCTGATGAGAACATTTACAGAAACGAATGTGAAATGAAGATGCTGAATTGTGGGTGAGTGTTTTAGGAGACAACTTTAATTCAACAAGAACACTTAAGAGCTTCACTCTTGTTGGTGAAGCTTCTGCTATCTGCCTCTATTATTCATGAGTCTTTTCGGCTCTTGGTACGACATGACTACTACTTTTTCCTACTTCCAGAGTAAGCAACAGGAAAATAGTGAAGAAGGTTGACATGGAAAAGTGCCGGGCCAAAATGAACAAGTGCCTTAAAGTCAAGTGTCCCAACGAACAGGATCCCGTCTGCGGAACTGACGCCAATGTGTATCTCAACTCTTGCCATCTGAAGGTCGCTACATGTTTGTAAGTAATTTGAATAATTTGCTCATTTGAGTTTCTATAACTCACGTTCTTTAATGACTCATTTGCTCTTTTGAGTCAACATCATCAACTTGTACCTAGTTACTGCTGGACTATTATTTTTCTCTAAAAATTTAAAGTCAATAGTTGAATTCTAATGATTCCATTCCAAAATTCAATGTCTATATCAAAGATATTGAAATTCAATTATATTATTAAAAAATTTTAAAAAAAATTTGCTTTTGCATTTTTTTATATATTTTTTTAATTATTATTAATAATTAAAGAAAACTTAATTATAAAAATAATTAATAATAATAGAAATTAATATTTATTTATTAATTTATTAATTTTTATTTATTAATTTTAAGATTAGATTATTTTTAGTTAATTTAGTTTGTAGTGTAAATTTATATTATAACAATGTTATGTTTTTAAATAAAATCATCTGTCAAATGACTGACAGTTCAGTCAAACGACATAAAGTTACATTAGAAAAGAAAAGAAAAAAATACTTGTATTAAATCAGCTCTTTTAGGTTTCTATTTATTATTATCAAATATGTTGATGATAATGATCACCAACTCGTACCTATTTATTGCTGGATTTAGGAGTTACTATTAAATTTCTTTCAAATTAATTTCAAAAACTAAAGGCCAAGAGTTCAACGCTATCTATGATTATAATAAAGATATTCCAATAAAAAAATATTGAACTTAAATTACAGGAAAGGAGTACAGCTGGCTCATTTTGGCAACTGCACACTACTGCCACGTCTTGAGATCGACTGTGCAGAGAATTGTGATAACGCTGTTGAACAACCCGTTTGTGGTTCAGATGGAAACGTTTACAAGTAAGTTTATGAGAAAAGAAAATAAAAGAAAGATATTCAATAGGTAGAGGTCATTAATGGCAGCATTGTATAATACTGAAAACTACAATTAATGCTTAAACATTAAACTTAATGTAAAAATTAAATTTAATGTAAAAGTACATGTAAAAATTAAAGTTAATCTAAAACTTAATGTACCAATTAAAGTTACAAAGTACCCAACAGTCAAAGGAAATCTAAATATGTTGTAATACAATCCAACTAAGAAAATGAAGTCGAATGGATATGGTAAACAATTAGACTTGTATGAGAACCAAACATGCCAAATTCACACATTGACAGGCAAGCAATATGAGTATATTAATAACTTCGTGTTGTAATTGGTTGAATTTGGATGTATAGTATTGTAGTAGTTGCACCGGCCGTGGTCACGGACCACGGCTGGTGCAACCTGGTCGAAACGTCAGGCAATAATAAAGGTATGTAAAACTACATTACATGCATGATCGCGTTAATTCCCGTGGTTATTATAATTACAATCATGCAACGCGAAAGTTTAAAAGTTATGTATAGTATTGTGTCATAAAAACATAAAACAGATTAAAGGACACAAAATGAAGATAATTATCACGATTTACTTAATACAAGTACTTGGTACCTATGTGATTCCAACAATGGTCAGAAAAATGTTGAGGCTTCTCACTGTAAAATTTTACTGGACATCTCTATTATTAATATTAACCTCATGGGTCAAATTGCTATCTCTGGAAAATGTGATAACGCAAATTTTCTTATCAAGACAAGTCATCTTTGGTTTTACAATTAATTTTTATTAAAACAAATTATATCTTCACTTTGGTGATGATACATACTTATAACACATTTTTAACGTGATAACGTCTCATAAATCGATTAATGCTGATTGCCCGCACGAAAAGCATGCTCATTGTCACATTACGCCTGAGCCGAGCGTGTAAGCGAGAACTCAGAACAAGCGATTGAAAGGTACCGGTCCGGCCTAAGCGTTTGGCATGTGACGCATCTATCTCTCTTCCACTCCATCGGCCGATGTTTTCTTATGACATTATCACGTAAGATTATCCGTAAACGGACTTTACAAACAACCAATTTTTTTCACAGATCTGAATGTGAACTCCGTCGACTGACCTGCGGGCAACACGTGGTTGCTGTATCTGCTGCACACTGCCGCACAACAGCTCTTTGCCACGAGTCCTGCCCTGATACTCCAGCTTTTGTCTGCGGCTCCGATAACCGCTTTTACAAGAACGAGTGTTTAATGAAGAAGGAAAATTGCGGGTAAGTTTCACTGTGTTTTTTTGTCTTTGATTTTAATAGGAGTACAATATTGTGCCCTTTATGAGAAATGTGAAGAGGCTCCTTTTTTATATTACGTCGGGTGGCAGACAAGCATACGGCCCGCTTGATGTGGAGCGGTTACCGTAGTTATATTAACGCTCGCAACATAAAATATCGCTCGCGCGCCACCACACCCGCTGCCAACGCAGCACCTCCTTTCTGGTAACCTCACTCACTCGCAGGAACACAACAAGTGTCAAGGGAATTGTTATTTGGCTGTGGTATTCTGTGAGGTGGAGGTACATTCCCCAGTCGGGTAGCTTACAACTACTGTTCTTTGCAGTAATTGTACTTCTTCATTCGAGTTCAACTTACCATGCTTTTTTTTAAATAAAATAAATAAATATCACTAGACAATTTACACAGCGCCATCTAGTCCCAAATTAAGCGCAAAGCTTGTGTTATGGATATTAGACAACTGAAAAATGTACTGAAATACATTTTTTTTTTGTAAATACATACTTTTAATACATAGAAAACACCCAGATCAAGACAAACATACATGTTCATACACACAAATATTTGTCTTGTGCGGGAATCGAACCCGCGACCTCGGAGTCAAAGTGGCCATTGCTAACCATTCGACCACCGAGCTCGTCCAATCACTGACTCAGTCAAGAGTTTTGAAGGTTGTCTTAAGGTTGGCTTTAGCTCTAAAATGGTAGTTATCTATCATCCAAAAGCTACCTTCTATCTCTGTCATTGACTATGATTAATGTCATTGACTTTGATCTTATCCTAAATATTTTCATCCAACCTACACTTGAAATAAAAAATGATCATTTGGTATTGGGATTTTGTGATTTTACAAGAGCTTTGCCGTCAACCCATAATTAAAACTGGATTAAATGGATTTAATTGAATTAGATTAAATTAAATTAAATTGAACTGGATTGAATTGGACTAAATTGTACTAGATTAAATTAAATACAATATACTAACGTAGATTATAAGGTTTCATTGTTACTAACATATAGTGGACTTATCTAGTCTGAAATAAAAATTATTATATATTTTTTTTTTTTATTTTATAAGCATCCTAGTGATGGGATACGAGTCTTACCTCAATCGAAGATGGTTAGAGCATTGGAGTATGCTCAACTGCGGGCTGGCGGAGGCTGGTGTTTTCAAGCCACCTAGTGGCCTTTTAAAGACTTGGCTTAACGATTGTCATCTAATGACAACAAACCGGGCCGACAGCTTAATGTGTGATCCGAAGCACGGAGGAGCTCGAGATAAATAAACCTGTATGTGGATGCACATACAGGCCACGGTCGACGTTGCTTAACTTACGTGATCGAACTCCTCAACTCCAAGAGCTTGTAAAAAAATAATAATCTGTTTTTTTTTTGTCTACAGGAAACACGTGTTCGTAGTGCCACTGAAGAGATGTCTATCTCGCTTCCAATACTCCGGGTGTGCCAGAGTCTGTCCTCCAGAGTACGATCCCGTCTGTGGTACCGACGACAAGACATACTCCAACAAATGTTTCTTAGAGATGGAGAACTGTCGATCTAGGTAAATAACTTGATACTTTAGTACTATCCCAGCATATTACCACAGTATATACAGACGAGCTCAGTAGTCGAATCGTTAGCAATGGACACTTTGACTCCGAGGTCGCGGGTTCGATTCCCGCTCAAGACAAACATTTGTGTGCATGAACATGTATGTTTGTCTTGGTCTGGGTGTTTTATATGTATTCTAAGTATGTATTTACAAAAAAAAAATGTATTTAAGTACATTTATCAGTTGTCTAGTACCCCTATCACAAGCTTTGCGCTTAATTTGGGACTAGATGGCGCTGTGTAAATTATCCAGAAATATTTAAAAAATATAAAAAAGTATAAGTAATAGTACTGCGTATACTGTGTATGTGTGTGTAATATGGCCACTCCCTGCCGCTCTCTCGTGTCGACCTCACCTCCCCTCTGAGACGAATCTGGAACAGTTTGTATGGCGCTGCACGCACACACGCTCATTCATGCACTGTACAGACGCCAATGTTTATGTTGTGTTTACCACTTGACGGGACATATAAATCGAGTGACTGGGGATATTACTATGATCAATAACTATTCAATTAGAATCAACATTAATAGGTTATATGATTATCAGCATTCAGGAAACGTCGGCATATCCTCACAGCGCAAATGTCGCAAGCTTTAAAAACCAAAGTCTTCAACCAGTGCACTCCCTTGGACTTTTTTTGGGATGTAAGTGGTTCATCAACATCTTTGAACCAAAGCCAACTTCACCTGCACGCGGTACACCCTGCTGATTGACAAACGAAGCTCTGGCGAAAACAGAGGTAGGGAACGTAATTGTAAGCTACCCTACTGGGGAATGTACTTCCACCTCACAGAATTTAGACTTTACAGACAACCAGTTATTTTTAAATACAAATTGTTTCCTATTTTCTTGCAGAAGTCTGGTCCAACTGAAATATCTGGGTACATGCACGGAACCGATTGCGGAAGAACCGAAGAACTATTTATACCGATAAATCTAAGTATCGATAAATATTCGAGTCATTCGATGCTTTCCGTATATGGGTGTTATCCCACTTTAATCTTAGTGCCAACTTTATAAGTGTAATGTATTATACCAATCACATCGAGCACAGAAGTCTAATAGAGTAGCCAACTACTGTTCTAAAATGTTTAATTATAAAGGACTATGGTTATTTAAGGCCCACTATACGGATACAGCGGATTGTAGCTTATTTCATTCTGTATTCACCTAAATTCAAGTCCACTGTAAGAAACAAATGAATATCTTTTTAGCTATTTCCTCATATGAATCTATATGAAATGATGAATCCAAAAATTAAAATACAATTTTACACAACACTATTCATTTACATTGCCAAGAGGGGAAATCAAATTCCAAAAGCTTCCTACTCTTTCTTCTGATGAAATTCGTTGTGAGTTCCAAGGCAGTTGTAGTTTTACCCCCGGGAAAGCTAGACTTCACTGTTCATTGCCATTTTTGGTGGGCGCCGCTGTTAATCCTGGTTACACAGGAGACACAGTGAGTGGTGGGCTAATGACACTATTTTATTTGATTAATAGCACAGAGCCAAGGGCTTATGCGTACGTTTCAGCCAATCAGAGCTCAGCCATTGTCTAAACGGAATCATTATCTAACAAACTAAATTAAATAACCACTCTATTGGATTCTGTGTTCGATGGCCAATCCATATCTTCGTCTTCCATTTATTGTAACTTTAAGGGTTTTGTATTATTAACATAATTTATTTTTACAGGATTTCTAAAAAAAAGGGCGTTAGTCTCGTGACTATTTATTTTCCTTTTTTCTTTTAGAAAACAACAGTATGTTTAAGATCGTTGACTTTTTGACACGAACTTGGTGAGTTCTAAACAAATTTTCATTATTTAATGTTAAAAAAAATTCAATGTAAAATTGAATTGCTCAATATCAAACTGCTTTAGTTTGACATTAAGTGTAACGTAGGTGCGCTGTTTTGCAACATTGTCAAACATGGTGTACGTACCATGTTGGATTTAAAACGGTGATTACGTGTATAGGTATCGTAAAATCTGTCAAAAAAATATCAAATTATTAGTTATTGACTTTGGTAATTATATCAGGACGTATTAAATATCTCTTAGGGATGTTTTAAAAATAATATTTTTTTATAAGAAAACTAGGCTATAGGTACGTGGGTAAGGGCTTTAATTTTTTAGAAACATAGATTACAAAATTATTAACAATAATGTTATTAAAATAAACATCTTATTATTATTGTTTAATTGCCTATATTTTACTTTTAAACTTTGGAAATCCTGTAAAATTTAAATTATATAAAATTTAATTATAATCAGTACAAAAATAACGGAATCTGGCGTCCCGGACTTTTGCAACTTCAATTTTTGAATTTACTAACATTTGTAGGTAGAAATTTTAGTGATTTTTAGTACATAATAATTTAATTTTTTTGACTGTTTATTTATTGTACTATTTATTTTCTGAAATTAGTTTTAGCGGTTTGTAAATAATTAGCGAATTGTCATTTGTGTTTGTTTGTTCGTCTTAGGATTTGATGCATTTAGAAAAAAGACTTTATTATTTTTGTGAGTTTGAGTAAATTACTTGATATCATTACATTTGTTGTGCATAAATAAATTGTTCCCTTTATTCATCGTTAATAAATTTTTAATGATACTATGCAAGATGGAAAATGCTAGTAAAAGTTGATTCATTGTAATTGTGTTCTTCAAATAATTCTTTATTATGTGAAAACATAATAATAGTATTTAGTTCTTAATATTACCTGCTGTATTTTTGAGTACTATTTTTTTCTGAAGAAAAAATAAATAAAATTCCGATAGTCTTAATGCCTATCGCTTTTCGCAAATATAGATATAGAACATGTCACCTTTGTGCACGACTCCAATTCTGATTTGATATGAAGAGGACGCAAATTCGTTGCAGAGAAAGAGTCAGGTCGACTCGATAGAAAAATACTCTCCCCGTAATTCTTCCGAGTCAAGTGATTTACTCAGAAAAATAATCTCATTTTAAGCGTTTTGTTAAATTATTAATAATAGAGATTTTCACTGCCAATCGTAATTTTATACAAAATTAATAATAAGCCATTGGTTCGTGATATTAACTAATATTTAAATTGAAATGACGTATCGTAACTATGTTTATTTGATGTATTTTACCCAGAAATTAATACTGGGGATTTTTTTTACTTTTAGTGTAGTAGGCAGTCCTACGAGGAAAAATACAGAAATACATCAATCAAAGGCGCACGAGGATAACTAAGACATCGGTAAATGTAGCCACATTTGGTCCCACATGAATATTAGTTATTGGGATATACTCGTATAATATGAAAATGTAGATTGAATTCTTATTGCATAACTACATCCATTTCTAATCTACAGACTATTAGATTATGCTAAGGAGAAATTCTCCGAACAGAATACGTAGTACCTATCATCAATCAGTATTCTGTAATGAATGCTGTCTTCTGAATATCCGACATGTATATAGCGCAATAAATAAATATTATACTAATCTGCCACACATCCTTGGCTACATAGTCCTGGCAATAGTTGGAACGTGTATGTGCAATAGAGATGTACAGATAGAGCCATATAAGATTTACTGTTGATTTCGACCAACTCATCTCGATCCAATGATCAATGATGAATGAATAATAGTTTAGTCCAATGACTACAACATCTGGCTGAACCAAACGTAGGTACTAGTGGTATCTTGTTTGACAGACGTTTTTAATGGCTTATTCTTTCTATATTAAAGTTCATTGTTTGTTTTAATCGCTTATTCATTTTTATATTTTGTCATGGCAACAATACACTTAATACACGTTTCACTTTCTTGTCAATAGGAGTAGAATCATTGTCAACCAACAAGAGACGCCTGAAGATCTTATCAAGTGAAGTTTCTGTATAATATGTGACGGCTGATTGAACGTAATTAAGCAATAAGAACTCTATCCACTGTGAACTCAACATACTCTTTCGAAACTGAGTTAAGCTAAGCTATTAACGAGTTTTTTTTTATCATATATGATAAAAAAAAATACGATAAAAAAAAACAAACCCGTTTACAATTATAATTGTGGAAAGTTATTGTTTATAATATGATATCGAAAAAAATATCGACTGGATTCACTTTGCATAACCACGTCCAATTTGGTAATTGGACGTGGTTATGCAAAGTGAAATACCGTCATAATTTATAAATTAAATATACATATGACCCAGTGTTGGAGTCTGTAATTTGTATTTTTTTTAATCGTTCGACTTATTATTTTCGATTTCAAAATGTAAATTTCCTTGCTTAGTTTGTTTTTTGACAAAAATCTAATAATAGTTTATTGATGCGTCATTTTAATTTAACAAATTTCAATTATACTGTTGTATTTTACATAGAATTTTGTACTTTAAAAATGTAAACCTAATTACTCTGTATACTACGAAATATTTTAACGAACCAGTAAATATTAAAATCCATTTTATAACAAGACTTTTATTTTTTTTATATAATTGACCTGCCGTCGATTAAAGGACACGTTTTATATTCACTGATTAATGAACGTAATGTATATGTCTGTGTTTGGAGTGTAAGCTTTAGAGTCAAAGCCAACCTCACCTGCACGTGGTGCACCATGCTGATTGACTAACGAGGCTCTGGCAAAAGAGAGGTAGGGTGCAGCCTATTTGTAAGTTGCCCGAATGGGTAAAGTACCTCCACCTCACGGAATACCACAGCCAAATAACAATTCCCTTGAGGGTTGTTGTGTTCCTGCGAGTGAGTGAGGTCACCAAAAAGGAAGGAGATGCTGCGTTGGTAGCGGGGGTGGCGGCGCGCGAGCGATATTTTTTGTCGCGAGCGTTCATGTGGCTAACCGCTTCAAATCAGGCGGGCCGTATGCTTGTCTGCCACCCGACGTAGTATATAAAAAAACGTGTACGTCTCGGGACGCGCGACAGAAGTGATAATTTAAACTAATCTAAGATGAACTAATTCGACGAGCTCGGTGGCGTAGCGGTCAAGGACGTGGCTTCGAAACCAACGCTCGTGGGTTCGATTCCCACACAGGACAAACATTTGTGTGCATGAACATGTCTGTTTATCTTGGTCTGGGTGTTTTTTTATGTATCATAAGTATGTATTTACAAAAAAAAAGTATTTACGTATGTTTAACAGTTGTCTAGTACCCATAACACAAGCTTCGCTTACTACCAATTACACAGCGCCATCTAGCCCCAAGCTAGATGGCGCTGTGTAATTGGTCTGACAATATTTATTTATTGTTATTATTAGAATTAATATTGAAATTGTTTAACTTGAGAAAAGACTAAGTTATTACTTAAATTTTATGTATATTAATATGATAATGTAAGGAAAGGTTATTTATTAATAAAAAAAAATTATCGATTATAAAATACATTTTATTTTTAGTTACAATTCTTGAATGATAGCAAAAAATGAGCATTGAAATGTTTACATTGTATGTTATCTAAAAATCTTAAGAGACAGAATCAAAGACAAGGAGCAAGGTCGTCGCCAGCCGATGGCCCAGGGAGGGGCAAGTTGATATGGAGAATGAGAAAAGTATGAATTGTAGGTAAAGTCAAGAGCTCATGAAGCTTTTCACTTACATCTACAGCGATTGTAATAATAACGGTACAGAGCCCAACGTATGAATCTTCACGAGGGGGGGGGGGGGGGGGGGCAGCTGCCCCTCCTGCTGCCCCCTGGCGACGCCCTTGACAAGAAGTACAGTTCCATGACTTGCAGTGCAATAGCTTCTTCCAAATAGTGCAACATAAAGTACCATTACTTTTTGATCGTATGTATTTGAATAATAAATAATAGGTAGGGGAAAAAGTCTTTTCGCATTATAGTATGTATGAACTTGTAATAAAATCTCTTTGGTTATACCATTTGTATCTGAAAGGTTTAGATATCTTTAAAAAGTTTAAATTTTAAAAAAGATAATTCCAAATTCAAATTAGATAAATGTGTGATTTTCATTTGTTTTTTTTTACTGTCAAGATGAGTGAATTTAATGAAAAAATTCGATACATTTTAAAATTTTACTACAAAAAAGGCAAAAATGCAACGCAAGCTGCGAAAAAATTTGTGACGTTTATGGACCTAGTGCAGTGTCTGTGAGAGTAGCACAAATTTGGTTTAGGCGTTTTCAATCCGGAAATTTTGATGTCAAAGATGCACGTCGCTCTGGTCGCCCTGTTACGGATAAAATGGATGCCATTTTTGAAAAAGTGGAGCAAGATCGGCATATCAGTAGTTACGACGTAGCTGAAGAACTAGGAATTGACCACAAAACAGTTTTGGCGCATAAAAAGGTCGTGGTCAAAGGCCGGCCAGGCTTCACAGACTCTGGCGAAACCCGGGTTAACCCGCAACAAGGTGATGCTGTGTGTATGGTGGTATTGGAAGGACATTATTCATTATGAGCTGTTACCGCCAGGCAGGACTATCGATTCTGAACTCTACTGTGAACAACTGATGAGATTAAAGCAAAAACTTGAGAGAAAGCTGCCGGAATTAATTAACAGAAGGGGTGTGATTTTTCATCATGATAACGCTAGACCTCACACATCTTTAGCCACTCAGCAAAAATTAAGAGAGTTTGACTGGGAGGTGTTAATGCATCCGCCGTATAGTCCTGACCTTGCACCTTCCGATTTCCACCTGTTTCAGTCTCTTCAGCATTCTTTAGGTAATGTCAGGTTAACATCACGAGAAGACTGCCAAAACCACTTATCGCGGTTTTTTGAAAAGAAGTCCCAAAATTTCTATAGTAATGGGATCATGTCTATACCTACAAGATGGCAAAAAGTTATCGAACAAAATGGCACCTACATACTTTAGTTAAATGTAAATAAACTTTATTAAAAAATGTTTTGAATTTTCATATAAAATACGAAAAGACTTTTTCCCCAACCTAATATTATCCTTTTTTGTTTTGATTGAATTGTAAATAGGATTTTAATATAAAGCGTGCCCGGCGATGCCCGGACAGTTTCAATTAAAATAAATACTTATATAGAAATTCCCCTTATAAGTAATAAAATAAGTATAGATAGATACAATATAGAATAGTAGTTATGTACTCACTACTCGTGGTTCACACTATACTTTTAACGCGTGGAATTATTATAATCAATTTACGATATTTTCTAAACTATAAACGCTAATTACATTAAATTAAAGGGCAAATTTAATCTACATTTGATGCTGGTACTTAATAAACAACCCATTTTCTAACCGATTAAGTTATTACTTTAGGTACTTTAGGGAATAGTTCGTAAGTTTAAGTTTTTTTTAATACAAATTCAATAATTTTTTTTTGTTTTAATTTTTTTTCTATTTATGTTTTTTTTTAAGGGTGAGACCAAATGTAATATAAATATACATATAATTATTATTAAATTAAATTACCTCATACAATAATTTCTAAGAAACTAAATTAGAAACTAAATTAAAAAAAATTTTTTTTAATTCAATATATTTAAACGGTCACTGTGTGTTATCTATCTATTGAAGATACATATATGCTCTCGCTGACTTATTTGTAGTACTCCTTCTTTCTAACAATTCTTCTGGACATAACTTTCATATATGTCTAACCATTTAGACTACATAAGCCAAGAAAGCGCAAACAGAGGTATTTTTTCGCTGACTTGCTTGACTAATATTATTATTATCACTGCTCAACCCCTACGTTATTTAGCGTAATGAAATATAGCCTATAACCATTCCGGAGAACCAAGCTATCGATTGGTGAAGGTTTCATTAAAATCGGCCTACCGCTGCCTACGTTAGAGAAAGGGAAGCCAGACAGACTGGGCGCCGTTACTTTCGTTAGCGTGACTTAACCAAGCGCTTTACCCTCCCATAAGAAGTTATCACTTCAAAAATGATCTTGACAAACCAATTTTCAAGTGACGCAAGACAGAACCATGGCGTCTAATGGTATCGGAGGCAAGGATTTTCTGTGGGTCGATGAGCCAGTGAGGTAATAAATAATAATATAAATAAATAAATATTGTCACACAAATTACACAGCGCCATCTAGTCCCAAAGTAAGCGAAGCTTGTGTTATGGGTACTAGACAACTGATAAACATACGTAAATACACTTTTTTTTTTGAAAATACATACTTATGATACATAGAAAACATCCAAGACCAAGACAAACAGACATGTTCATGCACACAAATGTTTGTTCCGTGTGAGAATCGAACCCACGAGCGTTGGTGTCGAAGCCGCGTCATTGACGCTACGCCACCGAGCTCGTCAAACACTTGTCCACACCCACCTATCAACTCCGAACTGTCTACTGAGCCATTGGCAATTTTGAGTAGATAGCATATATCACTAAATTGGTAAGTAAGTACATTCCAATAGTATCATTATTATGGAAAAGCAAACTGCAGTAAAACAATAGTATAAGTAGCCAGGAGTGCAAGCAATTGTATTGGAAAACTGCCATCGATGGTAAGTACACTGCATACTTTCATTTTTATAAACATCTTGCTGAGACGCTGTACATTCTTGCATAGTTTGTTATCATCGTCTGAAAGAAAATCATTATTCAGTAACGTTGTGTCACTTGTACCATCAATGGTACTAGTCAATGGTACTACTGATCCGGAGGGCCTTCTACAATTACTTGTTTCATAAATGTTGTAATTTTTGTGGTATTAATAGATATTTTGTGGTTGAATCTAAGAAAAATACGTCTTCAGTTGATTGTTGATCCAAGCCTACGTCTAAATCACGTTCAACTTCTTCGGGGCTCACCGAAGTAGACGGACAATCTGCATTCACGCACCCTGGACTTACAGAAGTAGATGGTTCGATATTAGAACTTGGACAATCGGTACAATCATAAAATTCATCCTTTTCGTCAACAAAATTATCATCAAATATCAGCATCGGTGACGTTTCATTCTGATGATTCGATGACTCCGTTTCCTTTAAAGGTGTAAAATAATTCTCAAAAAATAATGCATCTCTTGACTTTAAAATGTGTCTAGGATTATTACAGTCTCGAAAAACATACGTGTTGGGATTTTCCGAGTAACCAACAAAAATAGCTTCTTTGGCTTTCACGTTGAGCTTTTTCTTTTGACATGAAGGTACATGAACAAAAGCTCTACACCCGAAGACTCTTAGATGACGGAGATCATTTTTTCGTCCACACCACTTATCGAGAGGAATTTGACCATTTAAATATCGATGAGGGGACCTATTTTTCAAATAAACAGCTGCCTGAAATGCGTCTTCCCAATATGCTTGAGGTAAGGAGCTTTCGGCCAACAACGATCTTGCCTTCTCAACTATCGTTCGATTAGTGCGTTCCGCAACGCCATTTTGTTGAGGAATATACGGTGTTGTAGTCTGATGCTCGATACCTTTTGTTTGTTTGTTTGTAAAACTTTATTGTATATCAAACATAAGTACATAAAATACAAAAATCATTATACCGTATACAATGGCGGACTTATCCCAATAGGGATCTCTTCCAGTCAACCATAGAAAATTGAAAGAGAGTTTCCATTTTTGGGCTTTGAAGCAATACATGCAATATACAAAATAAAAACTATATAACTTAATATACACAATACATAAGTGTAAACATTCTAAGTGTAAATGTCAGAGGCAGACTCGTAATGTTTCTTTAACTGAATTTTAAAGGAGTCGAGTGACTGGGACATTCTCACTTTGATCGGTAGTGCATTCCACAGGCGTGCAGCATGGACAGTGAACGATTTTGTGAAACACTGGGAATTGTGGTGAGGAATTCTCAAAACTGGATCATTACTGGCTCGAAGACGGTCATCCATAACCCGAAATTTAAAACATTCAAAAAGATAGATAGGAGCAGTGGGATTAAAAAGGACGTTATATAGAAGCGAAAGGATGTGAACATTTCTGCGATACCTAATTGGCAACAGGTTAAGCTTTTTACGGTATTCAGAAATATGATCAAACTTTCGTACTCCGAAGATATATCTGATGCACATATTCTGAATACGCTCTAACTTGTTGAGAAGTTCTTCTGAAGGATCTAAATATGCCACATCTGCATAATCCAGTAATGGAAGGAGTAGAGAGTTAACCAGGAAAGCTTTGGTGTGGACAGGAAGGAAATGTTGAAGCCTTCTCAAAGAATGAAGTGACGCGAAAACCTTTCGACTAACTTCGCTGATTTGAGGTGCCCAGGATAAAGTTTGGTCAAAAATGATACCTAAATTTTTGACAGAAGTACAATAACTTATGATGTTACCATCAAAAATGACATTCGGACACATCGCATAGGGTAGTCTGGAAATATAGTAGGGACTGCCTATAATTATAGCTTGCGATTTCGCAGGATTAATTTTTAATCCATAGTTTTTGGACCACTGGGCTATTGCGAAAAGATCCCTATTGACAGAGCTAACTGCACTGTTGAAGTCATCGAGCGAAGCAGCCGTATAAATTTGAAGATCATCCGCATATAGATGATAAGAAGAGTGAAGTAGGGAAGAAATATTATTAATAAATATAGAAAAAAGAATAGGTGATAACACTCCCCCCTGAGGCACTCCTGCAACTAGCGGGCACCAGTCTGATTTAGAACCATCAATTTTAACTAATTGACGACGACCATCTAAGTAGGACTTAAACCACGTTAAAACCGACGGTGAAGGATTCAGAACACTTAACATTCCCAGCAGAATGTCAAAGTCAACGGTGTTAAATGCGCTCGTGAAATCAAGTAAGACCAAGAGAGTTAATTTTTGATTTTCAATGTTGAGTCTTATGTCATCTGTGACCTTGACAAGCGCCGAAACAGTGCTATGCCCCAAGCGGAAACCAGACTGATTCTGACTCAGCAGATTGTGTTTTCGAAGATGATTAGATAGGCGTTGGTGCACATAATTCTCCAATACCTTGGAGAGAAAAGGTAGTATTGATATAGGACGAAAATCTGAAAATGAAGAAGGCTTCGGTTTTTTAGGGAGTGGAATTACGTAGGCATCCTTCCATAAAGTAGGGAAGACCCCCGTAGCGAGGGAACAATTTAGGATATCAACAAGAAACGGGGCGATGTACTCCTTTATGGGATCTATCATACTGAGGCCTATGTCGTCACAACCAACAGACTTAGATTTAATCATGTTGATCAGCTTGACAACCTCATCAGTCGATATCTCACCGAAATCAAGTAAAGGAATGCATTGAGAGGATGTGTGAGTGTGAGTGGTAAGCTGTGTTAAAGTTTTGTTCTTAACCTGAGGATCAAGAGCAGTAGGTGAAGCACAAAAGAATTTGTTTAATGAGTTAATATCCATGTTAATAGTATCAGTCAGTTTCTCTTTACCTACCCCGTTTGATTTTAGGAATTTCCAAAGCTTATTAGGAGGACAATTTTCTATGGAAGAACGCATATATTTATAACGAGCTTCTCGGCATAATTTATTGCATCGATTACGCAAAGCAATATATAGATCGCGGTTAGTAGGAGTGGAGTTGTGACGAAATTTGATTTTTGCCCTATCTCTTTTTGCCATAAGTTTTTTAATATCTTCCGTAAGCCAAGGTGCTGGAAAATGTTTGACCCGGACAGGTAGAACAGGAGCGTGCCTATCATAAATGTTTAGTATTATTGAGTTAAAAGCCTCCAATTTTGAGTTTACATCTGGCGCTGCAAGAACGGTATCCCAGTCTGCTGCACGTACATCCCTCAATAACTTATCCTTTTCTATAGCATTGAAATTACGCATATGTACAACTTTATGTCTTCGTTTAGGTGGTCGCAATTTAAAGGAAGCGTATACCAAATCATGCGCGGAGAAGGCTGGGGCATTTAACTGACCTGAGTCCGTAACTAGTTCAGGACACGATGTAATAATAAGGTCAAGGAAGGATGGGGGGCCATTATGTGGGAAATGGGTGGGACCAAGAGTAAGGTGATGAAGGTTGACAGAATGTAAAAGGGAAAGAAGCTTTTTAGCACGAATATCGTCTTTAATAAGGCAGGTGTTAAAATCGCCCATTATGATTATATGCTCAAATTGAGGAGTTAGATCAGTCAACAGAGTCTCTAAAGAGTCGAAGTAGTTTATGTGAAGTGACGGACTGTAATAAACACCTAGCAAGACCTTCGAGTGATTAAGACTAACCTGAAGAAATAAGTGTTCAGGAGACTGGAATGCTGGAGCGGATTGAGACACTAGTTCATAAGAAATGTCGCTGCGTAGGTAAATACCTACACCACCATAGCCCACCATTCTTGTGGCTCCATCCTGAGTCGTCTTTATACATGTGCGGTCATTGCGGACCAATCTGAAACCTGGAAGTGGATATAAAGTGGAAGGCAGAGAGGGTTTAAGAAACGTCTCAGATACTAGTATGGCATGGATATTACGAGATGTGAATGTGGCAAGTAAGTCTACGTAATGAGAGGCAATGCTTTGAGCGTTTATATGAATTACATTAAAATTCTTTGAAAGAGATGCAAATGTAAAATCCAGTGTTGCACCTAAAGATTGAATGTCCGAGCCCTCACTCGTGTCCGCAGCAATGCTTTCAGAAGAAGAAGAACAGGAAAAATACTCAGAGTCTGAACCATCAGACTGCACATCCGACATCTATCTTAATCAAATTTATGAAGTAATATTAAGTATTGTGTTAAAAATAATAATAACAATGCAAACAGTAAAATATCTTAAATATAGCCTTGACGCCGCTTTCAAGCAATCGCCGGCAGCCGATAACATTAAGGCAGTAGACAAAGAAGAAAAACAGACAATTAAACTCTATTATACACAGATTAGAACATAAATACACGAAGCAATGCATGTGTACTGAAAAATAAAATGAGTCTGAAATAAATAATAATAATAATAAAATAAAAAAAAAAGATATTAACAATAAAAATTAATGCATACATAATGCTCTGTATGCTTAGGCAAGCTACATAAAAATAATTATGGCAGTACAAATTACAAACTTTCCCAGGTTAAGCCTGATCGTAATAATGACAGATATTGAAAACACTTAATATAATAATTATTTAACGGTAATATTACTGGCTACACAAGCATTGGATGACGTCATTGTTGACATCTTAACTAAGTGGACGAAATTTTACAATTTAGTACTTAATACCAAGTATCCAGAACCATGACAACAAAAAAAATAAAAAAAATCTAAAGATCAAATGTCATCCAACACTCAGTCATCAACCTCATCTATAGTAGTCGGTAAGATGACATTCTTTAAAAAAAAAAAACCTTGTTATTGGCACAAATAATAATCATCGACTGAAGAGTGGTTGCCAAAACGTAACCGAAACAAAACTGTCTGAGAGCCAATCAATTTGACAGATTGTAGAGAGGCAATCAATTTGACAGATTGTAATGCAATTCAATCAAATCAACATACAAATAACCTACCTTATTACAGAAAAATCGGATTATGTTATTATTTTTGAACTGACCTATTTTTAAAAATAATAATTTATAGTTTACCTTATACTTGGATAAAGCTGAAAACTAACGAAATATTTAACGTACAAATATGGAGAACTACAGGTTGGAAACTTGTTCATATATAATATCATTACTAGAATTTAAGTGTTTCATGCATCTACTTATTGGCTCTGGGATGTCTGGTCGAGCGCTTGTGTCCCGGAGGTCGTGTCGCCACCTCAACCTTTGCTGGACTCATCGATACGGGAGAGGAAGATGCAGCACTATATTCTGTATCTGGCATATTAGTCTTGAGCAAAAGAAATTCTGCCATGGTAGTAATTTTGTGGCGAGAACCATCTGGACAGGCAATCACTATTTTGCCATTGTTAGTCCAACAACTTTTAACTCCAAGCATCTTGCGGGCTTCAAGAAACACTGCATGCCTTCCACTAGTTAAAAATTCTGACAATGTCAGGCCACTACCCTTCATATGCTTTTTTGAATTCCAGACTTGATCGCGCACATGTTGATTTTGAAATCGTACAAGTATGGGACGAGGCTTATCAGTCGAGCGCTGCTTACCCAAACGATGACATGCAGATAGCGAAGATAAATCAACATTGATATTGAGAGTGTCATGGCATAGTTTTAATATAACATGTGTGGAATCTTCATCCTCTGCCTCAGCTGCACCATGCAGTAACAGCACGCATGAACGGGACTTCATCTCGAACATATCCAACGTGGCCATCACCAGCTCCAGCTGAGACTTAATTGTGGAAACTGCTTTCCAAATAAATAGCTTAAAGGTGTTAAACTCACTCGCCAGGGATGCAACATCAGTGGACTGTACCTTGGGTTGACTGTGTACACTGAGTGAATCTTCAAATGAAGCCATTTTAGATGCAAACAGTGTTGTTAGATCATCCATGTTCTTTTTCAATTCAGTAAAGTTATCCATTGTGCCTGTGATTCTTCTTGTCAGTAGAAATATAGAGAGGAGTTCTGATTTATGGCTGCCTGCTTACTTTAGCATAAATCAAGACATATGAAATCACTTGTAAGTAAAATTAACTATTTCTTATATTTTTATTAAATTAAAACTTCTGGAGCAACTTTTAAAGTGTAGATAGATAAAAAGAAGAAAGATAATCAGCAAACTCTTTGTTTACATACTCTTTTCCACCATCAGTGATAACGTGTTGTAATTTTTGTGGTATTAATAGATATTTTGTGGTTGAATCTAAGAAAAAAACGTCTTCAGGTGTCGTAATCGAAATGGTTCCAATCCCGCAACAATTAATTTGTTCTCCGTTAGCGACGGTAACTTTTCCATTGTCAAACAGAGAAATGTTTGTAAACCAATCCCGTTGTGACGTCATATGCTTAGTAGCACCAGAATCTACGTACCAAACGTTGCTGGAACCGCCAGACGTATTAAGTGCAGTGAAGGAGGCAGCACTGTCCTTCATCTTGCCTTCCGCGATCTTTTTCTGCCGTAGGGGACAGTCAGGCCGTTTGTGTCCTGAGGCTTTGCAATCATAACAAATAATTGCCTTTTTATTCTTCGGTCCACATTTTATCGTTTTGGTTTGTAAAACAGTATTATTTGATGACGTCTCCTTGGATATTTCATTTAAAAGTTTTGTCTTGACTACTGTTGACGTGACATTAACGTTGCAGTTCTCTAGCGCCATAATAAGAGGATCAAACCTTGGTGGAAGACCTCCTAAAAGTATAGCTGCAATTGACGAGTCGTCTATCACCCTATCAATATCCGCCAAGTCTTGTGCGGTAGACAGAACGGCGTTTATATATAACTCTAAGTTTTCGTAGTCAGATAAACACATTCCTGCGTCCCATCCCCTTGTCCTCAAACGCGTTTTGCAAAGATTTCCATGCATCAGCAGCAGTTTTTGCGCATCTAACATGGATGATGGCCTCACCGTCCACTGACAAGCATATCTTTGCAAGTGCCTTGCAATCGTTCTTTTTCTTTAGAGATGCTGACGTCTGGTCATCATCTGGATAACCAGCTACTGCTTGCCATAAATCCTCGTGGATTAAATAATTTCTCATTTTAAATTTCCACGTAGGATACCCATCTCTATTTCGAAGGCCGAATGTAGGAATTGACGAGGAATTCGACTTACTTGTACCATCTCCAGTTCCGTGTGCCATGTTGACGGAAAGAAAAATCGTTTCCAATTGATACAACTTTTTGGTCACAAACACAAACGTTTCTTTTAGAAAATCGCTGAATACCTATTAATAGAGCTTCGTGCTGATAACGTGTTGTAATTTTTGTGGTATTAATAGATATTTTGTGGTTGAATCTAAGAAAAATACGTCTTCAGTTGATTGTTGATCCAAGCCTACGTCTAAATCACGTTCAACTTCTTCGGGGCTCACCGAAGTAGACGGACAATCTGCATTCACGCACCCTGGACTTACAGAAGTAGATGGTTCGATATTAGAACTTGGACAATCGGTACAATCATAAAATTCATCCTTTTCGTCAACAAAAATATACAACCGAGCTTTTATTTCTTTTGGATTCCATTTTTGTTTTATCAAGTTTTACGCAATGGCGGATTTGCCTTAAGGCCAACTAGGCCCGGGCTAGGGCGGCCAAATGTTAGGGGCCGCAGGAGCAAGGTAGGTAGGTAGGTTACCGAAGGGTAATTCTTACAAATTACAGACTGTCATGGCGGTTTTGTGGAGTAATATTGTAGAAATATTACTCCTCCCCTCCCCAACCCGTCTGGTCAGCGTGGGGAGTGTAGGCCAAATCCTCCTGTCTGTGACGGACGAGAGAGGGTCGTGCTCCTGTAGTGGAGACTAAAATGACCTGATGATGATGATGATTGTAGAAATAGGTATGAAGCTGATAAACAAGGACCAAGATACTAAAGAATAAGGACCACGATACTACCTGGGGCGGCGAAGACACTGCCTAGGGCGGCCAATACTAATCAAGCCAAATCCGCCTCTATTTTTGCGGCACAGTAGTAAAAAATATTCAAGTGCAAGCCGGACGTGCGCGTTTAACGACAGCGACGACTTAGTAATAGCTTATAATATTATCTGTGGTAATAGCACAGTAATCTATATATATAAAAGAGAAAATCACTGACTCACTCATCACGAAATCTCAGAAACTATAACACCTACAAACTTGAAATTTGGCAGGTAGGTTCCTTAAAGGGTGTAGACATTCGCTAAGAACGGATTTTACGATACTCCACCCCTAAGGGGGTCGAATGGAGGTTGGAAGTTTGTATGAAAGCCCCATGTTTTTGAAGCAAGAGACTTGAAATTTTAAATGTATGCTCTACAGATGGTGTGGAGGTGTACTAATAATGTATCTTTGGAAATCAACCCCTTTTTGGTGTTAAAACGGGGGTTGGAAGTTTGTATGAAAGTTCTATGTTTTTGAAGTAAGAGACTTGAAATTTAAAATGTATGCTCTATAGATGGTGTGGAGGTATACTAATAATGTATCTTTAGAAATCAACCCCTTTTTGGAGTTTAAAAGGGGGTTGGAATTTTGTATGAAAATCCAATGTTATTGAAGTTAAAGTAGTTATGGCAGAAGGATTTTAAATGATATTTAAGTATAAAAATTATTGAAAACAACTACATATTTACTATTATAAGGAGGGATGTTTTATTATAACAATAAAAAGTACTTTAGGTTTTACAAAGAGGTTTTAAAAATAATATCCGTCGACTTCATTGATTCTAAAAATTCGTCATATTGATTGTTTTTAACTTTTTTTATTTTTTCCTTTCATTAGGTATTTAGCTTTTTCGAATGTAATTAAAAAATATTTGTAAATAACTAACTCCACGCGTACGAAGTCGCGGGCGGCCGCTAGTAAGTAATATTACTAACGTAATATGGTCCCTTTTACACCCATAAGAACCTGACAACGAGATTGTGTGCGCTACACAATACGCATCCGTTTGTTTTCATCCGTTTCGTTCGTTCTGTTTCGACATTTTGTTCTGCAAAATTGAAAATCTGGGTGCTTAATAAAATTATTAGACAAAGAAGACGTCTTAATTTTAGACTTTATCTTGTCTTATAAGTGTTCTTGAAGACCCTTGTTGGATCTTAACTTTATTTATGATTTAGACTTAGAAGGAGTGCTGGTGCAGAAGAGGTCAATATCCATATCATGGTTGTTAATGTACGTGGATTCTCTGTGTATGAATGCGTTACGTCTGTAGTTACTGTATACGGCGGGCACATTAAATCGGACGCGCTGCCGCAGTCGTGGATCGCTACAGCGTATCCCAACCATTGATAGCAACTCCGAACTGTCTACTGAGCCATTGGCAATTTTGAGTAGATACCACTAACTTGGCGACGTGTACTAAGCGGTAGAAAGTGATAACGTTTACATCTATGTTCATAATCCTCGGATGTTAAGCGAGTTTTAAAATCAAGATATTTTAAAAATTTACGTTGTAGCATTTCAATACGTGTTTTGTAAATTTCATATTGCGGGTTCCAGATTTGAGACGTATATTCAAGGTGGCTACGCACGAAAGCACAATAACGTATTCTAATCGATTTTATGTTATTGAACACAGCTGAAGTCCTCATAATAAATCCAAGTGCCTTAGATGATTTATTTATTATGTGATCAATATGTTTATCAAATAATAATTTACTCTCGTGTATAACACCAAGGTCTTTGAACTCGTGGACTTTAAGTAAATTTGTATTTTTTAGCGTATAACCTTTGTCCCAAATTGATAACTTAAGTGAGTATGACTGATCGAAGTATCACATGACCAAAGGGCTGGCCAATATCTCTATATCAATATAATAGGCCAGAGGATTAACGTTGCCTTTCAACGTGGCAATGCTGCCAGCCTTTTGGGCACTTTTCAAGTGGGTAACGATTTGGCGGGGCTTCATTATTTATAGTTATTTATTTCTAAGTTATATTTAAGTAGGTATTTTATTTATAAGTTACGTATATTGTTTTAAAATTTAGTAATAATAAATATCTAATAAAGCCCACGAAAGTGAGTATGACATGTAAAAGCACTTGGAGGTATTGAGATCTAATCTATTTATTTGACGATATTCTTCAAACCTTAATAGATAAGCCTGTAAGTTATCAATGTCGTAATTGCTTCGCACCATTTTTAGAATTTTCATGTCATCAGCAAACATGAGTATTTTCGAATTTAGAAAACATTTGTTAACATCATTTATAAATATATTAAAAAGTAATGGGGCAAAATATAAATTGTCATGTTTGTGTACGATAACGCTATAAATGAATATTGTATTTTCCACCCATATGATAGTACTTTTATATATAAGTAAAGCAATTCGTGCGAAATTATTCCCTAACCATTCTAAAATATTCAAAAATGCACAACGTTAATGTTCAAGTTTTCACTTCTGCCGGCACTCCCCGAGTCCAACCCCTTTTTTTTCTACTAGCATTTCGGTATGGACTTATCGATTGAATTATTATTTTTTAATTTGCGATCTTAGTTTGCTTCTGTCTGACTGCTACAGAAGGAGGGTTATGTTTTTCGAGAGTATGTATGTATGTATGTATGTATGTATATATGTATAATTGTTTGGCACGCTCTGCAGCCCGAACGGCAGGCTGGATTTTAGCTTGAGAGGTGTCATTAGATTCGCATTTGTTGTGAGAGTGACACTAGGTATGTCAGAATAAAAAAATCAAAATGGCGGATTTTTGGCGCCAAGTTCAAATGCAAATGCGCGCCGCAGTTTGGACGGCTCGATGGATTTTAGCTCGAGGGGTGTCATTAGATATGAATTTACTGTGAGAGCGACATTGCATATATCAAAATAAATAAAACTAAAAAACATTAAATAAAAACGGTAATTTAAAAAACTAAAAAACCCGAATAGGTATTTAAAAAGCTACATGTTTTCTTGTTTTAGGGGTTTTTCATTTCCGAATTACACAGAAAAGCAGTCGGGTTTTATAGTTTTTTAAATTACCGTTTTTATTACTCACCTAAAATCAAACAAGATATCTGAGCTTTTTTCAAAGATATATAAAACTTTTCGCAATTCACGCATAAATCACTTATTATATAGAGATGCTTTATCACAAACGCAGCAATAAGCATAGTTCCTGTTAGGTCTTCAATCTGCAAGTAATAAAAACAATAGATAGTTAATTAATTCTGATGTTATTTTGCGGAAGACAAGGTAATTTGATGAAATAAAATGAAGTGAAATGAAGTAAATTGAAGTGAAATGAAGTGAAATGAAGTGAAATTAAGTGAAATGAAGTGAAATGAAGTGAAATGAAGTGAAATGAAGTGAAATGAAGTGTAATGAAGTGAAATGAAGTGAAATGAAGTGAAATGAAGTGAAATGAAGTGAAATGAAGTGAAATGAAGTGAAATGAAGTGAAATGAAGTGAAATGAAGTGAAATGAAGTGAAATGAAGTGAAATGAAGTGAAATGAAGTGAATTGAAGTGAAATGAAGTGAAATTAAGTGAAATTAAGTGAAATTAAGTGAAATGAAGTGAAATGAAGTGAAATGAAGTGAAATGAAGTGCAATGAAGTGCAATGAAGTGAAATGAAGTGAAATGAAGTGAAATGAAGTGAAATGAAGTGAAATGAAGTGAAATGAAGTGAAATGAAGTGAAGTGAAGTGAAATGAAGTGAAATGAAGTGAAATGAAGTGAAATGAAGTGAAATGAAGTGAAATGAAGTGAAATGAAGTGAAATGAAGTGAAATGAAGTGAAATGAAGTGAAAAAAGTGAAACGAAGTGAAATGAAGTCAAATGAAGAGAAGTGAAGTGAAGTGAAGTGACGTGAAGTGACGTGAAGTGACGTGAAGTGACGTGGAGTGGAGTGGAGTGGAGTGTAGTGTAGTGGAGTGGAGTGGGGTCGAGTCGAGTCGAGTCGAGTGAAGTGAAATGAAATGAAATGAAATGCTTTGCTTTGCGTGCTTCCGCCAGCAATTTATGCAAATGCCGACTGCAGCTGCGGGTAATCAGCCACGGCAGCCGCATGCATCTACTAACGGTAGCGGGTGGATGCCGTCCGGCAGTAATTTGCATGAACTAATTGGTGGCGAAATCACGCAAAGTAGTGTAGATCAAATTGCCTAATAAAAACAATGACAAAAACATATTTTTAACTGGTCATGACTGAGAATCAGTGCTACAGACGTTACAACGGTGCTAAAGGAAAGTGAAGTCTACAATCCGGCAGCTATTTTGATACCACAGTTCATAAGGTTATTTTTTTTTACACTACGCTGGGTGGCAGACAAGCATACGACCCGCCTGATGTGAAGCGTTGACCGTAGCCATATAACGCTCGCAGCATACAAAAATCCCGCTCGCGCGCCACCATCCCCGCTGCCAACGCAGCATCTCCTTCCTTTCTTGTGATCTCACTCATTCGCAGGAACACCTCAAGAGAATTGTTATTTTATTATTGATGGAGGTACATTCCCCAGTCGGGTAGTTTACAATTACGCTCCCTACCTCTCTTTAAATCATTTCTTTCTATTAATTTGCATTATTTATAATTATTTGCATTATTTAATTTTATTCAGAAAGTAGATGTTAATGGAAAGCGATCAAATGGATCAGCTGTAGCGATGGGGGTGCCACAAGGCTCTATTTTGGGCCCTTTCCTGTTTCTCGTGTACATTAATGATCTACCTCATCTTGTAAAGAATAATCATTAAATAGTATTGTTTGCAGATTACACTTCTTTAGTTTTTAAGGTAAATAGACAACAATCAGAAATTGACGATGTAGACAATGCTCTTTCAAAAACTTTAGTAAACTGGTTTAGTGCTAATAACCTGGTTTTAAATGGTAAAAACCAGTGTGGTGATGGACAATGAGAGATTGGAATTGTTCAATAAGGTTGTCTTCCTTGGTATAACATTAGACTCTAAATTACAATGGGGCGAACATATAGAAACGTTATCGGGTAGACTCAGTTCAGCAGCTTACGCCGTAAGGAAAATACGTCAACTGACTGATGTTGACATTGCGCGTTTAGTTTATTTTAGCTATTTTTACAGCATTATGTCATAATTATGATTTATTGCTTTGGGGTAGTGCCGCGAATGTAGACTCAATTTTTGTGCTCCAGAAACGAGCTATCCGTGCTATTTATATGATGAATCCCAGGAAGATACTGAGTAATAAATTGAAAGAGATAAATATTATGACATTACATTCTCAATATATTTATGAAAATCTTATTTACGTTCATAAAAATCAAACCAAATTTAGGAAAAACAGTGATCTCCATCAATTAAATTTAAGAAATAAAATCAAACTCGCTGTTCATATTACTAGGTTTCATAAAATCTCTAACTTGCCCAGGTCAATGTATACGCTTCTACAATAAACTTCCAAACGACGTGTTTAAATTATCCATGGGTAAATTTAAAAAATACAGTGGAGCGTCGATTATCCGAATATCGCTTAACCGAACTACCACAACGAACATCATGAGGTCTAAAATTTCGGACCTCATGAGTAATAAAGACTGACGCCACCGCTAGCACCTCATCAACTACAAGTTCCGATAATGAAGATGAAAACGTAATTGTGCTTCTGAAGCGTTTACCTACTTGCCTTGCGTTGGATTATAACACAGACTGAAAGCGACCAGTATCAAATATCGGACGTGACCTATCCACTCGTAAGCGGGTAGGCTTGCTTCGGCAGACGAAGATTGAAGATTTTTTTTATCGTTAATTGTACCAAGTACATACATGTTTTACTATCTACACGACTGTCTGTACTTTTTTTGTTTAATTCCTATTTGTCATTAAAGATATAAATGTAAATATCGTTTTTATTTAGCTGTATGTAAATATGTATGCCTGAATCAATATACGTCTAGGTAGTTCGATTATCCGAAAAACCGGTTTTCCGAACACCCATGTCCCCCAATTAGGTCGGATAATTGACGCTCTATGGTATAATAAAACTAGACTATGTCAAAAGGCTTACTATTGTATCTCAGATTACATAAATGATTAAAGTATATGGAAATGAATTGCTCTTATTATGTTATGTTAATGATTGTATTTGTATTTAATGTAACGATATTGTTAAAACTTGGCAATTAAAAGAAAATCGGCCGAGTGCGAGTCGGACTCGCGCACTAAGGGTTCCGTACCATTATCTATAAAAATGGCAAAAAATTCAAGTTTGTTGTATGGGAGCCCCCCCCTTAAATATTTGTTTTATTATTATTTAATTATTTATTTTTAAAGTATTAACTTTAAACATAATATTTAGTTTTATATTAATAAAACTAAATATTATGTGAGTATTTCAAACGTCTACCTATTGCCGTTATCAATTGCGAGCAAAAACGAGCAAAAATAATCACGTTTGTTGTATGGGGACCCCCTTAAATATTTATTTTATTCTGTTTTTTAGTATTTGCTGTTATAGCGGCAATAGATATACATCACCTGTGAAAATTTCAACTGTCTAACTATCACGGTTCATGAGATACAGCCTGGTGACAGACGGACGGACGAACGGACAGCGGAGCCTTAGTAATAGGGTTCCTTTGTACCCTTTGGGTACGGAACCCTAAAAAAAGACCTTGAGTTTCTTCACAGTACTTCACAAGAAGTCCTGTCGTCGGAACTAGCACTTAAATTCACCTTCACATTCAAGTTAGTGTGATGAAAGAGAATCTAAGCTCTGCGGATTTAGAGTAGTAATGATTTATATGCACGTTCTTATATTTAATTTGTATGACGTTTCTAAGTGCTTTATAAAGTCCAAGGAATAAAGATAGTTTGATTTGATTTGATTTGATTATCATTATTATTGTCATAAATAAACTTACTGAAAACTCTTCAATTAATATTTTGCTGAGATCAATGACCCTTTGAATATAAAATAGAGAATGTATAAATGTTTCCCAAATATAATATAAAATCTGAAAAAAAAAGACATACACATTTTAACCTCAACAGAACATATTAGATAGATTTTGAATCCTTCTTGGGAAAATAGTTTTAGCTTCATTAATCTTATCCTTATGATATTGGTTTTGTGATGGAAAAACTATTTCGTCTGTCAGGCACAGAAAGAGCAGGCATGAAGTTAAAAATAATGAAACATCAAATTTGGTTATGGGCACAATGCTGATGTAGATATAGACTTGCGAGTTTATTTGTTATGCTTCTAGTTTCCTTTCTAAAAAGAATAAATTTACAGAGCTATGAAATTTTTTTTACAGTATTGAAACTTGTTTGTTTGTTTGTTATAACTTTATTGTACATAAAAAATAAAATAACAAAAATAAAATGCAAAATAAAGTAGTACAAAGGCGGACTTATCCCTTAGAGGGATCTCTTCCAGTCTGAAACTTATTCAATTCTATTGGATTACTTTAAGGTTTTTTAGATTGCAGACCAGTTGTAGTGAATGAATGAATGAATGAATTTTTATATTCATTACTTACCATTACTTGACATGATTTAATGCATATATTATAAACTTCATATATATGCACATAAACTTGCATATACTCTTTTGATCTACAATTCACGTTTAATTTAGATAGCCATACATCAGTTACAAATCTAATTAGTACAACAATTTTTGTGGCATAAATTACATTTAAATCAAATAAAAATATATTAAATATCGTAATAAATTGAATAACTTTTATGTGACTGTAGTACGAAAAGAAAAAAAATGCTATAATAGAATAATAAATTAAAATTACAATGATTTCCAACCAGAGTCGAACGGCTACCTTTCTGAAAAATGTTCTATTATGTGAAACTGCTTTGAATATATTTTGTAATTTCATAATCAAATCAACATTATTACTACTTTGGGAGATGCAAACAAACAAATTTGTTGTATACCCGATTGTAAAAAATGTAAAATCGAAAATTTTAATATAAACCTTAATTAATGTATTAAGTTTAACATAAATAAAATACAAGATAATATATAAACATGTTGCCAAGAACGATAGAACAGTAGAACTTAGCTTTTTGGGGTATATATAGTTATTATGTATGTGATATTTTTGTGTACAAAAAATTGTTTCAAAGAAATATAAAGGAAATAGTACTTTTTGTAGATCTTTGTCTATTATGTTTTTGTATGGAGGTAACATATTCAGTTATGTAAAAGTTAAACAAAACAATTTTCATTCGTTCTTCTAAGAAAAAAGTTAATGTTAGGCTGTATAATCCTGCTGTGTATAATATTTATGATTTACGAGTTGTTTGGATTATTTATCTCAAGTAGTTTGAACTGTAACTCGTTTATTGCCCATTACTTCGTTTTCATCAACAATAATGGAGTCTGTGTTGATATTTTCTTTGCCATCTAGTCTATCTATACTGGGAATTATTTACGCCTTCAAAACCTTTTCTGTATTTAAGTCTTTGTGTTTCATTTCACCCTATCTCATGCTGATGAAGATTGCCGAAGACCAATAGAAGTAAACCTGGTCTACCAATCGAAGGTATTGTAGGTATCGATTGCGAGACTTAACAGTCTTGTTGAATTAAAACTGCAAATTTGTATATTGATTCGCTACCCTATAGCAAAGCTTCATATTTTTTATAGATTATTTTCTGCTTTTTTGATAAAGAGTTCTTCTATCACTGAACGTGTATATACGTTCTACCTCAAATTGAAATTAACGTTGAAATAACGAGAAAGCAAAGGAATAAGAAATGTTAAAGCATATTCATATTTTTTATGAGTCATTAATATACAAAGCTATTATTTCCATAGAATGACAGTTGAAATAATTAGTCACATTTATTTTGATAATTTGTCTAGACTATACGGTAATAAATATTTGGGTGACCTTATATGTCAACTATGTAGTGTGTGTGTAAACTGAAATGTGTTAGGAACAGTTCAGAAGATTAATCATTAATATATAACTAATTGATCCGACAGACGTTGTCCTGTCTTCTTAACGATGAATATTGAATTCGAATTAGTTACGCGCAATCTGTCAAATGCCTGACAGTTCTGTCAAACGACATAATGTTACGTTATAAAAGTTAATATAGTCGTTCAACTTTCTTAAATTTTCTAATTTTTCACGCAACTTTCTCTGGATAAAGTTGCGTGAAAAATTAAATATAACATAAAAAAATAGCGAAATCGGTCTGCTGCTGTTCACGCGTGATGCATGCGCAGCAGGCATGCTCGATCTGCAATTGGATTTATAAGTAAGAAATAAAGCTGTTAAATTAACTTCATTTAAAATATTATTATCATCTATTTCATGAGATTACATAAAGTAGTGTATGAAACTGCACATAATTAGGTATTAAAATACTCGTGCGATGCTATTATCACATTCGCCTTCGACGCATTAGTGCTCTCACACTCGTATTTTAAGAACCCTTATTATGCAATAGTTTCATAAACTACTATTTCAAGAGTGTATTTTTATTATGGTTTCTTTAAAAACTCTTCTGATTTTTACCCTGAAATAAAATTTTGATATAGATAAGCTCCGGGGCCTTACCGCGTAAGCTGAAGCTGATTACGATGGGATTTTTTTATTCATTTTAGATTATACTGAAGATGTTTATCATAAGTTAAAAAGAAATTCGATTTTCCCAAGCATGACAAGATCATAGACGCACACAGCTTCTTACTTGACTAATTTCTCCTGATTAACTTCGTTGTGGGTTCCAAGGCAGCTGTAGTGTTGTAAAGCGGCAACAGAAATACATCATCATACGTGTTACCCCCGAGACTGCAATGGACTTCTCTGTTCATTTTCTTTTGTGTGAGTGGCTATACAGGAGATACAGTGGTTGTAATGTGTGATGTAAAAAAGAAAAAAAAATCAGATGGGAATCGGCTTCAGCTTAGGCGGGAGGTCGCCCTAGTCTAGAAGAAAGAAGTCAACCTCACCTGCACGTGGTGCACCCTGCTGACTGACAGACTGATTTTGATTGTGTCGAGTTGCTTTGCTGCGTGATGGCTTCGGGATAGGCCTCACAGCACATACGGGAGTCTCGCGACCTGGAGTTCGCGTAGCAGTTGCTAGCGGTCTCTCGTAGCCGCTGTGCACACTCGAACCGTTCTGGAAAGCAGTTGTTGTGTCGAGTTGCTTTGCTGCGTGATGGCTTCGGGATAGGCCTCGCAGCACATACGGGAGTCTCGCGACCTGGAGTTCGCGTAGCAGTCTCACATAGTCTCTCGGTAGGTCACCCGTAGTCCGCTGGATAGACTCGGGGCTGACAAAAATATAACCTAACAACGTGGCGGCGCGCGGCGCGCTTCTGGGACGCCGGGGTTTTGTTGATGTGATGGCTTCCGGATAAGCTACAGCACATACGGGAATTATCGCGGCCTGGAGTTTGCGTCATAACTTCTGGAACCGCGCTGGACCGCGGATAGACGCCGGGACGCGTCGAAAGTTTGGACAGTGTTAACAATGAGTGATTGATCGCTGGGCAACCTCGGAACACTGAACTGGTTGTGGTGAACGTATCCATTATTATTATATATATATTCCTGTCCTTAAACCCTTATTCCTGTCTGCGTGAGCCCATCTGGATTACGGTGAACCAGCGTCGGGAATCGGGTAAGTTTAGATGTAAGTTCAGATTATAGTTATTAGGATTGAGTACGTAATTATTCAACAATAGCGATATTTTTGTTGTTAAAGCGGCAACAGAAATACATAATCTGTGAAAATTTCAACTGTCTTACTATCACGGTTCATGAGATACAGCCTGGTGACAGACGGACGGATGGACGGACAGCGGAGCCTTAGTAATAAGGTTCCTTTTTACCCTTTGGGTACAGAACCCTAAAAAGGAGAAGGAAGAGTAGTAGAATATTTCGCAGCGAACGACTGTTTGAAATATTTCAAGGTGGAAAGGTAAAGAAACTAAGCTAACATCAGACATACACACGTAATACTTACATCAATATGTATCTAAAAATAAATTGATAAGATTATAAATGCCATTATAAACTGTGAATTTTCCTATCGTCATCTATTTCATTGTTTAATTTAAAGCTAGTGTAACAATGAGGAGCTCGATGGTGTCGTTGCGCGTGTCAGTCTAATCAAACACGCAAGTTAAGCAACGTCGACCGTAGCCTGTCCATTGATGGGTTTATTTATCTCGGCACGTTAAGAGCCCTATTACATTTGCACCCTGACGAGCTCTCGCGCAGTACTAATCCCGCGAAGGACGCCGACGCATCGTTTTTTGTAGTAATTTTGAAGTTATATTTATCGTTTTTATTGAAATAAGATAATAAATTCAGGCTACAAAGTTTATTCATCATGAAGTAACAATTGTTCTCGTATAAATTTTGCTCTTTAATATTATCGTTTATTCGAGAAATTAACAGTTTACTTAGAGCGATTTTCGAAGTTTTTTTGGTTAAAAGAATGGTTTTTTTCTATATTAAATCAATGATATTTCAAAATTCTGAGGGCGCTATGACGACGATAATAGAATGTTATTTCTTATACGACTATATAAGAAATAACATTCTATTTTTTTTATTTCATTTGTTTGGCACAGTAGTACAATCCAGGAGCTCAAAAAAGTGAATATGCGCATTTTGTGAAAGTCTATCTCTGCAATTTTGGGTTTAATTAAAAAGTTAAGCAAAATTTACAAAAGCGAGGCCGCTATGAACTAAGCCAATAGCTATTCTGTACTATTCAATAATTAATCAACATTGTTAATGTATTTTTGTTTCCGAGATCAAGAACGCCAAAATTGGCCATTTTACGCAAAAATCACAGTCGATATGTAATATGGCTCTTAAGTCGTCGGTCCCGGTCGTTGTCATTAGGTGACAGTCGTTTAGCAAAGTCATTGCCTTTAGCGCCTTTAAGCCTTTAAGCGGCTCTTTTATTGAATTTTACCAACTCGTAGTTGAGCAGCGTGGTGAAGTTTGCACTAAAATCTTTCGATTGAGGAAAGACCAGTAACCCAGCAGTGGGATGAATTAGGGTTCGTCAACCCGAATTCATCCCACTGCTGGGTTACGACTGACAGTCATAAAGACCTGATATACATAACATGATATGCATAAAGACCTGTCCACGGCAAGGGTGCATGTTGTTTACGAAGTAAGCCGATCTGCGCACACTCAGCGGCACTTTACACCGCTGAGTGTGCGCATATTGCGATTGGCTTCGTGCAAAAAAAAGTGGCCAAGTGCGAGTCGGACTTACCCATGAAAGGTTCCATAGCAGCAAGCAATCAACTCAAATATAAAACTATTTGAGTTGATTGAATGAAAGGTAAATTGCGGTTTACGATTTATGACGTATTAAAAAGGTGGGCAATAAAGGAAAAAAAAAACTATTTACTAGATCTCGTTCAAACCAATTTTCGATGGAAGTTTGCATGGTAATGTACACATCATATATTTTTTTTGTTTTATCATTCTCTTATTTTAGAAGTTACGGGGGGGGGGAGGGGGGGGGGGAGAATTTACCACTTTGGAAGTGGTCTCACGCAAACAATTCAGTTTAGAAAAAAATTATATTAGAAACCTCAATATAATTTTTGAATACCTATCCATACCCCACACGTATGGGTTCGATGAAAAAAAAATTTGAGTTTCAGTTCTAGGTATGGGGACCTCCCAAAATTTATTGTTTTTTTTTTTATTTTCGTATGAAAATCTTAATACGGTTCACAGAATACATCTACTTACCAAGTTTAAATTTCAACAGTTAAAATACAATAGTACTTACATTAGTTCTTATAGTTTCAGGAAAAAAGTGGCCGTGACATACGGACGGACAGACAGATAGACATGACGAATCCATAAGGGTTCCGTTTTTTGCTATTTGGCTACGAAACCGTAAAAACCCAGCAGTGGATGTGGATGGGGTGTAAGTGGTTCATCAACATCTTTGAACAAAAGCCAACTTCACCTGCACGCGGTGCACCCTGCTGACTGACAAACGAAGCTCTGGCGAAAAGAGAGGTAGGGAGCGTAATTGTAAGCTGGGTTGTTGTGTTCCTGCGAGTAAGTGAGGTCACCAGAAAGAAAAGAAGGAGATCCTGCGTTGGCAGAGGGCGTGGCGGTGCGCGAGCAATATTTTATGTAGCGAGCGTTAATATGGCTACGGTAACCGCTTCACATAAGGCGGGCCGTATGCTTGTCTGCCACCCGACGTAGTATAAAAAGTGGAATGAATATGGATTGATGCTGAGAGAGTGTAACAAAAATATAAAAAGAGAAAATCACTGACTCACTCATCACGAAATCTCAGATTCTATAACACCTACAAACTTGAAATTTGGCAGGTAGGTTCCTTAAAGGGTGTAGACATCCGCTAAGAACGGATTTTACGATACTCCACCCAGGGAGTAGAATGGGGGTTGGAAGTTTGTATGAAAGTCCTATGTTTTTGAAGCAAGAGACTTGAAATTTAAAATGTATGCTCTATAGATGGTGTGGAGGTGTACTAATTATGTATCTTTGGTTATCAACCCCTTTTTGGGGTTAACACGGGGATTGGAATTTTGTATGAAAGTTCATGTTTTTGAAGTAAGAGACTTGAAATTGAATATGCATGCTCTATAGATGACATGGAGGTGTACTAATAATGTATCTTTGGAAATCAATCCCTTTTTGGGAGTAAAACGGGGGTTGGAACTTTGTATGAAAGTTCTACGTTTTTGAAGTAAGAGACTTGAAATTTAAAATATATGCTCTATAGATGGTGTGGAGGTGTACTATTAATTTAACTTTGGAAATCAACTCCTTTTTGGAGTTAAAACGGGGGTTGGAAGTTTGTATGAAAATTCTATGTTTTTGAAGTAAGAGACTTGAAATTTAAAATGAATGCTCTATAGATAGTGTGGAGGTGTACTAATAATTTATCTTTAGAAATCAACTCCTTCTTGGGGTTAAAACGGGTTTGGAAATTTGTATCAAAGTTTATTTTTTTTGAAGTAAGAGACTTGAATTTTAAAATGTATGCTCTATAGATGGTGTGGAGGTGTACTAATAATGTATCTTTAGAAATCAACCCATTTTTTGTGTTAAAACGGGAGTTGGAAGTTTGTATGAAAGTCCTATGTTTTTGAAGTAAGAGACTTGAAATTTAAAATGTATGCTCTATAGATGGTATGGAGGTGTACTAATAATGTATCTTTAGAAATCAACCCCTTTTTGGAGTTAAAACGAGGGTTGGAAGTTTGTATGAAAATCCAATGATATTGAAGTTAAAGTAATTATGGCAGAAGGATTTTAAATGATATTTAAGTATAAAAATTATTGAAACATACTTACTATTATAAGGAGGGATGTTTTATTATAACAATAAAAAGTACTTTAGGTTTTACAAAGAGGTTTTAAAAAATAATATCCGTCGACGTCATTGATTCTAAAAATTCGTCTAGATATTGGTTTTATTTATTTAAACTTTATTGACCATAGAGTAAAGGTACAAAAGGCGGACTTAATGCTAAGAGCATTCTCTACCAGTCAACCTTTGGGAAATTCAGATAACACACGAATGCGGTTTACAAAATAACAGCTATGAACGTACACACAATAAATACCTATGAAAACATAAAATTACATACATACATAGAAATATGCTTTAATACACACATTAACACACACACATACATAATCATCACTGTTGTTTTAACTTTTTTTTATTTTTTCCTTTTATTAGGTATTTAGCTTTTTCGAATGTAATTAAAAATTATTTGCAAATAACTAACTCCACGCGTACGAAGTCGCGGGCGGCCGCTAGTAATAATATATGTTTATGCTTAAATATCATCTGAATATTTTCTACGCCTTTTGATGGTAGAAGTGGGAAATAGAAGGTAATAGAGAGGACGCGTGTCGGATGAAGCGTTGGACGCCTTCCTATATGATCCGATGGCCTCAAAAAAGGGGCTGGATACGCTGTTTTGGGGTGTAAGCGGTTCATCAACATCTTCAAACCAAAGCAAAACTTCACCTGCATGCGGTACACCCTGCTGACTGACAAACGAAGCACTGGCTAAAAGAGAGGTAAGGAGCGTCATTGTAAGCTACCAGACTGGAGAATTTACATCCACTTCACAGAATACCGCAGCCAAATAACAATTCCCTTGAGGGTTGTTATGTTCCTGCGAGTGAGTAACCAGAAAGGAAAGAGATGCTGCGTTGATGCTGGGGTGGCGGCGCGCGAGCGATATTTTATGTTGCGAGCGTCAATATGGCTACGGTAACCGCTCCACATCAGGCGGGCCGTATGCTACCACCCGACGTAGTATAAAAAATAATGAACCGGAAGGACAACATAATAATTTATGTATATATAAACATGCAAAGAAGTAACTAAAAGTAGTTTGATCTGGAATTTTAATCATCCAAACATAAACCTATGTTATAACCAAATAAATATTTGACTACCTATCTTATTACATAAATAAACGTAATTGACATAATTATGCATCAGTTACCTTAAAAAAGCAGAACTGAACACACATATTTTATTTTAATTTATTATAAACTAAGTAAAGTCATGATAAATTTATAACAATTATAAATTTGTCGCCCAAAAAACGTATTAACGGAAACATAAAAATGAATTATCGTAGCAAGAATGTATAAAAGATTCCGATAAAATTCGCTTAAAATAACGGAACAGGCGTATTATTTAATAAGTTATTTTTAACAGAAATATCTTTCGTAGTCATTCGTGAGTGAATTGCGTAAAATAGATTATTTATTTTGTAAATTATAAAGGTGTTTAAAACTAATATTTGAAACATTATAAAAATGAAGAAATATTATTGCATTTTTAACGAAGGCAGTAAAGTGAATCAGTTGATATGTGCAATATTAGGTAAGTATAATTACTTATGGTATTTCGTGAAAAAAAAACTAATATTTATTCAATTTATATATAACAACGGGAATTAAAGTTCATTCACAAGGGTGTAAGTGGGCATTCAGGGGTCTAAGTGATTCATCAACATCATTGCACCAAATCCCATTTCATCTGCACGCGGTGCACCCTGCTGACTGACTAACGAAGCTCTGGCGAAAAGAGAGGTAGGGAGCGTAATTGTAAGCTACCCTACTGGGGAATGTACCTCCACCTCACAGAATACCGCAGCCAAATAACAATTTCTTTGTGGGTTGTTGTATTTCTGCGAGTGAGTGTAGTCACCAAAAAGGGAGAAGATGCTGCGTTGGTAGCGAGGGTGGCGGCGCGCGAGCGATAATTTTAATGTTGCGAGCGTTAATATGACTACGGTAACCGCTGAACCGGTGAACCGGTTCAACCGCAGACAAGCGTACGGCTGATGGCGGGCCGTATGCTTGTCTGCCACCCGACGCAGTATAAAAAAAACCGGACAAGTGCGAGTCGGACTCGCCCACCGAGGGTTCCGTAGGTACGTAGTATCATTATTAAATTTGATATTTTTCATTATAAATAAGAAATAATGCGTCGAAAAAAATAAATAAAATATATTTTGCAATGTGCACATCAAGCCCTTTCATATGATACCCCATTTGAACTAGTAGTTTCAATTTGAAATTTTGACACCCTATAAAAATATAGACCCCCTATTTTTTAAGATCTATTTACAAATGTATAGTTTTGAGATTTATTCCTGTACTTGTAGTCTATAACGATGTTACTTGCCAAATTTCATAGTTCTAGGTCAACGGGAAGTACCCTATAGGTTTTGATTCCCTTGAGTGTGACGAAATATGCGTTTTTTGCTGAATAAACGGCCGTAACTTTTTTCTACGTAAACTTAGCAGTTTGATTTTTTTTTTAACTTCATGGGACCGTAGACCTGAGTATACAGTTCAAATTTCAGCTTGATACCTCCACGCATTCTCGCCATAGAAATTCTTGACAGACAGACAGACAGACAGACAGACAGACAGACAGACAGACAGACAGACAGACAGACAGACAGACAGACAGACAGACAGACAGACGGACAGACAGACGGACAACAAAGTGATCTTATAAGGGTTCCGTTTTTCCTTTTGAGGTTCGGAACCCTAAAAAGGGTATTTACATATCTTTATTTTTATTGCATGATCCCTCGATGTTTTCTTTTCATAAATCATGTAACGAGAAAGTTTAAAAGTTATTATTTATTCAATTATCTGGGCATATTGGGTATATAGACTATTAACGATTTAATTATTATATAAATATCATGACGAATATTATTAATTATACATATTTGTAAGCTGCCCGACTGGGGAAGTAGCTCCACCTCACAGAGACCGTAGCTGCAGCACCGGTGACACGTCGACTATCATGGATCTTTTGTGTTCTCTCTAATCCTTTAGTCGCTCTCCCCTGCCTTTTTTTTATACTACGTTGGGTGGCAGACAAGCATACGGCCCGCCTGATGTGAAGCGATTACCGTAGCCATATTAACTCATAAAATATCGCTCGCGCGCCGCCACCCCCGCTGCCAATGCAGCATCTCCTTCCTTTCTGGTGACCTCACTCACTCGCAGGAACACAACAACCCTCACGGGAATTGTTATTTGGCTGCGGTATTCTGTGAGGTGGAGGTACATTCCCCAGTCGGGTAGCTTACAATTACGCTTCCTACCTCTCTTTTCGCCAGAGCTTCGTTTGTCAGTCAGCAGAGTGCACCAAAGATGGCTTTGGTTCAAAGATGTTGATGAACCACACACACCCAAAAACATGTCATGGTGCATGTCTGCCTGTCTGGAAACATGTGCCATGTACTTCAGTATGCCGCTTATAGAGAAGAGCCAGTAGTCCTCCAGGTCCGGGTACGCCTTTCCTAGGATTTCCATTCGTTTGCCCGCTAGGGCGTCACATTGACACATTAAGTGTGTCATGGTCTCGTTATACTCTATATTCTTTATTGCATATAATATTGTTACATAAAAACAGTGTAAACAAGGTGTACAAGGGCGAGCTTATCTCTCTAAGAGATTTCTTCCAGCCAACCTTAACAATAGTATAGAAATATGGCTAAGGCTCTCCTACATGTCTACTCTTTACATGTTCTGCACTCTGGGCTATCGCGACGTGGTATATAGAACACCCTTGGGTATTATCGTATTATGCTGCCTCAGAAGAGCCCCCTACCAGCGTCTGAACAATATTCCTTATATTGCATGCATCTGCATGACCTCCGCAATCGCTTTACATCAAGAAAGCTTTGACACCTGGCTGGTATAAAAAATACCGGAATAAAGTAGTGACCAAACAATCGAAGTAGACACGTGCTCGGTGGTCGAATGGTTAGCAATGACACCGAGGTCGCGGGTTTGATCCCCGCACAAGACATTTGTGTGCGTGAATATGTTTGTTTGTCTCGGTCTGGGTGTTTTATAAGTATTACTAGCTTTCGCCCGCGGCTTCGCTCGCGTGAAATTTGGGGCAAACAGGTGTTTACTCATTTATCTATAGAAGTACTCATGTCAAGTTTGAGATAAAATAGTCCAATTAATCTTCTTCCGTTTCATCCTCTTAGGGGTAAAATTTGAAAAATCTTTTTAAGTAATTTCGTGTTCACTACATTATATTTAAAATGGATACTATTTTCGTAATTGACGTCCCAGAAAACCATAGAATCAAGACCCATATTGATATTATGACATTTCAACCCCATCGTACCCACACAGGGGATTTTTTTATGTCACGTCGGCTATGTTGGATTATAGAATAGTTGTTTTTTCCGTAATCAGCGACCCGATAAACTATAAAACAATACCCATGACGATTTTCAGACTTTTTGACCCCATTTTAGACATTTCAACCCCAAGCACCCCAATAGGAGATGATGGTCACGTTAGCTACGTTGAATTTTAAAATCGTCGTTGTTTTCGTAATCAGCGACCCGATAAACCATAATAACAATACCCATGACGTTTTTCAGACTTTTGGGAGCCATTTTACCCTTTTATGGGGTAGAATTTTGAACAATCCTGAAACACGTGTTTAGTCAGTTATCTACATAAGTACTCGTGTAAAATTTAGGATAATATAGTCCAACTAAGCTCCTTTCCCCATACAAACTTTGGACCTCCGTTTCACCCTCTTAGGGGCAAAATTTGAAAAATTATATCAAGTAATTTCTTGTCCACTATGTTATATTTTCAAATCGATGCCATTTTCGTAATTGACGTCCCAGAAAACCATAGAATCAACACCCATATTGATATTATGACATTTCCATCCCATCGCACCCCCACAGGGGCGACTTTTTGTCACGTCAGCTATGTTTGATTAGAAAATAGTTGTTATTTTCGTAATCAGCGACCCGATAAACTATAAAAACCGTACCCATGACGATTTTCAGACTATTTCACCTCATTTCACCCCTTCAGAGATTGAATATTAAAAATCCTGAAACACGTGTTTACTTATTTATCTATAGAAGTACTCGTGTAAAGTTTCGAATAAAATAGTCCAACTAATCTCGTTTCCCCATACAAACTTTGGACTCCCGTTTCACCCCCTTAGGGGATGAATTTTGAAAAATCCGTTCTTAGTGTACCCCTAGACATCATAAGGAATCTACGTGACAAATTTGGAATCTCTAGACCCAGCGGTTTGGGCTGTGCGTTGATATATCAGTCAGTCAGGACTTTGAATTTTATATATATATAGATACAACATTTTTTTCCCGCTAACTGTCGTTCCCATGAGAATTTTTCAAAATACAGCCATAACTAAAATTTATATTTACTAAGGTATGTATGCATGCTAGATAAGGTATGCATGCATGCTAGATTGAAAACATCTATCTTACGTGATTTAGATTTTTACATACAAAAGTTTTTTCCCGCTAACTCCTGTTCCCGTGGGAATTTTGCAATATCCTGTTGCAACTAAGCTTTAAGTTTACTAAGGTACCAAAGGTAAGGTAAGGCATGCCAAATTTCAAGCGTCTAACTTAAGCGGTTTAGATTTTTAATATAAAAGGATTTTCCCGCTAATTCCCGATCCCGTGGGAATTTCGGGAATTCCTTTCTTAGTGCACCTCTACGGTACCTAAGCTACGTCCCTTCCAAATTTCAAGTGCCTACATTTAGCCGTTTAGGCTGTGCGTTGATATGTCAGTCAGTCAGTTTCTCCTTTTATATATTTAGATATGTATGTATTTAGTAAAAAAATATATTTAAGTATTATATCAGTTATCTAGTACCCCATAGTACAAGTTTTGCTTAGTTTGGGACTTTATGGCCCTATGTGCTTTGTCAAAAAAAACCACATTAATATCATCCCATTAACTTAAAGTATTAAGTATCATTAAATTTTGTCCCCAGTAAACTTCCCAAGTTTTGCATACGGAGCAAGTGTAGGATGGATATCACCAATGACTCTCCTTCTACAGTCAGATCATTCTCCAAGAGCAACACCTTTGACTGTCGCTGAAGTAAGAACTTACTTTTTATTCTCCTATGATATGATAGAGAAAGCTATGCTGAGAGAATCAAATCGAATCAAAATATGTTTATTCCTTGGACTTTATAAAGCACTTAGAAACGTCATACAAATTAAATATAATACCCTCCGGATCAGTAGTACCATTGACTAGTACCATTGATGGTACAAGTGACACAACTTTGTATCTCTAGTACCATCAATGGTACTGGTGACACTAACATGTATCTAAATCATTACTACTCTAAATCCGCAGAGCTTAGATACACTTTCATCACACTATCTTGAATGTGAAAGTGAATTTAAGTGCCAGTTCCGACGACGGGGCTTCTTGAGAGGAAGGGGCAAACGAGTACGTGGATCGCCTGATGGAAAATAATTATCACCGCATATCGAAATCAGCAACAACATACGCACGCCGATCGGTCGGCAGACTTTTCAGGGAAATATAGACTCTGAACTCTGTCCAGGAAAAAAAAATTAGTTAGCATACCTACAGAAAAAATCCACTGATTGATTGGGAATACTGCTGAGAGAAGTTGATTCCACAATTTTCTTTTCTTGGTTAAAAATAGAGGCAGGTATCAGATCAAACAGCTCATCGTTCGACTCAGTAATGAGTATACCCGTCGAACTAGAGTTATTAAATGATCTCTTATCATCATTTAGCTGAAGAGGTAGTCAATAGACTACATAACTTGCAAAATCGATGGCTGTTAGGGCAGAAAAGATCTGAAACAACGTTTGTAGACGGGCAAACGCAGCGTCGAACGACCTCCCACCAAAGGAACCGACGATGTTCGACAACAACCCAAATTCATCCGATTAATGATATACGAGACTTCTTCTTTTACTTCACCATACTGCTGCACTCCGGGTTGGTGGAGACTATTTCAAGCCAGCCAATAGTTGACGATTCACTAACTTGGCTTAACGTCATCTAATGACCACATCCGAAATCGATGACTTAATGTCCCTTTAAAGTACGTCGGAGCTCGTATTGAATAACTTATTGCCTAACTTGCGTGAAATATTAGACGGACATGAACGACAACGCTAACGAGGTTGTCAAGATCTTTAATATCATAAAACGATATCTGTGGAACTCTAAGGCATTATTAGTCTATGTTTAGAAATGGACGTCTTTTGGTTGATGATGATGATACTAATTTGGAAGACCATCATATCCGCCTAATTTGCAGATTGACGATTCCATAACACTTTTTGGTGTCAGTTTGCCCAGTATCAAATTTTGTCCCTCACCTAGAAGCGGGCCAACAAAGGACGTCCTTTCCACATAGGTGCATAAATATTGAACTCTTGACTCAAAATTAGTTTCAAGACATTTGAAATTTCAGCATTTAACTGGAATGAATTTCAACATTTATTTATGATTTGAATGATTCCGTTTACTATAATCTGACCTACACAGGAGACGTAGGATAATGACATTAAGGTCTAACGTGCTGAGTGCTCACCTTTTGTTACAAGCTTTTGTTTAGTTCCACCGCAGTGTTTGTAATCAAATCTATATTTGACCCACTTCCTAGTTGAAATTTGGCACAATTCTTGGTTTCGGGTGACTAGGACGATTGATCTAACTGCCTCTGTTTTTAATCTAAAATTGCAGCGACCACAACATGGCGATTTATGATTTCTGCATTAAGTACCAACTGCAAAAAGTATGTATACTTTTTTCTTGTTTCACTGTCACCATATTTTTTTTATAATTCAAAAAATATTTTCAGGTATCCTGGATAGCATCTATAGGTTACCTAGTCTGTATTCCAATGGACATGGTTATGGCGTATTTAGGACAAGCTATAGGAAGAAAGAAATCCATACTAATTTTATCAGCGTCTTGTGCTGTAAGTATTATACCGCGTACAGACTGGTGCAAACATGATATGTATCATTCTGCCTTTCGTTGCATGTTAGCTACAAGCTGAGGTGTAGTGGCTCACCACGATCTTAAAAGTCAAAGCTGGCTGGCTACGTGCAAGCCGGCGGCTTCTTTGGTGGTTGTTTTGATATTTTCTTATTCTGTTTGACATTTAGTTCCATAGAGTTATTGATGTTCATGTACAGCATGTTAGCTTTAATTTTTATTATTAACCTAATAATCGATATTATCTCTATTATCCCTCTGAATTCTTCATTCTACTCCATTAATATTGCACTTGACTAATATTGAACGTGAGAACAAATTCCTGGCTTATAGCTAGAAATTTATGATGTGACAGTATTAACCAAAAGCTTATTAACAAAACATACCTCAATTATTCCTATTGTCTACTTTGTGACGGGAGTAGATTTACCAGCTTTCATTTAGTTTCACCGCGGTATCTGTAATCTAATCTTACACGTTTTTGACCCACTTCCCAGTGTCCGATTGACAATGTCCGATTATCTATGAGACGGGCTCGGGCACGGCATAAACTCGTAATCATCCCAAGTTGGAATACGCGTCTCCCCCAAATCGAAGGGGTTTAATAAATACTCCACTACGCTGCTCAACTGCTGGTTGACGGAGTATTTAAATGACAGCATTTAGGTAGTTGGATATTGTCACGAGAATCATACGAGTGCGATATTACAGCCGTTACAAAACGGTAATTTATAATTACTACATTAACCCTTGTGGTTAATTTATAGGTATTAAAAGAAAGGACTTGAGGAGCGAAACATAATAAGCAAACGTTGTGATTCTTATTTTTTTAATAATAACAAATAAATAAAACCTTGTTTTTAAAATATTTCATGTTATTTTCGAATTACACATTATTTTAATTTATTATTATATTTTTTTTATTACAGACTTGTTGGATACTGAAATTATGTTCCATGGATATATGGGCATTTCTAGTAGCAAGGACATGTATAGGCGTCATCATGGCAGGATCATACGTGACGTGTCCCATGTACACGAAGGAAATCAGTGAGGACTCTATCAGAGGACTTTTGGGGTCTTTCGTAAGTAACTTCATTAACCCATTCGTCCACTCGTGAACGGGTGCTGCCAGAGCGAATTGGTCTGCCGTAGCTGTCATAGTCGTAAGGTAAACAATAGGCTGACTTAGATTCAGAAGTATTAGACAATACCGATATAAATATATTAGCGATGTGCATTAAATTGTAAGTGTAAAAATATGATATAAAAATAAAACACTTCCTTCATAAAAACGATATTCCATCAATCTGGTTTCCGTCCAGTTCTATTGATTTAATTTTCGATTAATTACTAAACACATTCGTTCCACCATGGACAATTCACACTCCTGGATTTTTAATTTTTTTAAGGCCGTGGATTTTAGCAATGCATTTAATACTTTTGTCTATGATGTTTTGTTGTTGAGTTTACGTTCTCTCATTATTATCTCCTTCAGTGATTGACTGTTTCGATCTTACCTGTCTAAACGTTGCTTATGTGTATGTGTTTTGAGAACATGTTTTCTTCTTAGTATTGTACAACTGCTGGCGTACCTCAGGGTAGCGTGTTATCACCTCTTTCATTTGCTCTATTAATTAATTCCATTACATCTGAATTTCGCTCCTCCTAACATCTTTATGAAGATGGTTTGCAAATTTACACACATTCTCCTTTAGCTAAACTTTCAAATGTAATCACCATTATTAACGAGAATTTATCCAGTATATACGCGATAGATAATAGACAAAAATCAAATTTAGTAATCATTCCTAAATATTTATATAAAATATGATTATATAGACATAACTTAATATTTATTTTCCAGCGCATCTCTTATCCTCTCTTTTGCCAGTAATTATAAGTTGCAGCATCCGATATCTTTCAATTGTATGCTTTTGACAGTTTGTATAATCGGTCAGAATGCCAATCGTCGTTTAATTTAGAAGATCAATTTATCTTTATTTCCATTTCGAACGAATCCTCCTCCTCCTCAGTCGTTCACTCTTGACAGAGTGGTCGTGGTTTCATGACGATGCGTCTCTGGATAACGCTGCCCTCGCGATGCGCCTCTACTTGTTGCGGTCTTCAGCGTTACGGGAATATTGGACTATAGTGTCTTGTGTTTCGATCAAATGGAAACTATTAAATTATATTATTTCTTATCATGTTCGGATAGGATATAAACAAGTCGACACATTATAATCTGCCCCTAGAAGATTTTCCAGTTATGTGACACTAATATACAGACGTATTTTTTTATACGAGAGAGGCGCAAACGAGCATGTGGGTCACTTAATGGAAAGCAATCACAATGCCCCAGCAACCGCTAAAGCGAACCCGCTTATCCGTTGCCAGTCTTTTAAGGGAAATATAGACTCGTATCTGAAGGTTCCCATGTCGTAATAGACTACTTGACAATGTTCAAAAATTGTATAAATTATTTAACAATATCGTAAAGTACACAAAACTATAAAGATCTGCAAACTTTCATCCTAATATCTTGCGTCCGACTTATTTTAGGATCGATCAAAGTTTGGCGGGAAAGTCCATTTTAAAAGTATGAAATTTATTATTATTAAAAAAATATATTTCCATTGGAGAAGCAATAACAAAATACTATATTTTTATTTATTATGATACTAATTACATAAACGTAATATTTAACTTAGTTGTACAAATTTCTGATTTGATGCATACAAAATACAAACCTGTAACGTCATAACTCAGTAGCCTTATAAGGAGCATTTTCGAGGAAAGTCCAAAATTGTGATTTTCAAATTAACTTATCTCGAGAGATTTTTGTGGTATCGAAGTAATTCTTTCACATAAGGTTATATTATTGAGACGTCCCTTCATATCAAACCGGAAAAAAATGTTGGTCAAATAGCCTATTATGGTTCTACGCTCAACTTAATTTATAGATCTAGATGTCTTCATTCTCTGAATCATAAATATATTTGCTTTCAGGTAACATTATTCCAAACTTCAGGAAACCTGCTTCTATACGTAATTGGAGATATATTAGACTATAACACTGTCCTTTGGGTTTGTTTAGCGATGCCTACGATACATATGGTACTCTTTATGTTGATGCCAGAATCTCCTTCCTACTTGGTCAAATGTGGAACATATGAAGTAAGTTTTTTTCATTCCAGTTATACTACATGAAATCTTGCTCGCGCGCTGCAATTTTTATACCTATATGGGAATGGACAAACGAGCATGTAGGTCACCTGATGGAAAGCAACCACCACCGCCCATGGAGATCAGCAACACCAAGGGTCGCCGATCCGTTGCCAGCCTATACTCCTTCCTTTCTTTTTGGTAACCTCACTCACTCGCAGGAATACAACAACACAACAACCCTCAACGGAATTGTTATTTGGCTGCGGTATTCTGTGAGGTGGAGGTACATTCCCCAGTCCTGCAACTTAAAAAATACGCCATGCCCTACCTCTGTTTTCGCCAGAGTTTCGTCTGTCAATCAGCAGGGTGCACCACTTGCAGGTGAGGTTGACTTTGGTTCGAAAACAAAATTGTTCGGTAGTATTTGACTGCGGCTTGCTACATCACTAATGCTCGGGGGTATAATGAGCAATAGCCATTTCTCATGACAACAAGGTGGTATCATTTTGGGCGTGATGTATTCATCATTTTCATTATTATGAAAGAAATTTATGAGCAATGATGATGATGAATAATGAGCACTAAATTAATGATTTATATTTTATTTAGTCATATATTTACAGGAAGCAACAAAAGCTCTTGCCTGGCTAAGATGCAGAGATCAAAATGATGCTAGTGTAAAACATGAGATCGATCTCATCAAAAAGGAATTAGAAAAAGATCAGGAAAATAACCAAAATGTAATGAAAGCCATTGGTAAGTGTATTATACTAATTATGTACTGTATAAATAATATGAATTTTCGTCAAATCTTGTATTACCAATGATGACATACGGCACAGGGACATGTTCCCTTCCTATGCTACGAGTATCATACAAAGCTTCAGAGCGCTGCGCTCTGAGGTTGCGACGGAAATACTAATGCTCGAAGTATCTCAACGTGACAGACTCACTCATAATGTAGTACAAAGTACAAATAGCTACTGACACAGCTATCAGGATTAGCAAGCTGAAATGGCAATGGACAAGTCTCATAGCTCACAAAACCAATCGCAGTTGAGGCCGAAAGGTTCTTGATGACGAACACGGACCGAAAAAGATGTAGTAATTCCCTGATTTGGAACAGAAGGTCTACTCCGACGCAACAACCATCATGCTACAGGGCCTAATTTACTGTGTAAATAACACAATACATATGAAACATTGTCATTCGTTTTGTCGAAGACACTACGAGGTGTATACAAAGAGTAGGTAGAGTAGAGTAGAGTAGGGCCTCCAAATCTCGGAGAGCCGATGGGTACCAGGGACACAGGATTATAAAGGAAAACTTATATATCCATCCTGTACATATATACAGTAGTGCAACAGGCTCAGATGATGATGATAATGGTATTATCTAACAATCTGATGCAATATCTAATACGATTTTCTATATTTACAATGTACATAGGTACTATATCTCAAGCGAGCGCAAAACACACATTTACTACTATTTGCATAATAATTTTATCTAAACGCTACGTACAATCTTAAGCCCTGGTATTTTAAATGTGAGTTTGATTGACTTTTAGAACTTCATTCATAGTTAAAAAACAAACATTATAAATAATAATGTCAAGCTAAAATTATAAATAAGATAATGATAATTATTATAGTAGTGGTAGTTATGTTATTGATATGAGATTACCAACCATCAAAAGTACTTGAAATAATGTTCCGAATAAACTATATGCTACGAATGAATTTTCGTAATACGCAGCGCCGTGTGGCAGCCCTTGCGGTCGGTTCCACATTCGACACAGACTAAAAGCGACGTAGCCTTGTGAACTCTTAGAAGGCAGAGAGTGGCCATACTGTTGTACTATTACTTATACTGTGTCTCTGGCACTAGTTTTCAGCACAGACCAGTTTGCGTGTAAAATAGTGGTATCTTATTCCAGTTACTGACAAGATACTCTTCAGGGCGCTCCGCATAGTTACCATCGTCACTCTCGCTAGAGAAGTATGCGGTGCTATACCAGTCCTCAATTTCGCTGGAGACATATTCACAATGGCTTCAGAGGGCTCAGCTTTAGTTCTTACTCCAAACCAACAAGCAATAATGCTGGGAGCAGTACAAGTCGCTGGATCGATTCTAGCAACTAGTATTGTGGAAAAAACCGGCAGAAAGGTATTATTTTAGCTTTATCCTACTTGCGTTGTGATAACTTTAAGAATAATAAGTCTGGCATCGAAGAAACTCTGTGTGCTTGTTTGGCAGTTCAACAGAGGAAAGTACTTCTTTCAGTCTACAAGTTACAAGAACAAGGCTGACCTCACATTTTGTTGTCAGCTTTGGAATCTAAAAGCTGCTGTCATCTTAGTCAAATTCCAAAAGCTACTTACTCCTATTAATTTCTTCTGATTAAATTCGTTGTACAAGGCAGCCGTAGCCATTATTCTATCTGTTCTCATTATTAACATTCCTACTAATTACACAATGGTCTGTGTTCAAATGATATAATATAGATTTTAGCCTCATTTAACAGCACCGTTCACTTTTAGCTTGAACAAAAATATTACGGGATTGTATTATAAAATGTATGTAAAAAAAATATAAATTTTGTTATCATTTTATATGTATGTGTAAAAATATAATAAAACGTAAAAAAAAATATCAGTAGTAATAAAAAAATAAAGAAGAATAAATTTAAAATAATAAAATGAAGAACTATACCAGAAAGATTTATTCTTCTTTATTTTTTTATCACTACTGATAATTTTCTTTTTCTTTTTTTTACGTTTTATTATATTTTTTTCTTTTATTCACTGTGTACCTATTTATTTAATATAATCTAATCATATAAGTATATTTCTAATGATAACTTTAACGCCCACTTCTAAGTTGTAGCAGCTTATTATCTTCGACAGAAGATGGTATTCTCGCAACTTCAATAAATTTTAAATATCCATCTAATAATTATGATAATTCTCAAGAGAAACTATTTTCTAAACACTAAAAACCTTAAGAATTTTCGAAATCTTTGGATACGATTGCGATCGTCGTAGATTTTATATTGGTACAAGAGTTCTTTGTTGTAGAATTAATAATTATTTTCTTATTTCAGCCTCTCATTTTCATTTCATCGTTAATATCAGGTATCAGTATGTGTGCGCTGGCATCCTGGTTTGTCTGCAAGAATTATGGACTTCAACCACCAGCGTGGATCCCCGTAGTCACCTTATGCCTCTGCATCATCTGTGACTCTGCTGGTCTGCAACCCATCTCTGTGGTTATGATATCGGAAATGTTCTCTTATAAAGTAAGTTTTAATCTTGTAATAAACTGGGCCGCAATGAAAGCGGGTCGGTAACAAAAACATCAATAACTTCCAAAATATTTTAGCTAGCTTTATGAAATAAATACTGAATTAAAGTTTATTCCCTTACAAATATGGGCAGAAGTAAAATCTTTTTATTTCTTTTTGGTGATTGTATTAAAACCATAAATAAAAAATAAAGACGATTTCAAAAATTTATGTTTTTGTTACCGACCAGCTTTCATTGCGGCCCAGTGTAGTTTGGTACCTACAGATTTGAAGAAAAACAGGCAAACTCTCTCATATAGCCTGATAACATAAATAGTGGCAGTCAAACTATCCACTCGGCAAGCGTCCTTAGAAGTTTCAAGTAATATTGGACTTTATAATTACAATTGGTATAATTTCTCTCAATGAGTGCCACGGCTTCAAGAAAAATCCGATGAATGTGAAAGTTCCGGCACACGAAAAAGTTGGATCCATGTTGGAAATCTACCTAGTAAAGTTATGTGGGCGAAAATATACAATATGTGATGACAAGAGATCATGCGTTACAAACAATATTATGGGATACAATTGATGTGCATTGGTTGTTACGCTACAAGCTTAAGACAATACGATTGACGTAAAGTAAAGACAAGAAAAGAAACGAGATTTATTATTAGGATTTTTTTGTCTACTATTTCATGTCGCATTACCTGACCGCCTGAATTTATTATTTTTTTAATTGTTATTTTTCTATTAATTTCAGTATCGTGGAACAGTTTTAGGATTTACAATGGCGTTAGCATCACTGGCAGCGTTTCTACAAGCGTTGTTCTTCAAACCTTTAGCAAATGCAATAGGAATTCACGTGGCCTTCTATTTCTTCGCTGTTGTCTGTGTTGGTGCTGCTTTGTACGTGCTATTGGTTGTACCAGAAACTAAATTAAGGAGTATAGAAGAAATACAAAATGATTTGAAAACTAAGAAAGAGAAAACACTAGAATTGAAAGAAATAGAAGACACAGAAAGAAGTGAAAATAAATGTTGAGGAGATTATAAATATTTATTATAAATGATTTTAATATAATACTATTTTATGTTTATTTTTTTAATATTTGCTTATAATAAAAGAAATAATCGCAGATATTTAATTTACTAGATGATATTGTAACAACACAATAATATACGTAACTAGAGTTTTCGCCATGCGCAATGGAAATTTACTGTCTACAACGAAAAATCCACAAGTTCTAAACTTTATAAATGTTGATTGGTACATACGAATTATGTTTTTTAAAATTCTCCTTTTGCATTCTGGAAAAGAAATTAATAATATAGAAAAATTGGAAATGAAAATCAGAACATTCGGTAGAAAGTAAGGATTGTTAAAAAAGAACGGGGTGCGGCTGCGTTATGGACACTGCCGTGTATTAAACGTGAATACTTTATATGCACTAAAATCACTAAAATCAATCTTAAAGAGAGGTAGGGAGCGTAATTGTAAGCTACCCGACTGGGGAATGTACCTCCACCTCACAGAATACCGCAGCCAAATAACGGTTCCCTTGAGGGCTGTTGTGTTCCTGCGAGTGAGTGAGGTCACCAGAAAGAAGAAAGGAGATGCTGCGATGGCAGCGGGGGTGGCGGCGCGCGAGCGATATTTTATGTTGCGAGCGTTAATATGGCTACGGTAACCGCTTCACATCAGGCGGGCCGTATGCTTGTCTGCCACCCAACGTAGTATAAAAAAAAAAAAAAAAACACCCCCTCCTCCGCAGGCGATATTCCACAGTCCTTACTTAACGTAATAAATTCTTTGATCTTTCATCTATCCAGTGGTGTGATTGAATTTTGGATGGAGATGATAGATTTGTAACTGCAACACCAAACTACGTCCCCCATAATGATTATGATTCGTTTTTTGAATTGCCTCTCTATGTATGACTCTATGATACTATATATTCACGTCAAAAGACCCAATTGAAGAAAATTCATGTATGGAAAAATCCTAGAATTTTCTCCAAATCACTTCGGAGGAGTTCTCCTGATTGCCAGATTAATATATTCAGTCCCAAAACTGGGCAGTCGGTGTTCTAAAAATCATTAATCTCATCTCATGCCAAAGCATTCCATCGGCATCTAGGTATTGTACTTCAATGTCTAGGCAAAATAGTATATATGGCAGCATGAGGGTTAAGTTATATACGTAATGCGGTAATAAATTGGTAAAAGTGTTTCTTCCTCATCTTTTCCTACTATAACTTAAGCGAAATAATTTTTAATTGCATATAAGAGGGGGCAAACAAGCATGTGGGTCACGTGATGGAATGCAATTACCTCCGCCCATCAACAACAAGGAGTCGCCGATTCAGAATGGCCCGGTAAATAAAAACACTTATAGGATTTAAATACGTCACTGGTTTATATAAACTTATTTTGTTTCACGGCTTTATTTATAAGTTATAAAATATGTTATATTTGTCTATTCACAAGTTCGTTCACTAGTCCAGTCCTGTCGTCGATTGTTCTTTCTCCTGGTCATTTTCTTTTCAGTCTTGTCAGTCCTGCTTAGTTCTTTGTCGGTGGCCAGTTGCGAGGCTGCCCACTAAAGAGTCCACAACAATAGTCAATTCTGGTACGTTAAATTTTAACCCATGTGTTAAATTAGGTTTGTGGCCCAATAAAGAAAAAAATTGAATGTGGCTGCTCTAAAGATAGTGCATCGTTTACTTAGTAAAACTTGACTTGGGCATATATTTCTGTTACCTGAGCGTCCGTTTCCATCATCCGAGCATTTATTTCTTGCGTTGAGCATGACACATATGACTTGTACGTCGTTTATATTTGTGTACATTCTTTCGCATTCATAACTTAACATTGTCTGTAGAAAAATATTTTTAGAGATCCAACTCATAAGTCCTAAACTATGTGCAATTGCATTATCCTGAAACAATTTTAACTTTACAAAAAATCATGCGTATTGAGTAAAACTTTATATTTTCTATAAAAGAAACTCACTAAACAAGGGGTGTAAGTAGCTCACCACGATTTTTAGAGCCAAAGCCAATCTCACCTGCACGTGGTAGCCGACTAGCGACAGAGGCTCTGGTAAAAGAGAGGTAAGGTACAGCGTATTTGTAAGCTGCCCGACTGAGGAAGTACCTCCTCGACACATAATACCGCAGCCAAGTAACAATTCCCTTGAGGGTTTTTGTGTTCCTGCAAGTGAGTGAGGTCACGAAGGAAGGAGTTAATGCGTTGGTATTTCATGTTGCGAGCGTTAATAAATATGGCTACGGTATTCCCTTAGAACTCCATTATTCTTTGAATACATGTACAGAGCCTTGTTTTCACCACCACACATACCCACCACTGTATCTCCTATGTAGCCAGGATGTACACTGCAAAAGGTCTAAGAAATTCTAGAGTACATCCGAGTGAAGACCGACTTCAATTTGAAAGTCGAAAGGTTGGAATCGCGCCACCGAGTGAACTTAGATTCCTTTATGGTGAGGGTTTCAACAGAATATCGACCTTCACAAAGAAGGAATTCTGGCCTTCAGGTTTTATTCTCTGACGCTTTTACGACGAAGTTATATAGTATTCTGTCCTAAGGCTATCTAAAACACAAATTGCCGCGACATTTGTATGGAGTGGCCGTGGTATGCTTGTGGCCAATGCCAAATGATGTTTAAATTATTAACATGTGTAGTAAAATGCACTGTGTAAGTAAAATCATCATCATCATCATCAGCATGTATCTACCCACTGCTGGATATAAGCCTTCCCCAATGCTTTCCACCAGATACGATCCTCCGCCTTCCGCATCCAGCCGTAAAATGTACTTACGTAAGTAAAATGTACTTACGTAATCACGACGATTTTTGGATCCAATTTTGAATTCATCTATAACAAAATGTATATGGTATATACTATATATGAAGGAATATATGAAGTGGAATAAGAGCTGAAAAAGATAAAACAGGGTGTTATCATAAGTATGAAATATATTTTTATCATTAATACACAATGAAATCTAGTCTAAAAGAAGATATTTGAAAAAATCGTTGTGAATTATACCATAAAAAAATATATAGTTGATAATTCTAATATTCCATACATAGGTATAAACATTATCGTAATGCGGTGATTGTGGAAATTGGACATTTTTTATTTAATTCTAATTAGCTATGCTATATTATAGCGATAGTTTTTGAGTTATGCGCGTACACACATACAGACAAACAAACATTTTAAAAATAATTATTTTCGCTTCTATTGCTAAACAACTCTGATAATATTAAATAAACTTTCTGTACGGTGCGATGCAACCGTATAATTCAACGTCAGCAATTATTTACGCAATGTGCGACGTATTTTCATATTTAAGTTAGTTCGCAATTCGACAAGCAACGCGTAATACGTGCTCCAAATCAATTGTATCAATCATTCATCATAATTATTCTCCTTCCCCTTGCTGCCAACGCAGCTTCTTTTCTGGTGATCTTACTCACTCGCTGGAACATAACAATATTCAATGTAATTGTTATTTGGTTGCGGTAATCTGTGAGGTGGCCTTTCCAGAATACTCTGTACCCAACCTCTCTTTTGCCAGAGTCTCTTTCGCTTGTCGACAGGGAGCACAGTTATGTACAGATAATAACATACTGCCCCTGTTCACTATGTCATGTCATTACAATTTGTGTTATGTAATATTAATTGAATACAATAAAGATTTTACAAACAAAAAATCAAAAACATACCTGAATTTCAAACACTTTCTTGTAAACATTGAAAGCATCCATTATATTAACATAGAGGTCATACATTTTCTTCCAGTAACATTTCATTTCGACATCCTTAACTTTTCTCCTCGAATCACTAGATTTCAATTCATAACTCCATACTTCCAATTCTTTTCTCAAAAATTTTAAAATTTGTATAGCATAAATTAAATTAATATCAATACAAAACTGTATAACAATACAAACACAATAATAGAACAATACATTTCCATAAGAAAAGTATATAATACAAGCATTTATTACATGCATAACAAACATAAAATTTCCATGAATCCAATTAAATATAATAAAATAATTCAAATTAATATTTTTAATCAGCTCTTTGTAAACAGAATGCAATTTTAAAACGAGCAAAACATTATAATTGCTCTGAAAAACACAGCATAAAAAATTGATAGCAAATCCAGTCATATAAAAAGGTATCTCGAAAAAAACTATCGCTTTATGTACACCAACAAATTGGTTTTCAGTAGCCAAAGCTCGAATTATGAAAAAAATTGAATAAATTATGAATCCAGCGAAAGCAAATAAGTTATGGAATATTCCATTCGGTGTTATTAAGTTGTCGTTAATGTAATATTTTGGGCTTAAAAATACAGCTTGCATAATATTCAGTGGCTGAAGCATCGATTGAAATTCAACGTCCAAGAAGTTATTTGAAAGTATTTCGCCGGATATGTAGCGATTTCTTTGATATGCCATTTTGTTCTGAAAAACTCTGTAACATTAATATTGAAGTTACTTGCTAATAATACATTATCTTACAACGGTTTAGTATTTAACTGTGAAACTGGAACAAACGTTTGTTTGTTCCGCTTTCACTCCTGAAATTCATGAATATTATAAATGGGAAAGAGAGTTTGTTTGTTAACATATATATAATAAGGATTAACTAATATGTTTATTTTTGCAAACTTTTTTTTTAACTTGATCCCGTCGTCAAGAAAATATTTTTTTTTTTTGCGATTACAACGGATATGTCAAAAATAATTGATTTCGTCGTCAAGAGAAGACAATTTTTGCAATTAAAACGAACGGAAATATCAAAAATAAAAAACTCCGTTGCCAAGAGAAGACAATTTTTACGATTAAAACAGACGGAAATTTCACAAGATATTAATTTATACTGCCATTAAACATTCATTTATACTGTACAAATTTGAATTTATATGCATAACTATATAAATGAAAATCTGGACATACCTACATTAGCACCTTTCTGTTTTGTATTAAAAACTTACCCCAATAAGCTGGCAATTGAACAATAATTATTAAGAATAACTTGTTTTTTTTAAGTAATAATAAGCACTTAAACGTCAACGCGGTCAATGAAAATGTTACGACCTGCGCATGTCTGTTAGATAATTACTTAAATCAATTAATATAAGTGCCATTAAACAAAATGCCTAATAGAGAAGTATTTGTTTTATTTATAAAGTTAGTAATACGTAGGACACACTAAAAGTTTTACCTAACTTTAAAAAAACAACATGTTATAACCAAAATATTATGTTTATTGCTTTTCAAAATACTCTCCTTTATATTTTAAACATTTTTTCATGCGATCGAACCATTTTTTGGGTTACGTACCTAAAGGGTAAAAAGGAACGCTATTACTAAGGCTCCGCTGTCCGTCCGTCCGTCCGTATGTCACCAGTAGGGTTTTCGCCCCGGGTACCCGGGACCGGGAATTCCCGGGAATACGAACTTTTTCGTACCCGGGAATGGTTTGGATGATTCCCGGTCGTCCCGGAAATAAGATAATTTTATTTCAGATATGAGGCTTCAAAGAAGCACACGCCAAATTTTGAATTAATATAGGTACAAAGCCCTGTTGTTAGTGAAGCCTACGTCAACGGAAAGTGAGCGGATTTTCTCCATTGCGGGAAATTTTGTTACAAAAGCACGAAATAGACTATCCGACAAATCTTTAAATGCAATGGTCTTTTTAAAATCTTTCTCTATGATAAATAAGAGAGGCAAGTGTGATTTCGTTATAAGTTGTGGTGTTGCTGTTGTTCCTAAGAGCGACAGCGATTCTGATCTCTGCGTTGTTACTATTTAGTTATGTGCCTTTTATTTGTTTGTGCCTATTAAGGTTAAATAGCTAGATTAGCTAGATAATTGGATAAGATAAAGAAGAAACGTTTTGTTTTATATATTTTCATTTAGCAGTAAATAATAATGATTAGAGACTGCCAAACATGCAAATTAAGAGTTTATAAAAGATTGTTGATTGATTGTTAATTATAAAAATAAATGATTTTGTCACATAATAAGTTAATTTACTGGAAAATGCACCACCAAAACCTATTTCATTTAAAATTATCTCTATTCACGGGTACCCGGGAATTCCCGGGAATGAGAAAAAAAAACCCGATTCCCGGGAACCGAAAAAGGCCGGGAACGTGAAAACCCTAGTGACCAGGCTGTATCTCATGAACAGTGATGGTTAGACAGTTGAAAGTTTCACCGTTGATGTACCTATTTCTGTTGCCGCTATAACAACAAATACTAAAAAAACAGAATAAAATAAATATTTAGGGGCCTCCCATATACAAACGTGATTTTTTTGCTCGTTTTTGCTCGCAATTGATAACGGCAATTAGTAGATGCTTGAAATACTCACACATATTTATTTATATAATCACTTTAAAAATAAATAATGAAATAAAAATAAGACAAATATTTATGGGGACTGCCATACAACAAACGTGTTTTTTTTGTCGGTTTTATAGATAATGGTACGGAACCCTACGTGCGCGAGTCCGACTCGCACTTGGCCGGTTTTATATTTTTGCTCGTTTTTGCTCGCAATTGATAATGGCAATAGGTAGACGCTTGAAATACTCACATAATATTTAGTTATATATTCATTTTAAAAATAAATAATTCTCTCATCAAATCTTTGATTTTGGGGAAAAAACCTCTCATCAAATCTTTGATTTTGGGGAAAATACAGAAATCACAGGGTGCTATGTCGGGGCTATGTGCAGGATGGGTGACGAGTTGTACTTTTTCGGAAGCTAAAAATGACTTTGTTTTGTTGGCCGCGTGTGAAGAAGCGTTGTCATGATGTAGGAGAACGCGGCTTTTTGGTCGTCTTTCGCGAACTTTTTCTAATACCCTGGGTAAACAAATGATAGAATACCACTCGGCATTAACTCTCTTTTGATCTTCAAGTAGAATTGTACAGATGGGACCCGTAGCTGAGAAAAAAACGCGATCATTTTTTTACCAACGTTTCTCGCCTGCCTCACTTTTGTTGGCCTGTTCTCATTTTCAAACACCCATACACAGGATTGCTGTCTTTTTTCGGGTTCAAAACAATAAATCCACGTTTCATCTCCTGTGACAATATCATAAACAGCATTAGAATGTCCGTGGTCGTACTTCAGTAGCATCTGTGAGCACCATTCCAGGCGAGCCTGCTTCTGCTCCGCCGTCAGTTCATAAGGGATCCAACGACAACAAAGTTTCCGAACTTTTAATTCTTCGTGTAAAATGTTCTGAATTTGGCTCATACCAATCAACAATAGTCCTCGAATTGTCTCATAGGTAATCCGCGGGTTTTCTTCAATTAGCCGCTTAACAGTAGCCACATTATTTTCTTTGACAGCAGTTGAAGGCAGCCCTTCACGAAATTCGTCATGTAAAGAAACCCGACCTCTCTCAAATTCAGTAAACCTTCGCCTCACAGTGCTTAAACAAGGTTCTTCTCTCCCTAAAGCATTTTGAAGACGAGCGGCACAGTCTTGCGGAGAGAGAGAACTTTTAAAATCATAAAAATTCATCGCTGTAAAATTCTTCGTTGCGTACTGTTACGCGACGAAGCTTGAGAGTCTTTTTAAAAAAAAAACTGATTAATTTCGCGTAACGGATTTATTCTGGGATTACAATTAATCACTTCAACACAACAGAACATTAAGTATTATGAACATAAAATATTATAAGGAATATATCTTTAGGCAACCGCTCGGAAAGAAAGTTGAAGACGGACTGGCTGCCGAGCTTGCTCCCAGACAGGCTAAGGAGAGAGATTGCTTAGCAAGCTCGGAGGTTATGTATAGTCAGCACTAATGCCAACATATATAGGATATAACACCTCCCCCTTTAAGAGGGGACTTTGGGGTAGATTCAAAGTCTCCATTTAAATTCTAGTTCTAAGTGGAGCAACAGGGTTAGTCATTTCTATTTCAGGGTCATGTATGTCTGTTGTGTCTTCTATTTCAGGAGTAGGTTGGTGCCTTGGCTTATTTATATTAAAATTAAGTTTGAAGGGACGATTGCTGCCGGATTTACAAATTTTCTTAAAAATAAAGTAAAATAAAAATACTAAAAATAAGCTTAACAATACAATAGTTATTACAGAATAGTGTGTCCCATATTTCACAATATGCAGGTTTTGCTGATATTCTAAAGCCTCTAAGTCCTTTAGCAGGGATTTGATCTTTGCATTACCCTGGGGACCGAAATCATCTAGGTCTATATTTTGTAAATGTACAGAGGGTACATTAATTGTAAGCTTGTTTAGTTTAACAGAGTTACAACAGGTGTCATTGACTATATTAAAATCAGGGAAACGGTTAATGGGTGAGGTTATGTTCAAAACATTGTACTTTGGTCTTAATGTGGTACTTTTACAGTAACCTATACAATTCTTGGGTATAGTGAGTATACCAGTACCCAAAACATTTGTTTCATATAATTTAGAATTTAGACAGTCAATTGTTATTCTTACAGGTTCTGATTGTACATAAATCCACTTATTATTCACTAATGGTTTCCAAATATCTAGTGTTCCTAATATCACTTTTGTTTCGCACTGGGAAGGTTTCTCACTGTTTACTTTTGTTAATAATTCACTTTCGCATATTGGCCTTGCGTCAGAAGAATACACATTTCCGATGTCACATATGTAGTAACCGGGGGTCACTTGTTTGCAGGTATTAAGGTCATCCAGAGTACAATAATACGTTTTGTCTTTGGTCATCGCTATATATTTGCTAGTTGGTGTAATTAAGTTAAAACTATCTGGTTCCTGAGAGTTATATGGCATAGGTAATGCAATATTGTGAAAAAGTACATACTCTCTAGTATTTACTAGCGGTACTTGCAATACAAATACAATCCTATTACTAACATAATAACATACTAACTTAGATATACTTGAAATAACATGTACTGAATTAATATCTAGAGTTACAGGTAGCTCAAGGTCACTGGGCAGATGTCTGTAGTTACTGGCAAGCTCTTGATGCAATTGGCTCGGTGTTATTATAGCAGGGTGCAAGATATTTTGGCTGGTGAATAGAATACTATTTGTTATATCTTCTAGTTGGAATGACAATGTAAGTATTGATGTTTCGAGTGAATCGAATACCTTATTAAGATTGGTAAGTATTTGCAATTCATTGGTGATATTTGATATATTTTTTACATTTAGGAAAAGCTTGTCAATAGCTTCCTTAAGAGTGTCTTCATTATCCTTAATCTTAAGTAATGTTTTATTATATTGTGCTAACACAGATGTAGTCACTAAGATATTTTCTTTCATAAGTTTAGTTAACTGCTTACCATTATTCTGTAACTTAACTATAGCCTCCTCGTAATTTAGACCATCATTTTCATCTAAAGTGCCAAAAATTTGTTTAAATATTGTTCCTATACCTCCTATCCATGCACTACGTTTAACTTTCTTATCAACTAGATGTGAAATAGACTCAAACTCTTTACTCATGTCCTGAAATCGAGCCAACAGCGGCTGTATCCAGCTATTACATTCTATGAAAACCTGTTGAGCTTGAGTTTCCTTGCACAATGATTTTGTATTTTCTAAAGCAGTCCCAATATTTTGTACATGAGGTTGGAAATGTGAGATATCCACTGGAATTATTATTTTTAATTCAGCGCTATTAATTTTAAGTTCTCCCAAGTAGTCATAGTAGAGGCCTGCACTGGAGGTTATTGGCTGGATAAAACTTCCATGAGATTGCCCTCGAGCTAAGCTGCAAATAATAGTTAATGTTATTACTAGCTAAGCTAATCTAATTGAATGTACTGTACATGTTTTATTTATTTAATTATATATACTTTTATTTCTTATATTACTAAGGCTTAATTATACTTTACGGGTCTACTACAGTAGTAGTAGTAGCAGGTTTCACCTGGTCATAATGGTGAGTAATATGACGTCGGTTGATTAACAAGGTAAGTGTATTATTACCATTAATCTTAACAACCTTATAAGGTCCTTTCCAGAGAGGTGAAAGGGCTTTACGCATTCTTAGGTGGTTCTTTAAATATACATAGTCGCCTATTTTGTATTTAGTTGGGCGAGTATGTGAGTCATAGTAAGTTTTAGATGATTCCTTAGATTTCCTTATAAGGTCTAAGGCCTTTTCACGCGAGTATTTTAACCGGTTTTGAAGCATGCGGACATAGTCAGGATATGTTGCTCCTGATGATTCTTCGTAGATGGAAGTCGGAAGCACTGGTTTGCTGCCAAATATTAACTCATAAGGTGTGAAATGAGTAGTTGAATGTACCGTAGTGTTGTAGGTAAGCATTGCTGTATATACGTAACGGGGCCAATTGGTTTGTTCCGCGTCAGTGAAAGATCTGAGGTATTCTTTGAGAGTGGAGTGACTCCGTTCTAGGGCACCCTGAGTTTGAGGATGATAGGGTGATGCCCATAGGTTTTTTATTTTAAGAAATTCACAAGTTTTCTTGAAGAGTTCGGAGGTAAAATTAGTTCCCTGGTCTGTGAGGATAGTTCTAGGGATACCGAATATAGATATATAGTGGAGTAGACACTCACTGGTTTCCTCAGCGGTAGTACTACGAATCGGATATGCGGATGAAAATTTAGTAAGGTCATCTTGTATTGTTAATATATATTTTAGTTTTGCAGGTCCAGCTTCTGGAAGCGGCCCTACGATATCAAGAGATATACGCTGGCAAGGTTCAGTGGATGTGCTGGTGATTTGCATAGGAGCACGATTCACTTGTCTGAGGGCTTTGTTAGTTTGGCACTGAGGACATTTCTTTACAAAGTTCTCAATGTCACTACGCATATTCTTCCAGTAGAAGGATTCTTGTATTCGCCTTAACATGCGGTTCATGCCAAGATGTCCAGCAATTGGGATATCATGGTTTTCCCTAAGAATTTTCGGGATTTCGGAAAGTGAGGGGTATATAATTCTATCCTTGTAAATATGGATATTAATTCCTGTGTTATTAAACAGATAGAGTAACATATTGTATATTTTAACAAACTGATGGGTATCGAAGGGGTTCTTAAATTCTGTAATTGCTATATCAGAAAGGGTGTCTTCATCATAGCTCACAATTAGTTCATTCCTTAGGGTTTTGAGACTTGCATAAATATCTTTGTAACTAGATTTATCAAAATGGTATACTTTGAAGAAAAGAAAATAATATGTTTTATTATTGTGGGTGAATGAAATATAGGAGTTTAAAGTTCTTTCTTTGTTGAGGATTTCAGAATTATCAGGAATACTTTCAAGGACAGCTTGTATAAAAGGATTGGATTCATCCATGTCAATAGAAGTAGGAAGAATTATGACCTTATGTTCAGATTTAGTGATATCCTTGTTATGCTCTCGAATATTTGTACGGAAAGAGCTATCTTTACTTGACATTGCTTTTAGGAAAGCTGGATAATCGTCATCGGGTAAGTTTGAACAATTACTAGTGATAGGATCACTTCTAGTTTGGACTTCAGGAGGTGAAGGGTTATCCGGTAATGCTAAGTTATTTGTGTCTCTAGGATTAGGGTTAGGATTGCTACGCGCTGGTGAGTTTACTTCCGGTATAGGTGAGTTGGATTCACCGAAGTCAATAGGATCTACAGATTGCGGCCCTAATTCATCTGGATTAAATGAGGCTGGAGATACTAACAAGTCCATTAGGTCCCTGTCTAATTCTGTAGGAGGTAGAGTGGATTCTTCTTCCACGAGATTAGGAGTCTGATTAGGTTCCGTTTGTACAGGATTAACCGGATATCGGGATAAAGCGTCAGCATTTGTATTTATTTTGCCCTTTTTATACTTAATATCATATTCGAATTCCTCTAGTTTGAGACGCCAACGAATAAGCCGTGATCCGGGGTCTTTACATCTGAATAACCATTCTAAAGGTTTATGGTCAGTGACCACTGTGAAACGATGACCATATAGGTAAGGCCTGAAGGTTTTAGTACCGAAGATTACGGCGAGGCATTCCTTCTCAGTTACACTGTAGTTACATTCTGCTTTGTTCAGTGTGCGAGAAGCATATGCGACAGGGCGGTCCTGTCCTATAGGGCCCTGAGATAATATAGCTGAAATTGCATAATTAGAAGCGTCACATGTTAAAAGGAATGGTTGTGTGAAATCTGGATATGCCAGGATTGGGGCAGTGATAAGTTTTTGCTTTAAGGATTCAAAGGCTAGCTGTTGTTCGTTTAACCACTTGAATGGGCTATCCTTCTTTAAGAGAGATGTGAGAGGTTTGGCTAACTTAGCGAATTCTGGTATGAACCTTCTATAATAGGATACTAACCCCAGAAAAGATTTTATATCCTTAGGAGATTGAGGGGTTGGAAATTCGGAAACGGATTTAGTTTTCTCTGGATTAGGTTTAACACCGTATTCACTAATGACGTGGCCTAAATATGCTACTTCTTTTCGTAGGAATTCACATTTCTCCGGTTGAAGTTTTAAATTGAATTTACGAAGTCTTTCAAAGACGGCCTTGAGGTTATCAATGTGAGAGTCAAGGTCGTATGAATAAAGGACTATGTCATCTAGGTATACAAAACATCGTGAACCTTGCAATCCGGATAGGCAAGTATTCATTAGTTTCTGGAAAGTAGAAGGGGCATTTTTGAGCCCGAAGGGCATACGATTGAACTGGAAGTGCCCATGAGGAACGGAGAATGCAGTTTTAGGTGCATCATCGGGAGAAATGAGTATTTGGTGAAAACCGGAAGTAAGGTCCAACGTAGAGAAATATTTACTACGACCTAGTTGGTCTAAGATCTCGGAGATTTGGGGAATAGGATATGTCTCCCCGATCGTTATATCGTTAAGCTTTCGATAATCAATGACGACTCGCCACTGCGGTCGCCCTTGTGAATCGGATTTCTTAGGGACTATCCAAATGGGGGAGCTCCAAGGAGATGAGGAAGGTTCAATAATTTTTTGATCCAGCATCTTTTGGATTTGGCCTTCTACTTCCTTTTTATGACACTCAGGAAAACGATAGGATTTAGTATGGACAGGGACGTCGGTATTAGTTTTAATTTGATGCTCTAGAGCAGTAGTATAAGAGAGATTATCGTTTGGTAAGTGGAAAATATCGGAGTATTGACTACACAGGTCTACAAGTGCATCAGCCTCTTCCTCATTGAGGTGTGAGGTACGAAGGGAGTTCAATACTTCATCGGTGCGGTTCGAAATACTGGAATGATTGTTAGAAATCTGAATTGCGTTTAAAGGCAATGGTGTAAGTTTGAGATTTAAATTCGATTTTAAATTGATAGGACTTTCTGACACATTGGCTACTGTGATATTGATTCTCTTATTTTGTTTAACTTTGACAATACAATTTGATACTAATAGAGACTCGGATATATGCTGGTTATTAATAATACCCTCGTTTATTTCGGGGTTTTGCACCGTGCACTCGATGACAGTCTCGGTGCGAGGGGGAATGATATAGAAAGGTTCGAAAAAGTGGAGTTTGATACTGAGTCTACCAACTCTGAGAGTGTCTTGGGTGTAGTCTATGCTACATCCGAAGGAGGTAAGAAAGTCTGAGCCTATAATACCGTCATACGGTAGGTTGATGTCTTTAATGACATGGAACTTGTGAGATAAAGATTTTTTTTCAGACACTTTTAGTCCGAGAGGAAAGTGCCCTAGGGTGGAGGTTGTTTCCTCCCCCGGGTCGATACCTTTGAGTTTAATTGGTTCCCGTTTCAGGGTTGGTTGCTTTTGGATGCATGACTGCTTTATAAGGCTAATAGCCGAACCTGAGTCTACCAACAGGCTTAGAGGTATATTAGATACCTGAGACTGGAGGAGAACATGAGGCAACAACCTCTTTGTTGCGTCGATATTGATTTCGTACACGGAAGAGTTGGGTTCAGTAGTTTTTGAGTTGGTTCTATGACCGATTTTGATGGAACTTCCAGTTTGGGGCTGGTTACCCTGCTGTGTAGTTTCACGAGATAAGTAAGGATTTCCGTTTTGGGGCTGGTTACCCTGCTGTGTAATCCTAGAACCTACTGAAGTGAGTGAGTTAGGCGAGTTTCCGCTTTGGGGCTGATTACCCTGTTGTATAACTGCCTTGGGTATAGAAGACTGGGCGCAAGTTTGGGGCTGGTTACCCTGTTTGTGGCCCTTGGATATAAAAGACTGGGCGCAAGTTTGGGGCTGGTTACCCTGTTTGTGGCCCTTGGATATAGAAGACTGGGCGCAAGTTTGGGGCTGGTTACCCTGTTTGTGGCCCTTGGATATAGAAGGCTGGGCGCAAGTTTGGGACTGGTTACCCTGTTTGTGGCCCTTGGATATAGAAAGGGTGTCGTTATGTTTACTTGGATTAATTAAGGATTGAGACTTGGGTCTCACGAGACACCGCCGTGAGCCCGTTATTCGTTTAAATGAACAACCAGAGTATTATCGTAGTCGTTTGGAGAGAGGTCGACCTCATCGCGTCCTTCTTCCTCGCTATTTTGTTCAAGGTAGTTCACCCGAGGGGGTGGTTTGGAGATGCTTTGATGAAATTGTGGATTTGGTTGGGATTTGAATCTGTTATTATTATACTCCCGTTTTTTGCAGTTACTTATATCATGCCCTGGGATTCTGCAGTAGCGGCAGAACAGGTTAGTAGTAGCCCCTTGTGCTACTGATTGCGTTTTTTGTACTGGGGTAGGATTAAAGGATTGTCTTGTGTTATTAGGTTTGAATTTGTTACTATTATTATTATTATTAACAGGCTTAAAATCAGGTTGGGAGCGTTTGTATATTGTTTGCTGAATACGCTCTTCTGAAATGGCAAAGTTAATGGCCTCGTTTAATGACTTAGGGGACTTGCATCTAACTATGTTTGAAATGCGAGGATGAAGGCCCATTATGAAATGATGTAAGGCCAGGTCCTCCATAGCAGCCGTGCGGCCGGGGAGTTCCTTGGGTTTAGAATTAGACATTGATATTTCTGTCAATAGTTGTGAAAGATATGTCTCGCTTCTCAAGGCATATACATTGACTGTCTCCTGTGGACCCTGTCTATTTTCTTGTAGGTCGGTTAGTAGGTGTGAGTAGTGTTTGCGCTCACTAAATTGTGTTTTTAGGAATTCTTTTAACTGGTCCCAGGAAGTGAACTCTTTGATGGAACATGCTACCTCTGCTTTTCCGTTCAGTTGGCTTAAAATGAATTTAAATAGAATAGGTTTTTGAACCTCTGTAGCTAAATCTAATGCATTATCGCAATTAACTATAAAAGAGTTTAGCGTGTCCCGGCTTCCATCATATGATTTGATAAACTTAAATAGAACGTTTAATTCTATGCTAGACATTGCGAGTGCGGTGGTTCTACGGGTGACGCGAGGGGAACTAGGGGCTGATTTTGATTTTTCTTCTGTATCACCAATTTGAGTATTAAGAGTGAGAGTGGATAACTCGCTTTCCTCAACCTTGGGCGCTTTTGGCATAATAATTAGATTATTACAAGTTCTAAAAAAAATAGCATAGAATGTTTCACAATGCCCAATTAAACACTACTGAATTATTATGTACAGACTAAATGATGACCAAAGACTTACAGGGTGTGGGCGAGCGATAAGAATGTGACGGCGGCAACCGGGAACATTCCGATGTAGGTAGGTCACTTCACAGTCACGGAGTATGATAACACTAACTTGAAGGAACTTGATTTGATGATGCAAGAATATCCCGCGCGTTCTCTGCGGGGTGTCGGGCTGGATTCAGGGCACCCTTCCACAGGGTAGGTCTGCGACTCGGGGTGCACCCTTTGTAGGATTTCGATTGCTTCTTAGGGTAACCGACCTCTTCTAGGTTCGCCACAGGGATGAATATTTTGAAGCACTTTCACAATAGAACTTTAGAGAATAGAACACAATAGAAATTTTCACTTAGGATCCGGGGTGAGTCCGTGAGCGGGCCAGGGCACTGAGAATTTCCGGATCCCACCGCTGCCACCAAAATGTTACGCGACGAAGCTTGAGAGTCTTTTTAAAAAAAAAACTGATTAATTTCGCGTAACGGATTTATTCTGGGATTACAATTAATCACTTCAACACAACAGAACATTAAGTATTATGAACATAAAATATTATAAGGAATATATCTTTAGGCAACCGCTCGGAAAGAAAGTTGAAGACGGACTGGCTGCCGAGCTTGCTCCCAGACAGGCTAAGGAGAGAGATTGCTTAGCAAGCTCGGAGGTTATGTATAGTCAGCACTAATGCCAACATATATAGGATATAACAGTACGTTGGAGTTGTAGAACTTTGATGTGTGATAAAAAACAATTGACAAATGATTTCCCGCCATTTTTTTTTATTACTAAGAAGGTTGCAAGTCGTTTCAAAAAATATAACATTCGAAATGAAAATAGTTCCGATTAGCTAGAAGTGCAAAATTTTAGTGTGCCCCATGTAATAGAACTAAAGTTGATGTATTTCCTGCTCCACATACGATATTGGGTCCATCAAAAGGAATGTGAAGAGGCACCTTTCAGGCCGGCATAGTAGACGTGACATGATGACATATAGAATGTCGCTTTTATTAATAGACTCCAGTGTCCTGCGGCCCATCAGACAAGCGCTGGTTACGATGTCGACATCAACCCATAATCATCCAACTGTTGGGATACCGGTCTTCCTCCAATCCAAGGGGTTTCGAGCATACTCCACCAAGCTAAGCTGCGGGTTGGCGAAGGAGGCCAGTGTTTTAAAGCTGCTTATAGGCCACTTGGCTTAACGACTGTCATCTATATTGACAACAGCCGGGATCAACGGCTTAACGTTCCCTCGGAATACGGAGCAGCTCGAGATAAATAAACCCATCCATGGACAGGGTTCGGCCGACATTCCTTAACTTGCATCTTCAATTAGTTTGTCACGTGTTCGAATAAAAAAGAATAACTAGTGCGTCCTTCCTGGCCTATGTTGCAGAGCCTGGGCAGTGAATGGGTTGATCCACAGATTAAAGCTGAACTATGGAGAAAACTATGCTCTGGGTTTCTCTAAGCCTTAGAGTCTAAGGGATCCGGAACGACGGAGACACATAGAAGAGAAATTCGACGGAGAACCAAAATTCTCGACATAAGCTTCAGAATGAGAAGCAAAAGAAGAAGAAACATTTATGCAACACTATTACACAAATTACAAGTTAGCTATGTTATGTAAGACAGAAAGATGAAACGAAATAGTGCTGCATGATGCCACAAATTAGACCCAACTCAGCATTATGCCCTCTGGTCTGACTATGTCAGACCCCAGCGCTAATTTTTAGCTGGGACCAGCCCCCTTACCACCATCTCTTATTGCGATTCAATAACTGAATAGAATGCTTATTCATACCAATAAATAAGCGACTCTATTTCAAATGGAATAGAGTCGCTTATTCATTGGTATGAATAAGCAATCTATTCAATTATTGAATCGCAATAAGAGATAGTGGTAAAGGGGATGTTTGTGACACCACGGACGAGCAACAGCCACAATACAGGTATTTTATATTATGTCAATATTATGGCACGTAAAACAATTGTAAAGTCAATTAAATTAAATGAGCAAGCTGAAATGGCAGTGGGCCGACGACATTTACCGAGTCAGTAATGGTAAACGGGAAAAGAAAGTATAAGAGTAGAGGCTACCGGTCAATAAAACACCAGGAGACCATTGATGAGTGGTTGATCAAAGGTGTGTCGATGATTAATCAACTAAAGACACTACACGGGTCAATAGTTACAGGAGACAATATTATGATTATTATACATATGATTATAATAGCGACGTGCAATTAATAAATTGTAAGAATATTGTGGCATAAAAATAGAAGATGACGCCGGGGTCTGCAGACTGTAATTATTATCAATAACAAAAGTGAAAAGGAGGAGATAGATTCATTTATTCCCAAGAATGTGCAATTCGGTCTTAATAAAAGATTTATAAACTTTTCCAATAAATAACGCATTACTTGTTCTACAATTGTTATATATTTTAATATTTTATTCTTTTTATACAATTCAAACGCTATTAATTAACAATATGATACTGTAACAGCACAATGATGTATGTAATCAGGGTGCTCGTCATACCCACTGGAAATTTTGCATCCACAACAAAAATTCCGCACGTTCTAAATTGCCTAAAACTTGAATGACTCATTCGACGAATATTCTTCAAAATTCTCCTTTTGTATGCTGAAAAACACATAAAAATATAGAAACAGATGCATTAAAAATTGGCCTGATGACATAAACCACGCCAATCTGTAATATATATATTAACCAACCTAAAAATAACGTATTAAAAAGCCGGTCGCTCTTGATTTCTCAAGAGATAAATGTTTTTTCTGGGTGTAAATCTTTAGAGTCAAAGCCAACCTTTTCGTTAGTCGGCAGGGTACACCACGTGCAGGTGCACGTGGTGTACCCTGCCGACTAACGAAAGAGGCCCTGGCGAAAGAGAGATAGGGTACAGCGTATTTGTAAGCTGCCGGTCTGGGGAAGTAACTCCACCTCACAGAATACCACAGCCAAATAACAATTTCCAAGAGGGTTGTTGTGTTCTTGGGAATAACTGAGGTAGCGAGGGTGGCGCGCGAGTAATATTTCATGTTCAAGCGTTATATAGCTACGGTAATCGCTTCATATCACTTGCTCCGTGTGCTTGTCCGCCATCCAACGTGGTATAAAAATTCTGAGGTTGTCATTGACTTTACATCGTCTGGTTGCTGGCGGATGCTTTTCGTACTTTGGCCCGGTAATGTTGAATCATACAACTTGACTTAAGTCATCAAGGTTCTAGTATTCATGATCGAAGCCTTCAGTCCCTATTTCTGTTACCTGAGCAACTGTTTCCATTTCTTGAGCATTCATTTCTTGCACTGAGCAAGGCACATATGAGTTTCACATCGTTTACGTTTACATAAATTTTCTCACATTCAGAACTTAATATTGTTTGCAGAATTAGATTTTTAACGATCCAACACATAACTCCTACTCCATGTGCTATGGAATAATCCTGTAACATTTTTATGAATAGACTTATTCACTGCGTTTTGTAAACCTTGATATGGCATAATATGAGATAAAGAATATCGTACATTTTTATAGCATTATGATTAATAGCCTGTATTTATCCACTGCTGGATATAGACCTGTTCCAATGCTTTTCAACCGTCGGTCCATCTAGAGAGGAGGCGCCCTACGCTTCGTCGCCCTATACGTGGCCTTCACTCTAGGGCTTTCCTCTTTCATCTGCTATCACTGAATTGGCAAACGTGGCCAGCCCACTGCCACTTCAACTTGCTGACTCTGAGAGCTACTTTGGTTCTCCGTCGAATTTCATCGTTCCGCATTTGACCCCTTATAAAAACCCCAAGCATTGCTCTGATGGAGAGAGCTCCATTGCTCGCTGTGCGGCTTTTAGTTTGTAGACCAGCCCAACGGTTAGCGTCCAAGTCTTTGCACTGTAGGTCATAGTCGGGAGGACGGACAGATTGAACACTTTGATCTTCAACCATTGGAAACTCCAATGGTTGAGGGCCAAAATGTTCAATTTGTGGTGAGGATGTGCCGAAGCTTACCAAAAACAGGCCAGCCCAGTCAAATGCGTCTATCTCTTTATTGAAAATTACCCCGGCCCAGTTGTACCGATGAAAAAATAAATTCAACAATGTTTATAGCATTAGCGTATAATTATGACAACTACTCTTTTTCTTGTGTGATTGCTATGAAAACTTTCAATTTGTCTATAGTTTTCTGGATACGGTAAAACAATACTCTTTAAATTTTCAGTAATTATTTATCTAAATGTCTCAATAAGCAATAAGCAATGATGTTATCGTAAAGTGGCAATTGGGTTAAAAATTACCGACACTTCATTACAGATATCTCCACTGGTATTATTATTTTCATAAATTCATTTTTATTATAGTTTTACTGCCCTGGGAGTCTACCGCGCAACGTGAATACGATTACCATTTGGCTAAAATGACACCGTTCGTCCACTAAACGGATATCGTCGCACCGGTGAAACGATGTCCGCCGGTCTTCAATTCCTTTACCAGTGACACGTGTTCGAGGGATCTTTGAATGAATGATATGCTTAGACTTTGACATTTGTAGTTACCGCCGAAAAAACGAATATCGATGGGTGAAGATCCACCGGTAATGAGAACTGTCAGTTGAAACAGTCTACCTTACTGTGGTCGGTTTGAACTGAATATTCGTATTTCTACCAACTTTTGCTAGTTATTACTTATTTTTTGTTTCTATTTGTACAAATATTATGACCTCCTAAACGAATTAACAAAAAGCGGCTATGTAGTTAATCTATACGATGTAAAAGTAGGAGCGAGAGGTATACCAGCAAAATCTCTCTATAACCTGCTGAAAGACCTTGGCTTGCCCAGAAGTGCAGTAAGTTCTATACTAGAACGAGTATCTAAAGCTGCATTAGCAGGTTTATACCAGATTTGGCAGGGCAGGGAGAGAAACACAAGTGAAGTGAAGGTGAGTGTTGATGTACGTCGGAAAGGGGCCCCTTAAACCTACACCCGTGTCATAAGTCTCGGGATCTACTTGGGGTTTCTCTCTCTGCCACACGATGGACCTGGCACCCGCACGGTGAATCCATGGAAGCTAAGAAGTTCGTCTCTCTTTAAACCCTTCTACTATAGTGTATTGTGTGTGTGGGCAACTAATAAAACCCATGACAGGAAACTGGATACTTGCCAGAACGCTATGGAAAGGAGCATGATGGGAAAAAAGCTATCAGATAGAATCAGGAACTCAACCATAATAGAACAAACGAAAAGAACAAACAACGTTACAGTAATAATAAGAAAACTAAAATGGAAATGGGCAGGCCATACCCTTAGAGGTAAAGACAAATGGTCAAAGACAATAATGCACTGGTTTACTGGACACAGGAAAAGGAAAAGAGGCAGGCCATTTCGAAGATGGGCCGATGAAATAAGGGTTACAGCAGGTGTAGGCTGGACAACAACGGCAATGGATAGACAAAAATGGAAAAAGTTGGGGGAGGCCTTTGCCTATAAAAGGCAAACAGGCATGGTTATCGATGGAAAAAAACAAGTGGACTTGATACTGCCAATTTAAATGGAAACATGCAACAAATGTGTTGAAGAAGTTATTTTTATTTGTATTTCATGTAATATGTCTGAATAAAGGCTTTTATTATTACTATAGTGTGTTAGTGCAATATTGAATGTTTGTGTCTTGTAATCTGTGTTTTACACGAACTATGGCGTTAGCGGCATTGTCTGCTGCAGCGGAAGAGGAACGGCTCAAGAAGCTCGAGACCTTAGAGCGCAGGATGCTACGTGATAGCAGCTAGCCTATGCTCTTGTCAGAGAGCAGTTTTATTGATAATTTTAGGTTATCAAAGTCGCATTTTCTGACTTTGTGCAACGATTTGGCTCCGTTTTTGTCAACGGCCCAACGCTCATCAGCAGTGCACCCAGAAATCAAAGTAGGTTGATTTATCACGAGAGCTATAAAAAACCTGATGGTCGATGGAAAGTAATCACTGTAGCCTATAGTAATACAAAACAGCGAGCTTCTATTTTTTTTTATACTACTTCGGGTGGCAGACAAGCATACGGCCCGCCTGATGTGAAGCGGTTATCGTAGCCATATTAACGATTGCAACATAAAGTATTGCTTGCGCGCCGCCACCCACGCTGCCAACTCAGTATCTCCTTCCTTTTTTTCTGGTGACCTCACTCACTCACAGGAACACAACAACCCTCAAGGGAATTGTTATTTGGCTGCGGTATTCTGTGAGGTGAAGGTACATTCCCCAGTCGGGTAGCTTACAATTACGCTCCCTACCTCTCTTTTCGCCAGAGCTTCGTTTGTCAGTCAGCAGGGTGCACCACGTGCAAGTGAAGTTGGCTTTGGTTCGAAGATCTTGATGAACACCCCAAAACGGCACGGTCGCAAACACTATAATTTAAATAACTCAAGGAAAATAAATAGTTCGTTCGTAATAACATACATTTATAAAGAATTAAATCATTTATTTAACAGTAAGTACATATATAAAAACAAGAATGTACGTAAATCACAGAGTTAGTTTTAAACCACAGCATAAGTTATAATAGTACTACAAATAGTATGGCGACCCCACCTCGAGTCGAATGTGGAACTGCGCCGCCTATTACGAAAATTCGTTCGTAGTATATAATCTATCCTCAACTAAACTTAAATGGTAAAATGATTTATTTCTTATTTTTAATCAATACAATTAAACTATTTGTTTTTAAATTATTTTTTTCCAGTTTTAACAACGAATTTTACACATTATATCAATGTAATCGTTGATTTGACAGGTCAACATTTTTGGATTTTTATATTCCACAATTTTTATAGATAACTAATAATAATAATAAAATAATAAAATGTTTTATTTTCTCACTAATCAATACAAACACAACCAATGCGACAATAAACATTGGTAGTATCGACTGCGTGAGACTGGAGCCTATGAACTAGGCATAAGCCTGTATCTCAGCGCACCAGTGCTCACCTCTCGGTCAAGACGGAACAATTTACATACCATACATAAGTCACGGAACTTTAAGTATAGACAGGCACTATAAAATATAAGATACGTACATATAGCAGTTTGCAAAACAAATCAAAGGGAAGAAAGAACTGACATTAGATTGTACAATAACCAATTACAAAATGTGTGACATATTTGTTGTATCAGGGTAACTGTATTTAATGCAGTCTCATAATCACAATCATTCAAAATAAACGTTTAGAGATATTTATTAATACAATATTATCAAAAGTATAACATCTTACGTTACAGCGCAAGGTGCATATGCAGTCAACCCTAAGGCTTCTTCACACACATTTGCACAAATGCAGACGCGGTCTGTTTCTTGTATGGAGTGACCGGGGTGTGTGTGTGTTACAACATACGTTTGCACCCATCTCCGTTTTTATTTCAAAATTAATGTATTTATTAACAATTCGTATTATGCTAAACAACATTCTAAGCTGACGATAACCATACATTTCAGAATGACAATTGTATCTTTTTTATTACAAATATAATACGCTCAATTTACATAAAATAATTAGAGGAATTCCTCTGTCATGTATGCTTATAAAATACTAAAATAAATAAAAAAGGTAAATTGCGATTTATAAACTAAAATAGGTAAACAAACTACTTGGGCACGCTGTCACAGTACTACGTATAGTACGAATCACAAGTTAAAGGATTGGCGAACTTGCGGCCGCGGACTTGCGAAGGCGTTCACCAGTCGCTGCAACATTTGGTTGTTGGCAACAGCAGCATCTGCGAGGTCTTCGGCGGCTACAGCTAGCCGCTCCAGTGTCGAAGCAGTAGCTTGAGCTACCCTGTTGTTCTCTTCGGCTGCTGTTGCTAACCGGTCAATTGCATTCGCCAATCTATTTTCATCCTTCCGGGGCACCAACATTAAAACGGTTGCCTGAAAAAAAAAAGTTAAATTGTATAAACTTTATTGGTGCATCCTGAAACATAACACATACCGTTGTATATTTTTTCATTAGTATTGAAGTAATGATGACATTTGGCCTACCCTCTCCTTCCCCGGTGTATTTTTGAAATAATGTATTGTATGATAATAATATGCCTTGTTACATCAGATAGTCAGTGCTGTCATATTGGTGGTGTTATAGGGAATGAACCAAAGTAGAAATTATTGTCATAAGATTATTAGCACATAAACAAAGACAGGAAGAAAGTAACAAAAACATGCGTAAGCCTTGTTATACCATAACCCTGGCAGTCATTAATAGATGTAACTTGTCAGTATTTTTAGTTTTGACTAGATACATACCTATAGTAGGTACAGACACTTATAAGAGATACGTATGAACTGCCTAATGACATGGATTAAACCATTTCAATAGGTAGTCCACCTATTGTTTTGTAGGTATACCTACAGTATCAAACACAAATTATTTACTAAGATATCTGTACGTCTGATTCTCGGCTCCTGATTATATATCTCTTTTGTTGACTGTATGTTGTTTACATAATGCAAATTCATAACAAAACATCAGAAAAGTACTTACGTCTCTCCATTTTATGGGGGGTTTGGTGGTTCCAGACCCCACCGCGTTCAGCCTAGCTGCAAGTGACACCCACTTGTCGTTTGGACAAGGGTGCCGCATGCGAGGAAACACGCCCAGTTGCCAGCGCAGGATTCGCGTGCATATAATCCAAGAGCAAACGCTCTTGGGCATTTGATACAACCATAAGCGCTGGCATCTAGAAAAATATAAGTCGACCGTAGTCAGTCACTTGTACACTTCACCTCTTATGTTATTTAATTACAGACAGATGTTTAAAAAAAGCCGTGAAATATCACCTTCTTCAAATAATTTCAAATAAAAATAAGAATTTAAATGTAGGTTATGTAAACAAAGACACACAGTCTAAAAATACTTCGTTTACCACAGATTATAAATTATACCGCACTACATTGTAGTTTTGCGTTTAGTTGTGTTTAATTTGTTTTATTTTTTTTATCAAAGTAATAATCACAATTTAAAATAATAATTTACAGTAAAAATAAAAACTATATTTTCTTAAAAATTATATATTATAAGTATTTCTCAAATTCTAGACAAGCTACAACATTATTACGAAACGCAGGTCTTAAAACTAGATAAATCATTCGTTTATGAACTGTCCGCACTAATACGTCTAGAATTTTGTCTATGGCGATACCCAGTGATTACCACCCAGTTGTCCAACGTTTCCCCGGTACCAATTGGATGAAATTCCATGGGTGGGAATGGACATAAATACCAAGAAATTGAATGAAATTCACTGATTTCCCCGGTAGGCCCCCTGGATACTGGTTAATGATAATATAATTTACTTACGTATGCATGATTTTTATACAAATCTTTGAATTCATCTATAACAAAATGTATGTGGTATATACCATGCATGAAAGACTCTATGAATTGGAACAGAAGCTGAAACATAAAATTTTTTCATGTTACGATTTTTTTTACCCGACTGACGATCTACGATTATTCCGTCAGCTCGGAAACTACGGCCGTTGGCCAGAGGGTGACTGTGGTAGGCCAGGGGTTACGTTCTCCGGGCGTTGGAAGTGAGGCGCCCAAGTGTGGATACAATTGCACTAGGCGTACAGAATGCATCGGGAAGTGAGCGAGCAACTCTCTTTAGGGGAGCGCGCCTGACAGCTCCGGTACCCATCATGGAGATTAGGGAGTGGTGGTAGGGCCCGATGCTTGGAAAACCGAGGGCCGGTCGCCACGGTCTACTGGACATAAGAGCGCCCAAGTAGTCTGCTTGCAGGCGAAAGGGGAGTAACACCTACTACCAAATGTTGTACATTATATGATCCTGTGTGTATCAAAGCTGTGTGTATCTCACGTCTTTCTTTTTATTATATTTATTACTAACCTTATTCTTATTACTAACCCAGTTTTTGATAAATAGATAGACTTGCATTACATTTTAGAGCTAATGACTAAATAGACATTTTAGTATTATAGATAGACCTTCAGAATCCAAGGGTTTTGAGACCGTCACTTATTGTGTGTTTAGTCTATTTCGATCTATAACTATGTCCACCCACATAGACCTCATAGATTAAACACACAATAAATTATGATCTCAAAACCCTTGGATTCTGAAGGTCTATCTAAAATAATAAAATGTCTATAGTATCAAAATGTCTTTCATAAACAAGTGACTCTGTCTACCCATTATGTAAGACATTTTAGCAAAAAATATTAACAATTTTGCAATATAAAAAATGGTCCATTATGTTAACTGTGCTTCTGTTTGCCTCATTAATATCCCTATTTTTTCCTTCTATTATACTTTTAATAAATACTACTCACGTACCTGAATTTGAAATACTTCCTTGTAAACATTAAAAGCATCCAATATATCAACATAAATACCATACATGTTCTTCCAATAATTTTCCTGTTTCATTATTCTACAATTTTCATCTGAGCCATTAGATTTCAATTCACAAATCCATACATCCAATTCTTTTCTTAAAACTTTTATAATTTGCATCGCGTAAATTATATTTATATCAATACTATACTGTATAACAATGCAAATACAATAAACTATTACTATCATTCCATAATAAAAGAAAATCATAACTCCAGTGACAACGTAAACAACAAAAATTATAATCACATAAATCCAATTAAATATACTGAAGGATTTTAAATTAATATTTTTACTTTGTTTTTTATATATAGAATGCAATTTTAAAATGAGTGATACGTTATTTTTACTGTGAAAAACAATGCATAAAAAATTCATAGCGAAAATTGACATATAAAATGGTATATCGAAATATACTCGGGCTTTGTGCATCCTATTATATTGGGGATATTGGGATGTCAAACTTATCGCTCGAATTATGAAAAAAAAAGAATATATTATGAATCCAATGAATGATACAGTGTTGTTTAATTTTCCGTTTGGTGTTATGAAGTTGTCATTAATATGATATTTTGGACAGAAATACACTGCTTGCATAATATTAAGTGGTAGGAGCATCGATTGAAATTCCTCTTCCAAGAAGTTGTTTAGAAGGGTTTCACCGGAGAAGTGGCGATTTCTTTGATTCGTCATTATATTCTGTAAATAAAAAAATACTATTTTTATCTTTATAAGCTCACTGTGAAGCACAGCGGAGACTAATATTTAAGAGTCCGTATCTGAAATTGCACCGATGTTGTAAAAAATTGAGTCATTAGATGTCAGTGGCCTTTGGACGGCTTGAAAACACTGGCCTCTGCCCACCCGCAGTTAAGCAGCGTTGTGGAGTATACTTTATACCCCTTCGATTAAGTGGAATGTATCCCAATAGTGGAATAATTACTTAAAAATCCCGATTTCGATTTCAGGGTAAAAACTGTCAGCTTCAGAACAAATTATTTTAAAGGAACCATTAAAAATACACCTCCGAAAAAACAATATTTTAAAATCGACAGTTTTTTATATGTACAGTAAACAGATATGTTGAGAGGAAATCAATTAATTAATTAAAGGAAATATTTTTACGTCAGCGCATATAAAATAATTAACAAACAACATTGAACAATAAAATTATTAACTACAATTTGTTACCATAGGACTAATATGGTGTATATAATCAATGTGCAGAAAATCAAGCGTCGACAACGAGCTAGAAACTTAGTGAAAAAGAATTGTCTGAACATTATGTGAATGTATATTTTGTAGACTATTACTTAAATCAATTATCATAAGTGACATTAAACATGCAAGGAAATAAATAAAGTATTCAAGTGATTATCATCATCAGCCTGTTTCTATACACTGCTGGATATAGGCCATCCCTAATGCGCAATAATCGTCCGCATCCAGCTGCTTCCGGCCGTTCCCTTGAGGTCATAAGTCCTATCTAGAGGGGGAGGAGGGAGGGTGCCCAATACTTCATTGCCCCATACGAGAGCTCCACTCTAGGACTTTCTTCCCCCATCACTGACTCGGCAGACGTAGCGGGCCCACTGCCACTTCAGCCTGCAAAATTTTACCTATTCCATTTCTTACATTACTGTCTTATTCTTCACTTGAATAGAATTATACACAATATGTTTTAAAATGATTCCAATATTTAATAAAACACTAGTTTGTCTTGACTATAGGTTTAAATAGTTTTTTTGCCACATAGTAAACGAGAAAAAAATGACAATTCAGCTATTTGCAAAACTAAAATAAATGGTTCTTATTAAACGTAACTGGAACAGTTATATTTATATACTGTTACCACCATACCTGATCACTTTCCTCCTATTTTAAGTCTCAAAATCTAGTTTTACAAGTTTTGCAAGAGTGTTTTTAATAAAATTGATCCGGGAGCTTTGTTGTTCTTTGGATTTGCCCAACTTTTATAATGGGTTTACACCAAAGACAGCAAAAACCACACTACTGAATTCGCAGAGTACACTACACACTGCCATTCTGCACATACTATGTCTCCTAAAGTTTCATCTATATACGAGGGTCAAGTAAAAAAAAAGGTTCCCAACGCTGTACACTCGCCGCGCGACATGCTATGAGAAATCTGGCAACACCGCCGTGTTCCTTGGTTCCCGCGCTTTATTCTCCCACCCGGACGAAGTCAGTACGACGCTCAGTGCCGGCCTGACAGCCATCCGAGATGGAGCCCCCAATCGCTGTCACCGCCAGGTGTGAGATTCGATCAGTTATCCGTTTTTTACACGCAAAAAAGGTAAAACCTATTGAAATTCATAGGCAGTACTTACCGAGTTTATGCCTACAGGGACGACAATAAATTCGGACAGATACTGCGAAACGTTGAAAAAACTCAAAAGGGCCATTCAAAATGGTCGGCGAGGAAGATTGACCAAAGGCGTTAGGCTGCACCACGATAACGCGCGCCCGCATGTTTCCCGGAAGACCCTTGCCTTAATCGAGAAATTCGGATGTGGTTGAACAAGCCCCCTACAGCCCTGATGTTGCTCCCAGCGACTTTCACTTGTTTCCAAAATTGAAACAACACTTGGGTGGACAACGCTTCAGATCGGACGAAGAGGTACAGGAAGCGGTCACAAACTTCCTCAACAGCCTGGCGGCGGAGTTCTTCGAAGAGGGTTTTCAAAAGTGGATAACTCGTCAGCAAAAATGTATAGAAAAATCTGGCGACTATGTAGAAAAATAGTTTAAAGTACAAGCTTTCAGATGGTGTACTCCTCGATTATAATAAAAAATGCGTTACACCAGAAAAAATGTGGGAACCTTATTTTTTACTTGACCCTCGTATATAAAAATGAATCCCTGTTTCCCTTGGTCACGGCGTTGATCACGCGTGAACGACCGATTTTGCTATTTCTTTTTATATTATACCTATTTGTTATTATCCGGAGAAGGTTTGTATGAAAGAAAAAATAAGAAAGTTGCGTGGAAAATTAGAAAATTTAAGAAAGTTGAACGACGGTATTAATTTTTATAACGTAACATTATGGCGTTTGACAGAACTGTCAGTCATTTGATAGATTGCGCGAAACCAATTCGAATTAAATATTCATTGTTAAGAAGACAAACACGTGGACATACAAGTGTAAGGACAACGTCTTTCGGGTCAGATAATTATGTATATTTGCTTCTGAACTGTCACTTACACATTTCAGTTTACAAACACTCCATCACACTACTAAATTGACATATAAGGTCACCCAAATACGTATTACTGTATAGTTTTGACATATTATCAAAATAAATGTGACTAATAAATGACAGTTGAAATAATAGTTTTGAGTATTAAGGACCCATTAAGAATATTAATGTGCTTTAACATTTCCCATTAATTTGCTTCCCCGTATTTTCACGTTCATTTCAATTTGAAATACATTATGCGTACGTGTTCAGTGATAGAAGAACTCTTTACCAAAACACAATCAATAAAATTTCTGAAGTTTTGCTATATAGTACTCAATCAATATACAAATTTGCAGTTTTAATTAAGCAAGGCTTTTAAGTCTCGCAATCGATACCTACAATACCTTAGATGGGTAGACTGTTGTTGGTTTTCGACAGTCTCCAGCCTGAGAAAAGAAGAAGGAAAATACAAAGACTCAGCGACAGACAAGGTTTTGGAAGCATAAATAATTCCCAGTATAGATAAACTAGATGGCAAAGAAACTAGGAATACAGATTCCATTACTATTGATGAAAACGAAGTAATAGCCAGTAAACGAATTACAATTCAAACTACTTGAGATAAACAATCCAAACAACTTGTAAATCATAAATATCATACACAGCTGAATTTTCCAGCCTAACATTAACTTTTTTCTTAAAAAAAAACGAAATAAAATTGTTTAGTTTAACATTTACATAACTGAATATGTTACCTACTATAAAGAGAGCTACCATTCCATACAAAAGCATAATAGACAAAGATCTACAAAAAGTACTATTTCCTTTATATTTCTTTGAAACATTTTTTTGTACACAAAAATATCATATCCATAATAACTATATATACCCCAAAAAGCTAAGTTCTAGTATTCTATCGTTCTTGGCAACATGTTTATATATTATCTTGTATGTTATTTATATTAAGTTTAATACAAGAACAAAAGTTTTTTATACAATTTTCGATTTTATATTTTATACAACTGGATATACAACAAATTTGTTTATTTGCATCTCCCAAAGCAGTACTAATGTTGACTTGATTATAAAATTACAAAATATATTCACAGCAATTTCACATAGTGGATCATTTTTCAAAAAAATAGCCATTCGACTCTGGTTGCAAATCATTGTAATTTTAAGTTATTATTCTGTTATAGCATTTCTTTTCTTTTTATACTACAGTCACATAAAACTTATTCAATATATAACGATTTTGAATTTATTTTCATTTGATTTAAATATAATTTATGTTACAAATATTGTTGTACTAATTAGATACGTAACTGATGTGTGGCTTTCTAAATTAAAGATGAAATGTAGATCAAAAGAGTATATGCAAGTTTATATGCATACGTATGAAGTTTATATTATATGCATTAAGTCATTTCAAGTAATGGTAAGTAATTAATATAAAAATATTTGGATTAATACCAAATATATTTTTATTTCTAGTTTCCTCACGCCTTTCCTTTCTGTACCTGACGAACAAAATAGTTTTTCCATCACAAAACCAATATTACACGGATAAGATTATAACAAAGCTAAAACTATTTTGCCCAAAACGAATTAAAAATCTGCCTAATATGTTAATTTAATGTTAAAATTTATATTAATTTTCAGATTTTATATTACATTTGGGAAACATTTATACATGCTCTATTTTATATTCAAAGGATCATTGATTATGGCAAAATATTAATTGAAGAGTTTTCAGTAAGTTTATGTAATCATAATATAATAATGATAATGAAAATTAAGCTTCAATTCATAAGGTTCATTCTACCTTATGAATTGAAGCATCAAAATAGCTTCCGGATTGTAGCCTTTCGTTAGCACCGTTGTAACAATTATAACGTATGTAGCACTGACTTGCTTTTGATTACTTACAGATTGGAAACCTAACAGGAACTGTGCTTATAGCTGCATGGGTATTAAAGCAGTTCTGTCTATTATGTGATTTCTGCGTGAATTGTGAAAAGTTTTATTTATCTTTGAAAAATGCTCAGATTTCTTGCTTATTTTTAGGTAAGTAAAATGATTGAACACTTCATGAAAAAAAGCAAGTTAAGATCGCAAATTACAAAAATAATAATCAATTGAAATCATAAGACACATTTGGTGTTGCTGATTTCTATGGGCGGTGGTGATTGCTTTCTATCAGGTGACCCATATGCTCGCTTGCCCCCCTCTAATATAAAAAAAGGACAGAGATAATTATCCTGAAAGGGTATCCTCGAAAATTCAATCGAGAAGTCAATACCGAAATGATAGTGGAAAAAAGAATCACAAAATACTCTATGCTTTAGTCTCTGGGTAAATCTAGATAAAGAGTTCGTTGCACAACTGTTAGTGACGCGTGGGAGACAATTGCAAAATCTATCCTATGATCGTATACTGCAATTTCAGTTTCAATTTGTGGAGATAAATTCCTTGTCAATAGCAAGAGTACTGTAATGATAGATTGCAAAACAGAGGTGTTTTCAACCAGTATGCCACGTAGATTTCCAATTGTGTCGCAATTTGTAAGCTGCATTTGAAATCATAAAAATAGCTGACAAAAAAAAGCACGAATGCTACTGACGGGTAGTGTGTGCGCTTCTCGTTGTCGAATAGTCTTGAGCGTCAACGGGACCCTACTAGATTAGTACTATTACTTACACTGTGCTATTACCACAGATAATAATTATACGCTATTATTAATCCTCCGCTATCCTTCTCGTCCGACTTGCACTTGGATATTTTTTACTGGTGAGCCAAAAAACTTCGAAGAAAAAAAGCGTTGCAGAAGTAATAAGTAATTATAAATGATTCTAATAATGATAATGATTTTCTTTCAGACGATAACAAACTATGCAAGAATGTACAGCGTCTCAGCAAGATGTTTACAAAAATGAAAGTATGCAGTGTACTTACCATCGATGGAAAGTTTCCAATACAATTGCTTGCACTCCTGGCTTCGTATTCTATTGTTTTACTGCAGTTTGCTTTTCCTCAATAAAGATACTATTGAATGGGGATGTTTGATATTTTTTCTGTTATTAGATGTCGCTAGGTAGGCGTCGGCTCCAGATTGTCAAAATGTACTGAATTTTTTGACAGTGAAACTTTAAGACGACAAGACAACACAAGACGTCAACAAGACATTTGACAAGATGCTATGAATTGATAAATGATTGAACCCTACGCTACAGTGCTGCCAAAAGACCCTCATTGTATTTACTTACTTACTTCACTGGCTCAACGACCCAAAGAGAATCCTGGCCTCCGACACCAAAAGACGTCATATGTATCTTGAGGATTTGTTTGTCAACATCAAGTTTTCCCACAAATGCTCTCCTAATTGAGCGATCCTCTTTTATCTATATGGCCAAACCAGCAAAGTCGCCTTGTACTTCACCAATGTTGTTGAGCTCAGCTATCAGTTGCTCCACTTTTTTGTTCTTGCGGATTCTCCATGTGCCGTATCAATGAAACGGCTAGGTGTTCAATTGAATGGCTATTTTAACCAAGCTACGACATTTACAAAGATCAATTTTCAAGTTCTTATCTATTACAAAAAAAAGGATAAGATGTTTTTTGTTTTTACGTATAGTTACTTGCGTTCTACCTGCCTCCGATGTGGCCAGAAGAAAGCAAGCCAATTTCCCAACATTCAATCAGTCCCGCGCCATTTACCGTCGGGGCAAGACGATAGCGCTAATCAAAAACAATTAGTAATTGACGAGCGTGGTGGTCGAATGGTTAGCAATGCCCACTTTGACTCCGAGGTCGCGGGTACGACCACCGCACAAGACAAAATTTGTATGCATGGGCATGTCTGTTTGTATTGTACTGAGTGTTTTCTATCTATTATACGTACGTATTTACAAAAAAGATGTACCTAAGAATTATATCAGTTATCTAGTACCCATAGTGTACTATGGGTACTAGATAACTGATATAATTGCTAGCTTAGCGTTAGTTTGGGACTACATGGCTGTGTGTAATTTGTCGAGGAATATTTATTATTTAATTGAAAATTTGTAGTTAAAATTCTTGCACTTACTAATTCTTTCTTTACGTACTTCATGTATACATGCATATGTATCGAGTAAGCGCTTTGTAGCCAATTTTTACGTGATGTTCGCCTATAGCCCGGCTATATACCTATAAAATGTTATAAGTTCTGCGATAGACGGACAGATAGACAGCGAATCATTAATAAAATAGCCGAATCGTAGTTTTTTGATTCATTGTTAATATTTCAGCTGCATGGACTTCCTTGAATTGTGTGTGATTTGAAAGTCATCAACAGCATATTGTAAGGAAAATAAGACATTTTGATAAACAAATTTGTTAGGTATGAAGTCATTGTGATATACGAGAAGAAAATACCTGATGTGTTTCCACCATTTCTATAGCACGTGCAGTATAAAAGTACGTCATCTATTGCGTTTTATATACCATTTCCAGTCATTACTATTAATATTAATGAGTTTTTAAGTAAATGAAATTACTTGCCTTGTTTTCCATCATTTAGAAAACAAACATTGGTATAGACGACTATTGATTTTTATTCAGACCGTTTTAAAAAGAAGCGTGATTAAACTATCTGGTTTATGAATAGAATTATTGGTAACAATACGCTTGAATAATCCAGTTGAAAGCAAAAATTTTAACATTAGACTTAAAAATTCTAAATATTGTACTATTTTGGATATGGCTGAAAACCACAAAAGATTGATATCTTTTGGCTAACAAGATTGTTATTATTATAAAGTATACAAGAAATCAAAAGAATATTATATTTGCTGGATATAATCTTCTATAGCTTTCTTCTATAATTATAAATTCTTTGAAAGGGCACGAGGGCAAAAGAACAAAGACAAAATTTTAAAAGGCTTACAAAAAAGACATGATATTTTTATCAAAGTGGTAATTAAAAAAAAAAAAAAAAAAAGTTTTGTCGATCAGAGTGCATATTCATAAAGAATTTATGAAAAAGTGTCAATCAGTCAGTCAGTTTGTAAAAATATTGTGTGTATAATGGATATAACATTATTATTTAAGAGTGGAAGAATTAACAGCTAAGCAAGCCAAGCAGCTTTAGCTAATATAAACAATCAACAGGCCTGACCTGAAGTAAAAATAAATGTATATTTATTAAATATACGAGCTTTAAACACTACAGCTTGGAGTATAAAACTATTTGTGGCTAAATGATGACACACAGACAAAATTTCATATTTTCACTTAAAATACTGATTTTGGTGGAAATTATTGCCATATACAATATACGTATTTCATTGCCCATTTATCGTTTTCCTTTCTTATTTAATATATTTGGTCGAAATGATTTCAATTTCGTTAGAGAAATATAATGTATTATATAAAAATAGATTAGATAAAGAATTCCAAAAACTGCTATTACCTTTAGATTTGTTTCATTCAATTTATTTTATGCAAAAATATCACATTTATGATAATTATATATACCCAAAAAGCGCTAAATCAATTATCGTATCGTTGTTGGGAACAATTTGCTATATTTTGTACTATTTGTTTCACATTATCTATTACAACGTTGATAAACGAATTCTTTACACGATATTTGATACATTTTTTTATTTCATTGGCTATATAATAAATTTCATTGCCTGCGTGTCTCAAAGCAGTCTTAATATTGAGTTAATTCTAAAATTGCAGTACTTGTATAGGACGATTCAATGTGATAGAACATTTTTGAGAAAAATGACTTTTAAAATTTGGTTGGAAATCAGCATACTTTTAGCATATTTTTTAGGTATAGCTGTCTTATTTTTATTTTTTTATGATAGAGGTTTACAATTTTTCACAATTGCAACTTTACTTTCATTCGATTTAAATATTATTTATTCTACTCAAATTATGATTTTGATTACATTTTTATTTGACAAATTGCACAAAATAAATAAAAATGATGACTCAAAAAACTATATGTTACTATATCTGCGCATATTAGAAGTTTATGATATCTATGTAAATTTATTTGAAGTTGTGGTAAGTGTGTTAGATGAGAGTAACTTTAATTATTTTTATTACTTAACTTTTCATTAGCGTAATTATTGGCTCAATATTTCAGTTATGTTTGATTTTTCAGATTTTGTATTACATCTGGGAAACTTTTACGCATGCTTTATTTTATGTTCAAAGGGTTATCGATTTTTGCGAAGTTTTAGAAGAAGAGTTTTCAGTAAGTAATTATATGCAATCAAGAAACAAATAAAAACATGCGAAAGCATTACAAAACAAAAGTTAAACAAAAGTTCTTTTCAGTAGTACTAGCTTATATAATTCAATTGTCATCAGTTTCTAAAACGAAAAAATCCAGTGCAACTTTGGACCCAAAATTGATCAGTGGGAGATGATTTTCGAAAATCCAATCATGGTAATCTCTATAAGGAACACTTTCCTCAAATTTCAAAAACTAGCAGTACAGAATGAGATTTTTTTTTTCAATCAGCCCTACCTTTAATCTTCTTGTTATTCTTATTTCATCTCCTATCAGCCGATCTGGCTATCAAAAGATATCCAGAGCTGCGCGGAATAGAGATTTAATGCTCAGGTTGAACCAGGTCCAGAGATTTTTGAGCCATGACGTGCGTCATCTTCCCCATGATCTCTATCCTTGGATTTTCCCTTGAATGATTACCTCTAGATGTTGATTTTCTTTCGTTTCTCATTTCGCACCTTCAATTAAAGAATAATGATGAAATAATATTTTTGCATTTTCATTTCAGGTTGTAAACTTAATAGGAATATTGCTTATAGCTGGATGGATTTTGAAGAATTTTTGTTTATTATGCGCATTATGTGTAAAATGTGAAAAGTTTTATTTATCTTTAAGAAATGCTCGTACTTCTTGCATAATACTAGGTAAGTATGTCGTTGATCGATATTGCTATGACCTACGGTGCAGAAACTTGGACGCTAACCGTTGGGCTGGTTCACAGACTAAAAGTCGCACAGCGAGCGATGGAGAGAGCAATGCTTGGAGTTTCTCTAAGGGATCGAATCCGGAACGAAGAAATTCGACGGAGAACCAAAGTGGTCGACATTGCTCTCAGAGTCAGCGAGTTGAAGTGGCGGTGGGCTGGCCACATCTGCCGAGTCAGCGATGGCAGATGGGGGAGGAAAGTCCTAGAGTGGAGGCCATGTATGGGACGACGAAGCATAGGGCGCCCCCTCTCTAGATGGACCGACAATCTCAAAAAAGTGGCTGGTAGCGCTTGAATGCGGAAAGCGGAGGATCGCATATGGTGGAAAGCATTGGGAAAGGCCTATATCCAACAGTGGGTAGATACAGGCTGATGATGATGATGTCGTTGATCGCTCATGGCGTTAAATAAATATTAGTAACAAAATAACTCCACCCGATGAGTTTCCTCCCTCCGTCTCTTAATTTTATATGTTCACAGGTGATAAAAAACTATCTAACAATGTACGGCGTCTCCACAAAGTATTTATCAAAATGAAAGTGTGCAGTGTGTTTACTATAGATGGCAAGTTTCCGATACAACTACTTGCGCTTCTCGCATCATATTCTATTGTACTTTTACAGTTTGATTTTCATCAATAAATAACATTGGCAATGTTTAATCATTTATTTAAATTTCATTGATGGACTTTAACTGAAAATATTCAGTTTGGGAATCCTCATCTCTGATATACGTAGGGATCTGCGGAAGCTGCTGCTGAATCAGTGGAGACTCTTAAACGGCGCAAGTATATAAATCTTATTGGTAACTATATATTTGAGCCGTTTTGGGGTCGAAACGCTTGGCACATGGGGTCGGAACGCACGGCTCCTTTTCTCTCTCACTCACTCGCAGAAACCCAACAACACTCTAATGTATTTTTATTTGGCTGCGGTATTCTGTGAGGTGGAAGTATTATCCAAGTCGGGCAGCTTAAAAAATTCGCTACGCCCTACCTCTCTTTTCGCCAGAGTCGTTTGTCAGTCAGGCTTTGGTTCAAAGATGTTGATGAACTACTTACACCCCAAAATACGCATAATGCACATACCCAATGAACATACTCATAAGAATTGCAGTCCCGGGGGTAAGATTACGGCAGCCTCGGAACTCACAACGAATTTAATCAGAAGAAATTAGTAGGAGTAAAAAGCTTTTGGAATTTACTTCTCCTCTTATCAATGTGAGAGATTGGAATATGACAAATAGGGCATTAAAAGCCTAAAGAGATGACTAGTTAAGTGAAGCTCAACTAAAGTGTACCATGGATTTTAGGTATCTACTTAAATTATTATGCGTAGATATATTGTGTTAACAGTCAAGCGCGTCGCCATGTATTGAAGAAGAAATAATTATTCTAAAAGTGTTGATTCAGAATATTGACAGTAAGCTCCATTCAGTAGATACTCTACATTCATACAGTACACATATACCAACCATAACATAGACAAAATGAGTGAAGACATAACTAACTTGGATAAGGAATTCTTAGGCATTGTTCAACCTTTTTATTACATGTTCACATTATTCGGTCAAAGAAAATATGTTATTGCAAAACATAATGTTTTCATCAACGCAAGAAAAAACATTATTCTGATGATATTCTCTAATATATTAATTATTTTATTATTCTATTATACTGTGTCATATCTTAGTTTTGCAGCTCATGTGATAAGAAAGATATATGCAATAGCCCATTTTATTTATGTCATATATTTCGGAATAGTCAGTATGCTTAATGTAAAACAGAAAAAAGATAATTTAAATTTATTATTACAATTGAATGAAATAAACAAAATTCTATATAATAAGAATGATATAATTAAAACTAAGATGGGAATGTCTATTTCTTGTGGATTTATTTCTTTTTTGTGTTTGTTAATAATCGGTTCAAAGTTGTATTCTGATCCACACTGGTCTTGGTTCAGAGCTATGTTTATATCATCGACTTTATTATTCGATTTAGAATTAATTTATACTTTGACACTAGTTTATTTTTTAACTCTTAAACTTCAAAAATGGATAGGGGTGCTAATAGAAACACAAAATGATGAAGAACGTGGCGAGGACAGCAGAAATGTCTTTTATGTGCTCAAAAAAATCATAAACGCTATCATGTTGACATTCAAGACGTCTCAAATAATTGTAAGTAAATTAATAATTGTGACTGAATGTGGAATGAAAGTGGTTCACCACGATCTTTTCCAACGCCTTATCTGCGCCGTGGGGTACACTGCCGACTAGTGAAAGAGGCTTTGCCAAAAGAGAGGTAGGGTACAGCGTATTATAAAGCTACCTGACTGGAGAAAGCATAATTTTGCATGAAACTATTTCGCCACCTAATAGCATTTAAATTTTTGGTTCCTTGCTGAAATTGAAACGAGTTGTGATCGAATCCTTTTACGAAACCTGTTGCGATAAAAAATAACGTCAAATTTTATTCATAACCAATTGCTATTGGAAACTTTTTCGTCCTTGTTGAACAATACTGGTTTATGAAATATCCAACACATTAGTTGGATTTCATTTCATAAACCAGTATTGATTACTACTCGTATTAGTGTTGTCATCTCATAACTTATTAACGCATCTTTGATATTTCTTTTCAGATACTCTTGCATTGTATTGAGACATTTCTATTGTCTTTAATATATGTGGAGATTCTGCTGTATTGGGTTAAGCATGGATGGGTAAGATTTTTTATTTATCATCATCATCTATTATCATCACTGTCTTGTCTTTTCCCTTTATTTTGACTCAGTATATCTTTTACTTCCATTCATCTTATCAGCCGTCATATCTACCTAGTTACCCCCTTTCTAACACATATCATCTCTTAATGATATGTGTTAGAAAGGGGGTTTTACAAAGGGCTTTACAATCCAAACACCACTGGGGGGGGGGGGGGGATGCTTTGTTGGTGGTCGCAGCTGTTAATCCTGTGTAGCCAGGATTAACAGCGGCGACCACCAGAAAAGGCAATGAAGAGTAAAGTCTATTGCAGTCCCAGGGGTATAACAACGGCTGCCTTGGAACTCACAACGAATTTAATATTCAAATCGTCCGAACACTTGATAATTTTTTATTTTTTTATTTTTTACACTACGTCGGGTGGCAGACAAGCATACGGCCCGCCTGATGTGAAGCGGTTGCCGTAGCCATATTAACGCTCGCAACATAAAATATCGCTCTCGCGCCGACACCCCCGCTGCCAACCTTTCTGGTGACCTCACTCACTCGCAGGAACACAACAACCCTCAAGGGAATTGTTATTTGGCTGCGGTATTCTGTAAGGTGGAGGTGCATTCCCCAGTCGGGTAGCTTACAATTACGCTCCCTACCTCTCTTATCGCCTCTCCGTTTGTCAGTCAGCAGGGTGCACCGCGTGCAGGTGAAGTTGGCTTTGGTTCAAAGGTGTTGATGAACCACTTACACCCCAAATCCCCTGTAGCTACCAAATCAGAATAGTATACGTATAACTAACCCCGCCCATACAGCTTTAAAACTGATATATCTAGTTAAAAATTGAGCCACGGGGTGATTGACTTTTCTCTCTCAAATCCTTGCATGTAGGATTCCTTGTTGTTTGCATTAATTTTTCTTTACCCGTCTTAGACTGTCAAACAATTATTTGAAATCCATACTAATATTATAACTGCGAAAATGTAATCTGTCTGATTATTTATCACAAAAAAAAACGGCTGAACCGATTTGAATGAAATTTGACATAGACATATATATCTCAAGGAAGTGCATAGACCACCTCCTGAACGATAAAACAGACATTCAAACTAGTCTATTACCATCATTTACCATCGAATTCAACTATTTTAATTTTCTTGTTTTTATTTAGAACAACTGATGCAGTTCTCGAGTAAGATCACAGAATAATATACTCTAACAGAAGATTCACTTCCGACACAATTGGAATAATCACAATTAAAATATCAACCTTCGATACGCGCTAATACGGTCCAAAATAATTCTTCAGCTGTACTCGTACCTGAGTCTTTCAGCGGCAGGGACAATGGAAAGTAACCCCTATATCTAACGCGTTACGAGCGACAGCCGCTGCTTTTACAAAATGGTTTGTCTCGGCTTTGACGTAACTCGGCAGCGTGTCGCTCATAGGGTTGAACCAAAACGCTCGCGACCGAGCCGCGTAGATAGGTATAAATACATACGCTTGTTTATTAATGTTCAATAAAATACATATAACTACCAAAAATTGTAGTAGGTTTACGTATGTGTACGTTTATTACTCTGTTGTACTTACTTATGTTACCATATCATACTCTGTGATTATTAAGTACATAGGTAGGTACATAGTAACAATAATGTTAGGTAATGTTGACACTGATAGAATGTATAATTTTAGTGTAAGTTTTAACAGGAATCATGACTGTACGTACTTACAGATCAGGTTTACTATTCACGTTGTCCCAATAATAGCTCGGATGTATCTTTAACACGGAAAGTATTTGTAACATTGGTGTAGGTACGTATTTTAAGTCTCTAATCTACTAAAGTCATAATGTCAGCAGAACTCACGCGCCGATAGATCAATTAGCGTACATTTTTAACAGGTGCGAGTTATCGCCCGTGGCACTCACACACTGCTTAAAATTAAAACTCTTTAAAATTTGTGTTCGTGCATCCGAATGCAGAACAGTAATGCTTTTGTTTAACCATCTTGGTCGCGTCGCATAGCGCGTGCGAGAGCGCGCGTGAGTGACACTCGACTAAATTGTGCTGCCGGCAGCGTCGGGCTTGTAGGTAAATAACTCGGCCGAATGGCGGAGTGACACAGGCCTGGTAAGATACTGCAATAAAAAAATCGGTTGTCTGTAAAGTCGGTTTACTGACGATAGTTGACAACGTCATAAGAAAATACTGATGGAATGTTTGCATTTTTCAAAAGAAAATACGCCTCAGAGCGTGGTAACGCCGCATACGTCATGTTTTTTCGTGCGTGCAGCCGGCTCCATCGAATAGGCTTGTGAACCATTTTTTTTTCTATTTGTTATTTAAAGACGTCACAATAATATAACTAAAGGTGAAAGAATTACTACGATAGGCTAAAAACTTCTCGAGATATGATAACTTGAAGATCACAACTTTGGACTATCCCGAAAACGCTCCATACAAAAGGCATACAGTATTATGACGTCACGATACGCTATTTTATATGCATTAAATCAGAAATTTGTACGACAGCTACGTTAAATATTCCGTTTATGTAGCCAGTGCCGTAACAAAAGTTATAGTATTTGTTATTGTTTCTACAATGGTAATATTTTTTTTTTATAATTTCATACTTTTAAAATGGACTTTGCCACCAAACTTTGATCGACCATAAAACACGTCGGATATAAGTTATTAAAATTTTGAGATCGCAGATCGTTCTACTTTTATGTATTTTACGTTACTGATACAGAGTTTTTATAATTTTAGAACATTGGTCACACGCCCATTATAAGACGTTGTTACGTCAAAAATCCAGGGTTAATTAATACCAGTTTAATCATCAAAATGTTACTCAAATATTAATGTAATTATCATTTTTTTCCAGACTGATGATAATGTACTTGATGGATCAATAGAATCACATACACTGGGAGTAGTAACATTTGTTTTTAAAGGACTCATGACTGAAACAGCACTTTGTCTTGCCTGTGAATTTCTATATAGAAAAATGAGAGATGTCCAAATTATTTTGAACTCTTATAGTGCAAATTGCAAATCTGGTAAGGGATTTTCATAAACGTTATAGTATAAATAGTAATAATAAATAAATATTTCTGGACAATTTACACAGCGCCATCTAGTCCCAAATTAAGCGCAAAGCTTGTACTAGACAATGGATATTTTTTTTAATTTTTTTTTTATACTACGTCTGGTGGCATACAAGCATACGGCCCGCCTGATGTGAAGCGGTTGCCGTAGCCATATTCACGCTCGCAACATAAAATATCGCTCGCGCGCCGCCACCTCCGCTGCCGACGCAGCATCTCCTTCCTTTTTGGTGACCTCACTTGCTCGCAGGAACACAACAAGGGAATTGTTATTTGATTGGTGGAGATAGATTCCCCAGTCGGGTAGCTTACAATTACGCTCCCTACCTCTCTTTTCGCCAGAGCTTCGTTTGTCAGTTAGCAGGGTGCACCGCGTGCAGGTGAAGTTGGCTTTAGTTCAAAAGTGTTGATGAACCACTTACACCCCAAAGTTACTTATTGTTACTTTATTTAAGTTAATTTGTTGGAGTTACTCCATTGAAAATAAATGGTCATGTATCGAGTCACCTAAATCACCATTTACATTTTCTGGCATTATTTTGTAATTCTTCAAATAGTTGCCAAGTATTTTATCTTTACAGTGACAGCATGCCGTTTTATGAAGAATATGAGAAGATTCCAGAAAGTTAACTTTTCCAAATTGAGTGGCTACGGTGTCTTTAACGTCGATGGAGCTCTGCCACTATGCATGGGAACTCTTGTCGCTACCTACACTATTGTTTTACTTCAATTTGCTTTTCTGTAGATTAATGTATGCTTTCATAAATTAATTGAATATTTCTTCTTCTGCTTTACTCCATCTAAGTTTAACTGAATCTGGAAAGTAATCCCCACCGCCTATGGATATCAGCAACACCAAGAGGTCGCCGATCTGTTGCCATATACTCCTTTCTTTCTTTCTATTCACTAAACTGTTCATTAGATTCCTTAACGGTTTTAGTTTGAGTAGAAGTGGCTCACTATGATCTTTAAAACTAAGGCCCTATTCATTTGCGTGTACTTCATCCGTGAGAATTAGCTAACAAGGCTCTGATGAAGGAAAAATGCGGTGAAATGATATTTACCGCTTAGGTGGGATGCAGCTTCTCCTGAAGAAATATCTGGAGAAACAATCACTTGAGTAAGTGTAAGTTGCTCTGAATTATCTTTTAAGGCAAAGTCAACTTCATCAGCACGAGGTGCAGCAATTAACGATCAAGAGGAGTATCCCGACTGGGATAGTAGCTTAACACAGTCAAAAAACAATTTCCATTACAGTTTTCCGAAGAAGTGACAACACCAGGATATCATCGATCGGTCAGAGATACCAACCATAGCGTTTATAACCAAAACGTTTATATTCACCGTCGGGTCAGATAGACAGTGATAATCTTCTGCCAGGCTGATATAAAAAAAAAAAACAAATTTAGAAATGATTGTTCGATTTTCAATCAGTAAATGCAAACTGCAGTAGTACAATAACGTATGCAGCGAGGACTTTCACCAATCTCAGCGGTAGCTTGCCGTCTAACTCAAATAAACCGCATGCTCTCATCTTGCAGAAAATAGCCCGATGCAAACGTATTATGTTCTTCAACGCTCTTTTTTCTTTACCTGCAATTAAAGTGACTATATGTATAGTAACATTAGTAAACGCTTTACTGTAGTTTTACCTATATTTTAATTGCACGTTAACTTGGTATATGAACATACGACTACTAATTCCTAATTGCCAGAAAATCCACCAGTGATAGCTAGTCTTCTGTCTTCTGTAAAATAAAAGGCAACTGTGTTTGACTGATCTATCAAGCGAGTGAGAACTAGGGACACAGGTACGTAGCTCAGGCACCAGTCTCTCACACACTCAAAAGTCTACAAATCACAATAGTACCTATTTGATAGTTCTTACGAATATCAACATACAGCTCAAAACAACTGGACGGATCGGATTGAAGTTTTGCCTTACAGGTCGCCATTAAGATGTAGGCATCCGCTAAGAAAGGAATCTTCAAAATTCCCCCGTAATACCGAGATATGGTTATTACATCATTTCATTGCCCATAAACCTTCAATCAAATTTTGATGAAATATAGATATAGATATAGTGTATGCATAACTAACATGGAAATTGTATTTGATTTAAGTTTTAAAACTTGTTTTGGAAATGAAACTGCAAGCAAGAAAATAAGACTCAGCAGAAATAGGCATGAAAATTACATGCATAGCATTTATATAGTGCTGGTGGAAATGAAGGAAACAATTAGATATTTTTTTTTACACGAGAGGGGGCAAACGAGCATGTGGGTCACCTGGTGGAAAGCAATCACCACCGCCCATGTAGATCAGCACCACCAAGGGGTCGCCGATCCGTTGCCAGCCTTTTAAGGGAAATAAAGACTCTGTTCTTGAAGGCTCCCATGTCGTAATTGTTCGGAAATACCGTTGAGGGCAGTTGATTCTAGTTAACTATTTTTATATATTTAGGATTTTTAATAAATTTAATTTATGGGAGATTTGTGAAACTAGTATCGTGAGGATTGGTGATGGTTTCTGGTTCTTACCTGATCTGCCACTTGAGCTCAATAAAAATATACAGACAGTTTGTGATTCTTCAACTGCTAAATAAAATTTTTCAAATTCACGACAGATTGTGATCTCAAGTATTAGACTTTTTGTTAACCACAAACAAAACAGAATTACACCAGAAAATCTGAAATCCTAATAAAATAATATTATGCACAATAGTCCACTATCTATATCTTGAGTTATTGATTACCCGACGACTTGAAATGACATCAACTTCTCTGACTTCTTCTTCATTATCTAGAGTTTCTTCGTGCTTTGGAAGTCACGTTAAGCCGCCGGTCCTGGCTGTTGTTATTAGATAAGAGTCGTTAAGTAAGTCAGTGGCCTTTGGGCGGCTTGAAAACAGCAGTTTGCGCAGTTGAGCAGCGTGGGGAGTATGCTCTAAACTCCTTTGATTGAGGGGAGACCCGTATGCCAACGGTGGAATGATTATGGGTTGATGCCGATGCCGCTTAAATAATCGATATTCAAGAAATGTACGAATATTGAAATCATCAAAATAGTGTGTTACGAATAGAGTACGTAGTAGGTAGCACTATAATTTGAACATACGTACTAAAACCACGGCCTCCGTTACCAAAAAAAAATTTAGGTAACTAATGCATTTTTCCATTATTTTCAACTATATCCATATCTTCTTTATCTGGCTGATCTTACTTAGGACAAACCCCGGCCACTCCATACAAATGTCGCATCGGTAACTACTACCTAAACAATGACTTCTGTGCTGAGCATGAATGAGCGTGTTTGCGTGCGGTGTCATACAAACTGTTCCAGATTCATCTCTGAGTGGACGTGAGATCGACACGAGAGAGGCAGGGAGTGGCCATAGTGTAGTAAAATACTGTGCTTAGGATTTAAATTATAAAATTACTTACCATAGTAAATTTATTGGCTTTAAATGTACTTATTGCTACTCTAACATATCCTAGAGTATTATTAAACGTTTCTACGACGTAGTAAAGGATCTAAAAAAGGAAAATTTTTCAATTATTTTGCACAATAAAACAAATCAGGCGATCAATTAAGTGGCTCAGTACAATCTTTAGAACCAATGCAAACCTATAATGCCTCATGTGGACTACCCAGACTCTCTGGCCAAAGAGAGTGTACAACGAATTTGTAAGCTATCCGGCTCGGAAAGTACGTCTACCTCACAGACTACCCCAGCCAAATATCAATTCCCTTGAAGATTGCTGTGTTCCTGCAAGTGAGTGAGGTCTCCAGATAGATAGAAAAAAGTTGCAGCTTTAACGGGGTGGAAGCGCGCGAGTATATTTCACGTTACGAGTGTTAATATGGCTACGGTGACCGCTTCACAATCCGGTGACGCTCCGCAGTTTCCGGCAACCCGCAGTTGAACAGTGTGGTGGAGTATGCTCTTTACACCTTTCATTGAAGGGAAACCAATATCCCAACAGTAGGGTGATCGTGGGTCGATGCGGACCGCTTCACATTAAGCGGGTCGTATGCTTGTCTGCTAACCAACGTAGCATAAAAAAATACCAAATTGTTACATAAAATCTTACCAACACTTGAAAAAGATTTTTAAAAATATCAAAAGCAGTAATCAATTCTGTATAAACTTCTAAACTTTTTTCCAAATGAATATTTTTGATTTCCAACTGATTTCTCTTTGAAGATAAACCAAAATTATACCTAAGTTGCAAAGTCCATGTTTTTAAACCACTTTTAATCAACATAAGTATACGAATGGCGTAAAACATATTAAAATCAAAAGAGAGACGAATAAATACAAATAAACATTCATTAGGTACTTTGAATAATATATAAATAAGAAAACATTGCATACTGTAACAGGCAAGAAACATAAATAAATACATCCAGTTGAATTTAACAAAATTTCTAGCTATGATGTCATTCAAGTACCCTAACTGGTAAATTTTGTGAAGTTTTATAATAAAGTTGACACTATGGATATTTCCGTAAAAATTATTGAAGACATTGATTAAAAATCCAATGGAATACATAAAGAAGTCAAAACTGAAAGCAAACATTACTATAGCGTCATTAGTAACGTTCAAATAATTAAACGCTGTAAAAACCCGGAACAAATATAAGATTGTAACAAGTATAAAAGCAAAAGCAGCCATAAAGTGATGAACAACCCCATTAGGAAATATAAAATTATCACGTATTTGATATTTCGGCAGCAAATGAATCCATTGCATTAAGTGAAATGGACGAAGTATTTCTTGAAAATATCTATCAATGTTGTTATATAACATGACTTCAGACATGTTTCTAAAACGTGCACAGCAGAAAGAGAAAAAGGACTAAATCCAATTATGTCAAAAGACATTAGAATTAATAATGATAATTGGAAAGCATTTATTACCTATATTGATCTTGTAATAGTTTATCACTCTAATAGCACTTCCTACTTATCAGACTTTATCAGGCCATCTTTCCACTTTTTTTTTATAGGAGAGGGAGGCAAATGAGCGATGTGGGTAACCTGATGGGAAATAATCACCACCGCCCATGGAGATCAGCAACACCAAGGGGTCGCCGGTCCGTTGTCAGCCTATACTCATTCCTTTCTTTCGACTATAAAATAGTGGAAGAATTAGGCCTATTAGAGTTTTATTTTGAACTAGCTGATGCCTGCGACTTCGTTCGCATGTACTTAATGATTCCGGCGTATTAATAAAAATACGAACTAATGTAGATACATAAGAAAATACTTGTCATACGTTAAAAGTCTTTTTTTTTTTATTTAACATTGTAAACATAGTTTAAAAAAATATATATAAAATAAATTAAGGGAGTCTTTCCTTCGGGAGCCAATATAAAAAGACCTGAAGCGTTACAACTCTCGAGAAAGCCACGTAAAGTTAGCCATGCGAAAAAACAACCAGTCCTAAGCTTGACCAGCGAATTTTAGTGACTTCTTTATTGTCATAGCAAAGCAAGTGGTCACAGAGAACTGTACGTTTAAAATTAAAATGGACTTTTTTTTAGAAGAGTGGTATACGCGGAATTAATAAAGTTTCACCGGCACCACTCCCAGTGAGAATCTAAGCTTCAATTATATTTCGCTGCCAAGCATTGACTTTACTTCAGGAAGGAGATCTTCCCCAAATTTATCAATATTCTTAAAACTCTTGGGCACATAAAATTCTATCTACAGCTTCTAGTGCCTTACTGTTGGCCATTTCGCATTCATCTCAAACGATTAGACAGCAATCCTGAAACATCTTCGCTTTGTCACAGTTTCGTGTCACAGAGCATGTCGGTGTTTCAATTCTGTTTAAATCGAGTAGGATATTGAACATTGTATTTGCGTCCTTCCGCCTAGTAATAATGTGGCTGCAATGCCTGGCGATGCTGCTGCGAGATCTTATTTTGGCGCCTGATTTCAGCGTGGATTGCTCTCGTCAGGTATGTTTTCCAGTCCCTCCTGGAGCACCTAAGAAAAACAGTTTCCCCTCGTTACTTAAAACACTTTCCAGCACCAAATCAAATAAACTCTGATCTTGCTACATAACGTCCCGCAAATGCACGTAGGTAGTCTTTTGGTTTGTACGAATATATACCAATCGTTCCATTTCAGTTTTAGCGTACACACACGTCTATAATAAACTGACTATATCGATGGCAGCAAAGTAAAGACAGACATCTACGAAATCGCAATTTTACAGGAGAGCACATTATGTAAAAAATAGCGGTCATTTTGAGAGTTATTGAGCGATTGACATGAAACTTTGAAAGATGAATCAAAATAACATTCTTTATTGATTATTTAACAGGTTATATCTGTGTATTGTTTTTTTACTGAAATAATGCAGATGTCTTTTTTTACTCCTGAAAAATATAGACGTATAAGAAGACATCTGCCAAATATCTGTTTATACGTTGTGTTGATTAAACTGACCATTTTATCTAAAATATCAAATAAAATAAAGATAGTAATCTACGAGAAACCTTTTCAAGATACTTTAATAACATCTAAGCAACGTACAAATCTGTGTAGCCTTTTTTTTGGTTAAATTTTGTAGATGTCTTTATCTACTTTGCAATTTCATTTTTCTTTGTGGATGGGTTATCTACCAGTGAACTACATGAACGTTTATCAGTTTTACTCAACTATTTAGTTTTTTTAAGAACACAAAAGGGATATTATGTTTAAGTAAAAATGCATTATTTTGCAATGTTTTATTTAATCAAAATGATTGTGTGGAATAACGGTAATTTCTCTTTAGAAATTACCGTTTCCACACAATCATACAACCATTGGACTTTAATACAAATCAAAGCTTTAAACATAAAAATATATTATAAACATTACAATAATAATAATCAACAATTTCTTACTACTCATATTAAAAAAATAATTAGGTTCGAAAAATAAAGATTCTATAACTAAAAATAAAGTCAGTCTTCTTAATCATCAGTAGTTTCTGATTCTAACATGGCACTAGTGTTCTAAATCAATGTGTTTATAAAAATATGGTATCTAATTTACCATTGTTCAGACTTATGATATCTCTATTATTTCGACAATAGGTACATAATCATTCACCACCATTACAAATTGAAACAAATCAGCTATAAAATTAAAAAAACATACTATAAACTCAACGTAATCAATAATGTTTCACTACTCTTAGTAGGAGCAAAAGATAATTAGTTACGAAAAAACAAAGTTACTTAGTCTTCACATTCAGAGTCATCAGCAGCTTCTGGTTCCAACATGGAACTTGTGTGCTTTATATTTTTATAAAAGGCATGGTATCTTGGTGGGATTAATTTTTTTTGACACAAAGACATCAAATCCTTGTATTTAGTTGAAGTAATAGCTAAAGTTTCACCATAAACTTTTCCTAGTTGCAGTGTATCGACTTGCAAAGCTCGTCTACTTGTCCTCTTGGAACAGTCAATACACATGGCTGATCCCTCAATCAAATCGTATTTATAAAATATTTTACCGGTTTGTGTGTGTTCTACAACTATTTCGCGTACCTGATTCCATTTTACCTTATCCGCGCTTTAATTTTTTACCCATTTGTGCTGATTAAGAGTAGACTTAAAATCTAAAAGATATCATCTTGATTTACCTCCACAACTTCATAGGCATGACTCCTTTTACACCAGCGTACATAGGTATACCACTCTTCAGGCGAAAAAATCATTTTATTTTTAGAGAATCGCTCGATTAACGCATGCACGCTATCCCCCTCTTGTTGGGTATGACCCTTTTCTAAAAATCTATGACAAACGCGAACACCAAAAACGTTTGCCACATTTATATACATAGCGAAAACGATACGGTTTCGGTTCTGTCCTACACAGTTGTCGGACCATAAACGTATATCCTTTACTCCCTCTTGGCTTTTTCTCTTTATGTAGTCGTAGAGGCAACTAGCCACATCATTCGTCCCCCTTCTAGCTGTTGTCTCATTCCACATGTAGCAAATAATGAACGCTCATATTACGTTTTGTTTCGTTATCACTCGTATTCCTTTTTTTTTGTGTGACGTTTTGTATATTTACCAATAAACTCCCACTGTCTAACATGGTTACCTAAACCCCAAAATAAATCAAACAACTGTTTTCTTTTTCTTCACTTACTTTGGTGCCACACTTAAATTTACAGTTTTCACATGACGGTCTCATTTCCTTTTCTTTCTGTTCTTTACCATTCCGTAATAAGTGTTTTTTTACCGAGATTCAGCAATAGTTGTCTTTTAGTATCGATCCAGTTTTCTTTTCTGCATTTCCTTCTTTTTTTTGTAACGTCAATTGTAAATTTACGTCGTTTCCTCCCAGACATGACTAATGACGAAGGTGAAGAACATTCACTAAAAGCGCTACTTGCGGATGATGTTGCACTGTTATCAGTGCTTAAAATTGATGAAGAAGTAATTTTTGGGCTGAATGAACTTATAACATTATCTTCAGGAATATGATCCAGCACCTGCGATTCTGTTCCAAATGAAATAAAAGTAGGAGGCATTGGTGTGTTAGAGCGCGATAGAGAGCAAACAATTGATTTGGCTGGACTAACGGGCGGATTATGTATTTCAGCAGAAGTCGTAATTGATATAAAACTATCATGTATGTTATCATCAACCAAGATCCGTTCCAGTGTTTCATTTCCCAGATGCGGTAAGCTGTAAGCATTAAATTTGAAGTAGCTAAAGCAAATCTATGAACACATTTAAGCATAATTTAAAATGTTTTAATAAACGTACTTACCTGCTTCTATCAAAATATGATCCTATTTCTGTATTTCCGTCCATCTCTATTTGTAAATCACTTGGCTGAATAAGTTCATTTTCTGTATCCGAATCTAAAAAATAAATGAAAATATATCGAATTATTATTATTATACATAATAATTGAGAGAGAGGAAAAAAACCCAACAGTAAATTTAGATAATTAACCGGAAATAATATAAGTAAATTGAGATATATGAAAAAAGTACGATGTATAAACGGACAACCGGCAGATGTCCGTTTATACCTTGTGTTTACTTCTCACCATAATCTCAAAACATTTTTTATTTCTCACGCTAAGATATCAGTACTAGCCTTAATTATTCAATCTCAAACACTTTTTTTGTAACATAAAATATCACACCTTGGAAGGCATTTTGAATTGTTTCTTTTAAGATTGTTAAATCCTAAATTTCATTGATTTCTTTCTGTACACCTTTTTGGGCCATACTTAACAGTAATTTATTCCTTGAGGCAGTCATTTTTACAGAGATACAAATATTTTATGGATTCTTTAATGTTAAAATGCGTTACACTTACGAATTTAATAAAAAACCATGAGAACACAACCGGCACACCAAAGAAAGAGACAACTGACCGATGTCTTTAATGACTTTTAAATAACCTGTCATAGTTGCGAAGTAAATGCGGGTAAATTCAAATGTCCGTTTCTACTGCGATGTTTTTTAAAAACTGAGTGTAGATGTATTCATTTACGTGCTAAATATTGCTTATTATTATGAAATTCGGGATAATTTTAATACAGACTTGTAGATAATGTTTATTTAATGCTAATTTTGAGAAAAAAACACTTTCGCAAAAAATGTAGATGTCTGTATCTACTTTGCTGCCATCGATATAGACCACGTTACTTTTGTAAATAAAATAAAACGATTGCGTCTAACTTGTAGCAGGTAAGAATAAAAGTAGCACCCCGTGGTTTTTTTTTTACGATACATTTAATATTTTGTTAATCTATTTATTGTTATTTTAAGTAACTTTTTTAGTTCTATTTGCTATTATAGCGTGTTTCTTTTACTTTTTTTAAATCTATAATTTATTGTAAACACGTGTTGTTTATGCAAATAAATTTAACTTTGTTCTGCATCAGTTGTTCCAAATCTTGGATTTTTATACCTCAACAAAAAATCCTCATCAGGCTGAACAACTTTTGCTAAGGAGTAATTTTTAAATTTCTTATAGTTTACCTGAACCATTATGGTTCTGCATCAGGTGTTCCAAATCTTGGATTTTTATACCTCAATAAAAAATGGTCATCAGATTGAACAACTTTTGCTAAAGCGTCATTTTTATATTTCTTATAGTTTACCTGAACCATTATGGTTCTGTATCAGGTGTTCCAAATCTTGGATTTTTATACCTCAACAAAAAATTCTCATCAGGCTGAACAACTTTTGCTAAGATGTCATTTTTATATTTCTTATAGTTTACCTGAACCATTATGGTTCTGCATCAGGTGTTCCAAATCTTGGATTTTTATACCTCAACAAAAAATGCTCATCAGGTTGAACAACTTTTGCTAAGGCGTCATTTTTATATTTCTTATAGTTTACCTGAACCATTAAGGTTCTGCATCAGGTGTTCCAAATCTTGGATTTTTATACCTCAACAGAAAATGCTCATCAGGCTGAACAACTTTTGCTAAGGCGTCACTTTTATTTCTCTTATAGTTTACCTGAACCATTATGGTGCTGCATCAGGTGTTTCACTTTCCAAAATCAATTATACCCTATATTTTGCCCAGGCTTAACAGCTATATAAAAAAAAAGTTTCATTCGAATCCGTCCAGTACTTCCAGAGATTAGCGTGTACAAACAGACAAACAGACATACAGACATACAGACAAACAGACAGACATTTTTTTTTAAATTCTTACTCTATTACTATATCTCCATCGCCTCCAATTGTTATTTTGTAAATATATTCAATGTACAGACACATTATTTTTACTGTTTTATTATATGTATAGATAATATGTAAATTTTCATAAGAAAATTTATAAATGTACAAATTAAAATAAACATTAAAAAAAATCACAGAATATATATATATAAATATATATAAATACTGATGCCTTTTTTTTGATGCTGATGATGTTTGAACTCAGAAGTCAGCTACAAGCTTGAGCCCCTACAGTTACGTACGGAACTACGGACGTACAGAGATATTAATAGTTTGAGTGTCCTCCGACGTATCTATCATGGGGAATGTTCTGAATAGCTCTTTAACCTAGTTTCTCCATTTCCCCCTAGAGTCACTCATGCTGGCCTGAATCATATCTTCATAGGATACAATTGTTGCCTTTCCGCACCAAAAAGGAGGAAAGGAAGGAGTTCGCTGTGTGTAGAAGGTATGTGCTTCCCTCTTCTTATAATCCAGGGTTATTTATAAATAAATAAATATTTCTGGACAGTACACAGCGCCATCTAGTCCCAAATTAAGCGTAAAGCTTGTATTTTGGGTACTAGACAACTGATAAATGTACTTAAATACATTTTTGCAAATACATACTTATAATTCATAGAAAATACCTAGACCAACACAAACCGACATGTTCATGCACACAAATGTTTGTCATATGGGGGGATCGAACCCGCGACCTCGGAGTCAAAGTGGCCATTGTCAACCATTCGACCACCGAGCTCGTCAATTTAAACTTAAAGTAGAGAGGAGGAGACAATGTGTCGAACCTGAAGACAAAAATTCAAATATTACAGAGTAACACGCACATTGACAAGAAAATAGTCAGTCACATAGACAAGAGCGAATATCCATACTAATATTATAAATGTGAAAGACAGTCTATCTATCTGTCTGTTTCTAAACTTTTCACCACTAAATGGCTGTACGAATTTAAATGAAATTTGGCATGAACATATACCGATATACGTGGTATGGACATATCATGATCTCAAGGAAAAAACAAGATCAAATATAAGGATACCCTTTACCGCGATATAATCGACGTTAGACGAAAGCGCGGGCGGTAACTAGTTGTTCTGTAATTCAATTACTCTTTATTCTTTGTTATTATTATTCTTTGTTATTATTACTTAATTTATTAGAACACTATGGCACTCATGTTAATTAATGTATTTTACTGCCGTTAATATAAAATCAATATGATCATTCTCAATACATTCTTAACCGGTAAGTTCAGGAGAACTTCATAGTTTTATGCTTTTGTTTATTGAATCCTAATCTACGTTATGAATAAACTTGATATTAATATTATCAATTTTCTAGATAACATTTTGTGCATCTGTCATCTCTTCAATCAACATTCATATTGAGGATTCTCTGTTTGTACGTTGAATCACCATCTGTGCATTAGTTACTACACTACTAGCTGTTTTCTGAAGTATCTCCCGCGTGTCCATTATTTTAATTAAAAAAATGGGGTGTGGCTGTGTCAGACCGTATGGTGTACGTTATACGCACTAAAATTATCTCAAAATGGCAGCGCTTCTCCCTCCCCTGCATACGATATTCCATAGTCCTTACTTAGCGTAATAAATTCTTTGATCCTTTATCTATCCAGTGGTGTGATTGAATTTTGAATGGAGATGTTAGATTTGTAGCTGCAACACCAAACTGTATCCCCCGATTTTGTTATCATTCGTTTTTTTTTTAATTGCCTCCCTATTTTAAGCAATTTTAAAAATGTATTGACGTCAAAAATATCCTCGTGGAAATAAGATGTTTCTCTTGGATAAAAAGTAGCCTTTGTCACTCTCCAGAACTTATACTATCCCCGTAAAAAACATGTCTAAACATTGGTTCTTTTCGAAGTGAAAGATAGCCAAACAAACATATAAACAACAAACTATTACTCTTTCATATTTCTAAAAGTCAGGTTGGATCCAATCTAGATTCATTTAATTAATAATAATATAATGGGCTAACTTGAACTATTATTGTAATATACTAGTTCTAGTTAAAAAATCACAGAAATATTGCTATTTCTAGAGACAATATTAAGTACCTAATAAAAAAAACTAAAGACGATTTTTTTCCCAATTTACGTCACATTGCTAAGCGGGGAAGTCAAATTTCAAAAGCTTCGTACTCCTACCAATTTTTTTCTGATTAAATTCATTATGAGTCCCAAAGCAGCCATAATCCCCCCTATGACTATTATGGACCTCATTGGTTTTTTTTTTGTAGTCACCGCTGTTAATCCTGGCTACACAGGAGACACAGTGCTGGAAATGTGTGGTAGACCTTCGTTCCGTTCCCAATTTACGTAATGTATTTGATGTAATATATTTTTCTTTCAGTAATATCAATGTGATAAATTAATCTAACCTGGAATTGTCAGATAAAGGAGAAAATGTCACAAAAGTATTGTAATGAAGTGTTATTTAATAACAATTTGGAAAAGTCATTCCAATCGATGTTACGTCCATTGAATTTAATGACATCATTTGTTTTCTTGCCAAAATACGTCATTCGCGATAATTTTATTACGTCTATCGATAGATTATACAAAACAACCGTAATATTTGGATTTTTTCTCAAAATAATTGCGTTTTTTACTCGAATTGCTTTAGGTTTTTTACTAAATGACTATAATGAATTTACTATCCGTATTTTTTTTGCCATGTACTTAGATAATTTTTTATATTTTATTGGGTTTATTATTAATACTGTTGTGAATTTTAAATATAGTGAATGTAACGTCCTTTTGGTATTAAAATTATTTTCTGTACATAAAGTACAAGGAAGCAAAGAAGCTATAACAAAGTTTACTGAAGTTAATTGGATTTACTTTATTAGTATAATTTTATTCTGTATATTGTACCCTTTATATTACATTTTAAATTACAAACTTGGAGCGTTAATGGACTTTATAGTTACTATAATATTAATGTGTTTTGATGCAAATATCGTATACGCTTTGCGAATAATTGTGTTTTTGAGAATTCAACTTGAATTATGGATCTCGGAATTGGAAAAGTCGAAGATACACAACCACAATAATGAAGGCGAAACAACGAGGGATGAATTGTATAAAATGTCTCAGGTGTACCGAGAAATATTAGAAGCTTTTGACATTTTGAAACAAGTGTCTCAATTGGAGGTTAGTTTATTGGCTTCATTTATAACTCTGTTCTGCAGTACATGAATAATGTTGAACATTATAAATATTTTTTTTTAAGTGGAAAAATTCACCTCGCCGCCTAGGTGCGATTTGAACCCACGACCTCTTGATGACCGGTCGAGTGGTCGTCCAACTGAGCTACCAGGAAGGTTTGTGATTTAAATATTAATTACTTAGTAAGTTTGGTGTTATCAAAAAATTGCAACGATGGACTGCTATGCTTTGTTTAGTAGTGTAATACTTAATAGGTAGATGGCGCGATACTGCAATTTGACAGTAGTAAAAATATAAAATGGAAAAATTCGTCATCATCATAAACCTTTCTAGTAGCTCAATAGGAAGAGCACTCGACCGATCGCCGAGAGGTTGTGGGTTCAAATCCCTTTTTTTTAGATTAGTTTATGAGTTTACATAGAGATATGTTTTAAATGGTGGTATTACTTTGGACAATATTATGTATATATAATATATAAAGCAAGGTAAGTGAGCAAGTGGGTCATCTGGTGGAAAGTAATAACTACCGCCCATATAAATCAGCAACTGCAAGGGATCGCCGATTCGTTGCCAGTCTTTTAAGAGAAAAAATTACTCTGTTCTTGAAGGCTCCCATGTCCTATTTATTTCGCTGCTGAGGGAAGTTGATTCCACAATTTCACAGTTGGTGGTAGAAAATGTCTTAAAAAGCGTACATTTTATATAAAAAAAGTGTAGCTATGTAGCTAATATTAATTTTGAGTAGATTTAGAAACAGTTCTAAATTCACTGCTATACGTGCGATTAAATAAAGAAGTTTACAAGGAGTCATTCAAAACACAAATTTTTGCTATAATTATTAGTAACAGTTGTTTTTTTAACGCCATTGTTCCCAAAATCTAAGATTTTTTATATACGATCCTGTTCCTATCAACCTCCGTGACAATTTGTGCATTTATTTTATACTAGCTGTCCCGGCGAACTTCGTACCGCCTAACAATCAATGAATGTCGTGGTACATATTAGCTGAACTAAATTTATGATTTTATGGAATTAAAACAATGAATAATAGAAAATAATAGAGAAGCTCGATGGCATCATTGCGCGTGTCAGTCTAATTGAACACGCAAGTCAAGCAACATCGACCGTAGTCTGTACACGGATGGGTTTATATTACCTCGAGCTCCTCCGTGCTTCGAAAGACACGTTAAGCCGTCGGTCCCGATTGTTATCATTAGAGTATCTTGAGCTCCTCCGTGCTTCGGAAGGCACGTTAAACCGTCGGTCCCGGTTGTTATCATTAGTTTAATTTTTTAGTTTTTAAATCGGTTTTATCGTTTTGGTGATTTGTAATTGTCATTTCTTTTGTTATTTACTCTGATTTGATTATTGTCGGTCCCCATGGGCCAAGCCGAGCGTTTTCACCCCAATCGATTTGACATTTTTTAATTTTCAAAACAAATCACAGCTCACAGAGAACTTTCACGACATAAAAGTGACACCAATCGATTTGACATTTTGATATATGACAACCAATAAATATCGCAATCCTTTTTCAACTAACATTTTCATTTGTATGGAAAAATGTTTTATGTTTTATTTTATTCTTTCGTCAATTTTCCAATGTTTTTAATAGTTATTCTGCTATTCGACATGGAGACAAATCCAACAAATCAAAAACCATGAAAATCGGTCCTGCGGTTCTCGAGTTATAAGTGTTCGAACAAACCCGACTATGTTTTATATACATATATAGATATAGACTACGTCGGGTGGCAGACAGTCGGACGCTTTATCTGTCATCTGATTCTTGTTTTCAAGGATTCTCAACAATTTACTGGGCAAAATTATAACTAATATTTAGTTATAATTTTAATAAAAATAATTACTATTTTAATGCAATTCGCATGCATTGTGCTCGCTTTTTTAAGAAAAAGTAGTTTTTAACTTTTTAAGTAAAGCTTTAGAAATAAATCTTCATCTTCAGCAACACAAAATAGATATTCGTAATCAATAGATGGCGCTGGTCAGTTTTTTCTTGATCGTGCATCGCGTCTATCACAACAAAAACCAGGGCGTTAATGGATTTTCACTAATTTTTATCTATTTTCTGGTATATAATGGAATTTCATACAATTTTATCTCCTAGAAATATCTAGAGTTAATAATGAAGCTACCTTCTCTTCTATTTTTAGGATCGTCTGTAGAGATTGCAAAGCGAGTGTATCAAAATATTAATTGTAATTTATCACTCCATAATTTTAGCTCTTCTTCTATAATCTCTATTTTTAATAAGCTTTTAAGCTGTGGAGGTAGTGGGAACAAATTTTTCAGCATTTCTGGGAATAAGCGAAGAATATGTATAATAAGTAATAAAAACTTTATTAACTCTTGTTGTGTCCTGTTCTAACAAGAAATTAAAGACATGTTGACAAGGTGTTCTGTTCATGGGCGCGTTACGATGTGATATTTTCTTCTTAACGCAGTTGCCTTTGCCTCGTCCTGTATGACCAAGTACCTGTAAGACCTCAAATTCAAGAGGTACTCGAGTGCGGCTGATGGAGTGGTTCTCATACAAACCAGCTGTAGCAGCTACGTTCGCCATTCGTTGTAGACTCTAGAATTTTACTTTCACTGTGGGTAGTTGTGTTCTGGGCAGCCATACAACTGATCCGTAAGTCAGAGAAGGTCTGATAAAAGGTGTGTATAATTAAAGTGTGATCTTGGGGTTAAGACCCTAGGTTTAGAACTATTAAGGTAACTCTAGTCATACTACAAATATACTCCTTTCTGTGTTTATCGCGTAGAGATGTTACATGCTGCCCCTAAATAATGACATGACACACAATGACAATGACAAATACACCAAAGTGCGAACATTCATCTATAATTCAATAACTGTATCAGGTTGTACCTACTACTTCAATTATGATGATATACCTAAGGTACTTATAGAAATTAGTATAAAACAAATGTCCCTCTGATAACATAAAATCAATATGGCTATTCTCTAGTCATTCGTAGCCAAGTCTAACAGAACACGATAGTGTTGCGCTTTGAAACGTAAAATAAATATCATGTTCAACGATTTTTAACAAATTTGGTATCAATTCTCTATGATTCAGTGTCTTTTCCATTGTAGATAGAGAAAGCTATAGACAAATTGATAGATTTCATCGCATTTACACTAGAAAAAGAGCAACTTACGACATCATCATGTAAGAAAATGAAACAGATTGATGAAACTGAGTCACGTGTTGACATTTTAAACTTAATAACAAACAAACTAAACAGTTATATGGCAGCGGTATATAAAATCTGACATTCTTTATTCTAATTCTTTATCTCGTATTTACCACACCTAATATGCATCTATAAAGTGTAGTGTATTATATACGTTTATGTTTTCATTCAATACTCTGAAGAATGTAGATCAAAACCTAAATACCTATATGTTTTGTGATTTTAGCCGTCTCTCCAGTTCTATTTCCATATCAGAAGACAGTTTCGCATTACCAGTTTGCCCCAACTAGTTCGCTCTACGTAGCTCGGTTCGATAATAATAACGAACAACAACGAAATAAACCGTGTCATTGCTCTTATAATACACTCAGCTGGTTTAGAAACGAAAATTGCCCTATTCTGCAACAAATTTCTTTTCAGTCAATTTACGTTTAATATTCTTATTTTTTTAATTTAGTACAATAAAAATATTACAAACAAATAAAACAAAAATTTTGATAAGTTAATTCGAAAACGGTTAATAATAATAGCATTCATAGTATTCAGGAAAAAATGTTGTGTACGGTATGCACAATCTGTAATCGGTATGACATGTTTCGCAGTGTTGCTCGTCCCTATCCACCCGGTATATTCTTTGGCGCCATAAAGGGTATATCTACATATATAGTATAAAACAAACTCGTGTAAAAAAAACAAAGTCGTGTAAAGTGGATGAACTGGAACTATTATATAAAAAACTCACAAAAATATAACTACTTCTTGTGATAATTTTAGGTACAAACTTAATAACATTTTGAAAAATGTTTACCAATATTTGATGTGTTTTTTCTTTTTTCAGAAATGTCAATGTAATAAATTAAACTAACTTCGAATTATCTGATGAAGGACACAATGTCACAAAATTATTATACCGAAGTGTTACTTGATAACAATTTGGAAAAGTCTTTCCAGTCAATGTTACATCCATTGAATTTGATGACATCGTTATTTTTCATGCCAAAATACGTTATTCGCGATAATTTTATTACGCCTATTGATCGAATATACAAAGCAACTGTTATAGTTGGCCTTTTTGTCAACATAATTGCGTTTCTTACTCGAACTGCATTAGGCATTTTACTAAATACCTATGATGGATCTACAATTGATATAATTTTTTATGCCATGTACTTAGATATTTTGTCATACGGAATTGGATTTATAATTAATAGTGTTGTAAATTTTAAATATAGTGAATGTAATGTACTTTTGGTACTGAAATTATATACCGTGTATAAAGTACAAGGAGACAGAGAAGCTATAAAAAAGTTTACTGGAGTTAATTGGGTTTATGTAATAAGTATAGTTTTAATCTATGTACCGTACGCTGTGTATTATTACAATTTATATCGTAACCTTGGAGCAATAATTGAAGTTATAATTATTATATTATTAATGTGTTTTGATACAAATATCATATACGCTTTGCGACTGATTGTGTTTATGAGAAATCAACTTGAAATAAGTATCTTGGAATTGGAAAACTCGAGAATTCATAATAATGAAGGCGATACAACAAGAGATAAATTGTACAAAATGTCTCAGGTTTACAGAGAAATTTTAGAAGCTTTTGATAGATTCAAACATGTATCTCAATTGCTGGTTAGTTTATTGTTTTAATTTATAATTTTATTCTGCAGGGAATAAGTAATCTTGAACATATTTTTGACAGGGAGTTTCTAATGATGGCACTAGTTTGGATAATAAAAGCGTAGTTCTTTATGAAAAGAAAGCTTAAAGGCCTTAGCAAAATTGGCGAGAGACTGGTCCTCTATGTTTCGTGCGTTCTGGTTGTACTCCAATGTTGATCAGGGTAACTTCTGTCAGTCGTCATTTCCAACATTGCAACGAGTGAATGACTTGCTGGGCCATAACGCAAAAAACAAAATCGATCGCGCGGGATGTCTTTTTGCGCCTGACTTGACTCTCAACGATGAGGGAGCAAGACCGCCATCCCTCGGCGTGAGAGCCCTATGCCAAAAATGATTTTCTCGCATAGAACTGTCCACGGACCGCTTTTCTCTTGGACATCAATTTATCCAGTTTGCAGGATGACATTCCATCCATTAAAAATACGTTTTATCAAGATAGCTTCACTTCTAATTCGCCTATAGCTTTCGTCCATCCGATCCCTAAAAAAGGTGTTCCGCCAACTACAGGCCCATTGCTATCATATTCAATAGAGCTGCTAGCTGCTAGACATAGCAAAAGCCTTTGATCGGATGGCATAACTATAAAGCACTAATTTGCAAACTTCTTACTTGTGCGTTTTATGAGAAACTTTGTAAACAGTTTTCTCACTGGGCGGAGCAAAAGAAGTTAATGGAGCACGCTCGGATTCATTACCCCTGAACGCAGGCATGCCATAAGGCTTGTCCCCCACATTATTGTTTCTGTATGTAAATTACATCCGCATGCACGGAACATTAATTGCAATGTAGATGATAGTAGAATAAAACTTGTGCGTGATATTGAGACGTCCCTTGGACACGTCTCCGATTGAAATACATATATTGAATTTGGTCTAGTAAATGCTTCAAGGCATAAGTTTGTGCGTTTATCACAAACAGACCCCATTTGTGGTAACTCCTAGATTAAAATCTACTGCCCTTAGTATGGTATCTTGGGAAGTGGCATAACCCTGGAGTACAACGCAAAATTAGCTTCTAGGAAGATTGGATTTATCAGTAAATCCAGGCGGTATTTTACACTTAGACATAGCCTTCAATAATATAAGGCACAGGTTGGGCGTCATACGGAAAACTATATAAATCTTTGGACCGGTGCGCCCCATTAGGTACTTGCTTGCTCTATTTGACTACATACAACAAAGAGCAGATCGATTCGGTGACCCAATGATCTCTGATCGATCGGTCTCGCACTCTATATGTTGCGTCTCTTTAACTCACCATAAATTAAATGTCCGTCCATATCATCTTGATAATTGACGTTCAACCACAGTATGCCGTTTAAAACGTTTTCTGCCCCGATCTGTGAAATTGTGGAATGGACTTCCCTCAGTAGTATTCCCAAACAAAAACGACTTGGAAGCCTTCAAGAATAAAGTGTATATTTCTTTGAAAAGGCTGGCAACGGATGGACAACCCCTGGGCGTTACAGACTTCTATCCTCCAGTAGTGGCAATGATATTGACTTTGACATTTACTTTTTCAGATCACATACTATATAGTCGAAACCGTTCTGAATTCACTGCTATACGTGCAATTGGCTATAGAAGTATACAAGGAGTCGTACAGAACTCAACAATTTGTATGTATTTTATACAATAGTAAATTAATTCATTATATTAAACAGTCTTATGAAATTTTATATAAAGAAGGAAGAAATAGGCGGTAAAAATTGGATACAAAAGGTTTACTTAATACCTACACATTCATATATTTAAACTATCACACTATAGTCTAACACTCCCTCCTATATTGTCTACTTTGCGACCATATCAGCCATGATAGACCATTCCACTCCAACACGCACACATTCACGTATATTAGAACTAGGTTAAAGTACCTACTGGAGTTCTAAGTTAAGGATTTGCAATGCGAAAGTTTATAATTTTACCAAAAAATAACCGACTCCAAACATTACTCTACATTTATGTGTGTATATATAGACTGATGATGATGACGATGAAAAAAATATGGGACTAATCTGGAAGTACACGCTTTCAAATATATTTTTTTAATCGGTTTATAAATGACGAAGTAATGAAATAACAAACCTAACAGTAGGTAGATACAGGCTGATCATGATGCTGATGATGATGAAAAAAATATGGGACCAATCTGGAAGTATACTCTTTCAAATAAAAAAATAGTTTTTCAAATCGGTTTATAAATCACGGAGTACTTAAGTAACAAAAAAAAAATACAGCCGAATGGAGAACCTCCTCCGTTTTTTGGAGTTGGTTAAAAAGTTATTGAACTTGTAAACTTTCACGTTGACATAGATCGCGTTAATTCCCATTATTATTTTCATAAGGTAGATTATTATCATCTTTAGTCGCCAAGTTACTATAATAGTTACGCAGTTTCATAATTGTATGTGCTCGGTTAAACTCGGTTACATTAGTAATCACAAAATTATCGGAATCTTCACGGACAATATTTTTTGGAGTGAAAACTTCTTTAGCGGCGTTGTGCACTTTTTGGGATGGATAAAAAATGTTAAACTCGCGTCAGGACAAGTGGCCCGGTCGAAAGTTCGTAAGACGGAGGGAGCGTAAACCGCCGGTAGGAGAGGAAGCGATATCTCCCTGTCTTTCTACCGCGCGGCGAAAATGTATGCATCTCCTGCTTTTTATTTTTAATGTAATATAAATTGTCATATTTGTGTACAATAGCGCAATAAATGAATATTGTATTTTACCACATACATGATAGTACTTTTACACTGATAAACAAATCAATTCGTGCGAAATTATTCCCTAACCATTCCAAAATATTCAAAAATGCACAACGTTAATTTTCAAGTTTTCACTTCTGCCGGCACTCCTGGAGCGCAACCCGTTTTTTTTTTTTTTTACAGACATTTCTTTGTTACAGACAGACACATTATCTACATTATTCGGTGTATCATTGTGGATCGTCAAAAACATAGTATTACTCATAATGTTGAGTATCCAAAGTCAAAAGTTATATTTGGCTCTTGAGAATACTCAAATTACTAGCATTTTACTAACAACAAGATGCAAAGGTTCAGGTAATTTTTTTTGTTAATGCCACGTCGCGGTTTGACATGAAAAATTTTGGGGTGTAAGTGGTTCATCAACATCTTTGAACCAAAGCCAACTTCACCTGCACGCGGTGCACCCTGCTGACTGACAAACGAAGCTCTGGCGCAAAGAGAGTTAGGGATCGTAATCGTAAGCTACCCGACTGGGGAATGTACCTCCACCTCACAGAATACCGCAGCCAAATAACAATTCTCCTGAGGGTTGTTGTGTTCCTGCGAGTGAGAGAGGTCACCAGAAAGCAAAGGCTGCGTTGGCAGCGGGGGTGGCAGCGCGCGAGCAATATTTTATGTTTCGAACCTTAATAATATGGCTACGATAACCGCTTCATATCAGGCGGGCCGTATGCTTGTCTGCCACCCGACATAGTATATAAAAAAAAAATCGCTCGCGCGCCGCCAACCTCACTACCGACTTTTTTATTTTTGTATGCTTTATCTGTATTTACTTGCTGTATTTCTACTTCTTTCGTTCTTTACTATTTCTCATATTCTATTCTTTATTTTATGATGGATTGGCCGTGTGGTTTCCGGCAGACTAGAATAGAATCATTCCGTCTCTTCCCGTAGATGTCGTACAAAGAGACTAAGGGGAATACATTATAAAACATAGATCAGGCCTCCCCAACCCGTCTGGCCAGCGTGGGGAGTGTAGGCCAAATCCTCCTTCTGTCTGGGACGGACGAGAGAGGGTCGTGCTCCTGTAGTGGAGACTAAAATGACCTGATGATGATGATGATGATGATTTTATGATGGCCCTCGCAACTTCACAGTTTATATCTAACACTCAAAGGTGGGCTGGTACAGATTTCTTGTAGTGATAAGCCCGCCTTTGTACATATGTATTTTAAATGTTTTGATGTACCTTTATATATTTATGGAGGCCACGTATGGGGCGACGAAGCGTAGGGCGCCCCCTCTCTAGATGGACCGACGATCTCAAAAAGGTGGCTGGTAGCGGTTGGATGCGGAAAGCGGACGATCGCATATGGTGGAAAGCATTGGGAAAGGCCTATATCCAACAGTGTTGAAGCAGGCTGATGATGATGATATATTTATGTCCACTTATACAGCGACCACAAAATGACATAAGGGTACAAAAGACAGGCTTCACGCTAAAAGCATTCTCTACCACTCAACCTTTGGAAATATCAGAAATTCATGAATGGGGCTATAAAGCAAATGAAAGAAAATAAGATCTCAAAAGTAGATATAATACCTATTCAAGTGAAATAATATTCTATTCTATTTAAATAAAACAAACATATATATTGTATTATGTATATGTCATTAATAAACATACATACACATAGGAAGACGACGAGTACTTTATATTAAACCATCTAAAAGGTTAATTATGTACAATAAAGATAATACAAACAAACTTGTTGTACGACGAGCTCGTTGGTCGAATAGTTAGCAATGGCCACTTTGACTCCGAGGTCGCGGGTTCGATCCCCGCACAAGGCAAACATTAGTGTGCATGAACATGTATGTTTGTCTTGGTCTGGGCGTTTCTATGTATTATAAGTATGTATTTACAAAAATAAATATAGTTTAAAAAAAATAAAAAAAACACGCTTTTAAAGCACATAGTTTGATGTGTTTCTTTCTGGTGCACCACGTGCAGGGGAGGTTGTATTGTTGTTTGTTATAACCTTGAAACCTGATCGTGTTCAAAGTCCATTATGTGGCCTTTCTCACAAGTTCAAACACGACTATGATACGATATTCCATCATGGAATGCCTATCTTCCGGCTTCATCATCAGACCTTGAAACCTAATCGTGGTCAAAGTTAATTACAAGACTTTTCTAAGAAATCCAAAAACAGCTATGATACGATGTTCCATCATGAAGTTCCAGTTCATATCTTCAGGCTCCATCATCAGATCAGTTCGACAGTACCATATTATTGTATTGTCATCAGAACTCAGAGCGTGTGCAAAATTTCATCCTAATAGGAGACCGGGAAGTGGGTCAAATTAAGATTCAAAGATTTTCTTACAAATATATTTACAAGTGAAGCTAATAAAAGCGTGTTAAAAAAATGTATTTAAGTACATTTATCAGTTGTCTAGTATCCATAACACAAGCTTTGCGCTTAATTTGGGACTAGATGGCGCTGTGTAAATTGTCCAGAAATATTTATTTATTTATAAACAAACAATAACATAACATTTGTTATTTCATTTACAGATCAAGAAGACTATTATAAAAACATTAGGCGGTTGAGTTGTACCTTCACTAAACTCAGTGCTTGTGGGTTAGTGGACGTGGATGCAGCATTTCCATTGAAACTAATTTCTTTAATAGCTACGTATACTATTGTACTGTTGCAGTTTGCTCTTGATACAAAGGATGGCATGTAGATTATGAACATTGTTTTTTTACTACTTTATCCTATTTTTAGGGTTACCCAAAGGGTAAAAAGGACCCTATTACTGAGACTTCGCTATCCGTCCGTCCGTCCGTCTGTCACCAGGCTGTATCTCATGAAACGTGATAGTTAGACACTTGAAATTTTCACAGATGATGTATTTCTCCCTTGTATGGCTCCCATACAAAAAACGTGATTTTTTTTGCTCGATATTGATAACGGCAACAGGTAGACGCATGAAATATTCATAGAATATTTAGTTATAGATTCACATTAAAAATAAATAATAAAATTAAAATATAACAAATATTTAAGAGGAGCTCCCATACAACAATTTTTTTTGCCGTTTTTATAGATAATGGTACGGAACCCTTCGTGCGCGAGTCCGACTTGCACTTGGCCGGTTTTTTTTCACTAGTAGAGTGTGTATGGTTTCATATAAAGTACCTTATTCGATCGTCGTGTGGATGACTCCATAGAGCGTCTCGTAGGCCAGGGAAAAGTTGAAGGCGCCAGAGCATGTGGTAGATCACCAATGAGATAGACAGACCAGCCCCCTCACCACCAACTCTTATTGCGATTCAATAACTGAATAGAATGCTCATTCATACCAATGAATAAGCGACTCTATTGAATTTTAAATCGTGGTCGCTTATTCATTGGTATGAATAAGCATTCTATTCAGTTATTGAATCGCAATAAGAGTTGGTGGTAAGGGGGCAGATCAAGGCCGCAACTAAGTGCTCGGTTTGCGAATGCACCCGGAAAGCTGCAGTCCGCGATGAACGGCGCTGTATTACGAATGACGAACGCTGTATTTACACTTCTCTGTTAAGTCACCTTTGGGGTCATCACGGTCGGTGTGTGGTGCTGGACCTCGTGAACAGTCCAGGAGTATTAGATTTATAGTTAGTGACGTCAGTAGGATCATCAGTTCGATGACGAGAAGCAAATCTCCTGGTCACGACGGTCTCAGTATTGAGCATCTTCAACACGCTGGCCCTCACTTACCGCGGACATTAGCAATGTTCTTTTCACTGTGTATGAGTCATTCATATTTGCCTGCCGAATTGATGAGGACTGTGGTGACACCCATTGTGAAAGATAAGACTGGCGATGTAAGTGATAAAACGAATTACAGACCAATCTCACTAGCCACAGTGGTCGCAAAGGTGCTTGATAGTCTGCTTAACTCACATTTGGACAGATACCTGAACATTCACCATAACCAGTTTGGTTTTAGGCCGGGTTTGTCCACGGAATCAGCAATTTTGTGTCTTAAGCAGACTGTCAAGTACTATACTGACCGAAAAACTCCGGTTTTTGGATGTTTTTTGGATCTTTCGAAAGCTTTCGACCTGGTTTGTTACGACATTTTGTGGCAAAAGCTGGAAGATATGAAAGTGCCAACAGAGCTATGTAACATATTCAGGTTTTGGTATCTAAATCAGGTCAATGTCGTAAAATGGTCTAACACATTTTCGGAACCATATAGGTTGGAGTGCGGAGTGCGACAAGGGGGTCTGTCTTCGCCCAAGCTCTTCAACCTGTATGTGAATGCACTGATAGAGGAGCTCAGCAACACGCATGTTGGCTGCCATGTTGATGATGTATGTATGAATAACATTAGTTATGCGGACGACATGGTGCTGCTGAGCGCCTCTGTTTGTGGCTTAAATAAGCTGGTAACGATATGTGAACGCTATGCTGCCTGCCACGGGTTAAAATATAACGTACTGAAAAGTGAATGTATTGTCTTTCATCCCGGAAAGAAATATACGCGCAATGTTCCCAGTATTCGATTGAATGGAACTCCACTCAAGAGAGTGAATCAGTTTAAGTATCTGGGACACTGGGTGACTTCCGATATGAAAGACAATACATATATCGAAAGAGAACGTAGGGCGCTATCAGTTCGAGCCAATATGATTGTCCGCAGGTTTGCTCGTTGTTCCACCTAAGTTAAAATAACGCTATTTCGAGCTTATTGTTCATCTTTCTACACGAGCAGTCTGTGGGTTGATTTCACGCAGAAACAGTATGGCGCACTGCGCGTTCAATATAACAACGCGTTCAGGAGGCTGATGGGGCTGCCACGGTACTGTAGCGCGTCGGGGATGTTTGCCGAAAATAGAGTAGACTGCTTTTACGCAACTATGCGCAAACGGTGTGCATCCCTGGCGCGCAGGGTCCGGGTAAGTACCAACAGCGTCCTGAACGTGTTTGCGAATAGATTTTATCTTCAGTATGTGAACCACTGTTCAATGGTTCACATACTGAGGAACAAAGACATGTAAAGAATGTAAATCTTGTTTTCTTTGTTATAATGTTACTAACAATAGGTTAAGTTTACTGTTACTAATATTTCTTTATAATGATCCTTGTTGGTCGCAATAAAAACATTTTAATTTAATTTAATTACCAAACTGGAGCCCTACCAGCTAAGCTGAAGCCGATCCCATCGGTTTTTTGATTGCGAAAATAAAGCTACGACTTAGATGTATGCTACTTGTGTTTAGCTTAGCTGGTGGAAACGATGGAGCTCTACTAACTAAGCTGAAGATGTTTGACAATAACTTAAACCTATGAACTATTTTTCGAATCAAAATGTTCTATGGTAATCAGCTTCAGTGGTAGGGCCTCTAATCACCCCCCTCCCTCCCCCCCATTCATCGTGATTCACAATGATAACCACGACCATTCTGGCAAGAGTGTACCGACTAAGAAGAACCTTATTCGATAGCTCGAGATTGTGTGCGTGATGGAGAGAACTATGCTCACAGTATTTCCACTTGGCAAATTCAGGGACGAATCCTCAACCCTTATTCATTCTACTGTTGGGATACGTGCCTCCCCTCAATATGCGCACACTCAGCGGCATTTGTACCGCTGAGTGTAATGCAAATAGGCTTACTTTGTAAGACTTTACAATGGTTCTTTTGTTTTACAATGGTTCTTATATTTAGGTTACATACATTAATGGTATTTTGACCATGAGTTTTATTTTTTAAATCCTGCTATTTGATACAGGATTTGAATTGAAGGGGTTTAGAGCATACTTCAACAAGCTGCTCAGCTGCGGGTTGGCGGAGGCCAGTGTTCTCAAGCCGCCTAAAGGCCACTGACTTGGCTTAACGACTGTCATCTAATGCCAACTGCTTAGCGAAGTGCTCTCCGAATCACGTAGTAGTTCGAGATAAATAGACCCATCCATGGACAAGCTACGGTCGACGTTGCTTAACTTCCGTGTTCGTATAAACTAACACGTGTAACAACGCCATCGAGCTCCTCATGGATGAATACCGTGATAGAAATGGAGGTCCGAATACCTAAGGATCTTTTCATTTAAATCTTTAACCGCTAAGATTTAGCAGGCTGAAGAGGAAATCAGGGACCCTACCGCTGAAGCTGAAGCCGATTACCATCGGATGTTTTGATCGCCAAAATAGATCTTTGATTTAAGTTAATGAGAAACAACTTCAACTAATAATAATAAATAAATATTCCAGGACAAGTTACACACGGCCATCTAGTCCCAAACTAAGCAAAGCTTGTACTATGGGTACTAGATAACTGAATACAATACTTAAATACATTTTTTTTTTGTAAATACATACATATAATACATAGAAAATACCCAGACCAAGACAAACAGACATGTTCATGCACACAAATATTTGTCTTGTGCGGGGATCGAACTCGCGACCTCGGAGTCAAAGTGGCCATTGCTAACCATTCGACCACCGGGCTCGTCGTCGGCAACTAAAGTCGGTAGAGCACTATGGTATCTACCAGCAAAGCTAAACACAATTACCGTCAACCTAAGTTAAATTTTTGATTTTTACACTATAATAAGTTTCGGCGATAGGCCCCCAGAGACCTAAAAAATCGGGTGAGGTGTATGTGTGTCGTTTAACGTGAAACGTCTATATCAGCGTTCACCGCGCTATCATGTCGTGAGTCGTGAGTCGTGAATACATAAAAACGGTAATTTGAAAAACCCCGAAAACATGTACATGTATGACTGCTACATGTTTTCTTGTTTTAGGGGTTTTTTATTTCCAAATTACACAGAAAAGCAGTCGGGTTTTTTAGTTTTTTAAATTACCGTTTTTATTTTATGTTTTTTTAGTTTTATTTATTTTGATATATGCAATGTCACTCTCACAGCAAATACGAATCTAACGACACCTTTCAAGCTAAAATCCATCCAGCCGTTCAGGCTGCAGAGCGTGCCAAACAATTATACATACATACATACATACTCTCGAAAAACATAACCCTCCTTCTGTCGCAGTCGGGTAAAAACAAGCGAGAGCGAGAGCGCCGGTTTCCATTTTTCTACGCAATGCCCCTCCCCCGCCGCCCCGCCCGGCCCAGACGCAAACTTAAGGACTTAGCAGCGAGCTGACTATATACGCTAAATAATAATACGCAATCGTATCGCAATAAGAGTTACTCTTATTGCGATACGATTGAATAAGCGACTCTATTTCAAACTGAATAGAGTCGCTTATTCATTGGTACGAATAAGCATTCTATTATATTGTAATAATAGATTTTTTTATTTTGAATTCTATTATAATAATAGAATGCTATTTCATAGCATTGAATAAGCGACTCTATTTCAAATTGAATAGAGTCGCTTATTCATTGGTATGAATAAGCATTCTATTCAGTTATTGAATCGCAATAAGAGTTGGTGGTAATGGGGCTGGTACCCGTATGTACTGGAGTGATTTTAGAGACGTTTTATGTGAAAAAGTACTTAAGAAGAGATAGTGATTAATAGGCAGGCTACGTAGCTCGCAGAACTGGCGACGATTCGGACAGAAGTGCTCTGAAATGGAGACTAAGGACCGGAAAGCGTAGCGTAATGAGGCACGTCGGCTAGATGATACATGCGCGATAGTCTAATAAAAATAGCGGGAAGGTAATAAATGGCATAAATCGATCATTGTGAAAGTCTAATTATGGTATGTATTCAATAATGGCCATTTATTTATTTAATCTTTATACACATAAAAGCAATGTACAAAGGCGAACTTATTGCTATACTACAATCATTCTCTACCAGTCGACCTTAGGGTGATTCAGAGTTAAGATATGGTAGGTGCACAAGGCGAAGCCGAGGACATCCAATAGCTGAAATTATTTATTTTTCATAAATATTGACAGACAAATTACACAGCGCCATGTAGCCCCAAAATAAGCGAAGCTTGTGTTATGGGTACTAGACAACTGATAAACATACGTAAATAGTTTTTTTTTGTAAATACATACTTATGATACCCGCTCTTTTGCCCCCCAAAGTGAGCCCCCCAAATCGTTCCCCCGCGCAAAAACGCGGCGGAACGATGCCCATTTGTTTTTTGTTCCTACCTGCCCGGCGCCGCGGGTGGTCGGGGCCCCATAAAAACGGTCATTGAGACGCAACTTTGTTATTGAGTGCCTACAAGTGGTGTTTTTTACGTTTACTAAGAACAGCACTATACAATGTTGTCTTTTGTTGTTCAACACTCGACTATAGTGTAGAATTACGATGGTCTAAACATTCTCAAGTGGTGTTTCATAGCCCTACTTGTATTCAAAAAAATACCTTATGAACTAAGGCGATAACGTATAGTTTTTTATTTAAAAATACGCTAGGGAGATAAAACCCGATGTTAATAAACAAAAACCTACACTTACCTAAACAAAATAAGTTTTTATAGCACTTGACACCGGCCCGAACATCTGGCGCCGTTAAGGCGAGTCTCTTAAACCCCTTTTTTTATTCTTTTTTCCATTGAGTTTATGATTCTTTGGCCTTAATCCGATAGCTAATATGGCGGAGAAACGAAAAAAACATAAACAAATGGGCCTGAATGTATGACAGATGAGTATTGTTCAATCTGCCCAAAACTGAACGCCAAACTGCAAATGTCGACCGTAGGTCGACACGGGCATTTCAAGCGTTTCAAGGTCGTGACGTCACATGTCGACCGTAGGTCGACACGGGCAATTCAGCGGATACATAGAAAACCCCCAGACCAAGACCAACAGACATGTTCATGCACACAAATGTTTGTCTCGTGTGGGAATCGCACCCACGAGCGTTGGTGTCGAACACCGCGTCATTGACCGCTACGCCACCGAGCTCGTCAATTAGTATTATTATCTAATTATGGGCCCAGTGATGCAGTGCTAGTGGTATCGAGACAGTCAGGATGACGTGCATCCTCCTGTGTAAAACCACGAGGGGGTAGAAGCTGGAGCCGATTACCACCGGATTTTTTGATTTCATAAATTGGTCTTAGCTTAAAGTTATTGACAAATATCTTCTGCTTAATAGATAGAGCTCTAGGGGTTCTACCAATTGAGCTAAACAAGCAATAGTTTCAATTTCGCATTTAAAATCCGATGGCTTCAGCTTCGGCGGTAGGGCCCCAGGTGTGCCTTTCCCAGGATTTCCATTCATTTGCCAGCAAGAACGTCATGTTCTTTGGTCACATTTCAATTCATTTAATAGTGTAAAGTTTAAATAAGCGTTATTTTTAAACAACTGGAAAAATGCACTTAAAAGAAATAAAACGACACCGTAACTAATTTGTTATTTGTATGTAATTATTCCAGTGATATGTAAATATCATTTATTGATTTTTTACACTAAGTGTCAGCTTATTGTATAGTTTATTAATATAAAATGTTATTGGTACATATTTGTCTTATTTTATTTCCAGAGCATTTAATATAATAATTATGATATTAAATTACAATATCAATGATTTGTACTAGAAAATATATATTGAAAACTTATTATCAAATTATTATATACAATTTTAATAAGAACTAAATATGACTGATTATATATACAAACAAAACGAAAATAACAAAAATAAATGAAGAATAATAAAATATAATTAACTAAATGGCTTCAAAAACGTCTTACTAACGAATTATTTTATACTCGTATGAAGAAATAGGGAAGTCGTTAAGCGAGCAACTAAAATTGTTAAACTGGGCGACTATTAAGGTAACTTGGCGACTAAAGATCTAAAAAACATACCAAACCTAACTTACTATTCCAGACACCCATTTAGTATTTTAGTCGCTCAATTATTATCTATAATTTTAAATGTATATTTTAACGTAATTTTATATACGGGAATATTGTATATACGGGACTTACCGCGATCGATTTTTATATTTTCCCGATATTTCGGCAACGTTGCATACGCCATGGTCACGGGACGACCATGATATAAAATCCATCGCTGTAAGCCCCGTACATACAATAGGATATTATTTCCCTTAACAAATTATATTGCGAAACATTTTAAATATCGACAGATCTCAAAAATTGACATAGGTAATATTGATTGTTTACATAATACTTGGCCTAGCCTGTTGGTTCGTATGGTCTAAAGTAGAGTTCCGCAAAGTGTGTGCCGCGGCACATTAGTGTACCATGGTCATAAAGCTAAACAAACGGACAGAAGAAGAATACATACACAAATAAAAACTGATTTTTCATTTATGATGTAAGTACCTCTAAAAATTTTAGTTTTCCAAGATGTACATCTTGGAAAACTAAAATTTTAACCTTAAACACAAAAAGTTTGCGGAACACTGGTCTAAAGTACTGAAATGACTCCTACACCCCAACAGTTTTCAAATGCTGGTTTAGATTTGATACACACACTGGGATCGCATTTTTTTCATATCCTAATCCTTATCTGTCATTCAAGAACGTCAGCCCCCCTAGCCAAGTGTAATTCGTAGCGTAACGAACGTTAGATAGATCACGTAACATTTGTCAAAATCGAACATTTTAGTATGAGAATTGACATATGTCACGTCGAACATCACGGGCGATAGCAGCGGCAATGTGAAGCGCTGGCGTTATCTGTCTCGCTCTAGCATGTTGTAGCAATAACGTTCCCGAGCGACAAAAAAAGACAGAACATGAAAAAAATGCAATCCGTATTGACACATGTCAGCCCTTTATTCTTTCGAGGAATCTCTTCCAGCCTTCAAGTTCCTTTTAATTGATTTATTCAGACTTTACTAGGTTTCTCCACACAGCTTAGTATCTTGAAGTTCCTACCGAATAGCTCTCCATCTCCTAGCGTCTGCGGTAAAGGTTGATTCAAAGTCTCCGGCAGAAAGAGGGAGGTTATCCCTCCAGCCAAACTAAATACTCCCATTATTGTCAGTGGTAAAGCTCGAGCATAGACAGACTGTGAAAAAAAACTTTTATTACTTGTTATTAAAAAAAAGTTGGCTAACTGTGTTTCCTCGTCAAACTCTTTCATTTGAAACCCCTGTGAAAGTTGAAATTATGATTTGCCACTTTGTCACCATATTGTATTAAAAATAGCGAAATTTACTTAGTAAGACCTGTCACGAGAACCAAACAAGCGTGCCAAGTTTCAGCTCAATCTGATAATTCCATTCCATTCCATTCCATTCATTTCATTTGATATTTGAAACGCTGCGGAGAAACTAAATAAATTGGTTGTAAAAAGTACACATAATTATAACACTTATCATCACTATCACAACAATTTATGTAACAAAGTCCTCTGTCTGTTTGAATGCGATGAACTCAAAAACTACTGAAGAGATTTTCATGCGGTACTCATCAATAGACGAAGCGATTCACAAGGAAAGTTTATGTAGACACACAGCAAGTTTTGCGTAAATTGGGTATTTCAGACAATTTTACAATTATTTTTGATGATGTTGGAAAAAATCCTCCATTCCATGTATCCCTACTGACATATCACAACCTGGTACTTAGAATAATTGTTTCAAATTATCCCCACCAGTTGGGATATAAGTAACCTTCTATTCCATATTCCCTACTGATCCGCACGGGTAGGATCATTTGGACATTTTTCCATTTACCGTTACCAGTAGGTATAAGTGATCAAGGGTTTCTTCATATAATTAATTAGGTTTTCCTAATGATAGATAATTTAGTAAGGGGTTGTCTATTTTTTTTTCCGTTACTTTTGTTTTCTCACATCACATGTAATTTCAGGAAAACCAAATTAATAATATAATGAAACCCTTGAAACCTTATACACTACTGGTAGCTCGTGTCGGATTCGATTTCTTTCTCGAAATTCGATTTCTGAAATCACGTATAAAATAAGAACAAAAGGGTCATATATATCACTTACCAAATGAACAATATAAGGACACGCTAGTAATCCAAGGCCAGATATAAAAGATGCTGCTCCCATAGCTTGAGACCTCAGAACAGTTGGTAGAAGTTCTCCTATCTGCACGTAAAATACTGCGAATGATGCTGCGGTACACAGTCGACCCAGCATTGATAAGGATACTGTCACCCATGGAGATGCTGAAAATAAATTGTTCATTGTAAACAACTGAAAGATATATCTACTTTCATCCTTTGTATATAACATTGAATTCAGGTGGGTGGACTATTTTTGTAAAACTTGCCCCCGTTTGTGCGTGACAAAAAGTTTGCTGGTGATATTGAACATAGCGAGAGACAGCGTGTGTCATTAGCTACCAATGATAACTTCGACCGCTCCTCGATAAGCAGTTGGATAAACCGCTGCCATAATTCATATATGATACAGACAGCATTTCCAGTAACTCGCGCATTTCCGATCAGCGTTCTTGACTAAGTATCTTCTTATAACAGAATCCCTTAATTATTAACAGTATCTCCCATCTTATATACTTGGCTGCAGCCAAATAATTCATTACTATTTTTTGTACATGACCTAAACGGACATAACTCACATATTCCATCCTTCCCATACAAGTCATTGCAGCTCTATTACTCTCTATACCAGTTATCATCAACACAAATTAGAACGCTGCAGCGAAATAACAATTCCAAATTGGAATTGTTATTTCGCTGCAGCGTTCTTACATAAGGTGCAGAAGACTGACTTAATGAAAACGAGAAGATTGAAGAATTAAGCACAAAATTATGCTCTCGTCTATGTCCTAACAAGAAGTTAATTAACGTAAAGTTACATGATACAGATGACAGGAACAGGACATGATACAGAGATATACACCCGTTGCACTACTTACATTCTGGCACAAATATACAGCTAAGACAAGCTATTCCACCTATACACATGAGAACACAAAGCACCCATCGTCTTCCAAATCGTTCCATGCAACGCCACGCAATGAAATACGATGGCAATTCTACAGCACCTCCTGTAAATAAATAAATACAATTATACTTCTTTTGTTATAGTGTTTTGTTTAGCAAATAAAAATCATTTTTTTTTTATGCGAATTTCAAGTATGCTGAAGCAATTCTCTATTATACGATGCTGTTTAACTTCTAGACCTAACCATTTAAGTAGACATGCACAGAAAACTTACCTATGAAAAATGCTAAATAGTCATCAACTCCTAAATTAGGTGTATTATAACTTAAACTATTATATACAACTCCTAACATAACCCAATTGAATGTCAGAATAAAGAACTTTTTTCTTATATTTGGGTATCGAAATACATCTAATGGAGAAGCCTTACAATCTCCTTCTGAGTTTTGATCGTCCATTCTTTTATTTTCTATAATTTCGTCCTCTCCGTATTCTCTAGAAAATATTTTACTGACAAGCTGCATGGACTTTCGTCTTATCGTACTTGCTGGAGATTTAGTAAACTCAGTTTGTGTAGATTTCTCTTGTGCTTCATTATTTAATCGAGATTCTTCATTGGGATTGTCATTCTCTTCATTATTAATATTGTCTCTATTACTTTTTAATCTAGCTTTCTTATTAACTATTTCAACTACTTCTAATGCTATTATTCGTTCAAGACTTTCTACTTTATTAGCTTCTTCAGCTTCTGATATTTTAGTTATATCTGGATTGAAAGTTAACATATTGCTTATTCGTCTATCAAAATGTGAGTCTCTTTCCGGCTCTGCAAAACCAGTGATGTGACCATTTATGTTACAAAGCATTGTTATTTCAGCTTCCGCATCTTCCTCTTCTTTTATTCTTTTCTGTAATTCAAGTTACTAGTATAAATATCATACATAACATATTTAGTTTTAATTAAATTGCTGTCCCAGTTATTAACTCAATTACATAACTTCAAAAATGTCTATTTTAATGGACCATTATCGCAATGATTATCGTATGTAACTTTAAAAATTAAGATTCTTAAATCACTCATGTGTTACTTATGTGCGAGATATTATAACACAATAATACTACTGTAAATAAAACAAGTGCTATAACCATTTTTTGAATATCAATAAAAAATCTTCAAATTCTTCAATTTAGCAGTAGCGTTAATCTATTCAAACAGGTAAATTAACATTAGTCATCGTACTCTAGGTTTTAGGTTAGTTACTGCTAACATTATTATGCTTGGGAGGGGCATTAATTACAATCAATAAACTAAAATAGTGGAGTTCTGACCGCTTGAAAACATTGACACTCAGCAACTCCTTGTGAAACAGCATACAAACTCGGTATCGAAATACGTAGCTGTAATCTACAGATCGAAATAAAATCTTTTTCTAAACTCCGATTATTATGCATAATTTTAGTCAGCAACAAGTCTCATACAGTACAACATCTAGCTCCTAAGTCAAATAAACTATAGAACTCACATGAATTTCAATCAGAAACCCTCGACGTAAGTCAATTCCATTTTTCTTGCCGATATCTCTTAAAACTTTCTCTGCCTCAGCAATTCGGCCCCTGCCTACCAACCATCTTGGAGATTCTGGTATTAACCAGTAATATCTGTTAGATAAAATAAGAAGTCAAATACTCAAGTAATCATGTAGTAGTTAATAAAATATAGACGAACTTTCAAAGAAGATAACGAAACTTGAACCTCTTCTACAGACCTTTGACCAGGAGTAAATAAAGAGAGAAGATGTAATTAAAATTTTATCCTCTTTATTCCTTACTGAGTTGTATAAGGCTCTCTGTCATCAGTATAGTAAAAGCCGACCTCACTTCTTGATGTACTGTGATGTCTAGCAAGTGAAGCTCTGTTGAAAGAAGCATGTAGGGCAGAGTGTTATGTGTGTGTTACAATGCTTAAAGGTTGCTGTGGTCCTGGTGGTGAGTGAAGTCACTAGACGTGATAAAATGCTGCTTCAACAACGGGGATGTCATAGAATGTATAACTTGTATTGCAAGTATTTATAGGCTACTGTAACTTGTATCAGGCAGGCCGAGGGAGTGTACGGCACCTGTGACACCTGACGAGACATAAAAAGGACCAGCTAATGTTGAAAAAGGATTAATAATTGTGACGAGAAATATATCAGAAAAATTAAAGATGAGATTTTAGTAATATACGTTAGCATTTTCCACTTACCCATACAATAATACGAAGGGTAGACTTGTAGCTAGAGATAAATAAAACCAATCTCTTAAGAGGTACGCGAGCAATGCCAGCAAACACATACCACTAGCGAATAACATTCCAATTACAATACCTGAAAGAAAATAGATGACTATAAGATTTTACTATGTCGTATAATAATAATCGAAAAAAATGTGTGGCCGTGTCATGGGCATGGCCGTGTGTTTTACGTGAATACGTTATTTGCACTAAAATTATCTCAAAATGGCAGATCTTCCCCCTCCCCGCACGCGATGTTATACAGTCCTTACTTATCGTAATAAATTATTTGATCCTTCATCTATGGTTTAATTGAATTTTGAATGGAGATGATAGATATGTAGCTGCTACACCAAACTGTATACCTCGATTTTGTAATCATTAGTTTTTTTGAATTGCCTCCATAAGGAAGTAACTTTAAAGACGTATTCACGTCATAAAATTGACATTTTAAAGATATCAGCTTACGGAACGAAAACTCGGACGGGACGGAACAAGTATGTCAAGTTGATAATGACTTAAAGTGACGCTATGCTGAGACCATAATATCTTGTTCTGGACCACTACGGCCATACCCTACCAATGCTTTCACTATTGCTGTAGCTTTAGATTGTCATGCCTATTATTTTAAATGGATTTGGGTATAGGCTTTTATTCTCTAAAACATGATTTAAGACTTTGAAAACTATAAGAATTTGAGACTAGGGAAGCTTTACTCTATGCAATAGATAAAAATAATGAGTTAATGATTAAATTCCATGTCTTAAGTTAATGATTGGTCTCAGTGAAATAGTAGACCACTGCATTCGGAATCAACCTTTACTAAGCTATTAAACCTTTCAGATTTTGGACATCTTTTCTTCTTCTAAAGATCTAGAGGGTTATTGAGTTCTTGTAAGTGAAAGAGTGCATCAACAAATAACGATTTGCTGCGTTGATAGTGAGGACAGTGGCACGTTAGTGATATTTTATGATGCAATCATCTATAAGTCTTCAATCAACTCTTCACATCGGCCTAATATTTATACTATTCTGATTTGGTAGCAACAAGGGAGAATTAACAAGCGTTCAGACGATTTTCCAATTCATATTATTGGAATCGATGTGTTAGGTAACAACTTACTATTTTACGTCTCCAATAGTGTTAGATATTTAAAATCCGTGGTGCACGGCAGTTGAGCTTCACTTGACTAGCCATCTCTTTAGAGTTTTAATACCTTCGTTGCCATATTGCTGTCTCTCACATTGGATATAGAGGAAGTCAAATTCCAAAAGCTTCATACTCCTACTAATTTCCAAGGCAGCCGTAGTTTTACCCCCAGGACTGCAGTGGACTTCATTATTTATTGCCTTTTTTGTGGTTTTCGCTGTTAATCCTGGCTGCACAGAAGACACAGTGGTGGGAATATGTGGTGAGCCCCCACATCGGGCAGCCCATATAATTGTTTTTACCCAACGCAGTATAAAAAATACCTAGAGTCATGCTCTCAATCGTCTTGTGTATATACTCGTGCCTACCAAATTTGGGACATTTCTTTATACAGTTTCAAAATCTTGTACCATCCGAGAACAATAAAAGATTATTATCATCTAAATATAAAATATAAAATTCTCGTGACGCGTTGTTTGTTACAAATTCCTCCGAAACGGCTGGACGTTTTTTATGAAAATATCGGGTAGGTCTGAGAATCGGCCAACATCTATTTTTCATACCCCCAAATGATAAGGGTGACCCACACCTAAATATTTTTATTTTATTTTATTGACAATTTTTTTTATATATAAGTTGTTATGATTTAGCATTGAAAAATACATACAACTTCAAATTTTCACCCTTCTACCATCAACCCCTAAATGGCAAAACAATGTTTGTCGGGTCAGCTAGTCTTAATATATAAAAAAATCGCGTCACGTTGTTTGTCCGCGATGGAATCCTACTGAACCGATTTTAATAAAATTTTGCACAGTGTGTGCAGTTTGATCCAACTTGAGACAAAGGATAGTTTATAACTCATCGAAAAAAATAACATTAAGATATTTAAGAATTAGAGATAAGTTTACTAACAAAATGGATCTTTTAGTTGTCCGAAAATAAACATTTTTATTTTATTTTATTTTTATTTATTTATTTATTTAAAGGCGATACAAAGTTCGCCGGGCCAGATAGTATAATATATATTTTTATAAACATCTTACCAGTATAAGTCCTTCTCGAAGGAGGCATTAGTTCCAATGCCAAGACAAAAGGCAGCTGATACAATGCTGGGAAGAACAGCCCACCTACTACTCTTAGCACCACGTAGGTCCAGTAGTTGCCAGGGAATGATGAAGCAATTGCAATTGGTACTTCAAGGAATACCATCAAGAGAATCGTAGGTCTACGACCGTATCTGAAACGTTAGTCTTGCAAGTCAATTTATTAATTGTAACTGCTCTATATATTCTATCAGTTCCAAACACGCCGTAATTTTTCTTTTATCTGACGGCTGCAATCAACTGTACTACACTTTAATATACTTTATTGTCACTTTAAGGGTTGTTATTGTTAATCATTTTTTCTTTTAATGTGGCCTGTTCAAATGTCTCCACCTTGCCTTATGGAAAGCACAAGCGAAGATTAAATGTGAGGACCGCCATCACTGCAATTAGCGCAGCGCTGGCGGTGAAATTTTAATTTATGGCGAGTTGTACGATAGCGTAACTCAACGGCAGGTATCAAATAGCTCATCTGAGCACTCGCCGTGGAAAAGTATATATTAATATGCATAATTGCCATAGTATGGGTAAATTGAATAAAAGGCTCCAGACGTCCCAATTGTTTTATTTTGGGTGCAATTCGTGATAAACCCTCTTCAATTGTATCTCAATTTAGAGTGAGCTAGAATATAAATTGACAGTGTAGCCAAAACCTTATCAATATCAACTATATTTAGCATAGACAGAAAAGCAGATGACATCTATATCCATAGTTGATCGAAGCAAAAGAACTAGATTCACTCAATTTTTATAGCGAATGACTAGAGAACTGACTGGATACCTACCTGTCCGACATCCATCCAAAAAACAGGTTGCCAAATATAGAACCCACCCAGAATAGCGTATTACTAGTCCGTGGAAGCCAGTCTTGCTCGCAGACCAGAGAGAACTGAAAATAATTTGAATGAATGAAATTCTATCAATAAATTGTCTTAGTGGATACATATATGAAATATTGTTTTAATTTAAACTAGCGGCCCAGGCTTCGCTGTGGCTCAATATACCCGCTCCTATCTCATTTCAGTAGATTTCCCGTACAAACCTATCTATCATAACTATTTTTTGTAAATTTTTCTGATTTAAGTTAATGAGCTATTCTGCTGTTCGGGATAGAGACAAATTCAACAAATCAGAGATCATAAAAATCGATACAGCTGTTCTTGAGTTGGTGTAAATAATTGAAAATGGTGTAAAAAACCCGACTTTGTTTTATATACGAGTACATACATTTCGAAATTAACTGAAATTAGTTGATTTTTAGTAGGTACGTATTATTTAGTTAATAGCAAGATATTGTTTTAATTTAAAATTACTAAATTAATGGAGACTAATTTATTAGTACATAAATCTACTGTTACTATTGGAGCGCTCGCATCGCTTCCGATGAAGAGCGAATTTGTCTCCGGAGTATTACAGAAAAGATGGTGGGGCGATTTCGATTTTGCATTCATGAGGGCATAAGTTACTGATCTAGCATTGAAGGAAGACATGCGTGTGTGTTGCTATGCCCACGCTCGCCACTCAAAATTATAGTATCCAACACTCGAAGGTTGGCTGGTAGGGATCTCTTATAGAGATAATCCCGCCTTTGTACATTCTTACAATTCACAATTGTTATTTCTTTTGATTGTCTATCTGTTATTTGATGTACAATAAAGATATTACAAACAAACAAACAAATAAACGGGTTGTAAAGTGGATGTTGGGGCAGAACGATAAATATTAAATCTATTATTACGAGTGTTTTTGTATATGATTAACTTACTTCAGTGACCAAAGTCCATTCATAATGCTCTGTGCTGTACCGCCATCCATTTCTACAGACATCTGGCTTTTCACTTCTTGCACTCAAAATAATTTCAGTTATATTCGCCCACTGGAAAAACAAAATTCACGTGGTTAGTTTACTATGTCAAGGGCATGCAATTATTTATTTGAATATGTAAATATTATAATCTATTTTCTTTATCTCTCTATACGATATAAGATAAACGAGCAATGTAGTAACTGGAAGCGGCTGGATGGGGAAGGAGGATCGTATTTGATGGAAAGCATTGGGAAAAGCCTGTATCCAGCAGTGGGTGGATACAGGCTAATTATGATGGTAATCTATATTATGATGGTAATCTATATATGCCCTAGCTATGACCATTTTGATTCCTGTGTATAAGAACGAATCAATGCATATAGCAAGCGTTGCGACTACAGGTTAACTCCTGCTCCTTTAGTGATATTCTAACTCAATATCATCATTCATCGTCAACATTAACAGGTTTTATTACCCTCCTGACATAGATGCAGGTCCTCATATCATTAGTAGCATTTTTTATAGACGATGCAATCATTTAAGATTAAAATTCTTAAATATTCCTTTATTTTTAAATAAACAACTGTACTCAAAGATTTTAAAAAATACGCTTCCCACATCCAGGAAAAAGAAGCACAGTTTTGTTTCTTTCGTTTCCAGGTGGTATTAATAAAACCATCCTATATAGATTTACATCTGCTGAGTCAGTGACTTCAGATGGGAAAGGAAGATTCTGGAATGGAAGTAGAGTTTGGTGTGACAAAGCATTAGACTTCATCTCTATAGTCGGACCGATCATTTAAAAAAAAGCTGGAAGTGCCTGAATGCGGAAAACGGATGAACGCATTTGGTGGAAAGCATTGGGAAGGCTTATATCCAGCAGTGGGTAGATAAAGGCTGATGATGATGATTGTCAACAGTATGTTTCCTCTAGGTATTATTAATAAATGCCGCCCTATGTAGAGTTACATCTGCAGAGTCGTCGATCCACTCCTCATACTCACTTGGTTTTGAAGGCTCTCTTTATGACTTTGTTGATCTGTAGTTGCAATTTCATCGCTAATAACGTTTTCCTTTCTGAAAATGCAAATAGATCGTGTATTATTATGATGTAAATCTAAATACACATTGCACAGTCGTGACTGTGGTATTTGCTGTGGTTTTCTACGTTAAGCAATTCTTTGATTTATTTACTTAGATGGTCAATTCGACAGTTTTATGGTTCCATGTTTTAATGTTTTGTAGACCGAGGGTCACGAGGACCTCAAATAAGCCTTCACCTACCACCACCTCATAGAGGCTTAGACGGTTATGTTCTTGGGAGTGGGTGGTATACTAACTATACTTCTGATAATAAAGAATATAGACTGTATTCACTTGGGAGTGAGTGGTTATACTACTATGGTAAAGTTTTTTTTTTTTTTTTTTATACTACGACGGGTGGCAGACAAGCATACGGCCCGCCTGATGTGAAGCGGTTCCGTAGCCATATTAACGCTCGCAACATAAAATATCGCTCGCGCGCCACCACCCCTGCTGCCAACGCAGCATCTCCTTCCTTTCTGGTGACCTAACTCGCTCGCAGGAACACAACAACCCTCAAGAGAATTGTTATTTGGCTGCGGTATTCTGTGAGGTGGAGGTACATTCCCCAGTTGGGTAGCTTACAATTACGCTCCCTACCTCTCTTTTCGCCAGAGCTTCGTTTGTCAGTCAGCAGGGTAAACCGCGTGCAGGTGAAGTTGGCCTTGGTTCAAAGATGTTGATGAACCACTTACACCCCAAAAGTTCGAAGTTCGAAGATGCTGACGCCTTAGATACCTATATTATATTTATTTATTTTATTATTATTATTAAGCCAAACTTACAACTATCTTTACAGGTGAGAACCTAATGCGACAGTGTAGCAATATAATTGAATGACAATAACAAATTTACATTTTATAACATATAAAAAAAGTAATACCCTTGTGAGTTCACTCATAGTACAACAGAGTAGATGACTTGATAGCCCTAACTGCAGGGCCTGTGAAGAATCCAACGAGACTATGAGGATAAAAGGACGGGGGCCCACCACAAATTGACACCACTGTGTCTCCTGTGTAGCCAGGATTAACAGCGGCCAAAAAAAGACCAGTCCCGGGGGTAAAACTACGGCAACCTTGGAACTCCCAACGAATTTAATCAGAAGAAATTGGTAGGAGTAGGAAACTTTTGAAATTTGACTTCCCCTCTTGTCAATGTGAGAGAGCAATATGGCAAATAAGGTATTAAAACCTTAAAAGATGGTTAGTCAATTGAACCTCAACTGCCGTGCACCACAGATTTTAAATATCTAACACTATTGGGAACTTAAACATTGAGTTGTTATCTAACATCCATCCAATCAATCGATTCCAATAATATGAATCACAAAATAGCCTGAACGCTTGGTGATCCTCCCTTGTTGTTATCAAATCAGAGCAGTATATACCACCCCGGATGCGATATGCAATGAATTCAACATGTCATGGACTATGAGGCACGTTATGTGCTTTTTTGTAAATACGAGTACATACATACAATATATAGAAAACACTCAGACGAAGACAAACAGACATGTTCATGCACACAAATGTTTGTCTTGTGTAGGGATCGAATCCGAGACCTCGGAGTCAAAGTGCCATTGCTAGCCATTCGACCACTGAGGTCGTGAAAAAGTAAGCCGTTCCCGTCGGAGCTCGATGGCATCGTTGCACGTTTCAGTCTAATCCAACACGCAAGTAAAGCAACGTCGACCGCAGGCTGTCTATGGATGGGTTATTTATCTTGAGCTCCGCCGTGCTTCGGGGGGCGCGTTAAGCCATCGATGCCGGCTATCATTAGATGACAGTCGTTAAGCCACGTCTTAGTGGCCTTAGGGCGGATTGAAAGCACTGTCCTCCGCCTACCCGCAGTGCAGCAGCGTGGTGGAATATGTTCTAAACCCCTTCAATTGAGGGGAGACTCGTTTTCCAACAGTGAGTTATGGGTTGATGCCTATTCCGAGGAACAACCAAAAGTTAAATACATATACCTACTAACCTCTCTTCCGTCAACTTGGTAAAATTCGACCACAAAGCTTGTGGATCCTGAATGTAGTAGCTTCGACATGACTCATATATCTCATTCTCCTTAGGAACCATCAGGGAGCGTATCAGATCAGCAGGCAGACCCAACTCTTCAAGTTCTGGCGACGCGCACCAATGCTCTGGAGTGGCGTTTGTGAATACCTGCAAATTGTTATTGATGACATTGTTACTTTAATGAAATATATCGACACTAGTCGGAACCCGACAGACGTTGTCCTGCAGCGCCATCTGCCGGGCTGTTTGTGAATCTAAACCATCCAGGGCGCCACCCAAACGCATACAAAAAAATTCATTCAAATCTGTCCAGCCGTTTAGGAGGAGTATAGTGACATACACACGTACAGTAGAATTATATATTAGGTTTGGGAAAAAGTCTTTTCGTATTTTATATGAAAATTCAAAACATTTTTTAATAAAGTTTATTTACATTTAACTAAAGTATGTAGGTGCCATTATGTTCGATAACTTTTTGTCATCTTGTAGGTAGAGACATAATCCCATTACTATAGAAATTTTGGGACTTCTGTTCAAAAAACCGCGACAAGTGGTTTTGGCAGTCTTCTCGTGATGTTAACCTGACATTGCCTAAAGAATTCTTAAGAGACCGAAACAGGTGGAAATCAGAAGGTGCAAGGTCAGGACTATACGGCGGATGCATTAACACCTCCCAGTCAAACTCTCTTAATTTTTGCTGAGTGGCTAAAGATGTGTGAGGTTTAGCGTTATCATGATGAAAAATCACACCCCTTCTATTAATTAATTCCGGCCGCTTTCTCTCAACTTTTTGCTTTAATCTCATCAGTTGTTCACAGTAGAGTTCAGAATCGATAGTCCTGCCTGGCGGTAACAGCTCATAATGAATATCTTCCCTTCCAATCCCACCATACACACAGCATCACCTTGTTGCGGGTTAACCCGGGTTTCGCCAGAGTCTCTGAAGCCTGGCCGGTCTTTGACCACGACCTTTTTATGCGCCAAAACTGTTATGTGGTCAATTCCTAGTTCTTCAGCTACGTCGTAACTACTGATATGCCGATCTTGCTCCACTTTTTCAGAAATGGCATCCATTTTATCCGTAACAGGGCGACCAGAGCGACGTGCATCTTTGACATCAAAATTTCCGGATTGAAAACGCTTAAACCAAATTTGTGCTACTCTCACAGACACTGCACTAGGTCCATAATAATCACAAATTTTTTTCGCAGCTTGCGTTGAATTTTTACCTTTTTTGTAGTAAAATTTTAAAATGTATCGAATTTCTTCATTAGATTCACTCATCTTGACAGTAAAAAAAACAAATGAAAATCACACATTTACCTAATTTGAATTTGGAATTATCTTTTTTAAAATTTAAACTGTTTATAGATATCAAAACCTGCTAGATACAAATGGTATAACCAAAGAGATTTTATTACAAGTTCATACATACTATAATGCGAAAAGACTTTTTCCCCTACCTATTATATAAAGATATATAAAAATCTCGTGTAACGGATTTAACCTGGGGCCCTACTGCCGAAGCTGAAGCCGATTACCGTTGGATTTTTTTTTATATGAGAGGGGGGCAAACGAGCATGTGGGTCACCTGATGGAAAGCAATCACCACCGCCCATGGAGATCAGCAACACCAAGGGGTCGCCGATCCGTTGCCAGCCTATACTCCTTCTTCCTTTCTATCTGGTGATCTCACTAACTCGCAGGAACACAGCAACCCTCAAGGGAATTGTTATTTGGCTGCGATATTCTGTGAGGAGGAGGTACTTCCCCAGTCGGGCAGCTTTTAAAATACCTATGCCCCACCTCTCTATTCGTTAATCTGAAATATTAGCGTTAAGTCCGCCTTTTATATCAATTTACTGTTGTCAATAAAATTTTAAATAAATACTTATGATAATACTACTTCATTTTTTAGGGTTCCGTATCTCAATACGCTATAGGTCTCGTACGTGCTATATATTAAATATTAATATATATTAAATATTAATTATTATTTAATATTAACATATAGCACGTACGTGACCGGTCATCAAAAAAAAAATTGATAATTTTATGTAGGCACAATCAACCGACATGATAAAACACAGCCAGCAGCACGATCACAAAAAAAAAAAAAACTTGAAAAAATTATACTTATTTAAAATTCTCGATCATCAATCACTAGTGATTCATAAAAAACTGACTAACGCTATATGTGATACGTGACAAAAACCTTGTTGAACCGCTAACGGTGGCCGTTTGCTTCACATCCAGCTATTTTTTTTTAAACATCAGAGTGGGAAACAAGCATACGGCCCGCCTGATGGAAAGCAGTTACCGTAGCCTATGAACGCTTGCAACACCAATGACCAAGTTTTTGAGCTATTCTCAAAGTGAATAGGAACGAAAGTGGAACCCTTATGGGCGCTGAAAACATTCAAAGGGCCGTAATAGTACATTATGGTACAAATGTGTAATGTTGGTGTTTACCGCTGAGGAGCCATTGAGACCCGAGCCGTTAGGTGAGAGTCTTAAGAGAGCCGAGGACGGTAATCATCAATACACACGTGTATCATACGACGTTTTTCAACACACTTGTGAAGAAAATAATACTAAAAAATCATATTTCCTTGGAGTTTTCAGGTAGTAAACTTTCCATAACGTTAAGGGCTTCACATCTTATACCGAGCGGTGTACAACATAAATCATTTTCTTCATAATTAGAACTTGTTGACATTTTAATTAATAATAACTGTTATTTCAACAATGAAAACTAGTTGTGAAAATTTTTTCGCCTCAAATGATAATGGCGGGAAAATTTAATCAGTTTTTCTTAAGCGCCCGCATCTAACAATGGCCATAGACATAAATCTATTAATTCTTGTAGAATAAGGTATCTTTTTTTTTTTTTTGCTTTTCGCGGATAGCGTTTTAGCCACGTACAAATGGGGAATTTAAAGTTTTCTTTATTACATAGAAAACAAAAGTTATATTTGAGTGAAAGTTTTATTTATTAAACACGTACACGTTGAAATGAGTAAGCAATAGGTACATCAATTTATTTGTACTTTTGTATACGATCTTTTTTGTAGCGAAACTTTTTTAAGCACAAAGCAACTCAACCAATAAAATAATAGTAGATTATTGCATCGAGCACAAAGTAATTTATTATTGCACCGAGTGCCTGATTTAGAGCCCGAGCGCTAGCGAGGGCTCTAATCTAACAGGCACGAGGGCAATATAAATTACTTAAGGCGAGGTGCATAATCTGCTTTTCTTTCAACTAATACCTATAGGAATAGTAGATAAAAGAAACTCATATCAAACAGTTAAAATAGAAGTTTCTATAACACTGTCGGCTTCATTTAGAATGTTTTCCGGAGTTAATGTGTCGCTAGATGATTCCATTTTAATTCGAAGCCGAAGCACTCAAAATCAGATAGTATCACACTTTTATCGTTTCCAAAAATATTGTCAAGCAAATTTAACAAAGTTCCCGCCAAATCACTTTTTTAAATTTCTTTCATTTTTAACTCAGAGTTAGCAGCAATCATTTTTTAAATTTGGAACAAGTAGGATAGAAACGAATAATACGTACGAAAAAAAAAGTATTGATATCGGCTGGCTGAATAGAGATAATCCATTGAGATTGGCACCTTTTGGTGCGATTTAAAAAAACTGTGCAATAATGAAATTTCATACATTTTTATTGCTCTAGAGCATTAAAGACTCGTTTTGTACTGGGTTTTTAGTGTGATTGTGATGAAATTAAAGCATAGTTGGAAGAAAAAATAAAAATCTGTAACTCACTTGTGAATAATACCAATGAAAAAGTCACAGTTTGATTACAGGTGTCATTATGTGCCTAATTGCGGTGAAATAAGCCAGTTTATGAGCAAGTGTGTTGAATAAAAAAATCTATGTATGTTTATTAAAGAGTGTTCCACCAGTATTTGGATAACCGAGCATCGCTCCGTTATCCAAATACATTTTAGCAAAACGAATATGACTAGAATCGTGTAAGTAAGGAAGGAGACATGCAGAGCCATCTTTTGTCAAGCACCTAGCTAAGCTAACATGTTTGCTGAAAACCTCAAATGGCGAAAATATAGTTGCTTGGATCAGAGCTACATATTTGAGCCATTTGGGGTAGAGACGCTAGGTCCGTGGGGACCATCAGCACATAAACAAACACAAAAACTGTTTCAACAGTTGTCAAAAAGATTGATCGAAGTATCACATGACCAAAGGGCTGGCCAATATCTCGGCCAGAGGATTAGCATTGCCATTCAACGTGGCAATGCTGCCAGCCTTTTGGGCACTTTTCAAGTGGGTAACGATTTGGCGGGGCTTCATTATTTATAGTTATTTATTTCTAAGTTATATTTAAGTAGGTATTTTATTTATAAGTTATTTGTATATTATTAAATGTTTAAAATAAATAATAAACAAGAAAAAAAAAATAGCTAACATGTTTGTTAAGTTAATAGATTTATGTATTTATTTATATAGGTGCTCCAACAGCATAACAGCACATTAATAAATTAATCTATACTGATATTATAAAGCTGAAGAGTTTGTTTGTTTGTCCGGTTGAACGCACTAATCTCAGGAACTACTGGGTCGAATAGAAAAAATATTTTAGTGCTGGATAGCCCATTTACCAAGGAAGACTATAGGCTATATAGCATCACGCTACGACGCACAGGAGAGGGGCACCAATGAGAAATATTGCAAAATTGGGGGAAAATTATTAGCTTTCGTTGCGTGCACTGCCGAAACGGTTAAAGAAAAAACAATCACGTGCGACGAAATTGTTCCTCTTACAAAGTTCTAAAAAAAAGTAAGCAATGGCATATATTTATCTATTCTGTATCTATATTCTATGTCTATTCTTTATGATGGCTTACTATAACCTTTTTAATGGTAATCCTACGCTTCACTTTCAACGCTCTCTCTCTCACACAGACGAAGTTCTGGGGGTTAGCTAGTGCAATAATATATCTAATCTAGGATACAATAGTTCGAATGTATCGATTATACGCGCACACAGCATATGCCAAGGCTTACCGAAAGGTGGTACGCGGAACCTTGGAGCTCCGTGGAAGGGCCACAAGGGTTCCGCGATTCGTCCAAAAATTAACAAAACATTTGTCGAAAAAAAAATACTAGTTAAGCCCTATATAATAATTACAGCTGCTAATGTTCTGCTTTGAAAAGTATAAACTATTATGGTTCAGTGGCAAGAAAAAAATCGAGAATCTCTGGCATATGCTATACAATAGTTTATTAATAGGTACTCTTTTACATTCTTGAGCAATTTGCTATATGAAACAAAAAAGATTAAGATTAAGGTTCAACAACTGATACAGCCTTTATTTCAGATTACATTATATATATATATTTTATACTATGTCGGGTGGCAGACAAACATACGGCCGCCTGATGTGAAGCGAATACCGTAGCCATATTAACGCTCGCAACATAACATAACAATAAGTTTTGGGTCAAACTGTTAGTACAACAAGCAATTGAATGAATAAATAAATAAATAAATAAATAACGCTCGCGCCCCGGCAGACCCGATGCCAACGCAGCACCTTCTTCCTATCTGGTGACCACACTCACTAGAAGGAACACAACAATTGGGATTTGTTATTTGGCTGCGGTATTCTGTGAGCTGGAGGTACATTCACCATTCGGGTAGCTTACAATTACGCTCCCTACCTCTCTTTTCGCCAGAGCTTCGTTTGTCAGTCAGCAGGGTACACCGCGCGCAGGTGAATTTGGCTTTACTTCAAAGATGTTGATGAACAGCTTACACCCCAAAATTATTATTGTAATATAACAGCTGAGCTTCTCTCTCTTTCTTTTCTCTGCGTTTTTTGGAAGTAATTTTGGTGGTGATGGTGGTAAGCTTGGAAGTAACCGATAGTTGAATGGCTAATATTGGCTGCTTTGACTCCGAAGTCGGGCCTTGATCCCCGCACAAGGCAAAAAATAATGTACATGAACATGTCTGTTTTGATCTGGGTATGTATTAAGTACATTTATCAGTTATCCAGTATCTATAATAATAAATATTCTTGAACAAATTACACTCTGTAATCTAATCCCAAACAAAGCAAAGCCTGTACTTAGAGATTGCAAAAAGGGCACCGGGCCCGGTGCCCTTTTAGACATCCACCGGGCCCGGTAAGAATGACCGGGCCCGGTAAGTACGAAAACTGCGGCACGGAAGCCCCAACTTGTAGAAAATTGGCATGGCAAGCGCTGCAAACCGCGAGTTTCTTATTCTAATACTATGTTTTCAAATAGTTACATTAGGATTAGTAATTAACTTTAAGCAAACAGATCTTTCTCTTTACTCTGTATAGTATTAGCAATTAAATTGCGGGCGACTTCTTAAATAATCTTTGACTACTTTTCAAACTCTCTTTTTCTCGAAATCCTCTAAATCCAGGCATTGCACCAGCGCGTGGAAGATTATTTCTATCCTAAACTAATGCTTGCTTAAACTTAATTAGTAACACTAATGTTACTGTTCCGTTCATAAGTTAAACCTGGTTAAACTAACTAATTCTGTATTAAAAACTCGTGATTTTGAGACTGATTATTGTTGATTTGCTGGTTTGAAATAAATATTATTCTGTAACCTTGAATCATTGTATTTTGCCTCCATTTACTTAAAGGAAGGTGTATTTTTCATAAAATATTTTAAAGGTTTCATCCTAACACATCAAGGCCCGGCCGGGTCCGCCGGGCCCGGCCGGGTTGGCGGCGGATGTTACCGGACCCGGCCGGGTTGAAAAACATACCGGGTTGCAATCTCTACCTGTATTATGGGGACTAGGTAACTGATATAAATCCTTAAATATATATATTTTTGTAAATATATATGTTACAGTCAATGTAATAAATTGGTTATTATTTATAATGGCCGGCCAATGTTAAAAATGTCAATTATTAATAATTAAGCTTACTTATAATAAAGGAATAGAAGCTCCGCGAACTTAGCTCCTATTTCCGATGACAGGACACAAGAAAACACTAATTTAACCAAAAATCAACTCAAATCTAACCAAAACATGTTTTATACATTGACCGAAACATATACATAAAATACATAGAAAACACCCAGACCAAGACCAACAGTTATGCTCATACACACAAATATTTGTCTTGTGCGGGGATCGAACCTGCAACCTCAAAGCGGCCATTGCTAACCATTTGTCCACCGAGCTCGTCGTCTAGTACAAGCTTTGTTTAGTTTGGACTAGAGACAGTTTGAGAGCCTGTGCTTTATACGGACAAATGCAAGAGCTTTTTATCAATATTTGACATTATAGGTACATACGACATTTTTTTGCATACCACAGAATTGGCAAACAAGCTTCTGCTTGCTTAATAGAAGGCACTTATATATAGATTCTGGTTTCATGTCTGTTCATTAATCCTTACTTCAAGCATAATCTGGGGGCACGGTAGTGCCCCCACCAAGTCGAGCAAAAAGCGGCCCGGCCGTACCATCCTTTTCTCGAAGCACTTCAGGGGCCTTACCACAAGCTCTAAACGCAGAAATTGAACCATCATGGTTGCGAATTTATGAATGAAATTCATTGATAAATACGCAACCATCATAGTTCCATTCCTGCGTTTAGAGCTTGTGGTAAAGCACCAGGCTTTTTTCGACCACCTATAACTTCGTTGTGGATAAAACTAGGAGCCTGATTGTCTTTAGTAACCAAGCAGGTATTGTATAAACACGGTATATTTTTAATTTCATTCAATTTGAACCAGTAGTTTTAGAATTATAACTAGTCAAAGTTCCTTAATTTTGTCACGCAATCACTCACTGACTGACCGTTCATCAAAATTATAAGGCACTACTAGCAGACATAGAAGCTTCAAATTTAGAATACAATTCGTGTTTACTGTATAAATCAAGGAAAAACTAAAATATTTTGCAATTCCGTTCAGTTTTCTAGATACACTAACTGCATAAATAAATAGTTACATTTGCGGTGAATGAATCAGTGTACCTGTATTATGTATAATATAACTAGCTGGCCCGGCGAACTTCGTACCGCCTAATTGTCAATGAATGTCGTGGTATACATATTAGTTGAACAAAATTTATGATGTCTTGAAATTAATATAATGAATAATAGAAAATAATAGAGAAGCACGATGGCGTCATTTTTTTTTATTCTTTTTTTTTTTTTTTTTTTATACTACGTCGGGTGGCAGACAAGCATACGGCCCGCCTGATGTGAAGCGGTTACCGCAGCCATATTAACGCTCGCAACATAAAATATCGCTCGCGCGCCGCCACCCCCGCTGCCATCGCAGCATCTCCTTTTTTTCTGGTGACCTCACTCACTCGCAGGAACACAACAGCCCTCAAGGGAACCGTTATTTGGCTGCGGTATTCTGTGAGGTGGAGGTACATTCCCCAGTCGGGTAGCTTACAATTACGCTCCCTACCTCTCTTTTCGCCAGAGCTTCGTTTGTCAGTCAGCAGGGTGCACCGCGTGCAGGTGAAGTTGGCTTTGGTTCAAAGATGTTGATGAACCACTTACACCCCAAAAATGTGGTGTAATTGCGTGTGGTACGCGTCATTGCGCGTGTCAGTCTAATTGTACACGCAAGTTAAGCAACGTCAACCGTAGCCTGTCCATGGATGAGTTTATATTATCTCGAGCTCCTCCGTGCTTCGGAAGGTACGTTAATCCGTCGGTCCCGGTTGTAATCATTAGATTAACTCTAGGTCCTCCGTGCTTCGGAGGACACGTTAATCCGTCGGTCCCGGTTGTTATCATTAGATTATCTCGAGCTCCTCCGTGCTTCGGAAGGCACGTAAGGCGTCGGTCCCGGTTGTTATCATTAGATTATCTCGAGCTCCTCTGTGCTTCGGAAGGCACGTAAGCCGTCGGTCCCGGTTGTTATCATTAGATTATCTCGAGCTCCTCCGTGCTTCGGAAGGCACGTTAAGCCGTCGGTCCTGGTTGTTATCATTAGATGGCCACTTGGCTTAACGACTGCGTTAAGCCAAGTGGCCTTTAGGCGGCTTGAAATTACTGGCGTCCGCCAACTCGCAGTTGAGCAGCGTGGTGGAGTATGCTCGAAACATATTCAGTTGAAGGAAGACCCGTATTTAATATTACCCAGCAGTGGGTAAATATTACCCAGCAGTGGGTAAATATTAAGTTCAGTATTTTACTATGTCACAAAATAAAGTACCATGACACTTGACAACCAATTAATATTCATTTTCAAGCATTCATTCATAAACAATTTTCAAAACAACAACGGACAACTTTCGCGACGTAAAAGTTAGACCAATCGATTTGACATTTAATTGAAAATCAATAAATATCCCAATCCGTTTTCAAATTTAATTTTTCGACAATTTTGTCAATGTTTTAATACTTATACCCACATTTCTGAACGCACGCATACATTTGACGTACGCACGTTAACGTCACGTTTGACAGGTCCGACATCCACGAACATTTTGTATGGAAAAATGATTTTTCTTTTATTTTATTTTTTTCGTAAAATTTCCAATGTTTTTAATAGTTATTCTGCTATTCTGGTCGGAGACAAATCCAACAAATCAAAAACCATGGCAATCGGTCCAGCCGTTCTCGAGTTATAAGTGTTGTAACAAACACGACTTTCTTTTATATATATAGATGAATAATAGGTGTAGATAGGTACCATATATGTTCAAAAGTAACTTGACTAGGGTAAAATGGTCAACGGATTATGTTCAAAGGTAACTTGACTAGGGTAAAATGGTCAACGGATTATGTTCAAAGGTAACTTGACTAGGGTAAAATGGTCAACGGATTATGTTCAAAGGTAACTTGTAAAATGGTCAACGGAATTAAAAAGCAAGAACCCATTCTTATTGTTGACATGTCCCAACATGTCTTATGAAGTTGTACCAAAATCCCGCAAAGTATTAAATAGACTGAATTGTCAAGAAACCTGTAATAATCATAGCCGCGGCCGGCGAAGGTGACTTGCCCGCGCCGCACCAGTGTGAGTAAGGGGTCCATAAGTAAGTCAGGGGTGTCCATAGGCATCCATAGGTGTGCTGCGTTTTCTCCGAAGTTACTCGCGGCATTATGGCCTTTATCACTTCCACCCCTAGAGCATATAGCTCTAACGACTCCTCTCTGGACGGCCAATGAAGGCAAGCCAGAGCTGAGAGTCTTGCGGGGGGCCTTCTTGTGTTTTCATTCCGACCAACGAAGACATGCCAGGGACGAAGGCCCTCTGGAGATTCGATACCCGTGGTGTTGTTACTCCCCAACAACTCGCCATAAGCTGCCCTGTGGGCTTGTTATATTGTATAAATATTTACCATACACAAAAACATTATAGCATATGTATAGTTAAACAGCGAGCGATGGAGAGGGATATGCTCGGGATTTCTCCGAGGAATCGAATCCGGAACGAAGAAATTCGACGGAGAACCAAAATTGTCGACTTAACGTTTAGAGTTTGCAGGCTGAAGTGGCAATGGGCCGGTCACATCTGCCGAGTAAGTGATGGCAGATGAGGGAGGAAGGTATTAGAGTGGAGCCCGCGCGTAGGACGACGAAGTGTTGGGCGCGCTCCTACTAGATGGACCGATGTCCTTAAGAAAACGGCTGGAAGCTGCTGGATGCGGAAGGCGGAGGATCGTATTTGGTGGATAGCATTGGACATAGGCTGATCATGATGATGATGATAGATATACAAATACTAGTTAATATTTTTATTAATTATACAATAGACTAAACAGTACTTACTGTCCAAACTTGTCAAAAATTGTAACATCAAAGCCTCCGAGAAAAATCCCTAGAGACAGGAAGTGGGCTTTGAGAAAAACTATAGCAGGTTAACTTTAGTTCAAAGATATTGATCAACCTCTTTATACAGCAACAATTTATACAGCACCATCTGGGTACTAACCCATAGTACAAGCTTTGCGCTTAATGGACAACTGATAAATGTACTTATATACATTTTTTTTTGCAAATACATACTTTTAATACATAGAAAACACCTAGACCAAGACAAACAGACATATTCATGCACACAAATGTTTGTTTTGTGCGGGGATCGAACCCGAGACCTCGGAGTCAAAGTAGCTATTGCATTCGACCACCCCGGGCTCGTCAAAATGAAGCTAATATTAATTTTTAGAACATTTTTTTCTCACCTGAGAAAACACCAAGAATGAGGTGGGTATTGCTGCCAGGGCACACAGCAGGTAGAAGAGCACCACATGCCAGTAACCACTCCTGGTGGCGAGGTTCGCGGCCTCGTCCAATTCCTTGGTCCAAGTCATGACCTCACCGCAGAATTCTTATCATCAAAAATGGTAGATACCGTGTCCTTATTTTGAGCACACGTACTTGACACATGCCGATATTTTTATCGTATTTTTTTTATTGTACACAATTCATTTTTTTTTGTTTTCCTTCTATTTGTTCTCAATTTGAATTTTTTCCTTTTTGTTGTATCAGAATTCAAACGCTTTATTTTGTTTTTCCTTAACATAGAGACACGAGCTTTTGGAACTAATCTTTATGTCTATATTTTAATTATTAATTAAATTAAATTTTTGTTCACAGTTTCACTCAAAATATACAAATTAAGAATTAATTTCAATTTAATAAATTGTTAGGACATAATCTTTTATTGTCATTACATATTAAAATTAATAAATATTGTTAGGTACTAGGTTCGTAATAAATAAATATTTTATGCGTCAATTTGTTCTTTCAATACGTCAACATGGTCACAATTTTCACATATATAATATTCGAATCTTTAATATTTTGCAAAATAAATAATATATAGGGTTTTTATTTAAAATTAGTCATTAAATTTATGTATGTATATTATAAAATATTTTCTTTATTATTCTTAACTATATAAACACAACACCCACGTTTGATCAAATGTTTGCACAAATACACTACTCAAATGCGCAATACCACGTCCATACATGAAGTGGTTCGCGTCGTACTAAAAGTCTAAAATTGAAGTACACTTGAACGGTACACATACGCTATCCGATCATTTAGAAACGTTATATTACTCCTGTCTAATGTTTGTCGAAGACACAAATCTCATTTGGTAGCGTTATATTGATAGGTTTTAAAATGATAGTACTATTTGTTTTCAATTCGAAGATAATTCACTTAGAACGTAAGTGTCGACGCACTCAGCGCAGGCCGATAAAATGGTGGCGGAGGAACGAGATGGCAATGTAAATACTACTGTGTTATGTTTAGCAATATGAATGATATATACCTGTATTATGGTTATCAAAATAATAATAATAACTATTATTATTATTGTGCCTCAACGATTATTGTTCCGATAGTCATGTCAGTAAACGAACTTATAGTGAAGAGCCTCGATCGTCACCTTGAGAAGCTCTCGGTCTTTAAATGTAATTAAAAATGTATAAAATTGAAGAAATATAAATAAATGATATAGTAATATTAATCAATAACTAAATATATAATATATTTATCACCTACAGAAGTATTCCCTATATGTTTTATATGCTCAATTTATAACAAATATTTTTTCAATGCGTATGTATAATATTAATCGAACAAACTCATTTTTGGAAATTCGAAATTACGAACCTACATCGCCTTAATGTTTTTTTTATCTTGTTCGTCAAATGTGGGACGAAAGAAGAATAAATATTATGCTTATTGTCGGGGCAGAGAGTTTTACTTCGAATAATTGAGAATTTGTACAGTCGTTTATCATCATCATCATCAGACGGTATCTTGCCACTGCTGGATATAAGCCTTTTCCAATGCTTTGCACTAGATACCATCCGCCTTCCGCATCCAGCCGCTCCCAGCCACTTTCTTAAGATCATCGGACCATCTAGAAGGAGGGCGCCCATACTTCGTCGTCCCACGCGCGGTCTCCACTCTAATACCTTCCTCCCCCATTTGCCATCACTTACTCGGCAGATGTAACCGGCCCATTGCCAATTCAGCTTGCAAACTCTGAAAGCTATGTCGACAACTTTGGTTCTCCGTCAATTTCTTCATTACGGATTCGATCCCGCAGGGAAACCCCGAGCATAGCCCTCTCTATCGCAGTCGTATAGTCCCAAAGTAATACTGGGAGATAAATTCTCCAATTGAATACAACGAATGGTACAATACAATAAAGTTTACATAAACTAAAAATTATTTGACAAAATTCTTTCGAATTTTTATAGTACGTAGTACTAATAATACATTCATACAGAAATCAGGTCTGTTGTGTCTGTGTGCTCTGTTTACGGATTACTTGACCCCACGCGAAATAAAGATAAATAGCTATAATTAGATTATTGTTTTCCAATAAAAAATATCGAGTGAATAAATCTAAAAATAAAATACGACTGGGACTTAAGCACATTTCCACCTCTTCGGCAATCTGTGTCTCCTATATAGGTATTTTTTGATGGAACGTGTTCATGTAGAATCGCACCAAAAGATACAGAGGTTCAATTTAGCGCTTACAGCGCTAGATCTACCGTTTTATTCACTTCATCAGTGCAGAATTTGTCAGCCTTATTTCAAATTCTTATTTATAGAGCGTTTAGTTAATCAGTGTTTGGTCTTTGTAAGACAGAGGGGACATTTTAGATTATATTTGAAATGTGAAATTGGCAAAAAATTGTTTAATCAAATATTTGCTATCCATGGCTTTGTAATAAGACCGCATATATTTAGCACCTAGCGCTTTTTCATGGTAGACTTACAAAATCATAATGATATCAACCAAATAATTTGTACATCATTCTAATTAATGTTCATATTGAATTCACTGTGCTCTTCATTACATAGATAAATTGATGGTTGTTTTTTTCTGTTTTTAATTATTTTTGTTGATTCGAAGTAATCACTACATAGTATAAAACAAAGTCGCTTTCTCTGTCCCTATGTCCCTTTGTATGCTTAAATCTTTGAAACTACGCAACGGATTATGATGCGGTTTTTTTTAATAAATAGAGTGATTCAACTGGAAAGTTTATATGTATAATATATGCATAACATAGTAGAAAAACACTGATAATTTAGAGGTTTCTAATGTGATGTCGTAAATAAACACATTTTTTTGCTCTTTCATTGCAAACGCTGGCTGAACCCAACGAGATAGATCAAAATAATGTAGTACAGTATTGTTCACCTTAAAATGGTCTACAAAAAAGTTCGCGATGGTATATGTCTATCTCTTAGTGGTAACACACAATAACCGTTATTTTATCCTTTGCTTTTTACAAGAAATAATGTCTTATTTACGAAGCGATTTTAAGCAATACAGAATTAATCCTTATCCAATTAAGTACCTTAAATACATTGCGCATTTAATATAGATCAATATGGCCCTTCACAGCATGTAATTTAAATGAATAGTTTAGAAGATATTACACAGTTAAAATGCAGGGACATAACGGCTGTGGCGGTACCGGCCGCGGAGCCGGCGGCGTGTGCCTATAACTGGGGAAGGACTGGATAGGACAAAGCGCAAAGACCTTCTGTAGTACATTTAGTATCAGCATTGCACCCGTGCGAAGCCGGGGCGGGTCGCTAGTAATATATAGATGAAAAAATACTTTTAGTACAACAGCTTATTGCAAAAAAACAAATCTAGCGCTTTTTCTGTCGTCAATAAGCGCTCTAGTTCAGTCAGTTGTTCAAAAGAGGAATCTAAAAAGTCTAACCTTTATATTTCTAACTAACCTTTATTGTCACAAAACAATTCGTCTTAGAGACCTATGTCTCTAAGAGACCTTTCCTCCGGGAGGCAAGTGTATCCATTCGAAAAAACAAGCACGGGCTAACATGCGAGCATCCTCGCAAAATGCTTTACTTGCATACTTGTAAAACGCTTGCCAGGCAAACATGTTCCTTCTAGTCTCTTTAAGTGTTCTGTGTCTTATATAGTCAGCTCGCTATTGCAACCTTGCCTTTTTGTTCAGATGGAGGAAATTGGTGGGGTATAAGCGTCGAAAAAAATGGCTAAAAACTAACTGATATGAATATAAAAAACTTAATAAACATTTGTGTAAGTTGTTTGACTTTAGTTATTAATATTTTTTGACGTGATAGCGTAGAATAAATCGATGAACGCCGACTGCACGCACGAAAAAGCATGACTCATTGTCATGTTCCGCCTGAGTCGAGCGTGCAAGCGAGAGCGCGGAACAAGCGATAGAGAGGCACGATTGGCATAATAATTCGGCGTTCGACTTGTGACGCATCCATCTCGCTTCCACTCCATCGGCCGATGTTTTCTTATGACGTTTTCACGTAAAATTATAGTCTGTAAACCGACTTACAGACAACCATTTTTTTTTTCACCAGAATGCCGCTCGTTCTACAGCAGGGACCGCCTTAACGCCGCGACCTTAGTATGGAGTTACCAAGTTCAAGTAAGAGCGTAGTAAGACAAGCCTTCTCTAGATAACAATTATTCGTCATCATTACTTTCATTATTTTATCATCCATTATCTCATAATGAATCATTTTTGAACTTCAAAAACAAATGACAAATCCATTTTACATCTGTCTACATTTTTTATTCAGAATTTAATTACGATATGAACTATAATATCTTCTTATCTATATAGTTTGAAAGAGTTTATGCGCTAGCGAAGCATGAAAAAAAATGCTTACTTACTATTCTTATTAATAATAAATAAATAAAACAAAATAAATATTCCTGGTCAAATTACCCAATGCCATCTAGTCCCAAACTAAGCTTGTACTATGGATACTAATAACTAATATTATACTTAAATACATTTTTTTTTGTAAATACATAGAAAACACCCAGACCAAGACACACAGACATGTTCATGCACACAAATGTTTGTCTTGTGCGGGAATTGAACCCGCGACCTCGGAGTCAAAGTGGCCATTGATAACTATTCGACAACCGAGCTTATTATTTATTTATATTTAATTGGAAGTGAAGTTGCAGTTACAAATATTAAGAAGAATAAATGAAAAGTTTTTGTAATTTTTAACGAAAAACTTTCATTATTTTTTAGTAAAATAAAACAGAAATAAAATGTAACTTACTGTGTTTTACTCATCAAGCACTTTCATAATGATACTCATTATCATAATGTTAATGTGGAAATTATATTTGGTCATAGTAATTTATTATTATTTTTATTAAGCTAAGGTGACAATCGAGCATACGGGCCGCCTGATGGAAAGCAGTTACCGTAGCCTATGGACGCCTGCAACACCTGAGGCATCACTGTATCACTGTTTTTTAATAAGAAATATTTTTATAAAATTCGCACCCTTTGGGGTAATTAAAAAACTGGCCAAGTGCGAGTGAGTCGTACTCGCGCACGAAGGGTTCCGTACCATTATCTATAAAAAACCGGCCAAGTGCGAGTCGGACTCGCGCACGAAGGGTTCCGTACCATTATCTATAAAAACGGCAAAAAAAAATCACGTTTGTTGTATGGGAGCTCCACTTAAATATTTGTTTTATTTTTATTTAATTATTTATTTTTAAAGTGAATATTTAACTAAATATTATGTGAGTATTTCAAGCGTCTACCTATTGGCGTTATTAATAGCGAGCAAAAACGAGCAAAAAAAATCACGTTTGTTGTATGGGAGCCCCCTTAACTATTTGTTTTATTTTTATTTAATTATTTGTTTTTAAAGTTATATATTCGTAACTAAATATTATGTGAGTATTTCAAGCGTCTACCTATTGGCGTTATCAATTGCGAGCAAAAACGAGCAAAAAAATCACGTTTGTTGTATGGGAGCCCCCTTAAATATTTATTTTATTCCGTTATTTGTTGTTATAGTGGCAATAGAAATACATCGTCTGTGAAAATTTCGACTCTCTAACTATCACGGTTCATGAGATACAGCCTGGTGACAGACGGACGGACGGACGGACGGACAGCGAAGTCTCAGTAATAGGGCCCTGTTTTACCCTTTGAGTACAGAACCCTAAAAATTAAGTTTAAATAAGTTCTTATTATTTATTTCGGTTACGGGACGGGGGCCCACCACACATTAGGCAACGCGCGTGTGATGCCTCTGGTGTTACAGGCGTTCATAGGCTACGGTAACTGCTTTCCATCAGGCGGGCCGTATGCTTGTTTGCCACACTGGTAGTATTAAAAAAAAAAAAAAAAAAAACATTAATCATTCCCACCACTGTGTCTCCTGTGTAGCCAGGAGTAACAGCGGCGACCACCAAAAAAGGCAATGAACAATGAAACCTATTGCAGTCCCGGGGGTAAGACTACAGCTGCCTTGGAACTCACAACGAATTTTCAGAAGAAATTAATACGAGTAGAAGCTTTTGGAATTTGGCAACACTCCCGAATAAATTCCAAGAAAGCCGTAAGCCCGCGCGAATTCCCATAAAATTGTAGAACAAAAAACATGGTTGTTATCAATACTGTTCACGTAGCACCTACTCAGGAGTTATAATGGCCTTGCCCACGCTTGCTTTAGATTTCAGTATTTATCTGAAGTATGCCCATTTAGGTTATCTTATCAGTATTGAGTGTTAAAATCTATGATATTTAATTCTTTTGAAGTAGCTGTCGATAAATGGCTAAAACGGCCATTGAAAGACAAACAAGAATAAACAACACAAACCGCTTCACATTAGGCGGGCCGTATGCCACCCGACGTAGTATAAAAAAAACAAGATAATAATTGAGTGGAACGAGTGGTTATATACGCCGAAAAGTCCCACTTGGAAATGAATAGCCTCCAAAACCACTGAACCGATTTTGATGAAACTTGTCACAATTAAAGACCTCGACATGCTCGAGGTTTGTGTCGAAAAAATATTGAGATCGATCTTGTCCTTGAGGAATGATGATAAAATACATTTTCCATTGAAATCAATGGAAAACATACACTCAGCGAATCTACTCGCTCCACTGAAATCGATTTCGGCCCCGTGGGCTAGAATTCGGCCTTGTTTATGTTTATTTTGCCAATCCGCTTGGAATTTCTTGCACTGAGTATGATTGTTTTCTTCTATATGCGTTAATTATATGAGGAGTACAAAATATACTAGAAAATTAAAGCATTTCATTATCATCATCATAATCAGGTCATTTTAGTCTCCACTACAGGAGCACGACCCTCTCTCATTCGTCCCAGACAGAAGGAGGATTTGGCCTGCACTCCCCACGCTGGCCAAACGGGTTTGGTGAGGCCTGATCGAGGTTTGATAACGTATTTCCCTTAGTCGCCTTGTACGACATCCACGGGAAGAGACGGAATGATTCTATTCTAGTCTGCCGGAAAACACACGGCTAAATAAAGCATTTAGGAAAATGTATTTAGGAATATAATTTTATACTAGGTTGAATTTTCCAGGATTACCATTAGTTTGCCAGCTAGGGGGTCACATTTACGTCCCTGAGACAGTATTACAGCACCGTTCAGCCTTGTAATACTAATTGCTTGTAAGGCAAATGACCGCTGGATGTTTATCTTTTAATCTCTCAGCGTTTCTTGATAGGCAATTGAAGCTGATAGCGAAGAGCTATTAATTAGAAGATTGGCCAATTGTATTACGACATGCTATCAATATATGAATACAAGTATCTTTGCATTGTTTCTGTTGTGGGCATCAATACATACGGGCACCAGGTAGAAGCTCACCAAAGAAGTCGATTACCATCGGTTTTTTTTTATTGCGAATATCAAACCTCATATTAGACTTATGGTTCCTGTGTTTACCTCGGCTGATAGAAACCTTAGAGCTGTACCGAATAAGCTAAAGATGTTTGATAGTTAATTGATTCAGGTGTTTTTTTGCGGAAGTCAAATTTACAGGCAATTTGATCTATCTTCGCGTGCTTCCGCCACCAAATATTTGGTGGCGGAAGCACGCAAAGTAGTACAGATCAAATTGCCTCTAAAGATGTTTGTCAATAACTAAAACGTAACACCGAATCAAAATATTCGATTGTAATCAGGTTCAGCTTCAGCGGTATTTCAAACTTCAGCTTAGAATTATGGCACCTGAGTTTAGCTTAGATGATAAAAACTGTATTTCTACCGACTGGACTGAATATGTTTGTCAAAAATTAAAACCTATTTTTCGAACCAAAATATTCTTCAATATAAAAAAATAGGCTTCAGCTTCGGCGGTAAGGCCCCGGGTCAGAAAACTGGGGGGTGACCGGCTAAGTTTTTTTAATAACGAAAATCAAACTTCTACTTAGATTTATGGTACTTGTGTTTAGCTTGGTAGTAACTTTGGAGCTCTAGCGACAAATCTGAAGATGTTTACATTTGCAACACCTATTCTCAGGGACGTAAATGTGACCCCCTAGCTGGCAAACGAATGGTAATCCTGGGAAATTCAACCTAGTATAAAATGAAAATTATATTAATAAATACATTTTCCTAAATGCTTTATTTAGCCGTGTGTTTTCCGGCAGACTAGAATAGAATCACTCCGTCTCTTCCCGTGGATGTCGTACAAGGCGACTAAGGGAAATACATTATCAAACCTCGATCAGGCTTCCCCAACCCGTTTGGCCAGCGTGGAGATTGTAGGCCAAATCCTCCTTCTGTCTGGGACGGACGAGAGAGGGTCGTGCTCCTGTAGTGGAGACTAAAATGACCTGATTATGATGATGATGAAATGCTTTAATTTTCTAGTATATCTTGTACTCCTCATATAATTAACGCATATAGAAGACAACAATCATACTCAGTGCAAGAAATGCCAAGCGGATTGGCAAAATAAACATAAACAAAGCCGAAATAAAAATTAACTAGAGAAATAGGAATTGAGTTGATGAATTATTGAACAACTAGCAAAGTACCCGTGCTTCGCTACGGGAACACTCCTGATTTGCGTCTATTTTTGTTTCGTATTGACCATTATCACAAACATACACCATTTAGGTTAAGACGTCCCGGTAAACAATATTTTTGGCATTCGCACCAGGAGCCAAAATTGCAATGCTTCCAGGAGAACTTACTCCTGAGCAAACTACATACAACTGATCATGAGAGAAGCAGTCCTGTCTCAAGTCAACCCCAGCGACCTTTAGAGACTGCCCCTGAGCTTTGTTAATGATCATAGCGAAACACCTTTATGGAAATTGAAGTGAAGTCTCTTAAATTGAACTGGCTGGTCTTATGGAACAATGAGAATGCGGGTTATCAAGAGAGATTCCTCAACAGCGCATCCTTTACTGTCCTCACTCAACAACTCATCGTTCCAGTTGTTTAATACGTGAACAATGGTGGCACGAACCTCCTGACGGTACACCTCCGTTCCATGCAAGTGGTAGGAGATGGAGCGGAACAGGCCAGCTCCATCACCTTCCAAAGCTATAATGGTATGGGGCATCATCACACCTTCCACAAATATAAATTTAGTGAATCTTGACTTCATTGTTTGAAAAATACGGAAATTCTTATATTAAGTAGGTAAAAACCTATTCTAAGTACCGACTTTCCCATAAAGTCGGTAGGTTTTTCAGTTAGTTTTCTACACCAGATGTAGCTTCATTTGAAGGACGCAGTTTCTTTTACGCCCTACGCGCGCGATGGATTACCTCCGGGGGTAACTACTGGAATTAGGTGAGCGATAAACCGTCATGGATAACCCCATGGTTTGAAATAATCTCTCGTATGTACCCTTTCCTTAATAACGAAACCATAGCGCGCTGTACAAATGCTAGGTATAGCGCCATCTAGTGATAAGTTAATTCAAATATAAATATAACATTTTTTGACATTTCTTGGCTGGGCGCTGGTCAAAAGTTAATCAGTTACCCATAAACATCCACTTTTTTTTATAAACAACTATTCTACCAAGTCTCAAAATCGTAGGTGAATCTGTTTCCAAGATTTTTTTTTTTCAACCCCCTATTATATCTCTTAGGAGTGAAATTTCGGAAAATCCCGTCTTAGTGCGCGCTTACTTTGTATAAGGAACACATATGGGTTGTGCGTTGATTAGTGAGTCAGTCAGTCAAGTCAGTGAGGACAAAGCCTTTTACTATCTAGCTTTTGCCTGCGGCTTCGCTCGCGTGAAGTTCGCGCTTTTTAGATTATCCAAGTCAAGTCTAACACGCAACGCAACCACCCTCATGTAGCACCTATAATTGTACTAAATACGGATGCAAGAACTTTCCAGATAACTACTACTACACCCGTCCCGTCCTCACCGCGCCGGCCGCCCGCGATCGTATAAGCACTGATTTACGCCAAATACAAATTTAAAAACCTATTGGATAACACTTAAGTCAACACACAAGTCTCATTCCATCAGCTAAAAAAGGTTAAATCAAAGTTTAAAAAAATTACATGATGATGGTCACGTTAGTCACGTTGAATTTTAAAATCGTTGTTGTTTTCGTAATCAGCGACCCGATAAAATATTAAAACAATAATATCCTTCATGATTTTCAGACTTTTTGACCCCATTTTACTCCTTTTTTTTGGGTTGAATTTCTAAAAATCCTGAAACACGTGTTCACTCATTTATCTATAGTCAAACTAATCTCGTTTCCATACACAAACTTTGGGTTTCACCCTTTTAGTGGAAAAATTTGAAAAATCCTTTTAAGTTATTTCGTGTCCACTGTGTTATATTTTCAAATCGATGCGATTTTCGTAATTGACGTCCCAGAAAACCATTGAATCAACACCCATATTGATATTATGACATTTCAACCCCATCGTACCCCCATAGGGGGATGATGATGATGAGGGGGGGCATTTTATGTCACGTCGGCTATGTTGGATTATAAAATAGTTGTTGTTTTCGTAATCAGCGACCCGATAAACCATAAAAACAGTACCCATGACGATTTTCAGACTTTTTTTACTCCATTTTACCCCTTTAGGGGTTGAATTTTGAAAAATCCTGGAACACGTGTTTTTTCATTTATCTATAGAAGTACTCGTGTAAAGTTTCGGATAAAATAGTCCAACTAATCTTGTTTCCCCATACAAACTTTGGACCCCCGTTTCACCCCCTTAGGGGATGAATTTTGAAAAATCCTTTCTTAGTGCACCCCAAGACGTCATAAGGAACCTACTTGCCAAATTTGGAATCTCTAGACCCAGCGGTTTGGGCTGTGCGTTGATTAGTGAGTCAGTCAGTCAGTCAGTCAGTCAGTCAGTGAGGACAAAGCCTTTTATTATTATAGATAATCGATTTTCCCCCCGCGACCCCCCGAATGTAACTTGACGACCCCCCTGGGGGTCGCGACCCACAGTTTGAAAATCACTGATGTAGTACAACTATTTATACTTTACCCACACAAAGCACCCTGTGGATATATCACACCATAAATCAACCGGAGAAGAAATGCGTAGTAAATACATCAGATAAAATGTTATCATCAATCGAGTCTTATCAACCCTTATCACAATATAAATATATGTTTTTATAAATAACTCACAATCTCAGACAGCATCTTGAAACAGATCTCTCCGTGAGATAACCCTTTAAACTATAGACCAGCCGGCCGACTTCGATACTTAGTCCAGGAGAGGACCGAATAATTTGGGCCGAAAGTGAAATAATTGCCAAAATGTTACTGATTCTCTATTTCAAGCTGACAGTCAATGAATACTATTTATATATTAACACGACGGGCTCGGTGGCGTAGCGGTCAATGACGCGGATTCGACACCAACGCCCGTGGGTTCGATTCCCACATAGGACAATCATTTGTGTGCATGAACATGTCTGTTTGTCTTAGTCTGGGTGTTTTCTATGTATCGTAAGTATGTATTTACAAAAAAAAAATGTATTTACGTATGTTTATCAGTTGTCTAGTACCCATAACACAAGCTTCGCTTACTTTGGGGCTAGATCTCGCTGTGTAATTTGTCTGACAATATTTATTTATTTATTATTTATTCAAAATTACATTATACATATTATTACAGGTGTAGGTTAACCCAATGCAATAACGTATTAAACGTAACTAAATAATATGTGATATTAACTAAATATGTTCACATTAGATTAACTTATAAAAATTTAATCACATTAAATATAAAGATTAAAATGAATAAAAAAATCACATGCAAATTATAAAAATTACAATCAATACATGTCCAAACATCAACAAATCAACAAGTCGGATTAGTTCCACCTTTTATAACTCAAGAACAGCCTGACCGATGTTTAAGATCTTTTATTTGTTGGATTTCAATCCATCCCGAACAGCAGAATAGCTATTAATTCAGAAAAAAATATGAAAAATAAATTATGATGCAATTGTCAGGACAAGGTGTGTATGGGAAATCCACTGAAAAGCATCTGAAAAGACATGGGGACGGGAAGATTGAGCTACAGCAAACCGTGGCCGCTAGTATGAAATTCATTAAAGATATTGCGTAATAATTTCACTTCGATGTGTACTTTACTGGACTATAAATTAAAAAAAACAAGTACGTATGAATTGATAGTACGGAAGTACGCGGCGAATTACAATATCTACTTTTTTTTATTATAGGGGGGGCAAACGAGCATATGAGTAACCTGATGGTAAGCAATCGGCAGCCCGTGGACATCAGCAACACCTACCAAATAGGTCAGTGATTCATTGTCAAGAAAATGAAATTATCATTTTCTTGAAGACTCCCAAGTCGTATTTGTTCAGGAACTCCGTTGAGGGAAGTTGATGCCACAGTTTTTTTTTTTATACTACGTCGGGTGGCAGACAAACATACGGCCCGCCTGATATGAAGCGGTTACCGTAGCCATATTAACGCTCGCAACATAAAATATCGCCCGCGCACCGCCACCCCCGCTGCCAACGCAGCATTCCTTGGTGACCTCACTCACTTGCAGGAACACAACAACCCTCAAGGAAGTTGTTATTTGGCTGCGGTATTCTGTGAGGTGGAGGTACATTCCCATGTCGGGTAGCATACAATAACGCTGCCTACCTCTCTTTTCGCCAGAGCTTCGTTTGTCAGTCAGCAGGGTGAACCGCGGGCAGGCAGGCAGGCGTGATGTTGGCTTTGGTTCAAAGATATTGATGAACCACTTACACCCCCAATTACGTTAAGTCGTCGGTTCCGGATGTAGTCACTAGATGACAGTCGTTAAGCCAAATCTTTGAACGGCTTGAAAACACTGCCCCCTTACCACCACCTCTTATTGCGATTCAATATCTGGATAGATTGCTTATTCATACCAATGAACAAGCGACTCTATTTCAAATACAATAGTGTCGCTTTTTTATTGGTATGAATAAGCAATCTATTCAGTTATTGAACCGCAATAAGAGATGGTGGTAAGGGGGCTGGCCTCCGCCAACCCGCAGTTGATCAGCGTGGTGGAGTATACTCTAAACCCCTTCGGTTGAGGGGAGATATGAATAGGGTTTGACCACGACGACCCGTAAAGTGAGCCAACTGTCTCACCTCGCAATGCTATTTGACAATGTTCAAAATTCAATGACGAGCTCGGTGGCGTAGCGGTCAATGACGCGGCTTCGACACCAACGCTCGTGGGTTCGATTCCCACATAGGACAAACATTTGTGTGCATGAACATGTCTGTTAGTCTTAGTCTGGGTGTTTTCTATGTATCATAAGTATGTATATACAAAAAAAAAATGTATTTACGTATGTTTATCAGTTGTCTAGTACCCATAACACAAGCTTCGCTTACTTTGGGGCTAGATGGCGCTGTGTAATTTGTCTGACAATATTTATTTGTTTATTTATTTATTTAAAAATTGTATAAATTATTTAACAATATCGTAAAATACACAAAATTATAAAGATCTGCAAACTTTCATTCTAATATCTTCCGTCCAATTTATTTTAGGGTCGATCAAAGATTGGCGGGAAAATCCATTTTAAAAGTATGAAATTATTAAAAAATAATATTTTCATTGGAGAAGCAATAAAAAATACTATAACTTTTATTATGATACTAATTACACAAACGTAATATTTAACATAGCTGCCGTAAAAAAATCTGATTTAATGCATACAAAATATAAACCTCTGACGTCATAACTCAGTAGCCTTTTGTATGGAGCGTTTTCGGGAAAGTCCAAATTTATGATTTTCAAATTAACATATCTCGAGAAATTTTTGTGCTATCGAAGTAATTCATTCTCCTATGGGCCTATGGATATATTATTAAGACGTCCCTACATGTTAAACCTAAAAAAATGTTGGTCAAGTAGCATATTATTATTACTTTTATTTGACTAGCTCAGTGGTCAAATGGTTAGCAATGGCCACTTTGACTCCGAGGTCGGGAGTTCGATTCCCGCACAAGACAAACATTTGTGTGCATGAACATTTCTGTTTGTCTTGGTCTGGGTGTTTTCTGTGTAGGGGAAAAAGTCTTTTCGCATTATAGTATGTATGAACTTGTAATAAAATCTCTTTGGTTATACCATTTGTATCTGAAAGGTTTTGATATCTTTAAAAAGTTTAAATTTTAAAAAAGATAATTCCAAATTCAAATTAGGTAAATGTGTGATTTTCATTTGTTTTTTTTTCTGTCAAGATGAGTGAATCTAATGAAGAAATTCGATACATTTTAAAATTTTACTACAAAAAAGGTAAAAATGCAACGCAAGCTGCGAAAAAATTTGTGACGTTTATGGACCTAGTGCAGTATCTGTGAGAGTAGCACAAATTTGGTTTAGGCGTTTTCAATCCGGAAATTTTGATGTCAAAGATGCACGTCGCTCTGGTCGCCCTGTTACGGATAAAATGGATGCCATTTTTGAAAAAGTGGAGCAAGATCGGCGTATCAGTAGTAACGACGTAGCTGAAGAACTAGGAATTGACCACAAAACAGTTTTGGCGCATAAAAAGGTCGTGGTCAAAGGCCGGTCAGGCTTCACAGACTTTGGCGAAACCCGGGTTAACCCGCAACAAGGTGATGCTGTGTGTATGGTGGGATTGGAAGGACATTATTCATTATGAGCTGTTACCGCCAGGCAGGACTATCGATTCTGAACTCTACTGTGAACAACTGATGAGATTAAAGCAAAAACTTGAGAGAAAGCGGCCGGAATTAATTAACAGAAGGGGTGTGATTTTTCATCATGATAACGCTAGACCTCACACATCTTTAGCCACTCAGCAAAAATTAAGAGAGTTTGACTGGGAGGTGTTAATGCATCCGCCGTATAGTCCTGACCTTGCACCTTCTGATTTCCACCTGTTTCAGTCTCTTCAGCATTCTTTAGGCAATGTCAGGTTAACATCACGAGAAGACTGCCAAAACCACTTGTCGCGGTTTTTTGAACAGAAGTCCCAAAATTTCTATAGTAATGGGATCATGTCTCTACCTACAAGATGGCAAAAAGTTATCGAACAAAATGGCACCTACATACTTTAGTTAAATGTAAATAAACTTTATTAAAAAATGTTTTGAATTTTCATATAAAATACGAAAAGACTTTTTCCCCAACCTAATATCAGCTAATATTTAAGTACATTTATCAGTTATATAGTACCCATAACACAAGCTTTGCGCTTAATTTGGGACTAGATGGCGCTGTGTAAATTGTCCAGAAATATTTATTTATTATTATTTATTTATATTAGTGCACAAGCAAGCCAACGAATCTGACGTTTGTGACAATTGATTGAAATAGATAAAAATACTGTCTTCTGTATTTCAAAAATGCAAAATTTATGTTGATAAAATATTAAAGCCCAAAAGATATCATATGAAAGTACAAGACTGGATTACCAATGATTTATGGGTTGATGCCAAGGTACATAGATGTTATGGTTAATTAAGATTTCGATAAAAGATACTTAAATACATGATTACAATCTATAGCAATCTGTCGGATCACTTGGAGGTAATTTAAGTTATTATGAAAATTATTATCAAAGCCCTTATCAAAATTAATTTGCTTATCATTAGGAGAATTTATAGATAAAAATTGCCTTCTTACGCGACTACGACGAAGCCAGAAATAAGGGTTATGATTTTAGCAGTATATACGTATATTCGTAGCGCCTAAGGCTCAATGTACATGTACACCGCCGCTGAATGGAATAGAAGCGACTTTTTGCAACAAAATTGTTCATAGCATTTTTTTTTTAATTCTGTAACATTTTATAATTTACATTCTTTTTTTTGACGTCTAATTTTTTATTAATAAATCATTTAAAACTATTTAATATACAATATTTTTATTCTAAAATAATTAACTATATTACTAAACTTAATATTCACAAATAAAATATTTACAAAGAGGTACAGAAAAAAAAAACAAAGAAAAGAAATAAAACAAAAATTATAAGTAAAAAAATTCCCCCAAATCGTTGCCCGTCGGTAGCATACCAAGAATGCTGGCAGCATTACCTCGCTGAATAGCAATGCTAATCCTCTGAGTAAGGTAATGGCCAGCCCACTGGTCACCTGAAGCCTCGACCAAACCCCCGCATATCTCTTTAAAAAGATTGCAGGCTGATGGACCCCACGGCCCTAACGTCTCTACCCCAAACGGCTCAAATATGTAAGTGTTAGTGAGTCCAGCATATTTGCGCCGTTTGAGTGACTCTGCTGAAGCCGCAGCCGTGCCGGCCTTAGACTCAGTGACCGGGAGGTGGCATGATGATATGCACGAGTCATAGCATAATGAACTTTATGGCAATTGTATAAATAAAGCATCAATTGATGTCATCAATAAAGCCAGGCGGTATTTTACACCCCGACTGCGCCTTAACTATATAAAGCCCAGATTCGACCTCACATGGTCTAATGTTATATTTTCCGTGAGGAATCTTCCCAAACCCTTCAACTGGAAGAGTGGTTTTATTGAAATATATTAATATTTTGACACTAACTAATCCCGACTTCTTCCGCATGTTTAGTTCACAATGACCAGGCAATCATGACACCTACTATAGATAGCTCGATGTAACATAGGGAGTTCAAGTTATGGTTCAAGATGGAAGCTAACCTTTGGATCCCACGAGGTCCCCGTTCGTAGACCATTAGATCAATTGTCTCGACACTAGATTATAGTTTAAACATCCGTATGTGTTTGTGCTGCTCGATAACATAAGTGCGACTAAGGTTTTTTTTTTTATACTACGTCGGGTGGCAGACAAGCATACGGCCCGCTTGATGTAAAGCGGTTACCGTAGCCATACAAACTGTTCCAGATTCGTCTCAGAGGAGAGGTACTACCTACTGTACGTAGTACCATTACTTATATTGTACCGCCTAAGCACAGTATTGCTTTTACTGTGTTTAGGTGGTAGGCCCCCAGGGGCGCTATCGCCTGAGCCTAAGCCGATTACTATCGGTTTTTTTTAATTACGAAAATCTAACTTCACTTTAAATTTGTACTAATAGTAATAAGCTTATCAGATAGGGCCGGAAGCGCTCTACTGATTAAACTCAAGATGTTTATCACAAATCCAAAAAGTCAGATTTTCGTACGAGGACAAAAATCGATCGCGGTAAGTCCCGTATTTTTTTATTGATAATAATTACATTCTGCAGACACTTTGTGAGCATGAGTACCTGGGCTGTCAGGGCGGCATAGTAAAACCTCTATTTATTTCCCTATGGTCTTTCTCTTTCTCTCCTCTTTACCCACCAGATACTTACATTCGTCCCGTATTTAGAATAATATACTTTTTAAAATTATGTGGATAGAAAATACATAAACAATAAATGTTAATAGACCGAACGACTATTTGTCATCGTAAAGTATAATGAATGTCAAATTCATTAGGCAGTTTAACTGTAATTAATGGCTCTGGCCAAAAATAAATTATCTAGTTGACGACGAGTTCGTTTTAGCAAAAAATAAAGTCGTAATGGCGTAACGCATTTAAAAACTTTGACAAATAGATTTTTTTTTAAGGAAAACTTCTATGGGCGCTTGGCTTTAGAAGCAAGCTAGTGAATGCGCGACGAGAGCGTTATGGAAAGGGCGAACGGAAGTTGAAAGGGAGATATAAGTTAGTAGAGCTAAAGAAGTTCTTTCGTCGTGTCGTCTACGCACACTCGTTGTTTTTTTTATTCACGCATGGTGTCAAATGAGACGGCCCGCCCGATAAGGTTACGATAGTGATACAAGTGTTTGCATACTCTCCCGCTATAAATCTTCTTAATGAGCTTTCGAAACCATATAAACCAAAATACAAATACCGTATCAAAATATAGGCATCGTAAAAAAGCGTTAAAAAATTACTTTTTACGATTTTTGTCACATGGCACGCAGCACTCCACAACCGCTCGACTTACGCCGCCGACATGAACTGACTCGTCAGCGGGCGGAGCGAAGTGGTTCAAAAGCGACATTACTAAGGGGCCGTCCATTAATCACGTGAGGCCGGTGAGGCTCAAAAGAGTAAGAGAAGTAAGAGAAAACCTAACCTAACCAAACCCCTCCCGGTTTGGTAAAAATCACGAAATATCGCCAGGGGGGGGGGGGGGGGGTGTAGTAAAATATCACGTGTATTTATTTTTATGTCAAACGCGCGATTTCTAAACCGAAGAGCGGCGTGTTGAAGACCTTGACTCGCCGATGCTAGGCAACGAACGAAGTTGAAGATGATGACGGCCTACAACTCCCTACGCATACAGTACAATAATGGTTTCAGAGTATTGATGGAGCTGCCACCATTCTGTAGCGCATCTGGCATGTTCACGCTTGCACCCTTACCACCAACAAATAGAATGCTTATTCATACCAATGAATAAGCGACTATTCAATTTGAAATGAGTCACTTATTCATTGGTATGAATAAGCATTCTATTCAGTTATTGAATCGCAATAAGAGTTGGTGGTAAGGGGGCAGAACCTTTATGCCACGATAAGCGGTCATCCCTAAATTACATCACACGTTAAGGGGGAAGGAGGGGGTCGACGAAGTGTGAGGGGTCCTAAATTTCGTGACGTGACATTTCAAAATCTATTATAAGTGTTAAAACACGAACTTTGAACTATTAACAAAAAACTCAAATACATTTGCAACTCTAGATGTAAAATTGCAAAATATGTGACGTCACACTAGGGAGGGGGATCTCACAAATGTGACCAGCTGTGACAAGGACGGGGGGCGGGTCAAAAAATTATGAAATTCGTGTGACGTAATTAATGGACGGCCCCTAACTCGCTAACGGTTTTAAGTTTGGAGAAATCGATACTGTTTCAATTCACCTTTGTTTCAAAACCCCTCGGTCTCTCCTAGATTCAGTCAGCATCTGTTCACGTCTCACTCACTACCAGGAACTCATCATTACTCAAGAGTCTATTATTAGGCTGCCGTTCTCTGTAAGGAGAATATTTTTTTTTCTTTCTCAATCCTATCTTTAGATAGAGTCTCTATTGGCCAAATGAGATCCTGACTTCCGTCAGGGCTGAGCTTAACCAAATGAAACCCACTAAGACATAAGACTGCACGGTTTCTGCTATTAATATATATATATATATATATATATTTACCAATACTTGGTCAATGTAATAAATCATGTTTGGTTAGATTTGAGTTGATTTTTGGTTATGTTAGGGTTTTCTTGCGTGATAGTACCCGGAACCTCGCCCACAGGCGACTAGAAGGAACACCGGTGGTTTTTTAGTCGGTAGGTCTACCCGGCGGGGTCCTTAGGGGTTCCTTGCACGCCGGGTAGGAGTCCGACATACCCGCGTTGTCGTCCCCTCGACCGCGTGGGATGCATGAGCATTTATCCATCGAAAAAAAAAAAAGAAAAAAAAGGGTTTTCTTGTGTCCTGTCATCGGAAATAGGAGGTCCATCAACCTAGATGATGAATGATGTGGTGCCAAGTAAGCTTAATTATTAATAACTGACAAATACAAAAACATTTAAATGGTACTAGACCCTATATATCCATGATTTTAGGTGATATATTGTGGAATCGATTTTATATTGTTTGGTGACTACATTTTGGTGACAAATCTATTATTTTGCGGGCAAACCCTATTAGTTAAGAAACACAAAACTAATTAAATTCGCGATAGCTTAAATGATACCCATAATATCTCCCAATCCGACAACGATGCGAACAAGTTTAAGGCCATTAATTATTGAGTTTACTTAGAACATATACAAACATACATAGTACGTACGTCTATACATATCACAGGTGTGTATTTGACCGCATTATAAATTAAATATGATAAACTAGTCAGCATTTGACGCAAGTGCGACGGAGCATGTACGGCCTTTACCGGGCGCGTTGATCCGTGCGACATACCTGATTCTATTGGTAAATGTCAGTAGTACTATTGGATTCATCATCATCATCATCTAAGCCTTTCTTCAACCGTGTTGGTATAGGCCTCCTTCAGTCTTCTCCTCTCTGATCTGTTTTGGGCCACATTTATCCAGTTCGTGCCCACCAACTTCACGATGTCGTCCGTCCATCGCATCTGTGGTCGCCCGACAGGTCTTTTTCTGTCCCAGGGTCTCCATTTCAGAACCGTTCTGCACCACGAGTTCGACTTTTTGGCTATATGCCCAGCCCATTGCCATTTGAGCTTTGCTACGCGGCGTGCGATATCAGAGACCAGACTTCTTCAGACTATTGGATTAACAAAAATAATATATCTCATCTTCTCTAATATATAAAATTCTTGTGTGGCGGTGTTTGTTAGTTCTGAGAATCGGCTACTATGTATTTTTCATACCCCTAAGTGATAATGGTTATCCACCCCTAACATTTTATTTTTCATTGTTTAGACATTTTTTTTTTAATTTTATTATGATTTAGGATTGAAACAATAACTTCAAATTTTCACCATAAATTTAGATTTATGGTAAAAAAACGTTTGTCGGGTCTGCTGTACATTTCTTTACATTTATATATCTGTACATTTATATATTTGACGTGCTCGGTGGTCGAATGGCAGTGACAGAACTAGCAATGGCTATTTTGACTCAGAGGTCGCGGGTTCGATTCCCGCACAAGACAAATATTTATGTCAATACATTTAAAACTGAAAATCGACATTTTGAAGGTTAACGGGGTTCTAGTTAAAGGACGGCAGAATTGCCACTTTGTCTCCGAGGTTGCGAATTTGATCCCCGCACAAGACAAATATTTATGTGCATAAACATGTCTGTGTGTCTTGGTCTGGGTGTTTTCTATGTATTCTAAGTATGTATTTACAAAAAAAAATGTATTTAAGTATAATATCAGTTATCTAGTAACCATAGTACAAGCTTTGCTTAGTTTGGGACTAGATTGCTGTGTGTAATTTGTACAGGAATATTTAATTTATTATACCTATTAAAGTTTTTAATTAGTCATTTATTTCTTTGAATTAATAAAACAATATAACTATAAAATTAAAGTAACTAAAAGTTACATTTATATGTGACAGGGCGAAGTCTAGGCATCTGGCTGAATGGAAGGATGTGGAATGGTACACTCCAAAGAACGAGCTATAGAACATATCGAGCTACGAATGTAAGCACCTCACAAATACGACAGCCAATCCCCTTGAGGGTTATAATGTTATAATAAAGCACTTGTACTATTCCACGTTATTATATTTAATATTACCGACCGGTTTCGCCGCTAAGGCATTATCAAGGTAAACAGATGGTGTTTGTGTTTCTACAAATACCGTTACGGTATAAAAATGTTTTGTAGAAACACAAACACCATCTGTTTACCTTGATAATGCGTTAGCGGCGAAACCGGTCGGTAATATTAAATATAATAACGTGGAATAGTACAAGTGCTATAATATAACATTATGATAATAATGTTCCACCAAGTGCCAACAATCAACAGTATCAACCCTTGAGGGTTGTTGTGTGCCTGGTAATGAGCAAGGTCAGCAAACATAAGAAGATTAGCAATAGGGTGCCAACGCGCATGCACTACTTGTATAATAAGCTTCTATAGGATGAGACGACCGCATTAAATTGGTTCAAATGGAAGCGAACGTACGTATTCTCGCATGAAACTATAGCTTGCCATCGTCGAATGGATCTTAGTATAATGATAATTTGACGAGCTCGGTGGCGTAGCGGTCAATGACGCGGCTTCGACACCAACGCTCGTGGGTTCGATTCCCACATAGGACAAACATTAGTGTACATAAACACGTCTGTTTGTCTTAGTCTGGGTGTTTTCTATGTATCATAAGTATGTATTTACAAAAAAAAATGTATTTACGTATGTTTATCAGTTGTCTAGTACCCATAACACAAGCTTCGCTTACTTTGGGGCTAGATGGCACTGTGTAATTTGTGTGACAATCCTTACTAATATTATAAATGCGAAAGTAACTCTGTCTGTCTGTCTGTCTGTCTGTCTGTCTGTCCTGCTTTCACGGCAAAACTACTGAACCGATTTAAATGAAATTTGGTACACAGATAGTTTAGAGCCTGAGGAAGGACATAGGCTACTTTTTAATGCAAAAAAAGGGTTGTAAGGGGTTAAAAGGGGGGGGGGGGAAAGGTTGTATGGAAGTATCGTTATTTTTAGAGCTAGAAGCTTGAAACTTATTTTTTAGGCTGTTGATTCGATATAAATAAATATGACATTCAAAGTTTGTAAAAGTTTTACCCACACGGGGGTAAAATAACAATAGGGAATAGGGGATGAAAGTTTGTATGGAATGAATGTTTTATAAGTTTGCGACAAGAGACAAAATATTAGTGCTATCCTGATGTAGATAACATTTACGCAGTCATTACAAATTGAGAAACTGGCATTGTACAAACAAAGCATTTGACCATCTGTGAATGTAAACAAAAGATAAGAAAGCTTAATAGTTTTATGAATGAGTCTTTATGCCTTTGCATGCCGACTCAGTCAGAAGTCGCTATATCCGAAAGGGATTTCTAGGAATCGGTTACAAATGGTTCATAAAAACAAGTTCTTAAGTACAAGTGTAAAAAGTTATACCTACTTAGTATAGAGATTTTGTTTATTTGGGTCAATAAAATTAGTTAAATTTAATTCATTTGGGTTTATAATATTTTTTTAAATAGGTTTTTATACAATTAAATAAAATACTTAAATAAGTTATTTTCATAATAAGAAGTTTTGTTTTCTGTGTTTACGGTTAAAAGCAAAATAGTTATAGGGGTATAGCGCACTCGGTTCTAAAACTACCATTGAACTTAGCTGATGAGGACATGCCGGTATGTAACATTAGCAAAAGAGGTGAGCGCGGAAGAAAGTTGCAGCAGTGTAAGCTGTTGGTTGGGATGAATGTACGATGTTCCACAAAAGAGCTATATAAGCACTAGATGGCACACTGCAACTCATATAAGTATTAATACGTATGTGTCTTATTTGTAAAATAAATAGCCGAAATATTTAAAAATGCTGCCCAAAGACATTCCACGCGGACGAAGTCGCGGGCACAGCTAGTATTTATTAAATTTATTATTATATCTCTTTTTAATCACGGGTCAAACCCGGTCATTTGATAGGCGTGCGCGGGGATATGGATCCAACGCGTAGAGGCCCCTTTGAGAAGTTTGAGTTAAGTTTTTATTATTATACCATTTATTAATTATTATTATTATTGTAAAAGACAATATAATATAATTCATTTATAAAGTGATAACGTCTTATAAATCATCAAACGCCGGCTGCACGCACGAAAGAGCATGACGCATTGTCACGTTCCGCCTGAGCTGAACGTACAAGCAAGAGCGCGGGACAAGCGATAGAGAGGCACGATCGGCCTATGCGTTCGGCTTATGACGCATCTATGTCTCTTCCATTCCATTGGCTGATGTTTTCTTAAGACGTTATCACAGACAGACGTACAGACAACCAATTTTTTCTCTCTCAAAGAACATTACACTATTCATAGAGGAAGCCCTGAAATATCAGACGCGGAAGAATTCAGTTCAATATAAAATCCAGCGAGTGTATGCGAGCTCATAAACAATGCATCACAAGGCCCCAATCATATGCAATTTGCTGTCATTAACTAATCGATGCGCATACTGCAATTGTCTTGTGGGGACGGGGAAATTGTACAGCTATTCGTGCCATAGCTTCGTGGTAACATTGCCTCGGATTCATGTTCTCCTAGTACCGAAATCGGATAGCAGAAGATTATAAATAAAAAAAATACAGTTGCCGATGCCTGGATTTTTTTATACTACGTCGGATGGCAGATAAGCATACGGCCCGCCTGATGTGAAGCGGTTACCGTAGCCATATTAACGATCGCAACATAAAATATCGCTCACGCAGCATCTCCCTCCCGTTAGATACAACATCATCATCATTATCAGCCTGTATCTACCCACCGCTGGGCAAAGGACTTCCCCAATGCTTTCCACCATATGCTCCATATGATCCTCCGCTTTTCGCATCCAACGGCTACCAGCCACTTATTGAGGTCGTCGGTCCATTTAGAGAGGAGGCGCCCTACGCTTCATCGCCCTATACGTGTTCTCCTCTCTTGGCCTTCCCTCCCCCATCTGCCATCGCTGATTCAGCAGATGTAACCAGCCTACTACCGCTTTAGCTTACTGACTCTGACAGTTATGTTGACCACTTTGGTTCTCCGTCAACCTTCTTCGTTTCGGACTGGATCCCTTAGAGCAGTGGTTCCCAACCTTTTTTTGTTCGCGGACCACTACGGGGTTTTTGTTGGGAGTAGGGTCCCCAAGTGTCATATAAATCCATTATTCTATAACTCGACTTGTTAGTATTTTGTATGATAGTGCTAATCTCTTTCATTAAAAGTTTATATCACGGACCATATTTTTACCTCTCACGGACCACCGGTTGGAAACCCCTGCCTTAGAGAAACCCCAAGCATTCATCTGCCCGTCGCTCGCTATGCGACTTTTAGTCTGTGAGAGCTAGCCCAATGGTCACCGTTGGTCATAAGATTATCGTAATTTATAACGGGGAGGACAAAGTGGTTTAAAACTTCTGTCTTCAAGGATTGGAGTATACCAGCGTTGTGAATTTGCCGAAGCTTCACAAAAGCTGTTCAGCCCAATCGAATGCGTCTATCGATGTCAGTGTTGAATTTTCCCAGCTGTATGGCCTGACCGAGGTATATGTTCTGCAATCGCTGATTTGCTCGTCAGTGTTTCATAGTCATCAAATCAGTTAGTAATGGTGGAAAGGAAACTACAATCCCCTATCAAATATCACCTGATCATTAAACCAAATTTAGTACGCGACGCTTGACTCTCACAAAAAATTTGAACACGATTATTATGTATCTAACGTTTTAATCATGTCACGTCATTGTAATTGCCAATTCCGTTCACAAATTAGGGAGTCATTAATTCCACGTGCCTCTCACATTTGACATTCCAAACGCAATGAATGATATTTTGGCTGCATCACGAGAAAACACGGTAAGTAGCACGAAAAAAGTCATTCTACGGACATGGATCAAAGTCAACTGTAGTAGATAACGAAAAAAATATTTTTAAAGACAAACTTTGACGTTAAAGTTTAAAAAGGGAACTTGTGTGGTAATTTGTTACTTTTCCTGTTATTCTAGACGAGTGTATTCTGCGTGTAATACATATTTATCTAATCTCATACTGAAATTTACACATTAAAAAACTGAACACAGTATCATAATGACAGTCTTTACGCACAAGCTATCAAAATAAATTTAAAAAGTTATTTTTCGATACAGCTCTTCTATGGACAACTGTATCGTAAAATAACTTTTTTACCATTTCGATACAGCTTCAGCCCTGGATACAGGTATTTTAAACAGGTTTCAATGCAAATACATTGCAACTATGTAAAATTTTTCTACATAATCTGTGAACGCGGCGCCGCGCGGCGCGTCGCGCATGCGCACTACGCATGCTCGATCTGCAAATGGATTTATAGGTAAGAATTATAGCTGTTAAATTAACTTCATGGTTGTATTTAAAATATTATTATCATATATTTCATGAGATTAGATAAAGTAGTGTATGAAACTGCACATAATTAGGTATTAAAATACTCGTGTGGTCTATTAAAACACTCGCCTTCGGCTCATGTTTTAAACTCACACTCGTATTTTAATAACCCTTATTATGCAACAGTTTCATAAACTACTATTTTCCAATCGGGAAACATAAATATGCTGGGCCTGACCTCTCCTTTGCCAGCGCCTCGTTTGTCTGTCAACAGGATGCTCGATGTGCATGAGATTGGCGCAACGACGATGAACCATTTGTACCTCAAAATTTGTTTGTCAGTTTGTGACGAGCTCGGTGGTCGAATGGTTAGCATTGGCCACGTTGACTCCCAAGATGCGGGTTCGATCTCCGCCGTGTGGTTTCCGGCAGACTAGAATGGAATCACGCCGTCCCTTCCCGTGGATATCGTACAAGGCGATTAGGGGACATTATCATATTATATTAGGCGACATTATCAAACATCGATCAGTCCTTACCAACCCGTGTGGCCAGCAGCGTGGGGAGTGTAGGCCAAATCCTCCTTCTGTCTCTGACGGATGAGAGAGGCGACCCTCTCTCTTAGTGGAGACTAGAATGACCTGATGATGATTATGATGACAAAAAAATTATTTAAATGTAATATCGAGCTCGGTGGCGTAGCGGCGGCTGATGACGCGCGGCTTCGACACCAACGCTCGTGGGTTCGATTCCCACACAGGACAAACATTTGTGTGCATGAACATGTCTGTTTGTCTTAGTCTGGGTGTTTTTTATGTCTCATAAGTACCTATGTATTTACAAAAAAAAAATGTATTTACGTATGTTTATCAGTTGTCTAGTACCCATAACACAAGCTTCGCTTACTTTGGGGCTAGATGGCGCTGTGTAATTTGTCTGACAATATTTATTTATTTATTATTTATTAATATCAGTTACTTAAGTAGCCACAGTATAACCTTTGTTTGGAAGAACATGACCATGAGTAATCTCCAGGAATATTTATTTATAGTTTTAATTTAATTTTTTTTTTCTTATTCGTTTTGTCACATACTAGATTATTACATTGAATAGTGTTTCGAACAAATCAATCAAGCTGTCGATATTGACAACACAGATTGACAATATCTTGATTGGTAGGCAAGTAGGCGAGCAGGCGAGTCATGCGTTTACGCACCGGAAAGGCCAAGGTAAAACTACGAGTACTTGAAAAGGTACAGTCAAGTGAATAGACGAGATACAAAAAAAAATCGAAAGGACATGTTAAGGATGAGTTTTCTTTTATATGAGGAGAGGGAAAACGAGAATGTGGGTCACCTGATGAAAAACAATCACCACCTATGAAGATCAGCAACACCGGGGTCAACGATCCGTTGCCGGCCTATACTCATTTCTTTACTTTTTTTTTTTATATACTACGTATTCCTTCTTTCTGATGACCTCACTCACTCGAAGGAACACAACAACCCTCAAAATTGTTATTTGGCTGCGATATTCTGTGAGGTGGAGGTACTTCCCCAGTCGGGCAGCTTAAAGCCCTACGTCTCTTTTCGCCAGAACCTCGTTTGTCAGTCGGCAGGGTGCACGACGCGCAGGAGAGTTTGCCTGGAATTATTTACACCCCTTGAGTGAAGATAATATTACATGATGAGGATCAAGAGCTCGATGGCGTCGTTGCGCGTATCAGTCCAATCGATCACACAAGTTAAACAACGTTGCCTGTAGCTTGTCTATGGATCATTTATCTCAAGTTTAGGTAGTTAGTTAGTGACACAAATGTGAGCTCCGAAGCACGGGCTTCGGGCTTGACAACAGCCGGGAACGACGCAAACGTGACCGACGACGATAAAATTATGACGTGACCAACGACGATAAAATTATGACGTGACCAACGACGACAAAGCTATGACGTGACCAACGACGACAAAGCTATGACGTGACCAACGACGATAAAGCTATGACGTGTCCAACGTTTGCGTCGCTCCCGGCTGTTGTCATTAGATGACAGTCGATAAGCCAAGTCAGTGGATGAGTTGTAAATAGATACTGTCTTCCTCCAACCTGTAGTTGACCAGCGTGGTGGTACTCCATCTCGATCCACGAGCTCCTCAATTACATAGTACGTTAAAATTTAAATCCACCATTGTAAAAACGAAGAGAAAATATTTACAAAGCTCAAAAGAGATGTTTAAGGTCTATGTGTGGATTAAAAACTACAGATAGCTGTGAGCCAATGTTTAAGTTGTCTAAATATTAACATTACCGTCTCTGTACATTCTTGAAATGTGCACGTTTGTCAAAACTAATCAGCATCTGTTTATTAAAAATGTCACAATCTAGAAGTAGAACCGTTGAATTACGATCTCAATAAGTACATAAATAAATTTAGAATTGGTGGTCAGAATACAGCTTTGTTACGTAAAAGTGTAATTGGAATGGGACCTGTATTATATATATAATAAATTACCAGACAATTTAAAAATATTACCCACACAACTGTTCAGGAATGAATTGAAATTATTTTTGATTGACAAATGTTACTATTCTATTAATGATTATATAACTGACGTAAATATTATAATTTAATGCTAAATCTATTATTGTTTGTATTGAATATATTTTAATGTAATTTTAAGAATTTGACTTTATGAATTTAATATTTAGTAATTTTATTTTTGACATATAATTGCAATTGTTTAAATTTAATAATTATCAAGTTTTTCCATGTCTTATTTAAGACGAAATGTATAAGGGTCGAATTCTGTACATCACCTAATCATTGTACCTACATTTCTAGCAAATAAATATTTATAATTATGATTATTATTATAACGATTTAGGCTCTGTGGTTCTGCACATATCTCGATGGCGTCTTGCGCCTGCCAGTCTATCGACAGTAACGTGTCAAAGAATATCAAAGTGTCGGTTCCGTGACTATTATGAAATGATACATAGATAGATACGAATATTTTTTTACCTCGAACTGTGAAGTTGTGGAATCAACTACCCTGAGCAGTATTTCCGAACAACTACGACATGAGAGCCTTCAAGAACCGAGTCAATATTTCCCTTAAAAGGCTGGCAACGGATCGGCGACCCCTTGGTGTTTCTGATTTCTATGGGCGGTGGTGATTGCTTTCCACCAGGTGACGTACATGCTCGTTTGCCCCCCTCTTATATAAAAAAAACCTGTCAAAGAATATCAAAAAGTCGGTCCCGCGACTGTTCTTAATAAATGATAGATAGATATGTTTATTACATAGTACAGTCACATACATACAAAAATTAAATTAAAACGCCACCATAGCGAATTTTTTTTTTTTTTCGAAATCCCGAATTGATATCGCAAAACCAAGGTCACTACTAGTGATGCTTTACACGAATCCGAAGTCAGAATTTCGAAATTTCATGGCAACGGACGGACAGACAGAACGACTTTTTTTCGGATAACCAAGGTCACTTTACATTACTACTTTTTGATGCTCTACATACACGAATCCGAAGTCAGAATTTCTAAATTTTGAGTTTCATGGCAACGGACAGACAGAACGACCGGACGATTTTATAAGCTCAATGAATTTCGCTGAACGACATTTGGCCCGCAGACCAGTTTTTGCGTGGGCGAGATGTCCCACAACCCAAAATATCAAGGATGGGAACTTATACACTAGGAAACAGAACGCAGAATAACAAGCTGCATGTGTGTATCGCAGAATAGCAAGCAAATGGCCACAGCTCAGTGTGACTTTTTTTTTATACTACGTCGGGTGGCAGACAAGCATACGGCCCGCCTGATGTGAAGCAGTTACCGTAACCATATTAACGCTCGCAACATTAAAAGTATCGCTCTACAATTACGCTCCCTACCGCTCTTTGCACATTGCGCAAAAAAACAATGATAGGTATGATGATAAGATACCGACTCATTCGTGTATTGTTGGTAGATCATTTTCATGCGTTTTTATTGGGAGCTATAATGTCAGATTGAAAGTTATTTGATACTAAATATCTTTCAATGTAAAGAATTCATATTTCTTATCTTGTCTAGCTGGCCTCGTACCTCAGGCACGGAATCTGAATTTTCACTGACCGCCTCTTAACACGTTTTGGTTACATGATCACATCGGACTCTGTTGTACGGATGAGTCGAAACAGTCGTTAAGTCTAGTCAGTGTGTTTGGGTTATTGAAAAACATTGGAACAGCATGGATATCACCATGGTAGAGTACGCTCTAAACCTCTTCGATTGAGGGGAGACCTGTATGCTAGCAGTGGGATAGATATCTGTTGATGAATATAACATAGGTACATGTACATAATTATGCTCGAAAGAAACATACAGTAATCGGGAATTACCAATGTGAACTTTAAAGGCAACCTTTTGCAACCTTTTTGACCACAAAATGTTTTGGGTCGACACGTCATACATGTGAACATTGCCAATTGTCTATAATTAAGCAGCCTAGGTCAATTACAAAGTAAGAACATGATTTTCAACAAAATGTTTATCCGTTTCCGTGGTGTAGCGGTTATCACATCTGCCTAACACGCAGAAGGCCCCCGGTTCGATCCCGGGCGGAAACATATCTTTTTGTACCAGTATTTGGAAACATATCTTTTTGTACCAGTATTTTTTTATATTTTCGATGAATATACTTATTATCATTAAAACTATTTTTTTTTATTCATCATTGCTACAGATTATGCAAATTGCGATTTCACCGTGGTTTACAATACAAGAATAATACTGCCCACTCGAAATAGTAGCAGCTTTTGAATGTTTCAAACATTACACATTAGTGAGTGTGTGCATTGGTGCGAGTACCATTTTTTTTTCTAATATTATTTATTAAGTAGGTATTTGTAATTTTTAAAATGGTATTTATATGTAAAAAAAGCAGGAACTTACATTACGTTTTTTTTCCTTATTTAGGCACCTACCTAACAACACAATCTAAATAACTAGTACGCTTGTTTACAGTATGTTAATATTTTGTTTATAATATTTTAACTATTTGGTTTTATGGAGTAATTTCATTAATCAAAATGGGGTAAAATTTTTATCTGAAATTTTATGGTTATAAAGTTTATATTTGAAACTTTGTTTAATAAATTATGAATATTGGGTAAATATAATTTTTATGTTAGCGCCATCTGTCTTCACTAGTAAAAACTACAATCTCATCCAAAGCAGATAAATAGAACATTTTCTAGCTGCGTGCGCTTTGATTATAATGATACAATTAACAAAGAATAGATGTCGTTACCTGTAAACGAAAGTTGCATTTTTTTATTATTTTTACAAAAAAAGGGTATATAAAATATATTATGTATGTAATAATTTCTTCAGGCTATAAGACCATTTTTTTTTTTTATTATATAAGGATGCCACAGTAATATATGTAAAAGAGTTATTTCGATAGCATAAAAACTTTTTGAGATACATATTTCAATTTAGAAATATTTAAATCTTATAGCTACCCGACTAGGGAATGTAGTATGTAATGTACCATTGTACCTCCACCTCACAGAATACCGCAGCCAAATAAAAATTCCCTTATGGGTTGTTGTGTTCCTGCGAGTGAGTGAGGTCACCAGAAAAGGAGATGCTGCGTTGGCAGCGGGGATGGCGGCACGTGAGCGATATTTTATTTTGAGAGTGTTAATATGTTACCTGACGTAGTATATAAAAAGAAGCTTCCCCATACAGCCCACGACGACGAACAACTTTTACCTCAAAATTTGTTTATCCGTTTGTGACGAGCTCGGTGGTCGAATGGTTATAATTGGCCACGTTTGACTTCCAAGATGCGGGTTCGATCCCCGCCGTGTGGTTTCCGGCAGACTAGAATAGAATCACTCCGTTTCTTCCCGTGGATGTCGTACAAGGCGACTAAGGGAAATACATTAGCAAATATCGACCAGGCCTCCCCAACCCGTTTGGCCAGCGTGGGGAGTGTAGGCCAAATCCTCCTTCCGTCTTGGACGGATGAGAGAGGGTCGTGCTCCTGTAGTGGAGACTAAAATGGACCTGAAGATGATGATGATGATGATACAATCCACAGTGAAAGACCGCGTCTCAGTTCCGTCTGTCTTTGGTTCAAAGATGCTAATGAATGTCTTACACCCCAAAATTCTGATGCGCTAATATTGTCACGTCAGACAATGTGAATCCACCTTTGAGGAATTCTTTATTACGCCACATAATATATTAAATATTTACACGAGAATTAATATTAGCACACGTTATCACTATTATCAATGCAGTTTTCAGTAAAAAAAACAGCGGATGAGATCAGTGCACGATAAAAAATGCAACGACTGATAATGGTGCATCACGCTTGGGTTAATGAACTTTGGTCTTAGAGTACTTTCGCAGGTGACAATCAAGCAACGATCTACCTGATTTATCTTTATTTAAATTATTTTTTGGGGCCTAGGTGGTTCACCAAACAAAACCAATCTCACCTACAATATGATGCACCCTGGTGACGAGTCTCTGTTATTCGTTACATTTGCATATACAATTATTACGTACAATGGTAGGATATATAAAGGTATATATTTATTGTTTTCAAGTACTTAATAGTAAATAAATTATTTGAAAGCAATAAATAAATAAATGTTTGTTGGTAGATCGTCATAGTTTTTACCAATCAAGCTAAAAACACAGCTGAAGTTTGATTTTTGCTAGCAAAAAATCTGAAAGGAATCGGCTTCAGCTTAGCGTCATCAGCTGTTTTTTGTATAGAATTTGACAGATAAAATCGTGACGTAGTTTTGGCAATATACCTATCTGAGAAGAACATCAAGAATGCCAATTCTGGTAATTATTTCGCGATCACAGTACGATAGTTGACCGAATCGAGACAGAATTGTGAATTGCCTAAAAGTAATATACCTACTTGATTTCATCCTTTACTTATTATCAAATCTTATTGCTAGCAAAATAAAATTCTTAATTTGTTTAGTTTTCGGCCATGTTTCGATATAATCCCACTTACGAGAATTAGACTGAAATTTCATATTGTGATATGAGAATACCGAACTTCACATTTCTGCCCCCTTACCACCATCTCTTATTGCGATTCTATAATTGAATAGATTGCTTATTCATACATAATGAATAAGCGACTTTCCATTTGAAATAGAGTCGCTTATTCATTAGTATGAATAAGCATTCTATTGAGTTATTGAATCGCAATAAGAGATGGTGGTAAAGAGGCAGAGATCGAAACTGGATCGGAACTGAATTTTGACTACATTTTAGTTACGAGAATTACCCCTATGCTGTTCTTCTACCATTCGTAAGGTAGTTCATTGCACTGTGTAAGCATATACATAGATGTGTCAGATATATAATACGCACAGTCAACTTTCAGTGCATTAAACTATAGGTATTTACTAACAGTAAAATGCGATTTTTCCTGAGTACTGTTTTTAACCGATTACACAAATCTGAAGTACAATGACCGATTACTCATGTTGACAATTAAAAAAAAAATCCATATAACTTTTTATATAGACAAGGGCCATAATAAATATTCTTGAACAAATTACACACGGCCATCTAGTCCCAAATTAAGCAAAGCTTGTACTATGGGTATTTCATCATCAGGTCCATTTTAGTCTCCACTACAGGAGCACGACCCTCTCTCGTCCGTCCTAGACGGAAGGAGGATTTGGCCTACACTCCCCACGCTGGCCAGACGGGTTGGGGAGGCCTGATCGATGTTTTATAATGTATTTCCCTTAGTCGCCTTGTACGACATCCACTGGAAGAGACGGAGTGCTTCTATTCTAGTCTGCCGGAAAACACACGGCCAAGCCTACTATGGGTACTGGATAACGGATAATATACTTAAATACATTTTTTTTATAAATATATACATATGATACATAGAAAACACCCAGACCAAGACAAACAAATATGTTCACGTACATAAATATTTGTTTTGTGCGGGGATCGAATCTCCAACCTCGAAGTCAAAGTGGCAATTCTGCCGTCCTTTAGCTAGAACCCCGTTAACCCTAAAATGGTCGATTTTCAGTTTTAAATGTAAAGTAAATGTTTTGGGGTGTATCTTCACCTGCACGTGGTGCACCCTGCTGACTAAAAAGCGAAGCTTGGCGAAAAGAGAGGTAGGGGGCGTAATTTTAAGTAACCCGACTAGGGAATGTACCTCCACCTCACAGAATATCGCAGCCAAATAACAATTCCCTTGAGGGTTGTTATGTTCCTGCGAGTGAGTGAGGTCACCAGAAAGGAGATGCTGCGTTGGCAGCGGGGGTGGCGGCGAGCGAGCGATATTTTTAATGTTGCGAGCGTTAATATGGCTACGGTAACCGCTTCACATCAGGCGGGCCGTATGCTTGTTTACCACCCGAAGTAGTATAAAAAAAACTTTGCTGTACTGAAGACGGGGATACCTACTCTTCAAGTGGAAGCAGTGTCGAAGGAGTACAGGGAGAAGAAAAGGAGAATAGGCAAAGTTCTGGTTTTAATTTGTATGTAGGATGTCGTATTTATTTTTTATATGTATATATTTTTTTTATTTAACTTAATCTTAAGATGTTGCTAATTTTTGTAATTTTTTTTAAATTCGCGTGACGTAATTTATGGATAGCCCCTCATGGGAAAAATGTACGGACAAAGTCGCGGTCGGCAGCTAGTGGGTTATAAAATTGAGATATCATACAGACAAAGTTGCGGACGAAAGTTAATTTTCGATTCAAATACAAAAAAAAATGTTAAATAAAAACTGTTATTTGTTTAGTTAATAGATTTTTCACAAACAGTCGATTTTTTAGTGAAAAAGAAGTGGGCCGCGTGACATAACTGTGACCAGGAAACCGTCACAATGGTTTTGATTCTTCAGATTTTGCGCGGTTGCGTAAAACTGGTCGCAATTTTAAGATGCTCGGTGTACAGGGGGAGGTTGTGATGGGAAATAATAACACGAGCCACTAATTTTTTTTTTAATGGGGGGGGGGGGGGGCAACGAGTATGGGGATGATCTGATGGAAAGCAATCACCAGCGCCCATACAGATCAGCAACACCAAATAATCCTTCCTTACTTTCTTTCTGGTGACCTCACTCACTCGCAGGAACACAACAACCTTCAAAGGAATTTTTATTTATGCAGCATTCTGTGAGGTGGAGGTATTTCCCCACCAGGAATGAAGGAGTGGCTGCGTTGACAACGGAGGTGGCGGCGCGCGAACGATATTTTATGTTGCGCCGCCTGATGTGAAGTGGCCTTCACATCAGGCGGGCCGTATGCTTGTCTGCCACGCGACGTAGTATAAAAAAAAGTTAAATGGCTGTTCAGCTTTTATTGTAACTTGGTCGGATCGAAACAGACATGGAACGTCTAGATTTTTGTTATTCTGTACTGATATATAAATTACTTTTTTTATCGTAATAACGGTGATAGTGCTCCGTATGGGCTCTAAAAGTCATTGTATTACCAACCGGTGGTATGAACCCTTTAGAGGAATTGACCGATATTAGCATATTGTCAGGCATTGCCCTGCATGAGCCCCATTCGGTAGATTTCACATATCATAGTTGTTTTATATCAAAAATATTAATAAAAAGTATTCTATACTATTCCACAGAATAATTATACTCTATTCTACACTCTATTTTCGCCAGAGCCTCGTTCGTCAGTCAGCAGTGCACCACGTGCATGTGAGATTGGCTTTGGTTAAAAGATATTGATGATCCACTCACACCCTATTTCTATATTGCTACACAAAATTGATTTGGTTAGCAATGGCCACTTTGACTTCGAGGTCGCGGGTTCAGTTCCAGCATAAGACAAATATTCGTGTGCATGAACATGTCTGTTTGTCTTGGTCTGTGTGTGTGTGTGTGTGTTTTTTTTTTATACTACGTCGGATGGCAGATAAGCATACGGTCCGCCTGATGTGAAGCGGTTACCGTAGCCATATTAACGCTCGCAATATAAAATATCACTCGCGCGCTGCTACCCCTGCTGCCAACGCAGCATCATCTTCCTTTCTTTCTGGTGACCTCACCCACTCGCAGGAACACAACAACCCTCAAGGGAATTGTTATTTGTCTGCGGTATTCTGTGAGGTGGAGATACATTCCCCAGTCGGGTAGCTTACAATTACGCTCCTTACCTCTCTTTTCGCCAGAGCTTCATTTGTCAGTCAGCAGGGTGCACCGCGTGCAGGTGAAGTTGGCTATGGTTCAAAGATATTGATGAACCACTTACACCCCAATTACGTTAAGTCGTCGGTTCCGGCTGTAGTCACTAGATGACAGTCGTTAAGCCAAATCTTTCGAAGTGTGTGTGAAGTTTCGAAGCAGGTGAAGTTGGCTATGGTTCAAAGATGTTGATGAACCACTTACACCTCAAAATTATATATTAATTTACATGTATGTATTCGAAAAAAATAAATTATGTGTATAATCAGTTACCTAGTACCCATAGTACAAGCTTTATTTAGTTTAAGACTAGATGGCAGTTTGTATTTGTCCAGGAGTATTTAATTTATTTATTTAAAACTGCAGTTTGTAAATTCCATAGCTGTGGATAAGACAGCAGCCTGTACGCGAGTGGAACGTTCCGGTCTACTTGCGAGTCGGTTGCGGTCGTTTATGTAACACCCTGTAGCAACTAGACAATTTATTGCTATCGACATAATTTCAAGCAATGTCACACAACATACTCTAAGTGTTATTTTTAATTTGTAGGATAAATTGATATTCGACGAGCTCGGTGGCCGAATGGTTAGCAATGGCCACTTTGACTCCGAGGTCGCGGGTTCGATTCCCGCACAAGACAAACATTTGTGTGCATGAACATGTCTGTTTGTCTTGGTCTAAGTATTTTCTATGTATTATAAGTATGTATTTACAAAAAAAAATGCATTTAAGTACATTTATCAGTTGCCTAGTACCCATAACACAAGCTTTGTGCTTAATTTGGGACTAGATGGCGCTGTGTGAAATTGTCCAGAAATATCTATTTATTTATTATTTATTTATTTATTGATAATAAATAAATAAATAATAGCTATATGCTCCAGGGGTGGAAGTGTTAAAGGGCATCACGCCGCGAGTAACTTCGGAGAAAGCACAGCACACCTCTCGACATCCCTGAGTCACTCACACCGGTGTTGCCCCCGGCCGTTTTCCTGGCATTTCGGGGGCCCATCTAGTGAGTGGCGAGCCACCGCCTGCCGCAAATAACTAGCAATAAAAGCAGTTATGGCAGGCGTCCGTCCCTCTTCTGTAATAGCCCGGTATTAAGTTCACCCAGATCTCATCTCCATAGCCCATTTATTTTCCATCACACTTCGCAATAGTCTCAACGCCTGCCGAGACCTGCTCATGGGTATGTCGTTCCATTGACATATCCAGGAGCGGGTCACGGCGGGCGTACAACATTATATCAAACTTCTCAAAGGGGCCTCTACGCGTTGGATCCATATCCCCGCGCATGGCTATCAAATGACCGGGCTTGACCCGTGATTAAAAAAAGATAACATTTATTATTTATAACGAGGTATTGAAAGAGAGGTAGGGTAAATAGTATCTGTAAGCTACCCGACTGGGGAATGTACCTCGACCTCACAGAATACCGCAGCCAAATAATAATTCCCTTGAGGGTTGTTGTGTTCCTGCCACTCGCAGATGGCAGAGTGAGGTCTTGATTTGCTCCGCAACATGCCAATTTATGTTACATTAAAAATAAACAGCAGGAGCAGGCATACATTTTCGCCGCGCGGTAGAAAGAGACGGGTATATTCATTCCTCTCCTACGCAGCTACGCCGCGCCGCCGCCGGTCCGCGCCGCTCCGTCTTACGAATTTTCGATCAGCCCCCTTACCACCATCTCTTATTGCGATTCAATAACTGAATAGATTGCTTATTAATGCCAATGAATAAGCGACTCTATTCAATTTGAAATAGAGTCTCTTATTCATTGATATGAATAAGCATTCTATTCAGTTATTGAATCGCAATAAGAGATGGTGGCAAGGGGGCTGGCCACGTGTCCTGACGCGGGTTTAACATTTTTTACCCAAAAAGTGCACAACGCCATTAAAGAAGGCGCCGTCCGCGACAATCTGAATAGACTATACTATATACAAACAATTTTTCATCAAATTATTATTATTTAATTAGTTGCCAATAAGTCGAGGTCTTCAATTGTGACAAGTTTAATCAAAATCGGTTCATTGGTTTTGGATCACATCAAATACATAAATGAAACCCCGTCCGGACGCTCCCCGGGCACCCTCTAAACTAGGACAAATCCGAGGAAACCCGGACGGATGGTATCCCTATATATGTCCAAGCATTTAATATTTGTGTTTCTACAAAACATTTAAAAGGTTTTGTAGAAACACAAACACCATTTGTTTACCTTGATTAATTAATGATTTAGCGGCGAAGCCGGTCGGTAAAACTAAATATAATTACGTGGAACAATACAATTGCTTTATTATCATCATCATCAGGTAATTTTTAGTCTCCACTACAGGAGCACGACCCTCTCTCGTCCGTCTCAGACAGAAGAAGGAGGTTTTGGCCTACACTCCCCACGCTGGCCAGACGGGTTGGGGAGGCCTGATCGATGTTTTATAATGTATTTCCCTTAGTCGCCTTGTACGACATCCACGGGAAGAGACGAAGTGATTCTATTCTAGTCTGCCGGAAACCACACGGCCAAGTTTATTATAACATTATGATAATAATGTTTTTTTTTTATATACCACACGCTTTGTGTCTTTGTGTGCCCTGTAAAAACCTCTTCACGCTCTTTTTGAAGAACCCAATGCTGTAGTCTCCTGAGAAAACCTCGACAGGCAATTCATTCCACAGCCTGACCGTACGCGGGAGAAAACTTCTCTGGAACCGCACAGTACGCGACCACTTAGGCTCCAATGTGTGAGGATGAACACCCTGTCGATGGCGAACGGTGCGACTGTAGAAGGAGGCCGTGGGCATCATGTCAATCAACTCCTCTGAACACACCCCATTGTACAATCGGTAGAACACACAAAGGGACGCAAAATCTGTTCCACCAAGTGCCAACAATCAACGGTATCAACTTCATTTAGTGTTATGTTTTTCAATCGGTTAAATACAAAGCATTAAGTATCAATGAACGGCGAAGGAATTGTTGTCAGCAAAATATTCTGCCACCTGACGATTTCCATTCGGTTGATTCAACGAAATATTGTATTGTGTCGCGTTGTTTATTATGGAATGTTTTCTTATAAAATTAGTCATTTCGGTCGACCACCGACGTTTTATGCTGCATTGGTATGTTTTTGTATTTATAGTACTTTATATGGGCATGAAGAGGTTTTTACAGGGTCGGCAACGCGCGTGTGTTGCCCGTGCTCTTACAGGTGTTCATAGGCTACGGTAACTGTTTTTTTTATATGCCACATTAAAGCTCGAAACATTGCGCCGCCACCCCCGCTGCCAACGCAGCATCTTCCTTCTTTTCTGGTGACCTTACTTACTGGTATGAACACAACAACCCTCAAGGGAATTGTTATTTGGCTGCGGTATTCTGTGAGGTGGAGGTACAACATTCCCCAGTCGGGTAGCTTACAATTACACTCCCTACCTCTTTTTTAGTCAGAGCTTCCGTTTGTCAGTCAGGGAAGTTGGCTTTGGTTCAAAGATTTTGATGAACCCCAACTGGTTTCCATCAGGCGGGCTGTATGCTTATTTGCCTCTTTAGTGGTATAAAAAAATAGGCGTGAAACAAAATAGGGGCCCTACCGCCGAAGCTGAAGCCGACTACCACCGACCTACCCCGATTTAACCCAAGACCAATTTTTGATTCCAAAACATGGTCTTGGATTAAAGCTATTGACAAACAGCTTCAGCTTAGTCGGTACAGCTCTAGGGTTTCTTCAAGCAGAGCTAAACATCAACCAACAATCTAAGCAGTAGCACACCCTGGCCACTCCATACAAATGTCACGTCGTTCACTATTACAGAGACAATGACGTCTGTGCAGAGCGTTAATGAGCGTGTGTGCGTGCGGCGCCATACAAACTGTTCCATATTTGTCTCAGAGGGGAGGTGAGGACGACACGAGAGAGCGGCAGGGAATGGCCATACTGTACGTAGTACTATTACTAGTGTCAATTTCGCATTCAAAACTTTCGATGATAAACGGCTTCAGCGGCGTAAGCGGTTCTTCCAACATCTTTAAACCAAATCCAGCTCCCCAGCAGGTGGTGCACCCTGCTAACTGACACACGAGGCTCTGGCGAAATGAGAGGTAGGGCACAGCGTATTTATGAGCTGCCCGACTGGGGAAGTACCTCCACCTCACATAATACTGCAGCCAAATAACAAGTCACTTGAAGGTTGTTGTTTCTGCGAGTGAGTGAGATCACCAGTAAGGGTGGATTGCTGCGTTGGCAGCGGGGGTGGCGCCGCCGGAGTGATATTTGGTGTTCAAACGTTAATATAGCTACGGTAACCTGTTCACTCTCATTGGGTGACAGTCGTTAAGCCAAGTTAGTGGCCTTTAGGCCGTTTGAAATCACTGGCCTCCGCCAACCCTCAATTGAGCAGCGTGGTGGAGTGTGCTCTAAGCCCTTCGATTGAGGGGAAGCCCGTATCCCAGCAGTGGGATGAATAATAGGGTTGTCAACTAACCTCGCTTGTTGCTTGCTTGCTTGTTTGTCACCCGACGTAATATAAAAAAAAACCGGACAAGTGCGAGTCGGACTCGCCCACCGAGAGTTCCGTACGTAGTATCATTATTAAATTTGATATTTTTCATTCTAAATAAGGAATAATGCGTCGAAAAAAATAAATAAAATATATTTTGCAATGTGTACATCAAACCCTTTCATATGATACCCCATTTGAACTAGTAGTTTCAATTTGAAATTTCGACACACTATAAAAAATAAAGACCCCCTATTTTTTAAAATCTATTTACAAATGTATAGTTTTGAGATTTATTCCTGTACTGGTAGTCTATAACGATGTTACTTGCCAAATTTCATAGTTCTAGGTCAACGGGAAGTACCCTATAGGTTTTGATTCCCTTGAGAATGTGTCGAAATATGAGTTTTTTGCTGAACAAACGGCCGTAACTTTTTTTTACGTAAACTTAGCAGTTTGATTATTTTACAACTTCATGGTACCGTAGACCTGAGTATACAGTTCAAATTTCAGCTTGATACCTCCACGCATTCTCGACGTAGAAATTCTTGACAGACAGACAGACGAACAACAAAGTGATCTTATAAGGGTTCCGTTTTTCCTTTTGAAGTACGGAACCCTAAAAATTGCGAGTGAGCGAGATTAGCTCCAACTATGCTAGTAGTTGGGGTTGGCAATAGGTAGGTGATACTCCTTGTGATTGATTGCATGTGTTTATATGCTACGGTAACTTCAGTAAGAGCCTTAACAAAGTACACTTGGAAACGCGACTAAAAGATGGAAAAAAAATTGGTTATGTGTAAAGATGGTTTACGGATGATAATTTTACGTAATAACGTCATAAGAAACATAGGCCGATTGTGCCTCTTTATCGCTTGTTCCGCGCTCTCGCTTGCACGCTCGGCTCAGGCGGAACGCGACAATGAATCAAGATTTTTCGTGTGTGCAGCCGGCGTTTATCGATTTATAACACGTTGTCACGTCAAAATCTTCATTTATGATTTTTTTTTATTAATTGATACATTCTAATTGGTGTATTTATTATTGTATATTAAAATCAATAGATCACAGCGTAATAATAAATGTCGTTTTATCAATTGTGAACCTAATGCTGTTAGAAATAAAGGCAATATTCCGTTGGTTTCCGTGGATTACTCTGTCATCTATGTGACCCACCTCTGATTACCGAAAACTGCATAGATGGCGGTTGACGTTGGGTCGATGTACGGCGCTGTACACACACAGGCTATTTTAGTAATGTTACATATTGTGATTATGGGCATTTTCGGAAAAAAAAAGTAATGGGAAAAATCCTGGAGAAATTTCTAACTGGGAAAATATTCGGGTTTTTTCATTATACCCCTTGCGATCGGACTACGCTGAATGTTATAATAAAGCACTTGTACTGTTTCACGTAATTATATTTAATTTTACCAACCGGTTTCGCTGCTAAGACATTATCAAGGTAAACAGATGGTGTTTGACCATTATTATGCTGAAATTTGTCATACTTATGTAAATTAGGTGACATTAAATGACATCAAACTTGACTATATTAGCTCTTTCTATCTGGGAGTTCCTGTGGCGTCCTTCAGCTCCATTTTTAGACCTTCGACAATATAATAGGTAGGGGAAAAAGTCTTTTCGCATTATAGTATGTATGAACTTGTAATAAAATCTCTTTGGTTATACCATTTGTATCTAGCAGGTTTTGATATCTTTAAAAAGTTTAAATTTTAAAAAAGATAATTCCAAATTCAAATTAGGTAAATGTGTGATTTTCATTTGTTTTTTTTACTGTCAAGATGAGTGAATCTAATGAAGAAATTCGATACATTTTAAAATTTTACTACAAAAAAGGTAAAAATTCAACGCAAGCTGCGAAAAAAAATTGTGATTATTATGGACCTAATGCAGTGTCTGTGAGAGTAGCACAAATTTGGTTTAAGCGTTTTCAATCCGAAAATTTTGATGTCAAAGATGCACGTCGCTCTGGTCGCCCTGTTACGGATAAAATGGATGCCATTTCTGAAAAAGTGGAGCAAGATCGGCATATCAGTAGTTACGACGTAGCTGAAGAACTAGGAATTGACCACATAACAGTTTTGGCGCATAAAAAGGTCGTGGTCAAAGACCGGCCAGGCTTCAGAGACTCTGGCGAAACCCGGGTTAACCCGCAACAAGGTGATGCTGTGTGTATGGTGGGATTGGAAGGGAAGATATTCATTATGAGCTGTTACCGCCAGGCAGGACTATCGATTCTGAACTCTACTGTGAACAACTGATGAGATTAAAGCAAAAAGTTGAGAGAAAGCGGCCGGAATCAATTAATAGAAGGGGTGTGATTTTTCATCATGATAACGCTAAATCTCACACATCTTTAGCCACTCAGCAAAAATTAAGAGAGTTTGACTGGGAGGTGTTAATGCATCCGCCGTATAGTCCTGACCTTGCACCTTCTGATTTCCACCTGTTTCGGTCTCTTAAGAATTCTTTAGGCAATGTCAGGTTAACATCACGAGAAGACTGCCAAAACCACTTGTCGCGGTTTTTTGAACAGAAGTCCCAAAATTTCTATAGTAATGGGATCATGTCCCTACCTACAAGATGACAAAAAGTTATCGAACATAATGGCACCTACATACTTTAGTTAAATGTAAATAAACTTTATTAAAAAATGTTTTGAATTTTTATATAAAATACGAAAAGACTTTTTCCCCGACCTAATATGTATGAGAAAGTGCACATGGCATCAAAACCAACGAGCATAAACTTAATTTAATAGAATTGTATTACATATTGTTATTGCATTAAAGAACTTACAAACAAACAAACAAACTTAGTTATGGACTTTTGATCAGCGAGTTCCGGTGTCAACCTGCCCACTCTACCTTAAGACCCTGGTTACTCATAACACCAACATAAACAAACCCACACTTGGTTATGTTAGTCCTTTCCACTGGTGAGTCCCAATGGCAATTTCCAGGTGCTATCTTTAAACCCTTACCATTGTGTGTAGAAATAGAAAGTGCTGTTATCATCAAAAACGACAAACATAAAGTGCCCAAACATAAAATTTAGATTTTTTTCCGTCAGGGTGTTCCAGTGGCAACCTTCCAGCCCCATCTTCAGATCCTCGTCATAATGTATAATGGAAAGTATCTAACAATCTCACGACTCCATCTTCCGACCCTAATTGTAACATGTAAATAAAATTAATATAAATAAAAATAAAATCTGTAATCAAAGTACGGACCTGGGATGTGAAGAGTGTACTCCACCATACTGTTCAACTGGTGGTTGGCGAATGTCAGTGTTTTCAAGCCGCCTAAAGACCAGTGACCTTGCTAACGACTGTCATAAAAATAATGTTGTGAGAATGAGTTGAGAAAACATAAGTGTAATCCAATTTATAACTAAGAGACCACTACTGACATTTGTTTACAAAGGCTGCATCAGTTCAAGACAGTATGCCTTTCGGGTGTACTTGCAGCACGTGCAAGGCCGGCAGGTCGCCGACCGACTCCCGCGCAGCCTCCGTTGGGAAAACGTCCATACATATTATAGGAACTGACTGACATAGACAAACTTGGGCTTATTGATTTCTAAACAACATTTTTGAACCAAAGCCTCATCTGCACCTCATCTGCATCTCATGTGCACGTGATGCACCCTACTTCTCTGGCGAAAAGAAAAGTAGGGCATTACTTTTTAAGCTGCCCGACAAGGACTTCCCTATGTAATGTAATGTACCTCCACCTCACAGAATACCGCAGCCAAATAACAATCCCCATAAGGGTTGCTATGTTCCTGCTAGTGAGTGAGGTCACCAGAAAGAAAGGAAGGAGTATTATATAGGCTGGCAATGGATCGGCGACCGCTTGGTATTGCTGTTCGCTATTGGCGTTGGTGATTTTGGCTTTCCATAATATAAACCACATGCTCGTTTGCCCCCTCTCATATAGTAAAATCAACTCTACAAACTTTAAGAGCAAATACACAAACACCTTCTCCTATGGTTACCACGATCTTCTCCTAGCCTACTGATGGTACACGAGGAGGTATAACATCTACTACTCACCGGCAAATATTCCTGAGGCCTATCCTCAAGAAGAATCTGATTCTCTCCTTTCCTGGATCAATGCTCTTGAAATATGCTCTCCTGGTATCAACAGACTATCTTGGCCTAAGGTTCCATTTTACCTGACCTCTTCTTCATCGATCCCGTGACCCCAATCCATCCAGCGCCAGGTGCCTACATCTCATCGAGCCAATTTCTCTTTCTGCTTATTTAACAGCCTGCACTGAAGAAGCTGGTTAATTTAGCCACAACGCTGTACGTCCCCGCCAGAACATTAGCCAGACAAATCCCTGAGAGGAAAAATTATTAACCGTCTTTGTCCACCCAGGCTGCACTCTGTTGGGATGTAAGCGACTCAACACCATATTTGAGCTAAAGCTAAATTTACCTGCACGTGGTGTAATCTGCTGATAACTAACGAGGTTCGGGGTATTTATAAGCTACCCAACTGTCCTGGTTGCAGTATTCTGTGTACTTCGGCTCACAGAACAAAAACAGATACAAAAACAAATCCAAGGTCTTGCTAATCTATCGTTTTGATCAGATGTACCCAGAAGGACAAACGCTAGAAATTTACTCAAATGTCGCTGCTATTTGGGCCTCCTCTTTTTGCTTACCATCAAGCGAAGCGGAACTATCATGCTAAGCTTTTACAAAAAAACGATCTAACTATAAAATTAGCTATGGTCTTCTAGGAAAACTATGAAACATATTCTTACTTTCTACAAGGAACTATATGACTTCAAAATCTTTTTTTTTCTCTACTCCTGCAGAAGTGCATCGGCCTGAGGCCAAGGCCCTATAGGGCCTTCACCCCGGTGAAAGTATGAGTTTGGAAGATCTCGCTTATTTAGTTCATTCACTTTAGATAGCACAAGGAATCATAGGGACGACTTTCAGCTACATTTTTTTTATTGCTACTGCTTAGTATGAACATTATTTATGCAAAATACGGATATATCATGGAGCCCGCGTCTATAAGAGAAAACGAGTGATATGTGAAGATAAAATGAATTACTTTCTGATTAAATATTTCAATATCAAATTTAATTGTAAACAGGTCTATGTCAAGCTTCGCGTGCTTATTACCATGCACTTTGATTTCTACTTTTTGTTTAGTCGTATGTAGGTAGCCGTATTCGATGAATTATGTAGATAACTACCAATAACTTAGTTAAAATAATTGACATTTATCTCTAAGTCTATATTTATAAAAACGTACAACACACAGTGGTGTATCTAAACATTTCATTATTTTTAATTAAGAGCAGGCTCATTCAAATAGTTCGTTAGTCGTTTGTAGGGGCAATTAATCATAGTGAAATTATCAATCATGCCATCTTAATTTGAATTATAAGTAGGTACTCGCAGTGAAATATTTATAAATGAAATCATAAATGAAACTTATATTTTAATAGTTACAATTTTTTTTTTTCCAGAAATAAAAATGTATTAAAAATCCACTCCGTCCCATTCTTTGTGCCGAAATTTCAAGGCTGCTAGAGGCGGAAGAAAGCTCGAAAAGCGATAGTGGAATGCCTCAGCTCTTTGCATCGCCTCCCTCCCCCCAAGCTTGCGGGGAAGTGCAATGCCTTAAGGGACTTGGGATTGAAAAAATCACTGAGTGTTTTTTTGTTTGTTTTTGTCGAGATTTTACACGGTTGTTTGTTAGTAAAATGTTTATTGGCTTCTGTTAATTTTAATTAAAAGTTACAAATCTTTATTTGAACTTTTAATTCATCATCATCATCATCATCATCTGCTTGTATCTAGCCACTGTTGGATATTCCTTCCATAATGACTTCCACCAAATACGATCGTCCGCCTTTCGCATCATCATCTTCCGAATCATAAGGTCATCATCATTTAGATGGAGGGCGTCCAACGCTTCGTCGTCCTACGTCCTAAACATTAAATTATAAAGGAAATTGTAATAAAATATTCATTTGTAACAATTAAATACATTTTCCCTCCCCAACCCGTCTGGCCAGCGTGGGGAGTGTAGGCCAAAACCTCCTTCTGTCTTTTGGACGGATGAGAGAGGGTCGTGCTCCTGTAGTGGAGATTAAAATGACCTGATGATGATGATGATGAAATACATTTTAATTTTTTTTGCCTCTTATAGGTATATTGTTTTTAGTTAAAGTTCATTTTTAGTGTATTAATTAAATGTTAAATGTATCTTGTTTTTAGTTCTATTCATTAGTTTAAAATTTAGATGTATATTTTATGTTATGTGTTAATTTACATTTATTAGTAATTTAAAATTATATTTTCTGTCTCATTATTAGAGAAAACGATACAATGAGATCAGATTTTATTTACAAATTAATATTTTAATTTACATAATAATATTTATTTTAAGATTAGTATATTTTTAGTTAATTAAGTTTATATTTTAATTAAAGATAAAAAATTGGTTGCCTGTAAAGTCGGTATACGGGCGAAAGTTTTACGTGACAACGACTTTGAGTGGTAAAATGTTTTCGAGTGGAAGGGACGCATGCCTTTCACTTTTTATGTCTGTCTCTCTCGCTCTTAGAAGGGACACGCGTCCACGACACGCTTACAATGAGAGCGAGTGAAAGGCACGCGCCTTTCACTCGCTCTCATTGTAAGCGCATAACGTGACCCAGTTTCTTGAAGTGTCACCCGGCTAACCAATTTATAAGACGTTGTCACGTCAAAAATATTTTTTACTTTTAATTAAAATTAACAAAATTAATGATTGAAGTTAGTGTATATGACCTATTTTTCGAATCAAAATATGGCAATCGACTTCAGCTTCGGCGGTAGGGCCCCAGGTTGACCACGGCGGCGCGTTTCTTCCCGTGGTTAACATCATTTGGGGTGTAAGTGGTTCATCAACATCTTTGAACCAAAGCCAACTTCACCTGCACGCGGTGGGTGCACCGCGTGCAAACTGACAAACGAAGCTCTGGCGAAAAGAGAGGTAGGAAGCGTAATTGTAAGCTACCTGACTGGGGAATGTACCTCCACCTATCCAAATAACGGTTTCCTTGAGGGCTGTTGTGTTCCTGCGAGTGAGTGAGGTCACCAGAAAGGAAGGAGATGCTGCGTTGGCAGCGGGGGTGGCGGCGCGCGAGCGATATTTTATGTTGCGAGCGTTAATATGGCTACGGTAACCGCTTCACATCAGGCGGGCCGTATGCTTGTCTGCCACCCGACGTAGTATAAAAAAAAAAATATCATGTTGATCATGCAACGCGAAAGTTTTATAATTAATATATCCTCAGTTATGTGTTAGTAGTACTGTCTGCCTTAGTAATGTAAGTATCCTTAGTAGGGTGTCAATTTAGTATCCCGTTCACCGACATCCCGGCTATCAATCAAACTACATACTTTCACTTACAGAGGTTTAATTTACATACATTAACTACCTGACGCGGTAAACGTTGTTCTATCATTTAAATCAAATATAAATTAATAAAATATACTTTACGACCTTTATTCTTATACTATATATTATTATATTTCTTTACTATATTCTCATATCTCGGTCGGTCTACTCCAGCGGTTCTCAATTAGTTTTTTCTACGTACCACTTCAAGAAAGACCTCAATCTTGCGTACCCCTTATTGCAGGGACATTAAATAAAAAATGAAATTAGGTGTTTTTTTATATTATTATCATCAAAAGACATTCTAATGACACACTAAAGCGCTCGATGCATACGTTTGACTTACTGACTGATCGTTTAAATTAAATTGAATATTTTTTTGGCAATTGTTAAGCTATTGCATAGCTACTATCGCGGGCCTTGAGCGCGGGGACCGAATCCAGAAATTCCGTAACGAAAAAACCTCACGCTCCCCACTCCGACGGGCAAGCAGGTGTGGCTTGAAGGCCGTGCATCGTCTAACGTCGTTTCAGTTCGGCAGTCTTCGACACGGCGTTGTGTGCGTGCGATTAGACGTATTGTACGACTCTACGAAACTCGTTTTATTTATTTAATAATAGAAAAATTTGTTTTCTTATCGGTCACCACGCTCAAAAAGTGTAACTTGAATTAATATCAAAGAAAAAGCAATACTGCATGAATAAAATAAATAAATAAAATTATAATTGCATAAGTTGATACAAAATGCTATAATAGCTTTACCGCGGCAGTCCCCGAGTGCCACACGTCTTTTTGTTTTTTATGGATTTAATATATTAATTAGAAGTACGCGCAGCAATCTATTAACATTGCTGCGCATACTTCTTGATCCAATCTCGCGTACCCCTAGGGGTACGCGTACCACTAATTGGGAAACATTGGTCTAATCGATCGTCCATAGCTTGTCTATAGACGGGTTAATATATCTACAGCTCATCCGTACTTCTGAGGACACGATAGGCTATCGGTTCCGACTGTCGTTACGCCAAGATAGCCTTTGAGCTGCTTGAAAGCCTCCGCTAACCCAGCAGTTTATGCACTTGAAGTTGCTTGTACTCTGAAAATGCTGGTGAATCACCTATTGCTTATTGCTTCACCATATTTCATCACCTATAGAAGTGAACACTGCTGTGGTAGACTGAGTTACTTCCTTATAGCTGGTATAATTATAGATGATTTAATTACCTCCAATCATTACGAATATAATTACTCTGTGGTGAAGAGTTGGATAATTGGACTATTCTGCAGAATAGATCCTGCCGACATTTTGTTACTTTTAAGTTAAAGTTATTTAAAGTTTGTAATAAAAATATCATGAAGTATACATTTTGGGAAACTTAAGTGATCAAACTGCTAGAAGGGGTGTAAGAGGTTCATCAACATCTTTGAGGGGTGTAAGTGGTTCATCGACATCTTTGAGGGGTGTAAGTGGTTCATCAACATCTTTGAACCAAAGCCAACCTCAGGGTGCACCCTGCTGACAGACAGACGAGGCTCTGGCGATAAGAGAGGTAGGGCATAGCGTATTTTATAAGCTGTCCGACTGGGGAAGGACCTCCACCTCACAGAATACCGCAGACAAATAACAATTCCCTTGAGGGTTGTTGTGTTCCCGCAAGTGAGTCAGGTCACCAGAAACGCAGGAGTTGCTGCGCTGGCAGTGGGGGTGGCGGTGTGCGAGCGATATTTTATGTTGCGAGCGTTAATATGGCTACGGTAACCGCTTCACATCAGGCGGGCTGTAAGCTTGTCTGCCACCAGACGTAGTATAAAAAAAAAAACAAAAATCTGTTACGAATATATAAGACTCGATTTGATTGGATCTGTTATACAGGGTCCAATATTGCGAAGTTTTTTTTTATATTCACGATGGAATATCCTTGGGGATAATCACCAGGGTAATTTATTTTTACTAATATTGTAAATGCTAAATTGAGTTTGTTTGTTGTTCCGCTTTCAAGCTTTAACTTTTACGACTCAAAGTTGTATGCATCGACGTATGGATATCATAAAAATGTGACTCTAAATAAATATTTCTGGACAATTTACACACCGCCATCTAGTCAGTCCTAAACTAAGCAAAGTACTATGGATACTTGATAACTGTTATTATACTTATATACATTCTTTTTTTTGTAAATACAAACACAGAAAACACCTCATTTCAACACAAATAGACATGTTCATGCACACAAATTGTCTTGTGCGGGGATCGAACCCGCGACCTCGGTATCAAAGTGGTCATTGCTAAGCCACTCGATCGGATAAATTAATAAAGAACGTGTTGTACCATACACATGCGCAGATTGAAGTACTAGGTCTACAGAAGTAGATAGAAATATTTCCATTAATTGGTAACTTGGGAACGGTCCCACGAGATCGGCTGCGCGGTCATTGTAAGGTAAGACAAATCTACTTACACTCATGCATTCCTTATGCTTACTGGAACAATGATTAGTTTTGTATGAGGAAAGCAACAAGTTAGTTGGTAGCTTAGTTTAGCGGTAAGTTCAAATAGCCTTAACTATTAAACAAGTCAGTAGGTAGTCAGATCGACAGTTCAATAGATATAACTTTTCACTTAGTTAAGTATATTTCCTTTTATTGAATCGCACGGAAGCTATTCCTTATAGACTGCATGCAGGTGTTTTTCAGGTGTAAGTTACTTACTACGATTTTTAGAGCCAAAGCCAACCTCGCCTGCACGTGGTGCACCTTGCCGACTAGTGAAAGAGACTCTGGAAAAAAAGAGAGGTAGGTTACAGGGTATTAGGAAGCTGCCCTACTGCGAATGTACCTCCACCTAATAACAATTAAACTTTAATTAAACCAAATAACAATTCTTTTGGTAGTTGTGTTCCTGCGGGTGAGTGAGGTCACCAGAAAGTAAGGAGTTGCTGCGATGATAGCGGGAATGCGGTGCACGAGCGGTATTTCATGTTGCGAACGTTAATATGGCTACGATAACCACTTCATATCAGGCGGGCTGTATGCTCGTCTGATGTGACGTGACGTGACTGATGTGAAAATAACGGGTTGCACTCCGGGAGTGCCGGCATTTTTGAATATTTTGGAATGGTTAGGGAATAATTTCGCACGAATTGCTTTATTTAATCATTTATGTGGTAAAATACAATATTCATTTATTGCGCTATCGTACACACACATGACAATTTATATTACATTAAAAATAAACAGCAGGAGCAGGCATACATTTTCGCCGCGCGGTAGAAAGAGAGGTGGATATTGCTTCCTCTCCTACGCCGCGCCGGCGGTCTACTCTCCCTCCGTCTTACGAATTTTCGATCAGGTCTCGAGTCCTGACGCGAGTTTAACATTTTTTACCCATCCCAAAAAGTGCACAACGCCGCTAAAGAAGTTTTCACTTAAAAAATTCAGTCCTCGTTCACTTAGAATATAATCAAGGTAGATTTGACCCGCGGCTTCCTGCTTGGAGTTCTGAAAAATATGTCTTGTGTGTTATCCAGATCGTGCTCCATAGGGGCTGAATTCCCTACTTGTTTTTTTTATACAGCCAAGGTGGTAAACAAGTATACGATCCGCTTGATGGTAAGCCTGCGACACCAGAGGCGTAAATCACGCGTTGCCGGCCCTGTGAAAACCCCTTTACATATTTCCTGAAGAAGAAGAATTAATTATATATCGTCATCAGCCTGTATCTACCCACTGCTGGATTCCTATGGATTCGTATTTGGTGGAAAGCATTGGAGGCCTTCTCCAATGCTTTCCACCAAATACGATTCTCTGTCTTCCGCATCCAGCCGCTTTCTTAAGGTCATTGGACCATACAGAAGGAGGGCGTACAACGCTTCGTCGTCCTTCGCGCTGCCTCCACTCATTAGAGTGGAGACAGCGTGGACCTTTTTAATATAAATTTTAAAATAAATGGGGGAGGAAGGTATTAACCTTCCTCCCCCATTTACCATCACTTACTCGGTAAGTGGCTGGCCCATTGCCACTTCAGCTTGTAAACTCAAAAGGCTATGTCAACGACTCTGGTTCTCCGTCGAATTTCTTCCTTCCTGATTCGATCCCTCAAAGAAACCCCAAGCATAGCCCTCTCCATCGCTCGCTGCGCGACCTTTAGCCTGTGGACCAGTCCGATGGTCAGTGTCCAAGTTTCTGAACCATAGTTCAATGCAGAGAGGACGCATTGGTTGAAAACTTTAATCTTTTTTATTTATTTATTTATACATTTATTGGATTATAATATGTCATTCACAATTTCAAGATATTATCTTCAAGGATTGAGGTTTCTGTTCAGCATATGTCAACCCATATATAGAACATAGTAAATAGGAACCTAGAACATATAACTTAGGAACCTAAATATAGAACATAGTCCACAGGGAAATGTTAATAGATAGCCCAGACTTAGATCTTAAGTCCCAACTTGATTTTCCTTTCAATTTAGCATCAATTTGCATACAATCTTGATACGATTTGCATAGTTTTAAATATACAATCCATCGGACCGGATTATCTAGCGCTTTCGTTATATAATTTATTTAAAGTTGATGCTGTTGATTGTTGGCACTTGGTGGAACATTATTAGCATAATGTTATAATAAAGCACTTGTACTGTTCCACGTTATTACATTTATTTTAATTTTAAGGCATTATCAAAGTAAGCAGATGTTCTTTGTGTTTCTACTAAACATATTTATACCGTGCAATCAATGACAAAAAATATCAAAATAAAAATGTCAAAATGTCTAAAACCGGTCGGTTAAAAGTGCTTTATGGTATTTTATTTAATAATAATTATGGTAGATTATTTAGTTTACTGCAATGCTTTATTTATTCTTTTTTAACACTGTTTTTATTGCAAAATATTATGTAACGAATTTTTATTTTTGTACTTAATAATATTTTTAAAATATATGTTCGATTGTATCGGTTTATCTAGTGCATTCGCTATTTAATTTACTGCAATTCTTTATTTATTCTTTGTACAATATGTTTATTGCAAAATATTATGTAACATATTTTTATTTTGGTAATAATATTTTTAAAATATATACTCGATCGTCTCGGGTTATCTAGTGCTTTCGATATTTAATTTATTTAATTTACTGCACTGTTTTATTTATTTCTCGAATGATGTATTTTTTTAAGGGTAAGACTAATTACCTTAAATTAAATTAGTCTTACCCTGTTATAATATTTATCAGTATTATCGAATATCGATTGGTGATTTGGCAGGAACTGGGGGCCCTCGTCGTTCGTGCGGCCCTGGTACGGAGTGCTCACTGAAAATGAGGTGTCTGGTTGAAACCCGCTTTTTCTTTTAATGGAATATGTTTAGACTATACACCACCATGCTGTTCAAACCTGGGACCCTACGGCCGAAACTGAAGCCGATTCCCATCGAACATTTTGAAAGCAAAAATCAAACTTAGCTTTAGATTAGTGGTAATTGTGTTTGTCTTAGCTGGTAGAAACTATGGAGGTCTACCGACTAAAATGGAAATGTTTCTCAATAACTAAAACATAAGACATATTTTTCTTATAGAAATATTCGATGGTAATCGGCTTCAGCTTCTGCAGTAGGGCCCCAGGTTGACAAAGTCCAGTATTTTCAAATGCCTTTTTCATTTGGCTGTCATCTAGACTCTAGATAATAATAATACTTACGTGCTCACAAAATAAGTGCGATGTAGTCTCTAGATTCTAGAGACTTCGCACTTATTTTGTGACCACATGTTATTGAAAGTGGCTTTAATTCATGGTGTACTACTTCTCCATAGTAATTGAAAATTTTGGAGTATTTTTATTCTCTACAGTATTTCCTGTTATCCTTGTTATTTCTTTCGCAAAACTCTCGGCCATGTCAACGTCGGCAGAGAAAACATTAAGAAGAAAATATGACTTCCTTAAAAACCCTTTTTTTAATCTGAGACTTTCATCTGTTTACCAAAAATTACATTTATTATGACAAATGATACGTGCAATGGGTCATCAAACACTCAAGCAAGACCGCGTTTGCATTCAGACCGACTCGTGCTATGCCCCCGTCCCGCTTCGCTCCACCCGCTGACGCTGAGCGGCGCACTTTCACTTTCTGTTGTAGGGCACACTACTGGAGCTGACATGGTTCCACCTTGTCCTACATCCTCAAATAACTTCAGCTTTACTGCAACGCTTAATAAAGTTGAATTTGTGTTGATGTATTTTTAGTTTGTTACAACTTTGTCAAATTTTGTATTCTGGATGACAAAAGTCGAAAGTGTTTATTTTCGTACCAAACAATTTGATGCTTTTTCACAGTATCTTTAGGGACTGTTTTTCTTTTTGCATTCTATTGAAGTTAAGGCTTTGTTATTTGAGTTATTGGGTTTGGTTGTTCCGCCAAGAGAGATTTGGAGCCTTATGACGGATCCACGTTTAGGCGAGTTATGAAATCGAAATGACATGAACCTTTGTTGTCGGACGATCTTATAATTTCCACAATAGGACGTACTCCTTCTAAAGAATGTTAAGGATCAATAGTTATTGATGAAGAATATATTTAATGTTATGTATTTGACCCCACCTTTTTCCAATTAATTTTGGGGTTAGATTACAGGTCAATAAATAAATAAATATTCATGCACAAATTACACACGCATATCTAGTCCCAAACTAAGCAAAGCTTGTACTATGGGTACTAGATAACTGATCATAAACATTTTTTTTGTAAATATATACATATAATACATAGAAAACACCCAGACCAAGACAAACAGACATGTTCACACACATATTTGTCTTGTGTGGGGATCGAACCTGCAACCTTGGAGTCAAAGTGGCCATTGCTAACCATTCGACCACCGAGCTCGTCACATAGTTTTTTTTAATATGAGAGGGTGCAAACGAGCATGTGGGTCACCTGGTTTTTTTTTTTTATACTACGTTGGGTGGCAGACAAGCCACCCCTGATTTGAAGCGGTTGCTGTAGCCATATTAACGCTCGCAACATAAAATATCGCTCGCGCGCCCCCACCCCCGCTGCCAACTCAGCATCTCCTTCCTTTCTGGTGACCTCACTCACTCGCAGGAACACAACAACCCTCAAGGGAATTGTTATTTGGCTGCGGTATTCTGTGAGGTGGAGGTACATTACCCAGTCGGGTAGTTTACAATTAGGCTCTATACCTCTCTTTTCACCAGAGCTTCGTTTGTTAGTCAGCAGGGTGCACCGCGTGCAGGTGAAGTTGGCTTAGGTTCAAAGATGTTGATGAACCACTTACACCCCAAACCTGGTGGAAAGCAATCACCACCGCCCATAGATATCAGCAACACCAAGGGGTCGGTGATCCGTTCCCAGCCTTTTATGGGAAATAGACTCTGTTCTTGATGACTCCCATGTCGAAATTGTCCGGAAATACCGCCGAGGGAAGTTAAGTAAGTTTGTTATATTTTCAACAATTACAACGTTATAATTTATAAATGATATTTAAATAAAAATACCATAAAATATAATACTGAAAATAACTCATAATACCTTCATGAAAAGATCGGTTAGTTAATAATTTGAAATTGCAATGAAAATAAAACTGCCTGAAACAGTTCTTTTCGACATATTTCACCGTAGACTCAGTGATACAAATTGTTTTTATATATTGAATTAACATTTAATATAATATGGATTGTTCAGAATATGCGTGAAGAGGTTTACAGGGTCGGCAACGTGCGTGGTGTTACAGGCGTACATAGGCTACGGTAACTGCTCACCATCAGGCGGGCCGTATGCTAATTTCCACATTACTGGTATATAAAAAAATACAATAACGTACCTATTGTATATTTGTAATAACTTTTTATTCTTAATTACTTTAGCATAACAGAAATAAAAGGTGAGAAAAATAAAATAAATAAAATAATTGACGAATTGTTGTTCAATTTATTCTTGTTATAGTCATCATCATCATCAGCCTGTATCTACCCACTACGGGATATAAGCCTTCCCCAATGTTTTCCACCAAATACGATCCTCCGCTTTCCGCATCCAGCCGCTTCCCGCCGCTCTCTTAAGGTCATCGGACCATCTAGAAGGAGGGCGTCCAACGCTTCGTCGTCCTACGCGCGGTCTCCACTCTAATACCTTCCTCCACCATCTGCCATCACTTACTCGGCAAATGTGACCGGCTCATTGCCACTTCAACTTGCAAGTTCTAAAGGCTATGTCGACAACTTTGGTTCTCCATCAAATTTCTTCGTTCCGGATTCGAACCCTCAGAGAAACCCCAAGCATAGCTCTCTTCATCGTTCGCTTCGCGACCTTTAGCCTGTGGACCAGTCCGATAGTCAGTGTCCAAGTCTCTGCACCATATGTCAGTGCAGGGAGGACGTGGGGGTATCTGTGCGGCGAAGATGTGTCGAAGGTTCCCGAAAGCTGCCCAGCCCAATCGAATGCGTCTATTGTTTATTATTCTTGTTAAAGTGAGGAGGATGAATTAGTGATGTCATATATATGTGTTATATATATATGAAGTGTTATACAGATGACGATAAAATATACAGGAACAATATCTAAACCACACCACAGATTATTCAGTGTTTACGTACTTAACATTCAAAATGGTGTCAATCGAGAATTCGAGTTATATTTAAGTCATTTTAAACGGAAAGCGATGTCCTACTTACAAGTTGTGAGGGTGATTCAGTAAAAAAACCCGTTATAACTTCGACTTATGTTACACCGTAACGTAACATCTTTTGTTACGTTTAAAAATTTGCAGATTTTACTTTTAAAGATTTTAATGGAAGAGCTCGGAGTCTAGTTGGCCGTGTATGACTACTAGATTACGCAAGCTAAACAGAGATGACATGGATCTTTAGATTTTACATTATTCCCATTCATTGCCAGCTTACATAACAAGAACTTTACCCACATGCCTCCATACATTTTGTCTAGTTATTGAAGATCAAGACGTGTGAATAATGATTTTTAGACGAAGATGGGCGGCCTTGGCACTGAATGGAATCCTTGGAACTGCTATATTCCTTCGAAGAAGTCCCCGGTGGTAATTTAGCCGGAACTGAACTGCCTGTCGAGGTTTTCTCAGGGGACTACAGCATGGGGTTCTTCAAAAAGGGCGTGAAGAGGTTTTTACAGGGTTGGCAACGTGTGATGCCTCTGGTGTTACAGGCGTTCATAGGCTACGGTAACTGCTTTCCATCAGGCGGGCCGTATGCTTGTTTGCCACACTGGTGGTATAAAATAAAAATAATAAAAAAACTCTTTATATACTAATGTTTCACAGCATGCGGGATTTAATTATTAAATATTTTGTGCAATACGGATTTGAATAACGGATACTCTATGGATATAAAGTTTTAAGTAAATTTTGTCTATTGATATATTTTTTTGTATAGTAGAAGTACTGATCCATAGCAGTACCCCTAGTCCATACTCCATACGTCGTGTGTCCATATTCTATATCGGTTCATAGCCCGTGCAATAAGGAGGTGTTGTTTTTATTAATAGTGTGGAAGCTATTCGTATCCCTGCGAGTTTATTAAAGCAAACGTTTATATTAATTCAAGTTACTTTTCTTTGCTTTTATAATTTATTTGTTACAATTCGGTGTAATAGTCGTTCAGAAAAATTAAAATTTGTGATTCGCGGATGTGTGCCGGATTCAGGATGTTCTACCTTTTGCTTTCATTCGCACTTACGGTTTCAGTGTATTTATTATTTTGACCGTGACATGCTCTGAGTCCGCGGGGATTTCTAATTATTACTTCTCAGATGATTATTACTATAAATCTTTTAATAAATCGTATTATTTCCTTAAACATTTTTCTTCTTTCGTGATTTTCTGCTTGTCCAGAAGGTTGACTGGTAGAATGCTTTTAGCATTAAGTCCGCCTTTTGTACCCTTATTAATAATTTGTGATCAATAAAGATTTTAAATAAATAAATAAATAATCATTGTATAATCTTTTTATAATTTAATGTGATTGCATATTTACAGGCAATTTGATCTACACTACTTTGCGTGCTTCCGCCACCAATTAGGTCATGAAAACTACTACTGGCCGGTACTCACTACCGTTAGTAGATGCATGCGACTACCGTGGCTGATTTGTTCGTCTCTGCTCCAGCTGCTGCGGTCGTCTCGACGAATCTCCAACCTCTGAAACAGAAGAAACGTGCGACTGCTGCCACCCCGATTGCTGTAGTCGTCTCTGCGACACGTGTTTCGCCTCTACGCGAAGCATCCTCAGGCGATCTTTAGATGTTGATGGTTAGAACAACAATTATATATGACTGCATATTATTTCGACTATGATATGCTCAGAGTCCGCTAGGATATCTTTTATTATTACTTTTCAGACACTGTCTTCAGATATATCTTGACGACTGGTAAACTTTCAATTCATTATATAACTCTTGATATATTATTTAATGTGTTTACATATTATATTGACCCTGACATGCTCTGAGGCCGTTGGAATTTTTGTTGAATACTTTTCAGAGACTAACAGAAATAAAAGAAGACTTGTGTATTTATATATCTGATAATATTGTTAATGTCTGGTATTCTTTCCGTAATCATTACTTAAAATTTTCAGAAATCATAAGTGTTTATTATGTTGACCATGAAATATTCTGAGTTTGATTGAATTTTCTTTGGTCACTTCCTAATACTGTCTCTATAATCTTAAGAGTCTTACAATCTTTTTTTCAATTTTTGTAGAATGGTCGTGATCATGGGCAGGTCATCATGAATGGCGGCTCTTGATATGTCTCCAGGTTCTGTTGGAGACATTAGTAATTCAGATATCATTAACAAAATCATCTATTTTGTGAGAGATGTTTAAGTCTGCCCATCTGGTTGGAGGGCCACCATGAAGTCTCTTGTCCTACTTGCCATGTACTGCATAATTATGTATGGTCTTATTACTTAATAGTTTCACTATTCTTGGGATGATTATCGCCATTAGGTTATTGTGTGCTTTGTTTTGAGTACGACACGACTTTGGATATATTCTTTACATGGATTAAAAAAAAATCCATTGTCATTCCTCATCCTGGATTTTGTGGTCTCTTTGCTTCTGCAATGATTATTCTTACTGCTGTATACTGAATAGATAAAGATAGAAATCAGGACAAAAAAGGTTTTCGCATCATCTATACCTATCTATATGAAATCAGGAAAAAAAGACATTTTATTAATTTATTTATGTAATCTTTATTGCACATAATCTTACAGAATATGTACAAAAAGCGAACTTAATGCTATTAGCATTATCTACCAGTTTACATTTGGGACAATGACCTTTTGTAGATGGGTGCAATGTAATAACTAATGTTCGGTCCTAATAACTTAATACAAAAGTATTAATTATTGTTTATGTAAAAACATAAACATATTATGTAATATACATTATACCTATATTACCTACATATACATAGATACATACATACACAAACAGATATACACAAAATAATATATATATGACAAAAATTAAATTAAAATATTGGGGTGTAAGTTGCTCACTACGATTTTTAAAGCCAAAGCCAACCTCATCTGCACGTGGTGCATCCTTTGAAAGTGACTCTGGAAAAGAGAGGTAGGGTACGCCTTACTTGTAAGTCAAAATTTTCATTCCATGAAACAACTCTTTGGTCTCGACAGCGCAGCCTTACCTGACCCTTATGGGTTGTGTAGTCTCGCGTGAGTTTTAATAAAAATAAATATTATTATTTTTATTAAAACTCACGTGAGACATTATACTAAATTAATTAAATAAATTAAACGGGTCACTCGCGTCTTTTTGTCGGGAAAGCCGACAAAAAGACGTGAGTTACCCGTTTAATTTGTTTAATTAATTTATTATTATTTTTCTATTAATTACTATTGTCATGTGTGTTTATTTTATAGTTTATGAATAATAAAATATTGAAATTGAAAAAAAAATAAGAATTCAGCAAAGTTGAGAAAATTCATTGCATTTTTATAATGATAATATGAAAACATCTAGTTTTTAAATGAATCCCATTTTCGTGCCTTTATGATAGCACTTTCCCACTAGAGTCCCAAATAATTTTGACAAATCTTCATAAACAATCTTTTCAGAATTTTACCCGAGATTCGTTAACAAACCGACTAAAATTCCACAATTTTACATTATAGTCTATAAACTTTGTTTATCTTTTATTAGGGCAGTACCGGCGTCAGAGAATCAGGGATGTCGAGAAATGCCGCTTTCTCTAAAGTTACTCATTGCATTATGCCTTTTAACACTTGCACCCGCGGTACATAAAAACAACGCGCATATAAATAATTCTAGTCATCAAAAAGCTCATAATCCTGCAAGCTTTTAGGGCATCCTCTTCGACGGAAGCCGACATGAAGTCTTTGAGCGATTCTTGCTCATTTGATTTTTAGGTACTTTTGGGTTTCCACACGTAGGGCAATTTCATTCCTAAAAACAATCGTAATTGCTAACACAATACTTTTATGAAGTATGAGAGGGAAGACCTTCTTTTTAAATGGAACTTTTTGACTGTAAATTAAATTTATGGTGAGTTGTATAATATTGGAACTCATTCGCTGGTAACAAATTTATCAACTCTTTTGAACGCTCAGCATCAATACTGCGCAAAACGGAAACGATTAATAGGCTGCGGAGGTCTGTGGGATAGAGGTACTTCGCTGATCGGGCTAATTGGGCCGCTTACAAATACGCTGTACTCTACTCCTCTTTTGCCAGAGCCTTTTGCGCAGGGTGCACCACGAATAGGTGAGGTTTGCTTTAGCTTTAAGAATAGTAGTGAGATACTTACTCCCCAATATTGCAATTGAAACTAAAAAAATAGGGTGTAGCAAGTGTCATGAACGTATGTGAACTATGTGTTGTACAACGTATGTACAACACATAGTTCACATACGTTCATACGAATACGTTATGTGCACTAAAATTATCTCAAATTTACCGCGCTTTCCCTTCCCCCGCACGCGAAGTTTCATAGTCCTTACTTAGCGTAATAAACTCTTTGATCCTTCATGTATCCAGTAGTGTTTTTGAATTTTGGATGGAGATGATAACAACAAACTGGATTCCGCAATATTGTTATCATTAGTTTTTTTGAATTGCTTCCCTATGGAAGCAATTTATATCAAAAAATATAAAAAAAATAGGTAACCATTTTTATCTATTCCAATCCAATTAGTCCACTCCCCATTAGGAGGGGTGGTCGAAAAAAACAATTGAGGTTACATAACCTCGCGCAAATCGCCGAATGTCGGTCAAGTGGTTGCGCAAGACAGAGAAAGGTTGCATAAGTGCCTTAGAGCGGGACGAGATGAAGCGCTTGCGCCATATCAAAGAGTATGAATATATTTTTAGATGGATCTATTCTTTGAAATAAAGTTCATTGATTCAAAAGGCGGATAATATACTGACTTGGTCACTAAAGTTGACATAAAATATACCAAACCTAACCTAACCCATTCCAGTGACTAATTTAGTATTTTTTGTGGCTCATGTAATTTTTTCCGATTCGAAATATATCTCCTTTATTTTCTTATATTATTTACTAGCAACCCACCCATCGCCGCGGACAATATAAATGACAAGACATTCATTTCGAGTTGTCGGTTAAACAAACAGATATAAACGGAAAATGACTTTGTTTTATACATATATATATTATAGTTTGTATACATCGGTTTAAAATATCTTTATTTCTTATTTAAAACACTTACAGTGTCACTTACATAAGAAACAATAAACAAATTTAATGTATGAGATTTTGTTATATAAAACATATTTGATACATAAAACATTTAACATACAGTTGTACAATATAAAATGTAGATGTAAAATTATTATTCTCGACGAGATCTCGTAAATCGCTCCAACAATTTAGATAAATTTTTGAATAACGGTATAAGGGGATCAAAAATCGGTCAACTTTCTTACTTCTGCCCCCTTACCACCATTCCATTTGAAATAGAGTCGCTTATTCATTGGTATGAATAAGCATTCTATTCAGTTATTGAATCGCAATAACTGAATAGAATGCTTATTCATACCAATGAATCTGGGGTGTAAGTGGTTCCTCAATATCTATGAACCAAAGCCAACTTCACCTGCACGCGGTGCACCCTGCTGACTGACAAACGAAGCTCTGGCGAAAAGAGAGGTAGGGAGCGTAATTGTAAGCTACCCGACTGGGGAATGTACCTCCACCTCACAGAATACCGCAGCCAAATAACAATTCCCTTGAGGGTTGTTGTGTTCCTGCGAGTGAGTGAGGTCACCAGAAATGAAGGAGATGCTGCGTTGGCAGCGGGGGTGGCGGCGCGCGAGCGATATTTTATGTTGCGAGCGTTAATATGGCTGCGGTAAACGCTTCACATCAGGCGCGCCGTGTGCTTGTCTGCCACCCGACGTAGTATAAAAAAAAAAAAAAAAATAAGAGTTGGTGGGAAGGGGGCTGGTCCTGGGACCCTACCGGCTAAACTGAAGCCGCTTCCCATCGGATTCTTTTGATTGCGAAAATTAAACTTCAACTTAGATTTATGGTACTTAAGTTTAGCTTAGCTGTTAGAAACCATGGAGCAGTACCAACTAAGCTTAAGACGTATGTAAATAGGAAATAAAATATATAAAAAACAATAGGAATGAAAAAATATAGTTTGTGAAAGAGAGAGATTCTAAATGGGAATCCAGAAAATAATGTATATTTGAGGCACCATCTAAACCTTGTCTCAAGAGCTGGTTTGCTCAGACTAAAATATATTTTTTTTTATCTTCCATAGATTTACGCAATACATAAATATATTTTAAAGTAACACGTAATTTATATGGTGATAAGAGTGCATTCTACGTGTGCTATCTACTCTATACAATTTCATATAACAAACGTAATCTTATTACGTGTTTGAAGAAATTCTGATAAATAAGTTAAGTTTCTTAAGAAATTCTTGATTGTTACAAATTCGCAAAAATATTGTAAAAAGTATACAAGTTACGCTACATGTAGTTTCTATTACATGTCCCACAGCGAGAGTCGAGGCGGCGAATACAGTACTCATGGAGACGCATTTGATTTGATTGTGTACAAATGAAATAGAATATATATAAGAGTGTTTTCCATCTCACTTGCGCTCATTTCAAGGTGTACTGTGTTCGATTCAATCCTCGTTTCGTAATCTGTACATTTCTTGTTTTCTTTTTAGCTTCTGTACAATTTATTTTCTGTACAACTATATAGACACAGTGTAACATAATAACTTGTTGCTCGTGTGCATTTTCTCCAATTATTTTGATTTAATTTTGCTTCATATTTTCTATTATTTACGTCTCTTAAGCTTAAACTTATCCTGTCCCATTTAACTTTCTCATCTCTTCTCCTCTACTCACTATCTTAATCCTACTATATTAGCTTTAGTAGTTCTCAATTGAACAACAGATTTTTCTTTTCTTATTATAATTTTATTTTCGTCTACATTATAGTCATTAACTTATTTGCCTCTTTCTTCTTTTATTTTCTTTCGTTTTATGTTCAACATTTCTTCACTAGGTTGGGATAAAAGTTATTTAGTACCTATTCTTTTCTTACCATCCTTGCGGTTTAAATTCCAACTCTGCTTCTACTTTACTCTGCTTCTTCTCTTCAACCCAAATTTCATATCTCTCACTTCAGTAGTTCAGTATTTATTGCTCATATAAACTTTTCTAACCCGTTCTCTCCATAGAAGTTGAATTTTGACAAAATAGTTACATTAAATGTGGCAAAGAACACAATACTACAAATATTCAAGTAAATTTTAACATAACTATGTTATTTTCCATACAAATTTTGCCACGCATCGCTTTTGCTAAAGTGACATTTTGAAAAACCCTTCTTAATACATATGTTATGGACGCCTTTTCAAAGCATATTGCATTTTCAATGTTGGCCTCCTAGGAAAAATTATTACATTGATAAGAAGAACCACTAGTTTAAATATTATTATTATATCTTGATATTAGGTTTCTGCAGGCACAAAATACAAATAGTTGCATTGCATTGGTTTACTTTAGTGTACCAATTACAATCTCAAACAATTATACCTACAGCCACTTCTGTACCATAAGCATCTTCTTAAAGATCAAAAGAGGGGAGGAATGTAGGTTGCCGTCGAAGCCTTTGTTCCCCCCCTTTTGCGGCAATTTCCCACTACCACCAAACCGGTTTACACCGGTTCGCATTTGCAGATTTTGTGCTCTGTTCCGCGATTTAATATTTATGAGACATGATTGATAAGTAAGCGAAAGTTATACCACATACTTAATTGGTCTGAGGAGATCTTTATAGGAGTATGGTTGCCTGGTTCTTTGTTGTTGGAATTTGCGGTTATTTATTTTTTTAGATCCCGACTCGGCTGACTACGTTGTTGGATTTTTTCGATATAGGTGCAGCAGTGTCCATCATGATTTTTTTTAGAGTCATAGAGACCCAAACAAGACTCAGCACAATCAAGTTCACGGTCCCTCATCAACTACATATTCGCAACGTTACCAGAAATTCATAAGTTTGCAAGTACTGTCGTAGTACAAATTATGTAGAAAAATGTGTGTAAATGAAAACTTCAATAAAAGAAACTACGGAAAAAAAGACAAACTCAAAAAACCAGGTTACTCATTATCTATTAATTAAGATTCCTAAATCTACCTATTTGGTAGCCGTGAGAAAAATAATATATAAATTTTATATAACATAATGTTATAATATTATATAATATTCATATGGTTTTCGAGATTCGTATCGTTAAATGGAAGTAAACTACTATGTTAGTGGGTGAGTTGTGCAATAACGTAATTAAAGTCTTTTGATACAGTTTTTTTATGCAATTGCGTAACAGCAATGCTGTGGTAATGTAACAGATTGTGTTGAGGTTTCTGGGATATAAACCAGTTTTCTGTGTCTATAAGACATTAATGATCTGATCTAAAACTTCTTTTGTATTCAAAAAGAAGGTCTTATATTTTGAGACGCTTCTGTTTTTTCGAGTTACGCCATCTATCAATTTCTACATTCCTGGTAGTGACGTTAGAATCCCTATATTCTTCCAATCATTATTGAAAGACATAAATAAAGCTTGAGACGTAGGCAAACTCACTTGACCATATTTGTCGCAAATAATTCGTATTTTGGGGTGGGCGAGGCTCTGATACAAAGAGAGGTCATCATCATCATCAGCCTATATCTACCCACTGCCAGATATAAGCCTTTCCCAATGCTTTCAACCAAATACTCTCCTCCGCCTCCCGCATCCAGCAGTTTTCTTGAGGTCTCCAGCAGTTTTCTAAACGCACCATCTAAAAGAAGGGCGTCCAATGCTTCCTCGTTCTACGCGCGACTTCCACTCTAATACGTTCCTCTCCATTTGCCATCACTTACTCAGCAGATATGACCGGCCCATTGCCACTTCAGCTTGCAATCTCTGTAGGCTATGTCGACAACTTTGGTTCTATTTTTGAATTTCTTCGTTCCAAATTCGATCCCTCAGAGAAAACCCGAGCCTAGCCCACTCCATCGCTCATTGCGTGACCTTTAGCCTGTGGTATGGTCAGTGTCCAAATCTCTGCACCATAGGTCCGATGGTCAGTTTCCAAGTCTCTGCACCATAGGTCATTTTTGGAGGTACTATCGTTAAATTCCTATTTAGAAAGAAATAGCTTGCACCGCCGCCGTCAACTTCGTTAGCGCATATCTCGGCATCCCTTGGAAATTTACAAAGTTCCTTTCTTGGCGAATGTCAAAATAACTGTTATGTTAAATTCCAATCCGATCCATCCAGTACTTTAAACTGTGCGTCGTTAGATCAGTCAGTAATACAACCACGTTCTTAGAATATATTATACAGGCAAGTATGATCGACTCCTAATACAATACAAATTACACACATCTACTTACAAATTACTTGTCTGTGGAAGCTGGTGTACCGTGTTAGGTAAGAATACTTGTGTTACGAACCACCAGGCCCCCACCCCTGGATGCGAAATAGGATAGGACTATTATATGCGGAAAAGAAGATGGAACAGTCCCATTTGACTTCATTATAAACATCAAATACTAAATACGTTCCGATTTCTTGGGCACTATCATTCTAGTTGTAAAATTCCAGATTCACAGAGCAGTGAGCATGAGTCACAGACATCAATGAGCGCTTTTTGTAAGCTTTTATAAGTTCCACCGCTGTGTCTATCAAATCTTGGAAGTTAAATTTGACCCATTCTCAGTGTCTGATTGACCTGAAATTTAACACGCTTGTGTCTAATAATTTTTTTCCATCATGTTGCGACAAAATGGCGATTTACAATTTAACTACGTTAGTACTATATATATATATATATATATATATATATATATATATATATATATATATATATATATATATATATATATATATATATATATATGTATTTATATATATATACTTATATATATTGATATGGTATTAAATGAAAGGGCTTTATGAACGAAACACTAAAGAGCTTTTGGGTCACCTGATGAAAGCAATCATCACCGCCTATGGAGATCAACAACAAGGGGTCACCGATCTCAGGGGGCAGCCTCTTAAGGGAAATATAGACTCAGTTCTTGAAGGCTCCTTTTAAACTTTTTAATTATTAACATGAAAAGATTTTTTTCAAAAAGTATTCTTATTAACGTTGCGGGTTTTAATATTGTATCCAGAAATAAATTCTTTATGTAGGTATTTTTTTTTTAATTCTGTTTTTTTTTTGCGTGTCTGATATTGCCATTCACCATAAATATGACATTTCATGCTAGCACTGGCCAGGTTTTCAAATAAAGTTAAGCCAAATCAAGTTACAATAACTTTGGTGCTTAACATAACCACAGTTTATGTAATTCAAAATAAATTTGACTGCAATTTATTCCTCCTCTCCACAAAGTTCGTTGCCAAGTCAAATCACAAGACAAAGTTGCAAGTCAACTTCTTCGAAGCATCTACGTCACTAAGAGTCCATAAGCCGAGAGCGGGCGTTAACCGCAGTGAAATTCGGTTGTGCCGTACCAGTCGGCCTTCACATCGCTTTCCACGGTACGCCTTCGTTTTCTGTAAGCCTAGTACTTTGACCGGCAGTGCACGAAAAAAGTACGCTCTATTATTTTTTATGGCCATTTGAGAGGAGTGGTCCATTGTTATCGTGTGTGGTCGTTTATAGCTTTGATTCTCGGTAACTTTTTATGTCATGTAGGATTTTTAGATGAATTTAAAAATTGTTTGTATGTAGGTACACGCTCGATGTGCTTGTTTTTTTCCTGGCTATTCAGGTTATTTGACAACCCTGGCTTCTGTACCGGTATCTCTTCTACCAACCCGCAGTTACAGCTACAGTGGAGCAATAAGATGTTTATGCTCATATCGCTATGTAATTTTGTGGTGGAATCAGATAGAAGACATTACAAAGGCAATGGACCGACTGGTTAAAGTCTGATTGGGCGGCGCCGAAGCTGAAGCCGATTACCATATATTATTTTGATTCGAAAAATAGATTTCACGTTTTAGTTGTTGGTTGTTGATAAACATCTTCAGCTCAGTCGGTAGAACGCTAAGCTAATATTTACAATCCATAAATCCGATGGCAAGCGGATTCAATTTCGACGGTAGGGCCCCAGTACAGGGTTTTCAAGGTTGCAAGGGTGAAAACTACTCTCAAGGGACTTAACAACTGGAACTGATACTGTCTGTCTATTCCACCTAGACCTGCTATCAATCCGCTTGCGTGTTCGGTTGATGTACTGAGCGCAAGAGAGGTGCGGGTAAAGGTCCTCTCGTCTGGTTGGTTCACTGGACGAGAGACTCGCAATCCTGTGACATAACTGGAAGGTTAGTGCACAGGGGCGCATTAGCTATAGGTATAGGGTACGTTGTCTGTCTAACCGTTCGTTCGTTTGTCACAGGGTTCTCTCTTGAACTGGAAAAGCTAGATATTTGATTTTTTTTTATCGATTATGTGTTACTGTGGCCGCAATAACCACAAATATAAAATAAAATGAAGCTAAAAGGTTAAGGCGGTCGTCCATCATACAAGAAACGTGTTTTTTCAGCGTTTTTATCTCGCAGGGCTCTATCTCTTGAACTGTAATTACTAGAGACTTGGAATTTTCACCGATTATGTATTACTATGGTCGCTATAACAACATGTCTGTTTGTCTTGGTCTAGGTGTTTTCTATGTATTATATGTATGTACATATTTACAAAAAAAAATGTATTAAGTATAATATCAGGTTTAGTACTTGTAGCCATAGTACAAGCTTTGCATAGTTTGGGACTAGATGTCTGTATGTAATTTGTCCAGGAATATTTATCTCTCTTTATTATTATAAATAATTAAAATAAAATAAAGTTAAAAATCAAAGGAGGTTGTCATAAAGACACGTGTTTCAATGAACTATTTTTAAAACATAATACGAAGGTACGGTCCCTTTATTTACGAGTTCGACTCGCACTTACCCGATTTGTTCAAATGTTCGGGGATTAATTGCAATTTGCTAAATTGGAGCAGACAGGTAGGATAAAACAAATTGTTACGTTCCAAGCCGACAGCCGGGTGAACGTTCGCCGCGTATCAGCGATGCGCCCGCGCCGGTGGGCCTTTATTGCTGTGCGTAAAGGGCCAAAAATAAAGATTTTTTTTTGAAAGTTTCCTTTTATATAATAATAATTTTATTATTAATATAATAATATATTTTATCTAATCTCATACTGAAATTTACACATTAAAAAACTAAACACAGTATCATAATGACAGTCTTTACGCACAAGCTGTCAAAATAAATTTAAAAAGTTATTTTTCGATACAGCTCTTCTATGGACAACTGTATCGTAAAATAACTTTTTTACCATTTCGATACAGCTTCAGCCCTGGATACAGGTATTTTAAACAGGTTGCAATGCAAATACATTGCAACTATGCAAATTTTTTCTACATAATCTGTGAACGCGGCGCCGCGCGGCGCGTCGCGCATGCGCACTACGCATGCTCGATCTGCAAATGGATTTTTATGTAAGAATTATAGCTGATAGATTAACTTCATGGTTGTATTTAAAATATTATTATCATATATTTCATGAGATTAGATAAAGTAGTGTATGAAACTGCACATAATTAGGTATTAAAATACTCGTGTGGTATTATTATAACACTCGCCTTCGGCTCGTGTTATAAACTCACACTCGTATTTTAATAACCCTTATTATGCAACAGTTTCATAAACTACTATTGTTTTACACTTTGAAAGAGTAAGTTACTTGACATTTCCTCAAATTTGTTTTGTTATTTGCAAAATGTGGCACATTAGTGATTTAGTTGTTGAGTTTCTTTTTATTCTTCTGAAATTACTAATTAAAGCAAAAATTCCTCTTAAAACAAAAAAAAAATAAGCGCTTACATACCCTTTATTTTTAAAAAATGGATCGACGTATACATAAGCATACAGTTATAATAAAACATTGCGATACGAATATAAATAAGTATAGTAAAATAATCATTAAATTGAGTGTCGTAGTTCCTGAAAAAATAAATGAGCATGTAAAAACCTACTGGTGAAACAGAGGATCATTTTTTGAGGTCGATTAAAAATTAACTATACGTACTTATACCATTGACATAGAGTAAAACTCCTGAAAAGTACACGAATAAAGGTCCAGCCCTCCAACACGTGTCTCTCCTATCTCTGTGACCCACTTACACACACCGTAAGGACTGTGTGTGGGTGCGTGGGTTGTGACTACGTACGGTGCATCCGTATGCATCCGTTTATTTTGTGTGTGTGCGTGGATTTTGGAGTAAACAGAGTGGTTGTATGGGTTTATCTATGATGGTCTAGGTGCAGGGTTGTCAATTTTTAATATTCACTGTTTGAAGATAATATCCATTCTTGATCGGATGAGTGAGATTCTGTAACGGCTAATGGAGAGGAAAATTCTAGAGTGGAGACCGCATAAGGGACCTTTAAGAATTGGTCATCATTTTGGAAGAATGCTAGTTGCAAGACACTTCTTGACGCTTCGTTTGAAGGACCCCATGTTATAGGAAGAAGGAAGAGACACATGTGCCGGCAAAGTATTCCAATTTTTAATGGTACAACAGAGGTAGGAGTTGTCGAACTTTTTAGTACGCGAAGAAATCTTTTCATCAGTGGAATTATGAGATCACAAGCACCGCAAGCGCAGGCACATGCAGATGTGTAGTTGATGCGAAAGTGATGACGGAAATCAGAGGGCGAGATTAGGGGAAGTAGTTAGTTCAATCGGGATAATGACAGAAATCAGTAACTTTCTTTAACTTTTCATTTAACTAGCCCGGATTCTAGCCCACGGGACCGAAATCGAGGTTGAGTGGAGCGAGTAGATTCGCTGAGTGTATGTTTTCCATTGATTTCAATGGAAAATGTATTTGATGATCATTCCTCAAGGACATGATCGATCTCAATTTTTTTTCGACACAAACCTCAAGCATGTCTTTAATTGTGACAAGTTCCATCAAAATCGGTTCAGTGGTTTTGGAGCCTATTCATTTCCAAGAGTGACTTATCGGCGTATATAACCGTTCCGCTGGCTCCGCTCGCTGCACTCAATTAGTCACATTGCCACTTATATTATCTTACCTTAAGACTTTATTGCAGTAATCTGGATATATAATACAGGCTTCACTTAATTCGAGACAATATGGCATTGTGTAAGAACCAAAAATATTAATTTCATCATCATCATCAGCTCTATCTTCTTCTCTATCATCTTCGAGCCAGCTGGTAGGTATGTATATGTAGGATTTTGTTTATTTATTTATTATTTATTTCCTTCAAATACGATTCTCCGCCTTCTGCATACAGCCGCTTCCATCTGCTTTCTTGAGGTCATCGGACCATGTAGAAGGAGGACATCCAACGCTTCTTCGTCCCCTATAATAGCTTCCTCTCCGATCTACTATTACTGACTCGGCAGATGTGGCCGGTCTATTGCCACTTCAGCTTGTAAACTGTGAAGGCTATGTCGACAACTTTCAATATTTATTTATTACTAACTTATCTCTAACACAAAACGCATACAGGAAAAGTAAACGTGCCAACCCTAATGTAAATATAAGGATGTGATTATATAAGTGTGTGTATCACTTTTTGGAAGTTTTTCTTTGATAAGCCTTATGTGTGTGCACAATAGTTTTCTGTGTACATGCACAAATAATGATGGTGTGTATGTTGAGGACCTGGGCACAATAAGCACAGGTATTTGGATAGTTGTGATTTAAATTGGTCATTTGTAAACATTGCCTATTAGGGAGTCATAAGAAGTGAGGAGTTTGTTGTTTGTATTAATATAATAGATCTGTCGACTTTGTTACATTGTTTTTTCACTGTATTTTGTTTGAAACATGTTCTGAAACATGTTTGTTTGTTTGTAAAACTTTATTGTATATAAAACGTAAGTACATAAAATACAAAAATCATTATGCTGTATGGCGGACTAATCCCAATAGGGATCTCTTGCAGTCAACCATAAAATGCTTGAAAGAGCGTTTCAATTTTGGGCTTTGGAGCAAAACATGACCATCTAAAATATACAAAATAAAAACTATACAACATACTATAAAAAATACATAAATGTAGACATTCTAAGTATAAATAAACATATATAATAATATCACAATAATATACGTTATAGAATAAATAAATATTGTCAGACCTATAGGTGGAGACTTGTTATTGGCATATTAATATTTATTGTAATTATGCATGTAACTATTAAGCTGTAAGACTCCCAAATACAAATAAATAAAAAAACAAATTACGCAGCGCCATCTAGCCCCAAAGTAAGCAAAGCTTGTATTATGGGTACTAGACAACTGATAAACATACGTAAATACATTTTTTTTTGTAAATACATACATTCTTATGATACATAGAAAACACCCAGACCAAGACAAACATACATGTTCATGCACACAAATGTTTGTCCTGTGTGGGAATCGAACCCACGAACGTTGGTCTCGAAGCCGCGTCATTGACCGCAACGCCACCGAGCTCGTCAACAATCAAATACACTTTGTTGATTGATTTAACATTCGTAACAGCTTTAAAAATGGGGCGTGGCTATGTCATGGACACGGCCGTGTGTTGTACGTTAAATGCACTAAAATTATATCAAAATGGCAGCGCTTCCTCCTCCCCCGCACGCGATGTTCAATAGTTTGTTTGTTTGTTTGTAAACTTTATTGTACTTAAAATACATGTAGATAATACAAAAGAAATGTCATATACAATGGCGGACTTATCCCATGCAGGGATTTCTTCCAGTCAACCATAGAATGCTTGATGGGGAACATTAACATGGGTTTGGTAATTGGTACAGAGCATTTGTACAACATAGAGCTTTAAATTATAAAAATAAGAAATAAGATAAAATAAAAATAAAAGTATTTAAAAGAAATAATACTAATACTAACAAAACATGCACATTGTTATTATGCAAAATGTACACATTTTACATACCTATTTTATATACAAATGAAATACAATAAATAGCTCAAACATCAGGAGTACAACCAAAATGCTTCCGAAGTTGTGATTTGAAGGTGTAAAGAGACTGTAACATTTTGATGTTCACTGGCAATTTGTTCCAAAGGCGAGCAGCGAGGACAGCAAAGGATTTAGTATAGCACTGAGAGCTGTGATGAGGAATTATCAGGTATGGAATTTTGCTTGAACGAAGCAAAATAAAAAAGCAAAAGCAAAAAAAGAATAGTCCTTACTTAGCGTAATAAATTCTTTGATCCTTCATCTATCCAGTGGCGGGATTGAATTTTTGATGTCTACATGCTCTAGCATAGATTCGAAACTACAACGCCAACAGGATCTCCTGATAGGCTACGGTAACTGATTTCCATCAGGCGCGCCGTATGCTTGTTCGTCACCTTAGTGGTATAAGCAAAAATGAGTGTGAATGTCTATGATGATCGGAGCAATTATTGAAGGCCTTTCGTCATTGACTATCCCAGAACTCCGTGGGAATTTTTTTTTACTACGTCGGGTATCGAACAAGCATACGGCCTGCGTGATGTGAAGCGGTTACCGTAGCCACATAAATGCGACATGAAATATAGTCGCAACCCCGGCTGATAGCGCAAGCCATAGCGCGGCATGAAATTAGCAGCGGGGGTTGCTAGCCGCCCCCTTTGCGGACAGCAACTTCTTTCTTCCGACTTTTAGGGTTCCGTACCCAAAGGGTAAAAAGGAACCCTATTACTTAGGCTCCGCTGTCCGTCCGTCCGTCTGTCACCAGGCTGTATCTCATGAACCGTGATAGTTAGACAGTTGAAATTTTCACAGATAATGTATTTCTGTTGCCGCTTTAACAATAAATACTAAAAAAAAAAAAAAAAATTTAAAGGGGCTCCCATACAACAAACGTGATTTTTTTGCCGTTTTTATAGATAATGGTACCTTCGTGCGCGAGTCCGACTCGTACTTGACCGGTTTTTTTCTTTTCTTTTCAGCGAGGTCATCAGACCTCACTCGTAGGAACACAACAAGCCTATAGAGAATTGTTATTTGGCCCCGGTAATCTGTGAGGTGGAGGTATTCACCTGTTATGAGGTATTTCATCTTATAAATACGCTGTGTTCTACCCCTCTTTCGCTAGTAGGCAAGGTGCACCACGAGTAGGCGTGGTTGACTTTGACTCTAAAGATCATGGTGAACCATTTACACCCCTTATTTACATGCTACAATGACACCATGGTAATACACAATCACATATGACAATATGGTTGTTTGCCATCGTCATGTCACAATGTTAGTTACCATACGCCTAAACGGCTTGACCGATTTTGATAAAATTTTATATGTATATTCAGCCGGTCTGAGAATAGGTTTTTACGGCAAAGCGACGTTTTCCGGCCGCCCGCCTGATGGAAATCAACGTTTTCAGCTAGTAGTGTCAAAAAATAGTAAGAAATTGCTATTGAATATATTCTATAACTGCGATCTCTCACATATTATCGAGTCGACTCGAATCAAGTAGCAACTCGAGTCGTGACTCGAGTCGAGTTTTTTTTCAAGGAAGTCATTTCGATGCATTTTTTCGGTTGATGACTTGTTATCGATTTTTAATGATTTTATTTTAGCTGAAGTAATTTAAGACTTTAATGGCTTTAAGGTGTGGCAAATTTTAACATTTTTTTAAGAGAGGGGGGCAAACGAACATTTGCGTCACCTAAAGGAAAGCAATCTCCACCGCCCATGGAGATCAGCAACACTAAAGGGTCGCCGATCCGTTGCCAGCCTAAACTCCGTTCTTTATTTTTTTCTGGTGACTTCACTCACTCGCAGGACCACAACAACCCTCAAGAGATATTATTTTTATCGTTATTACATAAGGTGCAGAGACTTGGACGGTGACCGTTGGGCTGGTTCATAGATTAAAGTCGCACAGAGAGTAATGGAGAGAGCAATGAGTTTCTATCGAATCCGGAATGAAGAAATTCGACGGAGAACCAAAGTGGTCGACATAGCTCTGAGAGTCAGCGAGTTGAAATGGCAGTGAGCTGGCCACATATGCGGAGTCAGCGATAGCAGATGGGGGAGGAAACTCTTAGAGTGGAGGCCATGTATGGGGCGGCTAAGCGTAGGGCGCCCCCTCTCTAGTTGAACCGACCACTTCAAAATAGTGACTGGTAGCGGTTGATACGAAGGATCGCATAATGTTGGAAAGCAACGAGAAAGACCATCCAGCAGTGGCTAGATACAGGTTGATGATGGATACAATACAAAAACAAAACACTCGTAAACTTCGTTATTGGTCAAATCTTACGAACTCCGTGTGCTGAGTCAATGTTTGACTGATAATTGAATTACCACAAGCCGTAGAAAGTTATCGTGAGATCCTGCCTGTCAGATATGGAAAGAAAAATCATTTCTTTTCACTCGAAACATTTTTTAACGTGTATTCAAAATTGCTTCCATAGGGAGGAAATTAAAAAAAAAACGAATGATAACAAAATCGGGGGATACAGTTTGGTGTTGCAGCTACATATCTATCATCTCCATCCAAAATTCAATCACACACTGGATAGATGAAGGATCAAAGAATTTATTACGCTAAGTAAGGAGAATGGAAAATCGCGTGCGGGGGAGGGGGACGCGCTGCCATTTTGATATAATTTAAGTGCATATAACGTATTCACGTACAAAACACGGCCGTGTCCATGACACAGCCACACCCCATTTTTTTATATTCTACGTCAGGCAGCAAATAAGCATTTTCTCCTCCTGATGTGAAGCGGTTCCAGTTCTGTAGTCTATCGACGCTGCTAAGTACAGCGAAGCATTAAGGACGACCTGATACCTACTAGTAACTAATTACTCGAAGAAAGAGAGTTAGGGTACAGCGTATTTGTAAATTGCCCGACTGGGGAAGTGCTTCCACCTCACGCTACAACATCGCATATTGCGAGTGAGTGAGTTCACTAGAAATAATGGAGTTGCTGCGTTGGCACTGTTGGCGGCTCAAGATTGATAATTCATTTTACGAGATAATATGATTACCACCGCTACCATCAGGCTGGCCGTATGCTTGACTGACACCTGACGCACGTGACGTAGAATATAAAAAAGGAAGGCAACAATCTTCTTCAGGAAGGTTTTTTATTGGATGTGAAACTAGCATACTGCTCGCTTGATGTTAAGCGGTTACCGAAGCCAAGACGCTTGAGATACAAGGATTATTGCTTTCATGATGGCATCCCCGTTGTTAACGCAGTACTCTTCGCATCTAGTGATCTAATTTACTACCAGGAACACAACAGTCGTCAAGGGTAGGAATTATTGTTTAGCTGCGATCTTCCGAGAGGTGGGACTGGTGGGAGACACTATCCTAATTGAACTCGAAATGCCCTATATTCTCAAGGGTTTTTATCCATGTTAAGTACCTACCAAACAAGTATACAGCCCGCCGGAAAAAGCGTTTACCGAAGTCTAGATGCTTGCATTAAAAGGAGTATTGCGTTTGCGATGACATCCCCGTTATTAACGCATGTTGATGAAGAAGAAGAAGAAGAAATGGCTACAGTAACCGCTTCACATCAAACGGACCGTATTCTATATTAATAACCCAATTTTCTTTAATCTTATGTATGCCTAGTACCAAGGAACGTATTAATTTTATTCGCATATATCTTTTTCTTCATCGCAGTTGAGTAAAGAGTAATCTGTTATATAACCAAGCCCTTTAATACCACATTTTAAGCCGCCAGCAATAAATATATCATTTCATAGTTTCTCGCTAACCGCCCGATGGCCCATTTAACCGAGCAGTTAAAAATAACTGTAACATTCCTGTTAGCGAGACACGGCGCTTTTGCCAAACGCATATCAATTTAGGGTCTTCGAAATCTTTTAAAGTACCCAGCTGTAGATAAATGCGAGTGAGCCTTTGTCTATTCTGGCTTTTCTCCTGTGTAGCCAGGATTAACAGCGGCGACCAACAAAATGGCTTATTATTAACAATGAAGTCCACTGCAGTCCCGGGGGTAAAACTACGCCTGCATTAGAACTCACAATGAATTTAATCAGAAGAAATTAGTAGAAGTAGGAAGCTCTTGGAATTTGACTTCCCTTCTTGGCAATAAGAGAGACATATACGAGTATATGGCAAATACGGCAATAAAAGCCTAAAGAGATGACTAGTCAAGTGAAGAGAGCTGCGACGTCCAGTTTCGTTGTCACCTGGAGGGCTAGCGTCGAAGAAACTAGGTGTGCTCAACAGGGCGAAGCAGTACTTCAATCCGCGGCAAAGACTTATGCTTTACAAAGCTCAAGTACGGCCGCATATGGAGTACTGTTGCCATCTATGGGCGGGAGCTCCTAGATACCACCTTGCACCTTGTAACTCGATTCAAAGGCGCGCTGTGAGGATTGTCGAGGATCCCAAACTAACAGACGGTTTAGAACCTTTAATTAAGTCTGAGAAGAGATTTTGCGTCCCTTTGTGTGTTCTACCGTCTGTACAATGGGGTGTGTTCAGAGGAGTTGTTTGACATGATGCCAACGGCCTCCTTCTACAGTCGCACCGCTCGCCATCGACAAGGAATTCATCCTCACACATTGGAGCCTAAGTGGTCGCGTACTGTGCGGTTCCAGAGAAGTTTTCTCCCGCGTACTGTCAAGCTGTGGAATGAAGTGCCTGTCGAGGTTTTCTCAGGGGACTACAGCATGGGGTTCTTCAAAAAGGGCGTGAAGAGGTTTTTACAGGGTCGGCAACGCGCGTGTGATGCCTCTGGTGTTACAGGCGTTCATAGGCTACGGTCCGCCTGATGTGAAGCGCTTACCGTAACCATATTACCGCTCGCAACATAAAATATCGCTCGCGCGCTGCCACCCGCTGCCAACGTAGCATCTCCTTCCTTTCTGGTGACCTCACTTACTGGACCTTCAAGGGAATTGTTGGCTGCGGTATTCTGTGAGGTGGTGGTACATTCCCCAGTCGTGTATCTTATAATTACGCTCCTTACCTCTCTTTTCGCCAGAGCTTCGTTTGTCAGTCAGCAGGGAGCACCGCGTGCAGGTGAAGTTGGCATTGGTTCAAAGATGTTGCTGAACCTCTTACACCCCAAACTTCTGTCTTTCTTTTAGTAACTCTCCCCTGTCTGAAGACATGTTCCATACTTCAGTACATATGCCTTAAATTGAGAAAAGCCTGTAGTCCCTACAATTCTTTCCCCAATTCTCTCTCTGAAAGAGTATGCTTCCACATTGGTCCCATATTTTTTTCATCATCATCATCATCATCGTAAGCCTATATCTACGTACTGTTAGGTTTGTTATTTCATTACTCCGTCATTTATTTAAACCGATTTGAAAAAAACTTTTCTTATTTGAAAGAGTATACTTCCAGATTGGTCCAATACTTTTTTCATCATCATCAGCCTGTATCTACATCCTTAAATGTAGAGTATTGTTTAAAGCCGGTTTTTTTCTTTTTTTAGGGTTCCGCACCTCAAAAGGAAAAACGGAACCCTTATAAGATCACTTTGTTGTCCGTCTGTCTGTCTGTCTGTCTGTCGGTCTGTCTGTCTGTCTGTCTGTCAAGAATTTCTATGTCGAGGATGCGTGGAGGTATCCAGCTGAAATTTGAACTGTATACTCAGGTCTACGGTCCCGTGACGTTGTAAAAAAAATCAAACTGCTAAGTTTACGTAGAAAAAAGTTACGGCCGTTTATTCAGCAAAAAACGCATATTTCGACACACTCAAGGGAATCAAAACCTATAGGGTACTTCCCGTTGACCTAGAACTATGAAATTTAGCAAGTAACATCGTTATAGACTACAAGTACATGAATAAATCTCAAAACTATACATTTGTAAATAGATCTTAAAAAATAGGGGGTCTATATTTTTTATAGGGTGTCGAAATTTCAAATTGAAACTACTAGTTCAAATGGGGTATCATATGAAAGGGCTTGATGTACACATTGCAAAATATATTTTATTTAATTTTTTCGACGCATTATTTCTTATTTATAATAAAAAATATCAAATTTAATAATGATACTACGTACCTACGGAACCCTCGGTGGGCGAGTCCGACTCACACTTGTCCGGTTTTTTTTGTTAATATTATTACCTATTCGGACACACTGAATGCGTTGTGCAAAAACTAGGAATGTAAGAATGACAAGGAAGTCCCATATTTTAACCACATAATATTTAACCAGCATTATCCGTTATTATGTAATCCTGTTTGCCCATATCCACCCGATATAAATTATATTGAATATCAATAGTCAATAAAATATAATTGAACTAGTTTCGAGTTGCGTACCAAACATGCGCGCACGCAAACGTCCGCCTAAACTGTAGGGTTGTACACGGGAGAAATGTGGCAAATAATCATTAATTCAATGGTCGACCAGCAACGGCAACTTGAACACCAGAGTCCGCAGGTTCAATTCTTGCACAAGACAAACATTTACTATTAAAAAAAAATATTCTGAACACTAGGAATATTTATTAACTAAGTCGGATAGATTGAAGCGAGTAGATTCGCTAAGTGTATGTTTTCCATTGATTTCAATGGAAAATGTATTTGATGGAATGATCATCAAGGGCATGATCGATCTCAATTTTTTTTCGACACCTCAAACTTATCGAGGTCTTTAATTGTGACAAGGTTCAGTGGTTTTGGAGCATATTCATTTCCACGAGCGACTTTTCAGCGTATATTCATTCGTTCGGCGGCATTCCGCTCTCTGCACTCAATTATAATTGCACGTTGTGAAATAAAAATGTAATATTAAAATAAATAAATATTGTCAGACAAATTACACAGCGCCATCTAGCCCCAAAGTAAGCGAAGCTTGAGTTATGGGTACTACTGATAAACATACGTAAATACATTTTTTTTTTGTTAATACATACTTATGATATACAAAGAATACACCCAGACTAAGACAAACAGACATGTTCATGCACACAAATGTTTGTCCTATGTGGGAAACGAACCCACGAGCGTTGGTGTCGAAGCCGCGTCATTGACCGCTACGCCACCGAGCTTGTCAAAAAAGTAAGCATTTACTTGCTTACTTTAGTTTTGGTTACTTACTATTTATTTTTCACAAAACATAAACTAATATCGGAATTATTATTTCAGTAGCACGTGGTTTTAATAAAATAGAAAACAATAAAATAGAACGCAGTCTGTAAACGCCTGCAATACCAGGGGTATCACACGCGCGTTGCCGACCTTTTAAAAACCTCTTCACGCCCGTTTTGAAAAACCCCATGATAGCATACATATAGATGTATAGCCTATGGATAGCCTATGGACGCCAGTTGGCCGTGTGGTTTCCAGCAGACTAGAATAGAATCACTCCGTCTCTTCCCGTGGATGTCGTACAAGGCGACTAAGGGAAATACATTATAAAACATCGATCAGGCCTCCCCAACCCGTCTGGTCAGCGTGGGGAGCGTAGGCCAAATCCTCCTTCGGTCTGGGACGGACGAGAGAGGGTCGTGCTCCTGTAGTGGAGACTAAATGACCTGATGATGATGATGGACGCCAGTAACACCAAGCACATCACATGCGCGTTGCCGACTTTGTAAAAACCTCTTCTCGCCCTTTTTGTAGAATCCAATGCTGTAGTCTCTTGGGAAAACCTCGACAGATAGTTCATTCCACAGCTTGATTGTACTTGGGAGAAAACGTCTCTGGAACCGCTCAGTATGTGACCACTTGCTATAATGTGTGAGGATACTACAAATAAAAAATATCATCATCATCATTCGCTAGTCCTTTTCCTATTAACCTAGGAGCCTTCAAGAACAGAGTCTTTATTTCCCTTAGAATAGGCTATTTTCCTATGTTTAAAAATTGTATAAATTATTTAACAATATCGTAAAATACACAAAACTATAAAGATCTGCAAACTTTCATTCTAATATCTTCAGTCAGACTTTTTTTTAGCGTCGATCAAAGTTTGGCGGGAAAGTCCATTTTAAAAGTATGAAATTATTAAAAATTAATATTTCCATTGGAGAAGCAATAAAAAATGCTATAACTTTTATTATGATACTAATCACATAAACGTAATATTTAACATAGCTATCGTACAAATTTCTGATTTGATGCATACAAAATACAAACCTGTGACGTTATACTTCGGTAGTCTTTTGTATGGAGCGTTTTCGTTACAGTCTAAAAATTGTGATTTTCAAATTACCATATCTCGAGAGATTTTTGTGCTATCGAAGTAATTATTTGACCTATGGTTATATTATGGAGACGTCCCTACATATCAAACCGAAAAAAATGATATTTTGGCAACGGATCGGCGACCCCTAGGTGTTGCTGATCTCCAGGGGCGGTGTTGATTGATTTCCACCAGGTGGTTCCACCCACATGCTCATTTGCCTTCTCACATATAAAATAATAATAATAATAATCGGCGCATTATGTCTTTTTCTTCCATACATTTTTCTTACAAACAAAAAAGCTGTTAATCCTGGCTACACATGAGACACACTGGTGGGAATGTGTGGTGGGCCCCCGTCCCATCCCAAACAAATAATACTAATAAGTTCCATAGTTTTTTTATAACTCATAATTAAATTTATAAATAAATATTCCTTGACAAATTGCAAACCGCCCTGTAAGCTTGTACTTATGGGTTACTAGATATCTAATATTATACATAAATACATTTTTTTTTGTAAACACGGTTTTCTGTGTCTCCCAGAGAAAACAAACAGACACACTTAAGAGACTGCAGCGAAGGGTTCTTCAAGAAAGGCGTGAACAGGGGCGGCAACGCGTGAGTGATACCTCTGGTATAGTGAGCGTCCATCGGCTGCGATGACTGCTTACCATCAGGCGGGTCGTATGCTTGTTTGTCACATTAGTATTAGACATGTTCATGCACACAAATATTTGTCTAGTGCGGGGATCGAACAAGCGACCCAGAGTCTAAGTAGCCATTGCTCGTTTGTCCACCGGCTATTCATCATTTTTTTTTATATGAGAGGGGCAAACGAGCATGAGGGTCACCTGATGGAAAGAAAGCACCACCGCTCATGGAGATCAGAGCATCAGCAACTCCGAGGGGTCGTCGATCTGTTACCAGCCTTTACTCCTTCCTTTCTTTCTGGTTACATCACTCACTCGCAGGAACACAACAACCCTCAAGGGAATTGTTATTTGGCTGCGGTATTCTGTGAGGTCGGAGTACTTCCCCAATCGTGCAGCTTAAAAAATACGCTATGCATAGCGTATTTTTTAAAGAGAGGTAGACCTCTCTTTTCGCCAGAGCGTCCTTTGTCAGTCAGCAGAGTGCACCACGTTCAGGTGAGATTGGCTTTGGTTCAAAGATGTTGTTTAACCACTTACACCCCAAAATTTGTAGTAGTGTAAGTTTCACAAACTAATTATGCTAAAAACTCTATTATAGGTACATACTTTATTATCTACTAATAATGTCATGATAGCAACTCAATACCTACTAATATAGATCGCTAGCTCAAATGCATCGCACAGCCCTAACCACCGATGCAAGTGCAGTTGTATTTATAACGTCCTAATTTCTAAAGTGGGATGTGTTTGTGGGGCAGCCCTGCGCGTCCCTCGCTCAACGCTACGTTTGTATGCTCTCCTGGTACCTACTTTCCATTTATTTCTGGATATCAGAATGCATCAGGGGAGGCCTGTTTATTCAACAGTCTGAGGACTCTACAAATTCTATTGATAGGTCGCGGAATCAATTGGCTATTTTCCAATGTTTAAAAATTGTACAAATAAATTAACAATATCGTAAAATACACAAAACTATAAAGATCTGCAAACTTTCATTCTAATATCTTCAGTCAGACTTTTTTTAGCGTCGATCAAAGTTTGGCGGGAAAGTCCATTTTAAAAGTATGAAATTATTAAAAAATAATATTTCCATTGGAGTAGCAATAAAAAATGCTATAACTTTTATTATGATAATAATTACATAAACGTAATATTTAACATAGCTGTCGTACAAATTTCTGATTTGATGCATATAAAATACAAAACTGTGACGTCATAATTCGGTAGTCTTTTGTATGGAGCGTTTTGGGGCAGTCTAAAAATTGTGATTTTCAAATTAATATATCTCGAGAGATTTTTGTGCTATCGAAGTAATTCTTTCACCTATGGTTATATTATGGAGACGTCCCTACATATCAAACAGAAAAAAATGTTTGTCAAATAGCCAATTTATAAGGTGGCAAACTAACTTATGCAGTTCTGCAATCCTGATTACATGGATGGTAGGATTTTTTAAAACTACCATTCCCCAATGCTTTCCACCAAATACGATCCTCCGCCTCGCCTCCCGCATCCAGCCTCTCTTCCAGCCATTTTCTTGAGGAAATCAGGGGTATAAGTGGCCCACTAACATGTCCGGAGCCAACCTCACCTGCACGTCATGCACCCTGCCGATCAGCGGCGACAGTCGCCGACCCGCATTTTTTTATACAACTTCGGGTGGAAAACAAGCCTACGACCCGCCTGATCTAAAGCGTTTACCGTAGCCATATAAACACTCGCAACATGAAATCGCTTACGCGCCACCACCCCCGCTACCAATGCAGTAACTCCTTTTCTGGTGACCTCACTCACTCGCAGGAACACAATAAACCTCAAGGGAATTGAATAATTTGGCTGCGATATTCTGTGAGGTGGAGGTACTTGCCCAATTAACCAGCTTACAAATACAAATACACCGTATCCTAGGCTGTTTCGCCAGCTCCTCTTTCGCTAAACGGCAGGATGCACCACGTGCAGGTGAGGTTGGCACTACACCCCAACCACCAATTAATAAAGTAATTATGAACTATGATTATATTGACCAGGAATTCATCAATATGCTAGCGGTTTTTTGACATAATCATCGCAATCATAAGCAATTTCAAAGAATCTTCACCTTCGTTCTTCCTTTGCTGATAGGCGTTCACATAAAAATTATAGCTCCTTGATTAACTGATAAATAAAATAATTATGCATTTCAAGACTAAAACACTTCACAATGAATGAAATTATTATCGTAATTGTAGGTACAATACGTCAAAGATCGCGTGCGATGAATAGGAAAAATACTAAACACCATTGTTCTTTGAAATATTACCCCAAGTCCTGATGGTAAGACAAGGCTGTGGATGCTTCCGGTAAGTGAAGTTGACTTCCTGGTTTCAGCTCTACATTGTTGCTGTGTACCTAGTACTTTTTTTCGAAGGTGGTATGTGGTTTATCGCTTCACACTTCACTCTCGCATGGTGCACCATGTGGTGGAGTTAAGACAGAGTTTATTTTTACCGCTGCCACACAATAAACAGGAACTGTTGGTAAGGAGCCATAAGCTACATTTTCTATTGCACTGCCGATGCAGGAACTCTATAGAGACTTCATTCACTCGTATGAACACAAGCAAGATATTATCATTTGGCTACGCGTTTGTACTTCCTCGGGTTTGAGATATTTTAGTGTTTTAAAAAAGTTATATTTGATAACCAAAAAATTAAAAACCTCTTAATGTATTTTTTTTTTCGCTCTTTCGATTGTATTTTTTTTTTATACTACGTCAGGTGGCAGACAAGCACACAAGCCTGATGTGAAGCGGTTACCGTAGCCATATTAACGCTCGCAACATAAAATATCGATCGCGCGCGGCAACCCCCTCTGCCAACGCAGCACCTCTTTCCTTTCTGGTGACCTCACTCACTCGCAGGAACACAACAACCCTCAAGGGAATCGTTATTTGGCTGCGGTATTCTGTGAGGTGGAGGTACATTCCCCAGTCGGGTAGCTTACAATTACACTCCCTACCTCTCTTTTCGCCAGAGCTTCGTTTGTCAGTCAGCAGTTTGTACCGCGTGCAGGTGAAGTTGGCTTTGGTTCAAAGATGTTGATGAACCACTTATACCCCAAGTAATTTTAAGTTATCATATCATATATATGATAACTATTGGACTATCCCAAAAACGCTCCATACAAAAGGACCCCGTTATGACGTCAGGGCTACCTACTTTGTATAATATTAAATTAGTGTACCACAGCTATGATAAATAGCAAAAGCTTTCCAACGCTAATATTTTTTTAACAAAATCCTTTTAAAATTTCATCCTTTTAAAATTCACTTTCCCATCAAAACTTGATCGACTATAAAATACGTACTTACCACATAAGTTATTAAAATGTTAAAATATCAGATCGTTCTTTATTGACGTGACAATGTCTTATAATTCGATGGAGCCGGCTGCACGCACGAAAAAACATGACGTATGCGGCGTTACCTCGCTCTGAGGCGTTCCATTAAAATTTTCTTTTGAAAAATGCAAACATTCTATCATTATTTTCTTATGACGTTGTCACGTTCAACTATCGTCAGTAAACCGACTTTACAGACAACCGATTTTGTATTTACATTACTAAGAAATATTTCTTTATAATATTTATAACATTGCCAACTAGCCTATTATTAACAAATTGTTAAAAAACTCCAAGGAAGTTGAAATCCACAGAAAAATTCGACACCACACTCACGTATCGAAATACATTTTTCCAGTGCAAATGCATTTTTAACGCAAACGCTGAGTTTACATTGCACACGCTGACACCTGCATTCATTCAATATTGGTATTTTATATAATTTGCGTTATATTTTGTGACGTACTAATAAATCCGCCTGAATTTGTCTGAGCCAAAGCGTACATGACACTTTGTATCCTTCTCGTCACTTTTTTTTAAACTACGTCGGGTGGCAGACAAGCATACGGCTCGCCTAATGTGAAGCGGTTACCGTAGCCATATTAACGCTCGCAACATAAGTATCGCTCGCGCGCCGCCACCCCCGCTGCCAAAGCAGCATCTCCTTCCGTTCTGGTGACCTCACTCACTCGCAGGAACACAACAACCCTCAAGGGAATTGTTATATGGCTGAGGTATTCTGTGAAGTGGCGGTACTCGTACATTCCCCCGATCGGGTAGCTTACAATTACGCTCCCTACCTCTCTTTTCGCCAGAGCTTCGTTTGTCTGTCAGCAGGGTGCACCGCGTGTAGGTGAAGGTTGTCTTTGGTTCTAAGATCTTAATTAACCACTTACACCCCAATACACAATTTATAAGTTATGATGCCGGCCATGTGCCAAACAAGCATACATCATCAGCCGGTATCAAGCCACTGCTTGATATATACCTTCCCCAATGCTTTCCGCCTACTAATTTCTTCTGATTAAATTCGTCGTGAGTTCCAAGGCAGCCGTAGTTTTATCCCCGGGACTGCAGTGGACTTCATTGTTCATTGACTTTTTTGGCTGTCGCCGCTGTTAATCCTGGCTGCACAGGAGACATAGTGGTAGGAATGTGTGATGGTCCCCGTCCCGTAAAGCTTTCCACCAAATACGATCCTCCGCCTTCCACATCCAACCGCTTCCAGTGGCTTTCTTGAGGTTATCGGACCATCTAGAAGGAGGTCCAATGCTTCATCGTCCCACTCTCACCCTTCTCCCTAATGCCTTCCTCTTCCATCTGCCATCACTTACTCGGCAGATGCAGTCGGTTCATTGCCACTTCAGCTTGCAAACTCTGAAGAGTATGTCTACAACTTTGGTTCTCCGTCGTCTAATCGAAAACCCAAGCTAAGCGATGTCGACCGTAGCCTGTCCATGAATGGGTTTCTTTGTATTGAGTGCCTCCGTGCTTCGGAGGGCACGTCGGTCCTGGCTGTTGTCATTAGATGACAGTTATTAAGCCAAGTCAATGTCTTTAGGCGGCTTGAAAACACTGGCCTCCGCCAAACCGCAGTTGAGCACCGTGGTGGAGTATGCTCTAAGACCCTTCGATTGAAGGGAGGCCCGAATACCTGCCTGCTGGTAAGCAGTGGGATGAATAAAGATTGACAATGACAACGATACGTACCCTCTACATCAGGTAGGCCATATATTTGTTTGGCACCCAGCATTGTATAAAAAAATGTAATGTGTCTGTGTTATGGACACGGTCGTGTGTTGTACGTGAATACGTTATTATGCACTAAAATTATCTCAAAATGGCAGCGCTTCCCCCTCCTCCGCACGCGATGTTCCATAGTCCTTACTTGTGTAATATATTCTTTGATCCTTCATCTATCCAGTGGTGTGATTGAATTTTAGACAGAGATGATAGATATGTAGCTGCAACGCCAAATTGTATCCCTCGATTTTGTTATCATTGTTTTTTTGAATGAGGGTCTTTTGGCAGCACTGTAGCTTAGGGTCCAATCAATAGCATCTTGTCAAATGTCTTGTTGACGTCTTGTGTTGTCTTGTCGTCTTGAAGTTTCACTGTCAAAAAATTCAGTACATTTTGACAATCTGGACCCGACGCCTACCTAGCGACATCAAATGTCAGAAAAAATATCAAACATTGCCTCCCTATGGAAGCAATTTTAAAGCCATCTTCACGTCAAAAAGATAGCTATCTCTCAGAGTTAGACCTGAAGATTGATCGCATTCACATAAATAAATGAGTCAAGGTGATCAGGAATACAATGCGAGTATTTCTGGCGGTACGCGTCTGCCAACGACTATCGCCAGGTGTCACCGCCAATGTTTGAACCAAGTTAATTTTTACGCGACTGTCCCAAAAATAGGGTTACCGGATTTAAATTTATTAAGTCCGAAGAAAATGCCATTTATATATATATTTACAGAATCCTCTCAAATATTTAAAGGTTGACTGAGAGAGAAAGGGGTGTAAGTGGTTAATCAACATCTTTGAACCAAAGCCAACTTCACCTGTACGCGGTGCACCCTGCTGACTCACAAACGAAGCTCTGGCGAAAAGAGAGGTAGGGAGCGTAATTGTAAGCTACCCGACTGGGGAATGTACCTCCACCTCACAGAATACCGCAGCCAAATAACAATTCCTTTGAGGGTTGTTGTGTTCCTGCGAGTGAGTGAAGTCACCAGAAAGGAAGGAGATGCTGCGTTGGCAGCGGGGGTGGCGGCGCGCGAGCGATATTTTATGTTGCGAGCGTTAATATGGCTACGGTAACCGCTTCACACCAGGCGGGTCGTACGTTATGACTCAAGGTCAGTTTCATTTCATTTTACCCTTTTAGGGGTTGATATTTTCAAATCGATGCCATTTTTGTAACTGACGTCCCAGAAAACCATAGAATCAACACCCATATTGATATTATGACATTTTAACCCCACCGCACCCCCACAGGGGTAATTTTATGTCATGTCGGCAATGTTGGATTATAAAATAGTTGTTGTTTTCGTAATCAGCGACCCAATAAACCATAAAAACAATACCCATGACGATTTTCAGACTTTTTCGCCCCATTTTACCCCTTTAGGGGATGGATTTTGAAAAATCCTGAAACACGTATTTACTCATTTATCCATAGAAGTACTCATGTAAAGTTTCGGATAAAATAGCCCGACTAATCTTCTTTCCCCATACAAACTTTGTACCCCCATTTCACCCCCTTAGGGTTTGAATTTTGAAAAAAATCTTTCTTAGTGCACCCCTAGACATCATAAAGAATTTACTTGCCAAATTTGGAATCTCTAAACCCAGCGGTTTGGGCTGTGCGTTGATATATATATCAGTCAGTTTCTTCTTTTATATATTTCTACCTCATCGGACCCCCTCGGGGGTGATTTTATGACACGTTGGCTATGTTGGATTATAAAATAGTTGTTGTTTTCATAATCCGATAAACCATAAAAACAATATCCATGACGATTTTCAGATTTTTTCGCCCCATTTTACCCCTTTAGGGGTTGCATTTTGAAAAATCCTGAAACACGTGTTTAGTCATTTCTCTATAGAAGTACTCATGTAAAGTTTCGGATAAAATAGTCCAACTAATCTTGTTTCCCCATACAAACTTTGGACCCCCGTTTGACCCCCTTAGGGGATGAATTTTGAAAAATCCTTTCTTCGTGCACCCCTAGACGTCATAAGGAACCTACTTGCCAAATTTGGAATCTCTAGACCCAGCGGTTTGGGCTGTGCGTTAATATATAAGTCAGTCAGTCAATCAGTCAGTCAGTCAGTTTCTTCTTTTATAAATTTAGATTGTGTAGTGCAATAAAGATATTTCAAAGAAACAAACAAACAATTTTTTACATATGAGAGGGGGGGAAACGAGCATGTGGGTCACCTGATGGAAAGCAATCACCACCGCCCATGGAGATCAGCAACACTAAGGGGTGGTCTTCCTTTCTTTCTTTCTGGTGACCTCACCCACTCGCAGGAACATAACAATCCTCAAGGGAATTGTTATTTGGCTGCGATAATCTGTGAGGTGGAGGTACTTCCCCAGTTGGGCAGCTTAAGAAATACGCTATGCTACATTCACTAAAAAACAAAAAATATTGTGAAATAACTACTATTTTATACTAACTTGTGCTACCTACCTGCCATTGATTCTTGCGATATAAATGTAATATAAACGGCCGTATCTTTTGATTGCGTCGATTTAGAAGCTTGATTTTTTCACTACTTTAAGATATTGCAGACTTGAGTATCTGATATTAATTTCAACTTGATATCACCACGCGTTCCTAAAAAAACGGTCTTGATAATCGGACGGACGGACAACAAAGTGACCCTGTAAGAGTTCCGTTATTTTTCCTTAGAAGGTACGGAACCTAAAAAAAATCAAAATTTACATTGTATTAAAACTAACATTGGCCAAACAACTTACCAATAAAATATGCATCAAACATTGGTCCAAACATTAAATTGGCACCGGCCAATACTGCACCCACTGCGTCTGCATCGACGCGACACTCACGAGACAAATATGCGTTTTATTAATAGTCGCTATAATTACTCACATTATATTCATGTATTCCTGGTACCATTATAGATAATTAAAGATGTTAATAAATTACAAAAAAGTGTCATCATCAGCATTATCAGCCTGTATCTATCCATTGCTGGATATAGGCCGTCTCTAATGCTTTCCACCATATCCAGCCGCTTTCACACCGGACCATCTAGAAGGAAGTCCAATGCTTCGTCGTCCCACGCGGGTCCATCACTCTAATACTTTGGCCCGTTCTCTTTTGCTTTGTGGCCTATTTAGGTCCGGCAGAAGGGTTGCTTGATAAATTAGATAGATTACTGAATGTATGCATTAGATATATATTTGGTATTCGAAAATATGACCATATCTCTGAGTTTCGCAAGCAACTCGGCTGGCTTCCGGTCAGACTTCGAAGAAACTTCCATATCCTCTCCTTGCTTTTCAATGTGCTCTTTAATCCATCTGCTCTAGGTTATCTATATGAAAGGTTTCAATTTCGCGACATAGATAGAACGTTTGCGTTGTGCCGTGGATCCTTTGCTGAAAATTCCTCTGGATAATAGCTTGACATACACAAAATCATTTTCCGTCCAAGCGGCAAAGCTGTGGAACTCACTTCCTTTGGACATAAAGATGTCTCCCACTCTTGGCTCCTTCAAATCGGCTCTGAGATCTCTCAGCGACGTTATCATTATGTTGACTGCAAATTAATTGTTTATTTTGAGATTTATTCATATGTTAATATATACACATACGAGTATCTAATATATATAAAATTCTCGTGTCAAAATGTTAGTTACCATAATCCTCCGAAACGGCTTGACCGATTTTTATCAAATTTTATATACATATTCAGTAGGTGTGAGAATGGTTACTATCTATTTTTCATACCCCTAAGTGATATTTTTAATGTGTAAAAAAAATGTTATATTTTTTGAAACGACTTGCAACCTTCTTAATAATAAAAAAAATTGGCGGGAAATCATTTGTCAATTGTTTTTTATCACACATCTAAGTTTTACGTACGCAACGAAAATGGAATTAAGTCGAAAAGATTTTAGAGCGATGATTTTTTTAAAAGTTCTCTCTCTCCGCAAGACTGTGCCGCTCGTCTTCAAAATGCTTTTGGGAGAGAAGCACCTTGTTTAAGCACCGTGAGGCGATGGTTTGCTGAATTTGAGAGAGGTTGGTTTTCTTTACATGACGAATCTCGTGAAGGGCGGCCTTCAACTGCCGTCAACGAAAATAATGTGGCTACTGTTAAGCGGCTAATTGAAGAAAACCCGCGGATTACCTATGAGACAATTCGAGGACTATTGGGGATTGGTATTTCATGGTATGGTAGGTAGTGTTGTTTTATTTATTGGTCAAATTTTTTTATTTTTTTTATGGCATTAAAAAATACATACAACCTTAAATTTTCACCCTTCTATTACCATACCCTTAATTTTTATGGCAAAACAACGTTTTGCCGGTCAGCTAGTCGTAATATATGTATGTTACGAGGAATTCGTATTTAAACTATGTTATAATTGTTGGCCTTTCTATCCTTCTGTCCTATCATCACAGCGATTACTGTACTTAGTCATTTCATTCATCATCAGGTCATTTTAGTCTCCACTACAGGAGCACGACCCTCTCTCGGCCGTCCCAGACAGAAGGATTTGGCCTACACTCCCCACGCTGGCCAGACGGGTTGGGGAGGCCTGCCCCCTTACCACCATCTCTTATTGCGATTCAATAATTGAATAGATTGCTTTGAAATAGAGTCGCTTATTCATTGGTATGAATAAGCATTCTATTCAGTTATTGAATCGCAATAAGAGATGGTGGTAAGGTTGCTGATCGATGTTTGGTAATGTATTTCCCTTAGTCGCCATGTACTACATCCACGGGAAGAGACGGAGTGATTCTATTCTATTCTTTGTCATTACACGCCTGTAATTTTAATCCTTTCGATACTCTAAGGGTGACTGGAAGAGATCCCTCTAAGGGATAGGTCCGCCTTTGTACTGATTTGTTTTGCATTTTATTTGTTGTTTTATGTACAATAAAGTTATAACAAACAAACAAACCTTCCTCCTCCATCTGCCATCACTTACCCGGCAGATGTGGTCGGCCCATTGCCACTTCAGCTTGCAAACTCTGAAGATTATGTCGACAACTTTGGTGCTTTCCACCATATCCAGCCGCTTCCAGCCGGTTTCTTGAAGGCTCCCTCACTCGCAGCAACCCTCAAGGAAATTGTTATTTGGCTGCGGTATTCAGGCTCAGGTATGTTCATTCCGTGACAGATATTGACCAAGGTAACGTCACGAGTTTGGTTGTCAAACCAATAATGACGTAGGCAAGTTCTTATCACGTGACCCCATGATCGGTAACCAAAACTGCCACATTGGCCCGGAATAGCAGGGGTGTCGGGTACTGGGGGCCATATATATTGTGGTTGCAACTCATTAGGGAGTAATGCCCATAAGTCGTCACGCTGGCGGGTTGGACCTATCGCCAGAGCCTTTGTTAGCATGTCGGCCGGGTGCACAGAAGCAGGTGAAGTTGACCTACGTTCTAAAGAAGTCTGGTAAGTCCCTTACACCCCAAAAAAAGTCTAATACTACCACTACTAATACTTCTGTACGTAACGTGGCAATCAAGCATACGACCCGCCTGACGGAAGCAGTTACTGAAGCCTATATGGACGCCTGTAAAACTAGGAGCACTGTTTTTTTTTGTGTTAGGCCACCTGATGGAAATCAATCACCACCTCCCTTGAAGATCAGCAACAATAATGGTCTCCGATCCGTTGCCAGCCTGTACTCCATCCTTCCTTTCTGGTGACCTCACTCACTCGCATGAACACAGCAACCCTCAAGGGAATTGTTATTTGGCTGCGGTATATGAAATTTGGCAATTTTCTGATAACACCAAACCTATTAAATAATTTAAATATTTTCAAAATAGAAAAATGATATTTACCATTTTCAAAATATTTATAATATTCTGGCAAGATGGCCGAAATAAACAATTTAAATATTAATTAGATACTAAATCTTGTAAGGTTTTGTGAATAAAAACATAATTTATATTAAATAGGTATATATTAAATGTAATTGCACCTAGAACATGAAAGTACGGTTCCACTTATAACTAAATTTAACAGATATTAGGCCTCATACATAAACGGGGTGAAGCAAAAATATACATAAAATAACAAATAACCAGGTATTTATAGTATGATTTTACAGCCAATATTTACACAAAAATAAAGTAAAACTTAAGAAATGAAACGCAATTTTCCTGTTTCCGGATTTTCAGAACTTGTTTTGTTCTAATAAACTAACTTAAAATACAAGTCCAGCATGTAACACGATCCAATTAATAAACTATATTATGTTCCATTTCAAATAAATAAAATTTCAAAAATGAAATAGTAATTAATTATACAATTCAAAATTCAATACACATGAGTAATTAAAATTAATTTTTAATTCTATTTTTATGTAGTATTGTAATACAATAAAATTATTTAAAAAACAACACGTATCTAACATTTGACAGAAGCGTACATATTGATGCTTTGTGTTGACACTGACAAAAGTAAAATCCTTATCTTTGTTGACACTGACAAAAGTAAAATCCTTATCTTTAAAGCAGGGAAACGTCAACCAAATCATGTGCCTCCGGTGTACCTTAACGGTACAGCATTAAAGCTGGTTGACAATTTCAAATACCTGGGTCATGTAGTGACGAGTGATCTAAAGGATGATATGGACATTGAGAGGGAGCGCAGAGCGTTGTCGGTGAGGGCTAACATGATTGTGCGCAGGTTCGCTCGATGCACACCAGAAGTAAAAAAAACGCTTTTCAAAGCTTATTGTCAATCATTTTACTCGAGCGGCCTGTGGATGTCATACACGCAGAGAGCTTACAACGCTTTGCGGATACAGTATAACAATGGCTTCAGAATGTTGTTAAGGTTGCCACCGCACTGTAGTGCGTCTAGAATGTTTGCGGAAGCACAAATAGACGATTTTTACGCGATTCGTCGTAAAAGGGTAGCGTCGCTAATGCAGAGACTACACAAGAGTTGCAACAGTATTCTGAAGTCCATTGCTGCGCGGTTTGACTGTCCAATCCAGCACCACTGGATCAGGATTGCCACAGGGCTAGTAAAATAAATAAATACAGCAATAATCTCTGTATGATACAGAGATTATTGCTGTATTTAAATACAGACTGTATCTTACTAACAGTACTAATGTAGTCTAAGGCCAAAACTGTTACTAAATCCAATACTAACTAAATTTATGGACTCTGTCTGAAATAAAAATTTATTATTATTATTATTTGTGTGAATTTGAAAAGATAGTATCGAGCGTTGAATTTCAAGCCGCTTGGAGGCCCTTGAATTTGACTACAAATAAAGTGCATTTAAACTAATACTTTGCCTTCAAATATAGATATATTTTTCATACCTAAAAAAACAGAATAGTTTACTTTTTTGAAACCAGATTTCAAATTCTGTTTTGGCAAAAAATATTAAACAAAATGTTGGCTTAAAATCATACCATACAAAAAGCATAAAAAGTCTTTGGCTCTGAAGTAAAAAGGAAAATATTTGATCTCTTAGCACCATCTGGACGACGTAGAAAACATATATAATTAATTAAAAAAATTATATATATAAAAATAACAATATAAGGAAACGAGATAGGTTTCTTAAGGATCTTTCAGACGAGCCTCTAAAAAGCAACTATTAAATCGACGACACAAAACATTTTAATATAACTCTATATATACATCTGTTGAAATAGTAATATTTTGTGTTGAATGGGACGGAGTATACAGTGACTATGGGTTTTGTACATAACTCCGAAAGTTCGAAATTGAATGTCAATATTGATTAACGCATTGTGACCAACAGAGCCTCGAGTGTCTTTCCAAAGATGAACAATACGTCTGTATTCGTAAGTTTGTCCTTCTTCTCTATGTTTTGTATTAACACCTACAGTTTTAAGCGTTGATTACATTGAACCAACTAGCCGTCGAATTTTTTATCTTCTAGTTAGCTGAAACTCATCCATTGTAATCTTATTTTCTAGCTAACTAGCAGATTATAAAATAATCTACGAGAAAATTTGAACATTACTCGCTACGAGTCGCTGCTAGCTGGCTTGTGGGCTTGTAAGCCATATACACAAAACTTACTACTCGCTCCGTAGTGAACTAACTAGCTAGCGATTTGAAAATACGAGATATCCGTAATCTCGTATCTTCAAATCGCTAGCTAGTTCGGTACGGAGCGAAGGGTTAGTTTTGTGTATCGTAGTCACTAGCGTACTAGCTAACTCGCTAGTTTTAAACTCACCAGCTTATAGCTTAAAAACTCGCTGAACATCATAAATGATTAGAAACGTTAAGGTAAAACCTTCGTAGAGAATTCAGTACAACATACGTTAGTCTTTCTGACTTACACTCGAGTCTCTGTTAAAATTATTAAAACTAAAATCAGTCTGGCTTTACCGGTCACTTGAAATCGACTTATTGGTTCATATTACTTCACTTTCAAATTTTTGGGGTTATGTACAACATCCCGATTACTATTAATAAGACTCCCACACACATAACATAAAAAAAATTAGGGCATGTCAAACAGAAGTAACATATTATCAACAATATCGTTTTAATACAGTACTTTTTTATTGTAAACGTGTATAAAATATATATTTTTGACATTTTTTTATTTTATTTTTTTATATTTATAATTACTGTAGTGTGTAGATGCCTTTCTATAATTATATTTCATTACATTGTAGGATTCGAACTGGTAACTATAAGTTTCGAGACCCGTTTTGCGATGACTGCCAGCCCTAATTCATAAAACATATCCGTATTTAAATTATTGTCGTATCACGCTAGGGTTGGCACTCAAAGTTTTTGATGCTATTTTATTATATTTTTATAAAATATTTTATTATGTATAAGCAGCCTATAACCCGTGCTTGTAGCTACAATGTACGCCATTAAGTAGCACATTTTACAAATTACATCATGCATTTTTTTTTATAAATAACTCCTTGTACTCCCATTCGGCGGTGCCGCAAGCAACGATCATGATTTTATCATTTTTCTTTTTAATTTAAACATTGACTTAATTAAAGTAGACAAGAAATTACTTAACAAAATATTAAAGGTACATCAATAGGAATAAAAATTTTAGAATTCAACAATAATAACCCATAGATGTAGGACTTAATCGCTTAGCGTTAACTAAAAATAGTTTATATACATTAAGTTATTAAGAAAAAACAAAAATAGTCTCTTTAAACAAATAATAACATTTCAGGAAGACAGAAAAAAAATAACATTACAGTTCTGTTCAATAATGATAAAGTTTTTTTTATTTAAAAAGTTACGAAAACAAGATAAGTAAACTATTAACTAAACATTCGAATTACTGATCCAAATTATATACAACCAATTTACACAGTAACAATAAAACTATGTTACTATTTATATTACATAATCTTAGTTCTAACAAAATTGAACCAAAATTCAATACAATCATATTTTTTATGATCATTCATTATTCTCCTTATTTTGCAATATTTTGACATTTAAAAATGACACTAGCGACATCTATTATGAAGATTTGACATTGACAATGATTCGTAGATCGCTCTTAGTCGATCTTTAGTCTTAGGAAATTATCTGAGGAAAAATCGCAACGTAAATTTCCGTCGGCACAACGTGAATAGCATCGCATTTTATTTGAGTGACGCGCTAGACACAATACGAAACTAAATAATTTATGACAATATGAAACGTAATTTAGAAGTATGTGTCTAGATCAAATTGTAAATTAATACAAGTTTTTCTAAATCCCTAAAATACGAGAAAGGACAGAAAAGCATTGGAAGGTTGTAGTGTATTTATTACTTTCTGTGATTTCGAATTTAATACCACTCTTATGTCATCTTTATGTAAATAAAGTTATATAATTTTTTTGCAAATCCATTGTGGCTTGCGAGTTCTATCACACGTTAAAATATAAAACTGCATTATGATATTCATTTACATTGAAAAACTACTATATAAATCCAAAGTATTATTTTGGATCTTTTTGAATTTGACATGGTTTTTATTTATATTTAAATACGTTGGTGTAAACTAAATATATTCATAATAAATACATCATTATAAATAGCAAACTGGCTATTATAAATATCTGTACTTGGTCATAAAAGGGGTTTTATTGACAAATACTATATTAACTATAAAAAAATAAACCTTACTTGTCATTTTTTTATATTTTTGTTGTAAAATAATAATAACAGTATATACATCAAAGATGATAGATTCGTAACGCTGTATACAATAACTTGTGCGGTAGAATTGTCGACCGTAACGGAATTCCGTCGCGATTTTTCGTCAAACATATGTTAACTTTATTTAGGCTGAACACATGCGGAGACAGGCTGATTAGTGGAAATAATTTATTATTCTGCTAAAGTTTAGGCCTTTTTTTAAATGTTGTTCAATTATTTAACAAATAATTCTCACTTCGCTAGCCTTCGCTGAAGTACAAGCCTTATACCACGAATATACAAAAACAACAAGACTTATATACAGCAGCTTTCAATTAAAATTGGACAAACTGATCTCGTAATAAGGATTACTTTTCGAGACACAATGGCAGTGATTGTGTGAGCTATGCGAATCCTAGCCACGATAATTGAGATCACTACTAGGTAGCGAGGATTCGCTATTGTCAAAAATATTTTCAAAAGATCAAACGACTTTTGGAAAAGACACTTCTTTAAATTTCATTAGTGACACCCCTGCGCTTCTCTGAATTATCTGCGCTCTTTGCTTGCTCGTTATTTTGAGTCAAGAACAGCACCGCAGATTCGAACTTCACCTTGCAAAATACTAATTACTTTCATTAGTCTACTAATATATAATATATATAATAATAGTTACTTTTTTGGGTTAAGATAAGAAAAGAAACTTCCCGAGATGATGAAGATTAAGATCAAAACAATAAATGAACGATTTTTTGATCTTTTGGCTTAGTTTAGTACAAATAGCAGGAGAAATACTAAAACTCAAACTATTTTTTTACTTATTTGTCCACAGAAAAAATTGTAAAGCGAGTCACGCACTAAGCAGAAATATCTAATTAATGATAGGAATATTTAGAGTGAGACACTACTACAGGTAAAATAAGAGAGGCAATATCACAGTCTCTTACACATATATTCCAGTATGTCGCTCTAAATCTGCTTTTTGTGTGATCCCCATAAGGACTCCCCATAACAAACGAATAATATGAATATATTAAAAAAAAATATAAATACATATGAAATTAATAAAATATAAATATAGAAGTATATTTTTTTTTTCGTAAAATAAATAATAGATATTTTGCAAGCTGTCGCTCCGGTCGCCGCCCCGACCAGTATGATAGAAGTGTACATTTTGCATTACGAATAATAAATAGTTACATTATTATACGTAATTTTACATCGTCATTTGATCTTTTGCAACTTAAACTAAACTATCCGTGTATATTTATATTATACGTAAAAAGTAATTAAAAATCACAAAGAATAATTTCGCTAACTAAAGTTTACTTTAGAGGTGTCACCAAGGTTTGTTAATGCACATGTTATCACACGGAGGTACGCTTCGCTGAAACCGCTGCACCTGGAACAATAGAAAAAATACAATTAAAAACTATTCAAAAACAAAAACATAAAAAATATATAGATTAGACGATTTGTGACAACCCTACACAGCTAAAATATAACATTTTCGAATAATCTTGTTTTAAATATAAATTTTAAGTTACATTTAAAAACAGAGATATTAAATGCAAAACTTATATTTAGAACAAAAAGCAGAATTAATGATAAAATTATATCTGATTTTTGAGGCTAAATAATATTTAGAAGATTGTTATTTTATATCACAGTTTTGTATGTACACGTATACATATCCCTACTAAGGCGGGCGAAAAGGGAGTTAATCATATATTTTTATTATAAGTAAGTGACACACTGACATACAGCCCTTCTCATGGGTTATCAACAGATACTGGAAGTAAAGAAAAAAATCAAACAAATCGGGTGCGGCTGTGTCACGGCCGTGTATTGTACGTCACATGCACTAAAATTATGCGCACAGCGCGTTGTCTCAAAATGCCAGTGCTCCCCACTGGCATTTTGAGACCACGCGCTTTTCCATAGTCCTTACTTAGCGTAATAAATTCTTTGATCCTTCATATATCCAGTGGTGATTGAATTTTGAATGGAATGACAGATATGTATCTGCAACACCAAACTGTATCCTCCGATTTTGTTATCATTCGTTTTTTTGAATTGCCTACGCCGGTGGAAGCAATTTTAAAGACGTATTCGTCAAAAATATGTTGCAAAATATCGCCCACAAATTATATTTTAGTACCAGGCGTCCATACATAACAAGAGATTTAATTCTTTTTCCCAAGAAAAACTGATGAGATAATACACAAAGTTAGTCAATAAAGCGGCGGATAATAGCAAAAATCGATTAACACCAGCTAAATCTTAGAGTAATCTTAAAATTCATGGTCCAGCAGAAGTATGCCGATTACGACACGCGGAAGCGAGACGACCGACTTTTACTTGTTACATAAGCTGTTTACGTAACAGCCCCAAAGACCTAATGTCCCACTGAGTTGCATAACTATTTTTGGGCGAAGTTTAATGTTAAGAAAGTAGGACGTGTGAAATGTCAATTTGATGTTTAGATTCGGATGTTAATTTGTCTTAAGGCCACTCAAAGTCAGCATATATCACTCATAACTTGTAACTGCTAAAAATATGGATAGTAAAAAACCGAACAATTATTTATTTTTTAATATGAGAAGGGGGCAAACGAGCATGTGGGTCATGTGATAGAAATCAATCAAAACCGCGCACGGAGATCATAAACACCAAGGGGTCGCTGATACCTGGCCAATCTACACTCCTTCCTTTCTTCCTTTCTGGTGACCTCACTCAATCACCAGAACACAACAACCCCCAAGGGAATTGTTATTTGGTTGCGATATTCTGAGGTGGAGGTACTTCCCCAGTCGCCCGCAGGTTAAGAAATACGCTATGTCCTACTTCTCTTTTCGCCAGAGCAGGCGAGGTTAGCTTTGGTTCAAATATAAACACCCCAAAATCATAAAATTACAAAAATGGCCGACTTTTATACTAAATTAGCATCCAAAGATGATATAATCATACCAGGTTGGTATGCCCCAGAGGGTCTAGAACCTCTGGAACTAGGGTCTAGACCCAAAGCTGAAACCGCCTACCAACAACCCACCGAATTTTTCGATTGCAAATATCAACCTCCAGAATGGATTAGTAGCAATTGTATTAAACTTGGCTGGCAGAAAACCCGAATCTTTTCTGACAAAGGTAAAAGTGTTTGTTAAAAACTTAAACTTAAGACCTATTTTTGGGTATCATAACTCCGCCTTACATGCTATAAGTAACTATTACATAGACTCAAAGAGGTTCTACAACAATTGAAACAGAATAATTTACGAGTCAATAAAGACAAGTGTCAATTTTTCAAACAAAGCATCGACTATTTTGGCATCACTATTGATGCTATTGATAAAGATGGGTTACATAAGAATAAAGAGAAAAAACTAGCCATTGCCAACGCGGAGCGTGGCAAAGGTAAAGAAAAATAATCGACGGGAATTAGCTTCAGCTTAGGCGGTAGGTTCTCTGGGGCAGCAGCAACAGAAGCCGATTTCCTTCTTATTATTAGATTAGGTTTATGGTACTGGTGTTTAGGTTAGCCGGTAGTAACCCTGGAGGTCTACCGACTAACCTAAAGATGTTAGTCAATAACTTAAACTGAAGACAAGAAGGCCAATTCTCGTAATTATTTTATAATCGCAATATGCAAGTTGACCGAATCGAGATTGTATAATAAATTGACTAAAAATTATACACTTGATTTAATTAATTAATTATTTTTTATCAATTGTTATTGCTAGCGAAATAACATTCTTAGTATGTTTAATTTTCGGTCATATTTAGATATCCCACTTAAATTAAACTTTGAAGTTTCATATTGTGATACGAGAATACCAAATGTGACATTTGTGAGATCGAGAATAGGCTATTTGACAATGTTCAAAAATTGTATAAATTATTAAACAATATCATAAAATATACAAAACTATAAAGATCTGCAAACTTTCATTCTAGTATCTTCCTTCCGACTTATTTTAGGGTCGATCAAAGTTTGGCGGGAAAGTCCATTTTAAAAGTATGAAATTATTAAAAAATAATATTTGCATTGGAGAAGCACTAAATAATACTATAACTTTTATTATAATACTAATTACATAAACGTAATATTTAACATAACTGTCGTACAAATTTCTGATTTGATGCATACAAAATACATACCTGTGACGTCATAACTCAGTAGCCTTTTGTATGGAGCGTTTTCAGGAAAGTTTCCAAAATTGTGATTTTCAAATTAACATATCTCGAGAGAGTTTTGTGCTATCGGAGTAATTCTTTCACCTATGGTTATTGAGACGTCCCTACATAATAATATCAAACCGAAGAATATGTTGGTCAAATAGCCTATTACGAGAATTGGCCCTGTTTTTTTTTTAATCAAAATATTCGATGGTAATCGGCTTCAGCATCCGCGGTAGGACCCAGGGGTCCTAGGGGCCATGGCCCCTGGCTTATATTATAATTTTAATAATATTTCAAGTCCCCCATTTAAATAGTCATTATTAATGGTTCATATTATTATTTTCAATTTAATTTGACAAAACTTAACCAATCCATCAAAGAACGTGTAAAATTAAGCCTATAACGTCTATACGATATTCATCATCATCAGCCAGTATCTACCCACTGTTGGATACAAGCCTTCCCCGATGCTTTCCACTAAGCACGATCCTCCGCCTTCCTCATCTAACCGACCGACCGCGCGCGACCTCCATTCTAATACCTTCCTCCCCCATCTGCCGTTAATCTCGTTGCCACTCGTTGCCATTAATCTATATGGGACGGGGGCCCACCACACATTCCCACCACTGTATCTCCTGTGTAGCCAGGATTAACAGTGGCGACCGCCAAAAAAGGCAATGAACAATGAAGTCCATTGCAGTCCCAGGGGTAAAACTACGGCTGCCTTGGAACTCACAACGAATTTAATCAGAAGAAATTAGTAGGAGTAGGAAGCTTTTGGAATTTGACTTCCCCTCTTAGCAATGTGAGAGACAGCAATATGGCAAATAAGGCATTAAAAGCCTAAAGAGATGGCTAGTCAAGTGAAGCTCAACTGCCGTGCACCACGGATTTTTAGTTTCTAACACTATTGGGGACCTAAAACATTGAGTTGTTACCTAACACACCGATTCCAATAATATGAATTGCAAAATCGTCTGAACGCTTGGTAATTCTCCCTAGTTGCTACCAAATCTGAATAGTATACTACCCCGGATGCAACTTGCAATGAATTCAACATGTCGTACCGCTCCCGCCGCCAAAGATCACACTCCCAGAGAACATGGTGTGCTGTTTGATCGAATTCAGAATTAGCAGTAGAACATTCGCATAAGGGCGACGGTACTAATTTAAACGAAAAGAGTTTAGCCTTAAAATTGCCATGTCCAGTTAAAAATTGCGCAACGGGGTGGTCGACTTCTAACCACTTTTTCTTAATAATCTATATATATAAAAATCAATGCCACTTTTCGTTGTAATTTTATAACTCAAGAACGGTCTCACATATCCAAATCAAATGTTTAGGGTTTATTCGGACTATTTAGTAGATGGTTTAGGTGAAGTTTGCACAAAATCGGTAGAGCGGTTCTTCATTTATCACATTTTTTGTAACAATTGAATTCAATAAATGGCGGATCATTTTGTTAATGGGGATTTTGCAGTCAAATTGAAACTTTTTTCAGATGGGGATTGTGCTGTCAAATTGAAACTTTTTTCAGTGTTGACAGTACAGGCATGTTGTTATGTCATTCATGCGGTCATTTCATTTAGGACGTGCTTCGACTTTATGTTGCCTATTCCGCAGCCGTTTGTTTATTCATGCTCAAAATGAAAAAACAAAAAATTTTGTTTATCCAAATGTTTTGGTTTAAGTTTTAAAATAGCTAGCAATTAATAAAATATTTTTTTGTTTGAATAAATGAATTTGGTGTTCCAATTTTTTTTTTATTATTTCACTTTATACGTAGCGAAGCACGTATCGGGCCGCTAGTTAATTATAATTTATGATTAATGTTTAAAATTAATAGGAAAGAGATTTTCCTCGAACAGATGACAAATACGGTGGTCATAACAATAGTTTTTTTTTTCTAGTAAAGGACAGAATAATTGACCTTAAAAATTATCTTGATTGTCATTAATTATTGACCAATTAACAAATTGCAATCGCTTCTGACTTTACTTAAGAATCTGTATAAACAATATCCTGCTACTAGGATATTATAAGTGAAAAGGTGGTTACTTCAAAGCCATACTATTGTTTAGTGACGGAGGCTTGTGTCTGCTAGTCATAATGGCTTGGGTACAACAGACAGATGTCTAACAATGAAACGCGCTATCACGAAAGTATGTCAAACTCTGTAATTTTCTGTACAAAATCATCATCATCAGCCTGTATGTACCCACTGTTGGATATAAGCCTTCCCCAATGCTTTCCACCAAATACGATCCTCCGCCTTCTGCATGTAGCCGCTTTCTAAGTTCCGGTTTTGTCTTAAGACATTATCAAGGTAAACAGATGGTGTTTGCGTTTCTACAAAACATATTGTTACCGAGCAATTACTGACAATACTTAGCAAAATTAAAAATATTGACTGTACAGTAGATTTCCGTTCGATTTTTTTATCGATTTTGAATTCCGCTGCCTGTCAATTTTCTGTTCGATATTCTCAACCGAATTATGTATTATTGTACTTCATATGTCTACAAACTTTATGAATAATAATTCTTTACGTGATGCAAAAAAAACTATATTATGTTTTTGGATATTATGGTAATTTACCGAAAACAAAACGGTATGCGGAAAATAAATTTTAGCATAATAAACGAATTTATAATAGGCAATTTGTTTTGTTAAAAAAAATGCAAAGCTTTTGCGGTTGCGATGAGTTGGCACGCGAATATTTTAAAACTGGTTGCTGCCCGCGACTGCGTCCGTGTGGACATCTGATAAGAACGGTTAATTTTTGTTATGAACTGATTAAAATTAAACAACCCCAAAACGTTAAAAAGATACACGTGAAACTTGCCACTATACAATAGAGATTTTGTATCATTTTTGATTGTTGCTCCGATTCTATTGGTCGTAGCATGATGTTATATAGGTACCCTATAGCCTTCCTCGATAAATGGTCTATCTAACACTAAAACAATTCGAACCCGTAGTTCCTGAGGTTAACATTCAACCAAACAAAAAAGTCTACAGCGTTATATACGAGTATTAGGTATATATTAGTATAGATAAGAATACGGAATCCTTTCCAGGATTTTTTTAATGTCCACCTCTCACTTAACCTGTTTAATTTTAAATTAAATTAAATGATGGCGTCAACTTTCCACTGTTACTAGTTTCACCTACATAGTCTAAAAATAGATACGTTACGAAAAAGTTTTGTAACTAATTTTGAGGCCAAATTATTAAACTGGTTATCAATCAATGGAACTGGTTCAACACTGATTATAAAAATAGTGTAAATAAGTCATCACATACATACTGTATGTGATGACCTATTTACACTATTTTTATTACTTAAAAACACTATTATTACTTAAAAAAAATGTTGTCACAAAAACCATTGTTGTCTTTTAGGTGGTCGCCATATTGAAAAAAGACTTTTGGCGCGAACTTGCTGAGCGCGGTTGTGCTTCTAAAAAAATGTTCATAATTTAATGTATAATGGTATTGATTCATAATAGAGATAGTGTACTATGGTGCAAAAATTAGTAGAATCTTTGATTAAAGACGTTTGAATCGGGTATATATATATATATATATATATATATATATATATATATATATATATATATATATATATATATATATATATATATATATATATATATATATTATATACCTATATATGTCCTTCTATGTCTACAACTTTAGTTCTCCGTCGAATTTCTTCGTTCCAGATTCGATCCCTCAGAGAAACCCCGAGCAATAGCCCTCTCGATCGCTCGCTGCGCGACCTTTAACCTGTGGATCAGTCCGATGGTCAGTGTCCAAGTCTCTGCACCATAGGTCATTGCAGGGAGGACGCACTGGTTGGAGATTAGTCTTCAAGCATCGTAAGTATATTACAATAATTTTATTACTCAAGTGTATTATTTATGTCAAGAGCAAGTATATCTAGACACTCAACTTCTATCTGTCTGTTGATTCATTTACATAGGTTTCTTTAATTGATAGCTGTTATATATATGTATGTACACATCGACCAGGCCTCCCCAACCCGTCTGGCCAGCGCGTGGGGAGTGTAGGCCAAATCCTTCTTCTGTCTGGGACGGACGAGAGAGGGTCGTGCTCCTATAGTGGAGATTAAAATGACCTGATGATGATGATGATGTATATATATATATATAAATTGCTTATATATATAACATTTTACTTAATCTAAGACAGTGACAAATATTTAAATAAATGCAAACAAAGATTCACAAATTAGAAACATGGCTCATTTGCTCGGTTGCCCCCTCTATTATAAAAAAAAATACTAGGCCGGATTCTAGCCCACGGGGCCGAAATCGAGGTCTAGTATAGCGAGTAGATTCGCTGAGTGTATGATTTCCATTGATTTCTATGGAAAATGTATTCGATGATCATTCCTCAAGGACATGACCGATCTCAATTATTTTTTCGACACAAACCTCTAGCCTGTCGAAGTCTTTAATTGCGACAAGTTTCATCAAATTTTGGTTCAGTGGTTTTGGAGCCTATTCATTTCCAAGAGTGACCTTACTGCTTAAATAAGCGTTATAATCGCTTGCTCGCTTCTCTCAATAACTTTTTTTGAGGATTGGGGATTGTCTATATCCAGCAGTTTGTAGACACAGGCTGATGATGATGATGATTGTGTCGGAACCAGTGAAATTTGTTTGCACTCTCAAAATAGATACGTTACGAAATATTTGTCGTAACGTTTCATAACGTATCTATTTTTAGGACAATATTTATTCACGATTGGTTTTATAATAATTTATACGCTGAATATTGTTATATATAGTGGACTTTATGTCAAAGGTTTCTTAATTCACATGTAATCAGTTTTATAGATATATTATATTATATATTCTTATATTCCTGGACAAATTTACATACTGCCATCTAGTCCCAAACTAAGCAAAGCTTGTACTATGTGTTCTAGATAACTGATATAATACTTCAATACATTTTGATTTTTAAATACTTACATATATACAGAAAATATAGAGAAAACACCCAGTCCAAGAGAAAAAGACATGTACAAGCACTCAAATATTTGTATTGTGCGGGGTTCGAACCCGCGACCTCGAAGTCAAAGTGGCCATTGCTAACCATTCGACCACCGAGCTCGTCGAGATAGATACATAGAATATGCTTTATTTGCATAATATAAATTTAAAGTACAGTGAATCAATAAATTATTACAGACTTGTATATATACAACAAGGCGGCCTTATTGCTGAACGCAATCTTTTCAAGGGAACCTTTTTTACGAACGCAGATTGAAAGTTGACCGAATTGAGATTGAATTGTGAATTGACTGAAATTATATACTTGATTTCATTAATTAATTATTATCAATTCTTGTTGTTGGCAAAGTTACATTCTTAGTTTGTTTAATTTTCACTCATATTTCGATATAATACCGCTTAAATTTAATTTTGAAGTTACATATTGTGTTACGAGAATACCAAATGTGACATTTGTGAGATCGAGACTGGATCGAAACTGAATTTTGACTATAGTTTAATTACAAGAATTGCCCCTCTGAAGAAATTAGTAGGAGTAGGAAGCTTTTGTTAAGTAAGTAATCAATAGTAACTACGTACTATTTACGCAGCAAATGAAACAAAGACCGATCACATCGTGAGCTCATCTTTTATTCTATATCGACCGCTATAGTTTTTATAACATACTATGCTTTTTATAATAATTTTCAATTCGTTTTGGTTTTACTATATACGGCGCCAGGAAATATAGTCGTATAAGTTTTAATATAAAAAAAAAAACTACGAAGAGCTTTTGAAACCAGTTTATTTTGAGGTTTGAACGACATGCACAGTTAAATGTCATTGAGTGTTGATGGCTTCCTTGACACACCCTGAGTTATCTTTTTACCCGGCTACAGCGAAACCAAAAACTACGGGAAAAACCAATGTAAAAATCAACTCCTCTTAATAAGAGAGTTGTAGAAGACTTAGACTAGAGAGACTTAGACTAGATTTAGACTAGAGAGACTTAGTAAGAGGAGTTGATTTTTCGTAGGTGGTGGTGATTTTGAGTAGGTGGTGCCGCGCAGATATGTTTTTAATCATATCTGCGCGGCACCACCTACCTTAATTTCATATTACTTGTTCTCTACCCTAAGGTTGTCTGGAAGAGATCGCTCGACGATAAGACCGCCTTTGTACTAGTACTTAATATTTTTCACTGCATATTTTTCTTTTATTTTGGTGCAATAAAGTTTATTGTATTGTATTTTTTAATTCATTTAATTTAATCCAGCGAGTGTGTGATGTCACCAGAAAAATCAAAAGAAGGTGTATAGGCTGAAAACGGATCGGCAATCCCTTGGCGTTGCTGGTCTATATGGGCGGTGGTGATTGCTGCCCATCAGGTGACCCACATGCTCGCTTGACACCCACTCAGTTAAAAGCGTTTGCGTTTGCGCTGCGCATACGTTCATCCCGAGGTCAACGTGAAGAGCTTGATGGCGTCGTTACGCGTGCTAATCTAATGGAACATGCAAGTAATGTCGACCGTAGTCTGGCCATGTATGGGTATATTTATATCTAACTCCTCCGTGCTTCGGAGGGCATGTTAAGCCGTCGGTCCCGGCTGTTGTCATTTAATGACAGTCGTCAAGCCAAGTCAGTGGCTTGGGGCGGCTTGAAAACACTGGCCTCCGCCAACCCGCAGTTGAGCAGCGTGGTGGAGTATGCTTTAAACCCCTTCGATTGAGGGGAGACCCGTATCCCAGCAGTGGGATGAATGAGGGTCAACGACGATACGTTCATCGAACGCCTACGCTGTAGAAACGCTAGTGTGAAGGCGCCCAAAATTAGATGAATAATAATCGAGGCGCTACTGAAGAGCATAAATACAAACCGCTCATTTGCTGCAATATGGTCATAGAGTACATTTATGTCGTTTTTGCACGTAGATCACTTTTATGATTATCCAACCAAATACGACTTATTAATTGCCACAATAATAAGATAAGAAAATAATTAGGCACTTCTAAAATGTTATAAACCTATTAAGAAAAATCTGAAAGTAGAATCAGTATATCAAAATAAATACCAAAATAATGTTCGGAAAATGCATGTTGACTTTAATTATGACGGTGTTGCAGCCAATGAGCGAAACATACATCCATACACACACATATATACATAGACTGACAAAACCATAACCCTTTCTTTTGGCCTCGCCGTAGTCGGTTAAAAAATGTTTTAAATAAAAAACTTAAATGGTGTTCACGAGAAATAGCAAAATCCACCTCGTAGGTTACCCTAGTTTGTGATAAGGATTATTTACAATGACGAGCTCGGTGGTCGAATGGTTAGCAATGGCCACTTTGACACCGAGGTCGCGGGTTCGATCCTCGCACAAGATAAATATTTGTGTGCATGAACATGTCTATTTATCTCGGTCTGGGTGTTTTCTATGTACCTATTATATTTACAAAAAAAATGTATTTAAGTATTATATCAGTTATCTAGTACCTATAGTACAAGCTCTGCTTAGTTTGGGCTGTGGTTTGGGGCCAGGTCGTGTGTAATTTGTCCAGGAATATTTCATCATCATCATCATCAGGTCATTTTAATCTCCACTACAGGAGCACGACCCTCTCTCGTCCGTCCCAGACGGAAGGAGAATTTGGCCTACACTCCCCACGCTGGCCAAACGGGTTGGGGAGGCCATGTCATGCCAGGAGGCCATGAGGATCGATGTTTGATAATATATTCCCTTAGTCGCCTTGTACGACATCCACGGGAAGAGACGGAGTGATTCTATTCTAGTCTGCCGAAAACCACACGGCCAAAGATTGAGTGTTATATTAATAAATTTATGTATTTATTTATTTAAGTGCTCCAACAGCATAACAGCACATTAATAAATTAATTTATACTAATATTATAAAGCTGAAGAGTTTGTTTCTTTGTTCCGTTGAACGCACTAATCTCAGGAACAACTGGGTCGAATTGAAAAAGTATTTTAGTGCTGGATAGTCCATTTACCAAGGAAGACTATAGGCTATATAGCATCACGCAACGACGAACAGGAGAGGGGCACCAACGAGAAATATTGCAAAAACGGGGAAGAATTATTCCTTTTGAGAGCTTCCGTTGCGTGCACTGCCTAAACGGTTAAAGATATGCAACAATAGGGTTCAATGCAATTCAAATAGGGTAACAACCTGGTTCCTAACAGGGAAACAGGAATATTTATTATTTATTTTCGGATTGCTCCCGTACGGCAGCAAAAAAGACTCATTCACGTCAAAAACCGTCATCTACTGTCTATTTTATCTGAACGACAAATTATCACAGCTTTTTTTCCGACACAGATGCAGCGAGTGCATTGCCCATGGCATTTCGGGTACCGACCGGTCATCGACCCCGGTGCAGTGTGATTTTTTTATGATACTAGAGAGCAAGGGACTATAGTGCGTTGGCCTTTTTTGTTTTTTGTAGAATAGAAATCAGAGTATTTGTTTTGTTTTTTGAGCAATTTCTTTGTTTTTTTTTTTTTAATTTGTTGTATATTTTATTGCTGCTTTATTTACAAAAGAAGTATGGTATGTTACTGTTAAGAGAGTATATAGTACGGTAAGTGAGAGATAGGGTACAGCGTACTTGTAAACTGTCCGACTGGGGAATTACCTCCACCTCACAGAATACCGCAGGCAAATAACAATTCCCTTGAGGGTTGTTGTGTTTGAGGTGGGAGGCGAGGAGCGAGTGAGTGAGGTCACCAGAAAGGAAGGAATTCCTGATATTTCGTAAAAATTAAATTTTAAAATTAATAAAAGAATTTTCAATCGAAACAATATGGACATGTTTAAAATAAATTTTATTGGTTAAAAGTAAGTTAAAGGAAAAAATTATTGGCATACAATTTTCTCTTCGAACAATGACGTAAATTAAAATTACTACGAATTCTTAGACACTTATATACCACAAAAAAACGTTACGTTACAAAATTAAATAAAAACAAAATGGATTACCAAGGGTATAAAAAAATGTTGCCAGCACAAAAGAATCCATCGTCAAGTCTTCTTACTCATCCCACTGCAAGGAGCCAGGTCTTCCCCTCAAACGAAGGGGTTCAGAGCACACTCCACCACTCGGCTCAACTGTGGGTTAACGTAGGCTAGTCTTTTTAAGCCGCCTAAAGGCAACTTCTGTCAGCCAATATCCATAGTAATAAACTAAATTATAATAATAATTAAACTATGTTTACCTATATGTAAAACCATATCAAATCGAGCTGCTCCTAAAATACAAGTTGTTTACGAACGAGTCAAATTTTAAGTCTTAATATTATTTGTACTCTTTGAATAAAAGGAACCCGGTGGTCGAATAGCTTACCATGTCCACTTTGTCTCCGGGGTCGTGGGTACGATCTCAGCACAAGACAAACATTTGTGCACATGAAAAAGTATGTTTGTATTAGTCTGGGTGTTTTATATATTTTTTCATTTATTTGGGTCTAAAAAACAGTTTTACATTATGTTTATTAACAAAAGTGCACTTAAAATTACAGTAAATGTAAAACCAACACCGTTTATATTATACCATATCTATGTATGTATTTACAAAAAAAAAGTATTATATCAGTTACCTACCTAGTACCCATATTACAAGCTTTGGTTAGTTTGGGACTAGATGGCGGTGTGTAATTTATTCAGGAATATTTATTATTTATTTAATTATAAATACTCAGTATAATCAATTTATTCAATTCCTATTTTCGTAAGTACACAAAGTTCACGCTCTCTCAAGTCAATGAATTCAAATTATACGTTGACGTAATAATGTTTATGGAGGCGGCAATTGCTAGCTAAATATAAAATAGAATGTATTTATATATGCCCTAGTGGGGACTAAGGTACGTCGCATTCATTTTTGTTTTATCGAACAGCATTTCGAAAATGATCATTGGCAAACAAATACTGTAAGAAATCTGCTAACATGTGTGATAAATATTATAAATTCGAGCCAAAGGTTTTACATTAAATTTAATCTAAACAATAGTAGCAGCAATATTTGAATTTAAGACACGAATGCTTGTTACCAAGAAGAGAGCCTGGTGGCCTGTAATAGAGGCACGTGTAAACCCGCCTAGCATGGGCACCAGATTTGCTCCACATAGGATAGCTGCATAACATCTATGTATACATGTACTATGTAAAATTACTTAATGTGGAGTGAATAATAATAAAAAATATTGCATATTTTATTACATTATATTTAAAATTATAAATAATATTTGATTGCAATGTTAACACCGATATATAAAATTCTATTTTGTGCCATAAATATTTTTTTGATTTTATATCATATCGTACTTTTGTACGAAGCAAAAAACGAAACCCAAACTTCATTGCCGAAAATTCATCTGTGTGAAAGAAGTTCAAAAGTCACTATTTTTTTTTTACCAAATTATCCAATTATAACTTATTCACCGTTCTGTGCTTATCGAATTAAAAGCTATAAATTGTAACGATTTTATAAGAGTTAAGAAACTCTTTAATGTCGGAAGAGAAGACACAAAAGGGCAAAACACTTCGATAAATAGTGAAAAATGAACTCCATATATAAAATAAATAAATTATATAGTCGCTTGACAGTTGAATCACCATAGGCCTAAGATCAAAGTCCAAATCTGAAGATCGGAATTTTTCAGATAGAAGATAGAATCGAATGAAACGTACCTAACGTTTTATTCGATTCTATCTTTGGATAGTTACTTGTGATTCAATAAGCCTGATTATTCTCTAAATAACACAAAAAAACATCAAATGTAGCACAGTTATTACATCATAATACAACAGAACGTATTTGAAAAACAATAAACCCCAATTCTCGCAAATAAGATGTAACCAAAAACAAGTAAAAACAGGTACAAGTTCAAATAAGTAAGTCGTAACGAGATTATAATGACATTGCTTCCTACATCATGCATCGATGCAAGTGACGTAACGGATAAAGTAGGTCAAATTAATAAAAAAACGCTCCGCCCACGGTAACACACGCAGTGAAAGTGCGTTCGGAAGCGGCGCCTGCGCAGGCGATTGACATTCGGAGACCGCCCGCCGTGGACTGCGGACGTGTTTAGAGAATGTAAGAGAGGCATGAAACTGTTTAAAAATCTAAAATAAGAATTTTGTATATTGACTAGCTGACACGAAAACGACATATTCTTATACGTACTAAAAATACATTTAAAAAATCATAAAAATTAATGGTGCCGTTTCAGAGCAGTGCGAACACAAAGACCGTGCTACGAGATTTTTCGTCGGTATTTATCGGCGGTATAGCTGAATTTGACATGTAAAAATCCTGCTTTTTTGTAAGCGAAGTTAAAACTCAATAGTTCTTTGATTTGGCAAATCGATAACTCCAATGAACACTACGCCAACTCAAAACATACACATCCAGATACACACCACTATTATGAGTTATACATTTACTTAGCGGTTTGTATTTGTCGATTTTGTTGTGTCTGTGTGTCATTTATAAATAGAATTCAGGTAGCATAATGTTACGGAAGTAATGAAACGATTTAGATAAAAAAGAAAACTATCGAAATTTTAGTTGGCGTAGTGTTCCTTGGAGGTATCGAAATGTTTCAATGGCTCTTGGAAAATATCAGTCCATTGTTTCTCTTACCCCACTTCGAAGAAAGTCATCTGTACATATAATAAAATTATATCTGACCGATGTCTGTACGTATGAGATATTTGATAAAAAATAATATGTGCGGTCTTTATAGGAGCAATAAAATCCAAATCAATTATTTTTAGAATTGTTGTCTGCCTATATGTTTGTATGCAATTTTCACAGTTAATAAAACTGGAGGTCTAATTTAAAATTTAGTGTAAGTTTTATATTGATACGCCAAATATAAGATTAGTTATTAATAATAAATATAAATAAATATTTCGGGACAATTTACACAGCGCAATCTGGTCCCAAAATAAGCGCAAAGCTTGTGCTAAGGGTACTAGACGACTGATAAATGTACGTAAATACATTTTTTTTAAATACATATATACTTATAATACATAGAAAACACCCAGACCAAGACAAACAGACATGTTCATACACACAAATGTCTTGTGCGGGAATCGAACCCGCGACCTCGGAGTCAAAGTGGCCATTGCTAACCATTCGACCACCGAGCTCGTCGTAATAATTGTTACACGTCAAGACTCGGCTGTTGGTGGTAAGAGACAGTAAAGTTGTTAAGTGAAGTCAGTGGCATTTAGGCGCCTTGATAATACTAGTCCCCGCCAACCCGCAGTTTGGCTGCATGATGGAGTATGCTCTAAACCCTTTCGATTGAGAGGAGACTGCTGGGATACACCCATCAGTGGGTTGACGACGACGACGATGGAGACGAAGTTAATTTATTCTCTGACATTGCAATGCTTGAATTAATAATTGATTTTGATATGACTTAATATTGATGTAATATAAATATTGGAAATACTATATATCTCCATTAATGACATTGTTGTAATGTATCTAGCTATTTAAAATATAGATTTGCATGCCGAAAGGTAAAATGTAGTAGAGGTTGCTATTATGTATTTCTTACATCTATTGTTACCTACATTTGCAAATAAATTGATTGATTGATTGATTGAAGTTGTAGTGTGTAGTAAGTAGTAGGGAATATACGACTCACCCCAGAGCCTAACGGGACGGGAGATCACCACACATTCCCGCCACTGTCTCCTGTGCTGGCTACACAGCAGACAGTGGCGGGAATGTGTGGTGAGCGTCCCATTAGGCTTCACTGTTCATTGCCTTTTTGGGCGGTCGCCGCTGATTAGCACTTAACACGCTGCTGTTAATCATCGCCCACCGCCCAAAAAGGCAATGAACAGTGAAATCCATTGCAGTCCCGGGGGTAAAACTACGGCTGCCTTGGAACTCACAACGAATTTAATGAGAAGAAATTAGTACGACCTCAGACATCCATCTCTTTTAATGCCTTATTTGTCATATTGCTGTCCCTCAAATCGGCAAGGAGGAAAGCCAAACTCCAAAGCTTCCTACTCCTACTAATTTCCTTTGATTAAATTCGCTGTGAGTTCCAAGGCAGTTGTAGTTTTAGTGCTGGGACAGCCAATGGCCTTCATTGTTCATTGCCTTTTTTGGCGGTTGCCTCTGTTAGTCCTAGCTACACAGGAGACACAGTGGTGGGAATGTGTGGATGTCATAGAGACGAGGATGGTTAATGACCCGCATGAGGAACTGCAGGTAAGCGTTAGATTCGTCGGCTTGCTTGTGGGAATTAATTGCGAAGTGAGACAATTATCTCACTTTCTGGGTGTTCATTTTTGAAGCTTGCTAAGCTTCAATCCTATGATATAAAACGATATAATGAAACTAAAATCAATAATAATTAAAAAATTCGGCATTTTGCGGAAAAGACAATGCGCGAATCTTAACCTTTTATAAGAACAGCTGTGTAGGTATCTTGTTTCTGCTAAGAATAGATTTCAACGCATCTACAAAAAAGTGCGAGCTTCAGAAAAAATATGGACTTTTATTTAGACACATTACGACACCCAACGATGCGGTAGTCGAATGGTTCGTCGTCAACCCTCACTCATCCCACTGCTGGGATACGGGTCTCCCCTCAATCGAAGGGGTTCAGAACAGACTCAACTGCGGGTTGGTAGAGGCCAGTATTTTCAAGCCGCCACCGACGGCTTAACCTGCCCTCCAAAGCATGCGCTCAAGACAAATAAACCCATCCATACTACGACGTCGTATGTCGGTTATACTGACACGGGCAACGACGCTGTCGAGCTCCTCATGTCTTGATATGTTATAATATGATTCAACATATATATTAGATGAATCATCCACTGAATTGATAGCATTTTTTATGAGTAGTCGAAGCAAAAATGTCGCTAAGATAAATCGTGGTGGGAACATTATCTTTATCATTATGGTATCTACAAGTATCTTGAAGTGACCGATTACTCATCTCGACACACCTCTACTAGAGTCAAATAAATAATATATCAACACATATTTTTGAGATGTCCACTGACATCACTACGATATTTAAAACCCAAATCCAACGTCACCTACACCCTACCGATATATACGGAACGGGGGCCCATCCCGTAGAATACCGTAACCTAATAGTGATACTCCTGATAATTTTTGCGCTCCTGGTCAGCCGATGTCACTGTAAGGAGATGCTGCGTAAACAGCAGGAGTGTCAGCGCGCGAGCAATACCAGCAGCGTGTTGCCAGCGTCTACAATCTTTTTTTTTTTACGAGACAGGGGCTCACCACCCTTTCCCACCACTATATCACCTGTGTAGCCAGGATTTACATCGGCCACCATTGAACAATGAAGTCCATTGCAGTCCTGCCTGGTAAGACTACGGCTGCCTTGAAACTCACAACGAATTAAATCATAAGAAATTAGTAGGAGTAAGAAGCTTTTGGAATTTGACTTCCTCTGTTAGCAATGTGAGAGACAGCAATACGGCAAATAAGGCATTAAAAGACTAAAGAGATGGCTAGTCAAGTGAAGCTCAAATGCCGTGCAGCACGGATTTTAAGTATCTAACACTATTGGGGGCCTAAAACATAGTACAATGCCGATTAGCGAAACATGCCCTGGCAAAAGAGAGGTACAGGGGTACAGTGTATTTGTAATCTGCCAGACCGGTAAAGTACCTACACCTCACAGAATACCGCAGCCAAATAACAATTCCTATGAGTCTTGTTGTTTTACTTCGAGTGACTGAGGTCACCAGAAGTTGCTGCGTTTACAGCGCGGATGGCTTTGTGTGAGCGAGTTCATGTAGCGAGTAACCGTTTCACATCGGGCGGGCCCGTATGCTTATCTTCGACGTAGTATAAAAAAAACAAATGCTGACCCGTATGGCGCCGCACGCACACACGCTCATTCGCGCTCTGCATAGACGCCATTGTTTATGTAGTAGGAAACAATGCGACATTTGTATGGAGCGGCCGGAGTTCGGATTTAGTAACAAGTAAAATGTAGTTTCTTTTCTATATGAAGTATCATTTAAGTACCACATGGATGAGTAGGAAAAAAACTTTTCTACGAAGTTAAGTACCACTATGTAGGGCAGCGTCGATAACAGTGACACAAATGTGTTATCAGTCCCTTGGACAAACAAACAAACACCGTATCAGATATTATATTGTGATCGAGAGTTTTTTGAGTAAATTAATCTCAATGGAGTATTTTGATCGAGTAATGATTGTTACGTGGAATTTTTATAGTATTGACCTAATTTTTATTGATAACTTGTCCTGTCGTCTTAAAAATATTTGATTCGAATTCCTAGACAAAAGTACTCACGGCCATCTAGTCCCAAACTAAGCAAAGCTTGTACTATGGGTACTAGATAACTGATATAATACTTAACTTACATCTTTTTTTTGTAAATACATGCACATAATAGAAAACACCCACACCAAGACAAACAGACATGTTCGTTCATTTACACAAATATTTGTTTTGTACGGGGATCGAATCCGCGACATCGGACTCAAAGCGGTCATTGCTAACCATTCGACCACCGAGCTTGTGGTGGTTTCGCGTAATCTGTCAAATGACTGACAGTACTATCAAACGACATAAATAGATGAGAAAGTGGAGGATCACATTAGCAGGAAAGTATTGGAAGGCCTATGTCCAGTAGGTAGATCTGTATCTACCTGCTGATGCTGATGATGATGAATGTCAGTCATGCAGTGCTTCTTCGGCCATAGTCGGTGAGAACTGTATTAGGGGTGCAGAAATTACGACAGTTAAGAGTGCAGTTATTGAAGTTGATATACCCTTGATTTTGGCCGTGTGGTGTGAAATGTACTAGGAATTTAGAAGCTGTTACAAAGATACTTAATAATAGTGTGTAGCAGGTACAATTTTCACAGCTTGGCCATGCTGCTAGAATCGTACTAAAGATGAAGTAATCGTGAAATTTGAAAATGCAGTGGGTAATTGAAGTAGATAAGGGCATTACCAGAGAAGCCATAGACCATACAGCCGTACATTTAGAACTGTTAGCAGGGATTTATTCGACTCATGGGTATTAAGAAAAAAAAGTTGTCATATTGCGAAAGTTCAGTACTAATTGTGCAGTGCAGTACTAATTGGAGTACATGAAGATATCTTCATGAGACCATACAGGTTAACAGAGGTAACATTACTTAAGAAACATTATCGGTCGGTCAGGACTGACTTTCTCAAACATGTCATAAAGCTGGAAGTATAAACACTCATACTAGGGATGAAGAAGTTATAGAGAAAGTTGAGAGAGCATTACAAGAAGTAGGTAAAGATATCTTCCTCGGAGAGTCAGCCAGGTAATTTTAATAACTGAAGAGTATTGAAAAGTTTTATATGCAAATATCTCAATGCGTGCTGAATGTTCTATAAATTTTAGGCAGTTACTTTCTAAAAAATATACCTTATAAAACATTGCAGTCAAATAATTAAACTTTAGTAAGTAATGCATAATCATTATATTAATACGTGAAGGAAACCTTTGTACCCCTTTTTACGAAAATGGCGCGGACGGAGGTGTATGAAATTTCGCACGCTTATAGTTTTATAGAGGAGTGGAGCATGCTAATATTTTTTTTTTAATTATGCAGAAAAAAAATAGATTAAATCAATAAAAAAACTTTACACACACTACCATGTATTTGATACACATACATACCTACTCTTTTTAGTCGAATTTCGACTATTGGACGACCACTAGTGGTTTTCAATTAATTCTGGGAAAGATTGGTTCCTAAACAAGATATTAAAAATATTTCAATTCAATTCAAATTATTTACTTTGTGAATCACAGGTTACAAGCTGTTAAATATATAATATAAAGTGCGCTGTGTTCTGCCTGCAGGCGTGCAAATATGTATTCACTTATTACATTACTAATATATTATTAAAGACTTATTATTAGTACATTAATTATAATTATCAGAATTCAAATTAGCGATCTTCTCGTTGTTTTCAAAACTTTTTTATAATACTCAGACGGTTATAATCACCCACGTTACGCCTAGAAACTTCTCTCCGGCATGACCACCGGTGTGATCTCCAAAATGTGCTTGGAACGTGAAAAATATTGCATTAATTTCAAAGTCGAAGTTTCCTTTGTAAGTAGTTCAAAACTCTCCACGTTTCGAGCACATTTTTGGGTACAATTTAAATGTTTCCGAACTTTTTTGAAAGAAGCCAAAGCAATAAGAATTTATTTTCTCTTTCGCAACCCCTTTGGATTGCGTTGTTTTAGTCACATTAATGTTGGCACGGTAAGTATTTACAAGTTTTTGGGCTAAAGTTACAAAATTTCAAACAAACAATTTTGATGATAAAAATATTTATTTATTTGTTTTTAAACTTTATTGGCCACGAAATTACGTAAGAGTACAAAAGGCGGGCTTAACAAAATCATAATTCCAGTTTAGCGGAAGTTCAGTTTAGTTATCTAAGGAGTAACTATTGCTATTACATTTATCAAGTTAACTAATTTTTTTGGCTGTTAATGCCCCCCGTTTAATACATTCCGGCAGAAGGTCGTGTGGTTTAATAATAATAAATAATAATAAATATTGTCAGACAAATTACACAGCGCCATCTAGCCCCAAAGTAAGCGAAGCTTGTGTTATGGGTACTAGACAACTGATAAACATACGTAAATACATTTTTTTTTTGTAAATACATACTTATGATACATAGAAAACACCCAGACCAAGACAAACAGACATGTTCATGCACACAAATGTTTGTCCTGTGTGGGAATCGAACCCACGAGCGTTGGTGTCGAAGCCGCGTCATTGACCGCTACGCCACCGAGCTCGTGAACTCGTCAGTTTCCGGCAGACTAGAATAGAATCACTCCGTCTCTTCCCGTGGATGTCGTACAAGACGACTAAGGGAAATACATTATCAAACATCGATCAGGCCTCCCCAACCCGTCTGGCCAGCGTGAGGAGTGTAGGCCAAATTCTTCTGTCTGGGACGGAAGAGAGACGTGCTCCTGTAGTGGAGAGACTAAAATGACCTGATGGTAATGGTGGTGGCGGTGGTTTAATACAATTTGTGTGCATGACAATGTCTGCTTGTCTTAGTCTGGGTATTTTCTATGTATTATATATGTCAGTTATCTAGTACCCATAGTACAAACTTCATTTAGGTTGGGACTAGATGCCAGTTTGTATTTTGTCCAGGATTAATTATTAATTTATCTGTATTTTTCCTAGTCTCACCACGTGCAACGTGATTACTTTCGTCACAGCCCTCCCGAATCTGGTTACATTTTCTGACTTTTGTAACTTTGCACGTGATGTTTTGGTGTTTACACTTTTATTTTAATACTTCTGAAAGTATTTTGTTTCTTTTAAGGTTGTTTAAATGCTTTGATATATTGTCGTGAGGAGAAATTTCTCAAGAAATAGAATGTTTGATGTATATTCTCTTTATTTCCCCGTTTACATAAATTTGTGCCTACTCACTTGTTTACTCCATTACTACAGACTACCAAATAGTACTAGTATCATTTGTTAGGGTTGCTATATCAGGGTAGCCCCCTAGATTGAAGATCTACTATTCACTAATTAAACGCTGTGCGAACTGTCAATTATACAATCAGTATATCTTCACAAACTTTGATATAAAATGCCATCAAATTACACAATGCCATCTAATCCCAAACTAAGCAAAGCTTTAGGTACTAGATAGATAACTGATGTAAATACTTACATACATTTTTTTTTGTAAATACATCATTTCATTTCCTTTATCACCTGGTCATTTTAGTCTCCACTACAGGAGCACGACCCTCTCGTCCGTCCCAGATAGAAGGAGGATTTAGCCTACACTCCCCACGCTGGCCAAACGGGTTGGGGAGGCCTGATCGATGTTTGGTGTATTTCCCTTAGTCGCCTTGTACGACATCCACGGGAAGAGACGGAGTGATTCTATTCTAGTCTGCCGGAAACCACACGGCATAAATACATTCATTGCATAAATTAATCTAGTTTGTCTTGCAAAAGTAGATTGGAAAATAGCCAAAATCGACTTGTCGATTGCAATTGACAGATTGGCCACATAGGCCATCAAGGAAAGAAAAAATTACCCAGGGGAAGACCCAGGAAACGCTGGAAAAAGGCTTATCTTGGATAAGGAAAGCCAGAGACAGAACGCACTGGAAGAAGATTATTGAGGAGACTAAAATTACAAAGGGTTTTAGCACCGTAGGAAGTAAGAAGTAAATAAGGTTACTTTAACAATAAGGAAGGGTTACAATTATTTAACACACAAAAGCTTAGAGCGGAACATTTCAGTATAAATTGAAATGGGTAAAAAAGGGGGTAACTGTAGATATGATGGTTAATAAGGCTGAATGGAAGAATAAGACATACTACGCAGTATGTCTTATTCTCCCAAGTAATGTGACTTTTCACATTACTTGGGAACGTACTTGGGAATGTACGGCAGTTGAATCACATTTTTTTCAACAGATTCATCCCCAGCCCCACAGCTCGAGAAGTTTCATTCAGTACCGGCACTAGTTACCCCATATAGTTCTCTTGAAAAACCATTTTACCCTAATGTCCATGGATACTTTTGACAGAGAGTTCATTCCACAACTTGTAAGTTTGCGAAAGAAAATTCTGGACTCACACAGTAAGTGACAATTTTGATTCTAATGTATGTAAAGTATACACCCCACTCCATATAAATGTCGCGTCGTTAACTTAGTAGTTTATGTAATCATAAACAATGACGTATGTGCAGAGCTAATGAGCGTGTGTGGGTACAGGGCGTCGAACAACTGTTCCTGAGTGCTTAGTGCATAGATTAACAAATTGGTCGCCGCCGCTCCGCTTCGACTAGATGCCGATGCAGTTCGGCGTAGTTTTGTTGCCGCATTTTACAAGTGCGTCGCGGCATCTAGTCGAAGCGGAGCGGAGACCAATTGATAATCTAAGGCTTAGTGCTTAGTTTTTTGGCCACATTCGAACGTTTTAACGTTTACAAACCGACCTAATTGAGAAAAAGTTTCATGTTGTGAATCTACCAGACATGTATGTTAAAATTATATAATTAAATCAAAATTAAAATGTTTTTATTGCGACCAACAAGGATCAATATAAAATAAGAAATTTTAGTATCAGTAAACTTAACCTATTGTTAGTAACATTATAACAAAGAAAACAAGATTTACATTCGTTACATGTCTTTGTTTGTGTATGTGAACCATTGAACAGTGGTTCACATACTGAAGATCAAATCTATCCGCAAACACGTTCAAGACGCTGTTGGTACTTACCCGGACCCTGCGCGCCAGGGATGCACACCGTTTGCGCATAGTTGCGTAAAAACAGTCTACATAATAATATCCGAATTAGTTGTGGTTGCTCACTTCAAAATGCGAGCAAGTAAGCCACATAATTTTGATATGTAACACGCGTCTTATAAATAGGCTATTTGACTAACATTTTTTTCTGTTTGATATGTAGGGACGTCTCCATAATATAACCATAGGTGAAAGAATTACTTCGATGGCATAAAAATCTCTCGAGAAATGGTAATTTGAAAATCACAATTTTTAGACTGCCCCAAAACGCTCCATAGAAAAGACTACCGAATTATGACGTCACAGGTTTGTATTTTGTATGCATCAAACCAGAAATTTGTACGACAGCTATGTTAAATATTACGTTTATGTGATTATATGTACATTTTTAATTGCTTCTCCAATGGAAATATTATTATTTTTTTATTTCATACTTTTAAAATGGACTTACCCGCCAAACTTTGATCGACGCTAAAAAAGTCTGACTGAAGATATTAGAATGAAAGTTTGCAGATCTTTATAGTTTTGTGTATTTTATGATATTGTTAAATAATTTATACAATTTTTAAACATTGGAAAATAGCCTATTATGAAAGTTCTTGTCTATTTTGTCGGTTTGTTCTCGTACGTTGACATTAAAGCGCGAACCAAAAACTCGCAATAAGCACTCTGATTCGACTCAAAGTCGAGGTGTACGATATATATATTGTAAATATTGTTACTCGATCATTACAGATGAAAGAGATGATTCTGTTAATTCCGAGCTACATAAAAGTTTCATTGTACTTAAAAAAATAACGCCTTCGCCTTTGTAATATTAATATTTAGAGCCAATAGCATCTGATTAATTGCCGATACCTTGCATAAACCTAAAATCAGATTGTACCTAAACCAATTAAAATGCCAACGGAAATTGAACCTTATTAAATCACTACTAAAGATAAAATTCCAACAAAAATGTCTCATAACCTTGGACGTCTAAAAATACCTTGTTAATGTGTCAATAACCCCACTGGTTTATTGACACACTGCCGCCAAAGTCATTGTCATTGCGAATCTGTTATCAATTATCATATTATTGCTACTGATAATTTTTGCAGTGATAACAACGAAAATTAAAAAAATAAAGAGGTAGGGCGACTGGGGAGTATCGCTTCGTAGAATACCGTAGCCAAGTATTAATAGGTACTCCTGATGATTGTTGTATTCCTGGTCAGCCGATGTCACCGTAAGGAGATGCTGCGTAAACAGCGGGAGTGTCAGCGCGAGCACTACCAGCAGAGTGTTGCCAGCGTCTACAGTCTTTTTTTTACAGGACAGGGGCCCACCACACATTCCCACCACAGAATCTCCTGTGTAACCAGGATTAACAACGGGGACCACAAAAAAAAGGCAATGAACAATGAAGTCCACTTCAGTCCCGGGGGTAAAACTACGGCTGCCTTGGAACTCACAACGAATTTAATCACAAGAAATTAGTAGAAGTAGGAAGCTGTTGGAATTAAATTCCAATTTCCCAATGCAATGTGAGAGACAGCTATATGGCAAATAAAGCATTAAAATCCTAAAGAGATGGCTAGTCAAGTGAAGCTCAACTGCCGTGCACCACGTAATTTAAATATCTAACACTATTAGCACTTAAGGACCTAAACATTGAGTTGTTACCTAACACAGAGTCTATAGTATATTAAAGATCAGAAACTAAATTATTCGTCAATTTTTTTTGACGTGACAACGTCTTATAAATTGGTTAGCCGGGTGACACTTCAAGAAACTGGGTCACGTTATGCGCTTACAATGAGAGCGAGTGAAAGGCGCGTGCCTTTCACTCGCTCTCATTGTAAGCGTGTCGTGGACGCGTGTCCCTTCTAAGAGCGAGAGAGACAGACATAAAAAGTGAAAGGCATGCGTCCCTTCCACTCGAAAACATTTTACCACTCAAAGTCGTTGTCACGTAAAACTTTCGCCCGTATACCGACTTTACAGGCAACCAATTTTTTTACTTAGTTACGTTAGTTATGGATTCTAAATGAAAATAATATGATATAATTATTATATTATATTACATTATATGTATATTTTAGCATCGATAACCAAGCTTACTTGAATACGAGTATCAGCTTCCGGCTACTTATCACCGTGATTCAAACACTACAATGAAAAATTATAAATAGACTCATTCATGTCATTACATTATTATTTGAACTATGACCTGTGATAAAAAAAACTTTGAACCGACTTCAAAAAAGAGGGGGATGACACCTTCTCTGTTATTTTCTATACTTGGTTAGCATAAATGGCATAAGTGGCAATGGCCACTTTGACTCAGAGGTTGCGGATTCGATCTCCGCACATGATAAATATTTGTGTGCATGAACATGTCTGTTTGTCTGGGTCTGGGCGTTTTTGTATTATATGTATGTATTTACAAAAAAAAAGTTATCTAGTACCCATAGTACAAGCTTTGCGTAGTTTGGGACTAGATGGCCGTGTGTAATCTGTCCAGCCAAGTGTAATTCGTATCGTAACGAACGTTAGATAGATCACGTGACATAATTTTGACAAATGTCACGTGATCTATCTAACGTTCGTTACCCTACGAATTACACTTGGCTAGGGGGGCAGGAATATCTAATTAATATGAATGCATCTCGGGGGAATACATGTTTATACCGTTTGGAGTCGAGACATTTGGGCTCATGGGGGTGTAAGTGGTACATCAGCATCTTAGAATCACCTGCGCGCGGTGCACCCTGCTGACTGACAAACGACGCTCGGGAATGAGGTGGAGGTACACCTCACAGAATACCGCAGCTATTCCCTTGAGGGTTGTTGTGTTCCTGCGATTGAGTGAGGTCACCAGAAAGGAAGTAAGGAGATGCTGCGTTGGCGGCGCGCTAACAATATTTTATGTTGCGAGCATTAATATGGCTACGATAACCGCTTCACATCAGGCGGGCCGTATGCTTGCCTGCCACCTGACGTAGTATAAAAAAAAAGTGGGATCGATATTTTTGAAGCAGTTACGTTTTTTTTTATTAGTTTTATTTTTAACTAACTGCCCGGACAGACTTTGTTCCGTCAAAAGTTTTATTGACATTTCACGTCAACGTAAAAATTTAACTAAATTATGTTTTTTTTTTTTTTAATATTGTCCACGCCATTTTTTTCTTTTTTTTCTTTATTAAAACCTTTTTGTGCATTAAGGAAAATACATTAGCCGAAACAAAAAAATAGCCGCATTGGTCGAGCCGTTCTCGAGTTTTGCGCTTAGCAACAATCATTTTTATGTATATAGATTAATTTTAAGATAAGTTTATTTTTAGTTACTTTAGTTCAGTTTGTACTTTGTAATTAATGTATTATCAAACACAAAATATCTAATGTGTATATCAATAATACACACAATACACAAAATATCTAATAACTAACTCCATATTACATCTAATGCCTATATCAACAGGGTTGAAAATAGAATACTCGCATCAAGATTGTGCATTTTTCGGTAATATAATTTACATCTCATTTAGATATAAATTATGTTACCGAAAAATGCATTAATTTTTATTATTTTTTTAATTTTATCTTGTTATACGTATCATATTATATTATGTATAATATGTAATTCACCAACCAGAAGCAGGAAGCTAATTTTGATAAGCAAACTTTATGATTTTCAAGGTCTTATGATATGGTGCATTATACGAGTATACATAGGCCTATAACGTCCGATGGTCGAAATGTTGACAATAGCTACTTCACCAAGGGTCGCCGATTCATCCCACAAACAAACATTTGTGTTGCATGACTATGTCTGTTGGTCTCGATCGGGGGCCCTACCGCCGAAGCTGAAGCCGATTCCCATCCCAATTTTGATTCCCAAAAATAAGTCTTAGATTTAAGTTATTAACAAACATTTTTAACTTTATCGGTAATCCTTCAGGAATTCTGCCAGTTAAGTTAAACGTAATAGGCTATTTGACTAACATTTTTTTCTGTTTGATATGTAGGGACGTTTCCATAATATAAGCATAGGTGAAAGAATTACTTCGAAAGCACAAAAATCTCTCGAGATATGGTAATTTGAAAATAACAATTTTTAGACTGCCCCAAAACGCTCCACACAAAAGACTACCGAATTAAGACGTCACAGGTTTGTATTTTGTATGCATCAAATCAGAAATTTGTACGACAGCTATGTTAAATATTACGTTTATGTTATTAGTATCATAATAAAAGTTATAGCATTTTTTATTGCTTCTCCAATGGAAATATTATTTTTTAATAATTTCATACTTTTAAAATGGACTTTCCCGTTAAACTTTGATCGACGCTAAATAAAAGTCTGACTGAAGATATTAGAATGAAAGTTTGCAGATCTTTATAGTTTTGTGTATTTTAGGATATTGTTAAATAATTTATATAATTTTTAAACATTGGAAAATAGCCTATTGTCACTAATCTATTCTGGAGTTTTATATTTGCAATCAAAAACCCCGGTGGGAATCGGCTTCAGCTTCAGCGATAGGGCCCCCGGTTGTTTTCTATTATATTTATGTGTTTACGAAAAAAAAGTATTTACATATTGACGAGCTCGGTGGCGTAGCGGTCAATGACGCGGCTTCGACACCAACGCTCGTGGGTTCGATTCCCACACAGGACAAACCGACGGTCCCTACGTATAAAGCGACATGTCAAAAATGGCATTTTTTTTTATTGCATAAATTGCTATAGATTGCCCGTTAAAAACATTTTATTTTTTATTTTATTGATTGTATATAATCAAAAAGTAAGATATATAATATACTTTAATTACTATATCGTAGTATAAGCAGACATGTCTGAAATGACATGTCGCTTTATACGTAGGGACCGTCGAAACATTTGTGTGCATGAACATGTCTGTTTGTCTTGGTCTGGGTGTTTTCTATGTATCATAAGTATGTATTTACAAAAAAAAATGTATTTACGAATGTTTATCAGTTGTCTAGTACCCATAACACAAGCTTCGCTTACTTTAGATGGCGCTGTGTAATTTGTCTGACAATATTTATTTATTTATTATCTTATAGTATTGTGGGTATGTCTACTTAGTTATATGGATGAGCAACGGACCTTGTGCCTACAAATGTGCCCCTGTTCACCAACCTTCCGGTTATATCACAGGATTGCGAGTCTCTCGTTTATTAAACCAACCAGGCGAGAGGACCTTTACCCGCGCCGCCATCGCGCCCAGTAAACCAACCAAGCACTTAAGCAGATTGGTAGCAGCCCCCTTACCCTTACCACCATCTCTTATCGCGATTCAATAATTGAATAGATTGCTCATTCATACCAATGAATAAGCGACTCTATTCCATTTGAAATAGAGTCGCTTACTCATTGGTATTGAATCGCAATAAGAGATGGTGGTAAGGGTAAGGGGCTGAGTAAGCGACTCTATTTCAAATGGAATAGAGTCGCTTATGCATTGGTATGAATAAGCAATCTATTCAATTATTGAATCGCGATAAGAGATGGTGGTAAGGGGGGCAGGTCTTATTGGTATAAGGTCGTATATGGATGAGCAGAATTATTTACATTATATTATGTTTAATTTTTGGTTTAATATGTAGGTTGTAGCCTTCAGGGTTTGCAGGCTGAATGAATGGGCCGGTCACATCTGCCGAGTATGTGATGGCAGATGGGGGAGGAAGGTATTAGAGTGGAGGCCGTGCGTAGGACGACGAAGCGTTGGACACCCTGCTTGTCCGATGACATTCGGAAAGCGACTGGAAGCATCTGTATGCGGAAGGCGGAGGATCGTATCTGGTCGAAAGCATTGGGGAAGGCTTATATCCAGCAGTGGGTAGATACAGGCTGATGATGATCAGGTTATTTACGCAGGCAGTCAAATACTTTAATTTTAAATGATTAATTACCTAACTTTAATTTGCCGAGTCAGTGATGGTAGAAGGGGGACGAAAGTCCTAGAGTGGAGACCCCTTATGTCGCAACGATAGATGTTGTAATAAGGAGTAACTTAGGCTCCTTTTACTTTAGAAATTTTATTATTTTTTATTAATATAAATAATTAATAAAAAAAATAACTATTTCGCGCGAACGAAGTCGCGGGCACAGATAGTGATAATACGATCCTTTACAAACAGACCAACAAGCCGATAACGTTTTTGTGTGTACGTCACCGATTTCCCCGGACATCGCCGAAACTTTCCAACATGCGGCCACTCCTGCGCCTGCGACGATCTTATGCAATATAGTGCCATGCATATTTTATTTGGATTTATTTTTAATATTGGAAGTAATTCTTACTTCCGTAATTATTAATATTATAAATGCGGTATTCTGTGAGGTGGAGGTACGTCCCAGTCGGGTAGCTTGCAAATACGCTGTACTCTATCTATGTGCAGCTAAGGTTGACTTTGGCTCTAACGATCGTGATGAGCGTCATATACCTACCCCAATGGACCTTAATATATAAATTAAAAAAAAATACAATCTCGATTTTTATTGCTTACGACGCTGATCCGATTGGATTTTTTGATTGCGAAAATCTAATTTCACCTTCAACTTGTGCTAATAGAATAGTAATAAGCTAAGCCGGTAGGGACGGCGACGCTTGACCAATTAAACTGATGATGTTTATCACAAATTCCAACAGAATTCCGATTTCCACAATCAAAAAACTTGATAGAAATCAGCTTCAGCTTAGGCAGTAGGCCCCTAGTTGAGGGCATCATACGATATAAACTAATTAATTTGACTAAGATGTATTGTATGATTCATACCATACATCTTAGTCAAATTAATTAGTTTATAACAGCTGTCAAAACAACACTTTTGCATGAGAAATGTACTTATAACTGATTTACGATGTCTGTGGATCTATTCTTGTTATATATTCTACTAGCTTGCACCCGCGGCTTCGCTCGCGTTCACTTTTTTTTAATAATAAGTATCCTATGTCCTTCCTGATACCTTTGAGAATATGTGTACAAAGTTTCATGATGATCGGTTGAGTAGTTTCGGCGTGAGAGCAAAACAAACTTACATTCACATTTATAATATTAAGTAGAAATTATATTATATATAATATAATTTCTACTTAATATATTAGGAGGTAAAATGGTTGTGAGCTGATATTTTATATGTTAGTCAGGAGAAAAAATCTTTTATTTCTTTTCTACGTCATAATTTAAAAGAATATTTTAAATTCTCTATCAACTTATAAAATATTTTGGGTTAAATAACCTGTAAACCTCTTCGATTGAAAGAAAACAGAATTCCAACCATGAATATTATTGGCTTGGACTTCGATCAATCATTGGATGGATCATTGATCGATGAGATGGATGGATACATGGAATCATTGATAGATGGCAATGACCAAATTTGTACAAAAGAAAGTTTACTCATACTGGATGTAAGTACTCTAACCCCAATTATTATTATCAATGAGAATAGTTGAGTCACGAGAAAGACAAATCTCCCACGACACATTCATAACATGACACTACTGCACAGTATAAGTAATAGTACTAACGTAACTACTGATAGTACCACGCTGTCATAACTAGGGAAAAAAGGACCTAATCTTACAATGAGAACTCGACTGGGAATAATTCTGAACGTAGCCCAAAGAAACTTTCATAATAAAACTAAAAATCTAACTACAGAAATAAGGAATTCAATGAGCGAAATAAAAACTCTACAACACAAGTCAGTTATTCGGGACATAAGGCTGACACACATATTGCTTGCGCAACTTTGCGCCGTCTGGCACCGCCGCCGACCGATGTTATGCTTAGCGATTTACTTAAGTACCGTTTTTTTATCATTTCCGAATGTTTTATTTATCTATAATTGTTCATCGAAGCGATTTCGTAAAGAGAATGGAAATTTGACTATTACATATTATGAAAGGAAATGCAAAGTAAACGAAACAGCTTAGTCGCCGAAAAAATATGTTTAAAAGCGTAAAGGGAATAAAAACAAAATATTATATATAATAATATATACTTATCATATTATTTTGCAAAACGGCTACCTTTAGCATTTTTTTGAATCTAAAAACCAATATATTTTATCTATAAAGAAAAGAAAAAGCTACGCTATAAAAAAATAAACAGAAATTTACTTACAAATAAAAAATATCCCCAAGATCGTTGCCTGTCGGCAGCGTCCTTAGAAGACTGGTAGCATTACCTCGCTGGATAGCGATACTAATTCTCAGAGCAGGGTAATGTCCAGCCATTTAGCATTAATACGTGATATGGCTAAAATAAAACATTATTAACTATAGACTGCTCAAAATATTTATTGTCTCCGTTAGGAACGTTTAATAAAAACGTACTATCTTAACTCCGTCTACGATCTACGTTTTTTTTTTAAATGTAGCGCGAGTATGCTACACACACATACTTGTAAAACAACTCCCTGCCCAAGTTTTTCTTTCCTGAAGACTTCATGGAGTTCTTCAAGAAAGTTTTACAGAGTCAATAATATGTAAATGACGCCTCTGGTAATGAAAGTACATAGGCTTCGATTGATTAGTATGAAAACTCGTATGTTAAAAGAATCTTAAGTAAAGTAATTAAAAAAAAAACGAAATACCTACTCGTGAACAGGTCTATTATGTATAATCTAGTACCTAGAACACAAATGGTGAGAACAAAAGAACATAATAAACAGTTAAATAATTCCATATAAACTAATAATAATAATAATATACGTCCGCAGGGCAGCTTGTGTGGCGAGCTGTTGTGTGAGTAGCGACACCACGGACCCGAGTCTCCAGAGAGTCGGTAAGGGCCTTCGTCTCCAACGTGTCTTCATTGGTCGGAGTGTAAACACAAGAAGGCCCGCAGGACTCTCAGCTCTGGCTTGCCTTCATTGGCCGTCCAGAGAGGAGCCGCTAGAGCTATATGCTCCAGGGGTGGAAGTGTTAAAGGGCATCACGCCGCGAGTAACTTCGGAGAAAGCGCAGCACACCTCTCGACACCCCTGAGTCACTCACACCGGTGTTGCCTCCGGCCGATTTCCTGGCATTTCGGAGGCCCATCTAGTGAGTGGCAAGCCACCGCCTGCCGCAAATAACTAGCAATAAAAGCAGTTATGGCAGGCGTCCGTCCCTCTCCTGTAATAGCCCGGTATTAAGTTGACCCAGATCTCATCTCCATAGCCCATTTATTTTCCATCACACTTCGCAATAGTCTCAACGCCTGCCGAGACCTGCTCATGGGTATATCGTTCCATTGATATATCCTGTTGTAATGTTGTACGCCCGCCGTGACCCGGCGGGCGTACAACATTACATCAAACTTCTCAAAGGGGCCTCTACGTGTTGGATCTATATCCCCGCGTATGCCTATCAAATGACCGGGCTTGACCCGTGAATTAAGAGAGATACATAATAATACAAATGACAATGTGTTGACAGTTCTTGACTAATCAAATCCTGACATTAAAAAATAAATAATAAATAAAACAAAATACTGCAACAGAAAAGTTGGTAAATAGCTGCTTATAATAAATAATAAACAATACACAATTTAAAAAAAAAATCTTCAAAAATGGTTGCCGACTCTGGAGACAGGAGGGCTGGCTCTTTCTTTGCTCAAAAAGTCTGCATTGCAATTCAGCGAGGAAACGCAGTCAGTGTTCTTGCCTCCCTGCCGCATGGGACCGATATTTTTGATGAATTAGTATTTATTTTTATTAGTTTTAATTTTAAGAAATTTTAAGATTATCATATTTTTATTTACTTTAGTTTAGTTGTATTTTGATGTTTATAAAAAATAAATTTAAAACTATAGCCATTCTACATAAGCCCATCCCAAAACACAAAAGGCATATTAACGAAAAAAAGTGAAAGTATTAACCGGCGCCCGCGCACTGCGTCCCATACGGCTTTATCGAATACCCACTCAGTAGGATTAAGGCTTCAATACATCACGCTATGTATGGAAAACACGTATGTTGTATGTTATATCAATCAATACAATATGAAATATTGTATGGGACCGATATAAGTACTACAACATACAATAAGTATAAACTCAATATAGTAGAAATTGTATGGTCTTAATATATAATAATATTTATACAGCGCCATCTAGTCCCAAATTAGGGGCAAAGCTTGTACTATGGGTACTAGGTAACGGATATTATGTACATAAATATAGTTTTTTTTTTATAAATAAATACTTATAATACATAGAAAACACTCAGACCAAGAAAAACAGACATGTTCATGCATATAAATGTTTGTCATGTGCGGGGATCGAACCCGCGACCTCGGAGTCAAAGTAGCTATTGCTAGCCATTCCACCACCGGGCCCGTCAATATATATCAATAGATAGATATAAGAGTATATATATATAAATACATGTACATGTAGAATATGCAATATTTACACTGAAAAAGGGGCGTAAATAGCCCGGTCATCCTTGGAACCAAAGCTAACCACACCTGCACGTGGTGCATTTCGCCGAGTAGCAAATGGGGCATTATCGAAAGAGGGGCAGTGCACAAGGCCGACTGCAAAAAGATGTGAGAAGGTATTGCTTTCCTCCATGAGATAAAGTCCGTCATCGTATTTTTTTTTTTTTTGACAAATCACGCAGCGCCATCTAGTCCCAAACTACGTATAGCTTGTACTGTGGGTACTAGGTAACTGATGTATAGGATAAATTTATTTTATATCATCTACATATATGTTTTAGTACGATAAAGTTTAAAAACAAACAAGCCTCTTGATCAGTTTTTTTTATATGCGTTGTGTTTGAGTGTGTGTGATAAATATCAAAATTCAGTCTGGAAAAGCACCTGTATCTGAACCAAACAATACATCCAATTCACAAAACGGTTTTTTTTTAAAAACGGTAAAAAGAGGTAAACTGAAAGAAAAATTCCGTATTCAACGCTCGTCAGATACGCAACTGAAAGGTTCAACACGTTTCTAAAAAAAATCACTAAACTTCAAAGGAAAACAATGATACTGAGCCGCTTACATCCCAAAACTAGACCAAAAACTGACCAAATTTCAAAAAAAGACCAAAATTCATTTCCATGAATTGTCAAGAAAATTTCTTCATTTCTGGTAGCTGGCAATCCTATGCCAACCAACCTTTACACATCTGACAACCTTACTTTTAAGTATGCAATCTTTGGTCTGACACAGTGTACGCTCACCTTAAGAATCCAAGTGTTGATTCATAGTAGTAGGCGGTGTACATAACACAAATGTTTGATTAAGTATCGCTACGCTAATGACATTAACTGGGAATATTTATACTTTTTAACTGGAAATAATACGAACTAAGTGGCTCGCCAACATCTCTAGACATCTTTTCGATAGAGTTATGTGGCTCTGGTACTTTCATGCGTGGTGGAGTACGCTCAAAACCCCTTCAATTGAAGGGAGACCCATATACCAGCAGTGGGATGATGGTTGACGACGATATCATAGATATGTCTTGCCATCAGAATGTTAAGTGTAAAAAATAAGTTGCTTTTCAAGGCAACATTAACAGCATGAGATTTATATTTATGGTACAAAGTAAATAAACCTTGTAACTCATGAACTACCAGTCAGTCAACAGGCAGTCTTAAAGTGTAAAAGTCCATTAGCATGTAAGTCAGTTTTCACAAGCAAAGGTCAAGAATCCCATAGTGCAAAAGTCAAAATATACAATATGTTTTATGCATACACCCAAATTCCGCCTCCAAATGTCAATTTTACACTTTTCCTGCAATTAACTAAATACTAAAAACCACCCAAACCATTGTTCTATGTGCGTAGAAACATAAAATAGTTAAAATCAACAAGTCAAACCGACGGAAGCCGTTAAGTAGGGCACGAGAGGCGAAAATTTTGACAGCTCCATCCAAAATACTGACTTACTGCAGTAAAGTTAGAGTTCAGTTTTCAGTTGTTAAGTTATGCGGTGAAAATGAAAGTTGCAAGCAGACAGCGTTTTGCACAAACGAATTTGAATACTGAATTCTCGATCCGGTATTAAAGAGTTATGAGTTGCTCTTTATGGGTTATGTTACCCTGGTAACTTTAAGTCAGTACCGCTCAATCTTTGATAGACAGCATCAGAGAGATCTTGACTTGTATAAAAAAAACTAGAGAAGGCAAAATGCCGGGCATTTACAATAAATGCCCAAAAAGTACTTATAAATTCCATATTTATGCCCAAAACTAGGCATTATTGGGCTTTTACAGGTACTTACTGGGCACTTATTGTAAATACTTATGGCATTTTGCCCGTCGATACTTGTAACCAATCTCTGGCATATCATGGGCCTGGTTAATAATCGGACGGTACAATGACCTAGTCCAGCACCGATTAGCTGCTAGGCTCGTGTGGACACTTGTTCGAATCCAGTCTAGAGCTAGAGCTGACTTCGAGATTGCAAGTCAGTCCAACTGAGCCACCCATTCTAATTTTAAGCCCAGTCTAAAATCCATAACGAATTGTCTTACTGCCCACCCTGTCTACATATACCCGATTTAGGGTTACCATTCGTCCGGGTTTCCCCGGACTTGTCCTAAATTGGAGGGCGTCCGGGGAGCGTCCGGACGGGGTTTTATTTGTAGTCCAGGGTGAAGAGTTTTAAATTATTACCGCCCGCTCCATGCTGCGAATAACCATCTTGTCACAGATTAAAAAATAGTACTACATAATACTAAAAACACTGATGACATGTCCGGGTTTTTCTAAATCCGGAGTTTTCACGCATCTTGTCCTAGTTGCTAGGGGCAACCCTAACCCACCCAATTGGGTCCGAAATTCCGAGACACTGGATCCAGTCACTACCATATTGTAAACCAGTCACTATAAGAAACTACTGGATAGCAAGCAATTCACAAGGACTAGAATATCAGCCCTACTTTTAGAATATCTTTAGGAAATGATGTTACTATCATGGTTCATAGCAAATTGACTAGATTACGAGTGACATTATGTTATTGTTTGCTAAGCTTTTCTGTAGGTTAAAAAAGTGGGTGGAGGTTAATTTCTTAGTTGGCTCTTCCATATTTAGCGAGTAGGTACCTAGATACCCGCCACCTAAGACTTTGTTCGAAAACCCATAATCTGATGCACTGCTAAAGATTCTTGACGTGAATACGTCTCTAAAATTGCTTCCATCGACAATAAAAAAGGGGGGGGGGGGATAGATTTGGTACGGAAGCTACAAATCTATCATATCCATCCAAAATTCAATGGATATATGAAGAATCAATGAATTTTTTACGCTAAGTAAGGACTATGGAACATCGCGTGCGGGGGAGGCGAAAGCGCTGCGATTTTGAGATAATTTTAGTGCATTTAACGTGCCGTGTCCATGACACAGCCGCACCCACAGAACTAATTATTAGTTCTGTGGCCGCACCCCATTTTTGCAACGCTGATATGGAAAATAACACATAAAATATGACTTGAATTGAACATGTTGCTTCCTAGTTGAATAAAAAGTGAAATAAACTCAATCATAATTATGACATCCACCATTTGTATTTAACAAGTTATAATGCATTTAAGTCTATAGCTAAAAAAATTTAAAATGCGAAGATTCAAACAACACACCCAATAATAAAAAGTAAACTGATCACGCAAGGCCGCGGGCCGTTCTATAATAAACAAGTTATTGACAAGTCTTTAGACTGAAGACGTTTTTATTTTATGATGCCTTAGTACCTGGTGATGTTAGTTTTGCACAACGCTGAAGATGATTGATGAAACCTATATCGATGATAATTGATATCCTTCGTCGTCAACCCTCATGCCATTGCTGGAATACTGGTCTCCCCTCTATCGAAGGGGTTTAGAGAACACCCTGGCCACTCCATACAAATGTTGCGCCGTAAACTACTACATAAACAAGGACGTCTGTGTACAACGTGAATGAGCGTGTGTCCGTCATACTCAGAGGGGAGGTGAGGTCGTTATACTGTGGTTTAGGGCATATTGCACCACCACACTACTCAATTTCGAGTTTTCAAGCAGCCTGAAGGCTAATTACTGACATAGCTTAACGACTGTCATCTATAATGACAACAGCCGGAACCGACAGCTTAACGTGCCTTCCGAAGCACGGAGGAGTTCGAGATAAAAAAATACATCCATGGACAGGCTACGGTTGTCGTTGCTTAACTTGCGTGTTGGATTAGACAGACACGCAGAACGACGCCACCGAGCTCCTGACGACGTCACCGATTTTTTTTATCGATAATAATTACAATCTATAGACCCCAGGATCCGTACTTTGTCACACCGTTTGTGATTTAATTAGAGATACGATCTAAGACATTTTTTTGGTACCGGTATTATGTGTTATTTTTTTTTTGGTATCGCTAATAACATCTTCATCTTCAGTAGTACCAAGTCTTCATCTAAATAGATTATATTGTATCTTGTCTAGACCAACTTTTTACTAATTGTTTTTAATGTTTCATGACATCATGTACTTAGTAATTATTGAATCGTATTGAATATTTTTTGTCGATATGAACAAAAAGACGACTGCAATAAGTTATTTGTGTTGTAGACTGAACTATTGCACTATTATACATAATTAAAGAATGCATGTGTATTATTTCTTTTAATTTAGATAATTTTAACTCCTTTATCAAACACCTCGGGATCTATCCAATGGCTGAGGCCATTGCTGACCGCTTGGATAGATCCCTCACCGTGATTCAGTGATTTGTGTGCATAAACATATATGTATATTGAATATATGAACATAATATATGTTTGTCTTGGTCTGGGGTTTTCTATGTATTATATGTATTTCTATGTAAAATAAGGCCGCCTTGTTGCATATTTACAAATAAAAAAACTATAATAATTTATTGATTCACTGTACTTCTAATTTGTATTATGCAAGTAAATAATATTCTATCTATTATTTACAAAAAAAAGTACCTATTTAAGTATAATATCAGTTCTCTAGTATCCATAGTACCTACAAGCTTTGTTTGGGACTAGATGGCAGTGTGTCCAAGAATATTTATTTGTTATTATTTATTTCTTTACCTCTACCTTAGGATAAGGAAATATAATCAGAAATAAGGAACGTGACACAGACCCCAAGATTATTTATTAAAGTACGAGAAGATAGCACTGTTGAAAACTGCATGTAACATTACATAATTCTGTTGTTCATGTTATTATAAAACATTAGATAACGTATTAATACATTATATAGTGTTTTATAATAACATGAACAATAATGAAAATTGCCAGAAAGTAGGTAATGACAGTAATTTCCTTGCACTTTAAATTACTACTCGCTGGTCAATTTTTCTACCTTGACTTCGGGAAGGTCGTACATGTGTTACTCGTGACCTACATTCTGCGATGGAAGAAAACCACCTGGTATTTTCTTCCCAATGACCAAGACTATGTCACAAGTTTGGTTGTCAAATTCCAAATTCAGCTGATAACGCAACGTGACGGCAAGTTCCAACGACCAAAGACCATACCTGTGGCTGGGGGGCTAGGAGTAAAGAACCTACTTTTCTACTATGCATTCTGCCACGTTTCGATTATGAACAACACGAGAAAGAGTACAAAAAAAATGCTTGGAGCTAGTTGAGGTAGACCAGTCTACTAGGCGTCCAAACCCCTTATCCTTGGACATTTTGACGAGCCGGGGGCCCTACCACTGAAGCTGAAGCCGATTACCATCGGATTTTTTCGTTCCAAAAGTAGGTCTCAGGTTAAAGTTATTGACCAACATCTTCAGCTTATATTTTTTGAAAAATGGAAAAATTCATCTGCCCCCCCCTAGGTGGGATTTGAACCCACGACCTCTCGATGACCGGTCGAGTGCTCTTCCAACTGAGCTACCACGAAGGTTTGTGTTGCTGACGAATTTTTGCATCTTATATTTCTACTGTGTGAGTCTATTTCTACTGTGTAGAAGTACTGTGTGAGTCTATTTCTACTGTAAGTAGTAGTGCAAGTTGGCCAAGACAACTATTTAAATAATAATAATCTTCAGCTTATTCGATAGAGATGTTTCTAGGGTTTTTTCCAGCTGCTCAAAATATAATTACTAAGCAGTAGTGTCATTTTCGTATTCAAAAAATCCGATGGTAATAATAGCCTTCAGCTGGTGGTCGAATGTCTAGCAATGGCCACTTTGACTCCGAGGCTGCGGTTTCGATTCCCGCACATGACAAACATTTGTGTGCATAAACCCGCACTTGACAAAAATGTGTTTTTGTCTTGTACTGGGTGTTTTCTATGTATTATATGTATGTATTAAAAAAATGTATTTATGTATAGTACCCAAAGTACAAGCTTTGCTTAGTTTGAGAATAGATGGCGGTGTGTAATTTGTCCAGGTATATTTATATATATTTATTATTTTGTCCTTACATTATGTAGTTTCATCGTCAATGTTTATCGATTCATTTTTACATTGATATCTCTCCATGTTTCACACTCCAATTGCAATTTTTACGAATCACATTAAAATTCCCCAACCCGTTTGGCCAGCGTGGGGAGTGTAGGCCAAATCCTCCTTCCGTCTAGGACGGACGAGAGAGGCTCGTGCTCCTGTAGTGGAGACTAAAATAGACCTGATGATGATGATGATGATGACGATGATGACATTAAAATTTGTCCCCATATTGAAATTGACGACGGAGAAGCTACAAGTAACTTACCGTCTACCCGCATTTGAAACATGACAAAGAAAACTTGTTAATACTAGGCCGGATTCTAGCCCAGCGAGTAGATTCACTCAGTGTATGTTTTCCATTGATTTCAATGGAAAATGTATTTGGTGATCATTCCTCAAGGACATGATCGATCTCAATTTGTTTTCGACATATACCTCAAGCATATGTAGGTCTTTAATTGTGACAAGATTCATCAAAGTCAGTTCAGTGATAATGTTATAAATAAAGCACTTGTGCTGTTCCACGTTATTATATTTAATATTACCGACGGTTTCGCCGCTAAGGCATTATCAAGGTAAACAGATGGTGTTTGTATTGTATTGATAAGAACTTAGAACAGTACAAGTGCTTTATTTATAACATTATGATAATAATGTTCCACCAAGTGCTGCTGCCACCGCAGCAACTCCTTCCTTTCTGGTGACCTCACTCACTCGCAGGAACACAACAACCCTCAAGGGAATTGCTGTGTGGCTGCTGTATTCCGTGAGGTGGAGGTACATATCCCAGTCGGGTAGCTTACAATTACTATATGTTATATTAAGCTTCGCTTGTCAGTCAGGAGGGTGCACCACGTGCAGGTGAAGTTGGGTTTGGTTCAAAGATGTTGATGAACCACTTGCACCCCATTATATATACGTGCGTATATAAGTGTTCCGGTCGCTCTACTCAATAAGTAGGCCTTTTGTATATTGGTCAATTGAAATACGGATATATTTACTTTTGCAACAGATTATGTAACCGCATATATTTTCCTTTATCCACAAGCTATAATGGTAATCAAAGCACATTCGTACGTCCATTCGTGTAGTCGAAAGTGACAGTGAATCTATTTGATCACAAGTCAGGTACTGCAAACGCATTCTGAACCTTAACGCAATGCAAAGAGATTACTATCTTTATTAACTGCGTGTCTTTGGTCACGTTTGCAGGCTATAGTAACTATGTGAGGTCGTGGTTTATTTAGGTAAAAGGTTTTAGCACAAGACGTAGAATTTAGATTGAAATCTCATTGGCTTGATTTAGACATCCTCATCATCTATCCATATGCTCGTTTTCCATCCTCATCATCTCGATATTTGGCGATCTACTACAGTACGCTTTTTAAGACATTTTCTACCACGAACTGTGAAATTGTGGAATCAACTTCCTGCAGTGGTATTCCCAAATAAATACGACATGGGGGCCTTCAAGAACAGAGTCAATAATTCCCTTAAAAGGATGGCAACGGATCAGTGACTTGGTGTTGCTGATTTCTATGGGCGGTGGTGATTGCTTTCCATCAGGTGACCCACATGCTCGCTTGCCCCCCTCTCATATAAAAAAAAAAACAAAGAAATCAGCCTGGAAGCGCAATTAACACTCTTGTTTCCATGATGTGCCAACACTTGTGCAGGATTCATTTAGTTTTTCCGCATGCCTCTATTAATACAAAATAATTTATTTTTCTCTCCAAAATGTACATTATTAAAATTTACATTATTACAGTGAATCAGGTACAATTAGAATATTGGAGAGAACTGGTGCCTGAACTAAGTGGAAGTGTACCCTTGGACCACCTGTATTACAAGTCACCAGTCCCCTTTTCCGCAAGGAAGACAAGTTCTAGATTTGTAAAAACCTTTCAGAAAAATATTCAAAGGAGACACTAGTAAAAAAAGTAGTAAATTATCGAGACTTGTAAGACTAAGTCTCGATATTTTTGGATCAGCTATTAGGAAATATGCTTCCACGAGTTAAAGCAAAAAAAACGATTTATCAAATTGTCAGTTAGTAGACATAGACAAAGTAAACATAAGCAATAAACTTGGTCTATTATTTACATTTGAATATTTGTGTAGTTTTTCAATTTTGTCAACATCATAATAAGCTTTTAATACGCTCGACAAGTTTTACAGACTCTTGTCTGAGTTGATTGATTTACTTTAATTTTCATCTCTGATGCATGCATTATTGACGAGCCCGGTGGTCGAATGGCTAGCAAAGGCTACTTTAACTCCGAAGTCACGGGTTCGATCCCCGCGCAAGACAAACATTTGTGTGCATGAACATGTCTGTTTGTCTTGGTCTGAGTGTTTCTATATATTATAAGTATTTATGTACAAAAAAAATGTATTTAAGTTTCAGTTGTGTAGTTTCAATTGTGTAGCTTTGCGCTTAGTTTGGGACTAGATGGCGCTGTGTAAATTGTCCAGAAATATTTTTTTAATTATTTAGTAAGGCATGTAAAGTTTGCGTAAAGTTTTTGGTTCACAATTAAGAGTAAGGAAGTTTGTTTATTTAGAAACATTAGAACCATTCTGCACTTTCTTAGATATCAGCTATCAGAATTTAGGTCCATATTAGTCTACATCCGTATTTTGCTACTAACTAAACAACTTAAAGCTATAAATAGATCGTTAGAAACGTCACAATGAAACAAAGTAACTTATATGCAAAACGTTGCAATTCCTCTAGTCTACAATAGATTTTAACTGTTCACGTTTTTGGGTCATAGAATGGCATGGGAAATAAATATTTATCTAAATCTAATTTTAACATAACCATAAAATCTATATTCAACATATTTATGTCGCTAGTAATAGCTTTCGTTGAAATTGGTTCATTTCTGAACTCAAACAATAACATTGATAAAATCCGAGGATAACAATAATTCAATAGATGGAATAAAGGAACAATATTTAAATAATTCAATAAGATTTTAACAAAGAAAACAAAAACTACTAATGGAAAAACCGTGTATGAATTTCTCGTGACTTAGATTGCAAATATTTATAAAAGCTCCAATAAGTCACGTGACTTTGTTGATATAGATTACGTGCATTGACTCATATAGGTACTAACAATAACGTAATAATTAATGTTATAAAACACTACAGTACGTGAGAATAACAGGGCCGTGATAATAAAAAAGAAAGTGCCACATAACACTGGTTCATGACTCAAAATATGCAATTAGACGCAACGCAAATGACACTTTCCGAGGAATCACATTAGCCCAAATATGTTAAATTAATCGCTGTAGTGTAGACTACATTTCCATTTATTAATTCATTTAAAATAATCATTGAACTAATATCATCGAGATTTACGTAATAGAAATCAGTACATCACACGATCGTAATTTAGAGTTTGAAAAAGTTGAAGTCAACTGCACAGTCGATATATTTGCTCGACTTCAAGTAATAACAATTTACGTAACTTCTCATAAAAATCATTTCCTTCACACCATATGATTTACTGCTTTCCATACTCACACAGAAATATAAATTAGTCACACCACATGCTTGGGAACACACAGAGACAAGTCACACACACTCACCTATGGTCAGAGCGTGTGGTCTTGGGCATGAGGCGCCCCGAGTTGCAGCATGGATCGGCACAGTTCTGTAATCTCCGGGTGATTCAGGTTGATCAGATGGACGTACATCTGTTTGTGTAGGCTCAACTCCCCTGACACAGCCTCCAGCCTCTTTAGCAACGCATCTTTTTCTCTTAGTAATGTTTTCACCTTTTCCTCCACTTCCCTAGAGCGTACCTTGGCTTTCTCCCGCGATTTTCTGACGGCTATGTTATTGCGTTCACGCCGCCTTCTGTATTCGTCCGTGCCTTTGTCTAGGACTTTGCCTGACGAGCGTCTTACTGGCGCAGGCTTATGTTTAAGTAGAGGAGGAAGTAACGGCGCTCCTAAAGGAGGCAAAGGCGTGAATCCGCCGCCGTAAGGACCACTGACACCAACTGGAGGTTGAGGATTGTATTGACCAGTATATTGAGCACAAGTCACTGATCTTCTAAAATCATGAGGCTCTGGTGGTTCTTCTTTAATTGGAGGTGCTTGTTCGTGGCCAGAACTAGTCTGTACAGGAGCATAGGATGCACCCGAATGTACTGGCTGGGGCATATACGCCAATGTCGTCCGTGCGTAATTCGGCCGAGGCTGTGGGGAGCGGCCTCCCGGGAGGATCTCCTGGAAGAGTGCCATAGTTTCCTCTCCCCGGAACTGATCCTCGATGAGGTGTTGTAGGTCCAAACTGATCTCCTGTCCATTGAGTTCGTCTAAATCGGGCGGGGGGAAAGGTGCTCGTTTGTCCTCCACCGCCTTCTTGAGGTCTGGTTGGGGCGGCGGTGGTGGCGCTGCCGCCGCATCGTACATCTGCGGGGACTCCATTCCGCCGCTCGGGCCGATCACGGGCCCAGCGGCGCCGGCGGCCCGAGCCTCCACGTCAAAGCACTGAGTCGCCGCCACTTGATCACATACACCGTCTTTAGCAATCCGAGTGTTATTATTTTTTATTCCGGTAACTCGCGCGGTAGTCACGTGTTTTCGCGATGAGAAAGTCAAGGCGCGCGTGCAAGCGCTATGACAGTCGGGCGCGGACTGAGGCAGCGCGCGCGCTGCTGGCTGCATGCACCGCGCACACCGCTGACAAGCTTGTCCGGAAGGAAGCCAGAAGCTACGCTCGCGTTCGCTGAAAGTCTCGCAGTAAAAGTTAGGGGTGATAATTTTGTATGGCATCATACTTACCTACTTAAATTTTCCCGTGTCGCAGATTTTTTATTTGATTAGCATGAATTCTATTTTCAAGTTTAATATCACGTTCATTTTGTTATCACTAATAAATATGTTTCTATGTCGTAAATAAAATCTTTGTAAATATTTAGATTACGTACAATTTTATTATAAACTTCCGTTGTAAGTACCTATTATGTTTAAAATATAAATAAAATTAAGAATTTCATATATGTTTCAATCATTTAATTGAATTGTTAATTATAAATGATGAAACTAATAAATTAATTATAATTATACTGTGAATAAAATTCGTGTAAAATTTATGAGTAAACATTTAGATTATTTTAAATCTCCATTATAATATGAATTTACGAGAAATATATTTAAGAATTTCGTTTACGTTTATTAAATAATTTAGATCCATTTCTTTACGTTTTAAAGCTTTTAACTTTTATAGAATTCAATTTGACGATTGTAGGTTCAATATTGATAACTTATTTTGACTTGATTGTTGATTGATTGATTTTGTACTTGTTTGTTGTATAATTTGTGACATGTTTAATTATTGAAAGTTTTATATTATAAGCTAAAATTCAAATACAATTGTAATATTGTTTTGTGAATAAAATAAATGAAATGAAATGATACCACGAAAGATCTGGAGAACTAACCTGGGACGGGACGGGACCCTACCGACTGAACTGAAACCGATTCCCATTAGAGTTTTTGGTTGCGAAAATCATACTTCAGCTTAGATTTATAGTAGGTACATGTCGCTTAGCTGGTAGTAACCCTGGAATTCTACTGACTCAGCTGAAAATGAATCTTAATAACTAAAACGTAAGACCTATTTTTCCAATCAAAATATTCGATGGTAATCGGCTTCAGCATCGTCGGTAGGGCCCTGAAATAAAATCCGTGGTCTCGACAGACAGGTGGGTTTTTTTCTAATGCGTTTTCTTGTGTCCACGATGTCTATTGAGACAATAAATTTGGATTTATAATAAATTAGACCCTGCCAAATGAAATCCGTACAGACTGACCCATTTAATGTCATAGGACCAATAATGTATATATTTATGCATGTATGTAATATAAATATATAGATATGTCATATCCATATTAAATTGTGTCATAAAACGGTTCCCGTCGCCTGAGAGATCTATATCTATCGCTATCCTTATCTCGGCAATTTAACGTGGCGCTTAGATTTATAGTATCTGTGTTTAGCTTAGCCGGTACTGCACATAGAAAACCTGGAGCTCTACGTAAACGTACCACTTCTTTTTGGAATCAAAATATACGGTAAGGGACCGTCCATTAATCACGTGAGGCTCGAAAGAGGGGAAGGGGGTTCGGTAAAAATCACGAAATATCACAAGAGGGAGGGGGGATATAGTAAGATATCACGTGTATTTATTTTGACGTGACAACGTCTTATAAATTGGTTAGCCGGGTGACACTTCAAGAAACTGGCTCACGTTATGCGCTTACAATGAGAGCGAGTGAAAGGCACGCGTCCCTTCTAAGAGCGAGAGAGACAGACATAAAAAGTGAAAGGCATGCGTCCCTTCCACTCGAAAACATTTTACCACTCAAAGTCGTTGTCACGTAAAACTTTCGCCCGTATACCGACTTTACAGGCAACCAATTTTTTTGTCATATTTCTGACTCTGACTGAAACCACACCAAGGGTATCACCAAGGGGATGGGGAATGTTAAAAATGCAAAAAAAAAACATCACGTGACTAATGGACGGCCCCTAATCGGCTTCAGCTTCGGCGGTAGGGCCCTTGGAAATTATAATTCAAATACAATTAACCTACGGAACACATATACAAATAACAACTCGTACACTTTAACAATTTCGTAAAACTCCACAACACGTGATCTACAAACATAACATCACTATCATCACGAACTGAACTATCTACTATATCGATTAAATCGTAATCGATTACAAATATCGAGATGTGACACGGAGGGACGTGTACTATCGATAATTTGTGACGAAATACATTGAAGGGTCGTTTGAAAAACATGTGACTGAATTGTCTTTTAAATAGAAACGAGAAACGATGGGGTGTAAGTGGCTCACCCTCAGCTACATGTGGTGCACACTGCCGAAAATAAAATAAAAAATACCATTTAGTCACGATGGAATGCCGGAATTTGAATCTTTGGAAAAATATAAGCAATTTAAACATTAACAAAGTGAAGTGTTATTGATCTTTGATTGTTTTACCCTACCTTTTTTATATTTTTATAAAATGAATCCCTACTTAATATTATAAATGTGAATGTCCGTATGTTTGTTACGCTTTCACGCGGTAACTACTGAACCGATCATCATGAAACTATACATATTCTTGGAGGTATCAGAAATAACATAGGATAATTTATATTAAAAAAAAAAATACGAAAAAGATTTTCACGCGAGCGAAGCCGCGGGCAAAAGCTAGTATTCTTTAAAAATGTTTTAAAAAAGTACTTAATAACATGGCAGCATTGAATTTTCGGGAGGTTCTGGAGGGAGTTACCATTTAAGAGATAACTCCGATCTTCGGTAATTACTTACTATAAAATATCTATCTAACTAACGAAATAAGTATTTTTCTTGTGGTGCTTTTTTTACTCGCTTTTTTTACTTTCAGACGTCTAAAATTCCGCTTTGATCTAAAATAAATCTAGTTATAGAAGAATAGAATCACTCCGTCTCTTCTCGTGGATGTCGTACAAGGCGACTAAGGGAAATGCATTATAAAACATCGATCAGGCCTCTCCAACCCGTCTGAGCAGCGTGGGGAGTGTAGGCCAAATCCTCCCGCCTGATGTGAAGCGATTACCGTAGCCATATTAACTCACAACATAAATTTCCCTTCCCCTCCAAACCCCTCCTTCCTTTCTGGTGACCTCACTCACTAACAGGAACACAACAACCCTCAAGGGAATTGCTATTTGGCTGCGGTATTCTGTGAGGTGGACGTACATTCCCCAGTCGGGCAGCTTACAATTACGCTCCCTACCTCTCTTTTCGCCAGAGCTTCGTTTGTTAGTCAGCAGGGTGCACCGCGTGCAGGTGAAGTTGGCTTTGGTTCAAAGATGTTAATGAATCACTTACACCCCAAATCCATCAGCTTTTGTGATCCTAACCAGCGGTTCTACCGCCTAAGCTCAAACCGATTCCCATGGAATATTTTGATTCCCATCAACCGGTCTAAGCTCAAGATTGATGTTCGCAATCAATCAATCAATCAATCAATCCGATCGACATCGGCTTCAGCTTCGGCGGTAGGGCCCCTGGTCGTCACGCCAACAATGAGGGTTGATTTTTTTATACTCTGTCGGGTGGCAGACAAGCATACGGCCCGCCTGATGTGAAGCGGTTACCATATTATTAGAGGAGAGGTCATTGCAGGAGTGCCAATTATGGGACCATCCATAAATTACGTCACACGAATTTCATTCAATGATTTTTTGACCCCTCCCCCCGTCCTTGTCACATTTGTGAGACTCCCTTCCCGCCTCACCCCTCCCTAGCGTGACGTCACATATTTTCCAATTTTACATCTAATTGAGAGTTGCAAATGTTTTTTTAGATTTTCGTTAATAATTTCAAAGTTCGTGTTTTAACACTTAGATTATAATAGATTTTGAAATGTCACCTCTTTAAATGTAGGACCCCTCCCACCCCCTTGTCACACAATATCACACTTCGTCGACCCCCTCTTTCCCCCTTAACATATGACGTACTTTATGGATATAAAATGATACAAAAACAAACGCACAAGAATCCATGACCGTGGCCATCGTTCTCTGGCACGTGACTCGCACGTGACTGCTGGATCGTCAAAATATGCGAAATTACGTTATTCATAATTTATTTATCACTTTAGCAAACTCAGCATAAAAGGTATATGTGAGACACGTGATGTTTGGATAAAACTATTATTTAATTGTTTATTTGTTTGTTTTTAAAACTTTATTGTACGAAGACATAAAATTACAAGTACATATTATAAACAATGGCGGACATACCCTGAAGGGATCTCTTCAGTCAACCAAAGAAAGAATAAAACCGGCCAAGTGCGAGTCGGACTCGCGCACGAAGGGTTCCGTACCATCTAGAAAAACGGCAAAAAATCACGTTTGTTGTATGGGAGCCCCCTGAAATATTTGTTTATTTTTATTTAATTATTTATTTTTAATGTGAATATAAAACTAAATATTATGCGAGTATTTCAAGTGTCTAGCTATTGCCGTTATCAATTGCGAGCAAAAACGAGCAAAAAAAATTACGTTTGTTGTATGGGAGCCTCCTTAAATATTTATTTCATTCTATTTTTTAGTATTTGTTGTTATAGCGGCAACAGAAATACATCATCTGTGAAAATTTCAACTGTCTAACTTTCACGGTTCATGAGATACAACCTGGTGACAGACGGACGGACGGACGGACAGCGGAGCCTTAGTAATAGGGTTTTTTTTACCCTTTGGGTACGGAACCCTAAAAAACGACAAAAAAATTACGTTTGTTGTATGGGAGCTCCCCTTAAATATTTGTTTTATTTTTATTTAATTATTTATTTTTAAAGTGAATATATAACTAAATATTATGTGAGTACTTCAAGCGTCTATCTATTACCGTTATCATTTGCGAGCAAAAACGAGCAAAAAATTCACGTTTGTTGTATGGGAGCCCCCTTAAATATTTATTTTATTCTGTTTTTTAGTATTTGTTGTTATAGCGGCAACAGAAATAAAAACCAAGAAAAGAAAAACTTTGAAAGTGAATTATTTAGATTCGGGTTAGGTTAGGTTAGTGTTATGTACCGGCATATGGATCTAACGGTATATATGTCGGCGTAGACTGAGGAGAGAAAAAGTTCAGTAACTACTATCTCTGTCGCACTATTAAACAGTGGAATGCCTTGCCAGCACTTGCTTCCTCCTTCCTACAACTTGGGATCCTTCTATCGAAGCGTGAAGAAGCACCTCGCGGGCCTACATGGCAGTATCAGTATCAACTGACAGAACACTGTTGTCTGGTCATCAGTCAGTCGCCGCTGCAATTTGGGCACCTCTTTTCTATATCATGTGCTGGTGAGGTTGGCGATGGTAGTGAACTATTTATACCCCTGATTTTCTCAAGAAAATGGCTTCTCAATAAAATTGTTATTTGGCTGCGTTATTATGTGAGATGAAGGTACCTCCCTAGTCAGGCAGCTTACCATTATCGGCCGGCCTATCGGTGACATTTTATAGTGAAGAGAGCACAAGTCATCTCTGTGTTACAATTTTCGGCCTACCTCTTGCGACAGAGCCTCGTTAGTGAATCAGCATGTTACACCACGTGCAGATGAGCTTAGCTTTTAGCTAAATAAAATTTTGGGATGTAAGTGGCCAAAGCCAACTGCACGTGGTGTAACATGCTGATTAACTAACGAGGCACTGTCGCAAGAGGTAGGCCGATAATTGTAACACAGAGATGACTTGTGCTCTCTTCATTATAAAATGTCACAAACCGGGGGTCATTATAATTATAAATGATTATTAAGTACCTACGCACGAAATTGACGTCATTTATTTCATCATCATCATCATTACCAGTGGTGGTACCATGAAGATCCTAACACATCAGACTAAGTGATAATGTTAATTGATTCATTCTCTATGATTCAGGTGTTATTTTGCGAATTTATAGGCAAATTGATCTACACTACTTTGCGTGCTTCCGCCACCAATGGCGGCAATTAATTCTAAAAATTCGTCTAGATATTGATTGTTTTTATCTTTCTTTTATTTTTTCCTTTCATTAGGTATTTAGTTTTTTCGAATATAATTAAAAATGTGCAAATAACTAACTCCACGCGTACGAACTCGCGGGCGGCCGCTAGTAACTTTATATACATGTCTAGAGGACCTCGATGGCGTCGTTGCGTGTGGCTATCTAATCGATCAAGCAAGTCAAGCAACGTCTACCCTAGCCTGTCTTTGGATGGGTTTATTTATCTCGAGCTCCTCCGTGCTTCGGAGGACACGTTAAGCCGTGTCGGTAGTAAGATGACAATCGTTAAGCCAAGTCAGTAGCCTTTAGATGGCTTGAAAACACTGAGCTCCGCCAACTCGCAGTTGAGCGTAGTGGAGTATGCTCAAAACCCCTTCGATTGAGGCGAGACCCGTATCCCAGATCCCAGCAGTGGGATGAATGAGGGTTGACGACCTTAAATGTCTACCGAACCCAAAATCCGTAACACTAAACAGCCTGTCAATAAATAAATATTCTGGACAATTTACACAGCGCCATCTAGTCCCAAACTAAGCAAAGCTTGTACTATGTGCACTAGATAACTGATATAATACTTAAATACATTTTTTTTTGTAAATATATACATAGAAAACACACAGACCAAGGCAAATAGACATGTTCATGCATACAAATATTTGTCTTGTGCGGGAACCGAACCCGCGACCTCGGAGTCAAAGTGGCCATTGCTAACCATTCGACCACCGCACCGAGCTCGTCAAATGTTAGATAAAACGTAATATGGAATGCAATTTTCACGCCTGGTATGACCTTGTATTTATAGTAGATTAGTAGCCGAGGGCTGTAAGGCATCAATTGCAGCCCGAGATATTTAGGCGCACGAGCGCAGCGAGGGCGCCTATAGTTCGAGGGTGCAATTGATGCTTACACCCGAGCTAACTACTCTGCTTTACATCTCGATTGTGAGGTAAGTAGAAAAAAACCGGGACTACAAGAATAAAAGACTTTACTTGTTTTTCTTTTCGCCACTTCACGAACTCGTCGTAAGTTTCAAATATCTCTCTTTAGAACTTTCAGGCAAAATATTGTTAATTGCTGCTTCAGCTTCCATTTTCATTGAATCGGGAGTGCAGCTTATATCTTCATCACTTGCAGAACTCATGTTTTTTTCCTAATTAGCACGTAATTATAAAAAAATCCCGAAAACAAACAATATTAAAAGTAAAAGTTTCTATTCCCGCCTTTTTTCATCTCTTTTTTTTTTTTTTTTTTTTTTTCTAGAAGGAAATTGAGCTCCGTCGTTCGATATTTAAATTGATGACTATTATACTCATACGAAGACAAGGCTGAATAGCGAAGCGACCTCTTTTGTCATTGGGCTGAATGCATGATGTCTATTGCCAGTATGATGGTTAGATGTACGCGAACTTTTTGAAAGAGTGAAGTGTTTTTTTTAATTACTTACCGCCCTAGAGCCTTTTATAGCTACATTATTACCCTAGAGCGCTAATTGGTCACCTATAAGCCCCATTTGGGGGTAATAAGGACCTACTTACCGAATATGAGAGATGTAAAGTACGTTTGTGTACCTATATTCCGTAATTATAATTTTATAATCCAAGCAATAAAGTTTAAGAGTACGATTTGAGAGGGATTGGGTATAGCGTATTTCGTAAGCTGCCCGACAGGTTGTTTGTTATGTTCCTGCGAGTGAGTGAGGTCACCAGGAAGAAAAGATTTGCTGAACTGGCAGCGGGGGTGGTACCGCGCAAGCAATATTTCATGTTGCGAGCGGTTTTATGGTTACGGTAATCGCTTTACATCAGGCGGTCCGTACATATGCTTTCGGGCATATATGGAGTTGAAGGTTCCACATATCCCAACCGGTAGCGATAATTGGGAAAAAATCGCCAAGTATCCCTACCAGTTGGAATTTGTCAGTAGGGATACATGAAACGGGGGAGGCGATTCATTTCACGTATCGAAGTCACATACATATATGTATCTAAAACATTACATTATTATAAGAAGTACTCCAAGAAAATGCTGTAGTCTTGGTAGCATCCCCACCAGCGTAGTGGGGGTGCGGTGAGTGGCCTGGCTGACTGACTCTGACGCAACTGAATACCGGCGTAATGTAGTTGGTGTGCAGAGAATTGGTCAAAAAAATAAATGAATATATCAAGTCAAATAAATAGTCAAGTTGAATAATATATATTTCTTTTTACATATATTACAACTATATATCGTATACATTGTATATTAAAACTTTCTCATAAAGTAGGTATGTAATTGAATTTCTTTACATATTAAAAAAAGATTTTAAAAATCACACCAATAATCGTAAATGTCTGACTGAAAAAAAAAAACACAAAAAAATGCAATACAGAGGAGAAAGAGAATCTTTCTTTTATGAAAACAGTAAAAAAAAATTATTTTTCCTAGTGACTTCGCTTACGTGACATTTTGCCTTTTTCTCTCTCATTTTCTAATTCTTTTAGTGTTCCAAATATTGATTGAAAACATATGATTTACAAAGCCTATGTTTACAGGAACTACAATTTTTCTATACAATAAACATCCGAGCACATTTTTTTTTTATACCACTAGAGTGGCAAACAAGCTTACGGCCCGCCTGATGGAAAGCAGCTACCGCAGCCTATGAACGCCTAACACTAGAGGCATCATACATTACATTAAATACCCAAATTTAATGTAACTGTTAATAGAATATTTTTAGCTTTTAAGCAACATAACTTTATTGAAACTTGTTTCAAATATTACCAATGATTCTATTTATAACAAAGTTCTATTTATGAATAGATAGTTTGCTATTTTTAAATTTATTTTTGAATGAAATTTTACGCTCTATTAGTATTCTGAAAAATAACTAATAACATTTCCAAATTAATTACCAACTTCAAAAAACTGTATAACTAAGAAAATAATTAAATAATAACAAAAAATAAATAAGTAATTAATTAGAAAAAAAAAAAACATTGGCCAATTCACTATGGCATGCCGTCGCAATGAGTGGGTAAGTAGGCGAGCGACAGCGCAGAAAGTGGCTTGTGACGCAATCGCACCGGTAACCCAGTCACCGTGCCGTACCAGACGCGGAGCGTGCTGGCCACCGCTTACCATCAAGTACCAACCCTACAGAATATTCCAGATACTATCAGCAAGATCTGATACCCTAGTACTTTGCTCCAGTTCAGCCAGGAGGAAGCGTACGTTCAGCTGCAAATATTTAAAGCATATTTTATTAAGTTAGTAGGTACCTCTTATGAAGGCTTGATGTCCTAGTTATGCAACTAACAAAATAGCTGCTGCAAAAGCCACAACAATTAAAAATGGGGTGTGGCTGTGTCATGGACACGGTCGTGTGTTGTACGTCAATTCGTTATATGCACTAAAATTAACTCATAATGGCAGCGCTTTCCTCTCCCCCGCACGCCATTTTCAATAGTCCTTACTTAGCCTAATAATAAATTCTTTGATCCTTCATCTATCCAGTGGTGGGATGGAATTTTGAAATGAGATGATAGATTTATAGCTGCAACACCAAACTATATCTCCTCTATCTATCCTGATTTTGTTATCAATCGTTATTTTATAATTGCCTCCTTAGCTTAGGAAATAAATAAATATTCCTGTACAAATTACACAGCTCCATCTGGTGCCAAACTAAGTGGTAACTAAACAAAGTTTATACTGTGAGATGGGCACTATATAACTGATATCCTAGTAGCCATACATAGTTTGGAAGGATCTTTCAACAAACATTTTTTAGCTTAGATGCAAATGAACTTATTTGTTTGTTTGTTTATAAAACTTTATTGCCAATAAAATACAATGGAAGTAAGCCATTCATAAAATAATATTATGTGCAAGGGTGGACTTATTTCGTGAAGGAATCTCTTCCGTTCAACCGTTGCCTTTGAGTAACCGGATTGAAGTCGTAATCGGCGGTGAGAAACAATATATACAATGAAAGAAAACATATATTGTTATGTAGATGATGTTAGTAGCTAATGTTCTTAAGTTATATAAAAAAAATATCAGTATCATAAAATAAAACTAGAACGATCTGCAATTTTATATTTGAATAACTTTTGTGGACTTGTTTTATGGTGGGAAAGTCCATTTTAAAAGGATGGAATTATTTTTATAAAATATTATCTTTAGAAAAACAATAGAAAATATTATAACTCTGACGAGTTCAATGTCCAATTTGCCTCCAGGGTTGCGTGTTCGATCCCCGCACAAGACAAATATTTATGTGCGTGTACAGTCTGTTTGTCTTGGTGTGGGTGTTTTTTATGCATTATATGTATGTATTTAAAAAAAATAAGTAATTATAATATCAGTTATCTAGTACAAGCTTTGCTTAGTTTGGGACTAGATGGCCGTGTGTAATTTGTCCAGGAATATTTATTATTATTAAATTCATTTGCATCTTAGCCAAATGTTTCTTTAATGAAAAATCCTCTCAACTAAAAGTATTTTTTGTAAATACATATATATATATATATATAATAAATAGTAAACACACAGACCAAGACAAATAGATATGTTCATTTACACAAATTTGTCTTGGGGATTGAACCCGCGACCCCGAAGTCAAAGCAGCCATTTCTAGCGAGCTCCCAGGTGAATTTCTTTGAAAATGTAACTTGATTTTCAACAATGTTATAGTTTTACGTTATTATAAAATACTAGCTGTGTCCGCGATTTCGTCCACACGGAATAGTTATTTTATTATTGTTTATTTATATTAATAAACTAGCTGATGCCTGCGACTTCGTTCGCGTGGACTTAATGATTCCGGCGTATTAATAAAAATACGAACTAATGTAGATACATAAGAAAATACTTGTTATACGTTAAAAGCCATTTTTTTTTATTTAACATTGTAACCATAGTTTAAAAAAAAATATAAAATAAATTAAGGGAGTCTTTCCTTCGGGAGCTAATATATAAGACCTGAAGCGTTACAATTCTCGAGAAAGCCACGTAAAGTTGGCCATGCGAAAAACAACCAGTCCTAAGCTTGACCAGCGAATTTTAGTGATTTCTTTATTGTCATAGCAAAGCAAGTGGTCACAGAGAACTGTGTACGTTTAAAATTAAAATGGATTTTTTTTAGAAGAGTGGTATACGCGGAATTAATACAGTTTCACCGGCACTACTCCCAGTGAGAATCTCAGCTTCAATTACATTTCGTTGCCAAGCATTGACTTTATTTCAGGAAGGAGATCTTCCCCAAATTTATTGATATTCTTGAAAACTCTTGGGCACGTAAAATTCTATCTACAGCTTCTAGTGCCTTACTGTTGGCCATTTCGCATTCATCTCAAACGATTAGACAACAATCCTGAAACACCTTCGCTTTGTCAGAGTTGCGTGTCAAAGAGCATGCAGGTGTTTCAGTTCTGTTTAAATCGAGTAGGATATTGAACATTGTATTTGCGTCCTTCCGCCTAGAAGTAATGTGGCTGCAATACCTGGAGATGCTGCTGTGAGATCTTATTTTGGCACCTAATTTCAGCGTGGATTGCTCTCGTCAGGTATATTTTTCTAGTCCCTCCTGGAGCATCTAAGAAAAACAGTTTCCCCTCGTTGCTTAAAACACTTTCCACCACCAAATAAAATAAACCTTGATCTTGCTACATAGCGTCCCGCAATTGCACGTAGTCTTCTGGTTTGTGCGAATATATACCAATCTTTCTATTTCAATTTTAGCGTACACGTCTATAATAAACTGACTAAATAGACCACGTTACCTTCGTAAATAAAATAAAACGATTGCGTCTAACTTGTAAAAAATATGAATAATAGTAGCACCCCGCGGTTTTTTTTTTTGCAATACGTTCAATATTTTGTTAAGTTAACTAAAAAAGTTACTTAAAATAACAATAAATAGATTTTATTGTTATTTTAAGTAACTTTTTTAGTTCTATTTGCTATTATAGCGTGTTTTTTTACTTTTTTTTAAACTATAATTTCTTGTAAACACGTGTTGTTTATGCAAATAAATTTAACTTTGTTCTGCATCAGGTGTTCCAAATCTTGGATTTTTATACCTCAACAAAAAATGCTCATCAGGCTGAAGAACTTTTGCTAAGGCGTCATTTTTATATTTCTTATAGTTTACCTAAACCATTCAGGTTCAGCATCAGGTGTTCCAAATCTTGGATTTTTATACCTCATCAGAAAATGCTCATCAGGCTGAACAACTTTTGCTAAGGCGTCATTTTTATATCTCTTATAGTTTGCCTGAACCATTATGGTGCTGCATCAGATGTTCCACTTTCCAAAATAAATTATACACTATATGTTGCCCAGGCTTAGCAGCTATTTATCAAAAAAAGTTTCATTCGAATTCTCTTCAGGCTGAAGAACTTTTGCTAAGGCGTCATTTTTATATTTCTTATAGCTTACTTGAACCATTATGGTTCTGCATCAGGTGTTCCCAATCTTGGATTTTTATACTTCAACAGTAAATGCTCAGCTGGCTGAACAACTTTTGTTAAGGTGTCATTTTTATATTTCTTATAGTTTACCTGAACCATTATGGTTCTGCATCAGGTGTTCCAAATCTTGGATTTTTATACCTCAACAAAAAATGCTCATCAGGTTGAACAACTTTTGCTAAGGCGTCATTTTTATATTTCTTACAGTTTACCTGAACCATTCAGGTTCAGCATCAGGTGTTCCAAATCTTGGATTTTTATACCTCATCAGAAAATGCTCATCAGGCTGAACAACTTTTGCTAAGGCGTCATTTTTATATCTCTTATAGTTTGCCTGAACCATTATGGTGCTGCATCAGGTGTTCCACTTACCAAAATAAATTATACCCTATATGTTGCCCAGGCTTAACAGCTATTTATCAAAAAAAGTTTCATTCGAATCGGTCCAGTACTTCCAGAGATTAGCGTGTACAAACAGACAAACAGACATACAGACAAACAGACAGACATTTTTTTATAAATTCTTACTATAATACTATATCTCCATTGCCTCCAATTGTTCTTTTGTAAATATATTCAATGTACAGACACATTATTTTTACTGTTTTATTATATTTATGTATAGAATAGATATATATATATAATATATATATATATATATATATATATATATATATATATATTAAGTCGGAACAAACAAACAGACAAACAAAAATTTTGATTTATCCGTATAGGTATATGGGCAATCGTCCCTTTCGATTGAGGGGAGATCCGTATCCCAGCTGTGGGATGAATAAGGATTGACGACGATGTGGGCAATCATGTATAGTGATACGTGTCGTTTTATGATTGCGATGATTATGTCAAAAAACCGCTAGCTTATCGATGAATTCCTGGTCAATATAATCATTATTTCATTACTTTATTAAATAAATTGGGGTGTAGTGGCTCCCCTCGATCTTTAGGAGTCAAAGCCAACCTCACCTGCACGTGGTGCACCCTGCCGTCTAGCGAAAGAGGCTCTGCCATGAGAGGTAGGGTACTGCGTACTTGTAAGCTGCTCGACTGGAGAAGTACCTCCACCTCACAGAATACCGCATCCAAATAACAATGTGAGAGTTGTTGTGTTCCTGCGAGTGAGGTCGACAGAAAGGAAAAATATCTTGTCCTTTTTTGGTTAGAACTTAAATCATAAAAATATACAACAGTCAATCAAAATTCTCAAAACGTGACGGGGAGCTAGCGAAAGTTGCCAGAACGCCACGTTTTTGTTCATTCCTAATATGGAGATAATGTGAGCATTGTATGATATTATAAGGCTGCATCTCCACCAAAGATGTGCGAAGTTGCATAGCCAGGAATTGTGATGAATGATGATTGATGATGACGTCTTTAAAATTGCTTCCATAGGAAGGCGATTCAAAAAAAACGAAAGCTACAAATCTAGGTGCGCGGCGCACCAAAACCTTCCTGAGCGGTAAATGACGCTTGGCTGTGTGCTTGCGCCGATTTGGGCGTTATTATGAAGTTAAAGTCCTGGTTGTATTACTATGCTGCGACTCAAGTTACTAGCTCATCTCTTGTAGAAACACGCACACCGTTTCACAACGTCGCTACGCATCTTCGCATCACTCAACTCGCTCGCACATCTCTGATGGAAACGCAGCCTTACATTTAAAGTTTCGAGCCAGCAGCAATGGGCACGTTTATCATCTTTGGAGTTTACTACTTAAGGCCACTATCTTTTGGAAGTGACTCCGTGTTAGGAAAAAATACGGTGTGGCTGTTTAATGGACATGGCCACACCCTATTTTTTCGTTGTTTATTATGTTTCGTTATTTTGTAGTTGTACGTGAATACGTTATATGCACTAAAATTAGCTCAGAATGGCAGCGCTTCCTCCTCCCCGCACGCGATCTTCCATACTCCTTACTTAGCGCAATAAATTCTTTCATCCTTCATCTATCCAGTTTGTGTGATTGAATTTTGGATGGAGATAATGATATGTAGCTGTAACACCAAACTGTATCCCCGATTTTGTTCAACTTTCGTATTTTTTAATTGCCTCCATATGGAAGCTCAATGTCAAAATATCACAATCAAATGATTAGATGCCTGGTTACCTGAGAGAAAAAATCATACATGGGGCACACTAAAAGTTTTGCACTTCTAGCTAATCGGAACTATTTTAATTTGGAATGTTATATTTTTTGAAACGACTTGGAACCTTCTTAGTAATAAAAAAAAAATTGGCGGCAAATCATTTGTCAATTGTTTTTTATCACTAATCAAAGTTCTACGTACGCAACGAAAATGGAATTAAGTCGAAAAGATTTTAGAACGATGATTTTTTATGATTTTAAAAGTTCTCTCCGCAAGACTGTGCCGCTCGTCTTCAAAATGCTTTTGGGAGAGAAGCACCTTGTTTAAGCACCGTGAGGCGATGGTTTGCTGAATTTGAGAGAGGTCGGGTTTCTTTACATGACGAATTTCGTGAAGGGCGGCCTTCAACTGCCGTCAACGAAAATAATGTGGCTACTGTTAAGCGGCTAATTGAAGCAAACCCGCAGATTACCTATGAGACAATTCAAGGACTATTGGGGATTGGTATGAGCCAAATTCAGAAAAAATTACACGAAGAATTAAAAGTTCGGAAACTTTGTTGTCGTTGGATCCCTCATGAACTGACAGCGGAGCAGAAGCGGGCTCGCGTGGAATGGTGCTCACAGATGCTACTGAAGTACGTCCACGGACATTCCAATGCTGTTTATGACATTGTCACAGGAGACGAAACGTGGATTTATTGTTTTGATCCCGAAAAAAAACAGCAATCTTGTGAATGGGTGTTTGGAAATGAGAACAGGCCAACAAAAGTGAGGCAGGCGAGAAACGTTGGTACAAAAATGATCGCGATTTTTTTCTCAGCTACGGGTCCCATCTGCACAATTTCACTTGAAGATCAAAAGAGTGTTAATGCTGAGTGATATTCGACCATTAGTTTACCCAGGGTGTTAGAAAAAGTTCGCGAAAGACGACCAAAAAGCCGCGTTCTCCTACATCATGACAACGCTTCTTCACACACGGCCAACAAAACAAAGTCATTTTTAGCTTCCGAAAAAGTACAACTGGTCACCCATTCTGCACATAGCCCCGACCTAGCACCTTGTGATTTCTGTATTTTCCCCAAAATCAAAGATTTGATGAGAGGTTTCACTTTTACCAACTCCGAAGAGGCAGTGATAGCGTTCAATCAGCATGTAGAAAACATGCCTTCAGATCTGTGGTCCTCCTGTTTAAAAAAATGGTTCGATCGCATGAAAAAATGTTTAAAATGTAAAGGAGAGTATTTTGAAAAGCAATAAACATAATACTTTGGTTATAACATGTTGTTTTTCTAAGTTACGCAAAACTTTTAGTGTGACCTACGTATTGTCTTTAGATTCGAAATTTTGGATGTACGAGTATACTCAATGAAATATATAATTCTGCATTTTTTTTATTCGTCTGTTTATGGTTTGAAAAGGAGGGTTGAAAGTTTGAAAATTTTTTGTCTGATTTTTCACCGATGACGCAGAATCGAAACGAAAATTCAATCTATAGCGGTGCAAAATAGGATTTAAAATTTATTTCGGTGAATAAAAACTGAAAAAACATTCTACATACATTGATCTCAAATTAAATATTTTATATATTAAATGCTCTTTAATAAAAAAACAGTTTTTGTCCATAATCGACGGAAAATCAGAGTTGTTGACAAAGCTCACTGAGTCAGCAAGCTGAAGTGCTAGTAGTGTCCCGGCCATATCTGAAGGCAAATCCTCGTACTCGTAACTATCTTACGATCTTAGAATGAAAGGGACGGGGGCCCACCACACATTCCCACCACTGTATCTCCTGTGTAGCCAGGATTAACAGCGGCGACCGCCAAAAAAGGCAATGAACAATGAAGTCCATTGCAGTCCCAGGGGTAAAACTACGGCTGCCTTGGAACTCACAACGAATTTAATCAGAAGAAATTAGAAGGAGTAGGAAGCTTTTGGAATTTGACTTCCCCTCTTAGCAATGTGAGAGACAGCAATATGGCAAATAAGGCATTAAAAGCCTAAAGAGATGGCTAGTCAAGTGAAGCTCAACTGCCGTGCACCACGGATTTTAAGTTTCTAACACTATTAGGGACCTAAAACACTGAGTTGTTACCTAACACATCGATTCCAATAATATGAATTGCAAAATCGTCTGAACGCTTGGTAATTCTCCCTTGTTGCTACCAAATCTGAATAGTATACTACCCCGGATGCAACTTGCAATGAATTCAACATGTCATCCCGCTCCCGCTGCCAAAGATCACACTCCCAGAGAACATGGTGTGCTGTTTGATCGAATTCAGAATTAGCAGTAGAACATTCGCATAAGGGCGACGGCACTAATTTAAACGAAAAGAGTTTAGCTTTAAAATTGCCATGTCCAGTTAAAAATTGCGCAACGGGGTGGTCTACTTCTAACCACTTTTTCTTTAATCTATTTCTTACCGATTGAAAGAACAGATACAAGTGGCGTCCTTTGGTAGAAGTTTCCCACCTTTCCTGCCATTCAGACAGCAATGTTTCAAATACTTCATTAATAGGTTTGAACAGTCTAACTATTTTTTCACGATCACGCGTTTTCAAGAAATCAGGGACCATATTTTTAGATGTATAGTACATTGAAGCGCGGCGTTGTACTTCTAAGTCTACCGGTAACACACCTGCTAGCACGGGTAGTGCCTCGGTGCTTACAGTTCTATACGACTTACATAAAAATATCAGAGCAAGGCGCTGGCTTTGAAGCAATTTACGACGTGCTGCACCTATAGTAGCCCTATCTGCCCACGCAGGTGAACCGTACGTAACACAACCTAAGTATGTGGCGGTATAAATAGTTTTTAACGTTTTGAAAGTTAATCCCCACGTAGAGGTAGAAATTCGTGTTAAGGCATAGAAATTCTTTTTTGCTTTTTCACCTACTTGCTTCATGTGCTCAATATAATTAAAATTTCTGTCCAAAAGCAAACCTAAGTAACAAACCGAACCCCTATTAGCAACAGATACTCCATTAAAATGAAATCGCGGTGAAACCTGTAAATTTCCCTTAAGCAAGAGTTGATATGTTTTATGTGGCGCAAAATCGAGACGATTACGATAACCCCAATCTGAAATTAGGCCTAGGCTAGTGTTGGCTAGTTTCTCTATGCTAGATCTTGAATTAGCATTGATTAATAAGAGACCATCGTCAGCGTAACCAGTTAACGAGCACCCTTCCGGTAAGGGTAGGCTAAAAAAATCATCAAAACCGATATTCCAGAGATACGGTCCCAACACTGAACCCTGGGGACAGCCCTGCGTGAGCACCTTTGAAGCAACATAATGGCCAAGTTTTAATTTAGTTGTACCATTCAAAAAGTACGATCGAATGAGAGAGTAGATATTGCTAGGGCAACCTCTCACCTTAAGTTTCAGCAACAACATTGGCCACCAAGCATTATCAAAGGCACCTGAGATATCTAAGAAAATAGCTACAACATACTTGCTCTCCGAGAGTTCAACAACTTTGCGCACTGCGAGCGCAGCATCAACAGTAGACTTGCCAATGGTGAAGCCGTACTGATTTTTATGAAATTGCGGACCACCGGGCAGCAACCGTGGCACAACCAAGCGCTCAAGCAGCTTACCCAACGACGGTAGCAGTGTAATAGGACGGTAGGACTTCGGATCGTCCGGTGGTTTATCACCGCCTTTTGGTATTATTTTTATAACACCACTTCGCAAAATGCCAGGGAAATGACCTTCTACAATACACCGAGTAAGTATTGTTAAGATAGGTTCAGCGGCTACTTTACAAGCTTCTTTAATCATTCTATTCGAAATCTTATCATCACCGGAGGCTTTATTTGTAGGCAAAGCTTTAACAATAGACATAAATTCATCCATCGACGGTACATTTGATATTGGAGTGGAAGGGCACATATCCGCCGCGCTCCTAACCTCACGATGGTAGTCACTGTCACTATCGGCAAAATCATCAGGAATTAACGCATGCAGAATTGTCTCAGCGGTCTCTTCTACACCAAGGGTATGTGAATTATTAAATTTTATATTGGATACGTATGCCTGATCAATCCGCCTATTTGCTTTAAATTCGTTATATAGGGGAGACCACGGGCCCTCACTATTTAATCTTTCTACAATACGTTTTAATAAATTACCTTTGGATTTTTCAACAGCAGCGCGATAATGAGATCTAGCAATACGCAAGTCACTTAGAGCTGTTTGATAAATTTCTCCCTCGATGTTACGTTTCTTTAATTTTGAAATCTTACGTCTAGCGGCACGGAAATTCCTACGCAACCTAACAAGGGTATCATTCCACCAATCGCATCGTCTGTTATTAACTATAGGTTTTCGGCCTAATGCAACGTCAGCGCAATACACGAATGTGTCAGACATAATTTCAACACTTTCTGTGACTGTAAGTTCACTACGAGTAAAATCTTTAGCGCGGGAAGCGAAAAGTGAAGCAAAGCTTGCCCAGTCGGCATTCTTAGTTTTATATTGAAAACCTATTAACTGTTGCCGATGTAAGCTTTCAACAACTGGGGAGAATTCACATACGATCAGACGGTGATCACTACAAGAAGCTTCAGGAAGAACGCGCCAGTTTTGTATTCGGACGTCTGCACTAGAAAGTGTGACGTCAATAAAAGACTCGCCCATAGGGCTACTAAAAGTAGGTGGTGCTTCAGGGGTATTGTGAATATGAAGATGCATTTCAGCAATGAACTCTTCAACAGCAGAGCGTCTGTCGGCATCGGTCGCTCTCAACTTGCCGTGCCATAATGGTGATGATGCATTTACGTCTGCCCCTATAATAACCTTATGACCGGTAAGAGCATGCAACACTCTTCGTAGGTGATACAAATGCGAATCCACAGGGTCAGAAAATTGAAAATAACAACTGACTACAAATACTCTCAAATATGGAGATGTTACTTCAGCTACCGCACAGTGAGTGGACATTAGGTGATTGATTGATGTTATAGTAAATCCGCCTCTTGGCGCATATATACCCGCGCGCGACTTGTTATTAAGTTGTATAAATTTACTGTTTAATTGCGATCTTTGGTACTGCTCTTGAACTAAAACAAGGTCGAGCTTATAGTCCGCAACGAGCTTATCTAACTCGGACGTTGCAATTTTGTCGTTGTGTAGATTTAGTTGTGCAATTACGACGTTATCCATAGGTAGTATTTAAAATATTGAACTCTAACCGAGCTGCGTATGTGGGACAAGACTCTGACCCGATCTTGTGGTCAGCAGTCTTTTTTTGACGCCTACAAGCTGCGCATGTAGGTATGAAGTCTGCTTCAGACTTCTTCAGACATTCCCGTGAGTCGTGTGCTTCGGCGCAATGAGCGCAGGTGGGGTTATTCGCAGAGCAGTATTTACTGACATGCCCATATTGCTGGCATTTTAAGCAACGCACGACTTCTATATCGTCCACGAATCTACATGTGGCAAAATCTATAAAAATCTTATCTTTTGTCGAAATAAGGTGTTTGCGTATTTCCGGGGAGATTTCGACTCCCATCCACTTCCTGCCGTAGGCAGTAGGACGACGACGCACGATTTTTATGTCTTTTAGGTAATCCGAAAATGTAATTTTTAATTCGTCCTTTATATTCTGATTATATAACGCGGCTAAAAATTTTGTGTCGTCCATTGTGTCCGGAATATCTTTTATAATAATACGCGGGCGGCGTCCTTTGGGCTTTTCGAGCTTAAGTCCAACCGATTTTATGCTTTCAATTGACTGCAGCTTTTTAATTTGAGCGTCATTGGAAACGCGTACTACTACACCGGATTTCGCAGTTTTCTTGACCCCTACAATTTGAAAGCCATCATCGGATGGCTTAATGGCTTTCATAAGTGCCTCCTTAGTCGCTTCGGATGTTGTGAATTCCGCCGATCGTTCTTCAGTTGGATAGGCTACGACGCAGGGCACTGGCTCGCGAGTTTGAACCGGCTTAATTTGTTTTGGCATGCGAAGTTTCAGTTTTTCGGCGTACGACTCGCTAGCCTTAGTTATAGGCGCAACGGGGTTATTTTTTGCATCTAATTTTAGTGCTAATAAATCTCGTTCGACAAGAGCGAGCTTTTTTTCCGAAATAGCGAGGTGTTTTTCCGCCGTGGCTGACTTTATGGCTAGCATAGATATCAGTGAGGTAACTCGTTGGGTCATGCCCATTATTGTCGATTTATTTGCAACGCCAATTCGCGAGGTCTGCCCGATAATTATTTCATTAATTTTTGCCAGACATTCAGAGGATTCGCGAACAAATTCTACATAATCAATATTTGGATCAACAATTTCAGCTGAGGTGCTAAGGCTTAAATTGTGTAAGTTGTCTATATTATCTGTGCTTGCTGACCGCTGTAAACGCTTTTCATCGGGTGATAAATGGCTTGGCGATATATCACCTAATGTTCTCTTAGCATTAGTTGCCGGCGGAGATCGCGGCGTCAAATTACTACGGCCGAAAATTGGTGTCGTGCCACCAGGATCATCGGTATTACTAGACATTTTATTTATGTTACGAGTTAGCAGGAATAAAACTATTACCTATCAAAATAAAATTTTCCCCGATTCAGGGGTAAATTTATAAAGTGACAACACTGAGAGACTTTGTTGTACTAATATTAATACCAATAAAAAACACTAATAGAATAACAAAATATGAAATTATTACGTACCTTTTACGGGCCAAACCTGTTTTACGATTGATGCAGCTGCAGTCAAGAAGCACAAAAATATTTTTTTTAGTATACCTACTAGTTTGCGAATAACAATCACTGTATTTACTTATTTACAAATAAAACCTAAATAAGATCGAAATTTAAAGCGAAAAATGATAAGTTCAGATGAGATCACCAAAATTCACCGAAATGCCCACACACTTTACGAAACAAATTAATAAAATTATTTAATTTGCAATATTAAATCGCACAGACAGTTTAGTTCGACTGTCTCGCAGAAGCGCGGGAGGGGGAAGTGATCTTAGAATGAAAGTTGACCGAATGAAGATTGAATTATGAATTGACTGAAAATTGTATTGTTGATTTCTTTCATGAATTTATATCAATTCTTATTGCGACCGGCATAACAATCTTAGTTTCTTTAACTTTCAATCATATTCGACGAGCTCGGTGGCGTGGCGGTCAATGACGCTGCTTCGACACCAACGCTCGTGGGTTCGATTCCCACATAGGACAAATATTTGTGTGCATGAACATGTCTGTTTGTCTTAGTCTGGATGTTTTCTATGTATCATAAGTATGTATTTACAAAAAAAAAAATGTATTTACGTATGTTTATCAGTTGTCTAGTGCCCATAACACAAGCTTCGCTTACTTTGGGGCTAGATGGCGATGTGTAATTTGTCTGACAATATTTATTAAATTTATATTTTATATTTCGATGTAATCACCTAAACTTTAATAATACTACGTTAGTACTATTACTTATACTGTGATAATACTTTGAAGTTTCATATTGTGTTCTGAGAATACCAAATGTTACTTTTGTGAGATCGAGACTAGATCGAAACTGAATTTTGATTCAATTTTAATTACGAGAATTGCCCCCCTGTTGGGACAATGATGGCAGGCAGATGTAGGAAAGTTTTATAGTACCGCGTACAGATGGATACGGGACGTGGGCCCACCACACATTCCCACCACTGTGTCTCCTGTGTAGCCAGAATTAACAGCGGCGACCGCCAAGTCCATTGCAGTCCCGGTGATAAAACTACGGCTGCATTGGAACTCACAATGAATTTAATCAGAAGAAATTAGTGGAAGTAGGAAGCTTTTGGAATTTGACTTGCTCTCTTAGCAATGTGAGAGACAGCAATATGGCAAATAAGGCATTAAAAGCCTAAAGAGATGGCTAGTCAAGTGAAGCTCAACTGCCTTGCTGCCGTGCACCACGGATTTTAAGTATACGTAAAGTAAAGCACGTAAGATTATAAGACAAGACACTAAGTGGGGTGTAAGTGTTTGAGGTGTAAGTGGTTCATCAACATCTTTGAACCAAAGCCAACTGAGCTAACCAACTCAAAAAGAGTGAGGTCACCAGAAAGGAAGATGCTGCGTTGGCAGCGGGGGTGGCGGCGTGCGAGCGATATTTTATGTTGCGAGCGTTAATATGGCTACGGTAACCGCTTCACATCAGGCGGGCCGTATGCTTGTCTGCTACCCAACGTAGTATAAAAAAAAACACTATACAGTACAGACGGATAGGCGATCCCTGCAGCTGGAAACAACTGGATACGGAAAACGGAGATTCATATATAGTGGAAAACATGCGAAGACGTGCCTTCAGTATCCAACATACATATAGACCAACGATAAACGATGACGCTGCTGGATGAATGAATGGTATTTAATCGGAATAATCGAGGCTCCCATGGCATTCCATCCAGTACCCTAACAGCCTCGCCTTACCAAATAGACGCCTATAAAGAATTGTTAGTAAAGTTGAATTCGCTGGGAGACCCTTATATACTGTATACGTACGTATACGGTATAGCTACACTGTGGTCTTCTCATGGCAGTGATAATAGTACGTAGTACTATTTATTTATTTATTTAGAAAACAAACAGCTTACAAATTATGGTTAAATATTTATGTATTATTAGATCGTAATGCCAATGATAGGTTTTCCTATTATAATATTAATAAACATTCAAATATTCTTATGAAGTTAAAGTATACAACGCTTATTGTAGTTGGCAGTAATTTATTACTTATACTGTGATAATAGTAAACATCTTTTCACCTAAAAAAAATGGGGAATGGCTGTGTAATTGGACATGGCCGTGTGTGAACGTTATATGCACTAAAATTATCTCAAATTGGCAGCGCTTCCTCCTCCCCTGTAAGCGATGTTCCATTGTCCTTAGCATTATAAATTCTTTGATCCTTTTTCTATCCAGTGGTGTGATTGGATGGAGATCGAAGTAGCTGCAACACCAAACTGTTATCACTCGATTTTGTTATCATTCGTTGAATTGCCTACTGGAAACTTTAAAGACGTAGACCAGGTATTCACGTCAGAGGGGAAAGGAAGGGAAGACGTTGGATCAGTCACCAATATTTAATAATTTTGAGTAATAATTTAAACTTGTATTATTATTATTATTGCCCATCCCATGTGAATAGACTAAATAAAGATCCAAGAAACTCGTATGTAGGTAACCGCACCAAGTACCAGGGCGTCATGAGCCGCCTAGCGTTACGCAACCGAGCCCACTCTCACTTTCGCGAGCGGGAGGCCGCGCCGCAAGCTTTGTACCGCTTAGTGCCTTGTTCTAATATCATCTCCGCGAGGAACTAACTGCGGTGTTATGTTCGCCGGCTAGTACGAATCTGTTATACCTAATCGACAGAGTACTATTATTTCTTTTCTGTGGTAACTAACCAGCCAGATTTTTTTTTTAAATATGCGGTTATAAAAAAAAGTCGTTACAATTTACAGTCGAGTTCTTTTTTTTCGGGAAATACTTTCTTGTTTATTCATTGTGATAAAGATAATGATTTAAATTTAACTAATTTGATTACATAAGAAAAAATATTATTTGCCACTCTGGCCTTACAATACGAGTACAATACAATATACTTTATTGCAACAAAAGAAAAGAAAAATACTTCAGTGGTACAAAGGCGATCTTATCGTCGGGCGATCCCTTCCAGACAACCTTAGGGTAGAGGATAAATAATCTGAAACTTGCAAATAATTACTAATAACTTCATTAATAGTAGATTAGTAGCCAAGGGCTGTAAGGCATCAATTGCAGCCCGAGATATTTAGGCGCACGAGCGCAGCGAGGGCGCCTATAGTTCGAGGGTGCAATTGATGCTTACACCCGAGCTAACTATTCTGCTTTACATCTCGATTGTGAGGTAAGTAGAAAAAAACCGGGATTACAAGAATAAAAGACTTTACTTGTTTTTCTTTTCGCCACTTCATGAACTCGTCGTAAGTTTTCAAATATCTCTCTTTAGAACTTTCAGGCAAAATTAATTGCTGCTTCAGCTTCCATTTTCATTGAATCGGGCAGCTTATATCTTCATCACTTGCAGAACTCATGTTTTTTTTCCTAATTAGCACGTAATTATAAAAAAATCCCGAAAACAAACAATATTAAAAGTAAAAGTTTCTATTCCCGCCTTTTTTCATCTCTTTTTTTTTTTTTTTTTTTTCTAGAAGGAAATTGAGCTTCGCCGTTCGATATTTAAATTGATGACTATTATGCTATTATACTCATACGAAGACAAGGCTGAATAGCGAAGCGACCTCTTTTGTCATTGGGCTGAATGCATGATGTCTATTGCCAGTATGATGGTTAGATGTACGCGAACTTTTTGAAAGAGTGAAGTGTTTTTTTTTAATTACTTACCGCCCTAGAGCCTTTTATAGCTACATTATTACCCTAGAGCGCTAATTGGTCACCTACAAGCCCCATTTGGGGGTAATAAGGACCTACTTACCGAATATGAGAGATGTAAAAAAGTTATAACCACGTGCTTAGTTCACCTAGGTCGTCAACGGGCACTTTTCCTTGCCGGTGGTCCACCTGAATAATGAGTAATATGCATATGAAAAATATCTATAGGCCATGATTTAATGATGGAAGGTTATGATCCACTTAAAATTAATTCCACGTAAACTTGTCATTTTATTACAATTGAAAAATGAACGCGGAAAGAACAAAAAAATGTGAAGAAAACATATGAATTCCGAAACTTTAAAACCGCATTTTTCCAAAGCGAGGCCTACAAAAAATTATTTGTTTAACAATTTTAATTATATTTCTATTATATTGTCATCATGAGTTTTCCCTTTGCAGAACTGGATTCAAAACTCTTAGTTCAGTTGACGAGCTCGGTGGTCGAATGGTTAGCAATGGCCACTTTGACTCCGAGGTTCGATCGCCGCACAAAACAAATATTTGTATGCATAAACATGTCTGTTTGTCTTGGTCTTGTATGTATTTAGAAAATATATATATATTTAAGTAAATCTTTATAATAATTTAGTGTCCGTAGTACAAGCTTTGCTTAGTTTGGGACTAGATAGCCGTGTGTAATTTGTCCAGGAACATTTATTTATGTAATAGGCTATTTGACTAACATTTTTTTCGGTTTGATATGTAGGGACGTCTCCATAATATAACCATAGGTGAAAGAATTACTTCGATACCATAAAAATCTCTCGAGATAATAATATGTTAATTTGAAAATCACAATTTTTAGACTGCCCCAAAACGGTCCATACAAAAGACTACCGAATTATGACGTCACAGGTTTGTATTTTGTATGCATCAAATCAGAAATTTGTACGACAGCTATGGTTTATGTGATTAGTATCATAATAAAAGTTATGGCATTTTTTATTGCTTCTCCAATGGACATATTATTTTTTAATAATTTCATATTTTTAAAATGGACTTTCCCGCCAAACTTTGATCGACGCTAAAAAAAGTCTGACTGAAGATATTAGAATGAAAGTTTGCAGATCTTTATAGTTTTGTGTATTTTACGATATTGTTAAATAATTTATACAATTTTTAAACATTGGAAAATAGCCTATTGTTGTGTGATGTCTTTCAACAAACACAGATAATATAGAATCAAAGTTTTCTGACACCCAAAATCCGTCTAGGTATTTGAAAAAGGTATCAATTATTTGTCTTTATTACTGCTTTACGATTTTATATAACTTTTAGTCATGTTTTCAATATTATTTTATATTTAGGTTATATATGACGGGGGATAAAACATCGATCAGGCCTCCCCAACCCGCCTGGCCAGCGTGGGGAGTGTAGGCCAAATCCTCCTTCTGTCTGGGACGGACGAGAGACGGTCGTGCAGTGCTCCTGTAGTGGAGACTATAATGACCTGATGATGATCATATAACGGGGGTTTTATGTGACAGAAGAATGCCGATTAAAACCAAAGGCAAAATATACAAGACCGCAGTTAGACCAGCCATGACGTACGGTGCCGAGTGCTGGGCCATAAAGAAAGCCCAGGTCCCAGGTACAGAAATTGCATGTAAGTGAGATGAAGATGCTAAGATGAGCAGCAGGTGTAACCCGACTTGATAAAGTGCGAAACTAGCACATCGGAAGAAGTTTCAAAGTCGCGCCTGTAGCAGAAAAACTCACCGAGTGCCGCCTACATTGATTCGGTCATGTCATGAGACGCCCAGAGGACCATGTCGTGAAACAGGCCTTAGCACTGCCAGATAATGAGAAAAGTTGAGGACGCCCACTGGACACCATTAAACTGTGGGGAAATAGTTATAATTACAATATCGTCAGGGCTTTCAGGCTACAAAAACGAGCTTTGAGAGTAATTGGTCGAATCCCTCAACAGCAGTCTTGTAAAGATTTGTTCAAGCAATATGGTGTGCTCACTGTTCCTAGCTTATACATTTTAATAACCTTAACTGAGTTTGTGAAGAATCTTTTAAGAAATGAAACCACTCAAGAAAGACAGCTACGTGAGAGCACTAGACGAATGAACATTACTAGTGAAGTGCTTCCTAGACTCACAATAGTCAAACACGGTACAAGGTATCAGGCCATTAAGCTTTTCAATAAACTACCTAATGATCTGAAAACCGTATCTAGCTGGAAGATTTTTAAAATTAAGTTGCACGCCCTTTTATTGGAAAAATGTTGTTATAGTGTTGACGAATTCTAATTTATTTTTCTTATGTTGTACGGATTTTATATGATTTGACTATTAATATTCTTTCTTTTGACATTTTAAGTATATATCATTTTTGTAACTATTATTGACGAATTTTTGTAATTTATTATTCTATTTTATTATTATTGTATGATTATTTTTAATGTATGATATGAAATTCAACACAATGTAGATTGTTATGAATAAATGAACTGAACTGAACCTGGTGGTAGCCAAGGACTTATAGCTTGCCCAAATAAATGCTTCGACAACCCAGGATAGACTGTTATATCCTTATAGTTGTTAGGCAACTTATTATACAACTTCACAGCCTGAAAACGCATACTATGTTTTCAATATTTAATTTGGGGCAGAATTTACTAATTTTGTGTTTTTTTCTAGTTCCATTTCTTTTTTTCTAGTAAATGTTTCACAAAATGTGTTAAAATTGACAAGATATGCAGACTCGGTGCAGTTAATATTCTTAACTTCCTAAAATGCTCCTCGCAGGATTCAGTTTGGGAGATTCTCATCATGACCCATAAAGCTCTTTTTTGAGATATGCCCTTTGCATATTATATGTATATGTCCTGGCGCCGCAGAACGAGGACAGCCGACCCCAAATAATGGGAAATAGCTAGGACAAAGAGAAGAAAAGAAGAGGTTATATATTACGATGAGGAGTTCGACAGCGTCGTTGCGCGTGCTAGTCTAATCGATCACGCACGTTAAGCAACATAGACCGTAGCCTGTCTATGGATGGGTTTATCTCGAATTCCTCCATGCACGTTACGCACGCACGGTTGTTGTCATTAGACGACAGTCGTTCAGCCAAGTTAGTGGCCTTTGCTCAGCTTGAAAACACTGGTCTCCGCCAATCCTCAGTTGAGCAGCGTGCTGGAGTATGCCCCTTCAAATGAGGAGAAACCGATATGGCGATATCCCAGCAGTGGCATAATTAAGGGTCGATACCGAATATATAAGCGTGGACCAGCAGCAAGAAAAAGTTCCCATGGTCTACTTTTTACAGGGTCGGCAACGCGCGTGTGATGCCCCTGGTGTTACAGGCGTTCATAGGCTACGGTAACTGCTTGCCATCAGGCGGGCCGTAAGCTTGTTTGCCACTTTAGTGGGATAAAAAAAAATACTTAGGTAGACTGAGGAGGATCACCGTTATAAAAAGTGACCTAGGTTCACCCAGGTGAAGAAAGCAGGTGGATCGGTTGGTATTAGTAATGGACTTCGAGGATTCGGATAGAGCTGTTGTATAATATGATGATGACGTTGTAATTTCATATGAATCATCGGATTCCGTCTTATAAACTAGACGAGCTCGGTGGCGTAGCGGTCAATGACGCGGCTTAGACACCAACGCACGTGAGTTCGATTCCCACACAGGACAAACATTTGTGTGCATGAACATGTCTGTTTGTCTTGGTCTGGGTGTTTTCTATGTATCATAAGTATGTATTTACAAAACAAAAAATGTATTTACGTATGTTTATCAGTTGTCTAGTACCCATAACACAAGCTTCGCTTACTTTGGGGCTAGAGGGCGCTGTGTAATTTGTCTAAAATAAAATAAAAAAAAAAAAAAATTAAACTTAAAAAAATGTGTTGTACGTTATATGCAAAATTATCTCAAAATGGCAGCGCTTCCCCCTCCCCCGCATGCGATGTTTCATAGTCTTTACTTATCGTAATAAATTCTTTGATCCTTCATCTATCCAGTTGGATGGAGATGATAGATATGTAGCTGCAACACCAAACTGTATCCCTCTATTTTGTTACCATTCCTTTTTAGGGTTCCGTACCCAAAGGGTAAAAAGGAACCCTTTTACTAAGGCTCCGCTGTCCGTCCGTCCGTGCGTCCGTCTGTCACCAGGCTGTATCTCATGAACCGTGATAGTTAGACAGTTGAAATTTTCACAGATGATGTATTTCTATTGCCGCTATAACATCAAATACCTATTACTGTTATCAATTGCGAGCAATAACGAGCAAAATACAGACTAAAATAAATATTTAAGGAGGCTCCCATACAACAAACGTGATTTCTTGCTTGAAATACTCAAATAATATTTAGTTTTATATTAACTTTAAAAATAAATAATCAAATAAAAATAACACAAATATTTAAGGGGGTCCCAAAACAACAAACGTGTATTTTTTGCCGTTTTTAAAGATAATGGTACGGAACCCTTTGTGCGCGAGTCCGACTCGCACTTGGCCGGTTTTTTTGCTTAGCCTCCTTAGGGAAGCAATTTCAAAGACGTATTCACGTGAAAATATAAATGGAGTGATAGGAATTCATAAAACCTCACAGTCACATCGTTATACGTAAGTGAGGACACCAGTATTTAAAAATCCTCTTGGTTCCACAGTGGAGCATAGCAATGGGATCACGAGATCGGAATGAAATTTGTTAATAACTATGATTATTGGCTCAACAGGCCGTGTGGTTTCCGGCAGACTAGAATAAAATCACTCCGTCTTTTCCCGTGGATGTCGTACAAGGCGACTAAGGGAAATACATTATCAAACATCAATCAGGCCTCCCCAACTTGGCTAGCGTGGGGAGTGTAGGCCAAATCCTCCTTCCGTCTGGGACGGACGAGAGAGGGTCGTGCTCCTGTAGTGGAGACTAAAATGACCTGATGATGATGATGGCTCCACAATATACTCGGGGATACAAGGACTTGAGAATCCTCTTGGCCCCACAATGGAGCATAGTAATGGGGACACGAGTCCGGAAGGAAAAAAAAATGTCGCAGCATTTTTAACAAATAACATTCGTCCGTGTTTATCGCGGCTATTGTATGTAAATATAACAAATAAAACAATTAATTTATTTTCTTTCCGCAGTTTCCGCGTGTCAAGGAATCTTAAAACATCCTTACTTGATTTATATTATATTATACATATTATAGGCAATTTGATATATACTACTTTGCGTGCTTCCGCCACCAACATTTGGTTTGGACCAACATAGTGTAGATCAAATTGCCTGTAAATTTGACTTCCGCAAAATAACACCTGAATCAAAAAACCATATATATTATATTTATATTATAAAGCTTTTGGGTGTAGGTGGTCCAAAGCCAACTTCACCTGCACGTGGTGCACCTTGCTGACTGACAAACACGGCTCAGGCGAAAAGAGAGGTAGGGTATTGTGTATTATGTAAGCTGAATAATACCGCAGCCAAAATAACAATTCCCTTGAGGATTGTTGTTTTCCTGCGAATGAGTGAGGTCCCCAGAAAGGAAGGAGATGCAATGGCCGCTGGGGTGGCGGCGCGCGAGCGATCCTTTATGGCTACGGTAACCGCTTCACATCAGACGGGCCGTATGCTTGTCTGCCACCCGAGTAGTATAAAAAAAATAAAAAAGTACATAAACGTAATATTTAACATGGCTGACGTACAAATTTCTGATATAATGCATAATAAAATAGCAAGCTGTGACGTCATAACGTGGTGACGTCATAACGAGAGCGTTTTCGGGATAGTCCAAAATTGTGATTTTCAAGTGATGATATCTCGAGAAGTTTTTATGCATCGAAATAATTCGTTCACTTATTGTCACATTATTTGGCTTACATCACAAATTGAAAAAAAAAAGTGGTTCACAAGCCTATTATATAGAGTAAATAAAGCCACCCATTGACAGGCTACAGTCGACGTTGCTTAACCTGAGTTTTCGATTAGATTGACATGCGCAAAGACGCCATTGAGCTCGTCCCGCCATGGAGCTTCTCAATCAATCTTTACGAGCCTGTACTTCGGAGGGCACGTTTTTTTTTTTTTTTTTTTTTTTATACCACCAGTGTGGCAAACAAGCATACGGCCCGCCTGATGGAAAGCAGTTACCGTAGCCTATGAACGCCTGTAACACCAGAGGCATCACACGCGCGTTGCCGACCCTGTAAAAACCTCTTCACGCCCTTTTTGAAGAACCCCATGCTGTAGTCCCCTGAGAAAACCTCGACAGGCAGTTACGTTAAGGCCTTTTGGCTTGAAAACGTGAGCAACGTGGTGTAGCAGACTCTAAAGCTCTAAATCCCTTCTTTTAAGAGAGGTAGGGAGCGTAATTGTAAGCTACCCGACTGGGGAATGTACCTCCACCTCACAGAATACCGCAGCCAAATAACGATTCCCTTGAGGGTTGTTGTGTTCCTGCGAGTGAGTGAGGTCACCAGAAAAGAAAGAGATGCTGCGTTGGCAGCGGGGGTGGCGGCGCGCGAGCGATATTATAAGTTGCGAGCGTTAATATGGCTGCAGTTGCCGCTTTACATTAGGCGGGCCGTATGCTTGTCTGCCACCCGACGTAGTATAAAAAAAAACACAAATATTTGTCTTGTGCGGGGATCGAACCAGCGACCTCGGAGTCAAATTAGCGGTTGCCGTCTGTCTTTATCACAGTCACGTCTTTCATGCCTCCACATTACATGCCCATACGAGTATTCCAAATTATTAACCATTATTCCAAATATTATGTAATTAATTATTTAGCAGAACCTTAGTAATTCAACTGTTTGTTGACTTCTATGCAATTGGAAAATACCACGTCCCTACCAGGCGCAGGCGTCGAGCGTGGGCATGACACACTTTCGCTCGGCGAATCACGTATGTACGACCAATTTGAATACTCGCTCGGCGCTCGAGGAACGAACACAATATTACCGAAAAGATGATGATGAACCACTTACACCCCATAATCATACTATTGTCACAGTGTAAGTAATAGTACTATATTGTCTAATACTACTTAATCTAAATCCTACTATTGTTTACCTTGCAACTATGACAGCCACGGCAGACCAGTCCCCTTTGGTAGCACCCGTTCACGAGTTCACATGGGGCAGCCATCGCCGCATCAACCGTTTTAATGAAAATGCGGCGACCCGCCAAACGACCACCAGTTTGAACACTTTAGTGAGCGTGAGTACTTGGGCTGTCAGGGCTGCAGAGTAAAACGTCTATTAATTGCTTCTAGAACCTTGGTACTAAGCCCTGTAACCTATGAGGAGACTTGTAAGCTCCTTTAGGCCATTCTTTTCCGCAATGTTCCACTAGTCTCTACCTCCGCACCTTTTCATAATGCTATTGCCACACCTCGGTCACTACAAATGTCACGTCGCGTCGTCGGTAACTACAACATAAACAATGACGTCTGTGCATAGCGGGTATGAGCGTGTGTGCGTTGGGCGCCATACAAACTGTTCCAGATTTGTCTCAGAGAGGAGGTGAGGTCGACACGAGAGAGCGGCAGGGAGTGGGCATACTGTACGTAATACCATACTGTGCTTACTGTAAGTAAATCACCAGGAACACATAACATCACAATAAGCTAAACGTAGACAGACAGCATACGATTAACATACAATCAACAACCGGGTAATAAAAATTAGTTTGACAATGCTGACCTCTGCCCCGCTTCTAGGACCTTGGTACCGAGCCCTGTGGCCTATGAGGAGACGCACTACGCTATTGCATCTATTTAGCTGTATAAAAATTCCCTTACTTTTATCCTCCATCGGGGTGCTTATTTAAGCAGGCTATGGATACTTGTAATACCAGGGGTACTCCTATGTTGCTGACGTCGCTAAGTGAAAATCTGTTGGTCCGCCTTGGGCTTTGCCCACGTTATATATACAGTTAGGATTGTCATACGACAAAAAAATACTTGAGATGTCCGCTTAGGCTCTCTGTCAAGGCACAGTTTATGTAATAAGTTATAAGTAATAGTACTACTTCAAGGTAAATATAAAATTAATAAATAAATTGAATTGAATTGAATTTAAAGAATTCAGCGTCTTCGCACATAACGACATTGAGTGAGAAAAAATGCCAGAAAATTTACTGAAAAGTGAGGGATCTTGGGAGGAAAGCGCATTTATGGCAGGGATTGAAAGCGGTAAAGGTATAAGGGTATGGTACTGATATAAAATTACGATATCGTTTTGATTTAAAGGTAGAGCCAAAACGGTTGAGAATTGTGGTTACGATACCGGTAAAACAAGAAGAATACCTTTATTTTTTTACGGTACCATTATACCTTTATATTACCAGTACCTTAACCAAAACCATTTCGGTACCGAAAAAATGATGCGACAACGACGCGACGTAGGTATCGATCAAGTACTTACCTACCAATGCGGCCGACATTGTGGAAAGAAAACCTTTATTTTATAATTTAGATACCTAAAAAAATAACGATACCGGAATATTACAATACCGAAATTATTAAGATACCTTTACTTTAAGGTATCGAAATTTAAAGGTATGACGTCATACCTTTAACCCATATATCCATTTTTTTTCGGTTATTCAATCCCTGATTTATGGATGCGGTAACCATATAAGGAGCTTGTTGGCGAGGTTGCGCGTGTTAGACTAATCGAACACGCAAGTTAAGCAACGTTGATCGTAGTCTGTCCATGGATGGGTATTGGGTTTATTATTATTTATCTGGAGTCCTCCGTTCGGAGGGCACTTTAAGCAGTCGGTCCCGGCTATTCTCATTAGATGACAGGCGTTAAGTCAAGGACTTTAAGCGGCTTGAAAACACCGACAACCCGCAGTTGAGCGGCGTGGAATAGTATGCTCTAAACATCTTCGTTTGAAGGGAGACCCGTATTCTGCAGTGGGATGTATATGGGTTGATGCAGCCCCCTTACCACGACCTCTTATTGCGATTCATTAACTAAATAACATGATTATTCATACCAATGAATAAGCGACTCTATGAAATTTGAAATAGAGTCGCTTATTTATTGGTATGAATAATCATTCTATTCAGTTATTGAATCGCAATAAGAGGTGGGGGTAGGGGGGCAGAACCCTATATTCAATCTGTATTTACCCCGAAGGTCCATTCTAAGTATTGGGGAAATAACTTTTTAAATCATAATATTGACGATCTCAGTGGTCGAATGGCTAGCAATGGCCTCTTTGACTCCGCATCGGTCGCGGGTTCGATTCTCGCTCAAGACAAATATTTGCAAACATGTATGTTTGTCGTGATCTGGGTGTTTTCTATGTATGTAATTAATATTAGTTTGGGACTAGATTGCGCTGTGTAATTTGTCCTGAAATATATATATATTTTTTTATACTACTTCGGGTGGCAGACAAGCATACGGCCCGCCTGATGTGAAGCGGTTACCGTAGCCATATTAACGCTCGCAACATAAAATATCGCTCGCGCGCCGCCACCCCCGCTGCCAACGCAGCATCTCCTTCCTTTCTGGTGACCTCACTCACTCGCAGGAACACAACAACCATCAAGAGAATTGTTATTTGGCTGCGGTATTCTGTGAGGTGGAGGTACATTCCCCAGTCGGGTAGCTTACAATTACGCTCCCTACCTCTCTTTTCGCCAGAGCTTCGTTTATCAGTCAGTAGGGTGCACCGCGTGCAGGTGAAGATGGCTTTGGTTCAAAGATGTTGATGAACCACATACACCCCTCATTTTTATATATTTATTATAAATAAATATATAAAAAAAACCTACCTTTTGACATCAACATCTTTGAACCAAAGCCAAGCACGTGGTGCACCCTGCTTACTGACAAATTAGGCTCTGGCTAAAAGTGAGGTAGGGCACCGCATATTTTCCTTTGGTGTTGCTGATCTCCATGAGCGGTGGTGATTGCTCCCCATCAGGTGATGCTCGTCTACCACCTCTCATAAAAAAGCCTACCTGCACGTAGTACACCTCGCTTACTAAAGTTGACTTCGAAAACTAGTAAAGCTGTGGAATGAGAACAAAAGTAGCGGCTATGCTGTTCCCACACATTGATTTATCGTAATGAGCAAAGCAAAGATATTTTGTTTGTTAATCTTTCTCAACTTTCACACGAGAGTCATGTACTGTGAGACAGCGATATCAACGACAGCCGATTTTGGAGCATTGATTGACTATAATAAATATTCCTGCCCCCTTACCACCAACTCTTATAGTGATTCAATAACTGAATAGATTGCTTATTCATACCAATGAATAAGCGACTCTATTTCAAATATAATAGAGTCGCTTTTTCATTGGTATGAATAAGCATTCTATTCAGTTATTGAAACGCAATAACAGTTGGTGGTAAGGGGGCAGGGCAATTTACACAGCGCCATCTAGCTTATACTATGGGTACTAGATAACTAGTTTAATACATTTTTTTTTTGTAAATATATACATATAATAAATAGAAAACGCCCAGACAAGACAAACAGATATGTTCATGCACACAAATGTTTGTCTCGTGCTGGGATCGAACCCGCGACCTCGGAGTCTCGGAGTCGGAGTTTTGGGGTGTAAGTGGTTCGTCAAGATCTTTGAACCAAAGCCAACTTCACCTGCACGTGGTGCATCCTGCTGACTGACAAACGAAGCTCTGGCGAAAAGAGAGGTAGGGAGCGTAATTGTAAGCTACCAGACTGGGGAATGTACCCCCACCTCACAGAATACCGCAGCCAAATAACAATTCCCTTGTGGGTTGTTGTGTTCCTGCGAGTGATTGAGGTCACCCAGAAAGGAAGGAGATGCTGCGTTGGCAGCGGGGGTGACGGAGCGCGAGCGATATTTTAGGTTACGGTAACTGCTTCACAAGGCTTACTACAGGACCGACGATTACCTTAATGATAAAAATGTATGGCAAATTCTCGGCACAGGATGTGAAACACAGGCGTCTTATCTTTACAAGTAGTCATGTGGATATACATATTTAGACTTTTATACAATATGTATATACACTCTATACTATAATTTTTTATATTTTAATTTTTTTTACTATTTTATTTTATTTTAATTTTTTTTTTTCTCTTATTTTGGTTGAATACCATTTTTTTATTGTATTATGATAATATTGTATTAAGTATAATGATAATATTGTATGGCTATTTAAAAAAAAGACCTATATTGACAGAGTTTCTTTCGGCATTTCTTCTCGTCAATGGTCATTCCGAAATGCTGGTATATAAAAAAAAATATACCTAATTGTAAAAGACGTGTCTAAGTGCCCGCGAGGGCCCATAGCATAAAGAATTTTGACTTTGACTTTGACTTTGACATCAGGCCGTATTGCCACCCGACGTAGTATAAAAAAAAACCTCCACACCTAGTGGTATCAAATGTACTTGACGACCTATTCTCACACCTACCAAATATACACAAAGCGAAAGAGCGTTTATATGGCTACAGTAACCACTTCACATAAGGCGGCTTGATTACTACTAATCTAACCTAACCTAACGTAGTATAAAAAAAAAAACAAATACACTCACATTTATAACATTAGTAAGGACATGGATTACTATGAAAGGTCGCTTAGTATACAGCGGAATCTCAGACTACGAAACTCTACCGCGGCGTGTCCGCGATACGCTACCGAATCTCTATATTAATGTGTGATAGAGTTATCAGTATAAGGATACACGCACACACGCTTACAGGAGGGTATGTGACCTAAAAATTGTTAACTAAAAGATGCAAACAATCTTTTTAAATTTCGATACCAGGGCCGGACTGGATCAGATTAGCATTTATTTAAGGATTATTTGGCAATGGGGTCTAAGTGACCCACTACCATCTCCGGAGCCAATGCCAACCAAACCTGCACGTGGTATAGCATTTGGTTTAATTTGTTAAAAATAAATCAATGACATAAAATTACCTATTTATTTTGCAACTAAGCCATCGAGGTATTATTTTACGTTACTTTTTTGTGTAGTGTTTTTTTTATTCTGTGTTGGGTGGCAAACAAGCTTAAGGCCCGCATGCTGTGAATCGACTGCCGTAGCCATGTATTGACATGGCTAGGTACGAACATTGGTTCGTAACATGAAATATTGTTCACGCGCCGCCACCCGAACTGCCGTGTTTTGAAATATCTTTCATTCTTTCTAGTCTTTTTTCAGAACATCAATTACATACAATAATTTCAATTTCATATAAATTCTTTAATTAAGGTTTAAAGTTATAAAATTTTATATTATTTCCAGATAGCGTTGTCGGTAAGGTTTCTATTCTTTTTCCCAATGTTCATGCTGGCAGTCTAGCGGTCTACAGTAATATCTAAGGATTACCAAAGATGTGCTGTGCAAAGTATTCGTCGCAGCAATAGTGATTAAATATTGAAACTTCACGTAGTTTATCTTTTCTTTTTGATGCAGGAACGACACCAATTGTGTTAACATTTTTCAAAATATTGAAGCAATACAAGGCACTGGGAAACATGTTACAGTTGGCACACTGTTCAATTATTTACAGTGATCTGAAATTCAGGTTGATTAGGTATAGAGTTCCATACCGAGATTTTCCTGCAGTGAAGACCCCAAAAGTCTATAAGATAGCTATGGCTGAATTTTCGCACATTATTACAGCATTCGGAACTATTATGCAAAATTTCAAGTCTGCCGTTCTATCGCAGCATGATTTGAAGCTAACATTAATTTATATAAATTTCAAATTTACGACTTTTATCTCTTACTAGTGAGGCTAAAGGTTAACTACGTACTTAAATATAACTTCATTAAACTTATTGTAAATACTTTACTGCATTACTGCTGCAATATATAAACATTAAAACATTCAAAAAATAAAAATAAAATACAACAATACAACGTAAATTAAATTTCATGTACTAAATAAGAAAATAGAAGGTTTTCTAAAACGCATCAAAAATATTCTATTGTTTAATTTATGTAAGTAGTACAAAACTTACAAGATGCTATCTAGTTAAAGTTAACAATAGAAATAAAAAAAAATGACCAGGAAGTTAAGATATCAAAAGATCTAAGACACATTTTCAAACAAAAGACACAAGGAAGTGCAGTGAAAAGAATAAAATTTCAGATCGACATCGCCCTGGCGCCGGCCCTGTGTCTTTCTATTAGCGTCTGGGCTCGACCTATTTAAGGGATTGCAACATAGGGCCACACACACATGTAAAACCGTGTGTGTGGTCTATAGTGTGCGTTGATAGTACGCGGATGCAGAAGACGCGCCATTTTTTGGTTCAATTATTCGTATCAAAGTTTGTATTAGGTACATATATAAAATTATATTCCCTGTGCGTTACGATATGACTCCTATTCTCTTCTGTTACCCTATTAATAAATAAATATTTGTAGACAATTAACACAGCGCCATCTAGTCCCAAATTAAGCGCAAAGCTTGTACTATAGGTACTAGGCAACTGATAAATTAAATACATTTTTTTTTGTTTTACATACTTATATTAAAATACTTACAAAACACCTAGACTAAGACAGACAGACATGTTCATGCACACAAATGTTTGTTACGTGAAGGGATCGAACCCGCGAACTCGGAGTCAAAGTGCCATTGCTATTCGACCACCGGCCACGAGGCCGGATATTAATTATTACAATTGAATATTTCTTTGAATTGACGACAATTCAAAGAAATATTCAATTGTAATAATTAATATCCGGATAACAAAGCATGCCTGCAGTTTAGCAGCAATCGACCGACAAACATATTTCCTGTAACTCGATCTGTTCCCACGACCACTTACATATAAGCACAGTATAAGTAATAGTACTGTGATAGTGCTACATATGTACGATTGTACAATGGGGTGTGTTCAGAGGGGTTGCGTGACAAGATGCCCACTGCCTCCTACAGACGCACCGCTCGCCATCCACAGGGAATTCATCCCCACACATTTGAGCCTAAGTGGTCGCGTACTGTGAGGTTCCAGAGAAGTTTCCTCCCGCGTACTGTCAAGCAGTGGAATGAACTGCCTATCGAGGTTTTCTCAGGAGACTACCAGCATGGGGTTCTTCGAAAAGGGCGTGAAGAGGTTTTTACAGGGTCGGCCACGCGCGTGATGCCCCTGGTGTTGCTTTCCATCAGGCGGGCCGTATGCTTGTTTGCCACTTTAGTGGTATATAAAAAAAAAAATTGCTGCGCTCTTCCGCTATCTAGTCACCTCACCTCCCCTCTGAAACAAATCTAGAGCCGTTTGTATGGCACCGCACATACACACGCTCATTCACACCGTGCTCAGACGTCATTATAATAGTGAACGACAAGATGTATGGAGTGGCCGGGGTGTCATACTACGTCAGATGGTAAGCACATGGCCTGCCTGATGTGCACCGCAGTCCTATAAGCGCTCCTTGTCGTCAACCCTTATTAATTCCAGTGCTAAGATACAGGCTTTGCCTCAATCGAAGGGGTATTGTGCATACTCCACCACGCTGCTCAAGTGCTGGTTGGTGGAGCTATAAACGTTCCTCCTTCCTTCCTGGTAACTCACTGAGTTGCTGGAACACAAAAACCCTCAAGGGAATTATAATTTAAATGCTGTATTCTGTGAGGCACCTCCCTTGTCGGGTAGCTTACAAGTACGCTGTGCCCTACCTCTATTTTCGCCAGAGCCTCGTCAATGAATCAGCAGGGTGCATCACGCGCAGACAAGGTTGACTTAAGCTCTAAAGTAGATGGAGAGCAACTCACACGCCATTACCCTTAGTAAATAAATCCTAAGATGTTATAAATAATAACCCTCTTTAAGCTTTTACTACCTTATTTGCCATATTGCTTAGTAAATAAATCCTTTATAGATGTTAGATATAACCCTCTTTAGGCTTTTAATGCCTTATTTGCCATATTGCTGTCACTCACGTTGCTAAGAGGAGAAGTAAAATTTCCAAAAGCTTCTTACTCCTACTAATTTCTTCTGATTAAATCCATTTTGAGTTCCAAGGCAGCCGTAGTCTTACATACGGGACTGCAATGGATATCACTGTTCATTGCCTTTTATGGTGGTCGCCGCTGTTAATGTGAATAATGTTAGTTCTGGCTACACAGGAGACACAGTGGTGGGAATGTGTAGTGGTCCCCCGATCTGACATGTTATACCAATATTAAAAAAAAATGGGAAAATTCACCTTTCTCTCCTAGGTGGGATTTGAAGCCACGACCTCTCGAGTAACGGTCGAGTGCCCTTTGCAACTGAGCTATGCGACTCTATTTCAATTTGAAATAGAGTCGCTTATTCATTGGTATGAATAAGCATTCTATTCAGTTATTGAATTGCAATAAGAGATGGTGGTAAGGGGCCTGGAATGTTTGTGACGTTGACGGAACAGGCGTGAACGCCCGTGAACCTAGAGAAAACCATCCACATTTACGTTCACGCCTGTTCGCGGAGCTTCGTGGCACAGATATAGAGTCCGCATTGGGAGTGGGTAGATACGGGTTGATGATGATGATATTATTCCGGCAAATTAGCCGAAATCTACTATCTAATATATATATAGGGGTGTAAGTAGTTCATCAACATCTATGAACCAAAGCCAACTTCATCTGCACGCGGTGCACCCTGCTGACTGACAAACAAAGCCCTGGCGAAAAGAGAGGTAGGGAGCGTAATTGTAAGCTACCCGACTGGGGAATGTACCTCCACCTCACAGAAAACCGCAGCCAAATAACGGTTCCCTTGAGGGCTGTTGTGTTCTTGCGAGTAAGTGAGGTCACCAGAAAGGAAGGAGATGCTGCGATGGCAGCGGGGTTGGCGGCACGCGAGCGATATTTTATGTTGCGAGCATTAACATGGCTCCGGTAACCGCTTCACATCAGGCTGGCCGTATGCTTGTCTGCCACCCGACATAGTATATAAAAAGAAATATATACCAATCCTTTACAGATGTATTAGACGTAAATAGCTGCGGTTTAAAAGTTAGTATGTCAATTGAAACAATCCTAATTGCATAGTTTAATCATTTAATTATTCTTTCATTGTTTACGTTGGAGTATGACGACCTTAGTGATGAAGTGGCTAGTGATAGACACTGTGACACTTAAAAGGTGACAGGTTCGATGATATAAACACTAAAAAGCCTATTGGTATAAGGTATAACATTTGACGAGCTCGGTGGCGTAGCGGTCAATGACGCGGCTTCGACACCAACGCTCGCGGGTTCGATTCCCACATAGGACAAACATTTGTGTGCATGAACATGTCTGTTTGTCTTGGTCTGGGTGTTTTCTATTTATCATAAGTACGTAAATACATTTTTTTTTTGTAAATACATATATTTACAAAAAAAAATGTATTTACGTATGTTTATCAGTTGTCTAGTACCCATAACACAAGCTTCGCTTACTTTGGGGCTAGATGGCGCTGTGTAATTTATCTGACAATATTTATTTATTATTTACTAGCGACCCGCCCCGGCTTCGCACGGGTGCAATGCTGATACTAAATGTACTACAGAAGGTCTTTGCGCTTTGTCCTATCCAGTCCTTCCCCAGTTATAGGCACACGCCGCCGGCTCCGCGGCCGGTACCGCCACAGCCGTTATGTCCCTGCATTTTAAATGTGTAATATCTTCTAAACTATTCATTTAAATTACACGCTGTGAAGGGCCATATTGATCTATATTAAATGCGCAATGTATTTAAGGTACTTAATTGGATAAGGATTAATTCTGTATTGCTTAAAATCGCTTCGTAAATAAGGCATTATCTCTTGTAAAAAGCAAAGGATAAAATAACGGTTATTGTGTGTTACCACTAAGAGATAGACATATACCATCGCGAACTTTTTTGTAGACCATTTTAAGGTGAACAATACTGTACTACATTATTTTGATCTATCTCGTTGGGTTCAGCCAGCGTTTGCAATGAAAGAGCAAAAAAATGTGTTTATTTGCGACATCACATTAGAAACCTCTAAATTATCAGTGTTTTTCTACTATGTTATGCATATATTATACATATAAACTTTCCAGTTGAATCACTCTATCTATTAAAAAAAACCGCATCATAATCCGTTGCGTAGTTTCAAAGATTTAAGCATACAAAGGGACATAGGGACAGAGAAAGCGACTTTGTTTTATACTATGTAGTGATTACCATACAACTACTATCTGCTGCCAAGGCGGGCTCACTCACGTACCGCCGAAGCTGAAGCCTACCTTCGGATTTTTTGCTTGCGAAAAACAAATTTTAGCTTAGATTGGCGGTACTCAGGTTTAGTTTAGCTGGTAGACATCATAGAGCGGTAGTACTCTAAGTGGTTCATCAACATCTTTGAAACAAAGCCAACTTCACATGCACGCGGTGCACCCTGCTGACTGACAAACGAAGCTTTGGCGAAAAGAGAGGTAGGGAGCGTAATTGTAAGCTACCCGACTGGGGAATGTACCTCCACCTCACAGAATACTGCAGACAAATTACGGTTCCCTTGAGGGCTGTTGTGTTCCTGCGAGTGAGTGAGGTCACCAGAAAGGAAGAAGATGCTGCGATGGCAGCGGGGGTGGCGGCGCGCGAGCGATATTTTATGTTGCGATCGTTAATATGGCTACAGTAACCGCTTCACATCAGGCGGGCCGTATGCTTGTCTGCCACCCGACGTAGTATAAAAATAAAAAAATAATAAAAAAAATGTGGACTTAAGGGCTTATGGGGGCCTACCGCGTAAGCTGAAGCCGAATGCTATCGGTCTTTTGATCGCGAAAATCGGACTTCTATTTAAGTTTGTGATAAACATCTTCGGTTCGGTCTGTACAGTGCTTCCATCCCTACCTGCTACTTCTTCCTCTTAGTCTAGTTCTTAGTTAGTAATTTGACGAGCTCGGTGGTCAAATGGTTAACAATGGCCACTTTGACTCCGAGGTCGCGAGTTCGATCCCCGCACATGACAAACATGTGTGTACATGAACATGTCTGTTTGTCTTGGTCTGGGTATTTTCTATATATTATAAGTATGTATTTACAAAAAAAATGTATTTAAGTACATTTATCAGTTGTCTAGTACCCATAACACAAGGTTTACGCTTAATTTGGGTCTAGATGGCGCTGCGTAAATTGTCCAGAAAACTTTATTTATTTTATTTATTTATTTAGTCGGTTCACTCTTGTGTGGTCTCCAGACTCGTGGTCATCATTGTGAATCACGATGAGTGATAATTTTGGTAATACAGCGCCGTTCATCGCGGACTGCCCCCTTACCACCATCTCTTATTGCGACTCAATAATTGAGTAGATTGCTTATTCATACCAATGAATAAGCGACTCTATTCCATTTGAAATAGAGTCGCTTATTCATTGGTATGAATAAGCAATCTATTCAGTTATTGAGTCGCAATAAGAGATGGTGGTAAGGGGGCAGCAGCTTTCCGGGTGCATTCGCAAACCGAGCACTTACTTGCGGCCTTGATCTGGTCCATCCACCTGCTAAGCTTAGTACTATTAGCACAAATTTTAGGTGAAATTAGAATTTTGCACTCCAAAAACCCGATGGAAATCGGCTTCAGCTTACGCGGTATGATTCTGACCCCGTATGTATGACCCTGTGATTTTTTTGTTGTATTTATAGATAGTGGTACGGAACCCTTCGTGTGCCAGTCCGACTCGCACTTGGCCAGTTTTTTGAAGTGAAAACATCTTTAGCGGCGTTGTGCACTTTTTGAGATGGGTAAAAAATGTTAAACTCGCATCAGGAAAATTCGTATCACGGAGGGAGCGCCGTCGCGGCGCGGCGTAGGAGAGGAAATAATATCTCCCTCTCTTTCTACCTCTTATCTCTTTTGCTCGGCGAAAATGTATGCCTGCTCCTGCTGTTTATTTTTAATGTAATATAAATTGTCATGTTTGTGTACGATAGTGTAGAGATCATATTGCTTAAATATTTTTCTTATGTCGAAGGCTCTTTTAATTTTTTATTTCTACTCTTGGTACCCTTTTCTACGGAATTACAGGAAAAGCCGTGACAAAAATGGCAAAAATGGAACAAAATCAATTCGAACAAACACGGATTAGTGAATTTATTAAGAATGAACTCTTACTTTTCAATTCGTTCCGAATGACACGGTCCCTGGACGGATACATGCAAAAGCACGACAAGAACATTTTTAAATAATAAAAGTAATTATTCTGATTATTATGATAACAATGAAAACGATTTTCTATGAGGTTTAAAAATCTGCCATTCTTATCGATATAATATTAAAAAAATCTTCAAGTAAGCAAATAAATAACTCGTCATGAACGAGTGAGCGAGCGTATATTTATATTTTGGGGTGTAAGAGGTTCATCAACATCTTTGAACCTAAGCCAACTTTACCTGCACGCGGTGCACCCTGCTGACTGACAAACGAAGTTCTGACGAAAAGAGAGATAGCGAGCGTAATTGTAAGGGTAGCTTACAGGACTGGGGAATGTACCTCGGCCTCACAGAATACCGCAGCCAAATAACAATTCCCTTGAAGGTTGTTATGTTCCTGCGAATGAGTGAGGTCAACAGAAAGAAAGGAGATGCTGCATTGATATGGCTACGGTAACCGCATTACATCAAGCGGGCCGTATGCTTGTCTGCCGCCCAACGTAGTATAAAAAAAAATCTGCTTCAGCCGCGGCGGTAGGGTCATAGTCACTTTTAGCATAACGCCATCCGTTCTGTCCACATAATTGCAACGTTTACATAACGACGGGACGGAACTACGGTTCCACGCCACTAGTTGTTTCTGCCCGCTTATTTGCCACCTTAGTCTTATAAAAAGCACCGTGAGGTTTCAGCTCACGAAATACTAGTTTAATATAATAATAATATGCATAGTTTAGGAAATAGAAAGCGTTCAATTAATTTACTACAGTTTGCAAACCAACCTACCTATATAATTCATCTTTAAGTCAAACGAAAATATTTTAAGGGAGAATACAATAAGTAAAAACCGATCAAGTGCGAGTCGGACTCGCGCACGAAGGGTTCTGTACCATCTATAAAACGGCAAAAAAAAAACACATTTGTTATACGGGAGCCCCCCTTAAATATTTGTTTTTTTTTTTATTTTATTATTTATATTTAAAGTGAATATATGAATAAATATTCTGTGAATATTTCAAGCGTCTACCTGTTGCCGTTATCAATGTCGAGCAACGAGCAAAAAAAATCACGTTTGTTGTGTGGGAGCTCCATTAAATATTTATTTTACGGACGGACGGACGGACGGACGGACGGACGGACGGACGGACGGACGGACTGGCGGACGGACGGACGGACGGACGGACAGACAGACAGACAGACAGACAGACAGACAGACAGACAGACAGACAGACAGACGGACAGACGGACAGACGGACAGACGGACAGACGGACAGACGGACAGACGGACAGACGGACAGACGGACAGACGCACAGACGGACAGACGGACAGACGGACAGACGGACAGACGGACAGACGGACAGACGGACAGACGGACAGACGGACAGACGGACAGACAGACGGACAGACGGACAGACGGACAGACGGACAGACGGACAGACAGACAGACAGACGGACAACAAAGTGATCTTATAAGGGTTCCGTTTTTCCTTTTGAGGTGCGGAACCCTAAAAACATTAAAGGTTTTATTTATATGAGAGCATGTGGATCACCTGATGAAAAACAATCACCGCCGCCCATGGAGATCAGCAACACAGAGTGGTCGCTGATACGTTGCCAGCCTATACTCCTTCGTTTCCTTCTTTCTGGTGACCTCATTCGCAGGAATACAACAACCCTCAAGGGAATTGTTATTTGGCTGTGGTGTTCTGTGAGGGGTAATTCCAGTAGGGCAGGTTTAAAAATACACCATGCCCTCTCTGTTTTCGCCATAAGCCTAGTTTGTCAGTCAGCAGGGTGCACCATGGTTGGCTTTGGTTCAAAGATGTTGATGAACCACTTACACCCAATTTGATCCTAGACATTTAACACCACGTGTACTGTACAGTTAATATAATATTTTATTAGTATTAATTTACCTCATTGTGTAAATGTTATTTTAGTAGCGAACAGTGTAAGTTTTGGGGTGTAAGTTGTTCATCAACATCTTTGAACCAAAGGCAACTTCACCTGCACGCGGTGCACCCTGCTGACTGACAAACGAATCTCTGGCGAAAAGAGAGGTAGGTAGCGTAATTGTAAGCTACCCGACTGGGGAATGTACCTCCACCTCACAGAACACCGCAGCTAAATAACTATTCCCTTGAGAATTGTTGTGTTCCTGCGAGTGAGTGAGGTCACCAGAAAGGAATGAAGGAGATGCTGCGCTGGCAGCGGGGGTGGCGGCGCGCCCGTTTTATTTTATGTTGCGAGCCGCGAGCGTTAATATGGCTACGATAACTGCTTCACATCAGGCGGGCCGTATGCTTGTCTGCCGCCCGACGTAGTATAAAAAAAAAACAGTATGTTTTATTATTATTACTTGCCTCCTTCCTAGTCGGTACACTCTTGTCAGAGAGGACTCATCATTATAAATCACGATGAGTGATCATTTTGATAATACAGCGCCATTCGTCGCGGACTGCAGCTTTGGGGTCGTCCATTAATCACGTAGGCTCAAAAGGGGGGAGGGAGTTCGGTAAAAATCACGAAATATCACAAGGTGGGAGGGGGGGTGTAGTAAGATATCACGTGTATTAATTTTTTTGTCAAACGCACGATTTCGAAACCGAAAAGCGGAGTGTTGAGACCTTGACTCGCCGATGCTAGGCAACGAACGAAGTTGAAGACGATGACAGCCTACAATTCCCTGCGCATGCAGTATAATAATGTTTTCAGAGTATTGATGGAGCTGCCACGATTCTGTAGCGCGTCTGGCATGTTCACGCTTGCACGAACAGATAACGTTTATGCCACGATAAGGAAAAAGACAGCAGCATCCTTATCTTCATGACTGTTGACGAACCATTGTGTGTTCTGCCGATTGTACAATGGGGTGTGTTCAGAGGAGTTATTTGACATAATACCCACGGCCTCCTCCTACTGCACCGCTCACCATCGACAGGGAATTCATCCTCACATATTAGAACCGAAGTGGTCACGTACTGTGCGGTTTCAGAGAAGTTCCGTACTATCAAGCTGTGGAATGAACTGCCTGTTGAGGTTTTCTCAGGAGACTACAACGTGGGGTTCTTCCACAGACATTCAATTTGAAATTTATGTCTGTGGGATCTTCAAAAAGGGCGTGAAGACGTTTTTACGCTCGTACGTGTAGGGTCGGCAACGCGAATGTGATGTTTTTGGTGTTACAGGCGTCCATAGGGTAACTGCTTTCCATCAGGCGGACCGTATGCTTGTTTGTCACCTTAGTAGTATAACAAAAATCCTTATCAATATTCTAAAAATTTTAAGATTCTTTGTAGCTAAAAAAAATACACGTGATTTGAGGGGGGGGTGGGCTGTTAGATTTCCAAGACCTCACCAAGTATCACCAAGGGGGTGGGGGGGTGTTAAAAATGCAAAAAAAAAAACCTCTGGTGATTAATGGACGGCCCTTTTCCTGGTGCACTCGCAAACCGAGCACTCGGTTGCGGCCTTGATCTGGTCCCTCCATCTCATGGGTGACCTACCACGCAGTCTGGTGACTTCAACTTTACCCTGGACTACGAGACGCTCCATGGGGTCAGCAGCACGACAAGATATATGGCCGAAGAAGTTTACTTGCCTAGTGGTTGTGTAACTGTATAATGTGTTGTAGTGTGCAAATAAAACGATATCTATCTAACCAACTATCTTATCTTAAACTCTTTTCGTTTAAATTAGTGCCGTCGCCCTTATGCGAATGTTCTACTGCTAATTCTGAATTCGATCAAACAGCACACCATGTTCTCTGGGAGTGTGATCTTTGGCAGCGGGAGCGGGTAGACATGTTGAATTCATTGCAAGTTGCATCCGGGGTAGTATACTATTCAGATTTGGTAGCAACAAGGGAGAATTACCAAGCGTTCAGACGATTTTGCAATTCATATTATTGGAATCGATGTGTTAGGTAACAACTCAATGTTTTAGGTCCCTAATAGTGTTAGAAACTTAAAATCCGTGGTGCACGGCAGTTGAGCTTCACTTGACTAGCCATCTCTTTAGGCTTTTAATGCCTTATTTGCCATATTGCTGTCTCTCACATTGCTAAGAGGGGAAGTCAAATTCCAAAAGCTTCCTACTCCTACTAATTTCTTCTGATTAAATTCGTTGTGAGTTCCAAGGCAGCCGTAGTTTTACCCCTGGGACTGCAATGGACTTCATTGTTCATTGCCTTTTTTGGCGGTCGCCGCTGTTAATCCTGGCTACACAGGAGATACAGTGGTGGGAATGTGTGGTGGGTCCCCGTCCCATCTATCTAACCAATAAAGCTGGAAATCTGCGTATTAACCAAACATACAAACACAGATACAAAAGTATAGATAATAGTAATAATGACAACACGTATAATCACTCATACATCATTCATAATGAGTAATTGATTGGGATCGTTCGTACTCATATTTGCAAATTGACACACAAATGTCATTCACGAGTTTGGTGATGATTCATTCAATGATACAATGAAATTCAACGATTGTTATACATACAATAAATAAAATTGCTTGTGCCGGATGAGAAAATCTTCAAGTTACCACTAAACCAAGGACAACTGAGACTAGTTACCTACCATTTATGGACATTAATTTAATTAATTCTATAATGTTATAAAATAATAATAAACATTACGCGATGTAATAAAAATAACTCGAATGCGTTTAAAATAGCTTCATGTTGCGTAACTATGAGTACCAGGATCGCATATTATTTGAGAAATGTGCGTAATGGCATAGCTCTGGTGGCTCATAGATCACACACCAGCCGAACCGTGTGAGCTTACTGGCAAGAAGAGAAAATAAAAACAACATAACGATTTTAATTTCTGTCGCCTTGGTACCTGTCAGCGCAGGCTCTTCAGTACCCACCGGGTACCGTAGCATACAAACGAAAACAAACAAATTATCCAACAAAACAAATAATAAAACATTATTTCCATTAAATTAAAAAATTGATTAAAAAAAAAAGCAATTAATAACAGCAGCAGCTTCATCATTCGGCTTCAGCTTCAGTGGAGATCACAGATCAGCCCCTTTACCACCATCTCTTCTTGCGATTCAATAGCTGATGGTGGTAAGGGGGCTGCAATCGAAATTGTCAATATAAAAGAGTTTTGACATAATCACAGGGGCTGGTAGGTACTATCATTTGATTTGATAACACGAGTGAGACAAGTGGCAAGCAACGAGTGATACTTTTTTAATTAACCACCATAAAGTTAATTCCTTACTCTATGGTAATATGTTTTGTTTTTTTTTTAATCTTTGTACGTTTCGGAGAATCTTTAATCCACAAAATTAAATTGTTTGTTTGTTCAGACAAACACACTCATCTCCGGAACTATGTTTTAATATCTTAGTCTGGAACTACAAGATTTGAAGAAATACATGAAATACTAAGGGACATTATTACAAACCAAAAAATTATTACATAATATACATAATTTATAAAATATCCCGAATGCAACAAAAAGCCAAAAAAGCCAACATCACGTAGTGTTCCCAGGCGGTCACCCATCCAAGTACTGACTACGCCCGACGTTGCTTGACTTCGGTGATCGGACGAGAACCGGTGTTTTCAACGTGGTATGGACGTTGGCGATAATACTTGTGTAATTCTAATACACAATGTTATGTAGGTACATAATAATAACATTTTATTATTATAATATCACTTAAAAATATTGCCTATAATTTTAAGCTATCATAGGAAAATATATTATTATTACGGATCTTACACTCATCTACAATCTACAACAGTTCATAATGTTCCAAATGAAAACTGGTAGATAATGGTAATTGCATTGAGTTCGCCTTTTGAATATTTTCTGTAAGATTATGTGCAATAAAAATTACATAAAATAAAATAAATAAAATATTTTTTTTTTACTAACACGGAACAACCTATTCTACGGATGAGTGTAAGTCCGTACGAACTACTTACAAATTTTGTTTTGATTTAATTTTACTATTGTTCACTAGGTGGCGCTAAATCAAATTATTGCGTATTGAATTTATTAGTCACAATATACAGGACTATTACTTATACCACAGTTTAAGTAATAGTACTACGTACATATACTGTGATACAGGTGACTGGAACGGAACCCGCCATACCTATACGAAAAGTAAAATTCGCTAGGCATCGGTTGGATTTTTTGCTTTGTAACTACATATTTCTTCATTGTACCAACTCTTTGGCCCGGCCCCGAATGTACATAGTAGAAATCAAGCGGCGGCAAATATGTATATGTCGCAGCCACTTGGTAGAACCGCCACATTACAAAACAGCTATCTTTAGGCAGATTGTATTAAAATTATCTTTTGGTTGTTTAAATTTAAATTGATTAAATTATTTTGATGATGCCACATCAGAGTGCTGAGTGCGAGTTTTTTATTCACGTTCGATAATGTCAACGTAAACAAACTGACCAAATAGAGAAGTACTCTCATGTTGTGAATTTACCAGACGCGTGTTACATATCCAAAATACCCGGGTTGCTCACTTCGAAATGTGAGCGAGTAAGCTATATAATTTTGATATGTAACACGCGTCATATAAATTCACAACATGAGAGTACCTATCTATTTGGTCGGTTTGTTTACGTTCACATTATCGAACGCGTACAAAAAACTCGCACTAGGCACTCTGGTAACACAACAATTCACACATTTTTTAAAACAGCTAGACAGCTGTTTTAAAAAATGTCGGAGCCTTTATTTCAACCCGCCTTTTTATCATATTATTACAGGTCACATATTAGTCAAATACCCTACTTACAAAGAGTTTGTCAAATTGGTCATTGCTAAACACAAGGTGACTATAATGACTTCATTCTTACAATGATGATTAACAACGAAGACCTCTCTGATTCGATTGGCTAATCGATTTCTTGGAACTACATTCATGTTACGTGTAAGAAAAAATCTCAATATGTTCTGTCTTTTTGTTGGCATAGGTAGTTAAGACTACACACCTCATTCATCCCAATAAAATCGGGACAGGGGCCAGGTGCCCACCACACATTCCCACCACTGTATCTCCTGTGTAGCCAGGATTAAAAGCGGCGACCGCCAAAAAAGACAATGAACATCCCACTATTGGGATATGGGTCATCCACTCATCCCTAAATCGTAGATGTTTACAACATAAACCACTAAATTAAAATGCGGATTGGCGGAAGCCAGTGTTTTCAAGCCGCCTAAAGTCCTAAAGGCTAGGCTTAATGTTATCTAATGACAACAAACAAATTCCAGGCTATACTATATATAAAAACAAATAATTTACTGTATTTGTCACATAGGTATTTTTATCTGCCATCTATCGGAATATATCGTGACTAATAAATTCAATACGCACTAATTTGATTTAGCGCCACCTAGTGAACAATAGTAAAATTAAATCAAAACAAAATTTGTAAGTAGTTCGTACGGACTTACACTCATCCGTAGAATAGTTGTTCCGTGTTAGTAAAAAAAAAATATTTTATTTATTTTATTTTATGTAATTTTTATTGCACATAATCTTACAGAAAATATTCAAAAGGCGAACTCAATGCAATTACCATTATCTACCAGTTTACATTTGGAACATTATAAACTGTTGTAGATTGTAGATGAGTGTAAGATCCGTAATAATAATATATTTTCCTATGATAGCTTAAAATTATAGGCAATATTTTTAAGTGATGATATAATAATAAAATGTTATTATTATGTACCTACATAACATTGTGTATTAGAATTACACAAGTATTATCGCCAACGTCCATACCACGTTGAAAACACCGGTTCTCGTCCGATCACCGAAGTCAAGCAACGTCGGGCGTAGTCAGTACTTGGATGGGTGACCGCCTGGGAACACTACGTGATGTTGGCTTTTTTGGCTTTTTGTTGCATTCGGGATATTTTATAAAATATGTATAATAATATTAATATTTTTTTGGTTTATTATAATAATGTCCCTTAGTATTTCATGTGTTTCTTCAGATCTTGTAGTTCCAGATTAGGATAATAAAATATAGTTCCGGAGATGAGTGGTTCAGACAAATAAACTATTTAGCTTTACGTACTATTTTTTTTTTGTTTTTTTTTTTTTTATACTACGTCGGGTGGCAGACAAGCATACAGCCCGCCTGATGTGAAGCGGTTACCGTAGCCGTATTAACGCTCGCAACCAATATCGCTCGCGCGCCGCCACCCCCGCTGCCATCGCAGCATTACCTTCCTTTCTTGTGACCTAACTCACTCGCAGGAACACAACAGCCCTCGAGGGAACCGTTATTTGGCTGCGGTATTCTGTGAGGTATACATTCCCCAGTCGGGTAGCTTACAATTACGCTACCTACCTCTCTTTTCGCCAGAGATTCGTTTGTCAGTCAGCAGTGTGCACCGCGTGCAGGTGAAGTTGGCTTTGGTTTAAAGATGTTGATGAATCACTTACACCCCAAATACTATTTCTCATTATGTGGATTTATTATGGTAGCTTTTTGATTACGAGAATCAAACTTTACAGTTGGTGATTATTGTGCTCATCTTAGATGTTTACCAACCAAGCTAAAGATATTTGTCATTAACTTTAACCAAAGAACTATCTTGGGAATAAAATATTACCGTATCTTTTTTGACGTGAAGATGGAAGCAATTTTAGAAACGTCCGTTTCTAAAATTGCTTCCATTGGCAATTCAAAAAACCGGACAAGTGCGAGTCGTACTCGCCCACCGAGGGTTCCGTAGGTACGTAGTATCATTATTAAATTTGATATTTTTCATTATAAATAAGAAATAATGCGTCGAAAAAAATAAATAAAATATATTTTGCAATGTGTACATCAAGCCCTTTCATATGATACCCCATTTGAACTAGTAGTTTCAATATGAAATTTCGACACCCTATAAAAAATATAGACCCCCTATTTTTTAAGATCTATTTACAAATGTATAGTTTTGAGATTTATTCCTGTACTTGTAGTCTATAACGATGTTACTTGCCAAATTTCATAGTTCTAGGTCAACGGGAAGTACCCTATAGGTTTTGATTCCCTTGAGTGTGTCGAAATATGCGTTTTTTGCTGAATAAACGGCCGTAACTTTTTTCTACGTAAACTTAGCAGTTTGATTTTTTTTTAACTTCATGGGACCATAGACCTGAGTATACAGTTCAAATTTTAGCTTGATACCTCCACGCATTCTCGACATAGAAATTCTTGACAGGAAGCACGCAATTAGTTCATGTAAATTATTGCCGGCCGGCACCCACCAACTACCGTTAGTAGTTGCATGCGACTGCCGTGGCTGCTTTGGTCGTCTCTGTTCCAGCTGCTGTGGTCGTCTCGACGAATCTCTAACATCTGAAACAGAAGATACATGCGACTGCTACTGCCCCGACTGCGATGCCGTGGTCGTCTCTGCGACACGTGTTTCGCCACTACGCGAGGCATCCTCAGGCGATCTGCAGATGTTGATGGTTAGAACAACAACCTACAAAAGTTGTGTACAAAAGTTTTGTTGGTTGTTGTTCTAACCATCAACATCTAGCCACGGCAGTCGCATGCAACTACTAACGGTAGTGGGTGGGTGCCGGCCGGTAGTAGTTTGCATGAACTAATTGGTGGCGGAAGCACGAAAAGTAGTGTAGATCAAATTGCCTGTAAATTTGACTTCCGCAAAATAACACCTGAATCAATTAAATTAGTTAATTTAATTGATTCAGGTGTTATTTTGCGTAACTGTATCCCCCAATTTTGTTATGATTCGTTTAGATAGTTATCTAAACGAATCATAACAAAATTGGGGGATACAGTTTTGCGTTGCAAATACAAATCTTTCATCTCCATCCAAAATTCAATCACACCGCTGGAGTAACTATTATGTCCCTGCTATTATGTAATCTGTTCCACTGGATAGATGAAGGATCAAAGAATTTGGTACGCTAAGTAAGGACTATGGCACTACGCGTGCGGGGGAGGGTTAAGTGCTGCCATTTTGAGATAATTTTAGTGCATATAACGTATTCACGTACACACACGGCCGTGTCCATGACACAGCCACATCACATTTTGTTTCTTTTTTATACCACGTTCGGGTGGCAGACAAGCATACAGCCCGCCTGGTATGAAGCGGTTACCGTAGCCATATTAACGCTCGCAACATGAAATATCGCGCCGCTACCCCCACTGCCAATTCCTTCCTTTATGGTGACCTCATTTACTCGCCGGAACATATTATAGCATCCGTCAAGGGAATTATTATTTGGGTGCAGTATTTTGTATTTTCAGAAATTTCCTTCATCAATACGTCACCTAATTAAACTATATAATATTCTGTAAAAACTAGCCAAGTCTCGATGGAGCTGCTTGTTTATCTTTAAAAAAAAACCGGACAAGTGCGAGTCGGACTCGCCCACCGAGGGTTCCGTAGGTACGTAGTATCATTATTAAATTTGATATTTTTCATTATAAATAAGTAACTAGTAGTTTCAATTTGAAATTTCGACACCCTATAAAAAATATAGACCCCCTATTTTTAAAGATCTATTTACAAATGTATAGTTTTGAGATTTATTCCTGTACTTGTAGTCTATAACGATGTTACTTGCCAAATTTCATAGTTCTAGGTCAACGGGAAGTACCCTATAGGTTTTGATTCCCTTGAGTGTGTCGAAATATGCGTTTTTTGCTGAATAAACGGCCCTAACTTTTTGCTACGTAAACTTAGCAGTTTGATTTTTTTTTAACTTCATGGGACCGTAGACCTGAGTATACAGTTCAAATTTCAGCTTGATACCTCCACGCATTCTCGACATAGAAATTCTTGACAGACAGACAGACAGACAGACAGACGACAACAAAGTGATCTTATAAGGGTTCCGTTTTTCCTTTTGAGGTTCGGAACCCTAAAAAGTAATGAAATCTAGACAAAGTCGTGCCAAGACTAAGGTTCCTTACTGCGATTTCTTTATTATTATAGTTAATGTTGTGTGACTTGGCCATTGAAGGGTACACAAGGGTACAAAACCAGGTGCTCCATGACACCATTGCACCAATTTGTCGCCAGAACCGCCGATGACGATGGAAAATTGCCACTTGGAAAACGCCAAAAGTCATTTGTAAGCGAAAGCAAATTTTCGCATTTATGACACTAAATGCGAAAATTTGCTTTCGCTTAACTTCGGAACTAAATGACCTCCAAACTCGAAATTTTGGATTTTAAGTATGTGATTATAGCTTACTGGATGACGAAAATTTCTGCGTTCTGGTCCTATCCAGAGGTTCTCAAATAGGGGCCTGAAAATGCGGCGAAATGGTTCCAGTAAAGGATGGTACGGCAGTATTTGCTTCGCGCTCGACTTGGCGGGGGCACTGCCGTGCCCCCAGATAGATTTATTGTTATTATTTCTTGTGCATTCTCTGGTTTCAACGCCTATAAAAAATATATAGCAATGCTGTATAGAAGATAAAAGTAGTTACACAAGTTTCTGCAGGCACAACTACAATACGAAGTGGGGATCAGTTCAAGGGACACATTGGTACAATTTCTACTATATTGCCCTTCTGTACAATTATAATGAGTGAACGAATGAAAAGTTTATTATATTATGGACAAAGTTAAAGACAGATACAACACAACATTAGTAGTGTAGAAGAAGCACGTTTATCTCTAAGTATTTTTGACGATAAAACGTCTCATAAATCGATGAACGCCAGCTGCACACACGAAAAAGTTTGACTCATTGTCACGTTCCGCCTGATACGAGCTTGCAAGCGAGAGCGCGGAACAAGCAATAGAGAGGCACGATCGGCTTGTGACGCATCTATCTCTCTTCCACTCCATCGGCCGATGTTTTCTTATGACGTTATCACGTAAAATTATCGTCCGTAAACCGACTTTACAGACTTTTTTTTTACTTCCACCACCACCAAATTTTGATTAGGTACTTTTATGTATTCCACTATTATAAAGCTAAAGAGTTAGGTTGAACGCGCTAACCTCAGGAACTACTTGTTCGAATTGAAATAATATTTTTGTTTAGTTGTATAGTCAATTAGCCAATCTCCATCTCAATAGTCCAATTTACTCTGAAACTTTTCAGATCTATTTAATTTCATAAATTTGATAACACAAATTTGTGTTATAACGTGTAATTCTAACACAAAGCTATGTAAAAATCTCGAACTGTATAAAGTACAAACATAAAACACCACAGAAATCCATCTGTCTTTACGATGTACCTAAGCTCGTAAAATAAGGACATAAAACCATTTTATCGTTAAAGTTCAAAAACGCATTACTTCTGCTAAGAATTACGCAGACAATCGCAAAAAAATATATAAAATGCGCATTACAAGATGAAACAAATATGGATTTAGATAGATTTGTAATTAGGAAAGTTATAAAGATAATTATTGAAATATATATAATATTAAATTTAATGAATTTTCTAGATTTTGTTGTTGTTGGAACAAGTGATAATTTTAGTGCAAATCATAGAAGTGTGTTGCATGATGTTAGTCATTTAGGTGATGGTGACGAATCGACGTCAAAGGAGGTGAATTTTGATGATCGGGTGACAGTTATTGGTGATAACATTGGACTTGAAGATGATGAAGATATAAAAACTTTGTTAGAAGAGAAATATAAGTTTATAAATGATGAAACTTCCACTAGATATAAGATTTCAGCTGATGATAGACAATATCCAGGTAAGAATTATTAAGAGTTATGAAACCGGAAAAGGTAATTTTATTACCAAATACGTAGCTTTAAGGTTATTGGATGGGTTTATTTATATCGAGCTCCTTCGTGCTTTGGAGGGCACGTTAAGCCGTAGATCCCGGCTATTGTCATTTAATGACAGTCGCTAAGCCAAGTCAGTGGCCTTTGGGCGGGTTGAAAACATTGACCTCCGCCAACTTGTTGTTAAACAGCGTGAAGTATGCTCTAAACCCCTTAGATTGAGGGGAGACCCGTGTCCCAACAGTGGGATGATTATGGGCTGATGCCGAAGGGTACTTGAAAATTCAAGACGTCTAAAGGACACTGACTTGGCTTAACGACTTACATCTAACAGCCGGAACCGACGGCTTAGGGGCCGTCCATTAATCACGTAAGGCTCCAAAGAGGGGGCAGGGGGTTCGGGAAAAAAATCACGAAATATCACAGGGGGGGGGGGGGGTAGTAATATATCAACGTGTATTTATTTTTTGTGTTTGTTCAGAGGAGTTATTTGACATAATGGCCTCCTTCTACATTGGAGCCTAACTGGTAAGATTTTTTGTAGCTTCAAAAATACACGTGATTTGGGGGGGGGGGGGGGGTTGACTTACACCTCACCAAGTAACACCAAGGGGAGGGTAGGTGTTTAAAATTGCAAATAAAAATCATCACGTGATTAATGGACGGCCCCTTAAGGTGCCCTCCGAAGCACGGAGGATCTCAAGATAATCAAGATAAACAAACCCATCCATGGCCAGGCTAGAGTCAACGTTGCTTAACTTGCGAGTTCGATTTGAGTGACACGCGCAATGACGCCATTGAGCTCCTCACCACTATGTTCCCTTACATTGTAGTAATGGTGGTAAATAAAGTTTAAATAAATATTTCTGGACAATTTACACAGCGCCATCTAGTCCCAAATTAAGCGCAAAGCTTGTGTTATGGGTACTAGTACTTGACAACTGATAAATGTACTTAAATACATTTTTTTTTGTAAATATATACTTATAATTAGTTATAATACATAGAAAACACCCAGACCAAAGACAAACAGACATGTTCATGCACACAAATGTTTGTCTTGTGCGGGAATCGAACCCGCGACCTCGAAGTTCAAGTGGCCATTGCTAACCATTCGACCACCGAGCTCGTCAATAATAACATTGCAGTATTCCCAGAAGAACACGATGACCAGCAATTCCCATGGGAATTCCGCTCGCATGCCGTCCGCAGGATCGTTGGAGGCATGGAGACCAGCATCAGCATGTATCCTTACAACGTGGCCATATCCAGGAATGGGAAGCATTGGTGCGGAGGATCCATTATTGACGAACAATGGGTGTTCACGGCTGGACATTGTTTGGAGGCGTGAGTTCATAAATCAGTATATCTAGGGGATGTATAATGCTCCGCTCCTATTGGTGGTAGCGTGATGTTATATAGCCTTCCTTGAAATATAGGCTATCTAACACTAAAATATTTTTTCAATTAGAACCAGTAGTTCCTGAGATTAGTGCGTCAAACAAAAAAACTCTTCAGCTTTTTATTATTAGTATAGATTTAAAAATAAATTGCTAACGTTATGACAGGGCCTTTCAATTCAATAGACCTTTGCTCATTATTTTCTAACAAAAAAGATCTAGTTTATTCAAGTAAGAGGCTAAAATCTGGTTTCAGCGCTTATGACGGGAATAAGAAGAAACTTCAACCTTTCGTTGTTCGAGCAGGCAGTTCCTTCCACAACCGAGGAGGCTACCAGGCTCGCGTCAATAAGGTAACTCTTCATTGCACCAAATAAATTAGAGAAACAAAAAAAAAATCGGGTGGAGCTGTGTCGCTGCACACGGCCGTCGGCTGAACGTGAAAACTACATCAGCGATCACGTGGGGTTCGTGGAATACAAAACAAGCGACAGCGCCAGTTTCCAGTTATTCTACGCAACTTCTCTGGAACTGCACAGTACGTGACCACTTGGGTTCCAATGTGTGAGGATGTTTTCCCTGTCAATTGCCAGCAGTGCGACTGTAGAAGGAGGCCGTGGGCATCATGTCAAACAACTCCTCTGAACACACCCTTATTGTGCAATCGGTAGAACACAGAAAAGGACGCAAAATCTCTTCTCAAACTTAAAGAAAATATCTTTACTTCACAGGCTATAACAATACCCTTGAAGGTTGTTGTGTTCCTGGTATTATTAATACTACTTTCGGTTCCCCTCTTGATACCTATGAACACTTGCAATTCAAGGAGTTGTTCGCGCGTTTATAGCCCGAGTGCTAATGCAGTAAACTCTTGGTAAATTTATTTAGATAAATTAAATACGCGGGAACGCAACAAAAAACAGACCATTTTTAAGGGCGTACCACACATTCCCACCACTGTGTGTCTCCTGTGTAGCCAGGATTAACAGCGGCGACCGCCAAAAAACGCATTGAACCATGGCAGTCCCGGCGGTAAACTGCAGCAGGGGAACTCACAGCGAATTTAATGTCTCCTGCGAAGTAAAGGTCGAAGCTTCTAATTTTATTAATAACGATCTGGCTTTATTAGAAGAATCAGAAGCAAAAAAGTTTTTTTGCCAAAATCTGGTAATCAACAAAGTGCACCAAATGCAGGTTGGCCCAAAAGTATACCTCAGAAATATGTAAATAGAATCAGAATTTGAACACATTAAAAAGAAAGTTTCAGGTTTTCAGTGTAACCTACATTTTTACAGGTTTTCTTTCCTTCAAAATACGCGCCAGGCACTGCAGACTTTGACTTCTCTCTACTGCGATTGGACCGCCCCATGCCTATAGGGCGGAACATTGCTGTTTTGAATCTACCCTCTAAAGGATACGTTGTTAAAAGGGATGACATACTGATTGTAACTGGATGGGGGAGTACGGATGTAAGTCTATGGTTTTATAATATGAGTGGATCACAGTTAGCGTAAAAGATTACTTCTACACCACCAACTGCTATGTAACTGAGGCCCTGGTGAAAAAAATGGGGTGACACACCCCACGGACACGACCCCATGGACACGGCGGCGGTGTGTTTGTTGTACGTAAATATATCATATGCACTAAAACCATCTCAAAATGGAAGCACTTCTCTCTTCCCCGCACGCGATGTTCCATAGCCCTTACTTATCGTAATAAATTCTTGATCCTTCATCTATCCAGTGGTGTGATAGAATTTTGGATGAAGATGATAGATTTGTAGCTGCAACACCAAACTGTATCCATTGATTTTGTTGTCATTCGTTTGTTTGAATTGCCTCTAATGGAAGCAATTGTAAAGACGTATTCATCAAAAGCCATAGAGCATGTCGTACCCTACTGGGGAATCAATCTCACAGAACATCAATAATGCCCTTGAGCATTGTTGTGTTCCTGGTAGTTAGTGACGTCAGCAGACGTGAGGAGATGCTGCGTCAGCAGTGGGTTCTTTACCTATTACGATTCCAAAGATCTGTCCCTATGACGGACAGACAACACACACCGTCACACCACAAGAAATCACACGTTCAGGCATTGTAATTATTCCTGTGTTCAGATGATTTTTTCGCATACAAAAAAGTTTGGCAACTCCTACCTCTGTCCAACCATTAAAAAGAGGAATGCATAGCCGGCACATGTGTCTCCTTCTCACTGCAACATGGGACAACGGATCTTTCAAAAGAAACGTGAAGGAGCGCCTTGCCAGCATGGCAGTATAAAGTAATTAATAAATATAAAGTATGTATTTACAAAAAATATATATTTAAGTACATTTATCAGTTTTATAATACCCACAATACAAGCTTTGCGTTTAATTTGGGACTAAATGGCGCTGTGTAAATTGTCCAGAAAATATAAATAATTTCTACACAACAGAACACTAATGTCTAGTCTTCTGTCAGTTGCCGCTGCAATTTGGGCTTCTCTTATCGCTTACCATCTGGTGAAGCGGAGCCACTATGCTGACATAATATTATAATATATTATATACTAGCGGCCCGGTACGTGCTTCGCTACGTATAAAGTGAAATAATTAAAAAAAATTATTGGAACACCAAATTCATTTATTCAAAACAAAAAAATAGTTTATTAATTGCTAGCTATTTTAAAACTTAATCCAAAACATTTGGATAAACAAATTGTTTTGTTTTTCCATTTTGAGCATGAAAAATAAATAAACCAGTTTTTATTGTTAAAAATAAAAAAGAACCTGCTAGTGAGTGAGGTCACCAGAAAGGAAGGAGATGCTGCGTTGGCAGCGAGGGTGGCGGCGCGCAAGTGATATATTGCGAGCGTTAATACGGTTACGGTAACCTCGCTCACTCGCAGGAATACAACAACCCTCAAGGGAATTGTTATTTGGCTGCGGTATTCTGTGAGGTGGAGGTACATTCCCCAGTCAGGTAGCTTACAATTACGCTCCCTACCTCTCTTTTCGCCAGAGCTTCGTTTGTCAGTCAGCAGGGTGCACCGCGTGCAGGTGAAGTTCGCTTTAGTTCAAAGATGTTAATGAACCACTTACACCCCAAAAATTTATGGACCAGCCCAGTGCTCAGAGTCCAGGTTTCTGCACCATAGGTCGCAGGGAGGACACACTGGTTGAAGACTTTGGTCTTTAATAAAGTTTTCGGTATTTGCTCTATGACGATGTGCCGAAGTTTCCCGAATGCTGCCCACCAGCCCTGTGTTTTTCACTCGACGTAGTATTAAAATAAAAATTATGTAAAAAAAACTTTTAATTTAAACGGTTTTATTGAAAATAGTGTACTAAAAGCTAAAAAATAATTCGGTAGGTCGGAGGTTTCAGTCATCACACCCCTCTCCCTCATCAGTCTAAGGCATTGATCAGACAAAATAATAAAATCGTTGGGCGTAGCGTAAACTGAGTTGACTGGATGGAAACACGGGCCCAACGATTTTATTATTTTGTCTGATCAATGCCTTAGACTGATGAGGGAGAGGGGTGTGATGACTGAAACCTCCGACCTACCGAATTATTTTTTAGCTTTTAGTACACTATTTTCAATAAAACCGTTTAAATTAAAAGTTTTTTTTACATAATTTTTATTTTCAAGTTTTTAGTTTCTAATTTCATTACATAGTACTTCTCGTTCTATTAAGTTTAGATTTGACTTTTGTCATTATTTTTTTTACTTTTAAATTTGTCTTGTATTCAAATGAATACCCATATTGAAAAAATGGGTATCAAATGATACCCATATTGAAAATTGAGACGATATGTAACCGCGCCAACCGGCCATTTAGTTGACGGCCATCTTGGATTTTATAATATTCATCGTGAACTGTGTTCTACTAGTTAAGCCCTTTCATTTGATACCCATATTGAGGTAGTCGTGACAAAATTTGTAAATCGCCATTTTGTAGAGGCGGCCATCTTGGATTTTCATTTTTTTTCATGTGAACTGTATTCTTCTAGTCAAGCCTTTTCATTTGATACCCATATTGAGGTAGTCGTGACAAAATTTGTATACCGCCATTTTGTAGCGGCAGCCATCTTGGATTTTCATTTTTTGTTTCATGTGAACTGTGTTCTACTAGTCAAGCCCTTTCATTCGATACCCATATTGAGGTAGTCGTGACAAAATTTGTAAACCGCCATTTTGTAGCGGCGGCCATCTTGGATTTACAATGAAACAGAATTTATTTAATTGTATTGTCACCAAAACTAAAGGTGTATACCAAATTTCAGATCAATCTGTCAACAGGAAGGGGGTCAAATTTCAATTACTAGATTTGACCCAAGAATAAATAATAAATAAAACAAACGGGGTGAGCTAAATAAAACCGTTTAATAAACAAACGGCTACCGACTCTGGAACAGGCAACATAAAGTCGAAGCACGTCCAAAATGAAATGACCGCATGAATGACATAACAACATGCCTGTACTGTCAACACTGAAAAAAGTTTCAATTTGACAGCACAATCCCTATCTGAAAAAAGTTTCAATTTGACTGCAAAATCCCCATTAACAAAATGATCCGCCATTTATTGAATTCAATTGTTACAAAAATGTGATAAATGAAGAACCGCTCCACCGATTTTGTGCAAACTTCACCTAAACCATCTACTAAATAGTCCTAATAAACCCTAAACATTTGGTTTGGATATGTGAGCCCGTTCTTGAGTTATAAAATTACAACGAAAAGTGGCATTGATTTTTATATATATAGATATAGATAGAGTCCCGTAGGTATCTGAAAATGTTAAACTAAATTAATCCAATCGTAATGTACCATTACTTAATTATCACGCCAATTCTGTAAATTGAATGTACGGCTAATAAGTCGTAAGTGTTAAAAATAGGGCGCTCTGAATAAACCATTAAAAGGATTTACAACCTTCTATTCGTGAAAACCACAAGGGAAATTCCAACAAATTGTCAATTTGTTTATTTGACTGCAACCGCCTTAATGGCAAAACTACTGAAATTGCCAACACCATTTTTTACAACTTATACCTCAGGAATGCGGCGTATTAATAATTATTACTTTAATATTTTATTTCGGCTAACTTTCCGGAATAATGTTTTTTTTTTTGATATGAGAGACGGGCAAACCAGCATGTGGGTAACTTGATGTAAAGCAATCACCACTGCCCATGGAGATTAATGGAACTTACGTAGCTACATTGACATATGCTGCTGCGATATGGTGCCATAGAGTGTGTATGTACGTATGTCGCAGTGCTGTACTGCGTAGTCAGCGGCAGGCACTAATTCTGCTGACTAAAGCGTATAGGTCCACCAGCACGGCTGCCCTGCCCGTGCTGGCAGGAGTACTCCCAGCAGACCTGGAGATTACCCGTGCTGGACGCTTGGATGGGGCACGTAGAGTCGCGGCCGATAGAGAGTTGAGCAGGCGTAAGCGCGATATTTGGATCGCTACGGTGCGAGAGTGGCAGGACCGTTGGGCTAGCGACACGAAGGGGAGGGATCTTCATCGATTTTTCCCGGAGGTGTCCGACCGGCTTAGGGCAACCTGGGTCGAGCCGGACTATCAAACCTCCCAAATCCTCGTGGGTCACGGCATCTTCCGTAAACGACTAAATAATCTTGGATTGCATAGCTCATGTATGTGTGTTTGTGGTGAGGGGCCGGAGGACAGGGACCATATTCTGTGGACTTGTCCCAGATATCAGGATCTGCGCAGCGAGATGCTGGACGCGATTCAGCGTCAAGAAGATCACCAGGGCGCGGTGTATTTCACCGATCTCGTGTCGTCGGGGGCGAACTTCGCGGCCTTGCGCCGGTTCGCCCACGCGTGGCACGCACGCCGGAGCGAAGAGGAACGGCTGGAGAAGATTGGAGGTGGTGCGCCAACGGACGGCAGCGAAGGCGTTCCAGTGTTTGTCGCCGCCCCAGAAGGGGGAGAGGGCGAACTAAGGGACAAGGAGACAGATTAAATAATTTGTAGAGAGTCAAGAATTGCCGCGACACAAAAGAGCCTCAGAGCAACGGTGTCGCGCGCATCTCTCGCGATTCGGCTCATATGACCGCGAGGTCGGTGGAGCCATGGGAAGGTGGTGGGTTATGCCCATGGAGATCTAACTGCTCCGCTTGCGTGCTCGGTTGGTTTAACGAGCGCAAAGGCGGACAGGTAAAGGTCCTCTCGTCTGGTTGGTTTACTGGACGAGAGACTCGCACCCCCGTGTATAAACGGAAAGTTGGCACACGGGGCGCACTAGCTGTTAGGTATAGGGTACGTTGCCTATGGAGATCAGCAATAACAAGGGGTCGCCGATCCGTTGCCAGTTTATACTTCTTCCTTTCTTTCTTTCTTTCTGGTGACCTCACTTACTCGCAGGAACATAACAATACTCAAGTAGATTGTTATTTGGCGACGGTATTCTCTGAGGTGGAGGCCCCGGTCGGACAGCTTCAAAAATACACTATACCCTACCTCTCTTTTCGCAGTCTTCGTTTGTCAGTCAGAAGGATCCCCCTCGTGCAGGTGAGGATGGCTTTGGTCCAAAGATGCAAATTTGGATGAAAGATAGAGAAAAGCAGTATTAACAATTGCAGTAATTTGTCTTACACCCCCAAAAGCAGTAGTAACAATTGCAGTAGTTTTTCTTACACCCGCAAGAGCAGTAGCAACAATTGCAGTAGTTTGTCTTACACCCCCAAAAGCAGTAGTAACAATTGCAGTAGTTTGTCTTACACCCCCAAAAGCAGTAGTAACAATTGCAGTAGTTTTTCTTACACCCGCAAGAGCAGTAGCAACAATTGCAGTAGTTTGTCTTACACCCCCAAAAGCAGTAGTAACAATTGCAGTAATTTGTCTTACACCCCCAAAAGCAGTAGTAACAATTGCAGTAGTTTTTCTTACACCCGCAAGAGCAGTAGCAACAATTGCAGTAGTTTGTCTTACACCCCCAAAAGCAGTAGTAACAATTGCAGTAGTTTTTCTTACACCCGCAAGAGCAGTAGCAACAATTGCAGTAGTTTGTCTTACACCCCCAAAAGCAGTAGTAACAATTGCAGTAGTTTGTATTACACCCCCAAAAGCAGTAGTAACAGTAGATTGTAGAACTAACTTTTTCTGTACTAATCATTTTTTCTCATATTTCTCCTAGATAAGCGGTTTTGGACGCATTCCTGACCGGCTGCGGTTCGTTCCAGTTCCCGTGATGAGGTTCAACGATTGTCAAAAGTCGTATAGATTTTATATTACTCCAAGAATGATGTGTGCTGGTTATGCTACTGGTGGAAAAGATGCTTGTAATGTAAGTTACCTGAAACCCTACCGTCGAAGCTGAAACCGCTTACCATCGGATTTTTTGATTGCAAAAATCAACTTAGATTTATGGTACTTTTACTTCGCTTAGCTGGTAGTAACCCTGGAGATCTACTGATTTTTCGAATTAAAATATTCAATGGTAATGGGCTCTAACTTCGGCGGTAAGGCCTTGTACTGCAATTAAAATCATGGGAAATTCACTCCCTTGCTATGCTCAGCGTGGCCTAAGAGTTCAAGACAAACCAATTTTTCTGAATCGGTTTGAAAATGAGAGTTTTTTTATGAACATATTTAAATTTTTTACCACGTCGGGTGGCAAACAAGCGTACGGTCTGGCTGAAGTGAAGCGGTTACCGTATCCATATAAACATGAAATACATGCTCGCGTCCTGTCATCCAGGTAGCTAACGCAGCAACTTCTTCTTGGTAACCTCATTCATAGGAATACAAGAACCCTCTTACTGTGAGCTAGAGGTATTTCTATGGCAGCTTATAAATACGCTGCTCTGTCGCTCTTTTACCAGAGCCTCGTTTTCCAGTCAGTAGGGTAGGGTCAGTCACATTACAGGTGAGATTGGTTTTGTCTCTGAAGGTAAATGAACCTCTCACTCATAACATTCTTTTAGAAAATCAGAATAATCTTCTTGTCTCACAGCATGACTCAGGTGGGCCAGCAGTCAGAGATGGAGTACTTATTGGAATAGTCTCCTTTGGAGGCAAACAATGCGGTGATCCTCGGTCACCGGGTGTCTACAGCCGAGTATCAGAAATTACTGAATGGGTGGAAAAGACAGTCACTGAAAATGAAGCTTACGATGTGCCTGAATTAAAAGACAAGATTAACAAGGCGAGGTTACGAGAGAAAGAACTTCAGAAGTGAGTACATTTTTAGTTTATATTTCAATAGACCTTGAAAAAAGATCAAATATAGAACAAATATGTGATATTGTAATAGGAAAGATGGAAGAAAAGTAAGGAGTATATCAAGGATTTTAGAGAAATTTAAAGGTGCGTCATAAAGGCAGATACAGATTATTACAGACCTTTCTAATCGTTTCATCACTGCGGAGGATCGTGATTCTGCTTCAGCTTTGTAATTAGTTGTCTTCATTTATTTCTGACAGCTGCTTGGTAGATCGCTGCGCTGACAGAACAGACAGTTGTTCTCTCTAACCTCTCTATTTTGCCTCTACATCTTTTACTTCTTTCCAGTCATCATAAATCGTTCCAAATTGTCAGGCTTCCTGCGAGCAGTATGGCCAAAGTATTTCATTACGTTCTGTAGGCAGACTGCAGACAGACGATACGATGCTATGTATTTTAAGCTCACAAGGACTGAGATATTTGTGCGGTGAGCTGTCCATGGTATTCTCAGTAGGCGGCGCTAACACCACATCAGCATTCTGTATTTCGAAAGAATTATATTTAGGTACATATAAAATAGATAAAAATACAGATAGCTAAACGAACAAGAACGTAGCTCTTGGATAAGAATAAGTAGATACTGACACACTGAAGTCATGCTATAAAAGGTGAAATAAATTAAAGTATTATTTACAAATTACAGATTCAAAGCGCGCGTTGAAGATAAGAAAATCAAAATCAAAACTTGGCTGCGAGGAATACTAAAATCTCCTTCATTCATTGAAATTGCTAAAAAGAAATTAAAGGATGCTGGATTTATAACAAGAAGATCTTTTGGTAACATGGAGGCGAATGTTAGTTCAATTGATGATAACACACTGGACGAGATTAACCTATCAAATTTAATAAATGAAAGAATTCTGGATATAGATGGAGATAGTGAGAGTGAGAAGTTGTTGCGGACCATAGCACTACAAGAGGTCGTGCTCAGTGAAGACAGCGAGGAATTCTTTCCAATGCAAAAAGGAAGTGAGAATGATAGCTTGGAAAGTTTTATCGCATATATAACTCGTGATAAGAAATAAAATGTATATACATATATAGATATTTTTAATGAACTAATTGTGTACAAGTGCACGGTCATTCACGTAGTGCAGTTGCTCCCTTCTGATTAGCGAATGAGGCTCTGTGGAAAGGGAGGTAGAGCATATCGATCCGGGAATTATCTCCATCTCAAAGATGACGAGCCAAATTACAGTACTCTTAAGGATTGTTGTATTCCTGGTAGTAAGTGAGGTCATATACGCGTAGAAGGTGATCGAAGGGTGTCAGCGCAAGGGCAATAAATACTCATTGTATAACAATATAGAAAGAAAGAAGGATGATGAGGATGAGGAGCATGATAATAGTAATAACCGCTTCACATAAGACGTGATGTAACTCTGTTTGTTCTGGCAAAAGGGATGTAGGGCGTATCGACCAAATTACGCCTAAGGATTGTTGTGATCCTGGTAGTAATTGAAGCAACCAGACTCGAGAAGATGGTGCGTTAGCAGCGACTGTGCCAATGACCGAGCAATATACTCATTTGTATTACAAGCGTCTTAAAAAAGGTAAGAAAATGAAGCAAACAGTGTGTCTGGGTTGGACCTAGCGATAATTTAGGATCATGTACATCAAATTCACCCCCTTGGAGGGCTCCATAACCCTCCCTCTTGGAATGACAGTTATTTTTATTTTTTGTTAATAATATCTTTGAAACAAAAAAGTAACTGTTGGGGACCTAGAATCCCTAAGCACAGTATGAGTAATATATCGAGCTCACTTTCGCTCTGAGACGAATCTGGAACTGTTTTGTATGGCGCCGCACGCAGCACGGTCATTCTCACACTGTACATACATGTTGTTTATGTAATAGTAAACGATGCGACATTTGTATGAAGTGTCCGGGGTGTCCCTTAAGATTACAAAAAAGCTAAAGGTAGGTTGTGCTATGGAACTAACGAAAACTTTTGAATTTCTTCAAATGTTGCATATTATCCAAATTTTCCGTTACAATGGTTATTTTCGATGTAGTTGCGTCGACAGATTGTTGGCAAGTGACTGAATATAATAATATGTATGTACGGTAATTGTGAACGAATAACGCCTGACTGAATGAAACTAGAAACTTGTCGCATGGCGATGGAATTCTTGGCGGCAATATAGGTTCTTCATGACTCTAAATTATTTTTATCACAGGCATACATATAGTAATCACTTCACATAAGGCGTGCTATACGCTTATTTGGTACTGCTTTGGTGTAAAATAAATTTATAATAACTCTTTATTCGTTTGGCAGTTAATGAATAAACACAGTGCTTAGTGTGAATTTTTTGTTCGCGTTCGATCATGTCGACGTAAACAAACAGACCAAATATAGAAGGACTCTCATGTTGTGAATTTATAAGACGCGTGTTACATATCAATATTACGTGGCTTACTTGCTCACATTTTGAAGTGAGCAACCCGGCTAATTTGGATATGTAACACGCGTCTGGTAAATTCACAATATGAGACATTTTCTCAATTCGGTCGGCTTCTAAACGTTAACTCGTTCCTATGTGAAATAACTCGTGATGATGATGATGAAGCACTCAGACATCTAATACCGTAAACAACGGGAGCGGCTAATGTCACTTAATTTTATGACATAGCCATTACTGCCATTACGTACTACAAATACGGATATAATTACCACAGATTACCTGACTGACGATGAAGAGAAGCGGAAAATGGCGGATTATTGGCGCCAAATTATTGTACGTATTTGAAGTGAAAACTTCTTTAGCGGCGTTGTGCACTTTTTGGGATGGGTAAAAAATGTTAAACTCGCGTCAGGATCAGGACACGTGGGAGCGTAGGCCGCCGGCACGTCGTAGGAGAGGAAGTGATATCTTTCTACCGCGCGGCGAAAATGTACTCGTATGCCTACTCCTGCTGTTTATTTTTAATGCAATATAAATTAACATGTTTGATGTGTACAATAGCGCAATAAATGAATATTGTATTTTACCACATAAATGATAGTACTTTTATACTGATAAATATAGCAATTCGTGCGAAATTATTCCCTAACCATTCCAAAATATTCAAAAAAGTATAACGTTAATGTTCAAGTTTTCACTTCTGCCGGCACTCCCGGAGTTGAACCCGTTTTTTTTTTTTTTTTTCAAAACCTATCGAATCAAAATAAGGGGAATGAGAAATGCTGAATACTGAATATACTAGTTTTTACGCAAAATCAGCCTGAAAGGAGATGAAATTGTTAGAATTTTGCAGTTTTTTTATCGGTTAATAATTTCTTGTTTGTAATACCATACTAAGTACATTATTATGACCTATTTAGTATATCTTATCAACTACGAGTATGTGACGTATTATATATAAATATCGTATCTTGTATTCTGTGTTTTTAACTACACGCGCCACTTTTTTTATAATGTACATGTTTGGTTGGTCTTCGGCACATCCTCGTCACAGATACCCCAATGCTTGAAGACCAAAGTGTTCAATCAGTGCGTCCTCCCTGCTATGACCTACGGTGCAGAGACTTGGACGCTGACCGCTGGGCTAGGTCACAGAGTAAAAGTCGCACAGCGAGCGATGGAGAGAGCAATGCTTGGAGTTTCTCTAAGTGATCGAATCCAGAACTAAGAAATTCGAGGTACCAAAGTGCTCGGCATAGCTATCAGAGTCAGCAATTTGAAGTGGTAAGCAATGACACAATATGGGGGAGAAAAGTTCTAGAGTGGAGGCCACGTATGGGGTGACGAAGCGTACGGCGCCCTCACTCTAGATCAGGGGTTCCCAACCGGTGGTCCGCGGACCACTAGTGGTCCGTGAGAGCTAAATCAAGGTCAGCAAAGATGCACAATTATAATGTAAGAGTACAAAATACTAAACCAAATATTGTATTCTCGAAATAAAATGTCGTTGATTTATAGGACAGTTGGATCTCTACATTGAACATGGACCTGGAAGTGGTCTCCGAACAAAAAAAGGTTGGGAACCACTGCTCCAGATAGACCAACGTCCTCAAAAAAGTGGCTGGTAGCGGTTGGATGCGGAAAGTGGAGGATCGCATATGGTGGAAAGCATTGGGAAAGGCATATATCCAGCAGTGGGTAGATACAGTCTGATGATGTTTGGTAGAACCATTTAAAAATTACATAAATGTATTATTTTGGTAAAATTTAAATAAAACTAATAATTAAATAATAAACTTATTTATTCTTGCTCTACACATGAAAACATAATATTGATTGACATTAATTGATTGAGCATAGAATAAACATATCAGGACTAAATTGATTTGTGAGCATAGAAAATATAATTTACACCGCAATTTCAACCTTATTTCCTGGCGTTAAATGTCGTTTTATTTAATACGCTCTCAGTTCAGCATCCAATGTTATGCAGAACAATTTAAATGTTATCACCGAATATGAATATTGGATACTGCAAGAGTCCATTTAAATTTGTCGGGTTATAAGTTCTTCTCCCTTGTATCAGTTAATGTTGCCAAATATAAATATGTTTTCCCTACAGAGGAATGTTTAAACTGGTCGCTGATTATTTGTTGTATTTACGACTTCAATAGATTACCTAATATTGAAAAAAATGAAAAGAAAACAGAGAGCTCTCCCCATCTTTAGAGTCTAAGCCAACCTCACCTGCACGTGGGGCATCCTACTCAATTACTGACAAGTTTCTGGTACAAAGAGGTAGGGCAGCGTATAAGCTGCCCGACTGGGGAGGTATCTCCACCTCACAGAATACCGCAGACAAATAACATTGCATTGTGGTTATTGTTTTTCAGCAAGTGAGTGAGGTCACCAGACGCGAGGAGACATTGCGGTAACAGCGATTTCAAGTAGGCACTAGCGACCCGCCATGACTTCGCTCGTAACAGATAACTATAAATGTATGGTACAGTATGATATTTTCTTTAATATACATATACAATAGTAACGTCTAATGGTGGTTTCTCATCAGGCGGGTGTAATCTAGTTTGCCACAAAAATATAGCTTGAAACATGCAGCACAGAATAAATAATACTACCATACAGTCCCATTTAAATCCCTATGTCGTGCTCTCAACCCTAAAATATAGATAACATTTACATATGGCAACATTACTTGCAAACTGTTGCTGGGCGGGCGGTCACGGGGGAGCCAATCGACGGCGCGACCTATATTATGTGTATAGAAATGATAATACCATAACTTTTATAATTTTAATGTAATACATATTTTTTAATAACATTACGTTTGTTTAAACGTCTCTATCACAAAGCAACAGCTATGTAAATTCAATTGTTTTTAGCTTTAAATATACAATAAATCAAAGCACATTTATTTTTACACGGCAGTCTCTGCTAAAGTTCATGAAACAGTTTATCCTATATGGCGTCGTACTCGTAAGTACCACACTTATTGGAATATAAAGTTATTTGTCAACTGGTAATTCGAAACCACAATCAATCAACCACCATATGGGCGGTTCACATTATGCCGCAGAGATGAATGTGGAGTAAAACTGTACTTGAGTGGAGGTGGAGACCCAGATAACTTATCGCAGAAACATGGGCAGCCAACCGATGCGATTTCATCAAAATTACAAAAAAAAATATTTGATCTGTAAAGTCAGTTTACGGGCGATAATTTTACTTGATAAGCCCCCTTACCACCAACTCTTATTGCGATTCAATAACTGAATAGAATACTTATTTATACCAATGAATAAGCGTCTTTCAAATTTAGAAAATTAAAAAATATTTGGGTCAACTAAGCTTTCAAGAAGTTTACGATGCGGCAGACCCAAATGATGCATTTAATATTTTTCACGACTGGTTTAAGCTTCTATATAACCTATGTTTTCCAATTTTAAAAGTGAAAGTATATCATTTTAAAAGACCAAAATGGATCTCTCGTGGTATCAGAATGTGCAGCAAGCGTAAAAGAGAACTACTGTGGGAATTTAGGAAGTGTCCAAATATAAAAAACAAACTTAAATATAAAGCTTATTCTAAACGTTATAAATCTATAATAAAACTGACACAAAAATCACAAAATGATTATTACATTAAAAATTCTGATAATAAAACTAAGGCAACATGGAAAATAATTAACAAGACTAAAGTAAATTATCCAAAAGATAACATTGATAAATTGAAAGTAAATGACAAAATAATTACTGACCCTTATGACATTGCCAAAACATTCAATGACTATTTTATAGATAACATAACAGCGAATCCTTATAAATCTAACAAGTGTAATATAAGTAATAATTTAAACTCAATTTTTATGACCCCGACAGTACCACAAGACATTTGCAGAATAATTCAATTATTAAAAAACACGAATAGCACAGGGTATGATGACATAATAACTTTTATAATTAAGGATGTAGCAAATATTATATCACCGCCATTAAGCTTTATTATTAATTTAAGCAATGAGAAGGGTATATTTCCGGATAGGCTTAAAATAATAATTATTAAACCGTTGTTTAAAAAAGAAGATAGAACAAACATGGATTGTTACAGACCAGTGGCTAAAATTTCTATATTCGCGAAAATATTCGAGAAAGTTATTTACAAAATTATGTATTCATTCTTTGAACTAAATAATGTTCTCATTCCCCAACAATATGGATTCAGGAAAAATAAATCAATAAACCAGGCAGTATACAATCTTTTGCATAAAGTATATGTAAATATTGATCAACGGAAACCGACTATAGCCCTATACATGGATATGACGAAAGCGTTCGATCATGTGGACCACACCATACTACTAAACAAATTATATGCATATGGTGTTAGAGGGAATGCACAGAAATTAATGAAATCGTACTTGACAGATAGACAACAAACGACACAAATTGATAGAATAAGTATTGAATCAAAAAGTAAAGTACAATATCAATCTGACTATAGAAAATTAAGTTATGGCGTCCCACAAGGTACCGTATTGGGACCTTTATTATTTTTAATATACATTAATGATTTGCCTTATGCAACAAAACAACATATGACATTATTTGCTGATGATAGTACAATTTTATTTACAAATGACAATACTCCTAACATTGAAAATGATATAAACGAATCTTTAATACAAATAATCAATTGGTTGAACAATAACAATTTGAAAATAAACTTAGAAAAAACGAAATTAATGAAATTCAGCCCTAACACATCTGCAAATTCAAATAATGGTAATATAAATTATCTAGGTAAGAAAATTAATGATACAGAAACAACAAAATTTTTGGGCTTAGTCGTTGACAACAAATTGAACTGGAAAACGCAAATCCAACAAATTTGTACGAAATTAAGTAAATTTTCTTACGCACTATACAATTTGAGCAAAATTGTGAATGAATCGGCCTTAATGACGGCATATCACGGATATGTGGCGTCTACATTGCGTTACGGATTAATGTTTTGGGGTAACACTACCGACAAACACCTTGCTTTTAGAGCACAAAAGCGTTGTGTCAGAGCCATGTATGGTTTAAAACAGACCGATTCATGTAAACCGTTGTTTAAAAAATATCAGCTCTGCCCTGTTTATATATTTTTGAATGTGCCTTATTCGTTAAAACTAACATGGAGCTATTTAATTTTAAGTCACGTGACAGACACAAAAATAAAATATTTTCCAAGCCTGCGAGAACGGCTTTATTAAGTAAGAGCGTCTTTTCTGATATACCTCGTATTTACAACAAGATACCAGAAGAAATACGTGGCATTAAGGAAATTACTGATTTTAAAAAGAAATTCCATGCTCTGTTAGTTGATAAATGCTACTATAGCGTTAGTGATTATCAGAATGACAGAACTCTGTATAGTGCATGATTAGTGTTTGGTTAAAGTTAATAATTATTGTATGCCTAAGTGGTGGAACACAGAATGGATCGATATAAACTTGTAACATCTGTAAAACCTGTTGTTCACAATAAAGACAATTTGTTTGTTTTGTTTGTTTGTTTGAATAAGCATTCTACTCAGTTATTGAATCGCAATAAGAGTTGGTAAGGGGGCAGGTCATAAGAAAACATCGGCCGATGAAGTGGAAGAGAGATAACGTCACAAGCCGCGCTCTCGCTTGCACGCTCGGCTCAGGCGGAACTTGATAATGAGTCATGCTTTTTCGTGCGTGCAGCCGGCATTCAACGATTTATAAGACGTTATCACGTCAAAGAATTAGGAAAGCTCAAGATCGAAATGAATGGCGTGCAATGCCTATACTCAGCATTGGGTGAAAATAGGCTGAAGAAGGAGAAGAATTAAAAACCACCCAACGAGATATTTTAATCCCCATAAATCTCAATGCAATTTTCATATAACATATAATGATGATTAATACGTGTGTGAAAAAATATATAATATTATTTTTATGTCAAAAGTAAGCCTATTTTCCAATTATCGAATTTTCCTTGCAACAACTCTATATAAATCTCATTTTCCCACCCTCAACCAACAGGCTTCAGCTTCAGTTAGCCCCAGACTGTGAGTGATATAACACGTAACACAATCACACTTTGCCGCGCGGGAGATGCACAGGTGAGTAAAAACACTTTTTTTAATTGGCTTAGACACTTATTTGGAAGCTACATTTCACTTGTATTTTGAAAACGATGTACCAGGGTGACATAAATTTGTTAGGAGTTCAAAGGATATGTTCAAGTGTTTGTGATCGCGTCAAAATGTCCTTTCGATTGATTTATTTTATTCTAGTATACTCGTGTGTTTCTTGAAGCAATTTGCTTGTTAAATGATTTTTACATTTCTATTGGAAATAGCTGTATCGATTTTAGTCTTGAATTTATTACTGTATCCTCATACTAACCTTATAACATTGAATACACACATATATGTGTGATATTGAGATAAAAACTCTCTTCTTTGATTATGGTCTCCCCGTAAGTGATTTACTCATCACCATCTTTAGAGCCAAAGTCAAACTCGCCTGCACGTGGTGCACCTTGCTGATAAACAAACGGGGCTCTGTCGAAAGCAGGTATGGTATACCAAGCCCGACTAGGAAAGTATTCATCTTACAGAAGACGAATGCTCCTTGTAATCAAAGCGCCTATAGGCTTCAGCAACACTTCATTAGGCGGGCTATTTACTAGTTTTAATACAAGAGTGGAATATTTCTCAAAAACTGCAGATTAGATTTCATTATCATCAGCCTGTATCTACCCACTAGACATGGGCCTTCTTCAAATGCGATCCTCCGCTGTCATCATTCAGCCACTTCATTAGAACTGAATAAGTCGCCGAAGATGAAAAAACATTCTGTGACTCTTTTTTTCTTTTTCTTTTTTTTTATACTACGTCGGGTGGCAGACATACGACCCGCCTGATGTGAAGAGGTTACCGTAGCCTTATTAACGCTCGCAACATAAAACATCGCTCTTACAATTACGCACCCTACTTCTCTTTTCGCCAGAGTTTCGTTTGTCAGTCAGCAGGGTGCACTTCGCGCAGGTGAAGTTGGCGTTGGTTCAAAGATATGGATGAACCACTTACACCCCAAATTAAACGTATTCGACTTTCTTGATAATTTATAATTAGTTGCCATGTATAAAAAATAACAGTACTTATTCCTTGGTAACCTTAAAACTGTTTGACATTTCTTATATACCTAAATGTGTCCTCTATCTTACTCTACGGACCCGAGGGCCTGCCGCCGAAGCTGAAGCCGATTACCACCGATTATTTTGATTCGAAAAATAAGTCTTATGATTTTATTAAGCTATTGCATAGCTTCTATCGCGGGCCTTGAGCGCGGGGACCGAATCCAGAAATTCCGTAACGAAAAAACCTCACGCTCCCCACTCCGACGGGCAAGGAGGTGTGGCTTGAAGGCCGTGCATCGTCTAACGTCGTTTCAGTTCGGCAGTCTTCGACACGGCGTTGTGTGCGTGCGATTAGACGTATTGTACGACTCTACGAAACTCGTTTTATTTATTTAATAATAGAAAAATTTGTTTTCTTATCGGTCACCACGCTCAAAAAGTGTAACTTGAATTAATATCAAAGAAAAAGCAATACTGCATGAATAAAATAAATAAATAAAATTATAATTGCATAAGTTGATACAAAATGCTATGCAATAGCTTTACCGCGGCAGTCCCCGAGTGCCACACGTCTTTTTTTTGTTTAGGTATTGACATCAACCTTCAGCTGAATCGATAGAGCTCCAGGGTCTCTACTCTACCAGCTAAACTAAACAGGTACCGTAAATCTAAGCAGAAGTTTGATATTCGCAATCAAAAAAATCGGGGGAATCGGCTTCAGCTTATGCGGTAGGGTCCGTGAAACGTGGACGTTAAGAAGAGCCGATCGTTTGGGCATTGATGTATTTGAGATGTTGTGTTGGTGAAAATAAATAATTTAATTAAATAAATATCTGTGGACAATTTACAATGTCATCTAGTCCCAAAGTAAACGCAAATCTTGTAGTATATGTGGGTACTAGACAACTGATAAATTTATTTTTATTAGCTTCACCTGCATGTTTGTTTGTTTGTCAGTTTGTAACCGACTTCTTTGAAATTGATTTTGACCCACTTTGAACAGTCAGATTTAATTTAAACTTTGTATACTTATCAAGATCTTCAAGATCATCAAGATCATATGCCTCCCCAACCCGTCTGGCCAGCGTAGGGAGTGTAGGCCAAATCCTTGTCTGGGACGGATGATAGAGGGTCGTGCTCCTGTGGTGGAGACTGAAATGACCTGATGATGATACTTATCAAGGAGCGATGACAATACAATATTTTGATACGTTTTATTAATTATCCCGGTAAGGATCGCCAGGATTAATTAATTTTCTCACATATCATAGCGAACTAAAAAGTGAAAATAACAGTATAGGTAGTTTAAAAAAAACCGAAAAAATCACGTTTTATTGTTCAATTGAGTTAAATACGAAAAATATTTTTTAATATAGGCAGAAAATATAAATGAATTGATTGATGATTTTTAGATATTTTAACTACATTTATTTTACTTATAACAATATAGAAAACACCCAGACCAAGACAAATAGACATGTTCATGCACACAAATATTTGTCTTGTGCGGGGATCGAACACGCGACCTCGGAGTGAAAGTGAACATTGCTAGCCATTCGACTACGGGGCTCATCTCACCACCACATGTCTTCGCAGAGTTTTAGAATCGATCATATTGCTATGAAAAGCGGAGACAACTTTGAGAAACTATTAATAACCGGCAAGGTAGAGAGAAAACGGTCAAGGCGCGGAGTCCGATGCGTTGGTCCGATCAAGTTCGATCTACACTCGACACCACTATCTGCGAGGCCATCATTACTGCAACAGACAGACATTAATGACGTAATATTGTCCGTAAGAAAATCATGAGAGCTCGAGAGCTCTGACGTTGCCGTGCATTGATAAGGGTCGAGACCCTTACCAATGCACGGCAGTTGAGCTTCATTTGATTAGCCATCTAATAAATTGCTGAGTCTTCCATTGCTAAGACGGGAAGTCAAATTCCAAAAGGTTCTTACTCCTACTAATTTCTTATGATTAATTTCGTTGTGAGTTCCAATGTAGCCGTGGACTTACCCCTGGAACTGTAATGGACTTCATTGTTCATTGCATTTTTTGGTGGTCGCCGCTGTTAATCCTGGCTACACAGGAGACACAGCGATGGGAATGTGTGGTGCGCCTCCGTCCCGGTCCTTATCTATGAGGAAATTATCTAGGAGGCTGATAACAGACATCAAAATCTGAGAATCAATTCAAGAGTTAACGTATCGCTACATAGACAGTCGGCACAACTCGATTGAGTGCCTCAATCATTGCAAAAAAAAGACCAGAGGTGTGATTAAATTTTGGATAATAGATTTTTAGCTGCAACACTAAACTGTATCCCCAGATTTTGTTATCGTTATCATTCCTTATTTTGAATTGCCTCATCATGGAAGCAATTTTATAGACGTATTTCACGTCAAAAACCTAATTTATGCATCTCCACACGTAATGTCATCATCATCATCATCATCATCATCAGGTCCATTTTAGTCTCCACTACAGGAGCACGACACTCTCTCGTCCGTTCCAGACAGGAGAATTTGGCCTACACTCCCCACGCTGACCAGACGGGTTGTGAAGACCTGATCGATGTTTTATAATGTAATTTCCCTTAGCCGCCTTATCCTCGTCTCGTCCGTGGATGTCGTATCCACGGGGAGAGACGGAGTGATTATATTCTAGTCTGCCGGAAACTACACGACCAATATACCCTTAATATTAGACAATATTTTTTTTCTTGCAAGGAACCCTAGAACTTCGCACTTAACCGGTTTTTTTTAATAAACGAAAATGATTCTTAATTCCACGACTACAAGACTCTAGGGAGTTCACAAATGACGCGTACGTACAGTTGTTAGCCATAATTGTCATACAATGTTCACAAATTGAATTAACAGTTACTCAACAAGACGCACGTAATAATTAACTTGTGGCCTTTTGTAGAAATTTCATTATGTTTCAGTACGTTTCATTTGTGTAAGTGGCTCGCCACGATCTTTAGAGTCAAAGCCAATCTCATTTACACGATTCACCCTGCCGACTAGGGAAAGAAACTCTGGCAAAAGACAGTTAGGTTATAGCGTATTTGAAAGCTTCTCGACTTGACAAAACAACCAAATCAAATCAAATCAACATATCTTTATTCCTTGGACTTTATAAAGCACTTAGAAACGTCATACAAATTAAATATAAGAAACCCTCTAGAGTTTTGTTATTTACAATATTCCACGAGATGGATTGGGGGTGTAAGTGCTTCATCAACATATTTGAACCTAAGTCAACTTCACCTGCACGCGGTACACCCTGCTGACTGACAAACGAAGCTCTGGCGAAAAGACAGGCAGGGAGCGTAATAGTAAGCTACCCGACTGGGGAATGTACCTCCACCTCACAGAATACCGCAGCCAAATAACAATAAAAAGTGAGTGAGATCACCAGAAAGGAAGGAGATGCTGCGTTGGCAGTGGAGGTGGCGGCGCGCGAGCGATATTTTATGTTGCGAGCTTAAAAAGCTGCTGGCAATGGATCGGCGACCACTTGGTGTGGCTGTTTTCCATGGGCGACGTTATTCCATCAGGCAACACACATGCTCGTTTGCTACCTTCTCCCATACAAAAATCCTGTATAATTTAGTCTTAATTTAGTAGAAAAATTGGTTAAGTTTTTAGCCGACTGACGATAAAGGGTGGGTTATGTTTTTCAAATGTATGTATATTTATTTGGCACACACTACAGCCAAAACCTCTTAACGGATTTCAATATATGAGATGCTATTAGATTCGTTTCAGCTGTGAGATTGACATAGGGTATATTAATTCAATATTGCGTATGTGAAAAAAAAATGAAGATAATAACAAAAATAGAAAAATATTAGAATTTTTCATACGATTTTTTTGTTTTGTCTCGCTTAATAATTTCTTGTTTGGAGATGTGGTCAATTTCTGATTTTCATAATCTTTCTACTCACTTGACGAGCGCGGGTTCGAACCACGCACATGACAAATATTTGTGTGCATGAACATGTCTAGTTGTCATAGTCTGGATGTTTTCTATGTAAGTACATTATGTATTTATTTAAAAAGATGTATTTATGTACATATATCAGTTATCTAGTATCCATAGTACAAGCTTTGCTTAGTTTGGGACTACATGGCGATGTGTAATATCATCATCAGGTTCATTTTAGTCTCCACTACTGGAGCACGATTCTCTCTCGTCCGTCCTAGACGGAGGATTTGGCCTACACTCCCCACGCTGGCCAAACGGGTTTGGGAGGCCTGATCGATATTTGTTAATGTATTTCCCTTAGTCGCCTTGTACGACATCCACGGGAAGAAACGGAGTGATTCTATTCTAGTCTGCCGGAAACCACACGGCCAATATTACGATGTGTAATATGTGAAGGAATATTTATTATATTTTTTTAATACAGTTGCTCAAAAAGTGGCGTATTGCAGGGACGTATAGCGTTCGGGATGTGGGCTAAAACGTAGTGGTTACATTCTCTTTGATGTGGGCTATTACATACTCGAGCTTTTCCTTTACCTTTTCCGAACTCGTGCGTTCTCTTTCCCAACTGTCAAAATAATGTCTATTAAAAAGAAAAAACCAACCACGAAGTTTTTACTAAAAAAAATCATAGAAGTTTTTATGATTCATGCAAATATTTCTAAAAATAAACTACTAATTTGTTTCAATATCAGATTTAATGATTTGATTCAATGAATTTTAAATGTTAGGTGTCATTTCATTTCATCTCATTAAATTTCATTTTCATTTCATTCTACTGAAGACTTGGCTGTATGGGTATAGTTCCCTTTGCCTACCCAGAATGGGTGAAGAAAACAAAAAAAAATCTCTGCTTATATTATTTTACGGTTGGCGCCATTTTCCAAAAAAATTATTTGCGATTAGTTATTTGAGTTTATTGTGTTTTTATTATTTTATTAAATTGCTTCATTGTTTCGCAACTGTATTAAAAATAGTTGTTCAGTACACGTGCGGAACCGTCATTGCAACTTGTTCCGACTGTCAACCCTCACCTTCGGCTGCGCCTCGGCTCGGGTAGACATTTGTCGGAACTCTTTGCAATGACAGGCTTTCCGCACTCGTAATGAAATATACTATACTAAATTTTTATACACTTACTTAAAGACGTAAATGGAGCATAAAATACAATGTTTTAAGAGATAGATGTCACAGATTACAAAATAAACAATGTAGACGCTAATAAAAGAGGAAAATGCAGAGGTTGCTCTCCCGGGGATTGCTGTTTTAAAAAGGTCATGTAAAAACATTTCTCAAATTGAACGTCGTTTTACTCTGAACATTTCTACGAAGAGAAATAACTTGTTCATTTTATGTAAATTGACAGATCTAATTAATTACCAGGGGTTTATGAAGTTGTAGCCGTCAATCCTTATTCATTCCACTGCTGGGAGGGTCTTCTTTCAATCCAAAGGGTTGTAAAGAATACTATATCACGCTGCTCAGCTACAGATTGGCCAGTGTTTTCAAGCATCCTAAAGGCCACTTTCTTGGCTTTACAACTGTCATCTAATGACAACAGCCGGGACCGACTTCTTCTCTGTCGTTTCACTCTTGGCAGAGCGGTCGTGGTCACGTAGAGGCATCCACATCGGTGGTGGAGGCGGACACAGCTCTCCGCACGATCTCCCGCCATCTCTCCCTGTTGGCAGACTGTCCGGGACCGACGGCTTGATATTATTATTATTTTCTCTCAATTCACGGGTCAAGCCCGGTCATTTGATAGGCGTGCGCGGAGATATGGATCCAACGCGTAGAGAAGAGAAGTTTAATATAATGTTGTACGCCCGCCGTGACTCGCTCCAGGGTATATCAATGGAACGATATGATGAGCAGGTCTCGGCAGGCGTTGAGACTATTGTGAAGTGAGATGGAAAATAAATGGCCTATGGAGATGAGATCTGGGTGCACTAAATACCGGGCTATTACAGAAGAGGGACGGACGCCTGCCATAACTGCTTCTATTGCTAGTTATTTGCGGCAGGCGGTGGCTTGCCACTCACAGATGGGCCCCCGAAATGCCAGGAAATCGGCCGAGGGCAGCACCGGTGTGAGTGAGTGACTCAGGGATGTCGAGAGGTGTGCTGCGCCATCTCCGAAGTTACTCGCGGCGTGATGCCCTTTAACACTTACACCCCTGGAGCATATAGCTCTAACAGCTCCTCTCTGGACGGCCAATGAAGGCAAGCCAGAGCTGAGAGTCCTGCGGGACTTCTTGTGTTTACACTCCGACCGACGAAGACATGCCGGAGACGAAGGCCCTGACCGACTCTCTGGAGATTCGGGTCCGTGGTGTCGTTACTCACACAACAGCTCGCCACAAGCTGCCCTGCGGACTTATTATATTATATTATTATATTATTTTATTATATTATTTTTACGTATCTCTTTTTAATCACGGGTCAAGCCCGGTCATTTGATAGGCGTGCGCGGGGATATGGATCCAACTCGTAGAGGCCCCTTTGAGAAGTTTGATGTAATGTTGTACGCCCGCCGTGACCCGCTCCAGGATATGTCAATGGAACGACATACCCATGAGCAGGTCTCTGCAGGCGTTGAGACTATTGCGAAGTGTGATGGAAAATAAATGGGCTATGTAGATGAGATCTGGGTGAACTTAATACCGGGCTATTACAGAAGAGGGACGGACAGATTATTTTTAGTATTATATCCAGTTTTTGAGGGCTCAAAATTTGGAAATAATAATAAAAATAATTATTATTCTTGGACAAATTACACACTGCCATCTAGTCCCAAATTAAGCAAAGCTATTTTACTAGATAACTGATATTATACTTAAATACATTTTTTTTTTGTAAATACATACTTATAATACATAGAAAACACCCAGATCAAGACAAACACACATGTTCATGCACACAAATGTTTGTCATGTGCGGGGATCGAACCCGCGACCTCGGAGTCAAAGTGGGCATTGCTAGCCATTCGACCACTGAGCTCGTCAATAAGAAATAAATAAACCCATCTATGCACAGGCAACGGTCGACGTTGTTTAACACTGCATGTTCGTCACGCCATCGGGATCCTAGTTAAGGTACTGAAGTATACTATAGTCTTGAGAGATTCGATTCGACTTGCTGAGGGTAAGATCGAAGGTAATTTTTTTTTATACCACGAAGGTGACAAACAAGCATACGGCCCGCCTGATGGAAAGCAGTTACCGTAGCCTATGGACGCCTGTAACACCAGAAGCTTCAGATGCGCGTTGCCGACCCCGAAATAATTTGATATATACAAAATTTGTTCCGGATTATCATATACCACACTTTTTTTGACGCATTCAATTAGGCTAGGCAGCTTTTGGGAATCTTCGGTAAATCCTCACAGCCCACATACCTATAGAAGACGAAAGGCACAAGAGCGTCCTCTCCTCCCTGCCATGACCCTACCGTTCAGAGACTGTGACTCTGATCGTTGGGCTGAGAGAGCATGCTCGGAGTATATCTATACGAATCCGAAACGAGGAAATTCGACGGAGAACCAATGTTGTTGACATAGCCCTCTAAATCAGCGAGCTAAAGTGGCAGTGGGTTAACCACATCTGCCGAGTCAGCGATGGCAGATGGTAGAGGAAGTAGGAGTAGAGTAGAGTAATAAAAAATAAATACCCTAGCTAGATATTCTAATAGCTCATTTATGCCCAATCGGTTCTTATAGCATACAGATGAGAATCTATTCAGTACTATAAGTACCAGGGTTCCAGGAATTATGAGGACACCTTCAAAGAGCGTTTGTCGCTCAGTAGGTAACTAATAGAATTGGAGCTCGATTGCGACGACACGCCTTTCATCTCAATACCCTCAATTGACTATTCTGTCGGCCTCTGCCCGCCTTGTGATTAAATATACTTGGCAAAGGAACTGTATAGGAATATAAAATTTTCTGTAATTATGAAAGGGACGCAAAGATATTTTAACGGGTAAAATTTGTTTGAATGTGTAAGTAGATACTTTTCAAACGGTTTTATTTATTTACCAATAAAAGTCGCACAGTGAGCTATGGCCGAAGTTTCTCAGAGGGATCGAAATTGGAACAAGGAAATTCGATGCAGAGCCAAAGTTATCGACATAGCTGTCAAAATCAGCAGGCTATGGCTGTCTGAGTGATTAGTGTGTGTTATTTGTTCGCATTCGATCATGTCAACGTAAACAAATCGACCAAAATGAGAAGATCTCTCATGTTGTGAATTTATAAGACGCGTGTTACATATCAAAATTATGTAACCAACATAATTTTTCACGTTTTGAAACTCACTTGCTCATATTTTGAAGAGAGCCACTCGGCTAATTTAGTTATGTAACAATCGTTTGTTAAATTCACAATATGAAACTTTTCTCAATTTGGTTAGTCAAAAAACTGACACTAAGCACTCTGGTGAGTCAGCGACGGGAGTGTGAAAGTGGAGGCCGCGTATGGGACGTTTTACTTCGATGATATTAAAACATGAATATAAATATAAATAATAATAAATATTTCTGGACAATTTACACAGCGCTATCTAGTCCCAAATTAAGCGCAAAGCTTGTGTTATGGGTACTAGACAACTGACAAATGTACTTATATACATTTTTTTTGTAAATACATAGAAAACACCCAGACCAAGACAAACAGACATGTTCATGCACACAAATGTTTGTCTTGTGCGGTAATCGAGCCCGCGACCTCGGAGTCAAAGTGGCCATTGCTAACCATTCGACCACTTAAATATATTTGACGTGAGAATATATTTCGATATACATTATAACAAGGGTCCAAAATGAATGCTGGTGATCTTTATTTCGAGGATCTTCAATGGCCGCATTGCGCGTGTCAGTTTAATCGAACAGAAGTTAAGCAACGACGACCGTAGCCTATCTATGGATAGGTTTATTTATATCTTGTTTTGTATTTATTTTAAACTACGAGTACATCACGTTATCTTGAGCTGTGCTTTTTGTACTACGTTTGTTCTTCTCAAGAAGCCCCGTCGCTGGAACTGGCACTTAAATTCACTTTCACATTCAAGATAGTGTGATAGAAGTGAATCTAAGCTCTGCGGATTTAGATTAGTAATGATTTAGATACATGTTCTTATATTTAATTTGTATGACGTTTCTAAATGCTTTATAAAGTCTAAAGAATAAAGATATTTTGATTTTGATTTTTTGCTTTTGATTTTGTACATACGTGGATACAGGTAAATACATAGATTATACATAGGTCAACCACTACTAATATTAAATTCCTAAATAACAGCAAAATACAAATCAGCTAAATTAAATAAAAATAATAATCATCAGGTCATTTTAGTCTCCACTACAGGAGCACGACCCTCTCTCGTCCGTCCCAGACAGAAGGAGGATTTGGCCTACACTCCCCACGCTGGCCAGACGGGTTGGGGAGGCCTAATCGATGTTTTATAATGTATTTCCCTTAGTCGCCTTGTACGACATCCACCGGAAGAGACGGAGTGATTCTATTCTAATTTGCCGGACACCACACGGCCAATACTATACTATTCCTCAAAAATATCGGTCCCATGCGGCAGGGAGGCAAGAGCGCGGGCTGCGTTTCCTCGCTGAATTGCAATTCTACTAATATACTTGAGCTCATATTCATGTCCGATTTGCTCAGGCAGTCGTGGGGGTGGAGAAGAATTTATATATTTTTTTGTTTTTATTAAACCAAAGCCAACTTCACCTGCACGCGGTGCACCCTGCTGACTGACAAACGAAGCTCTGGCGAAAACTACCGAACTAGCGAACGCTCCCTACCTCTCTTTTCGCCAGAGCTTCGTTTGTCAGTCAGTAGGGTGCACCGCATGCAGTTGAACTTGGCTTTGGTGCAAAGATGTTGATGAACTACTTACACCCCCGTTAAGTCGTGTCTTGAAGGATAGGATAAAGGGTAACAGTCGTAACTCTAGAGGTAATGAGTTGTTCATAATGAGATTACCGAATTGTCACATTATTTCTCACAGACAAGCAATTGTTAGCTATCAATAGATTTAAAAGCATAATTTATAATTATTTAGTATGTATTTATGCGTATGATTGCCACAAAGTCATGATTTCACATTGTTTAAAAGATTTGATTTGACTCCAAGCTTGTAATTCGTTGCGCTAGCGCACCACTCACGATGTAGCACTCCACTTTGAAGAGGGGGAGTGGTGGTGCAGGAGGCAGGCGTCAACTTCATTCCAAGCGAAGCAGCATCAGGCATTCGATATCGAGCGCTCGTACAGACAACACGTGTTTGAAATAAACGATCTCAAACTGTTAGTATTACAGTTAAGGTACTCCTAAGAATAATGAAAATATCAAGCAACATTAAGAGTTTAATTACTTTGAACAACAGCTTAAACAATTTACACCGAATGAATCGACCTCGCCTTGCGCCCTATTCTATGAACTCACCGCAATTTCATTGTGTCATCATTGACTCATCTGTGTAAATTCATTAGGCTGTGGTTCTGCTCGTGTGGGCACATTATGTCACTAAACTTAGTTATACATACTGTATAATTTGTACACTGTGTGACGTGACGTCCGTCCGAGTAATGGATTATTTATTCTGTGACAATGGTCAAGGGCATCGATTATTTATTAATTACTAGTTGTTCGTCGCTAACAGAGACTTCACGGTTATATTTTTACACATAAATATACAAACAAATATAAATTATATATAAATAAAAATGAAGGGTGCTAAGTTGAACGGCTCGACCAATTTTGCTAATTTTTGTTTTCATATTTTCGATAAGGTATAAGGAAGGTTCTTACGGAGAGAAGAGGTAAAAATTTCGAGGAAAATAAAATAGCATTTTCTACCCGTGCGAAGCCGGAGCGGGAAACTAGTATATAATAAATTTACAATCTATCCCAAAAATATCCCAAGCTAAGCAAGGCTTGTACAGTGAGTAGCTACCTACCCTAAGATAGCAGAACTGATCATCTATTGACGTTTTGGTTTTAAGCGACTATACCCTCGTCCCTAAAGTAAATTGGCTAAGGAAATGCAATATTTAAATTTTTGATTGAAGTTATTTATTTATATTAATAAGCAATAGATAATTTCAACATGACATCTTATCTTATATATATAAAACAAAGTCGGGTTTGTTCGAACACTTATAACTCGAGAACCGCAGGACCGATTTTCATGGTTTTTGATTTGTTGGATTTGTCTCCGTCCCGAATAGCAGAATAACTATTAAAAACATTGGAAAATTGACGAAAAAATAAAATAAAACAAAAAACATTTTCCCATACAAATGAAAGTGTCAGTTGAATTTTATTGGTTGTCAAATATCAAAATGTCAAATCGATTGGTGTCACTTTTATGTCGCGAAAGTTGTCTGTGATTTGTTTTGAAAATTGAAAACTGTTAAAACGATTGGGGTGAAAACGCTTGATCCATGGGGTCGCAAGAATCAAACCAGAGTAAATAAAAGAAATGACAATTACAAATCACCACGTTTTTTGAACCAAACCAAAACAAAACGTTTTTTGATTTTTCGATTAAACAGTCAGGATTTTTTTTTTTTTATGAAATCCTCAGTTTTTATGGACACGGGTCTTCCCTCAACCGAAGGGGTTTAGAGCATACTCCAACACGCTGCCCAACTGCAGGTTGGCGGAGGCCAGTGTTTTCGAGCCGCCTAAAGGTCACTAACGTGGCTTAAGGACTGTCATCTAATGATAACAACCGGGACCGACGGCTTAACATGTCTTACGAAGCTCGGAGGAGCTCGGGGTAGTATAAACCCATCCGTAACAGGATACGGTCGACGTTGCTTAACTTGCGTGTTCAATTAGACTGACACGCCCAATGACGCCATCTCTATTATTTTCTATTATTCATGTATTAATATCATAAAATCCTAAATTTTGTTCAGCTAATATGTACCATTACATTCATTGATTGTTAGGCGGTACGAAGTTCGCCGGGACAGCTAGTTGTAAATAAAAACAGTGTAGTTGTGCAAGAATGCGCGATTTTCGACTAGGTCCATGGTTCGATCCTCGATATCGATACATTGTTGGTTACACAGGAGACACAGCGAGGAAATGTGTGGTGAGCCTCTATCTATTTATTATACCTTATAAAACCAAATGTTCACTTTAAAGTACACGGATTCCATGAACTTCTTAGTTTGGACGCTGCAATATCATATTAGTAACCGTCTAACCGATCATAAACAATAAAAGAAGACATTCGTTTTTGTGTACTCAATCTACCCGATCCATTCAAAGTTCCGGCCTTCTACAACATACCACTTATTGTTTTAGCGAGCTATGAGAGCCTGGTAGCTCTCGACTAAGTGGATTGCAACTTTGTGCGGGAATTGTGAAAGGCGTTTTTGTTTTTGTCATCAAAGGCACTCAAAGCACATCTCAAAAGGGTTGACTTGGCTGGGGATTTTTTTACATTCAGCGTTGGAGTTGAAAGCATGTCAGTTGGCAGATTTTTCACACTTTTTTGTGAACTGGCTTTGCCGAGCCTATTTATTTCTAATTTTGCAATCGACTTTTAAACTTCCCTCTGAGGAAACTAAAAACTTTAATCAACTTGGAACTGAACGATAAATAAAGCTAGCTTTCTTGTTTATACGAGTAATTTGTCTTGCAATTGAAATGTTGATCGGATGGTTCTAGATTGTGTTCATAGTTTAAGGAAAAAATTGACTCGTCAGCTTATAAGAAACCTACAAAATAAGAATTCCCTTGAAGTTGGTGTTCTTGCGAGTGAGTGAGGTCACCATAAAGGAAGGAGTTGCTGAGTTGGTTACGGAGGTAGCGGCTCGTGAGCGAATTTGTAAGCCGCCCGATTTTGGAAGTACCTCACCTCACCTCACAAAATACAGCAGCCAAATAACAATTCCCTTGAGGGTTGTATTATTTCTGCATATGAATTGGCAGCGGGTGTAGCGCTGCGGATTGAGTGAGATCACCAGAAAGGAAGGGGATGCTGCGTTCGCAGCGGGCGGGGGTGGCGGCGCCCTAGCGATATTTAATATTGCGAGCGTTAATATGACTACGATAACCGCTTCACATCAGGCGGACCGTATGCTTGTCTGCCACCCGATGTAGTATAAAAAAACAAAACGATTCACGCCAGAAATCTATTGATACAAAGATGTAAGTCACATAGCTTAGTCACACCCCAGCCACTCCATACAAATGTCGCGTCGTTTATTTATTACTACATAAACAATGACGCCTGTGCAGAGCGTGAATGAGCGTGTGTGTGTGCGGCGCCATACTTCCAAGCGAGGCAAGCATCAGGCATTCGATATCGAGCGCTCGTACAGACAAGACGTGTGTGAAATAAACGAACTCAACTGTCAGTACTAATACTGACAGTTTACACAACCGATTTGAACAACCGATAACAAAAGTCTTTCAGATTTGACTTAGAGGGCAGGTGAGGTCGACACGAGAGAGCGGCAGGGAGTGGCCGTACTGTACTAATATTATTACTTATACTGTGGTAAAGTTAAAGATGAAACGACGAAGAAAGTAAAGAAAACAAATGAAATAAGCAGAGATGTCTTAAAAGAATAGCTGTGACATAATCAGCATTCTTTCCCTATTTTATTGCTATGGGGAGAAAAAAAAAATTGAGTCCATTGGAGGCCTTTTCACACTCGCAATGTAATCGTATCATTTGAATAGAAATAGACGGAAAGAGGTGAAAAGGGAATATTGGGAACTGCTTTGGAAAGTAAATTGTTATCGTCATCTTTAACCCATTCATTTCACTGCATCCCATTATGGGACTCCCCTCAATCGAAGGGGTTTAGAGCATACTCCCCCACGCTGCTCAATTGCGGGTTTCTTAAGGCCACTGACTAGGGTGTGGCCGTGTCTCTTGTTTACCTACGTGAACGTTATACGTAGGTCACACTAAAAGTTTTGCGTAACTTAAAAAAAACCGGACAAGTGCGAGTCGGACTCGCCCTCCGAAGGTTCCGTACGTATCGATCATTATAAATTTGATATTTTTTATTATAAATAAGAAATAATGCGTCGGAAAAAATAAATAAAATATATTTTGCAATGTGCACATCAAGCCCTTTCATGTGATACCCCATTTGAACTACTAGCTTCAATTTATTAGTATTAAACATCTGATAAATGTACTTAAATGCATTTTTGACGTGACAACGTCTTATAAATTGGTTAGCCGGGTGACACTTCAAGAAACTGGGTCACGTTATGCGCTTACAATGAGAGCGAGTGAAAGGCGCGTGCCTTTCACTCGCTCTCATTGTAGGCGTGTCGTGGACGCGTGTCCCTTCTAAGAGCGAGAGAGACAGACATAAAAAGTGAAAGGCATGCGTCCCTTCCACTCGAAAACATTTTACCACTCAAAGTCGTTGTCACGTAAAACTTTCGCCCGTATACCGACTTTACAGGCAACCAATATTTTTTTTTGTAAATACATACTTATAAAACATAGAAAACACCCAGGCTAAGACAAACAAACATGTTCATGCACACAAATGTTTGTCTTGTGCGGGGATCGAATCCGCTACCTCGGAGTCAAAGTAGTTTTTCGACCTTATATCTTAGAAAATGACCTAGGGAGATAACTTTTAGATCTATGGTGTAGATAGCCTAGGGAGATAACTTTTCGTTTCCTCCCTGCATATATGAATACACCACAAGTTTGTACGACCTTCCAAACGGCCCATTTTCCAAAGAGGCCTTTTTATTCACTCTCGGGGTCCCTTAGTACGATTTACGACACCAGGCGCTCAGAAGCGATTGTCTAGAGTCTTTTGTTCGTTTTCCATATTGGATTTCAACTCGATCAAGCGTGAGTTTGTTGATTGAACGGGAAAGGTGACATGTTTATATATTTATGAGGTTCTGGTATCTAAATTGATCGAATATTTAAGCATGATGAGATTATTTTTAGATTGTTAAGGTGAATTGTTTTTCGTTATGCTTCATAAGCAGTTTTTTTAACGGGACGGGGTCCACCACATATTCCCAAGGATTAACAGCGGCGACAACCAAAAAGGCAATAAACCTAACAATGTAGTCCACTACAGTCCCGGGGGTAAAACTACGGCTGCCTTGGAACTCGCAACGAATTTAATCAGAAGAAATTAGTAGCTTTTCAATTTGACTTCCCCTCTAGGCAATGTGAGAGACAGCTATACGGCAAATAAGGCATTAAAAGCCTAAAAAGATGGTTGTCAAGTGAAGGTCGCCTGCTGTGCATCACGGATTTTAAATATCTAACACTATTGGGTACCTAAACCATTGACTTTGTTACCTAATTAATACATCGATTCCAATAATATGAATTACAAAATCTGGTTCAAAACTCCACCACAACACAAAATCCACGTTTCGTCTCCTGTGACAATGTCATAAACAGCAAATTTTCGTGGTCGTACTTCAGTAGCATCTGTGCACCATTCCACGCGAGCCCGCTTCAAGAGGGATCCAACGACAACAAAGTTTCCGAACTTTTAATTCTTCGTGTAAAATGTTCTGAATTTGGCTCATACCAATCCCCAATAGTCCTCGAATTGTCTCATAGGTAATCCGTTGGTTTTCTTCAATTAGCCGCTTAACAGTAGCCACATTATTTTCGTTGACGGCAGTTGAAGGCCTTCACGAAATTCGTCATGTAAAGAAACCCGACCTCTCATTCAGCAAACCATCGCACCACGGTGCTTAATTATGGTGCTTCTCTCCCAAAAGCATTTTGAAGACGAGCGGCACAGTCTTGCGGAGAGAGAGAACTTTTAAAATCATAAAAAATCATCGCTCTAAAATCTTTTCGACTTAATTCCATTTTCGTTGCGTACGTAGAACTTTGATGTGTGATAAAAAACTATTGACAAATGATTTCCCGCCAATTTTTTTTTTTATTACTAAGAAGGTTTTTTTTATTACTAAGAGGGAACAAAAAATATAAAAACTCTCGCCGCCAAAGATCACACTCCCAGAGAACATGATATGCTGTTTGATCGAATATTGCAGCAGAACATTCGCATAAGGGCGACGGTACTAGTTTAAACGAAAAGCATGCCCAGTTAAAAATTGCGCAACAGGGTGATCGACTTTTAACCACTTTTTATTTCTTAGGCAGTTGACTTTTTTTACACAGCGTATTACAATAAAAGAGTTCTTTATAATAATCATGAACGCCATATGCGTGCGTCTACAGAAAGCAATCGCTGTGGGCTAATGTATCACCGCACAGCTCAAACCACACATAATTAGGTAGCTACTACGTAGGCATTATGTTTCAAAATCAGCAAGCTGAAGTAGTAGTAGACGTCCCGTATGTCGCAACGAACCTCCCCCCCCTCAATATGGAACGATGACCTCATACCTCAAAAGTGGCTGGTAGTGAGTGGATGCGGACAGCGGAGGATCACATATTAGAGGAGGAAAGCATCAGGGAAGGCATATACCTACCCAGCAGTGAATAGATATAGGCCGATAATGATGATTCGCTAAGACCTTTGAAAATTCCTACGAGATAATGGGATACACGCGTATGACGTCGCGGGCTCGAGCCTGGAGCTTGTAGTTAATATGTGTTGAAAGGAAATCACTTATTTAATTACATTCCACATACATCCCTACTACGCATAGAATTATCCTCTTGTGTTTTACTAATTACGTACGACGTAATCATGTTACGGGTTCTGTAATCAAATTGCCGCTTTGAAGACAGGCATTTGGGTAGATATATCACACTGGTTACTCGAGAGATTATTGTTATGTAGCAATCAGTTGGTTAAAAGCCTTTATATACAATGTTTGCCATAATGTTTGTTTTACAGAAATTTTGATACATATTTTTATTTATTTATTTATTTTATTTGGTTACATACAGCCATGACAATAGCAAAGTTTACACAGATCTTAACAGTAATAGGCAAAGAGTACCGAGACAATACCACGATTAGGGATTGCAATCCAGCGACATGCTAGATATTGCTGGATTAAAACAAATCCAGCTGGATACGCGCTGGATAGAGCTGGATTTAATATCGTAGAAACCTGAATAAGCGGGATGTTTATTAATATATATCCAACTAGCTTTCGCTCGCGTGAAATTAGGGGCAAACACGTGTTTACTCATTTATCTATATTTATTTATAAGTTATTTATATTGTTTTAAAATGTTAAGGTACTTTGTTACTTGTGTGTGTTTCTCTATAGAATTATTAGTGTAAAGTTTAGGATAAAATAGCCCAACTAATCTCGTTTCCCCATACAAACTTTGGACCTCCGTTTCACCCTCTTATAGGTAAAATTTGAAAAATCCTTTGAAGTAATTTCATGTCTACTATGTTATATTTTAAAATCGATGCCATATTCGTAATTGACGTCCCAGAAAACCATAATCAACACCAATCAACACCCATATTGCTATTATGATTTTATGTCACGTCGGCTACGTTTGATTATAAAATAGTTGTTTTTTTCATAATCAGCAACCCGATAAACCAGAAAAACAATAGCCATGAGGATTTTCAGACTTTTTGATCCCATTTTAGACATTTCAAACCCATCGCACCCCAATAAGGGATGATGGTTAAAATCGTTATTCGTAATCAGCGACCCGATAAACCATAAAAACTAAACCTAACTAAATCATAATAAATTTTAGGGCTTGAATTTTGAAAAATCCTGAAATACGTGTTTACTCCATTATTTATAAAAGTACTCGTGTAAAGTTTAGGATAAAATAGTCCAACTAATCTTGTTTCTCCATACAAATTTTTGACTACGTTTCAGCCTCTTAGGAAAAAAAATTGAAAAGTCCTTTTAACTAATTTTGTGTCCACTATGTTATATTTTCAAATCGATGTCATTTTCATAATTGGCGTCCCAGAAAACCTTGAATCAACACCCAATGATATTATGACATTTCAACCCCATCCCACCCCCACAGGGGTGATTTAATGTCACGTCGGCAACGTTTGATTATAATGTAGTTGTTTTTTCGTAATCAGCGACCCGATAAACCATAAATATAATATCCATGACGATTTCCAGACTTTTTCACCCCATTTTAGACATTCAACCCGATCGCACCCCAATTGGGGATGATTGTCACGTTACAAAGTAAGTTTCTCATTTTCAGCTGACTACGGATCCGCGCCGCTGGATCCAGCAAGTCCAAAAATGTGGCGGATCTGGCTGAGTGTAATCGGCACTCGTCCTCCCTCTCACTAGGTTAGTTTTCGCTTTAAAAGCCTCCGGGCTAAAGCTTATCCATTTCGAAAAAAAAGGCAACGTTTACTCTTTTTCTATGCGATAGAAACTATCTAGCTTTCTCTGTGATTCAATTCAATTCTCTTGTTAATGGCGATCGTAATGTTCCCGCCAATGACAATTATTTTTCTTCTTGCCAGTATGTAGTCTGAATATGTGACTTTGCTCAATAGGTGACTCTGCGATGGAATTAATGGCCTTGTGAGTGTACGGAAACTTTAGATTAATGTCTAAAGATTTGCGACGCAGTGTATAGTCGGCGAACTGTTGGCATACCTACTGGACAAACTCAGTACTACAAACAAAAAACTACACAGTTATGGGAAGGCAACAGTTCCTATCTTATGAAAATACCGATAATAACCAAAACACGTGTATCACGCACTCAACCAAAAAGCAGAGTCCCCAGCTTTCTCTGTGTACGCATCCATTTTATTAAAATGGCGGTCGACAGCCACCATATTTCATTTTCCCTTGGCAGAAATGATGACAATGAATGATGTGGTGACCCTATGAAATACTCGAGTTGTGATTTTGTTCCCGAAGTTAGGGTTGGTACGCGTCCCAATTTCCACGATCCACTTTTTTCTAAACAAAAGTTGTGTTAATCACCCTTGTTCGGGTCTCTCAGATTCATTTCAGAAAATCTCATTTACGCTTTATGCTTTTATGCGGAGCTGGAATTTTAACTTGGAGTTTAAATTTTGTGAGTTTAACAGAGCGTATTTTGGCAGTGAAAATATTTTCGTTGGTGCATATAGGTTTATAATTATGTGAGATAAATGAAAGGGTTACATACAGCTTGTGTCCGCGACTTTATTAATTTAATTTTCCTAAAAATCCTTTGTTAGCGATTATGCCTACGTTATAATTGCTATCGGAAGACCAATTCTCGTAATTACGATCGCAGAATGAAAGTTGACCGAATCGAGCTTAAATTGAATAAAAATGATATTACTTGATTATTCACTGAAAATATCAGCCAAAAGGAGCATTTACAGGGATACTGGTAATTATGTTAATTATTTTGGAGACCACGTAAAGTTCAAAAATGCTTATCTTAAATGTCAAAATGTAATTAATATTTAGATTATCAATTGGTATGCGCTGCGCTTCGAAGCGGCGACCAATTGTTAATCTATGAATTAATATTAATAAACTGTCCAGTCCATTGCGGCACTCTCTGGAAAGCGTAATGCTTTCCGGAGAGACGTGCCGCAAAGGACAAATATAAATAAATAATGTTATAAATAAATAAATAATAATATTATCGTTTACTTTGCGTTTTCGATTTCTTGACTTTCAATAACGTATGAAATTTGCAAAATCTCTTATTGTTATTACACACGAGTTACACAGGAGACTTCTAGATTACACACAAAATGTGTAATTAATTACACACGATTCCCGTTGTCAAGGCAGCAATTTTATCCATCCTTGTGATCTCACTTACTCGCAGGAACTCAACCTTACAGAATACCGCAGCAATTCCCTTGAGGGTCAAGGGAATTGCTGCGGTATTCTGTAAGGTGGAAGTACTTCCCTAGTCGGGCAGCTTATAACTGCACTACGTCTTTTTCGCCAGAGCCTCATTAGTCCAGCAGCATGGCGCACCACGTACAGGTGAGGTTAGATTTAGTTAACAAATGATAGTGAGGCACTTACACGCTGTCATTTCATTCAGCAGCTTGGATCAATCAAAATCGATACGAAATAACCAAAACCATGTTGCGACACAAATGTATCCTTTTTTTTTATGTGAGAGGGGCAACCGAGCATGTGGGTCACCTGGTGGAAAGCAATCACCACCGCCCATGGAGACCAGCGACACCAAGGGGTCGCCGATCCGTTGCCAGCCTTTTATGGAAAATGAAAGCTCTGTTCGGCAATACCGCTGAGGGAAGTTGATTCCACAGTTTCACTGTTCGTGGTATAAAATGTCTTAGGAAACGTACTGTAGTAGATCGACAATTATCAAGATGATATGGATGGAATTGTAATTTATGGCGAGTTGTACGATAGTGGAATTCAGCGGCAGGTAGCAAATCAAACAGCTCATCCGAGCACTCCCCGTGATATAATTTGTATAGAACACAAAGAGACGCTACATCTCTGCGTGTAGAGAGAGTCCAATCGATCCAAGATCATTGGGTCACCGACGATTCGAGCTGCTCTTCGTTGTATGCGGTCAAATGGAGCAAGCAAGTACTGGGGCGCATCGGCCCAGAGATGCGAACAGTACTCCATGTGAGGTCGAACCTGGGCTTTGTATAGTTGAAGGCGGTGTCGGGGTGTAAAATACCGCCTGGCTTTACTAATGACACCAATCTTCCTGGAAGCCAGTTTGGCCTTGCATTCCTAGTGTGGACAAGGCTTTATAATACATAATTTGTTTTCTGACATACAAAAAAAATAACAGCATTATAAGGGTTGCCGCACGATTGTGGTTTATGTGACGTCTTTTATCTCGTGTAAGCCGGTAAGCCGGTCCATCAGTCTGGAGTTCCGGACAAAGATTTGCGTCCACAGACTATGTATAGGCCGATGGTGGTTGAATGGCTAGCAATGACTACTTTGATTCCGAGGTCGCGGGTTCGATCCCCGCACAAAACAAACATTTGTGTGCACGAATACACGCGGTGCACCTTGCTGACTGACCAACGAAGCTCTGGCGAAAAGAGAGGTAGGGAGCGTAATTGTAAGCTTCCCGACTGGGGAATGTACCTCCACCTCACAGAATACCGCAGCCAAATAACAATTCCCTTGAGGGTTGTTGTGTTCCTGCGAGTGAGTGAAGTCACCAGATAGGATCCTACTGCGTTAGCAGCTGAGGTGGCGGCGCGATATTTTATATTGTGAGCGTTAATATGACTACGGTAACCGCTTCACATCAGGCGGGCCGCATGCTTGTCTGCTACGTACGTATACCGACGTAATATAAAAAAAAGCGCAAATCTTGTATCTATGCGTACAGACCAAGACAAACAGACATTTCATGCACACAAATTTTGGTCTTGTGCGGATCGAACCCGCGACCTCGCAGTCAAAGTAGCCGTTGCTAGCCATTCGACCACCGGGCTCGTCACTATTAAAAAAAAATCAAATCAAATCAAAATATCTTTATTCCTTGGACTTTATAAAGCACTTAGAAACGTCATACAAATTAAATACAAGAACATGTATCTAAATCATTACTACTCTATAACCGCAGAGCTTAGATTCACTTTCACCCAGCGTTGCCAGACGTCCCGATTTTGGCGTGACGTCCCGATTTTTAAATCAAAATTTAATGTCCCGCGCGGGACAAGCTCAGTCCCGCTTTTCGACGTTTCGTATAACTCGACCGTGCGTGTAGCGTGCTGAGAAAGCGAAAAAAAATATCATCTACAGCTATCCTGTGAAGAGTTTTTCATTTTTATTAAAGAAAAAAGGAAACTTTAAAAGAAGTTAAATCTTCACAGAAATATCATACCTAATTCTTACAAATAATTATTCTCATAATGTAGGTTGCAATTTGTAACACTCACTCCTCAGAGTACCTACTGTTTGAAACGCCATATTTTTCTAATGAAGAAAACTTTCTTGATTTTGATTTCTATTTTTTTTTTATTCAGAAGACTACAACTGACAACTATTTAACGATAGGGTAAATCTGATTTAAAATATCATATTTTTAATAAAATACATTTTCTTTTACTGTTTTTGCTATCTATTGTCAGGTAAACGTAATTTGAACTCAAATAAAAATATAAATATTTAAAAACTGATTGTATACGTTTTTTTACTATGTCCCGCTTTCGACGAAATAATCCCGCTTTTTTCACTCAAAAAGTTCCAAAATCCCGACTTGGCAAAAAAAAATCTGACAACGCTGCTTTCACCACACTATCTTGAATGTGAAAGTGAATTTAAGTAAAAACCAATGAATTTGTACCTATGAGATGTTTATTCAAGCCTTGACGTAAATATTCTTCTCTCTGGCAAGTCTCAATAACTACAGCAACATTAAAACTGGAATGCGTTGCCGGTACATGTGCTTCCTTCTACCTGCAACATGCGATCCTTCAAACGACAGATGCACAACAGTTATTGTAATAATGATGGAGTTTTTGTATTCCTATGAGTGAGTTAGGTCACCAGGAAAGAAGAACTTGCAGTAGCGGGGCCGGGGGTGGCGATGCACGAAATATAATTTATGTTTCTATACTAGGCGTGTATAATGCTAGTTTGCCATCCGTGAAAAACATCCTCTTTAACTGTGCTTAACAAAAACCTTTCGCAGTTCTGAGGTCCTAGTAGTTTTAAGAATTCAAAAATTCAAAATTCAAATTCAAAATATCTTTATTCCTTGGACTTTATAAAGCACTTAGAAACGTCATACAAATTAAATATAAGAATATGTATAAATCATTACTACTCTAAATCCGCAGAGCTTAGATTCACTTTCATCACACTATCTTGAATGTGAAAGTGAATTTAAGTGCCAGTTCCGGCGACGGGGCTTCTTGAGAAGAACTGGCAAGAAACTCAAGGCCGACTCTTTTAATTGCCAATAACGTTACATTAAATACAAATACAATCATTAACATAACATAACAAGAGCAATTCATTTCCAAATACTTTTATCATTTATGTAATCCGAGATACAATAGTAAGCCTTTTGACATAGTCTAGTTTTGATATATTTCTTAAATTTACCCATGGATAATTTAAACGCGTCGTTTGGAAGTTTATTGTAGAAGCGTATACATTGACCTGGGAACGAGTTAGAGATTTTATGGAGCCTAGTAATATGCATAGCGAGTTTGTTTTTATTTCTTAAATTTAATTGATGGAGATCACTGTTTTTCCTAAATTTGGTTTGATTTTTATGAACGTAAATAAGATTTTCATAAATATATTGAGAATGTAATGTCATAATATTTATCTCTTTAAATTTATTTCTCAGTGTCTCCCTGGGACTCATCATATAAATAGCACGGATAGCTCGCTTCTGGAGCACAAAAATTGAGTCTACATCCGCGGCACTACCCCAAAGCAATAAACCATATGACATAATGCTGTGAAAATAGCTAAAATAAACTAAACGCGCAGTGTCAACATCAGTTAGTTGACGTATTTTCCTTACGGCGTAAGCTGCTGAGCTGAGTCTAGCCGATAACGTTTCTATATGTGGGCCCCATTGTAATTTAGAGTCTAATGTTATACCAAGGAAAACAACCTTATTGACCAATTCCAATCTCTCATTGTCCATCACCACACTGGTTTTCACTTGTTTCACATTTTTTGTAAAAAATCTAACATATTTGGTTTTACTACCATTTAAAAGTAGGTTATTAGCACTAAACCAGTTTACTATTTTTGAAAGAGCATTGTTTACATCGTCAATTTCTGATTGTTGTCTATTTACCTTAAAAACTAAAGAAGTGTCATCTGCAAACAATACTATTTCATGATTATTCTTTACAAGATGAGGTAGATCATTAATATACACGAGAAACAGGAAAGGGCCCAAAATAGAGCCTTGTGGCACCCCCATCGCTACAGCTGATCCATGTGATCGTTTTCCATTAACATCTACTTTCTGAACCCTATCACCCAGATAAGAAGTAAGAAGATCAAGAGCGATGCCTCTTATACCATAGTGGTGTAAAAAATTAAAACTTCCATGAGCAACGAATTTTATAAGAAAATCAATGGAGCACCGTGTGGGTCAATTCACCACCGCCCAGCTGGAGTGGAGTGATCAGCAAAACTAAGGGGTCGCCAATCCATTGCCAGCCTTATACTCCTTTCTTTCTTTCTATACTTATAGGACAAAACGTCATCGTCACCGTTGACTTTCCTCTCCATTAGCATGCTACGTAGAAGCACACTTCGTAGAAGTCTCACTTCTATCGAGCGTCCCCCAACGACACTGTATTTTAATGTATTTAAATTAAATGACCAGTACAATTAATTTAATATCCTCCTCATAAGTAAGTTTCACAGCCGCACTATGCTGGCATCACAATAGTTAAAGTTAACTTCGCTATCAGAAGTTCGACCACTCTCCTTCGGTGACACGTCTATTGTGTTCACGCCATTTCCCGCGAGATGGCGTTTCAAAACATTGTACTGTTTGAAACTATTGTTAGTTGTTCTCAAATGTTTAATAGAACGGGCACTAAAGTCCAAACTGTCCGTTTACTGTTTTATTTTAATGCTATGTTAATTGTTAAAAATATGATGGGGAAGTATCTCCACCTCACAGAATACTGAAGACAATTAACAATTCCCTTGAAGGTTGTTCCTGCGAGTGAGTGACGCCACCAGAAAGGTAGTTGCGGCGTTGGCTATGGATGTATATACGCAAGTAATTACTTATACCACCATATACTATCGGTCACTCCATACAAATGTCGTGTCGGTAACTACTACATAAACAATGACGTCTGTGTAAATGAGCGTGTGTGCGTGCGGCGCCATATAAATTATTCCTGATTAGTCTCAGAGGGGAGGTGAGGTCGACACGAAAGAGCGGCAAGAAGTAGCCATGCTATACCCAAGTAATTACTTATACCACCGTATACTATAATTACGTACCAGCCATTATAATCAACTGCCTACTAACTCGGATAATCCCTACTTAGTAAGTTGCTTAGGTAAGTTCAGTTCACCACCCAGCGCTATTAACACCCACTGCAAGATTGTAAACGTGTATCGAACTTGTACGTGTACTTAGGGAGTACTAAATCTTAGGTACGAGTATATATAAAACACAAGTTTTGTATGGAGATGCGTACGCTTCCGTTCCGCTTTTATTTCAGCTTTCGTGGCATGAAACCTGGCATGTAATGAGGACAAGTGTGTTTTTTGGGCTTACTCTCCAAAATTTGGCACAACATTAGTGGTAACCAGCGTTGTAAACGTCCATTAACTGCAGGTTCTAACTGCATGTTTAATTTCATTAGCAAAAAAACCGACTCCAAACATTAGTCTACATTTATTATGTATGTAGATACAGGATCAGCCTGTATCTGAGATGATGAAAAAAATAAGGGACCAATCTGGAAGTATATACTCATTCAAATAAAAAAAGTTTTTTCAAATCGGTTTATAAATGACGGAGTAATGAAATAACAAACCTAACAGTGGGTAGATAGGTTAATGATGATGATGATGTATGGGAGCAATCTGAAAGTACCTATATGCTTTCAAACAAATTTAGATACAGGCTGATGATGATGAAAAAAATATGGGACTAAGCTGGAAGCATACTTTTTCAAATAATTTTTTTTTTCGAATATAAAAATCATGGAGTAATTAAGTAACAATAAAAAAAAATACAGCCGATTTGGGAACCTCCTTTCCTTTTTTAGAGTCGGTTAAAAATTTAAGTTTGTGGTTTGTTTTAAAATCTTCATAGAGGTACAGAATAATATACTCTAATATATAATCTAAGGTCTTTACGATCGACCGTCTTTTCCGTGGTTAGATACAGGCTTATATGGGGACTTTAGCAATTCATTTGCCGTTTTTAACAAATATTATTTCACATTGCCAAGAGGGAAGTCAAATTCCAAAAGCTTCCTACTCCTACTAATTTCTTCTGATTAAATTCGTTGTGAGTTCCAAGACTGCAATGGACTTCATTGTTCATTGCCTTTTTTGGTGGTCGCCGCTATTAATCCTAAACGGAGGACCCCATCCTGTTTAAAAAAAAACCGGCCAAGTGCGAATCGGACTCGCGTACGAAGGGTTCCGTACCATTATCTATAGAACAGCAGAAAAAAAATCACATTTGTTGTATGGGAGCCCCCCTTAAATATTTCGTTTTCTTTAATTTCATTATTTATTTTTAAAGTGAATATATAACTAAATATTCAATATTTCAAACGTCTACCTATTGCCGTTATCAATTGCGAGCAAAAACGAGCAAAAAATCACGTTTGTTGTATGGGAGCCCCCTTAAATATTTATTTTATTATATTTTTTAGTATTTGTTGTTATAGCGGCAACAGAAATACATCATCTGTGAAAATTTCAACTGTCTAACTATCACGGTTCATGAGATACCGCATGGTGACAGACGGACGGACGGACGGACGGACAGCGGAGCCTTAGTAATAGGGTTCCTTTTTACCCTTTGGGTACGGAACCCTAAAAAATGCTATTTCAGTAGAATAAATAAACTAGCGTATTTAACAGAACCTTTCCTTCTTCCAGCCGCTTGCATCGTGTAAAAGCACCTTTATGTGCCTTACTAAGAAACTTACCCAAGCACTTTATGATTGCGCCCACCTTGAAACTTTTACTATTAAGTTTAATCTGTTTCAGTAGAGGCTATATTATTAACATGTTTGCTTGTTTAGCCCATTTATGGCAGAAAAACAATGTAATGTTTCTGGTTTTATACTTATATTTTATTATCTATATATATAAAAGAAAGTCGTGTTTGTTACAACACTTATAACTCGAGAACGGCTGGACCGATTGCCATGGTTTTTGATTTGTTGGATTTGTCTCCGTCCAGAATAGCAGAATAACTATTAAAACATTGGAAAATTTACGAAAAAAATAAAATAAAAGAAAAATCATTTTTCCATACAAAATGTTCGTGGATGTCGGACCTGTCAAACGTGACGTTAACGTGCGTACGTCAAATGTATGCGTGCGTTCAGAAATGTGGGTATAGGATAATAAGTATTAGAACATTGACAAAATTGTCGAAAAATTAAATTTGAAAACGGATTGGGATATTTATTGATTTTCAATTAAATGTCAAATCGATTGGTCTAACTTTTACGTCGCGAAAGTTGTCCGTTGTTGTTTTGAAAATTGTTTATGAATGAATGCTTGAAAATGAAAATGAATGCTTCAAGTGTCATGGTACTTTATTTTGTGACATAGTAAAATACTGAACTTAATATTTACCCACTGCTGGGTAATATTGACCCACTGCTGGGTAATATTAAATACGGGTCTTCCTTCAACTGAATATGTTTCGAGCATACTCCACCACGCTGCTCAACTGCGAGTTGGCGGACGCCAGTAATTTCAAGCCGCCTAAAGGCCACTTGGCTTAACGACTGCCATCTAATGATAACAGCCAGGACCGACGGCTTAACGTGCCTTCCGAAGCACGGAGGAGCTCGAGATAATCTAATGATAACAACCGGGACCGACGTCTTACGTGCCTTCCGAAGCACAGAGGAGCTCGAGATAATCTAATGATAACAACCGGGACCGACGTCTTACGTGCCTTCCGAAGCACGGAGGAGCTCGAGATAATCTAATGATAACAACCGGGACCGACGTCTTACGTGCCTTCCGAAGCACGGAGGAGCTCGAGATAATCTAATGATAACAACCAGGACCGACGGATTAACGTGCCCTCCGAAGCACGGAGGACCTCGAGTTAATCTAATGATTACAACCGGGACCGACGGATTAACGTACCTTCCGAAGCACGGAGGAGCTCGAGATAATATAAACTCATCCATGGACAGGCTACGGTTGACGTTGCTTAACTTGCGTGTACAATTAGACTGACACGTGCAATGACGCCATCGTGCTTCTCTATTATTTTCTATTATTCATTATATTAATTTCAAGACATCATAAATTTTGTTCAACTAATATGTATACCACGACATTCATTGACAATTAGGCGGTACGAAGTTCGCCGGGCCAGCTAGTATGTTTATAAATATAATCATAATAGATATGATATAAACTCAAAAATAATAGACACGGTAAATACAGTGTCTATTATTTTTGAGTTTCTTGCCAGTTCTTCTCAAGAAGCCCCGTTCCGGAACTGGCACTTAAATTCACTTTCACATTCAAGATAGAGTAATCAAAGTGAATCTAAGCTATCGGATCGGATTTAGAGTAGTAATGATTTAGTTACATGTTCTTATATTTAATTTGTATGACGTTCCTAAGTGCTTTATAAAGTCCAAGGAATAAAGATATTTTGATTTGATTTGATACTTACAAGGTTGTTTGGAATAAATTGCTGTTACGTCCCGCCTGAGCCGAGAGTGCAAGCGAGAGCGCGGAACATACGATAGAGAGGCACGTTCGGCTTGTGACGCATCTATCTCTCTTCCACTCTATCGCCCGATATTTTCTTATGACGTTATCACATAAAATTATCGCCCGTAAACCGACTTTACAGACAACCAATTTATTTCGTTTCTTAATTGTTTCAATAAATAAATAAATATTGTCAGACAAATTACACAGCGCCATCTAGCCCCAAAGTAAGCGAAGCTTGTGTTATGGGTACTAGACAACTGATAAAACATACGTAAATACATTTTTTTTGTTAATACATACCTATGATACATAGAAAACACCCAGACCAAGACAAACAGACATGTTCATACACACAAATGTTTGTCCTGTGTGGGAATCGAACCCACGAGCGTTGGTGTCGAAGCCGCGTCATTGACCGTTACGCCACCGAGCTCGTCAAAAAGTGTTTCAATGAAATAGTATTTTATTACTATGTGGTATATTTGCCAGATTTGTAACTGGTAGTAATTTACAAATGTATGGAACTCTGCCAAGTTCCATGTACCTTTGTCTATCGATTGCCAATGAACTTGGTCTCAGTGTTTTCGAGATATTTGCCAAAAAATATTTGCGCTGTCATTCTAATTAATATTACCATATTAGGTTTGAAAACAAAGTGAACAGTAATTGACCACCTAATTATAATGTAACTTGCAGTTCGCGGCTTCGCCCGCCTCAATATGTTTTTGCGTCATGCCTCGCTTACAAAGTTTTTCGGGATAAGAGGAGTCTTTTTGTTTTTTGATGAGGCGAAAATTAGTAAGACAAAGCTGCGAAACTACAAAATTCAACTTTAAGTAAAGACGATACGATTGAGAATTCTTTGAATATTTTAATGATTCGAAATGACAGTTCGTAAGACAAAGCTGCGAGATTACAAAATCCAACTTTAAGCAAAGACGATACGATTGAGATTGCTTTCAATAGTTCATGTTTGTGTACGATAGCGCAATAAATGAATATTGTATCTTACCACATAAATGATAGTACTGTTATACAGATAAATAAAGCAATTCGTACGAAATTATTTCCGAACCATTCCAAAATATTCAAAAATGCACAACGTTAATGTTCAAACTTTCACTTCTGCCGGCACTCCTGGAGGGCAACCCGTTGTTTTTTTTTATACTATGACGGGTAGACAAACATACGGCCCGCCTGATGTGAAGCGGTTACCGTAGCCATATAAACGCTCGCAACATAAAATATCGCTCGCGCGCCACCACCCCCGCTGCCATAATAAATAATGCCGCAGCATCTCCTTCCTTTCTGGTGACTTCACTCACTCGCAAGAACACAACAACCCTCAAGGCAATTGTTATTTGGGTGCGGTATTCTGTGAGGTGAGGAGAGGAGATGGCAGCCTGGGAAGGCTTGTTATTGTTGGCAACACCGAAGGCAAGAGAGCACGTGGCCGTTCATCAACAAGATGGTCTGACCAGGTGAAGGGGGCCGCCTCCTTATCTAGATTCTATCAGGCAGTGAGGGCCACTTCGGACAGGAATCCATGGAGACAGATTGTCCGTTCGCGAGGTTCCTGTAACCACGATCCTCAGCAATGAGGGACCGAGTGAAGAAGAAGATTCTGTGAGGTGTAGGTACATTCTCCAGTCGAGTAGCTTAGAATTACGCTCCCTACCTCTCTTTTCGCCAGAGCTTCGTTAGTTAGTCAGCACCCCGTGCAGGGGTAGATTTTTTTTTTTAAGTTGCCTTTGGATCGGAGATGTTGATGAACCACTTACACCCTATTCATTCAGGACTTCTGAAATACTACAATTTTTCAAGACAATCGGTTCAGTAGGCATGAAGCGAAAAAATAGTATCAAAACGTAAGTTACTCTTTGGAGGTGAATGACCTGATGATGATGATGATGATGATGATGATGACGTCTTTAAAATTGCTTCCATAGGGAGGCAATTCAAAAACGAATGATAACAAAATCGGGGGATACAGTTTGTGTTGCAGCTACATATCTATCATCTCCATCCAAAATTCAATCACACCACTGGATAGATGAAGGATCAAAGAATTTATTACGCTAAGTAAGGACTATGGAACATTGCGTGCGGGGGAGGGAGAAGCGCTGATTTTGAGATAATTTTAGTGCATATACCGTATTCACGTACAACACACGGCCGTGTCCATGACACAGCCACGCCCCATTTTTTTTTGTTCATACAATCATCATCATCATCAGCCTGTATCTACCCACTGTTGGATATAAGCCTGCCTTCCCGAATGCTTTCCATCGAATACGATCCTCCGCGTTCCGCATCCAGCCGCTTTCTTAAGGTCATCAGACCATCTTGAAGGAGGGCGCCCAACGCTTCGTCGTCCTACGCGCGGCCTCTACTCTAATACCTTTCTTCCCATCTGCCATCACGGAAACTAACTATTTTATTTGTTTATATTTTTCTCTGTCAATGCTGAACAAGGTAGAAATGTGAGCTTATTTACGACCTCGATTGTGCCTTAACTGCCATATAAAAATGTCAACAAGCCATTAATATTTTATGTCCAAATATTCTTCTGAATGGCCGTACTTAAAGACATCTTAAAAATTTCCATAAATTGTCATTTATGCCTATCTATATAAAATTGTAACTGTTCGTTCTGTTATTAAGACACCCTCAAGTCTGAGGGTCAACGTTCACGGTTTTAGGGACCAGTAAATGAAAAAATAATGGGGTGTGCCTGTGTAATGGCCACATGTTGTACGTGAATACGTTATATGCACTAAAATTATCTCAAAATGGCAGCGCTTCCCCGTCCCCCGCACGGGATGTTCCATTGTCCTTACTTAACAGTAAGACCTGCTACTGCTACGCTTGCGTGCTCGGTTGGTTTACTGAGCGCAAAAGCGGTGCAGGCAAAGGTCCTCTCGTCTGGTTGGTTTACTGGACGAGAGACTCGCAACCCGTGATATAACCGGAAGGTTGGCACACGGGGCGCATTAGCTGTTAGGTATAGGGTACGTGTCCTTACTTAACGTAATAATTTTTCTGATCCATCATCTATCCAGTAGTGAGATTGAATTTTGGATGGAGCTGCAACTTGCAGCTAATCATCTCCGTCCAAAATTCAAAACGTGTGGTTTCCAGCAGACTAGAATAGAATCACTCCGTTTTTCCCGTGGATGTCGTACCAGGCGACTAAGGGAAATACATTATCAAATATCGATCAGGCCTCCCCAACTTGTCTGGCCAGCGTGGGGAGTGTAGGCCAAATCCTCCTTCCGTCTAGGACGGACGAGAGAGGGTCGTGCTCCTGTAGTGGAGACTAAAATGGACCTAATGATGATATGAAACGACGCGACATTTGTATGGAGTCGTCGTGGTTTGCTAGAAAGCAAGCCATTGGCTTGGATGACGGCTGCGGTGAGGTGGGGTGAAGTGGGGCGCACAGATAAAAGCAGACAGAGCGCCGCTACATAGACAGTTTTAGCTCGAGTAGACTCATCTGTTCTAAGCGTATTTGTATATTTAAAGTAATAAGTGCAACGTGTCTTCCTCTTATCTCGAGCTAGACCCTTGTTGTTCAATGTGAACAATGACACGCCCCCAGTCGAGAGAAATCTCTCTTACACGATAAATTTGTAATAGAAATCAATGTATGTTAGTGTATTTGTCCAGTTACAAAATTATTTATTAATTACTGTATAGTTACATCTCTACATCTACGAGTATATTATATATTATTGTTTAAGAAAAATATAAATTCTCAACATAAAGTTGAACATATTAAAAAAATATTGCAATTTCTTTTATGTACGGAACCTAACTTAAACCAGTTTCGAATAACACTTTTCAGTTTTTTTATTGCAAAATCCGCGCTCATTATGTTGAAATCCTGAAAATTTATGACCCTTAATGTACTTTATAATAATATTCGGGACTGGAGTCGAAGATAAAAAATCAAATAAAATAACATAGGTAATTTGATCTACACTACTTTGCGTACTTCCGCCATCAATTAGTTTATGCAAACTACTGCCGGCCGGCACCCACCCTCTACCGTTAGTTTGTATGAACTAATTGGTGTCGGGAGTGTGTAAAGCAAATTTGACTTTCGCAAAATAACACCTGAATCAATTAACTACAATAACATAGACCAAATTTGCATGTAAATTTGACTTTTGGAAAATAACAACTGTATCAATTAACTAGAATAACATAGATCAAATTGCCTGTAAATTTGACTTTCGCAAAATAACATCTGAATCAATTAACTAAAATAACATAGATGAAATTTCATTTTCTCAAAATAACAATTGAATCAATTAACTAAAATAACTGTGAAAATAAAAAGTATATTAAAACTCTCATGAAATCATAGTAAATTAATTAATTTTATTAAACGGGTCTCTCATGGCGATAGAGAGTGGGAGTGCTCGTCTGAAGTGTCTGAACATTCGCCCAGATGAAGATCTTACTTTGAGATCGAGAGTATCTTTCCCGACATAAACACGTGAGTGTCAATTTTAATTCCGTTAATTACTTTACTATGTAGGTTTATATGTTATTGGCCGTGTGGTTTCCGGCAGACAAGAATAAAATCACTCCGTTTCTTCCCGTGGATGTCGTACAAGGCGACTAAGGGAAATACATTATCAAATATCGATCAGAACCCGTTTGGCCAGCGTGGGGAGTGTAGGCCAAATCCTCCTTCCGTCTAGGACGGACGAGAGAGGGTCGTGCTCCTGTAGTGGAGACTAAAATGGACCTGATGATGATGATGATGATATATGTGTATGGTTGCACTTTTATTATTATGTATCTGTTTTGAATCACGGGTCAAGCCAGGCTGATTACCATCGGTTTCTTGATTACGAAAATCAAACTTTAGCTTAGATTATGGTGATTGTGTTTAACTTAGCTGGTTGACAACATCGAACCCTACCGAATAAGCTGAAGATGTTTGTCACAAACTTAAACCTAAGATCTGTGTTATGTTAATGATTGTATTTGTATTTAATGTAACGATATTGGCAATTAAAAGAGTCGGACTTGAGTTTCTTGCCAGTTATTCTCAAGAAGCCCCGTCGCCGGAACTGGCACTTAAATTCACTTTCACATTCAAGATAGTGTGATGTAAGTGAATCTAAGCTCTGCGGATTTAGAGTAGTAATGATTTATACATGTTCTTATATTTAAGTTGTATGACGTTTCTAAGTGCTTTATAAAGTCCAAGGAATAAAGATATTTTGATTTTGATTTTGATTTTCGCGATCAAAAAATCCGATGGTAATCGGCTTCAGCTTCGGTGTCAGGGCCATTGGTCTTTAATAGACGTGCGCGGGAACATGGATCCAACGCGTAGAGGACCTTTTGAGAAAGTTAATGTAATGTTGTACACCCGCTGTGAGCCGTTCCAGGATATGTCAATGGAGCGATATGCCCATGAATAGGCCTCGAAATCTCTTGAAAATTACATGGACTATGGAGATAATTTGGGGGACTCGATATTGGGTTATTTATACAAGAGGGTACGAATTATTATTTTATACAAATAAGTTGGCAAACAAGCATACGTCATGCCAGATGGTAAGCAGACTGGTAGGCTATGGACATTCGCAACACAAGAGGTACCACTCAAATAAGTATATTTGATAATAATATATACGAGTATATATACCTACATAGGTATATTTGAGTATTCTGCAATTTTAAAATTATTTATTAACTTGACATATTTTTTTACACTACGTTGTATAAAACTTATAAAAAAATAGAATCTCTGCGTGCAGGTGACGCAGAGATTCTATTTTTTTTATAAGTTTTATTTATTGTACAGTCAGGAACTCGTGGAGCTTTACACATTGGACTCTGTACCGTTATTATTACAATCGCTGTAGATGTAACGCTCGTACTACAAGTGAAAAGCTTCATGAGCTCTCGACTTCACCTACAATTCATACTTTTCTCATTCTCCATCAACAACAACTCCCCCCTCCCCCCGCCCTGGGCCATCGGCTGGCGACGAACTTGGGTTGTGCCGTACCTCTCTTTCGCCAGAGCCTCGTTCTCTAATCGACAGGGTGTACTGCATGCAGGTGGGGTTGTCTTTATCTCTAAGTATCTAAAATTAGCTCTAAGTAATTAAAGTTTTGGGGCCAAAGCACAGGCCAAAGGCAACACCAATACAATAATTTCAACAGCGATCATGGCACTTCGAATTAAAACGTTTGAACGAGCTAGCAGAATTATACGCCAAAAATTTACAGCGTAATAAATTTTATGAGATTACATTTACCTAGTATATTTATGAGTCGTGAAATAAACGTGAAATGCGCTTTTTATCTCATTTATCGAGATATATGAAGCTGTAGAGAATATTTTTCTGCTCCATGCTTTATTAGTAGTGAATACGAAAAAAAAAATGGCTGGCAATGGAGCCCCTGAAGGACAATTCTCAATACTCAATATCTTTATTGCATATAATATGTAGGTACATGTCGATCTTAAAATACATGTTAGTTTTAAGTTATTACATATTATGACCCTACAAGGGTATGGCAACAGTCTGAAGTGTACGGAACGGTTTATTATATGTCATCTAATTTATCATTTAAAAATTCGTCAAGAGTATAATAACATTCGGCTACCAGTAAGGTCTTTAATTTTTTAATGAAGCTTGCTCCTTGGTCAATATCTTTTATTTTATTTGGCAAATTAATTCTCGTAATTATGTTAAGATCGCAGAATGAAAATTGACCGAATCGAGATTGAATTGTGAATTGACAAAAAAATTATAAAGTTGATTTCGTTAATTCATTATTATCAATTCTTATTCATGGCAAAAAAAACATGCTTAGTTTGTTTAATTTTTACGTTCAGTGATTTCCTCTCACTTGAAAATTTGTCAGCTGATGCAGTGAAAGGTGGCGCATGGCCCAGGCGTGAGCGCTAATCGCTTATTTAAATACGTCAGCTGACGACCTTTCCACCAACATAGAGGCAGCTGACGTTTTTATTTATTCAATGTTGCATATAAGCTATCATCTGACAAATTTTCAAGTGGAAAGAAATCACTGAACGAAAAAATTTTTTTTGCATGTTCGTGTGACCAGCTGACGTATAATCCACCACAGTACAGCTGACTTTTTTTTATCTTCGAATAATTGCGTTAACTATCATTTAACAAATTTTCAGTCGGGAGGAAATGAATGAAAACATTTTTTTTTTTTACGTGATTATAATGCTGCCGCTGCCCAACCCACCCGCGGAGCGGCAGCTGACGTTTACCATACGTCATAATGCAACTCTGTGAAGTATTTCACGAGTTATCGCTTGAGAGGAAATAACTGACAAAATATACTATCTGGCTTGTTTTCAGTCCTTTCCTTCCGACTGAAAATTTGTTAAATAATAGATAACGCAATTATTCGAAGATAAAAAAAGTCAGCTGGCCGTACCGTGGTGGATTATACGTCAGCTGGTCACACGAACATGCAAAAAATTTTTTATCGTTCAGTGGTTTCCTCTCACTTGAAAATTTGTCATATGATAGCTTATATGCAACATTGAATAAATAAAAACGACAGCTGCCTCTATGCCTGCCGCTGCCTAACCCCCCCACGGAGCGGCAGCTGACGTTTACCATACGGCATAATACAACTCTCTGAAGTATTTTACGAGTTATAACTTGAGAGGAAATGACTGACAAAATATACTATCTGACTCACAGAATATTAACTCTATTGGCATTTTGCTTGGCCAATATAGCTACTGTAATACAGTTCTGCTCTTTATAGTGTATATAAATAATCGAAGGGTAAATAAAGTGCCGCTATATAACAGAAAATTAAATTTTCAAATGCGAAGTAACTTCCGCTGTGCGGAAATTTAACCTCCGTTACAGAATAAGTAATGATCGCCGGCGCGTCTTGACTCCTAGTCTTAATACAACCAGATAACATCTTAGCGACCTTTAGGATTCCCATGGGACAATATTTCACAAATATATTTTGATTGCTACTTTTCTTTGTTAACTTGAAAATACGATAAAATTAAACTTTACCTCAAAACAATACAAATATAATACCAAATGTGACAATCACGAGATCGAGACTGGATCGGAACTGAATTTTGACTCATTTTAATTACGCGAATTCCCTCTCTGATAACTGTACTGACCACCATTATCAGCCTGTATCTACCCACTGCTGGATATATTGCCTTCCCCAATGCTTTCGACCACATGCAATCCTCCGCTTTCCGCATTCAACCACTACCAGCCACGTTTTTTGAGATCCTCGGTCCATCTAGAGAGGGGTCGCCTGACCCTTCGTCGCCCCATACTTTTTTATTTTTTATACTACGTCGGGTGGCAGACAAGCATACGGCCCGCCTGATGTGAAGCGGTTACCGTAGCCATTTTAACGCTTGCAACATAAAATATTGCTTGTACGCCGCCACCCCCGCTGCCAACGCAACATCTCCTTCCTTTCTTTCTGGTGACCTCACTCACTCGCAGGAACACAACAACCCTCAAGGGAATTGTTATTTGGCTGCGGTATTCTGTGAGGTGGAGGTACATTCCCCAGTCGGGTAGCTTACAATTACGCTCCCTACCTCTCTTTTCGCCAGAGCTTCGTTTGTCAGTCAGCAGGGTGCACCACGTGCAGGTGAAGTTGGCTTTGGTTCAAAGATCTTGATGAACCACTTACACCCCAAAATTTTCTCCCCCATTTGTGATCCCCAGATGTGCCAGCTAAACTGCCACTTCAACTGGCTGACTCTGAGTGCTATGTCGACCACTTTGGTTCTCCGATAACTTTATTGATCACTAAAACAAAATAACTTATGTATTCCAACCTGTTCTAATAATAAGGGCGCAAATACGCTGGCATATTGATCGTCTTTATTATTAATGCAAGCACACGTGGTTCCTAAAGAGGTACATTAGCGGTGTCGTAAAATGCTGCTTTAAGAAATTATGCCGTTTGAAGAATACACGGCTAACGCAACGAGTTAAACTGTCAGTTAAGTTTTAGATTTTGCTGAAAATTTATTCAAGTCACATGGTAATTTATAAATACAAAATTATTATTATTAACTTTACATTATAATTATATTAACTGTACGAGAATAAATTAATTTTGTATTTGTAGCAGTAGTGTGGTTAAGCAAATAAATTAAGTTAATGTTATAACCTGTTGTACGTAATTCAATTTACTATTAGTAATTTAAATTTGTTAATTTTAAAAGCACACTTTGACGAGCTCGTTGGTCGAATGGTTAGCAATGGCCAATTTAACTCCGAGGTCGCTGGTTCGATTCCCACATAAGACAAATATATGTGTGCATGAACATGCCTGCTTGTTTTCGTCTGGGTGTTTTCTATGTATGATATGAATGTATTTACAAAAAAAAAAAAAAATAAGTATAATATTACTTAGCTAGTACCCATAGTATGTACAAGCTTTACATAGTTTGAGACTAAATGACGGTGTGTAATTTGTCCCGGAATATTTATTTATTTATTTATATTCTACACTTCGAAATTCAACATTTTTCAATGTTGAAGATATCCTTTTCGACATTGCTCTCAGTCAGCAAGTTGAAATAGCAGGCAGGCCACATCTGCCGATTCAGCGATGGTAGTCATCTGCCATTCTACTTCCACTCTAGAAGTACTCTTTTCTTCCTCATAGATGAAAATAGTAGCCGAATTAGATTGAAAGTCGGGTATAGGGCGATGTAGCTTTGACCCCCAGATAATCGGCTCAAAAGAGGAGCTGGTAGTGGGTGGATATTTAAATGGGGGACAGGAGCCCTTCCAAATGTTTTTCGTATATTGTGAACCGTAGAAGGCATTTATAAAAGGGAGGCCTTAAATATTATGCGATCAATTTTGGTTCTCTGTCGAATTTCTTCATTCGAATTTCTTATACAGGGTGTCCCGGGGTAATTTTAAAAGGGGGTAAAAAAGATAAAAAAATATAGACAAAAAATATATATAAAGAACATATATGTTTCCTATTTTTTTTCCATTAATTAAGATTTTTATTTTTCACTAAGGACTCTATATGAAATATCGATTTCTTTCAAAGTAACCATAAGCATTGAAAATACGATACCAAATAGCCAGCAAAAAGTGACTGTCATTTCCTAAACTGTGCTATTAGTCATAATTCTTGAAGTGAAAACTCCTTTAGCGGCGTTGTGCACTTTTTGGGATGGGTAAAAAATCTACAAAAAAGAGGAGAGGAAGTAATATCCCCCTCTCTTTTTTTTGTCGATAATTTTTGATTTATTTTCAATCCCTTTCCGGATTACACTTAATTCCGCGACACATTGTATACTTTTCGCTGCTTTCATTACATGTAAATTAGGCCAACGAAGCAACTCAGAATTCAAATTTCCGTAAGATGTAGGCTGGCATCATCTGAAACTTAAAATATTAAGTCGTTATGGATTACGATAGTTATGTTTTTGTACGGTCTCTTTAATTTTATAGTATTCCAAGATGGACAAATAATTGAGGAAAAATCGATCACAGTACTAATAATTTTTTACTGTTTTTGTAGGTGACAATTTTCAATTTATTTTCAGGTTTAAAGTTTTAGTACAATAGAAAAAATATTTTTAATATATAATATTAATACGAATACGGGAGAATGTGTGTCATCTGACGGAAAGTGATCACCACCGCCCATGGACATCTGCAACACCACGGGGTCGCCGATCCGTTTGACAACCGCAGCTGGCAACGCAGCAACTCCTTCCTTTTATGTCACCTCACTCACTTACAGGAACACAACAACCCTAAAGAGAATTGTTATTTGGCTGCGGTATTCTATGAAGTGAACGTACTTCCCCAGTCGGGCAGCTTATTAATACGCTGTACCCTCTCTTTTGCCAGAGCCTCTTTCTCTAGTCGGCAGGGTGCACCACGTGCAGGATGCGAGGCTGCTTTGGCTCTAAAGATGATAGTGAGCCACTTACACCACCCCAACCTGATTCCTGCAATTTTATAAATCTATTTGCTTTCTAACGCAAACCACTTCTAGTAGTAGTAGTATCATATATTACCAAAGTATGAAGACTAGTGGTCGCCCAGTGGTCGAAATTCGACCATCATCATCAGGTCATTTTAGTCTCCACTACAGGAGCACGACCCTCTCTCGTCCGTCCCAGACAAAAGGAGGATTTGGCCTACACTCCCCACACTGGCCAAACAGGTTGGGGAGGCCTGATCGATGTTTTATAATGTATTTCTTTTAGTCGCCTTGTACGACATGACACGGGAAGAGACGGAGTGATTCTATTCTAGTCTGCCGGAGACTACACGGCCACCGAAATTCGACCATAATTAATTTAAATTATGACTTTAACAATAAAAAAAGAGTGTTTATGCTATGTGTGTTAAATACGTGGTAGTGTGTGTAATGTTATTTTTATTGATTTAATGTATTTTTTTGAATACTACGTCGGATGGCAGACAAGCATACGGCCCGCCTGATGTGAAGCAGTTACCGTAGCCTTATTAACGCTCGCAACATAAAATATCGCTCGCGCGCCGCCACCCCCGATGCCAACGCAGCATCTCCTTCTTTTCTCAAAGAAATATTAGCATTCTGCACTTCATCTCTATTTCGGCGTCTATCACGCCGCGATTTTCGTAAAAAGGCGTACAATGTTTTCGCTTCACGTATAATATATAGATATCTAACCGAGAACTATAAATATAAATCTATTTATGTAAAAGCAAAAGGTCACTCTCTGAACACGAAATCTTGACATGTACTTGACCTACGAAGCTGAAGCTTGGCAGGTAGAATGTAGTTTATAGGCTAAGGTAACTGACATTAGCTAAAACGGATTTATCGGCAGGGTCGAACTAGGAACATGGTGCGGTTATAAGCTATCGTAAATCTACATGAAAGTTTTATGTTATTTTTTTATACACAGCTGAGTAGTTTGGTTTAAATATTTAGCTGTGTTTTTCAACAGCAATTTCAGTCAACGATGAGTATTTCGGTTTAAAATGTAAAATAAATATATAGATTCATAAGATTTTTTCAACAGGGATCCATTCCTCTTAAGGTAGCTAAAACAATTAAAAGAAAAAAACCGGCCAAGTGCGAGCCGGACTCGCTCACGAAGGGTTCCGGACCATTATCTATAAAAACAGCAAATAAAAAACATGTTTGTTGCATGGGAGCCCCCCAAATATTTAAATATTTGTTTTATTTTAGTTTAATTATTTATTTTTAAAGTGAATGCATAACTAAATATTCTGCGAATATTTCAAGCGTCTACCTGTTGTCATTATCAATGTCGAGCAAAAAAAAAATCGTCTTTGTTATATGGGAGCCCCCTTAAATATTTATTTTATTCTGTTTTTTAGTATTTGTTGTTATAGCGGCAACAGAAATACATCATCTGTGAAAATTTCAACTGTCTAACTATCATGGTTCTTGAGATACAGCCTAGTGACAGACGGACGCACGGACAGCGGAGTCTCAGTAATACGGTTCGTTATACCCTTTGGGTACGGAACCCTAAAAATATATTATTGCAAGTCATTGATATACAAAAAACCCTTGCAAGTCCATGAAAACATTGTCGAGGGGACCCGCTGGTGTTTTCTATACTATCCTTCTATTATTCCCATTCCTACTTAAAAGTGTATGTAAATTTCTGAAGACGTATGGATGTTTGTTGACTTTGACACGTAAGATACTGTGATCATGCGAGGCGAAGCCACGGGTAAAAGGTAGTGTTATATATGTAGTTTACAATTATATATATATATATATATATATATATATATATATATATATATATATATAATTGTAAACTATAACGGTAACTGCGAAAGTGGTAACACTCGGGCACGCGGCTGTTTTTCCTCAGAATTGTGAATAATTAGCCATTGACATGCACTCTACAAACTGCCTCTAATTTTAGAATTGCATTCATAGAGTGCACGCAATCCTTCCACGAAAGTTGTAAATTCTTCTAAGCTGATAATTAAGTTGACAATAACTTGGCGATTTAACCAGAGGTTTGGTTTAACATTGACGTCATTCAAATTGTTTTATCCGTAGGATGGAAAATACATGCTAGATTTTTTTATATTCATATCATTTATTTATAATTTCTGAATTACTCGATGAAAAAGAAACCATACTTAAATAAAAAAAAAAGTTTTACACCCAGTTTTGTTTACCGTATAAAAGTTTTTATTTATGGGCTTGGCAGGAAATACGCTCTGAAGGGCAATTCTCGTAATTAAAATGTAGTCAAATTTCAGTTCCGATCCAGTCTCGATCGCGCAGATGACAAATTTTATATTCTCCTAACACAATATGAATCTTCAAATTTTTATTTAAGTATGATTATATCGAAACATGACCGAAAATTAAATATTCTATCTATATAACTAACCGGGCTAGGGTTGACGAAATGTACAAAAGTTTCGTGTTATCTAAATTCATCTATCACGTATCGAGATGCAATATCGAGATTCTCCAACGATTACAACCTAACTACAAGGACCGGAAAAAGCATGACTCATTGTCACGTTCCACCTTCAAGCGTTCAGCTTGTGAAGCATCTATCTCTCTTCCACCCCATCGGCCGATGTTTTCTTATGTCGTTATCACGTAAAATTATCGTCCGTAACCCGACTACAGACAACCAATTTTTTTTTAAGCTATAAGTTGTGGAAGGGGAGTACCTGCGTTGATAACATTAACCCTTTATCAACAACATAGTCAAGGGTACGTGTTGTCGTTAACGTCCCATTTGTAGGGCTTGACAAACGACTGTTTAATTATTTGACGAACGACTCGCCCGTCTAGTGCGCGGGTAAACAAGACGCACGCGAGCAACATTTTAGGCACCAAACTGCTTGTAGGTACTCAAACACACTTCGGTAATAACTCCAGGTAACAAATTACGTGAAGTATGACAATATCCTAGTACTTGACAAATCAAGTACCAGGATATTCTCATTCATATTATTGGAATCGATGTGTTATATGTTTTAGGTCCCCAATAGTGTTAGTACATAAAATCTGTGGTGCACGATAATTCAGCTTCAATCAGGCAGACTATATTAGAGTCAGGTAAGAGGTCTTATATTTCTTTTTTGTTTGCCCAATGAAGTATTGAACGTAACACCCCCGCTGCCAACGCAGCATCTCCTTCCTTTCTGGTGACCTCACTCACTCGCAGGAACACAACAAACCTCAAGGGAATTGTTATTTGGCTGCGGTATTTTGTGAGGTGGAGGTACTGCCGCAGTCGAGCAGCTCAAAAATACGTTGTGGCATACCTCTCTTTTCGCCAGAGTCTAGTATGTGCAGGTGAGGTTTTGGTTCAAAGATTTTGAAGAACCACTTACACCCCCAATAGTCTCAGTAATAAGGTCCCGTTGGCACCCTTTTTGTACAGAACCCTAAATATCAGACGACATCCACTTACGCACTGTTTACCCGATAAATTTAATTTACGAGTACCAGGCTCTTATAAATCGACCGAAGATATATCAGAACGATATCGAGCCACTTTGCAATAAATTCACCGTGCCGCCGCACGGGTGATGTGTGATATATGAATACTAACTACACTTATGAAGATGGATGTGTCTGTAGGGAATTGGAAATGGGATCCATGCACTTCATATTTGCCTAGTAGGTGGATAAGTATTTGTCGATTTAGATGTACGCGATCTTTTCTTTTTTACCCGACTGAAGAAGAAAGGAGGGTTATGTTTTCGAGTGTATGGCACGCTATTCTTTAGCACGCTCTACAGCCTAAACCACTTGACGGATTTCAACATATTAGGTGTAATTAGAATCGTCTTGATTGTTAGAGTGATACTGGGTATATCAAAATAAAAAAATGACGGATTTTTGGCACCAAATTATATGTATATATATTGAAAAACTTTTTTTCTTCAAATCCTATTGAATATCAGAATAGTGTTTTATAAAAACTTACAAAAATATACTTAAAAAAATAAGCAAGCAACTTATATTCGTCGTCAACCCTTAGTTATCTCACTGCTGGGGTACAGATCTCCCCTCAATCGAAGGGGTTTAGAGAGCATACTCCATCACGCTGCTCAGCTGCGGCACAATATTTCTATGCTGTGGCTGCGGGTTGGCGGAGGTCAGTGTTTTTCAAGACGCCTAGAGGACTCGGCTTAACGATTGTCATCTAATGACAACAGCCGGGACCGACGGCTTGACGTGTCTTCCGAAGCACGGAGAAGCTCGAGATAAATAAATAGACATGCTACGGTCGAAGTTGCTTACCTTGCGTGATCTAGACTGCCACGCGCAACTCAAGCTCCCCGAAAACATACATACACTACTAAAATTACAACCCATCCTTTTGGTATTGCCGTAGTCGGGTAAAAATTGCACAGATCGATATGAAATTTTGTAAATACCGCGCATCCCTCGGAGGGGGTGAAATGCGAATTCGCCTGCCGGAACGTGCTGATAACGGATATTCGACTTGTGGTACTGTAAACCTAGGAGGATAGGTCAACCTAAATTAGAATTTATAGCGGTTACGGACGTAGCTGTTAGCATTCTACGGTTGGTGATAGTGATGGGAAAGCATCATTATTTATTTTATCTGTGAGTATCTCAGATACGATAGTTACCGTATTAAATTATCGTCCAGGTTGACTGTCAATACGCAACTATAAAACTAAAATAATAGGCTAGTTGCTAGGCTTTGGCTCTAAGAACGTAGTGAACCACTTGCTAACTATCATATGTCCGTAAAGCTGTACAATGTCTTGCCTGAAGAGTTGACAAATCTTCCATTACATGTTTTTAAAAAAGCTTTGTTTGGATTACTCTGCGACAACTGTGTCTATAGCGTAGAGGAGTTCAAAAAGATTAAATATAATTAAGGACATTTTATAATTTATTATTTGTCATTTTTTATTGTAATCTATATATATAAAAGAAAGTCGTGTTTGTTACAACACTTATAACTCGAGAACGGCTGGACCGATTGCCATGGTTTTTTGGTTGTTGGATTTGTTTCCGTCCCGAATAACAGAATAACTCTTAAAAACATTGGAAAATTCTCGAAAAAATAAAATAAAAGAAAAAACATTTTCCCATACAAATGAAAGTGTCAGTTGAAAAAGGGATTACGATATTTATTGGTTGTCAAATATCAAAACGTCAAATCGATTGGTGTCACTTTTATGTCGCGAAAGTTGTCTGTGATTTGTTATGAAAATTTAAAAATGTCAAATCGATAGGGGTGAAAACGCTTTTCCCATGGAGTTCGAGCGCAAGAATCAAATCAGAGTAAACATCAAAAGAAATGACAATTACAAATCACCAAAATGATAAAACCTATTTCAAAACTAAAAAAAATAAAACAAAACGTTTTTTTTTAAAAAAATTAACAATAAGGAAATCTTTATTTTTATGAAATCTTCAGTTTTTATGGATACGGGTCTTCCCTCAACCGAAGGGGTTTAGAGCGTACTCCAACACGCTGCTCAACTGCGGGATGGCGGAGGCCAGTGTTTTCGAACCGCCTAAAGGCCACTGACTTAACTTAACGACTGTCATTAAATGATAACAACCGGGACCGACGGCTTAACGTGCCTTCCGAAGCACGGAGGAGCTCAAGATGAGCTAATGATAACAACCAGGACCGACGGCTTAACGTGCCTTCCGAAGCACGGAGGAGCTCAAGATGAGCTAATGATAACAACCGGGACCGATGGCTTAACGTGCCTTCCGAAGAATAATCATGAAATAGTATTGTTTGCAGATGACACTTCTTTAGTTTTTAAGGTAAATAGACAACAATCAGAAATTGACGATGTAAACAATGCTCTTTCAAAAATAGTAAACTGGTTTAGAGCTAATAACCTACTTTTAAATGGTAGTAAAACCAAATATGTTAGATTTTTTACAAAAAATGTGAAACAAGTGAAAACCAGTGTGGTGATGGACAATGAGAGATTGGAATTGGTCAATAAGGTTGTTTTCCTTGGTATAACATTAGACTCTAAATTACAATGGGGCCCACATATAGAAACGTTATCGGCTAGACTCAGCTCAGCAGCTTACGCCGTAAGGAAAATACGTCAACTAACTGATGTTGACACTGCGCGTTTAGTTTATTTTAGCTATTTTCACAGCATTATATCATATGGTTTATTGCTTTGGGGTAGTGCCGCGGATGTAGACTCAATTTTTGTGCTCCAGAAGCGAGCTATCCGTGCTATTTATATGATGAGTCCCAGGGAGACACTGAGAAATAAATTTAAAGAGATAAATATTATGACATTACATTCTCAATATATTTATGAAAATCTTATTTACGTTCATAAAAATCAAACCAAATTTAGGAAAAACAGTGATCTCCATCAATTAAATTTAAGAAATAAAAACAAACTCGCTATGCATATTACTAGGCTCCATAAAATCTCTAACTCGTTCCCAGGTCAATGTATACGCTTCTACAATAAACTTCCAAACGACGCGTTTAAATTCTCCATGGGTAAATTTAAGAAATATATCAAAACTAGACTATGTCAAAAGGCTTACTATTGTATCTCGGATTACATAAATGATAAAAGTATTTGGAAATGAATTGCTCTTGTTATGTTATGTTAATGATTGTATTTGTATTTAATGTAACGTTATTGGCAATTAAAAGAGTCGGCCTTGAGTTTCTTGCCAGTTCTTCTCAAGAAGCCCCGTCGCCGGAACTGGCACTTAAATTCACTTTCACATTCAAGATAGTGTGATGAAAGTGAATCTAAGCTCTGCGGATTTAGAGTAGTAATGATTTATACATATTCTTATATTTAATTTGTATGACGTTTCTAAGTGCTTTATAAAGTCCAAGGAATAAAGATATTTTGAATTTTGAATTTTTTTTTTTTTTTGAAGCACGGAGGAGCTCAAGATGAGCTAATGATAACAACCGGGACCGACGGCTTAACGTGTCTTTCGAATCACGGAGGAGCTCGAGGTAATATAAACCCATCCGTGTACAGGCTACGGTCGACGTTGCTTAACTTGCGTGTTCAATTAGACTGACACGCGCAATGACGCCATCGAGCTTCTCTATTATTTTCTACTATTCATTGTTTTAATTCCATAAAATCATAAATTTAGTTCAGCTAATATGTACCACGACATTCATTGATTGTTAGGCGGTACGAAGTTCGCCGGGACAGCTAGTGTTATAATATTTAGATCATGTGACTATTGTTTATAGGTAATGTTTGACAACTAATATTTTATTTTTATTTGTATTAATTTATTTTGACATTTTAATTTTTATTATCTTTTGCATGCCAATGTTTGGTGCAACACGCTTGCAATTTTATAGTTGTATCACCTTTGCGCCGTGTTTGCTCGCAAATAAATGATTTGATTGATTGATGGCACCCCAAAAACTAAAAAAATGGAACGTGGCTGTGTCGTGGACACGGCCGTGTGTAAATACGTTATATGCACTAAAATTATATCACAATGGCAGCGCTTCCTCGTCCCCCTCAAACGATGTTCAATAATCCTTACTTGGCGTAATAAATTCTTTGATCCTTCATCTAACCAGCCTCCCTAGCGAAGTGTAATTCGTAGCGTAACGAACGAACGTTAGATAGATCACGTGACATTTGTCAAAATCGAACATTTTAGTATGAGAATTGACAAATGTCACGTGATCTATCTAACGTTCGTTACGCTACGAATTACACTTGGCTAGGGGGCTGTGGTGTGATTGAATTTTGGATGGAGAGACTTCGAGACTACATTACCAAACTGTGTCCCCTGATTTTGTTATCATTATTTTTTTTGGATTGCCCTCGTATGGTAGCAATTTAAAGACGTATTCACATTCATTAGTGGCATACAGATACAAGCATACGATGTCAGCTATAGACCCTTTCAAGACTAAAGGCATTACTTACACGTCGCCGATTCTGTATAAAATCATTTTTCTTTGAACAAAATAACGTACCTAGTGAAACATAAATGTCAAGAGTTATTTGGGAACAAAAAGAAACCATCATTGACGCCGACAGCTGTGCCGTCTTGCCAATTCGTCAAATTATTGGAAAACTTGGAGCATTATTTACGTTGCAAAAAAGTCTCCTGCAAGGAACAACATTGTAACTCTATTTCCACCAGTTTGAGTTTCTATCTAATTATAGCTTGCTCGCCAGTGAAAGGTTGGCGACTTTGTTAATGAAGTTAGTAGTTATTAATAACTAGGTAAATCATGTTCTCCGGACTCGTAGACTGAGAAGAACTATAGACAAATTCATAGTTAACGCATCGCATCTATGTACAAGAAAAAAAAACCAAAGTTGAGTAATGACCGTCACACACTAAGCTAATACGATATATTTAGAGCGACACGCCTGCTATAAGTGAGACAAGAGAGGAGATATTACCGTCTCTTACACGCATAAAGTGTCTCGCATATTTGCTTACGGAATAACTTACACTACCATCATGTAAAGAAATTAAACAGATTGTTACATTTTTTGTTTCGTATAGATTTGCTAAAACCATACATACAGAATATAGGTGTCCGTATTGATAAAAGACCGGAAGGACCGAACATCGCACAAATGTCTCCATACTTCAACAACTCGGCATCAAGCAGCGACTATCTGCTCTAGTACAATCGCGTATACTAAAATTCTTCGGCCACGTCTCAAGACGCGAAGGTGACTCCATCGAAAGCTTGGTGGTTCAGGGTAGAGCCGAGGGTACAAGACCCCGCGGCCGATCTCCCATGCGGTGGACCGATCAGATAAAATCTGCCGTGGGCGGCCCACTGCATGAGTGCACCAGAAGTGCCTCAAATCGGACGAGATGGCGGGATATCGTGAGGCGAGTATCTACAACCCCGAATCCTCCCTCACGACGACCACGACCACTCTGTCAAGAGCGTAACGAAGAAGAAGATTGATAAAAGATCTGTTATGATTATGTTCTACCTTTTTAATAGGCATGCAAAATAACAAAATTAATAATTAATTTAATTTAAATTGAAGAAAATAATATAAAAATTAAATTTATTTAATTATATTTTACATAATATAAATGTTAGGTTAAATAATTCTGATAATCAAAGGATATTAATTTGTAGCTATCATTTTTTATTTTATGTCAAATTGCAGAAATTCATTAAAAGAATATTTGGCAATTAGACAATTTTGGAATTCAAATTTTTAATTGTGTGACGTGTATCTCTGTAAACGTGGAATTTTGTTAAAAATTTGTATCGCCATTTGTTCGCCACAATGATATAAAACAGCGCTACATAACGTGGGTCTCTATCTAATGTAGGTCGGCGCAAACCAGGGTCTATAAATTGTATTATATTATTAACTTGTATAAATCTACGTCATTAACTTTAATAACGTTATGAAATTAAAAAAACTCAATTTTCGGCAATTTGACTTTCAATCTCATTATGGATTGCTCACCGGCGAAAGGCCGACTTTGCTAATGAGGGTAGTTAGTAAAAAAACAAATTATAATCTCCGTATAACATAGGTTCACATGGGTAGTACGAAAAGATTGGACTGTTAACAGGAACTAGCGCGTTACACTATATATAGCTTTCGATTAAGTAGGCTCACTTCCTTGCAACCCTTACATCATAATAGCTAGGATATATAAAATTTCAACCAGATCCGTGCAATGCTTTAAACTGTGCACTGATAGATCAGTCATGGGTTTTTTTAATAAAAAAAATATTTATCGTTTGATTGTAGCTTTTAACGTCTTCAATTCTGTAGAGCGAGAAGCCAATGGCAGCACGTCGTGCTGCCGTGTAAGTTCAGGACATAAAATACAGAGGAGGTCCTGGTGAAAGGAACGTAGGGGATGTCGAGTATAGTTGGAGGAACTGAGGTCACCAGACATGAGGCAATACTAACGTATCAGCAGCTGGCAAGTCGGCGCGCGAGCAATACTTATACCACAGTATTACTATTTTTCATATATTTTTGTATATATTTTTCATATATTTTTCATATGCTTTTAAAACTGTGCTTATACTGTTGCAAACATCTACATCTGTAGATGCTTGTAGACTCTACAGGCTATGGTAACCGCTTCATATCAGGCGATCCGTTATGGTATAAAAGAAATGTTTTTCAAATACAACTTTCCCTTTAACAACATTTTATTGCTACTCGTAATTAATTACACTATATTTGGCGGCAAAATATTTTCGTATTTATTTCAATTAATTTTGTATAAATACATATATACAAAATAAAATAAAGATAATAATACTAAATTCCCGCGCAGAATTATACTGATAACTAAATCTCAAATATTTGTTATTTCTTCTTATAAAAGTTTTTACATTAAAAATCGAAGTTTGTTAGTATTTGTAACTACGCTTTTTTATTAAAAAAAAAATACATTCGGTTTTTTTTTCCTTAGTCCATACTTGTTCCATGCTGTAGCAAGAAGCAATAGAGACTGGAATAGAAAGAACAAATGCGGCAAGCTTTTACAGTACATCGATTTCTGCCTTTCCCAATCAACTCGATTATTTTCAACAAGCGAGTTAAAATTCCATGCCGATTGTATTAATTATGAAAATAAATTTAATTTTTAAAGCAAAAATGAAAACGGAGTAATTATTGAGTCCTGAGAGCTTTGGAGGTTAACTATTATTACCGGAGTCTCCCGGGTATTCGCAGAGAATTAGGAACCCTAGGAGCATCCCTGACGAAGCGGAGATGGATCAGTTAGTAATCCTATATATCGGCTAGAATCTACGTGTCTCAAAGGACCACCCTTATCCCGTATGAAATAAATTATGTCAGAGAAATATGATATTCCCAAAAACTTCAGGTATCTACCCTGTGATATTTATGATAGCCGAAGCAAATCTCTGGAGGATTTCGAATACCAAATATCGATATTTGCCCATCACTAATGCAAAGTTCACGTGAGCTCTCCTAAGTTTTGCGATGTTACACAGCTCACTATCGTTTTGTGGCGCTATCAGGAAAGTATTATTATGGATATATTGGATATGTTGTTGTGGAATTCTCTTTCGCTTTCGTGATCTCCTAGTACATAAACGTGGTACGGTATTAATAGTACTATGAATTCTGTATATAGGGTGGATACTTTAATGTCATTTAAGAAGGAAATTACTCAAAACAATCAGATACCTTTAACTCAAATTAAATGTTTCTTTATTTTTGAGAAGAAACAAAAATACATTTAAAGATTTTTCATTTCCTTTTATATCATCATCATCATCAGCCTACTCACTGCTGGATATAGGCCTTCCCCAATGCTTTCCACCAAATACGCTCCGCCCTCCGCATTCAGCCGCTTCCAGCCGCTCCCTTAAGATCCTCGGACCATCTAGAAGATAGATTTTTATATATATTACATTATTTATTGTATATGAATAGCTATTCTGCTGAAGAATCCATCCCGAAGATGGAGACAAATGCAACAAATCAAAGATCATAAAAGTCGGTCCAGCTGTTCTTGGGTTATATAAATGGTGTAACTTTATAAATAGACGACCTGACCCGACAGACGTTGTCCAGTCTTCTTAACAATGACTGACAGTTTGGGGTGTAAGTGGTTCATCAAGATCTTTGAACCAAAGCCAACTTCACCTGCACGTGGTGCACGCTGCTGACTGACAAACGAAGCTCTGGCGAAAAGAGAGGTAGGGAGCGTTATTGTAAGCTATCCGACTGGGGAATGTACCTCCACCTCATAGAATACCGCAGCCAAATAATAATTCCCTTGAGGGTTGATGTGTTCCTGCGAGTGAGTGAGGTCACCGGAAAGAAAGGAAAGAGATGCTGCGTTGGCAGCGGGGCTGGCGGCGCGCGAGATATATTTTATGTTGCCAGCGTTAATATGGCTACGGTAACTGCTTCACTTCAGGCGGGCCGTATGCTTGTCGGCCACCCGACGTAGTATAAAAAAAAAACAGTTCTGTCAAACGAAATAAAGTTAGATTAGAAAAATTAATAACGTCATTCGCTCAATGACTTCAGTAGTGCAGTGTGCTCTATTAATAGGGATCTTTTCTCAATAGCCCAGTGGTCCAAGAACTATGGATTAAAAATAAATCCTGCAAAATCGCAAGCTATCATTATAGGCAGTCCCTACTATATTTCTAGGTTGCCCTATGCGATGTATCCGAATGTCATTTTTGAGGGTAGCATCATTAGTTATCGCACTTCTGTCAAAAACTTAGGTATAATTTTTGACCAAACTTTATCGTGGGCACCTCAAATCAGCGAAGTTAGTCGAAAGGTTTTCGCGTCACTTCATTCCTTGAAAAGGCTTCAACATTTACTTCCTGTCCACACCAAATCTTTGCTGGTAAACTCACTACTCCTTCCATTACTGGATTACGCGGATGGTGCGGTGGCATATTTAGATCCTTCAGAAGAACTTCTCAACAAGTTAGAGCGTATTCAGAATATGTGCATCAGATTTATCTTCGGAATACGGAAGTTTGATCATATTTCTGAATACCGTAAAAAGCTTAACCTGTTGCCAATTAGGTATCGCAGAAATGTTCACATACTTTCACTACTATACAACGTCCTTTTTAATCCCAATGCTCCCATTTATCTCTTTGAATGCTTTAAATTTCGGGTTATGGATGACCGTCTTCGAGCCAGCAATGATCCAATTTTGCGAATTCCTCACCATAATTCTCAGTGTTTCACAAAATCATTCACTGTTCATGCTGCACGCCTGTGGAATGCACTGCCGATCAACGTGAGAAAGTCCCAGTCACTCGAGTCCTTTAAACTTCAAGTGAAAAAATGTTACGAGTCTGCCACTGACATATATTCCTAGAATGTCTACTGTTATGTATTGTGTATAGTTGTTATTTAGTTTTATTTGTAGATTTTAGATGGTAAGCATATATTGCTCCAAAGCCCAAAATTGACTACTCTCTTTCAAGCATTCTATGGTTGACTGGAAGAGATCCCTATTGGGATAAGTCCGCCATTGTATACATTTTATTGATTTTTGTATATTGTGCACTTATATTTTATATACAATAAAGTTTTACAAACAAACAAACAAACGTCGTTGAGTTTTCTTAAATTTGATAATTTGCCGCGCAACTTTCTTATTTTTTTCTTTCATAAGAATCTTCTGCTGACAATAACAAATACAAGATTTTTTTTTTTTTTTTTTATACTACGTCGGGTGACAAACATGCACCCCCGCTACCACCGCAGCATCTCCTTCCTTTCTGGTGACCTCACTCACTCGCAGGAACACAACAGCCCTCAAGGGAACCGTTATTTGGCTGCGGTATTCTGTGAGATGGAGGTACATTCACCAGTCGGTCTTACAATTACGCTCCCTACCTCTGTTTTCGCCATAGCTTCGTTTGTCAGTCAGCAGGGTGCACCGCGTGCAGGTGAAGTTGGCTTTGGTTCAAAGATGTTGATGAACCGCTTACACCCCAAAAGAAGTGACCAAGGGAAATAGGGTGAAATCGGTCCAGCCGTTCACGCGTGATGCATGACCAGGGGAAATAGAGATTATTTATATATATATATATATATATAGTAGATTAACATAAGTAATACGATAGAACTACGTCGGATGGCCGTGTGGTTTCCGGCAGACTAGAATAGAATCACTCCGTCTCTTCCCGTGGATGTCGTACAAGGCGTCTAAGGGAAATACATTATAAAACTTCGATCAGGCCTCCCCAACCCGTCTGGCCAGCGTGGGGAGTGTAGGTCAAATCCTCCTTGAGTCTGGGACGGACGAGAGAGGGTCGTGCTCCTGTAACGGAGAGTATATAGTCTCCGTTACAGGTCCGTTATCATCAGGTCAATATTGACCTGATGATAATGATGATGATGTCGGATGGCAAACAAGCATACGGCCCGCCTGATGTGAAGCGGGTACTGTAGCCAAATAAACGTTCACAACACGATATACCGCTAGCGCGCGCCTCATTGCCAACGCAGCACTTCTCCCATCAACGGAACATAACAATTCTCAGTGGAATTGTTATTTGGCGCAGTATTCTTTGAAGTGGAGGTACTTCCCCAGATGGGTAGCTTAAAATAACGCGGTGGTCTATCTCTCTTTCCGTCGCCGGAACTGGCAATAAAATTCACTTTCACATTCAAGATAGTGTGATGAAAGTGAATCTAAGCTCTGCAGATTTAGAGTAGTAATGATTTAGATATATGTTCTTATATTTAATTTGTATGACGTTTGTAAGTGCTTCATAAAGTCAAGAGAGAATAAAGATATTTTGATTGAATGATTGATTGATCTTTCGCCAAAGCCTCTTTTGTAAGTCAGGAGCAGTATGCTGGCTTTGGCTACGTAGTACTATTACTTGTACTGGGCTTTGGCGCAAAGATGCTGGTGAGCCGCTTACACCTCTTTATTTTGTCTTTCATGGGATTTCATACATTTCGGTTCAAAAATAAAGGAATGTTGTTTCCTTTGTTAAAATTGCTATGTCCATTGTTAAAAGTACTTTTTCTCCGTGTGGCATTTAAAATATCCCATCCTGTATAACGAAAGCATTTAAACCTGCAACTGAAATGTTTGTTTGCGAGAAATTAAGTACAATGTTTTCGCTAAAATTTAATGTTTATCTCGTATACTTGTTTCCTTACGAGTATCTTGTATACTTTACGGTGAGTTTAAATGTAGTGGCAGTAATGATATATATTATGAAACATACATTTCATTGCTGGCTTAATATTAGCCAGCAATAAATAAATAAATATTGTCAGACAAATTACACAGCGCCATCTAGCCCCAAAGTAAGCGAAGCTTGTGTTATGGGTACTATATGATATATATGGGTATACTTATGATACATAGAAAACATCAAGACCAAGACAAACAGACATGTTCATGCACACAAATGTTTGTCCTATGTGGGAATCGAACCCACGAGCGTTGGTGTCGAAGCCGCGTCATTGACCGCTACGCCACCGAGCTCGTCAGAATGAAATGTATGTTTCATTATTTGCTATTAATATAGCAATACATTAAATAAAATTACAATAGTAGGTATAATCACACCCCGGCCACTCCATACAAGTGTCGCGTCGGTAACTATTACATAAACAATGACGTCTGTACAGAACGAAAAGGAGCGTGTGTGCGTGCGGCGTCATACAAACTGTTCCAGGTTTGTCTCAGAGGGCAGGTGAGGTCGATTCGAGAGAGCGGCAGGGAGTGACCATACTGTACGTAGTACTATTTACTTATACTGTGGTATAACTAGAGCTGCCACTTCTCAAAGACAGCAGACCCGGAGATTTTTGAAACATCGCTAGTTTTTTTTTTGTTATACCTAATAAAACATATTTTTAGGTAGGTATAATATATTAAAATCCAATAATTAGGCGTATTATCTAGATCAAATAAATCAACTCGAATTCTGCTATTGTTAGGGTCACCTTAATTTTTGATGAGGGCCACCTTAACATTTGATATAATAAAATTATGTTTTTTACTGGTAAGTGTATACGGTTCACTTTCGCTCGCTGCCCGGACATATCGATGTAAAACCCGTAGCCCGTCTATGTACTATTCAAACCCGTATACTGCGGGTCAAACCCGGAGGGTTGGCAGTCTTATATATAACGCATATGGAGTACCTAGGAAAACGAAAATGAGTAAATCCGTTTTTAAGTAATATTAATCAACATCATTTTGACAAAAAAAAACGACTGCAAACATTACTCTACATTTATGGATGTAGATACAGGCTGATGATGATGATGATGAAAAAAATATGGGAGCAATCTGGAAGTATACATCAAATAAAAAAGTTTTCTTCAAATCGGTTTATAAATGACGGAGTAATGAAATAACAAACCTAAATAATACCGCCGCCACACTATGCTTCTCGCGCTGCTCATCGCCTTGCTCCTCGCGCTGCCGTGATTAGTGTTGCAACGGAACTGGCATAACGGAAGCAGAAACGGAAACAGATGTCAAAAGTAAATCTTAACAGAAGCGGAAGCGGAAGCGGAAACGGAAACGGAAGCGTTAACACTATGAAAAAAAATCACAATTTTGCATTTTAATTTTTTTTATTAAATTTGTACTTTAATACTTAGTTTAATATTCAAAATTAAAAAGAATCGTGGACGAAATACGAATGTACTACATTCGTATTTCGTCCACGCGTGACCCCGCAACCGCCCCCGCGCGCCGTGCCGCCGTCGCGTCTGCTGCACCGCTCGTCATCGCTCTCTCCCCGCTTCCGTTCTGAGTTCTGTTATAAAGTTTGCGGAACCAGAAGCAGAAACGGAAGTGAAAAATCATGCGGAACTTCCGCAGTTGCGGAAACGGAAACAGAGTTCTGTTGCAACACTAGCCGTGATGTTTCCCTCTCTGCCCACACACTGCTCTACTCACGCAATTATTCGCGACGCTCCGCACTTGGACATTTGCCTTTGCTATACAATGGACGATGAAGCTGTGGCGGCGCGGCGTGCGCGATATGCATTTTTATTATGCGAAACGAAGATTTTTTTTATGGACTAACGGTCTAAAAGATGCCATCATACATTTCCTTTCAGTTCTTCTATGGAAATGTTCATCAATGACATGATTTAAAAAAAATCGGTTGTCTGTAAAGTCGGTTTACTGACGATAGTTGAACGTGGCAACGTCATAAGAAAATACTGATTAAATGTTTGCATTTTTCAAAAGAAAATTTTAATGGAACGCCTCAGAGCGAGGTAACGCCGCATGAGTCATGTTTTTTCGTGCGTGCAGCCGGCTCCATCGAATTATAAGACGTTGTCACGTCAAAAAAATGAATTAAAAAAATGACGCGTGTTTCATGCCTGAGCGCTCGGTGCGGAATGCGACTGCCGCGATTGTGTGGCCGGCCTCTGTGTCACGACGACGAGTGTGGTGGGTCGATACAGGCTAATGATGATGAAAAAAATATGGGGCCAATCTGGGAGTATAATCTTTCAAATAAAAAAAGTTTTTTTCAAATCGGTACTCGGTCAATCGGTAATTACTCCGTGATTTATAAAATCACGGACTAATTAAGTAACAAACATAAAAAAAAATACAGCCGAATTGAGAATCTCCTCCTTTTTGGAGTCGGTTAAAAACAATATTTATTAATCAAGAAACCTAAACTTTAAATTGCAATAGTAGAGATGAATGATACAAAACGCCTCGCTCGTGCGTTCGCGTGATTTACATCTGTTTAGGTATTTTTCTTCTGTCCGTCTGTTAGTTATATGAGAACCTTATTTTTTCGAGGCACACTAACTTATGACCACGGTACAGCAGTGTGCCGCGGCACACACTTTGCGGAACACTGTAGTATGGGGCATTTCACGTGAAGCGGACAGCGAAAAAAAAGTGACGTTCTGAAATTTGTTCATATTTTGCTTAAGTGTAGTCTCCAGTAGGTATGAATGTGGACACACAATATTTTTTTTGTATGACGCTTATTTGTCAAGTTATGGGCTTAAGAATTGTCGTTATTGAAATTCGTATTTTTTGAAAATAGTTTTTCGAATTAAACAAATTTATTTAAAAACATTAAATATGGTGACTTAAATATAAAATTTACTGTTCTTTCCAAATACAAAATAAAACTGGATTTTTTTATTTTTTTTTTAATATACAAAACCGGAAATAAACTTTCCAAGTCAGAATTTTAGTAACTTAGACCACTTATTTTTTTAATTTTTGAATTTCAAAATATAGTCTAAAGTACATTTATTTATACACAGAAGTTTCAAAATGGGATCTGCAATAGTTTAAGAGATATATGAATTTAAAGTACATACGTGTCGCACCGAGAGTACATACGTATGTTATATGGTTATATTGATGAATGCTGTTCTCTTAAAATTGTCATTCCACACGCATTCCACCAAGACGTGATGCACATCCTTTACGATTTTTTCCACACTCAGCGCAATTTTATGAGTCAGTTCGCATGGGAAAGGCAAACCCTTTAGATGGATTGTAACCGCGACGCAACCTAAGTGCCAACCAAACATAAATGAAACATTACTTATATATGTATATTCTTTCATCAGCATCATCATCAGGTCATTTTAGTCTCCACTACAGGAGCACGACCCTCTCTCGTCCGTTCCAGACAGAAGGAGGATTTGGCCTACACTCCCCACGCTACTGGCCAAACGGGTTGGGGAGGCCTGATCGATGTTTGGTAATATTTTTCCATTAGTCGCCTTGTACGACATCCACGGGAAGAGACGGAGTAATTCTATTGTAGTCTGCCGGAAACCACACGGCCATATATATTCTTTATTGCACATAAATTATTATAACATAGTTACCTAAAACGTGTTCAAAGGTGAGCTTATCTCTGCAAGAGATCTCTTCCAGCAGATGCCCTATAGGCAGTACGAGAAATAGTCACTTGACGCATAATTACAACATGTGCGTACTTATTAATAAAGAAAACTTGGGCACTACCAAGGGTTATACTTCAGTAATAAAAATCTGCTCAACACAATTCTTCAATTAAGCAATCAAAACTTAAAACTTTGTTCATAATTTCGAGCTTCAAACGGGTTACTGAGAAAACAAATTCGCGACGGAAGCTTAATTGGACTTGAGGAACAAGAACGATGCCTGGTTACGAAGTTTTGGTGGCTCAACTCTGGTCTAACTATCCAGCATTCTCTCAAACCAGAGCCGTTATTTTATTGATGTGAAACATTTATTTATTTGTTTTATTTATTTATTCATCCACATATACAATTATCAGCATGGGGTTCTTCAAAAAGGGCGTGAAGAGGTTTTTACAAGGTCGGCAACGCGCGTGTGATGCCCCTGGTGTTACAGGCGTTCATAGGCTGCGGTAGCTGCTTTCCATCAGGCGGGCCGTAAGCTTGTTTGCCACTCTAGTGGTATAAAAAACAAAAAAATATCTTTACAGGGCTTTCAGCCTAATGCGACAGTGTAGCAAAACGTAATCACATAATTATTATTATGGTATCATTAAATTAATCATTTTACGGTTATTTTTGTAACAAGTCACCTTTGACATAAAATAATAATTCCAACAATCACTACAATGTCATAAAATAAGTCAAATAATAAAAAAATAATTATAATTTAACATGAAATGTCATACTGTAACAATAGTCAAATTAAAAAAAAACTATAAAATACGCGGAAAAATCTATAAAATATATGGGAATTGGCGGAGGCGAGTGTATTCAATCCGTCTAAAGGCCACTGTCTTAGCTTAACGACTATCCAACGACCGACGGCTTTACGTGCCCTCCGAAGAACGGAGGAACTCGAGATAAATAAACCCATCCATGAACAGGCTAGTTCATAGTCATCGGATAGTCGTTAAGCCAAGACAGTAAGTAGCCTTTAGACGGATTGAATACACTCGCCTCAGCCACCTAGCAACTGAACAGCGTGGTGGAGTACGCTCTAAGCTCCTACTTCGATTGAAGAGAGACCTTATCCCAGCAGTAGAATAAATAAAAAACTGGACAAAATTCAAAATCAGTCTTTGAGGGTTATAGGCGGATTTATAAGAAGCTCACCTATCCACGTCATAGAAAGTGAGCTCAGTATACCTCCTCTTTATATAAGAATATTGTATTGTATTTAGCGTACAAGTTTTGTTTAAGATGTCAATCTTGGTCGGACAATGTAAGCGTGGCCTTAATTGATGAACTTAGTGCTCTCTGTCACATCAGGTATTGGGGAAAAAAGAAAAAACCACTTGTTACAATATGCTATGAAGATACGAAAACAAACAATATTTATTCATCGCCGTGTCTGGACATGTTTCGTTTAAATTCTTGGGTTACATATATTAATGTTCAAAATAATATTCATTTGCATCTAAATTCAGTTAAAACAGCCAGAGCATCGTATGACCCTAATATTCTTATGTTCGAAGTAGTCGAGGAAGTTCATGAACATTATCTTAGTTGGCACATGATATATACTGATGGGTCAAAGAGTACTAGTGGAGCGGGTGCTGCATATTTTGATTGTACTAGAGGTGTATCGAAGGGATTTAAAGTCGATTCATACTTATCAGTGATGTCCATTGAACTAGTTGCAATTTTAGAAGCGGTATTATATGTAAAAAATCAAGGATTAAAAAAATGTGTAATATTTACAGATAGTAGAAGTGCGCTTCAGCACTTGGCTCAGTGCGCCTCTGGAAACAGAGGCGTATCGATAGCCTATAATATTTTGACAATATTGGACGAACTTAATCAAAGTTTTAAAGAGAGGTAGGACGCAGCGAAACATCATACTGTGCTCCCCTTTCACTGGTCAAATGGGAGAGGGGCACAATGAGGTCGTTCGCTCCAGGCTTGGCCAGCATCCGACTGGGGAAGTGCCTCCACCTGGCAAAAAACCGCAGCCATAATGGCTATGCTGTGTTCCTGCGAGTGAGCTAGGTCACCAGGGCTTTTTTTTTAGAGGAGTTGTTGTGCTGACGGCGGGGAGACCAGCGGCTGTCGAACCGCCGCTAGCGGTGCAGGCGCGGCGTGTTGGCGCGGCGGTCAGGGAGACCCGGTGAAACGGCTGTCCGCTGGCCGCCCGCAGGTCAGTAGGGTTCCCGAACCTGGGGATCACGTAATCTCCGCCCCGGGAGGCTGAACCGCCAACCTGTGCAAAGTCCCTGTTGTAGTAGTCGTGCCGGAGGAGGAGACCGGAGTGGACCCGGCTGCTGCAGCAGGGGGGGACCGGGGGCCCTTCCGCCTGCCGCGCTAGCAAACCGCACAACCTGCACTGTACTGCGGGGGTAGACTCTGCGCTTTTTGTCTCTTGTGCAGTCAGACAGAACAACTTCTCTTATTTTTTAAACCTCCATCCCTTTATAATGGCTAGGAAGAAAAAAAGAAAGGTTTCTGCAGCGGCGTCCTCATCCACATTCGACGTGGACTTTTGTAACATTAGGGGACTTCACACAAACTTAAATGCAGTTCACCATCACCTAGAGACTGCAAAGCCGACCCTGCTTTTTTTAACGGAGACGCAGATATCTTGTACGGGCGATACTTCTTACTTGTTATACCCCGGGTACAAACTTGAACATTCTTTTGTACGTCGAGCCGGGGTATGTATGTACGTCCGGGATGATATTTGCTGTCGACGTCTTCACGGCCTTGAAGACAGGGACCTGTCAGTGTTGTGGGTACGCGTGGAACAGGGGGGCCACACCCGTATCTACGCGTGCCTATACAGGTCTCATAGCGGTGATACAGACACAACTCGATTGATCGAGCACCTGCAATTGGCGACTGACAGAGTCATCGAGAGGTACCCCTCCGCGGAGTTAGTGATATTGGGAGACTTCAATGCCCACCATGCCGAGTGGCTCAGCTCTCGGTCCACTGACTTCGCGGGGAGGTCTTTCCATGATTTTGCTCTGGCCTATGGTTTCTCACAGCTGGTTCATTCTCCAACGAGAATACCAGATATAGAGGACCATACTAGCTCTCTACTGGACCTTCTGCTGACCACACATCCGGATGGGTATACAATCTCAGTGGATGCGCCACTAGGCTCATCGGACCACTGCCTTATCCGGACACAAGTGCCATGTGTTAGCCCAGACGCACCCCGGTCTATCGGATGGCGTCGCATGTGGCACTATAAGTCAGCAGACTGGGATGGACTGCGTGAATTTTACGCATCGTACCCGTGGAGGCGGCTCTGTTTCGATTCAGAACATACTGACACCTGTGCATCTGCTGTAGCTGAGGGGATTTTAGCTGGGATGGAATTATTCATTCCAAACCGGCGGGTGGCTACTTCAGGTGCTAAGAAGCGGCCGTGGTTTAATGGGTCTTGTAGAGAAGCTAAACTCCGCAAGCAAGCTGCATACGAGGCTTGGACCACGGCTCGTATCAATGGAGATCCTGGTGTTTCTGACTTGAAACGCGTATTCAATGCTGCCTCGAGGTTCAGTAAGAGAGTAACTGCCAGGGCAAAGTTTGAATTCATCGGCAGGATTGGTGAGCGCCTAGCTAAGCACCCATCTGGAAGCCGTGCTTTTTGGTCGCTTGCAAAGGCTGCCGAGGGAAACTTTTGTCAGTCGTCCTTTCCACCACTCCGAAAACCGGATGGTAGTCTGGCCCACAGTGCGAAGGAGAAAGCGGATCTGTTGGGTAATCTCTTTGCCTCAAACTCGACTTTGAACGACGGGGACGCCGCACCGCCTTCCATCCCGCGGTGTGGTGATTCCATGCCGGAAATCTCATTTACTCAACGAGATGTCCGGCGGGTATTGCTATCCCTCGACATTCATAAGTCGAGTGGGCCAGATGGCATTCCGGCAGTGGTGCTAAAGTTGTGTGCTCCTGAGTTGTGTCCAGTTCTTACGCGCCTTTTCGCGCTCTCTTATTCCACCAGGCAGGTTCCGTCATCGTGGAAGACTGCGAACGTGCACCCTGTGCCCAAAAAGGGTGGCAGATCAGACCCATCGAATTACAGGCCTATCGCCGTTACCTCCCTTCTCTCCAAGGTAATGGAGCGCGTGATCAACAACCGGCACCTGAAATACCTAGAAGAGCACGACTTGATCAGCGACGATCAATACGGCTTTCGTCATGGTCGCTCGACTGGTGATCTTCTAGTATATCTTACACATCGCTGGGCTTCAGCCGTGGAGAGTCAAGGTGAGGCATTAGCTGTTAGTCTAGATATGGCGAAGGCGTTCGATCGGGTCTGGCACCGCAGTCTTCTTTCGAAGTTACCTGCATACGGTTTACCTGAGGGTTTGTGCGAATGGGTCGCTAGCTTCTTGTCCTGCAGAAGTATTAGAGCCGTTGTGGATGGTAGTTGCTCCGATAGCATGGACATTAATGCTGGCGTCCCGCAAGGCTCGGTATTGTCTCCGACGCTGTTTTTGCTGCATATCAATGATATGTTGTCTATTGACAGCATTCATTGCTATGCCGACGACAGCACCGGGGACACTTATTACACGGGCCGCGCCAATATCCCCCGCTCTCTGGTGGAGGAGAGCCGCGAACAACTTGTGAAATGGAGACCACACTGAATAGTGTGTCCGACTGGGGGCGAAAGAACCTAGTTCAGTTCAATCCCACAAAGACACAAGTCTGCGCGTTCACCGCTAAGAAAACCCCTTTTGCTGTGGCTCCTCAATTCCAGAACACACCCCTTACCGTCGCTAAAATCATCGGGATTCTCGGAGTTGAAATCTCCAGCGTTCAGTTTCGTTGTCACCTGGAGGGAAAGGTCAAGCTGGCGTCGAAGAAACTAGGTGTGCTCAACAGGGCAAAGCAGTACTTCAACCCGCGGCAAAGACTTATGCTTTACAAAGCTCAAGTTCGGCCGCATATGGAGTACTGTTGCCATCTATGGGCGGGAGCGCCTAGACACCAGCTTGCACCTTGTGACTCGATCCAAAGGCGTGCTGTGAGGATTGTTGAGGATCCCAAACTTACAGACGGTTTAGAACCGTTAAGTCTGAGACGAGATTTTGCGTCCCTTTGTGTGTTCTACCGATTGTACAATGGGGTGTGTTCAGAGGAGTTGTTTGACATGATGCCCACGGCCTCCTTCTACAGTCGCACCGCTCGCCATCGACAGGGAATTCATCCTCACACATTGGAGCCCAAGTGGTCGCGTACTGTGCGGTTCCAGAGAAGTTTTCTCCCGCGTACTGTCAAGCTGTGGAATGAACTGCCTGTCGAGGTTTTCCCCGGAGACTACAGCATGGGGTTCTTCAAAAAGGGCGTGAAGAGGTTTTTACAGGGTCGGCAACGCGCGTGTGATGCCCCTGATGTTACAGGCGTTCATAGGCTGCGGTAGCTGCTTTCCATCAGGCGGGCCGAAGCTTGTTTGCCATTCTAGTGGTATAAAAAAAAAAAAAAAAAAAATAGTGATACTGTTCTGAGATTGCAATGGGTTCCTGGACATATAGGTTTAATAGGTAACGAAGAAGTTGACCGTTTAGCAAAATTAGCCATTTTAACAGGATTAGAATTAGATATTGCGCCGCATTATTTAGAAATATTTACAAAATTCAAAAAAATAGTTTACTGTAATTGGAAAGAATATTTTGACCAACAATCGTTAGAAAAAGGAATTTGGTATGAGACCATACAAGCCAACCAACCTCTTCGTCTACCGTGTTTCGATAATATAAGAATGGGAAGAACCACTATAAAACTGGCAATGAGGCTACGTTCGGGACACTATTCATCAAGAAAATTTGGATTTCTCATGAAAAAAACTGACTCGCCTAATTGTAAAGAGTGTGGGGTCATAGAGGATGTCCAATATTTGTTGATGGAGTGTGTCAAGTACAAACAAAACAGAGATTCACTGATGAGAAAATTTAAATTGAACATCAACGATGTAGGATTGGCTCAATGTATATTGACTAATACTACATCAGTGAGGGCAAGAATGTTTTTTGACTTAATTACCGCATCTCATCACTGAGTCTCTTGGATTAGGGTACGATGGGGCTGGCATATCTAGAACAGATATAAAAAAAGAAGATAATTAAAAAAAAAAAACCTTTCTTTCTTTTTTTTTTAGAAACCGCCTTGAACGGAGCGCATCGAAGCGATGGCGGGGTTCCGTGAGGCGAATAATGTCGGCTGCTGTTTGTAAGTTAATATTTGAATGAAGTATTTTTTTAACAAAAATTATCAAACTTTAGTACATATTTCACACACTTACTCCTTTAGTTTAGACTATAACTCTGGTTTCTTACACAAACAGACATGTTCATGCACACAAATGTTTGTCTTGTGCGGGAATCGAACCCGCGACCTCGGAATCAAAGTGGCCATTGCTAACCATTCGACCACCAAGCTCGTCATCATATCATCATTCATTCATTCGTCGACATTGATCGTATAATGTCATTCAAAAATTTTAACTTCTCTGGAACCGCGCAGTGCACGACCATTTAGGCTCCGATGTATGAGGAGGAACCACAAGGCAGCATTGAACTCGCGTTTAAAGTCAGAAACACCGGGATCTGCATTAAGCCGTGATCCAAGCCTCGTTTGCAACTTGCTTGCGGAGTTTAGCTCCTCTGCAAGACCGATTTAACCACGGCCTCTTTTTAGCACCTGAGTTATAGAGTACCTATAGATGATTATTCCAAACCTGCGAAGGACCGTACTGGGTATAGCTAAACTACAAAAGATAGAGAAATAACATCTTAGCAAATAAATATTCTGCATGGCATTTTCTGTTGAGTAAATTAATGATCTGGAATACTTTTAGATTAAGATTATCTGAAAGTTTCTAAGCAAAGGGATTGCATTGCGTGATTCTCTTTATGTTACAAGGGTCTACACACTACAGGATACGATAGCTGCATTAGGCAAGCCGTATTTGCCACCCGAGTGACATAAAATACCCCATTATGTTCTTACAGATAATTTATCCTGCTTCACCCATGGCTGCAGCACGGGCTGGGTATCAGGAGTACTAGGGAATGAGGCATTAACAGGAGGTGCTTGGTTAGCTGCTCTACCATGTCTGGTCGCGCTGCCAGCTGCGCCGTTCTTCGCTGTATTAGCTGACGCCAAAGGACGAAAGGCTGGAGCGTTTTGTATTAGCATTAGTTTCATAGTAAGTTTGTGCCTACTTTAATATGAAAAGTATCTACTTCCAACTCATGATAGCCGAATAACTCTTTTTTGTCACACTACTATTTTATGATTATACTTACTACTCAAGCAATTTAAGTATTTTGATAACTTATCGTCTTATGGGACGGCGATTTTTTTTATGTGAGATGGGGGCAAACTAGCATGTGGATTACCTGATGGAAAGCACTCACCACCGCTCATGGAGTTCAGCAACACCAAGAGGTCGCCATTCATTGCCAGCCTATAGTCCTTCCTTTCTTTCTTTCTGTGACCTCACCCACTCGCAGGAACACAACAACCCTCAAGGGAATTATTATTTGGCCGCGGTATTCTGTGACGGTACTTGCCCAGTCAGTCGGGCAGCATGAGTCCCAAAAATCATGAATCACATGCCAAAGTCACCGATCGGCATCTAGGTTTTGTTTCAATGTCTTCTAAATAGTACGTATGGCGGCATGATTTGTTACATTTCTTAATACGTTAGTCGGCAATTTCCGTTCCGAATTTGGATATTTCTAACCCATACAGGGTTAGAAATATCCAAATTCGGAATACTCTATAATGTATGTTCAATTTCATCCAAATCTGTGGCCCTACCGCCGAAGCTGAAGCCGATTATCATCGTATATTTTGATTCGAAAAATAGGTCTTACGTTTTAGTTATAGACAAACATATTTCGCTTAGTTGGTAGAGCTCTAGAGTTACTAGGAGCTAAGCTAAACACAAGTACATACCATACGTCTAAGGGGCCGTCCATTAATCACGTCAGCTCCATGAATAGTCTGAAACCATTATTATACTGTATGCGCAGGGAGTTGTAGGCCGTCATCATCTTCAACTTCGTTCGTTTACAGCACACCGCTTTTCGCTTTAGAAATTTGACAAAAAATAAATACACGTGATATCTTACTATACCCTCCCCCTTGTGATATTTCGTGATTTTTACCGAACCCCCTCCCCCTCTTTCGAGCCTCACTTGATTAATGGACGGTCCCTAAGCTGAAGTTTGATTTTCTGATTTTCTCCATCAAAAATTCCGATCGGAATCGGCTTCATCTTAGCCGGTAAGGCCCTTGTTTGATCGGCTTCATCTTGATCAGCCGGTAGGGCCCTTGTTTGATCATTTATGTGTGAAACAAAATTCAATACATCTATGAGGATAGATGTATTGAAATTGTATGTGTTTTATGAGGACAAAACTTCGTGTTTATACTAGTAGGAATTAGGTTGTAGGTATACTAATTTGCCACAGATGTAAAAGTGTCTCCCCGGTTTTGCAGATAAGTTGGTCTTTAGCCGCATGGGGTGGACCACGTGGAGTATGGGCAGCCAGGATCGCAGCGGGCGCAGGAGGTGCAGGGGCACTAGCATTAGCTCCTCTTTACTGCGCTGAGATAGCACCAAGAACCAGGGGTTTGGCTGCCTTACCAGCTTTAGCTTGCAGGTAACTATCCTGGTTGTTACAGCTGCCAGTAGTATCAACATTGAGAATTTGTGATAGAAGCTTTTATAATTCAACGCGGGTTGAAGTAAGCACCGCCAAGTTAATAAACGCCATGGGGCATTTAATTGAGGATATCACTTGCTCATTGCTACCCCCGCTGCCCATTGATCGCCTGCTTAAGCTTACTAGTATGCAGAAATATGGGGAATTTACTTGGTTACGTAAAGTCACATTCTATTAAGAAAGAGATCTTCTATAATCGAACAGCTTCCATATCGCGCAAGAAAAGTGTTTTGATGTTACCTGCACCTGCAGTACCTGCACCAGCAGTACCTACTTTCTTGACTTTTATTTATTTATTTATTTATTAGCATACAAGACAGATTACAATCGACATAAACACCATTATAATAGCTTACAATTAGTACAGAGCTAGATTATAATCCAAAATTATTTACGCCTAGCAGCTTTATAAATATTGGAATTAATATTCGAATTAATAGCGTACGCTAGAGATCGCTGCTCATATGGAACAGCAATAAAAAAACATTTTAAGTTAAAAATAAAAATAAAGGTAAAAGTAAGAAAAATATGAATTTACGAAGGGGAATGAAAGAACTACAAATACTCTCGTCCGGTTGTAGCTGGATCCTCAGTTGTCTCCGGAATTGAGAGAACTTTTGGGGGTATAAGTTACTCACTATGATACTTGAGTGACTCACTATGATAGTCGCCTGGACGTTGTACAGCCTACTTTTTTTTTTTTTTTTTAATACTACGTCGGGTGGCAGACAAGCATACGACCCGCCTGATGTGAAGCGGTTACCGTAACCGTATTAACGCACGCAACATAATATATCACTTGCGCGCCGCCACCCCCGCTGCCAACGCGGCATCTCCTTCTTTTCTGGTGACCTCACTCACTCGCAGGAACACAACAACCCTCAAGGGAATTGTTATTTGGCTGCGGTATTCTGTGAGGTGGAGGTACATTCCCCAGTCGGGTAGCTTACAATTACGCTCCCTACCTCTCTTTTCGCCAGAGTTTCGTTTGTCAGTCAGCAGGGTGCAGGTAACGTTGGCTTTGGTTCAAAGATGTTGATAAACCTCTTACACCCCACTTACTTACACCCTACTGATTAACTGACAACTATCTCGCAAAAGATAAGTACAGTAAAGTGTAATTTTATTAAAAGCTGCCCGACTGGTGAAGTTCAAGTGACAAAAGACCACTCAAATAACAATGTCTTAGAGACCTAAATAGTTGTTGAGTTCCCGAGTAAGACACTCTCTTGCGTAGGCAGCGGGAGTGGCGACGCGTGACTGATACTTTAGACGTGAAATCACTCCAATACATACGGATACCAGGTCAGGAATTTGCACTGTAACGAATTGGTCTATATCGTCTTATCTTCATCATCATCAGGTCATTTTAGTCTCCACTACAGGAGCACGACCCTCTCTCGTCCGTCCCAGACGGAAGAAGGATTTGGCCTACTTTTCCCCGCGCTGGCCAGACGGGTTGGGGAGGCCTGATCGATGTTTTATAATGTATTTTCCTTAGTCGCCTTGTACGACATCCACGGGAAGAGACGGAGTGATTCTATTCTAGTCTGCCGGAAACCACACGGCTTACCTTACTAATTACAAAACTATATGTCATAGAAACATGAATCGCATGTCATTATTTAGTGTATATAGTCAGCTCGCTGCTAACACCTTAAGCTTGCATCGGGGCCGGGCTGGGCGGCGGGGGCAGGAGAGGGGCATTGCGTAGAAACCTGCGCTCTCTCTTGTTTTGTATTCAGTATAAACTCACGACTCACACATGATAGCGCGGTGATCGCTGATATTGACGTTTCACGTTAACCAACGCCGTATGCACCGACGCAGCTCCACCCGATTCTTTTTATCTTGCTAGCATCTATAGGCTACGCTCGCCACTTCACGACGTATAAAAAAAACAAAGAAAGGCGCTCCATATTTTATTTTCCATAACTCTTGTCTACCAGGGTTGCAACAAATACCAGAAGCTTTGAATATAAAACTCTAAAGAATTCCTTTATTACAGTTGCGGCATCCTCTTCGCATACGGAGCTGGTGGCATGCTATCGGCGCATGCGCTGTCTCTGTCCATGACAGTGCCACCTGCCGTGTTGTTGGTGTCATTGCTGTGGCTCCAAGAGACTCCATCATTCCTCATTAGCATTGGGAAGATGCAGGTTTGAACAATTCTTGTTCATTTATGATTTTTGTGTACCCTTATTCATCTCACTGCTAGGATATGGGTCTTTTCTCAATCAAAAAGGGTTAAAGCATACTATATATATATAAATATATATATATATATACGACTTAGTATAAAACATATATACATAAATATATTTTATACTACGTCGGGTGGCAGACAAGCATACGGCCCATCTTATATGAAGCGGTTAGCGTAGCCATATTAACGCTCGCTACATAAAATTTTTAAGAATGCGCTTTCCGCAACCCCCGTTGCCAATGCAGCATCTCCTCCCTTTCTGGTGACCTCACTCACTCGCAGGAACACAACAACACTCAAAGCATATGTTATTTGGCTGCGGTATTCTGTGAACCGGGTAGCTTACATTTACGCGCCGGTTAAGTATTCTCACCCCAACGAAATTCGATTCGTCGGCAATAATTAATATAGACTTTTCATACAATACGATTATTGCCGACATCGCATAAATTTAGTATATAAGTAGCAAGTAAGTCTAGATATACGAACATTCTTGTACTAATACTGGAATAAAACTCTGCCGGTTTCCATTAAAGTTTGTTTTTTTTAAAACAAACCCCTCGGCCACCACGTGACTGGCGCAGCCGGCTTCACCCTTACGTTGGGTACCGTGTCACTAGCGAATCAAATCTTCGTAATTGATCACGTAACCAACCTTCGTTTCCACGATCCGTCGGGGTGGACGAACCTTAAAAATTTTGTCAAGTGGTTAGCTACGGCGCGGAGTAATTACACAAGTAAAGTACAAGTGTCCCAGTGTGTCACAGAAGGATCGCGGAGTGCTGCGGGAATGTGAGTAGACTTTTTCACTATCCTTGTTGTATTCCTTATGTCCTGGTGATATTTTATGTGTGTGTTTCGTTAATAAGGATTAGAAAACGCCTTAGAATTTCGAAATATACCTAGTGATATAACTGTCACGAAATTAGCTTATTTTTATATAACTTTCTTACCAATTTAATTAATACGAGTAAAATGGCACAACCACAACACCAGCCTAACAATACTTTCACCCCATTGCCTTCGGAGGCCTTGAAAATTATACCCTTATTTGGAGGTGATTCCAGGCTCTTGCCCCTATTTATAAAAAAATCTGAGTTTATAATTCGCAAATATCAAGGCGATGAAACTCAGAACGAATATCTATTTCACGCAATCACTAGCCGATTAACAGGGGAGGCAGCTACCCTTATCGGTGAAAGAGACCAGATTATAAGCTGGGTCGAACTAAAGCGCTTACTTCAGGAACATTTTGGGGACCCGAGGACAGAGGACTGTCTGGTCCTCGAATTAGAGTCCATGAAAATATTAAGGGGAGAAAGTTATTATGATTTCTGTCATAGGGTTCAACAAACACGTAGTATTCTAATTGCGAAAGTTAATGAAACCATCGAAGATATTGACCTCAGGAGATTGAAGCAGGAGGTTTATACTCATACGGCATTGAAGGTTTTCTTGTATAATCTTCCGCAGTATTTAGTTAGATTAATTAGAATGAGAAACGTAGCGACCCTGGAAGCGGCTCTCAAAATAGTTCTGGAAGAACAAAACTTTCAGGAAGTATATAATCAAAAAAATGTTCATACGAAACCAAACAGCAACTTCCAGCGGCGGTATGGTTTTCAAAATTCAAGTGCACAGGTACCGAATAACGACCGTACACAGGTTCAGAGTCAGATGTCTCATTCCAACAATTCTACTAATAACGTACCAGTTCGCTATTTTAACAATCAAAACCAATTTAATAATTATAATAACAACCCTCCAACGCGTAATTTTTATGAACCCGGACCCTCGAATTTCGTGCCACCAAGGTATAGGAATAATCAAAGTTTTAATTCACCTAATAATTCATTTCAGATGAGGAACCATAATAATAATAGATTAAATAATAATTCATTCAATTCACGGCACGGAAATTATAACAATCAACAAAGGCAAAATTCGCCTAATCGACAATACGGCAATCAAGTGCAAAGCGTGCCGTCTGATGCGCAGATACCTAGCGGATCGGATTGCAATACCGATGTCACAATGCGTACCGCGAGCACGAGGCGTGTCAATTACACGGAAAATAATAATTTAAACGAATCTTATAACAATAACATAGAGCCAATATACGATGATTCAAACATTGTAGAAAATTTTTACATAAGGGGGCCTACACACGGGAACGTATAGTATTAAATTGTAATAAATTAAATTTGCCTCATATAAGAATTCCAGAATTACAATCAGTTTTTATGTTAGATACTGGTAGTACTCGTTCATTCATTAGCCCGGAACTAGCGAATCAATATTTTTGCAAATTTAAAAAACCGGAAAAGTTCGAAGTTGTAAGTACTCATGCTAGCAGCCAACATGGGGAAGTTGTGAACATACCCTTACCCGGTATATTTAGATGTTCGGAAAAGCATAAGTTCTACGTATATAGTGTTGACGAAAGATATGACGGATTAATAGGTAGCGATT